>JAWDJD010000003.1:334395147-335765147 GCA_035047305.1 Bradypodion pumilum
AGACTGGAGCTCTGGAAACAGAATCTCATGACATATAAAAGAGTTGATAGAACAATTGTGCCAACCTTGTTTCATTCAGCTGTGCTCTGTATAATAGTAAGAATGATCAAAACAAATATATTATTTATTGTGCTGTTTTTGAGCTGGATGAGTTTTAGTTTATGGTCACTGAATCTCATGTACCCAAGACTTTCCAGGAATTAAGTTCTTTCACATCAAAATAGTACTGAATGCTTGGCGTTGTCTTCAAATGGCATGCTTAATTATTCAAAGGAGAGAAAATGACTTTACTTAATGTAGGTGAACGACAGCCCCACAACCCTATTGTTCTTTCTAATTATGTGAGAATTCAAGATGAGCAGTGCATAAGTGCAGGCAGAAAAGATCTCTAATTGTTCTAATTGAGTATTAAATGGAAATGGGGCAGGAACAGTTCTAAATCAGCATTCTCAATCTTCTTCCTTTTCTTATTGTTGGCCATCACCATCCAGATATCAAAAGCAGGTCCCATCTGATAAATCAGGGGAGCCCAAACTTTTTGGGTGATGAGCCAGTCATGTGGTTCAGTGGGCCAGTCACATGGTTCTTCCCACCGGAAGTGGAAGTAAAATGCGCCCTCGCATGGCATGTTCTACTTCCACTTCTGGGAGCAATTAGGGTGGCGCTGGCCAGAAGAATTGGCAACAGAGGCTGGATCCGGCCCACAGGCCATAGTTTGGGCACCCCATGATAAATCATTCCATCCATTTTAGCCCTTTATTTGTAATATTAACCAGAAAAGAACTCCCTGCCATGTGAGCATCAAAGGAAAGTTCTTCCATGCATTCTTAGAACAACAAAAGAATCCCAATCTCCGAGAACCAATTATAACTAGAGGGCAGATTTGATTTGCATGCTGGGAACATCCTGCTTCTCTGTGTCCTCTCTGTGTGAAGGCACTGTAGTGGCTAGAGGATGGAAATGGATGCTGAGTCCTGGTTCAAATCTTTATTCAGCTGCGAAGCTTACTGGATGACTTTGGACCATTCACAATCTCTCAGCCTAGGCTTACAGGGTTGTCATGAGGATAAAAGCAGCAGGGAGAACCATGTATGTTGTTCTGAGTGCATTAAAGGTGAGCTAGAAATAAAAGAAAAACAAATTAAAAAAACAAATTGTATGCACATAGGCTGATAGTGTGGCATCTAATGTTAACCAATTGATTTGCCATAAACTACTGTTTGCGGTCTCATTTGATTGGGAAAATGAGACAGGTGAAAATGTATGTTATTCAAAAATGAAATTCTGATTCCAGTTGTTTGCATCTAAATTCAGCAGACTTCAGGACACATAAACATATTCTGCAATAAATTTCTGATACAATCTGATTCTGCTGAAATGCCACAGTTGCAGGCTCCTGAGAGACATGGATCTTCCATAAAGATAGAATTAACTACCACTGGCTTCACTTTCCCTTCAGTTTCAGCTGAGGAAACTTCCTTTGTTTTTCACAAAACAGGGCCATTTGTCTTTTAGTAGCTGGCTCCAAACAGTCATGCTGTTTCATACAGGGCGAACATAGGGCAGTCGATAGTAACACAGAAGATGAAATCTCATTTTGCTTAATTGCAAGCCAGCTTTAAACATGGTGAGTTCAAAAGTTCAGCTTCAACATTACTGGGTTTATGCACTGAGTGGGAAGCTGCTTCAACATAAAAAAAGAAGAGAAGCCACATAGTAGAAATATAATAGTGAAATGAAATGCATTCTTGGTCTGGCAGCACATGCAGCTGTGATGAAACTGAAAATGTCATAGGACACATCATGAGAAGACAAGATTGTCTGGAAAAAATGGAAGGCAGCAGAGAAAGAGGAAAACCAAATATTAGATTGATTGATTCCTTAAAGCAGGGGTGTCCAAACTATGGCCCATGGGCTGGATCCGGCCCATGGCATCCAATCATCCAGCCTGCGTCACCTGCACCACTCCCAGAAGTGGAAATAAAATGCACCCACACATGTGCAAAACACTGCCGTAAATGTAAATGCAAATGCAAATGTAGTAAATGTGTTTGCAACAGTCGCAGATGCATTTATGGCAGCTTTTTTGTGCATGTATGGGTGCATTTTACTTCTACTTCCAGTGGGAGGAACCATGTGACCAGCCCATGGCCCAAAATGTTTGGCCACCCCTGCCCTAAAGGAACCAGAGGCTTCAGTCTACGAACGCTGAGCAGAACTGTTGAGGATAGGACATTCTGAAGATCTCTCATTCATGGTGTTGTCATAAGGCAGAGGTGAATTGACGGCTTTATAACATCAAGAAGAAGAATGTGCAGGTAAAAATGCAGTAGGTGGCTAATGTAATCCACCATAAGAGAACGAATCACAGAACTGGTCTTAGAGCTGGACATGTATCATGGATAAATGTAAGCCAAATCATACGGCTGGCGGAAATTCCTTATGAAGTTAGAAATGGGGATGTCTCCCATTTTATTGATCCACAATCTTGGTCACTTTTAGCTTTAATTAAATCCATCCTCAAATTTCCCTCCTTCTGAAGAAATACCAGGAATAAATCAGTTAGTGGTCCCTTCCAGCTGTCACTGCAGGTGCTCCTCTTCACGTAGAAAAGTAGGTAACTTCAAGAACCAGATTTAAGAGTCACGTAAGGGCGGCCAATAATCCAGTTACTGAATTAGTGGCTGTTATATTTGTACTTGCAGGGAAAATGAAAAGGTGCTTGTAGGATTTTCTGCCTCATGTGCAAAGATAATATGACTGGAGTTGGATAGGATTCACCCTGACTTGGAAAGATTGGGGACACTAGGTGATGCTCAGTTGTGAGCAACACGTCATGGGCCAGCCCTGCTTCCTCCTCTTGAAGTAGGGAGCCTTCATGGAGGCTTCTTTTATGAATTAGAACCATTTAAACATTCGCTTTCCTCTCATACTCTGAGCGGTTGATATGATAACATGTGACAGAAGGAGTAGATCTACTCATTGTTCCCAGTTCCCCTCCTCAACACAGGTAGGTCATAATTCTTGGGAAAGGCTCTAGAGAAGAATAGATAGAACAGAATAGGAGTAGTGCACCACTTGTATATTTTGCACAAAGATATGAAGCCCAGTGGCTCAAGTGGTTAAGATGCTGAACTCACTGACTGGAAGGTCGGAGTTTGATTCCTGGGCACTGCATGACGGTTTGAGCACCCGTCATCTGTCGCAGCTCCTGCCAAATTAGCAGTTCAAAAACAAGAAATTGCAAGTAGAAAAATAGGGACCACTTTGGTGGGGAGGTAAACAGTGTTCCATGCACTCCAGTGTTGAGACATACCTGCCACATGTCCAGAAAAACGTTTGCAGAGACAGACAGTGCAGGCTCTTTGCCTGTAAACAGGGATGAGCGCTGAACCCTAGAGTCAGATACGACTGGCTTTCAAGCAAGGGTGACCTCTGCCTTTACCTATGAAGCCCTTGCTACCTGTAACCACACGCGAAACCAAGAAACATAAACCACCCAAGGGAATGTACATCTCTAATGCTGCTCATCCGCTATAAATGAACAGATGCCTTGTCCTGGGATCAACCAATGTGTTATAGCAGATCATTAGAAGTGAGAACTTCTTGTGGATTCAATGATATCTTATTGTTGCAGCTTTTTATCCACATTCTCTAGCTTGCAAATTAATTTAATTTTAATTCAATTTTTGCAGTTGTATGCCGCCCAATCAGGGAACCCAACTCAGTGCCATTCACATGGTAAATAAACAATACAAAATATACACAGTAATACAATATACAAAATTCAATCTACCAAAACAGCATATAATAATATAATGATATACCACAACACAATCCTATAAATTAGCATTCTTTGTTCTTTATTATTAGGAGATAAACATAGGCTTGGTTTACAAGAATTACTCTTTAATCATTATGCTGCTCTGGACTGTGATGCTGGGTCATAAATATGCTTTCAGCTTCAAACTTACAAGCAACCCACTAATATATGTCTCTTTTTTGGAAGCAGAGGGTCAAAGCTTCTGTCTCTGTTCTTTTATTGCAAAGTGTGTCTGTGAATGCTTGCCTGCCTTTCTCTGGATGCATGTATGTGCATGAATGTAACTTTTGCCTCCCACACATCTGTTACTTCTAGCTCTGCCACCTGTGCTGTGCCTTCTGCCCCGTCAATGTCAATGGGCACCAGCTACAATTAATGACATGGTTGCTTTGCATGTGGCCTCGATATCATGTAAAGGCAGGACAAATGTTCTCATTCACTAGTCTTTGGTATGGGAGAAGCAATTGCAGCAAAGATCACAAGAAAACAAGTTCTGCATCATTAGCTGTATCTGTGCTTGCATAAGAGAGAAAGAGAGATGCTTAATGTTTTCTGTAACTGCTGGAGCAGACCTTGGAAGTCACAAGTTACAAATATGAAATAGTTATAACGAACGATCCTTTTTTTTGTTCAGAGAAGCTGCATTTGAAAAATAAATTAATCTTGGGAACAAAATTGCTTCACTGGTGTAACAAGTAATATTTTCCAGTTACATTAAAAGATGAACTTATTTTATATTTTCATGGGCATTTTAATATACTGTAATTTTTTGACCATAAGACACATCTGACCATAAGACGTACCCAGTTTTTAAAGCAGGAAAACAAGAAAAAAATATTCTGAACCAAATAGTAGTGCATTTGCACCACCAACCAGTGGTGGTGCTGCAGGGGAAATGGGTGGGCAGGCCAATTGCACTGAGGCAGGAAGTGATGTTCTAGTCTAGCCTCTTGCTCTCCCTGCAACCAGGAAGCATGGCTTCCCCCTTCATTTTGACTACATGGAGCAGGGACAAAGGCAAGAAAGGTAAATGAAACCCTTTCTTTTTATGCACAGGTTGGGTTTCCCACTGAAATGCATTGGGAATATACAAACAGAAAAGCTTTAGAATACTGTACAAGAAATTGTTTTCTAATGCATTTAAATGCGAAATTGTGATTTGTGCCCTCTTGTGGCCACCTGTGGTAATGTCCCACCGAACATATGTTTTCCTTTCCTGGCCCTTCTTTCTCCCGCCCCCAGAACAGCTGTGGTGGTGGCGGCAGAGGTATTCGGCCAGCCGTGGCTGTTGTAAAATATCCTTTTACAACAGCCTTGCTGGACAGCATTTGGACTATAAGACACACTCTTTTATGGTCCAAAAATACGGTATTTTTTCAAGTTCTATCCCATTTTAAAAATCAATTTAGGGGGCTCATGTAAGGTAAGAAGCAGCAAACAAATAATGCAAGCAGCCCAACAAATAATGTTGCTATAAACATTGGATACCCAATGTGATATAGTGGATAGAGTGATGGACTAGACCTGGGTCTGAACTTCTGCGCAGGCACGGAAATGCCCTGTGGAATGAGGAATTAATAAAGCCACTCTTTAAATATCTCACTTTGCTTTGAAGCAGGGGTTCTCAACCTACGACACCATTTTATGTGGCCTGTGCCACTACTGCTGCCACCACCGGAAGCGGAAGCGGACATGTTTACAACAGCCGTAAATGTGCCCACGGTTGTCATAAACAAGGGGGGGACTTCCAGTTCAGCATACTCAGCTGTCTGAGGGGGCGTGGACCAGCCCATGGCTTAAAAAATGTTGAGAACCCCTGCTGTAAAGCCGTACTTGGTTCACTATACTTTTTTTGTCCCTCTTCCCTTGTCACCTGTCAGAATGTGACAAAGCAAGGAGGAAACTACACAAATTACTCTTTTATGAGTTCTCAGTGTTCAGCCATTGAGCTAGGCACTGGCAAACAATTGCTGGTCTGGAGAGAGGAGTACCACTTCTTGTAGCCTGCTACCACCACAGAGAGCACTGCAGTGGCTCAAGTGGCTAAGATTTTGACTGGAAGGCAGGAGGTCAGCAGTTCGATTCCTGAGTACTGCAGGATGGAATGAGCTCCTGTCTTTGTCCCAGATCCTGCCAACCTTCAAAAGTAAGGAATTGCAAGTAGATAAATAAGAACTACTTTGGTGGGAAGGTAAACAGCACTCTGTGCACTCCTGTGTCTAGTCATGCCTGCCAAATGACCATGGAAACATCTGCAGAAGTAGACAAGCACTGGCTCTTTGGCTTTGGAACAGAGATGAGCACTGAACCCTAGAGTCAGATACGACTGGCTTTCGAGCAAAGGAAACATTTACCTTTACCTTATCACCACAGAAATGGAGCTGGAGAGCATATATATTGAAAAGTAATTTGTTCCTGTTGCTTATTAAAATATTTGAAAAGTGATGCATTTGCCACTTTTATTTCTTATTGGAGTTTTTTGTGATTGTGCCTTCAATTTTAAGAATCACCCCATCTTCATGGACATCTATTCTTGTTCAGTATTTCTGAACGTATTTGTTCAGTATATTTTATGAGATCTCATTCAACATTTCCTTGCACTCATAGAGGAAACATGTGTGTGTGTGTGCGCATGCATGTGCATGCGCGCGCGCGCGTGTGTGTGTGTGTATGTGTGTGTGTGTGTGAATTAAAAATGTGGTAGGGTGTGTATAGCCTTCCAAAATCCAAGTGGGGCCTCAGATTCCTCAGACTTTTCACAAAAACTTCTTGTTCTAGAAAGTTCTTCACATTCCTCTCCCCTGCTCCAGCACCCCAATATTTTTTTCAGTGGAAAGGAAATAATTGACATCTTCTTCAGGTTTACATAGGTAATAGGCTCAAGTCAGGATCCTCTCATAGACAAACTTTCCACCTAGAATGTTTACATCTTTAGGCAAAACAATCCAGGGTGCCTTTCCCCATCTACACACAATCAATGGAGCGTCTCAATTCTGACATGGATGCCAGGTGGTGTTATTTGTAAATACAGAAGCAGCTAGATAAAATTATTGCTCTTACAGAGTTTGTTCAAACACATAGCCTTTTATGTACCTGAGGTAAATTTTGCAAATAATCTGCTATGGATGCCATTGATTAAGAAGCTTCCACAAGCTTTTGCCAGGCCAAAACCAGGTCATGACTAATTGTGCATCCTTCTTTCAGAAGTTAACAATTTTCTAGAATGATGTCTGTGAAAGAAAACAGTGGAGAAAATGTCCTTTCAATTTTCTGGGTCTGCCAGAAATCTTTCCAGACATTTGACATAAGTCCCTGTTTACTAAAAGCTCTTCTGCTAGAACCAATAAATGATTAACAAGGAACTTCTTGAGTCACTTTCCAGATGCTGTGTGCTGAGACATCCTTGTACTACAATGACAAATGGGGCAGAATTAAATGAATGGCAGGGGAATTGACGATAACATAGCACTGCACAGCTTGGCAGGATTCTGTCTTTCAGAAGAATGCCCCTAAGGCAAAATAATCTGGGCAACTACTACAGCACAAAGGTTAAACATACATTTATTTATACAGGCTACAGCACTGCCCCAGCTGGTGTTCATTAGGTTTCAAGAGCAAAACACCCATTTTTGGGGAGATAGGGAGTAACAACAACAAATGGTTAATTAGATTACAAAAAAGGTAGCAGTTTGGTCATTACTATGCTACCTAATGTTCCTTATGCTTCATTGCTTTTTTTTTTTGACTAATGAGTTTTGCACTACTTGCCAAATCACTTCTCTGTAAGCTACAGCATGTGAGGTCCTTAATAAGGAAAATAAACCAAATTTCAGGGAAATGCCAATTTGAATGAATATATGCCCCAGCAGGTAGATAATGCAAGTAGATAAATATATTCAGCAATGCATCCAAAACTTTCATTGGGAATACATATTTTGACTAATTTAAGTTCTCCAGAAAACACATTGGATAGAAGCCATCCAGTAGGTTTTTTTCTGTACTATTTTTCTTGATATGAATGGGAATAGCACAATAAGACAGATATGACAGTAAATCTATTTATTGTCTATGTCACATGTTTTTACCCATTTTCAAAGAAGCACCCATGTTAATCTGTTTTGGCACGTATTATAAGTACAAAAATCATCTCAAAGAGTAGCTGATTTATTTCATTGTGATATTTCATGGATTATAGTCCACTTCCTCAGATACATGACTGATGAGACTACCTAACTCTATCACCTGTGGTACTTTGGACAAGCTGCAAGAGTGCCATGAGAAAGAAATGTTTTTAAAAATGGTTTCTGAGTACTTCATAACTAGAAAGCCCAGTGAAGGTCACCAAAAGTAAGAAGGAATTTGATGGTCATCATCTTAATCACTATCATCCTCTACAACAGTGTTTCCCAATCTTTGGTTTTTGGACTTCAGTTCCCAGAAGCCCAAGTCATTTCCCCAAAGCACTAATCAGCCAATGTACTAAGTGACTTCATAATCTGCTCCATAATTGTTCTTGGATTGATGTAATGCTGACTAGTCTGTAGTTTCCCAGTTCATCCTTTTTGCCCTTGTCGAAGATAGAGACAACATTGACTCTCCTCCAATCATCTGGTACTTCACCCATCCTCCATGACTTGAAGAAAATGCATATCAGTGGTTCTGAGATCTCTTCAGCCTGTTCCTTCAATATCCTTGAGTGCAACTCATCTGGCCCTGGGAATTTGAAAACATTCAAAATAATATGATATCCCGCCTCTCCTTTTGTAGTTCACATTTTCCTGGAGGTTACTACCTTCTGAGGAAAGACCTAGCTAAAGTCAGAATTGAGTACTTTTGACTGCTGTCTGTTGTCATTTTCCCATCCCCTGTATCTTTTCCCTCTCTTTTGTTATGCATGTACCTGAAGGATGCTCTCTCTCTCTCTCTCTGTAGCCAGGCCTTCTTTGCAGGCGCACCCCCCCAATAACGGACACAGACAACATTGAAAGTGGATAACAGCATAGGGCCACATTTATTGATTCAATGCCCTAGTCCGAATTATAAATTTGCATTGGTAAAACGACCAATCATAATTCCTAAGGCAAGCAGGCCGAAGTAACACTGGTAAGGTACCACCCAAAATTGCCAACGGCAATTGGTTACAATGTATCAATTTGTATCAATTTGTTTGTTGACAACAAACAAATTGTTGACCGTAGTCAATAACTAACTTATGACCCCACCCTCTGACGCGTATCCGTGAAATCACAGGGGTGATGCATGCTGGTTAGCAATCATCATCACCCCATCGCCTGGTTCGTCGTTGACCGGACAACGTTTAACTAATTTATTCCTGTCTAGTGTTGTCCAGTCAATTGCGAACCTGCCGGATACTTGTGGGTCATACTATTTACCTTACCAGTGCTACCCGCCAATGTGACCAAAGTCAACAGTAGAAACACAGAAAGCCCCCAATATCAAACCATAGCAACAGTGTGGGGTGGGCAAAAAAGCCAGGACCCGGAGCCAATATGGGTCCCAACCAAAAATTCCCACCCGGCCCCGAAGCGACCATAATATCACACTGTTAACTAGGGAGGGGGTGGAGGGGAAAAAACTTCTCCGCTCCGTCGCTGAGGTAAAATGGCAGCTTGGCTGCCTCGTGGCCACCCCTTTTATCAGGGAGCTGGCCACGCCCCTAACTACCCGGATTCTCTGTCCTGTGGGGGGGGGCCGCAAAGGGCGCGGCGGCCATTTTGGCGCCGCGCTTGCATTGCAGGCGCACCCCCCCAATAACGGACACAGACAACATTGAAAGTGGATAACAGCATAGGGCCACATTTATTGATTCAATGCCCTAGTCCGAATTATAAATTTGCATTGGTAAAACAACCAATCATAATTCCTAAGGCAAGCAGGCCGAAGTAACACTGGTAAGGTACCACCCAAAATTGCCAACGGCAATTGGTTACAATGTATCAATTTGTATCAATTTGTTTGTTGACAACAAACAAATTGTTGACCGTAGTCAATAACTAACTTATGACCCCACCCTCTGACGCGTATCCGTGAAATCACAGGGGTGATGCATGCTGGTTAGCAATCATCATCACCCCATCGCCTGGTTCGTCGTTGACCGGACAACGTTTAACTAATTTATTCCTGTCTAGTGTTGTCCAGTCAATTGCGAACCTGCCGGATACTTGTGGGTCATACTGTTTACCTTACCAGTGCTACCCGCCACACGGAGGGGCTTCAAAGAAGACCTGACGCCCCCCCCCCCCAGACCGTCAGCTCGGTCAACAGGCCTGCTCGCCAATCACCCAACAGGAGGTCCATACCTCCTCGCGACAGATGGACCCCATCCCCTGCATACAAGTCGTAATTTTGTAGACTAATATCGGGGTGATGACTAACCCGCCCCCAAGCCCTGTTGGCAAGAAACCGCGCCATTGCCTTATTGACCGCGCGCCTAGCGCGGTCAAGGGCCAGGAGGTTAACGCCCCCTCTGTAAGAATGGCGCGGGACAATGTCCGACCAAACCAGGGTTGTGGCAGGCCAGACATAATGCAAGTAGGCGAGGTCCTTGCGAATCGCATGCTTAAGCGATAAGCCGGTGACCTGGCCCAAATCATTGCCCCCCAGGTGGATGATTAGAATGTCAGGCGGGTCAGCACCCAGGCCAGAAAAAAGGAAAGGCCGCAGCTCCCGCCATAACATCCCTGGCTTACCATGCCATGCGAGACTGGCGTGGTCACCCAGTCCCAGTCGGGGTCCCCATCCTGTCGCCGCAGCGTAACGCGCTGCCCTGTGCACATAGCTGTGGCCCACCAGCCATACTGTCACCGGTGTAATACGACACCCAGGGTCTGTAAGAAAATTGAGAAAAAGGCGGTAAGGTGACTGGAGTGGTACTCATGGCGGGAGTGGGCGCACATAAAACTGAAAACATTGCGAGCCCCACCTTCCCATGCTGCGTATGTCAGCCCCAGAGTACCCAAAAGCAGCTGCTGTAGAGGCTGCACCAATCCGGAACGAATGTGTGCCATAACGGGCACCTGGGAGGCCCACCCTGGTGAGGGCTCTGGCTGTCACCTTCCAAAACTGAAATTTAGTAAGGGGAGACCCATCTTGGTGACAGAAAAACGGGCCATGGTGCATGCCACGCAGTGCCAGGAATTCCTGTAGGGCACCAACCGGACAGATGTCTGCCAAAGAACAACGTAGCAGTCTTACACCACTGCCTACGCCATGCTGATCTGTTTTAGAGGAGCGTATCCTCAACTGGGCCCAGTCTTTGGCTACATAGACATCTTCGAGTTCCAGTGCCCTACCACTTGCATCCGCCTTAGACAGCATCACGAGTTCGCTGACGCGGAGCGCTCCAAAAAATGCCACCGTTGTGGCTGCGTGAAAAAGGGCTGCCTCATAATGATCAAAACAGAGGCCAGGCCAGCCCCGGGCCAACTGGGTAAGAACCCCTGGGGAAATAGGGTGCCGATCATCCGGGCAACGCCCGCGCTCGCGCACCCACCCCTCCAAAACGTGTCGCACACGGAAGTCAGAGGTGGTATCCACATGACCTCCCACTTTGGCCATAAAAGCCAACGCCGAGAGCTTGGATGCTATGGTGCGAGGTGCAAGGCCCTGTGCGTGCAGGTGAACCATGAACCGCAGAACATGGTCCACCGGGATGGGCCAGGTCTCTGGCAAGAGAAATTGAGTAGCAAATGCCCTATAAGAATTGAATGCTTGTTGATACGCCTTACGCGTGCGTGGCGCTAGTGACAGGCCAATCGCCCGGTTCACCTCTCCTTGCCAATAGTCCACATCTCGTCCGGGAGTGGCGAGGGAAATTCCTCCGCATCCGGGGCCAAGGCGCGGAACCGGGAGATCTGCAGGCGGGACAAAGCGTCAGCAATATCATTATTAATCCCTGGGACATGCCTGGCTCTGAACAAAACGTTGAGGCGCAGGCAGAGCAGCACAAAATGGCGCACTAGGTCCATGACCCTGGGCGATTTGGAAGTCTGTGCATTGACAATGTGGACAACAGCAGCATTGTCGCACCAGAAATGCACCACCGAATTAGCCCACAGTTCGCCCCATAGCATCAAAGCCCCCAGAATGGGAAAAAATTCCAGGTATGTGAGATCCCGCAGGCGACCTGTGCCTGCCCATGCCGGCGGCCACCCACCATAGGCCCACTTCCCATTGAAGTACATCCCATAGCCCAGGGATCCTGAGGCATCAGACTGGATCTGGAAATTGGGGGACTCCAGGAGGTCAGACCTCCAAAATGAGACCCCATTAAACTCCCTCAGGAATTGCAACCAGACGAACATGTCTGCCCTGATACCCCGGGTGAGCCTGACTCTGTGGTGTGGCCTGGATAACCCTGCCATGGCGTCGCATAATCGCCGAGCAAAAGCCCTGCCCGGTGCGACCACCCTGCAAGCAAAATTAAGGTGCCCATGTAGCACCTGAAGTTCTCTCAGTGATGCCTTACGCTTGGCCAGCAATTCCGAGATAAGGGTCACGATCCTGGACACCTTATCACCCGGCAACCTAGAAGCCTGCACTACTGTGTCAATCTCAACCCCCAGGAATACTAGCTTGGTCGATGGGCCCTCGGTCTTTTCGGGCGCTAAAGGGACACCAAGTTCCTCCATTAGCGTCTGAAATGTGTTGAGGAGACGTGCGCACGTGTCCCAGCCCCGTTTACCCCCGAATAAAAAGTCATCCAGGTAATGGGCTACAGACCGGGACCCTGACCTGCGGACGAAAGCCCACTCTAGGAAGGTACTAAAACGCTCGAAGGCCGAGCATGAAATGGAGCAGCCAAAAGGCATGGCCTTATCAAAATAATATTCCCCCTTAAATTTAAAACCCAGCAACTCAAAGTCGCCCGGGTGCACTGGCAAGAGGCGAAAAGCCGACTTAATGTCGCACTTGGCCAGCAGGGCACCCGGGCCACACGAGCGGACCATGCGCAACGCATGGTCAAACGATGTATACCTGACTGAACAAAGGTCATCAGGAATAGCATCATTGACCGATCGGCCGGCTGGGTAGGACAAATGATGAATAAGGCGAAACTCACCCAGTGACTTCTTGGGGACCAAACCCAGTGGCGAGACCTTAAGATTGGGAAACGGGGGTACGGGGAAAGGTCCAGCGACCCTGCCCGCAACTAACTCCTTTTGAATGCTGGCCGCGGCCACCTCCTCCCTTCCTCTGAGGGATAAAAGGTTGGGGGCATCCTGGGGGGACCTATCACCCACAAAAGGGATATGAAATCCCTGCTTAAAACCTTGTAGAATATACTCCCTGTCCTCCCCCTTCGGGTACGATGCGAGCCAGCGCTCCAGCATGTCCACCTTAATTGGGGAGGGGGCCTTTTGGAGGACTAGCTCCATCCGTGGCAGCCTTTCCAGCCCACTGTCCACCCTTCCCTCTGCCTCGCGGCCCCCCAGGCTTGGGGCAAGCAGAGGCTGCGTGGGGGCCAGAGCATGTGGGACACTCATGCTTATACCTGCAGTTCTTTCGATTGCAGGAACCAATTGACGAGAAAGTCCAGCACAGCAGGCGGGCTGGAACCCCCTGCCCCGCCGCCTGGCGGGTAACCTGCGCTGGAGCCGCTCGCTGGACCGCATGTCCGCAATGGTATCTATCCCCCGGGGCAGGGCGTGTAGGTGTCATATACAGAAGCCAAAGCCTCTGGCATGGCTCATCCCATCTCATCTCAGGGTGAAGGGGAATCCTCATACGGAATTCCTCATCATATGCCAGCCATGAGGGGCCCGGGAAATCGACCATCGCCCTGTATATGTTGTCCAAATATTGGACCATGGGGATAGCTAAATCCGGCCGCGCCCTCAGATATACCGCCATGTATATCAAATAAGCGGGGAGCCAGTTGGCCCAGGTACGCGGCGGCTTACGGCGGCGTGCCTGCTCCTTGTCCTTCTCATCCTGACCCTCCCTTTCTTCCTTGGTGGGCTCTCTGTTCAGGAGTGAGAAGATATCTACGTACTCCCCTCGCCATATCTTTTCCCTGGTAGCCTGTGCCAGGTGGTCACCCAAAGGCAAGGAATACCCCGCCGTCGGCAAGGCCGAAAAAGGGACAGCCGGCCTGGTAAAAGGGGCCTGAACTAATCCAGCTACCCCCAGGACATTCCCTGTAGTGTAAGGACCCATGCCCACCCCAGTGCCCAAGGTGGCAGTCGTCGTCGCCGGGTGGGTCGCTGACAGCGTGGCCCCCGCACCACCCGCGCGAGGCCAAGGCCATTGAAAGGCCCCCCCGAATTGGGAATGTGTGTGGATGTACTCGCTTGCACCGTATACTCACACGCTGCACCCCCGTGGGCCGCCCCCACCGGGGGTTCCGGCCCACTGGGGGCGTCGGAGCTCACGACCGACGTAGAGCTCATCACCGGGGCTTGACTCGCACCTGGTTGCTGACTGGGGAGCTGCGAGGCAGTGGCCGAAACCGCGCCACACGCCTGCAGCAGCTCGACCCTCCCCGCCGGCTGTTGTCCTCCAGCCGACAGCGTCTCAAAAGGAACCCCAAAAGGGGCACCCGCCTGACTGGCCCGCGCCAACGACGCCTCCAGGGCCGCAATGCGGGCCAGCAAGGTGTCCACGTTGACCATGGGCAAAGGGCCGGCCGGCCCGCCTGGCCCAGGCATGGGTACAGGTCCCTGTACCCCGGGCGCCACATATGGCCATTGGCCAGCACCTAATCCCGGCAGGGTTGGTGGAGAAACCTGCCAAGGCAGGGGGCCGCACCACCCCCCAAGGCTAGAGGGCCCCGGGAGAGGCTGCAGTCCAAGAGGAGTAGGCCCGACAGAGTGGGCAGGAGCAGGAGCGGTGCCTACCGCTCGTGGGCCGCGGGCCGGAACCCCTTCCGCGCCCGCGCTCTGATCACCCACCCCGGGCCAAGGGGCAATAGACCCCATTCCGCCGGCCCCGGCCGGGGCCGGCAAAGGTGGCTGCTAAGGAGGCGGAACCGCGGTCCTCCGACCTGGGTTTCGCCTCCTAACCCCACGAGCTGAGCTCGAAGCTGCCTTCTTCTTCGAAGGCATCTCCACCAGGAGCAAAAAGGGGAAGCCGGGAAGGCAGAGCCGCTACCAAAAGGCTTCCCGGTAAGCTAAAGAGCGACGGAGCCGCAGGAAAAAACTTCTCCGCTCCGTCGCTGAGGTAAAATGGCAGCTTGGCTGCCTCGTGGCCACCCTTTTTATCAGGGAGCTGGCCACGCCCCTAACTACCCGGATTCTCTGTCCTGTGGGGGGGGGCCGCAAAGGGCGCGGCGGCAATTTTGGCGCCGCGCTTGCATTCTACTTCCTATATCTGTCCTTTTTCATTTTGAGCTCTACTCTGAACTTTATGTTGAGCCACTTTGGTCTTTTTTGCTGTCTTCCACCTCTATTTCTTGTTGGAATTGTTTGCATTTGTGCTTTTAGAATTTCTTTTTTAGAAACTCCCACCATTTTGGAGTCCTTTTTCTGCTACGATATCCTGCTGTAGAACTTTATCTGTCATTGTTCGGAGTTTATTAAATTTGGCTTTCTTATGCTTTTGTTTCCTTTGAAACCAGGAACTCAAGTAAAACATAGTCACTTTACCCCAGAGCTCCTCTTGCTGCCACGTCTTCCACCAAGTCATCTATATTGCTTAAAATCAAGTCAAAGATAGTTACTCCTCTAGTTTTTGTAGGAGAAAATTATCAGCCACAGAAAATAGGAATTTCTTGGAAATGTCATATTTGGCACAATTTGTCCTCCAGCAGATATAAGGATAATTGAAATCTCCCATTACTACTATATCATGTATTTTTGACATTCGTACAATTCATTTTTCAAAAGTTTTATTTTTTTGCATCTTCTCTTTGATTGGGAGGTCAGTAATAGACTACAACCACCATGTTAATTTTGTTATCTCCCCTCCTCCCCCACACAAATCATATTGATTCAGATACTCTCAATGAGAGAATCAGCTCATCCTCCAAACAGGGATATGCATTTTTTATATGTAATGTTATTCCATCTCTCTTTCTTTCCTTTCTGTTCTTCTTGAACAGTTTATATCAGGGGTTCTCAAGGTTTTCATGCCATGGGCCAAACTACTCCCCATCAGACAGCTGATGTGGTTTTCCCCCATCGAAAACACATCTATAAACTGCGGCAGGCACGTTTGCGGAAGTGCAGGCGCATTTACAGCTGTCATAAATGTGTCTGCTTCTGCTTCTGGGGTCCTCACTATAGGCCAGATAGAATGGCTTTGGAGGTCGGGGCTAGTCTGCGGGCTGCAGGTTGTGAACACCTGGTTTATATCCATCAATTGCTTTGTTCTAGTCATTGGAGTCATCCCACCAAGTTTCTGTTATTCGTATCAAGTTATATTTTCCCTCTTGAACTAAGATTTCAAATTTTTCTTGTTTGTTTCCCATACTCCTAGTATTCATATATAAACACTGGAGATTGTGTGATTTTTGGCCTGTTTTCCTTTCTAATGGTTCCCATTAGAAGTACTTGGTCTGTTTCTTTCATTGTGCATAATAAAGCCTTCATCTTTCTTTATTTCTAACTTTATGTCCCCCTCCCTCTTCCAATTCAGCTTAAAGCCCTCTTAATGAAGTTCTTCATGCTGTGTCCAAACACATACTTCTCAATTCTTGTGAGGTGCAAATGTCTGCATGATCCCATCCAACAAGCCACATTATCAAGGGCAATCTCTACCCCCACCCCTCAAAAGGAGCAGTTAGAGGATGCTCTCTACATTGTTTTAAGGCTGTTCTATTCCCTGACAGGATCATAAATTATACCACTGGCTGTTGGAAAATATGGTCCTGAAACTTGGCAGCCCTGTTATAACTACAGTATTACGTTTCATTGTTTCATGGATATATCCCCTTTAGGGAAGTTTGTACTGCATATGTGTGTGGGGTGTGTGTGTATATATGTGTGTGTTTGTGTATATATAGACACACACACACACACACACACACACACACAATATTTTTGCATTCTGCTCATGTCTCCATACTTCTCTTTAAAAATTATCTCAATACTATTGATTTATCTCTTCTGTGTTGGCTCTGAAATGCAGACATATATATTCCCAGTTTTCTCATTGTTCCAGCCCCCACGTTTTAAATCAGCAAGCACCATAGAATATGCTCTCACATTGACTTTCAATTTGGCCTCTCTCTTCCATCACTGGTTCTATGTTGAAGTCGAGCAGAAAATTATAATCCTTAACTTTTAAAAAGTTATACTGTATATGTGGTTCCACTCTGGTAAAGTACAAAGACAAACTAATTGTTTGGTAAAGTCTACAATATTTATGATGTGATATTTTTTCACACGACCTTTCCTCTGTCTTGTAGCTTGTTTGACAGATATGTAAAGAGTCCAAGAGAAATGTGTAGTATTGATGAGCTATCTCAATGGATCATTTCAATGTGATGAGGTCTCAGAACTTTCTTTACTGTAGGTAAGAACTTCAGAAATCTCTGTTTGAAAACACAGCATTGACAGAAAAAGTTTAAATTCTACAGTTCAAATAACATTAATTATTTCTCCTCTTTAAAGAAGCATGGATCTTTGTGCCTATTTCAATGTTTGTTTAGTAAACGCCTGCCATATCAAGAAGTATCTTTCTTGCCAAAATGCATCTTGAACAAAAGTGGGCCTTGAGAAAATTACTGTGATTTGTTTTGAAATGCCTCCAGTTCATAGACTGTAAGGGAGGAAATCTGTTTAAACCTTCAACAAGACAGGTGGGACATTTTAATACCTAGGAATCATGTTTTGCTTCAGAAGAACTGTATATACAAAGTAAATGGTTTAAGACAATTGGCACCTGAAGAGTACAAAGAGTGGCACCAAGTTTCAGCCACCTGCCAAATACAGGTTTTTTATTAAACAGACAAAAAATAGTTGGGATGCAAATTGTCCCAACAAACTGTCCCAGTGTATATTGTCACTATGATATTCTCCGCCCCGCCCCCGCCCCCCAGGTTGTGGGAAATCATGTCCCATGCTATTGAAACATACTACAGAGAGACGCAGCAACCCACAGTAACAACAACAAAAGTGGAAGACAACTGTAATTTGCAAAAATGTAACCAGCAAAGAGAGTGTACTGTCTACTAAAACAAAGAATTAATTTGTTCACGAAAGAGAAAATATGCAGTCAGTTGCTTTTGCAGCCAAGCAATTGGAGTCTTTTCCCCCTTGTTTTTCAGAAGCACCACCATATAGTTAATTAATAATATATGAGATTTTTTTAGCCTAATAATGGCCACTATCAAGAGCTCTGGGGCCATACTCATTGAGGGGCATAAACTGACATGCCGTATTTTCCCGAAAATAAGACCTAACCGGAAAACAATCCCTAGCATGATTTTTCAGGATGCTTGTAATATAAGCCCTACCAAAAAAATAAGATCCAGTTAAGATCATCAGTCAGATATGAATCTGAGCACCAGAGAGGAGGGTGGGGTGGGTAGGTTGATAGGTCAGCCCTGCCTCTCCCTTTTCCGGCATGCACCAGCTTGCGCCAGCAGTTAAAGGAACAGAAGCAGGGGGAGAGGGGGAGGAAAAACTCCTCCTGCTGGCAGAGGAGGCAGTGGCAGCAAGGTAACACACCACTGGACGACTGTCCAGTGGCGTGGCTTTGCCTCCCTCCCCCGGGCGAGGCAGAAGTTAGGCACACCTGGGGGTGTGCCAAGCTGGGAGAGGGGAGGAGCTTGTCCAATTATGGGCTTGTCCTCCCTGATCCCAACTCAGTCAGAGCAAAGTAGGTGAGCGAAAGCCCACCCGCCAACCCTCGAAACAGCAGTGTGGGATTAGCTGGTCGCTTCGGGGCCAAGTGGGAATTTTTGCACATGTCCCTGATTGGCTGTGGGATGGTGGTGTTTTTGCCCACTTCACACTGTTGCGGACTGGGGTAATTGGCTTGGTAGTTCGATTTCTGGTCACTTGGCGGGTAGCGCGTAGTTAAATGAGAGGTGAAAGCCTAATATTATTCGGAGTGACCTTGGGCATGTCTGTTGGCCGGAAGCTGGAAAACCTTTGGCTTCTGCTTCCGGGTTAAGGGCATGCTCAGGGGTTGAGGGAAGTGCTGTCGGACTACAGCCTTGAGGCTTGAGAACAGCACTTACCATTATACCCGGATGGTGAACCGGGATGGGGACTGTTAAAGAACAGGACAATCCCGGCAAGCCAGTATTCACCTGGACGTGAGTGGAGCAGGCAAAGTGATCACCTGGGCTCCATCACTTGGAATCGCACTACTCAGCCCCTGCCGCAGGCAAACAGTTAGTTTGAAGTTTACTTTAATAAAGTGGCCCTGAGTTTAAATCCAGCACTGTGTCTGTCTCATTATTCCAGGGGTTGGGGGGCAAAGCTCTGGCCAGTTTCAGTGCCTCTGGTGTGCTGAAGCAGCAGCAGCCATGGAGGCTAGAAAGCAAAATCAGCGGGCAAGTGGGCAGGTCAGCCAGAGGAGCCCTACCCTGTGTGTTGTAATAGACAAAAAATAAGACATCCCCTGAAAATAAACCCTAATGTTGTGATGGCGAACCTTGGCACTCCAGATGTTCCTGGACTTCAAATCCCAGAAGCCCAAGCCCCTGTGAATCCACACAAATGGGTTTACTGCAGTTCATCCGGCCCATACGGACACGTTTTACTTCTGCTTCCGGGAGCAACGAGGGTGGTGTGGGCCGGGTGAAAAGCAGTAAACCCATTCATGTGGATTCACGGGGGCTTGGGCTTCTGGGAATTGAAGTCCAGGAACATCTGAAGTGCCAAAGTTCACCATTACGGCCATATGATATTGGGCACAATGTCTACTGGGAAACTGATTTTATTAAATAGGAGATGGCTTCACACATCCAGTAGTATTTCTACAGCTTTCATAGAGTACTGAATCTACCAATTTTGCATGAATTGAACTATACTACATTGGTATGCTCCTGGTCTGCAAAGTAACATAGGCCATGGCTATAGTTCCTACTGGTTAGTGGCTCTGTGCCTAACTCGTTCCTGACAGTTTACTTGTAGTGACCTTTTGCTTCATATTTTGGCCTTGATTCTTACAAGTCAGCATGTGATCTGAAGTAACACATAGGTATGAGGGGCAAATATGGCAATAATATCAGCAAATGATGGCGTATCAGAACAGATATCCCTAGGGCTTTGGTAATATACAAGAATGGCTCCTTTATCTGATATTGTTTGCTTTAATATTGAATTTTTGGTGAATGTTACTAGAGAAGGTAAACTAATTTGGGATATAGTTGTTAAGGATAAAATTAAAATTAGCTTATTTGCTGATTATGTTTTATTAACAACAGAAAATCCATTGATGGTCATGGATAGGGGAAAATAATATTTTAAATATTTTGAGAAATAAAGTGTTTACAGATAATTAAAGCAGGGGACAAAGGTTTGAAAAAGAAATGGTAAATGTAGGGGACTCATGAAATTTGAAGAAATAATGTTACAAGAAGAACACATGGTCAGAAGCAATACGAGAGGAATAATAAGTAAAATTTATAATATATTACTAGAAGCAGAGGTTCAGCAGGATCTGTTTAAAATATTATGGGAACATGATTTAGGAGAAGAAATACTGAGGTTGGGTGGGGGGAAATCTATGTCTGTAGAAATAAAAGAACATTTTTATAAGTTAATTTGGAGATAGTATCTCATGCCCGTGAAATTTAAATTATTCTAAGATTTGTTGGAAAGGATGTAAAAAAAAATAGATATTTATTTTCTTATGTGATGGAAATGGGAAAATGCAGGGTGTCTCAAAGGTCACCATACCTAGCAACAATTGCATAACAACAGATATCTTGGAAAGTGTTTGCCATGAGTGGAGGAGAAGACTCTGTGTGTGTGTGTGTGTGTGTGTGTGTGTGTGTGTGTGTGTGTGTGTGTGTGTGTGTGTGTGTGTGTGTGTGTAAAAAGAGATGGCCAGCATGTAGAGACTATTTCGTAAATATTTTGTAAAATTTTGTGATGAATATTTTGTGCATAAAGGTACATTAAACTACAATTTCATAATGTCCCTATGTGTGGTGACTTTTGGGGGACCCTGTATATTGAAATTTTTGCAACCAGTCTTTAAGGAAATATAATGAAATAACTAAGTTAACTATAGAGGCACACTCTAAAACAGCACTATTATTCGACAGGGTGTTGGACAACTAGAGTTAGTTTCTAACTTATTAATAGCAGCAAGATTAATGGTAGCTAGGTAATGGAAAACAAATGGTATAAAGTGTTTGGGATATAGCTATTAATGATAAGCTAACCTGTAATGTTAAAGTTAAGCGAGAATGTTTTTATAGCTATATGGAGATAATTTATTTTGCATTAGTAAAGGAGAAGGCATGTGTACTTTCACAGGAGTTAATACAATATTGGAAGGGAAATGGGACTCCATCAGAGACAGAGGGAAGAGGTTATATCTTCAATGGTGGTGGGAGAACATGATTGTATAGTATTTTAGTTATGTGTTGTATGATTTTGTTTTATGTTACAGAGTTAAAATTAAAAAGCCCCTTAACGATCTTAGAATTGGAATTCTATTTCTCCACTGAGGGGGAAGGAAAACAAAGGTTTCAATTTTTTAATGGTTGCTTACTAACCTTTTTTGCCCTTTCAAAACATTACTGATGTACTTTATTTGTTTTAGTTTTATTTATTATATTTCTATACTGCCCATCTGGGATATCTTCCTACTCTTTCTGGATTTGAAGCAGCTTCAAGGTTTCAGCTGCTAGGAAAGCAGCCCTGGTTATACTCACAACCAGATGCTGCAGCTGAGACCCTGATGCATTTTCCCTGAGAGCCCTGTGGGGAAAGCTAGCCAAAAAGCACCTCCTTTCAATAGAAGCTGCCTAAGCAACATAGGTTTTTGGGTTTGTTGTGGTGCTTTGTGTGAATTTCCTCCTCTAGTCCCAGCCCTAAAGTTATCCTGCTTTGGTTGCTTGCTTGGTTTGTCTGAGCCTTCTCATTTCATTCCAGTCTTAAAGGTGCCCTGCTATAATTGCTTCCTTGTTTTCTGGACTGCTTGGACAACATCTCCTTTGCTGGAGTAACCTTGTTCCCTTGTTTGCTCCTGGCTTTGACCTTGGACATGGATTGGATCTTATATAAGGTTTGCATTTGCGCTTTAGCTTAGTTGCCCTAGGTCCTGGTGACTGTGCCTGGACCTTGACATGCACTGTGTCAGTGTAAAACAAAAATAATTGGAAACAATATCCTCCTTTCCCCTCTGTGAGATACCAGGAAGGAAGTTTTCCATTTCTCAAGAGCATTATGGAGCTTAAGCAAAGGGATAGCCTAAGCCTGTGATGGTGAACCTTGGCGCTCCAGGTGTTGTGCATCTGGGACATGAAGTTCAAGAACACCTGGAGTGCCAAGGTTCACCATCACTGGTAAGCTATTTGCTTTGGTTTGTCCCCAGTGATCTCTCTCTCTCTCTCTCTCTCTCTCTCTCTCACACACACACACACACACACACTGTTGTGTCCTAAAGCCTGTGCCTTTAAACAATGTACCTATCCATGTGTATCCAATGTAACCTTTTCTATGTGTAACATTGTAACCTCCAGCTGAATCACTGTAACCTTAATAGGACGCGAGCTAGTGACCACTAGGTGGCAATAGCCAGCGTCCAAGCTCATTGGTCCAAGACTCACCTAGAACAACAGCGCGGGAAGATTCCCGCCACTACCTTCACCTGGACAAGAAGGGCGTGACCTGCAATGACGTCACGCAGCCTGTAGCCAATAGGCTATCAAGGAGCCACATTCAAATGTATAGCCACTGTATATATTGAGCTGTTCGTCCGCCATTACCACATGTTCCCTCTGACCAGCATGTAATAAAGTTGTGTTAAGCCAGCTCTTCGGCTGTCCTGGTATCTTTGGTCCCATACACTAAATTGGCGATGAAGGTGGGATGATGGCTGCCCACGGGACCAAGACATACGCCGGTTTCGACATCAAGAAACTGCAAGATTGGGAACTCTTCGAAATGGACTTCCAAGGTGCGCTGGTGGAGTTCGAGGTGACGGACGAGGCGAAGAAGAGAGCCATCCTCACCAGAATGCTCGGGCATGACGGCAAGAGGGTATTGATTGACCTCATCGCACCCAAAAAGGCGGCTGAATTCAAGGCAAAAGAGCTCCTGACGGTGCTGCGAGACCATTTCCGGCCCTCGGTAGCGATGTTTCCCGCTCGGAGCGTGTTTTGGAGGCGAGTCCAAGCGCCTGGTGAGTCGGTCGCCGCTTTCGTAGCGGCCCTGCGTCTGGCTGCCGGCCCATGCAAATGGGAAATTTGGAAGTCACCCTCAGGGACTGCGTGCTATGCGGCCTGAAGGACGCCGAGATTCAGCGCACGCTAATGAATCAGGAGCCGCCCCCCACATTGCAGGAGGTCCTGAAAGCGGCACAGGCCGCGGAAGCCACGAAGGCCGGGGTGCAAGAGCTCCAGGACTGGCGGCCGAAGGCCGACATAGCAGAGAGTTCGGTGCACGCAGCCCGGCGAATTTCGAAATCGTCCGCCGAAAGCAGCGACGACGAGGACGTCCGGAGGGTCCGGAAGGAGGGCCGGCGTTGCGACGGCTGCGGGGCGGCTCACGACCGTGCCAGGTGCCTGTTCAGAAAGGCCGAGTGCCACAACTGCGGGCGGCGTGGGCACATAGCCAAAGTCTGCAGACAACGGCGCAAGGACCGGAGGAGCTCGCCCGACCGCCCAGCGAGGGACCGGAGGAGCTCGCCTGACCGCCCAGCGAGGCCAGACCGCTTGACGAGACTAAAGGATGGCGCCCGGCCCACGAGGAAGCAGGACGACGTGGGCCGCATCTCCGACGACAGCGACGACGACGCCCCGGTCTTCAGCGTGTCCATGGGACACCCCCGTTACTTTGTTGAGGTACTGGTGCAAGGGGCCCCTGTTAGGATGGAGATTGACTCTGGCTCCTCTTACTCGATCATTTCCCAGAGGGAGTTTTTGAGAATTGCCCCCCGCGTACGGCCCAAGCTCAAAGCGTTGAGGTCCACGCTTCGGGACGTGCAAGGGAACAGTATCCCGGTGTTGGGGGTTGGGAATTTCCAGGTTCAGTACAAGCGGCACGCCGCGGAACTCCCCCTAGTCGTTCTTAAGGGGGGTAATTGCAGCCTCCTCGGGACTCAATGGTTTCAGCCCCTGGGTCTGTTCATTGGGGGGGTGCACGCCGTTGGGCCTGACCCGATACAGGAGGTGTGCGACGCGCACCCTGAAGTCTTCAAGAAGGGACTTGGGAAATTCAATGGACCCCCAGTAACGTTCGACCTGGACCCGGAGGTCCGCCCAATCAGACTCAAACCGCGCCAGGTGCCTTTTGCACTCAAGGACAAAATAGAGGTGGAACTGGACAAATTAGTGGGCCAGGGGATTCTTGTTCCTGTTGATTCCGCGGAGTGGGAAACTCCAATTGTCACAGCATTGAAGGCCAATGGGGAGGTTCGCATTTGCGCCGATTATAAGTGCACCATTAATAAGGCAATCCGCCCTAATGCGTACCCGGTGCCGGTGGTCAGCCATTTGCTAGCCAGGTTACATGGGGGAAAGTGTTTCGCTAAGCTCGACCTGGCACAGGCCTATCAGCAACACATGGTAACCCCTGCCACAGCTGCTGCACAGACCATAATCACGCATAAGGGGGCGTTCCAGGTGACGCGCCTCCAATTCGGCGTGAACTCGGCACCCGGAATTTTCCAGTCACTCGTGGAACGCCTCCTCAAAGGGCTGGATGGCGTTTTACCATATTTTGATGACGTATTGATAACGGGGGGAGTGAGGTTGAGTTGGCTGAAAGGCTAAACAAGTTCCTGGCGGCGTTCGAACGGGCGGGGTTGAGGTTGCGAAAAGACAAATGCGTCTTCTTCGCGAAGGAGGTTGAGTTCTTAGGGTTCCGAGTAACACCCGAGGGGATCAAACCGTCCAAATCCAAGGTGGCCGCCATCAAGAAAGCTTCTCGCCCCACATCCAAGCCTGAGTTGCAGTCGTTCCTAGGGCTCTTAAATTTCTACCACTCCTTCCTTCCACGGAAGGCTGCGGTGGCTGAGCCGCTTCACAAGTTGCTCAAGAAAGATGCGGCATGGAAGTGGGGCGATGACCAGGAGAGGGAATTCACGGAACTGAAACAACTCCTGGCGTCTGACGCCATTCTGACCCATTTCGACCCCAAACGGCCGGTGGTACTGATCTGTGATGCATCTCCGGTGGGGGTGGGGGCAGTGTTATGTCACATGTTGGAAAACGGGAGGGAGGCCCCAATAGCGTTTTACTCCAGGTCCCTGTCCCAAGCGGAGAGAAACTACGCCCAGACAGACAGGGAGGCGCTGGCGATAGTTGCGGGGACCAAAAAATTTCACGATTTTCTGTATGGCCGCCCTTTCACCATCGTGACTGACCACAAGCCCTACTGGGCATTTTTACCGCAGATAAGCCCACACCACAGATCCTGTCCCCGAGAATGCTTAGGTGGACCATTTTTCTCAACGCCTACCAGCACGCGTTGGTGTACCGGCCCGGGAAAGAGATCAGCCATGCGGACGCTCTATCGAGGTTCCCCCCTCCCCCTGACGCCCAGCCAGGTGAGCAAGGGGGAGCGAGACCATCAGGTTCTCATGATAGAGGTGCTGGATTCGCCCCCGTAGTGCCCGCCGACATTGCCACTGTGACAAGGAAGGACAAGACGTTGGCGGCGGTTTGCTCCTGGGTACAGAAAGGGTGGCCGGCGTCTTCCCCAGCAGAGGAATTCGCCCCATTTTTTAGGAAGAAGCTGGAACTGTCGCTAGAGAGGGGGTGCCTCTTGTGGGGGCAGCGGGTGGTGATCCCTACATCCCTTCGACCGCGGGTGCTTAAACTGCTGCACGTCAGCCACCCCGGAATTGTGCGCTCCAAAGCGCTGGCCCGGAGTTACTTCTGGTGGCCCCAGTTAGACGCCGACATCGAGCACATGGTCAGCACTTGCGAGAGCTGCCAATGCTCCAGACCGGAGGAGGCCTGCCTTCCCCATAGGGAATGGGACGCGGCTAAGGGGCCGTGGTCCCGGGTGCACATAGATTTCGCGGGCCCGTTCCGAGGAACCCTGTTTCTCCTTGTGGTGGACGCTTTCTCCAAGTGGTTGGAGGTCGTCCCAGTCACGAGCACCTCCTCGGCCGCGACAATTAAGCATTTGCGGAGAATTTTTTCCACGTTCGGCATACCCGACACTCTAATTAGCGATAACGCTAGTTGCTTCACGTCCGCTGAGTTCAGGGCATTCACAGAGATCAACGCCATATGGCATATCACCTCCGCCCCTTTCCATCCGGCCACCAATGGTCAAGTGGAGCGCCTCGTACGCACCACGAAGGACGCGCTGCGGCGCATGGGCCCCGGGGACCTCAACCTGCAAGTGTGTCTGTTTCTGCTAGGGTACAGGGTGACCCCGCTAGTGTCAGGCTACTCCCCTGCGGAGCTTTTAATGCACAGGAAGCTAACCACCATACTCACTAGACTAGATCCCACGAGGGTTGAGGACAAGGGGAGGAACATAGGGTTAGAAGCCACCAAGAGTTTCAGCGTGGGTGCCCCGGTACATTGCAGGAACTACGCCAGCGCGGGGCCAGCCTGGGTGCCGGGGGTGGTTGTGGAACAGACCGGTCCCATATCGTACCGCGTGGAGACCAACACAGGTCTACTGTGGCGGCGGCACGCGGACCAGCTCCGGAGCCGGGGCCCAGGAACTCAGGGCGCCGGAAACACGGATACAAATTCAGCGTTAGGGTTCTCCCCCACCCGTTTAGCCCAAGGGGGAGGAGAGGGGGGTCGAGAGTCCCCACCAAGGGGGGAGGAGAAGGAATTTGTCCTCATAGATATCCCGCGGGATCCCCCAACAGAGTTTGATTTTGATTTTCAGAGCCGGGGGGTTTTTCGGAGTGGTCCCCCACCCATCCAAGCGAGAAGAGGGGTTTTACGTTAGCCCCTGGTGCCCCCGGTTCAACCACAACGGAATCTACCCTTTTCCCTAAAGCTGCAAAACCGCAGCAAGCCTCTAACAAGTCTCCCTCTCCCATTACAGGACAAGGGTCCAGGGAACAAGGAAGCGGGAGCGGCCCTCGGGTGGGCCAACCCACATCGCGGCCCAAACGCGAGTGCAATAAACCATCTTGGCTAAGAGACTTCGTCTCATCCTAGGGGGGAGGGGTGTTGTGTCCTAAAGCCTGTGCCTTTAAACAATGTACCTATCCATGTGTATCCAATGTAACCTTTTCTATGTGTAACATTGTAACCTCCAGCTGAATCACTGTAACCTTAATAGGACGCGAGCTAGTGACCACTAGGTGGCAATAGCGAGCGTCCAAGCTCATTGGTCCAAGACTCACCTAGAACAACAGCGCGGGAAGATTCCCGCCACTACCTTCACCTGGACAAGAAGGGCGTGACCTGCAATGACGTCACGCAGCCTGTAGCCAATAGGCTATCAAGGAGCCACATTCAAATGTATAGCCACTGTATATATTGAGCTGTTCGTCCGCCATTACCACATGTTCCCTCTGACCAGCATGTAATAAAGTTGTGTTAAGCCAGCTCTTTGGCTGTCCTGGTATCTTTGGTCCCATACACTAAACACACACACACACACACACACACACACACACACACACACACACACACACACACACACACACACACACACACACACACACACACACACACACACACACGCCTTGAAGGTAGGAGCAACAAAGATAAAAGCAACACACTCCTTTGAAGGCAAATGCCGGTGTTGTGGGCTTTGAGGAGGGCATTCCAACTCTGAAGAAGCTATTCCAACTTGGGAAATAATTGAGACTTAACAATTGAGATTTAATAAATATATGGGGCTATGGATTTAGTGTATGAGAAACAAGACACAGGAACAGCCGAAGTATTGGCTTAACACATCTTTATTGCATGGTGGTCTGGGGGAACATGAGGTAATGGCGGACGAACAGCTCAATATATATGGTGGCTATACATTTGAATGTGGCTCCACGATAGCCCATTGGCTACTGCCGGCGTGACGTCATTCCAGGTCACGCCCTTCTTGTCCAGGTGAGGTAGTGGCGGGAATCTTCCCGCGCTGCAGTTCTTTGGGGATTGGACCCTTGTGAGCTGGGCGCTCGCTATTGCCACCAGGTGGTCATTAGCTCGTGTCCTAATTACAACGGGATACATTGATACAGTTGGTGGTTGTTTTAATGCATAGAACTAAGAACACAACAATGAAGGAGCTGGCTCACCATACAGATTGAAAAGAAAAAGCTGTTCAAACTGACGGAAGGCCAAAAATGGCAATAAAGAAACAGGCTCCCAAGTAGGTATCATCTATTTTGGAGTCTTTGAACAGACTTTTCTGCCATTGGGCCTTTCCTGTCCTTGGGTGAAGCCCTCGGCTTGATCTCAGTCTGCAGCCTTGGCCTGCTATAGCTGCCTGCAACACCAGAGTGGAAACAGGTGTGCAGCTTCCTAGTAGCTCTCTGTCGCTGGCCTGCCGAGTAAACCCAAACTTAACAAAGAGGAACTTGGTGGAGTGGAGGAGGGGAAAGCTGCAAGTGCTTGGAAAGAAGATCACAGAACTTTTGGAATTTGTGAAGCAGAGGCACAATGTCCATAGTGAAATAAAGTGTATGGTGAGCCTGATTTGTACGTGTTATGACCAGCTCGCTGACATGGAGGATTAGGTGTCCATGATAGAGAGACTGGAGAGACCAGAGATAATGCCAGCAGATACCCAGACGTTGCCTGGATTGAGAGCCACCTAGGAGGCACCTAGGAACAGTGGCCAAAAGTGACCTAAGTCATCATGTGGGGAGGGCAATCAACTGCCTAGTGATGCTTCAACACTGAACTTGAGTGTGATGACACCAAGCAGAGGTGAGCACATTGGTGATAGACACCAGGCTATGCTTCAATGAGCATTTGCAAATTGTGACTGTTTGATGTTTGCAGATTGATATGCGGTAGGCAGCATTCATAAGGCCAAACACATCTTTATTGTAGAGTAAGCAATCTGAACATGAGGTAATGGCGGAGGCGCAGCTCCTTTTATGCAGCATGGTACATTTGAAACTGGTTACATGGTTGCTCATTGGTTACTGTATTCGTGATGTCATTGTGGCACACGGCATTCTTCATCAGGTCTACCTGTGGTGGGAATATTTCCCGCGGCTGGCTGTAATTTGTTAACTTGTATCATGTGTGTAGATCGCTATCAGCTGCCTCTTGATACCATCTAGAGGCAGCGGTAGCTCATTGTAACTGTTGCAATACATTGGGTTACATTATTACATTCCATCTTAAAGGCATAGTATTCCATACATAACAGAGTGCAAAAGCCGGAGCAGTATGTAATGCATTGACAAGGATCATGCCAAATATTGGAGGCCCGCAGCAGACTTGCCGAAGACTCCTTAATGACTGAGAAGTGGAAAGCGTCCACAGAGGGGAAAGGGAGTTGTTGCCTCAGAGTATTTCTCAAATGTAAAGACAGTTGGGGAGCACCCCCTGGAAATGCTTCCAGGTCCTTATGGGAGGGATGAGTCAAGAGTTATGTCTTTTCTTGGGATAACAGACTAACGAGTGGCATGTCCATGCTTACCTTAGTCCTGTCCAGGTAGAGCCTAGTGAAAGTATTAGTTTTGTTATAGGAAGAGAAAGAAGAACTTAATTCAGGTATACACAGATAGCTCATTATGGGATGGCCCAAGACACCATGCAGGAGTGTCTAAAGCAGTGTTTCCCAACCTTTGGTTTTTAGACTTCAATTCCACAAAGAACTGATTAGCCAGTGTACTGACTTAGGTTTCTGGGAATTGAAGTATCTGTGGAGCATGGGCCCTATATTGGGAACCACTGGACTAAAGCTAAGGAAAACCAAAACAAAGAAACTATGCTAAAACATTGATCTATTCCAGGGGTGCCCAAACAGCTGAGTGGGCATGACCATTTTTTATTTTTTTTAATATTTATTTATATGCTGCACGATCAGATAAACCCGACTCTGGGCGGCTCACAACAAGTTAAAACACACATAAAACAGTACTACCAATTAAAACCAATTAAAACCCAACATACCCACCCACCTACCCCATTCCTCTTAAAACCCACATAAACCCACATTTTTTTTTAAAAAAAAAGACAATTAAAAGAAATGGGGGCTTAATTTATAAGCCAACAGGCGGGGGCCACTCTTCCATCTGGGCCCCACACCTGCCCTGCCAACCAGGTTTTTAGGTCTTTTCTGAAAGGTAGCAGCTCCATCTGCTCCCGCAACTCTACAGGCAGGAGGTTCCCCAAGGCCGGTGCGGACACGGAAAAGGCCTTCCTTCATGTGCCAGAGAGACGAGCCCCTCTGGCAGATGGAACAATCAGGGAGCCCCTCCGATCCGCTCTTGGGACGATGCGGTCTCTAAGGTATCCTGGCCCACTACCATGCTCCCAGAAGTGGAAACATTTATGCGTGTGTGTCCAGAACCACTTTCAGGAGTGGCATGTGCAAACGCATCCACGCTACTCCCAGAAGTGGTTCCACCATTCCCGGAAGTGGTTCCAGACATCACCGTGCATGCACAAATGCATCCACACCACTCCTTGAAGTGGTTTCACCACTCCAGGAAGTGGTTCTGGACATCCTTGTGTAAGCGCAAATGCATCCATGCCACTCCCAGAAGTGGTTTTGCCACTCCTGGAAGTGGTTCCGGACATCCCTGCGCATGCGCAAATGCATCTGTGCCACTCCCAGAACAGCTGAGTGAGCCTGACCATGCTCCCCAAAGTGGGCATGTTTGTGCATCTGCATCCAGAACCACTTTCAGGAGTGGCACAGATGTGTTTGTGCATCCACATGCACAAATGCATCCACGCTACTCCTGGAAGTGGTTCCGCCATTCTCGAAAGTGGTTCCAGACATCACCGTGCATGCACAAATGCATCCATACCACTCCTTGAAGTGGTTTCACCATTCCAGGAAGTGGTTCTGGATATCATTGCACAAGTGCAAATGCATCCGCGCCATTCCCAGAAGTGATTTTAACACTGCCAGAAGTGGTTCCAGACATCCCTGTGCATGCGCAAATGCATCCGTGCCACTCCCAGAAATGGTTCTGAATGCACATTGGCAGCTGCATTCCCCCATCCACTTCCGGTAGGGACAAAGGCATTGGGGGCAAGATGAACTGGTGTCGGGGCCATATCTGGCCCATGGGCCACAGTTTGGGCACCTCTGCTCTATTCCTGAAAAACATAAAACAAACAAAGAGGAATAGTTTGCTTTCAGAATTCAATTTGGTTAAAATATGTTACCAATATTGATCAAACCATATTTCCACACTGTATAAAATGTGCTGGAAAATAATTTTCTTGCCAGCTTATAGCTGGCAGAATATCTGCTAACCAAAGAATTGCTAGCCAAATAGAACATTGATATCATTCAACTGAAAGGGCATGTAATGAATATTCACAAATCTTCTCATTCTGATTCAAAACAGGTGCCTTAATACACTGAGATACCCTGTCCAACAAATTGTCAACAATTGTAAAAAGATTTTTTAAAAATCTTGCACAGGAGCAAAACAACCACTGCTTTCTTTCATTATCAGCAGCATTTGAAAACAAAACAAATCCACAATGGAAGCCGTGGATCAGGGCCTCCCATCCACCCTTTCCTTTGGGGGGAGGTGGCCTGACTTGCCTCAAAGGAAGCTGCAGATCAGGGCCTCCTATCCACACCTTTCCTTGGGGGAAAGGTGGATGAGCACGTTTTCCCGGTTTCCCCGAAGGAAGGAAGCCATGGATCAGAGCCTCCAATTCCCACCTTCCTTTGGGGGAAGGTGGACTCCCTTCCCCAAAAGGTAGCTGGCGATTGGAGCATCCAAATGCCAGCTTCCTTTGGGGGAAGGGAGGCGAGCATCTGATGCCTGGTTCCCTTAACTGGGGATTGGATGCTTGGGTCTACGAAGGCCCCCTTGCTCCTTGCAAGGGGACCTCTGGAGAGCTCTGCTCCAAAGCCCTGCAAGCTTTGGGGCAGAGATCAATGTCGAGAAATTTGAGGGAAACTTTTACGTAAATTTTAGGAAAACTTAACGTTGCACGGTGCAAAGGTTTTCCTCAAATTTCCTGATGTTACCTATTTTTTTTATTTTTTTTAGATTTTTTATTAAATCTTTAATAAACATACAGAAAAAAGAAAAGAAAACATTAACAATACATTAACAGTACATTACACTAACGAGTCCATAATATCATACTAACAAACATTACTATATGGTAGCACATAACAATATCTATATTCATTAACTACTATTTAACCACCAAATATTAAGAACCTTTATTTCAAAATCCAAAATAATAGAAAAAAAAACTTTCTGTACTACCACTAATCTTTTTAACCAATAAAAAAAAAAAACACCCTGTGAATATATACAATGCCCGGAGAGTTTATTTTTAACTCAAGTCCAGAAACTTCTTTGAGATGGTACTGGTCCTGAACTATCACCTGCCATAATAGAGTGATCCACGAACGGTTTCCATATATTCCAGAATCTATTCTCTTTTAAATTATCTCTTTTGACTTTAATCTCCCATGTCAATTTATCGTTCAATGCTAAACTCCACATTTCTTTATACCATTCTCCAACCTGAATATCTACATCGTTTTTCCAATTTCTGGCTATACATTGTCTACCCGTTGTCAGTACAATTTCCAGTAGTTCTTTTTCCTCCTTGTTTAAACCCAGATCTTCCACATTCGTTAAAAGAATAGTACCCGACACCAACTTAACATTTTTACCCAATATTTCACCAAATTCATTTTCTATTTTTCCCCAAAAATCCCTTATTTTTTTACAACTCCACCACATATGTTCATATGTTCCATCAAATTCTTTACATCTCCAACATAACTTATCTCTTTTATTATCCATCTGGTAAAGTCTTAATGGTGTCAGGTACCATTGCCACAACATCTTGAAATTATGTTCTTTAATTCTTACAGACATTGTTCTCATAATTCTCTTTTTCCATTTATTTTTCCATTCAGTCTCCCCAATTTTTATATTCAAATTTTGTTCCCACTTCCGTTTCAAATCCTCCTGTGGATCTGCACCTCTATTCAATATATTATAAAGCTTACTTACAAGACCCTTAATACTACTTTCGCCTTTTCTAATCTTCCTTACCAATTCCTCAAATTCCGTAAGTACTCTATCTGATCCTAGTTCTCTTTTATATTTTTTATTCCAGTTGTCCACCTTTAACTTCTGAAACCAATTCAAGTTTAATATCTCAAACATTTTTTTCCGCTCGGCATCAACATCACATGCTTTTAACCAATCCTTCAATAACAACGTCCCATTTTTATCCAATATTTCTATTTTTTCTTTATCTAATTTTATTGGGAAACACATCATATCAGTCAATTCCAAGATTGGGGAGAGATTCGGAACCATATCTTTTTTTACCTTCTTCCACACCTCCATGAGACCTTTCATCATAGTATTATTTGACCTTTTCGCCTTATCTTTCATTCCCAGAAAAGATGTTACCTAATTTTAACGTTGTGCGGTTCACACATTGTCTGGGGTATTACTGAATTTTTTAAAATTCTCAAAATAAGCCCCTCAAAAAAAATGAACCGAAATCTCATGAGTGTGTCCAACAGTGAAGGAATTTTACTTTTTCCCATTCTCACCTTCAAAATACATTAATTGAAGTTCTACATCTCTAGTCTTCAGTGTGCATAGAACTTCCTTGCAGGATATCTCTCTTAGATGAAAATATTTAGTCATGTGGCTTAGAAATTGTGTCACAAGGCTGTTAAAGCACCATCTTCATGGAGGTAAGGAAGAAGAGCTGTTTCTCCTTAGAGTTTATGCTGCTGTTCCAAAGGGCTCAAAACAAAGTTTATATTATTATTTTTTGAACTGGAAATAACAGTAGTATTTTTAGGGTAGAAATCATGCTGTTGTGTTTTTAAGGAAAAAGAGGAGTGCCAGTTGCTTGAAACAAATATTTCACTTCATGTAAATGTATTTTCTGATTGTGAGTATTTAGAAGAAGGGGGCAGCCAAAGATGAGATGGCTAGATGGTATTGTAGAAACAGTGGGCACAGAGCTGGGTGGGCTGAGGAGGAGGGTGGAGGACAGGGGTGCCTGGAGGTCAATGGTCCATAGGGTCGCAAAGGGTCGGAATCGACTGTACTACTGAACAACAAAAAAAAAAAAGCAGAAGTGGGGAAATCATTATCAATGGCAAAGGACATGTGCTGTAAAGCCCCCCTCCCATTGATACCCAGTGTGAGAAGCATGCAAGATTGTTATTATCTCAACATTTATCCATTGCTTCTTTAGACAAAAAAGTCCTGAGGACATCAGGTAATTCCTATGGTGCTAGAAAACATCCCAGAGGTCACTGACTGACTTGTTCTGACTTGTCTTGGTTCAAAGTAATTTGTATGATTCCACAAACTGGAATGGCAACATTTAGTTCTGAAAAGAATGCAAGCGCGGCGCCAAAATGGCCGCCGCGCTCTTTGCGGGCCCCCCCCCCACTGGACGAAGGCATCCGGGTAGTTAGGGGCGTGGCCAGCTCCCTTATAAAAGGGGTGGCCACGAGGCAGCTGAGCTGCCATTTTGCGAAGCGACGGAGCGGAGAAGTTTTTCCCTCTTACCTCCGTCGCTTTTGCCTTGACTGGGAAGCCTCTTGGCTGCTGATTTTCTTCCTTCGGCTTCCCATAGGTTGGACTGAGATGCCTTCGAAGAAGAAGGCGGCCGCGAGCGCGGCTCGTGCCTCCCCAGCAGCCGCCTTTGCCTGCACCCACCGGGACCGGTGGGATGGGGTCTATTCCCCCTTGGCCAGAGGCTGGGGATCCAAGCATGGGTCCAGCATGGGCTGCGGCCCGCGGCCCGCAGGCGGTGGACACCGCTCCTGGTGCCCATTCTACTGGGCCTTCCTCTATAGGGGCGCAGCTCACCCCGGGGCCTTCCAGCCTTGGGGGGTGGTGTGGTCCCCTTTCCTGGCAGGTGCCTACATCGGCCCTACCAGGCCTGGGTGTGGGGTCATGGCCCTATTCGGGCCCCGGGGTACAAGGACCTGTACCGACGCCTGTAGCAGGCGGGCCGGCTGCCCCTTGGCCCCACGTCAGTGTGGAGGCCTTACTGGCCCGCGTTGCGGCCCTCGAGGCTTCCTGGCTCGGGCCAGCCACGCTGGGACTCCCTTTGGGGTTCATTTTGATGCGTCGTCTGCTGGGCAGCGGCAGGCGACGGGACGGGTCGAGCGGCTTGAGGCGCGTGGCGCGACTTCGGCCACTGCCTCGCAGCTCCCCAACCAACAGACCAGTGCGGGTCAGGCCCCAGCGACGAGCTCTACGGCGGTCGTGAGCTCCGACGCCCCCAGTGGGCTGGAACCCCCGGTGGGGGCGGCCCGCGGGGGTGCAGCATGTGAGTATGTGGTCCAAACTAGTGCACCTACACATGTGGCCACGTTGGGGGGCTTTCCAATGGCCTTGGCCTCGCGTGGGTGGTGCGGCGGTACAGCCGCTGATGCCCCACCCGGCGACGACGACTACCACACAGGGCCCCGGGGTGGGAGGTGTTTCCTACCCTGTGGGGAATGTTTTGGGGGTGGCTGGGCTAGTCCAAGCCCCTTTCCAGATGCCCACAGTTTCTGCGGTGCCTGTCTCGGCCTTGCCGACAGCGGGGTATTCCTTGCCACTGGGTGACCACTTGACACAGGCCACCAAAGAGAAAATATGGCGGGGGGAGTATGTAGATATCTTCTCACTCCTAAATAGGGAGCCCACCAAGGAAGAGAGGGAGGGGCAGGATGAGAAGGATAAGGAACAGGCACGTCGTCGCAAGCCACCACGGACGTGGGCCAACTGGCTGCCGGCTTACCTCATCTACATGGCGGTGTACCTGAGGGCCCGGCCGGATTTGGCAATTCCGTATGCGTATTCCCCTGCACCCTGAGATGAGGTGGGATGAGCCATGCCAGAGGCTTTGGGTTCTGTACATGACGCCCACGCGCCCCATGCCAGGGGAAAGATACCATTGTGGACATGCGGTCCAGCGAGCGGCTCCAGCACAGGTTCCCCGCCAGGTGGCGGGGCAGGGGGTTCCAGCCCGCCTGCTGTGCTGGACTTTCTCGTCTAATGGTTCCTGCAATAAGAAGAATTGCAAGTACAGACATGAGTGTCCCACCTGTACGGGCCCCCATGCAGCCTCTGCCTGTCCCAGGCCTGGAGGGACGTGGGGCAGAGGGAGGGGCGGACAGTGGGCTGGCAAGACTGCCGCAGATGGAGCTGGTTCACCGAAAGGCTCCCTCCCCAATTAATGTGGACATGTTGGAGCATTGGCTCGCATTGTACCCGAAGGGGGAGGATGCGGATTATCTCCTTCAGGGCTTTAGGCAGGGGTTCCGTATTCCTTTCATGGGTGATAGGTCCTCTCAGGATGCAACCAACCTTTTGCCCCTTAGGGGGAGGGAGGAGGTGGCTGCCGCCAGCATTAATAAGGAGGTCAATGCGGGCAGGGTCGCTGGCCCTTTCCCTGCACCCCCGTTCACTAACCTTAAGGTATCGCCCCTGGGCTTGGTTCCCAAGAAGTCTCCAGGCGAGTTTCGCCTTATCCATCACTTGTCCTACCCAGCCGGCCGATCGGTCAATGATGCTATCCCTGATGACCTTTGCTCAGTCAGGTATACATCTTTTGACCACGCGCTGCGCATGGTGCGCTCATGTGGCCCGGGTGCGCTGCTGGCTAAGTGCGACATTAAGTCGGCTTTTCGCCTCTTGCCGGTGCACCCGGGCGACTTTGAATTGCTGGGTTTCAAATTTCGGGGCGAATATTACTTTGATAAGGCCATGCCTTTTGGCTGTTCCATATCATGCTCGGCTTTTGAGCGTTTCAGTACCTTCCTAGAGTGGGCTTTCGTCCGCAGGTCAGGGTCCCGGTCTGTAGCCCATTACCTGGATGACTTTTTATTTCGGGGGTGAACGGGGCTGGGACACGTGTACACGTCTCCTCAATACATTTCAGACGCTAATGGAGGAACTCGGTGTCCATTTAGCGCCCGAAAAGACCGAGGGCCCATCTACCCAGCTAGTCTTCCTGGGGGTGGAGATTGACACGATAGCGCAGGCGTCTTGGTTACCGCGGGATAAGGTGTCAAGGATAGTGGCCCTTATCTCGGACTTGCTGGCCAAGCGCAAGGCATCACTAAGAGAACTGCAGGTGCTACATGGTCACCTTAATTTTGCTTGCAGGGTGGTCGCACCGGGCAGGGCTTTTGCCCGGCGCCTGTGCGACGCCATGGCAGGATTATCCAGGCCTCACCATAGGGTTCGGTTTACCCGGGGTATCAGGGCAGACATGCTTGTCTGGTTACAGTTCCTGAGGGAGTTCAATGGGGTCTCATTTTGGAGGGATGACCTCCTGGCTTCCCCTCAATTTCAGATTCAGTCTGATGCCTCGGGATCCCTCGGTTATGGGATGTACTTCAATGGGAAGTGGGCCTATGGTGGGTGGCCACCGGCCTGGGCAGGCACGGGTCGCCTGCGTGATCTCACATACCTAGAGTTTTTCCCTATCCTGGGTGCTTTCATGCTATGGGGCGAGGAGTGGTCCAACTTGGTCGTGCATTTCTGGTGTGACAATGCGGCTGTGGTCCACATTGTCAATGCACAGACTTCTAAATCGCCCAGGGTTATAGACCTAGTGCGCCAATTTGTGTTGCGCAGCCTGCGCCTCAACATACTGTTCAGGGCCAGGCATGTCCCAGGGGTTAATAATGATATTGCTGATGCTTTGTCCCGCCTACAGATCTCCCGGTTCCGTGCCTTGGCCCCGGATGCGGAGGAATTTCCCTCGCCACTCCCGGAGGAGATATGGACCATTGGCAAGGAGAGGTGAACCGGGCGATTGTCCTGTCGCTAGCGCCACGCACGTGTAAGGCATATCACCACGCAATTAATTCTTTCAGGGCATTCTGTACCCAATTTCAACTGCCAGGAACCTGGCCGATCCCGGTAACCCACGTTCTGTGGTTCATGGTTTACCTGCATTCTCAGGGCCTTGCACCTCGCACCATAGCATCTAAGCTTTCAGCGTTGGCTTTTATGGCCAAAGTGGGGGGTCATGCGGACAGCACCTCTGACTTCCGTGTGAGACATGTTTTGGAGGGGTGGGTGCGTGAGCGCGGGCGTTGCCCGGACGACCGCCACCCGATTTCTCCAGGGGTCCTTACCCAGTTGGCCCGGGGCTGGCCTTGCCTCTGTTTTGATGCATATGAGGCAGCCCTGTTCCATGCAGCCACAACGGTGGCATTTTTTGGAGCGCTCCGCATCAGCGAGCTTGTGATGCTGTCTAAGGCGGATGCAAGTCGTAGGGCACTGGAACTCAAGGATGTCTGTGTTGCCAAAGACTGGGCTCAGTTGAGGATACGCTCCTCTAAGACGGATCAGCATGGCGTAGGCAGTGGTGTGTGACTGCTACGGTGTTCTTTGGCAGACATCTGTCCGGTTCGTGCCCTACAGGAGTTCCTGGCACTGCGTGGTACGCACCATGGCCCGTTTTTCTGTCACCAAGATGGGTCTCCCCTTACTAAATTTCAATTTTGGAAGGTGACGGGCAAAGCGCTGGCCAGTGTGGGCCTCCCAGGCGCCTGCTATGGCACCCATTCATTCCGTATAGGGGCGGCCTCAACCGCAGCTGCTTTTGGGTACTCCGGGGCTGACATACGTAGCATGGGACGGTGGGGTTCGCAGTGTTTTCAGTTTTATGTGCGCCCACTCCCGCCGTGAGTACCAACCCAGTCACCTTACCTTCTTTTCCTCATTTTTCTTTACAGACCCGGGGTGTCGTATTACACCGGTGACAGTATGGCTGGTGGGCCATAGCTACGTGCACAGGGCAGCGCGTTACGCTGCGGCGACAGAGTGGGGACCCCGACTGGGACTGGGTGTATACGCAAGTCTCACATGGCATGGTAAGCCTGGGATGTTATGGCGGGAGCTGCTGCCTTTCCTTTTTTCAGGCCAGAATGCTGACCCGCCTGACATTCTGATCATACATCTGGGGGGCAATGATTTGGGCCAGGTAACCGGCTTATCGCTGAAGCATGCGATTTGCGAGGACCTCGCCTACCTGCATTATGTCTGGCCCGCCACAACCCTTGTTTGGTCGGACATGGTCCCGCGCCATTCCTACAGAGGGGGCGTTGACCTCCTGGCCCTTGACCGTGCTAGACGCATGGTGAATGGGGCAGTGGCACGGTTCCTTGTCGACAGGGCTTGGGGTGGGTCAGTCGTCACCCCGCTATTTTTCCTACAAAGTTATGACTTGTATGCAGGGGATGGGGTCCATCTGTCACGAGGAGGTATGGACCTCCTGTTGGGTGATTGGCGAGCAGGCCTGTTGACCGAGCTGACGGTCTGGGGGGGGGCGTCGAGCCTTCTTTGAAGCCCCTCCGTGTGGCGGGTAGCACTGGTAAGGTAAACATTATGACCCACAGGTATCCGGCAAGTTCGCAATTGACTGGACAACACTAGACAGGCATAAGTTGGTTAAACGTTGTCCGGTCAACGACGAACTAGGCGACGGGGTGATGGCTATAGCTAGACAGCATGCATCACCACGTGATTTTACGGATATGCGTCAGAGGGTGGGGTCATTAGTTAGAGATTGACTACAGTCAACAATTTGTTTGTTGTCAACAAACAAATTGATACAAATGGATACATTGTAGCAATTGCCGTTGGCAATTTTGGGTGGTACCTTACCAGTGTTACTTCGGCCTGCTTGCCTTAAGAATTATGATTGGTCAATTACCAATAGAAATTTATAATTTGGACTAGGGCATGAATCAATAAATGTGGCCCAATGCCGTTATCCACTTTTACCAGTGTCTGAGTCCTTTATTGGGGGGTGCGCCTGCAATGCAAGCGCGGCACCAAAATGGCCGCCGTGCTCTTTGCGGGGGGCCCCCCACTGGACGAAGGCATCCGGGTAGTTAGGGGCGTGGCCAGCTCCCTTATAAAAGGGGTGGCCACGAGGCAGCCGAGCTGCCATTTTGCGAAGCGACGGAGCGGAGAAGTTTTTCCCCTCCACCCCCTCCCTAGTTAACAGTGTGATGTTTTGGTCGCTTCGGGGCCGGGTGGGAATTTTTGGCTGGGACCAATATTGGCTTCCGGGTCCTGGTTTTTTCGCCCATCCCACACTGTTGCTATGGTTTGACATAGGGGTTTTGTCTGTTGCTACTGTTGACTTTGGTCACATGGGCGGGTAGCACTGGTAAGGTAAACATTATGACCCACAGGTATCCGGCAAGTTCGCAATTGACTGGACAACACTAGACAGGCATAAGTTGGTTAAACGTTGTCCGGTCAATGACGAACTAGGCGACGGGGTGATGGCTATAGCTAGACAGCATGCATCACCACGTGATTTTACGGATACGCGTCAGAGGGTGGGGTCATTAGTTAGAGATTGACTACGGTCAACAATTTGTTTGTTGTCAACAAACAAATTGATACAAATGGATACATTGTAGCAATTGCCGTTGGCAATTTTGGGTGGTACCTTACCAGTGTTACTTCGGCCTGCTTGCCTTAAGAATTATGATTGGTCAATTACCAATAGAAATTTATAATTCGGACTAGGGCATGAATCAATAAATGTGGCCCAATGCCGTTATCCACTTTTACCAGTGTCTGAGTCCTTTATTGGGGGGTGCGCCTGCAAACAAATTTGTGTCTCAGGTACAAATTGAGTTGTCTTTGAGGGGCTATGCATACAATTTGCATAGGAAGAATGCCAACAGTGTTCAAGGTTATAGTGAAGAGTTCCAATTAGGTTTTGCTCCTCAATGCTTTTTTCCCCCTTGAGTGCAAATTACACTAATGGAGGAAGGAGATCTCCTATGATAAAAAGTGTGTTGGCAAAAGGTTAGAAACCTCCAAACCAATGCAGCAATCTAAACTGGATTCTCCATGATACTAATCTGTAAAAGAAAAATACCTGCACTCAAGGTCAAATTACTGAGATCTAAACATTATAGATTTACAATTGTTGTTATCAAGTAAACCCTGTCTCACAATGAACCTTTGAAAGAGAGATCTTCAAAATGTTCTATCTTCAACTGCCCTGCTCACTCCTTATAAACTCCTTAAGGCTTTGCTTAGGGGGTCAATCCACCTCAGGTTTGATCAGGTCTCTACTCTTGGTTTCTTTGTTTTTGGAGAGTTTGAGAAGCTTTGAGTAAACTACCTTTGAAGACTGAGGTTGAAGAGACTGCTGTTAGGAGGTACATAGTGATTTTCCTTAAGTAGTCTAACTGGTGCATAATTATCCTTTGAAGTTTTTGTCATGATTTTGTCATGGGGAAGAATTTGTAAATCCTATACATGTCATCACAACTAAGATGGTTCCCAATATTAATATCTGTCCCTATCTTTAAGCATTTGGTAAGAAATGAATAATAATAAAAATCTCATTTGGGCTTTCCCTGAGTGGAGTTTCTCCAGCAAAAATCCTTCCAACCCAGAATAATTTCTGACACAAAATTAGTATACAGTGATACCTCATACAACGTCCAAACTTGGTTCCACAAGTTTGGACTTTATACGGATTTGGACTTTGTATGAGGCTTGCAAAATCCTAGCCGCGATGCCTCATACAACGTCCAAATCCTTGCCACAATGCCTCATACAACGTCATTTCCATAGAGATACATTGTACTGTAACAGCACACACTTCAGGGCAAAGTCAAGGAAACAGACAGGAAACTGACCGAACTTTAAGAAATCATTGTCTAAAGGCTAAAAACATTACAAAAACTTGTCAAACAACCATGATTGTCCAAGAACCTGAAGAATGCTGCAAAAATCCCAGGAATGCTTCTAAAAATTCTGACGAAAAAATCAAAAAAAAATCCAAAATTGTGCTCAAAACCACTCCTAAACACACTTTGCCTCATGCAAAACTCACAAGAGCAATGCACGCATGTGTCCTGCCTTTTATACTGCCCAGGCACAATGCAACCTGGGAAAAACCCCAATGCCTCATACAAAGTTGCACGACTTTGTATGAGGCAACTTTTTTCAAGGAATTAGGCAATGTTGTATGAATCCGATGTTATATGAAGTGGACTTTGTATGAGGTATTACTGTACCTAGAAAACCCTGTTAATGGTTTCCATAAATCAGAAGAGATTCCAACTGTAAAGAAAGTCCCCTTTTCCCAGATCAATAACAGACATATAACAAGAAGAGAATTCCACTCGTGTTGAATGTATTCTTCAGTTTGTGGAACACAAAGCAGAAGGAATCTCTGGTTCCATGGCTTTTGTAAATGTTTTACTCTTCTATCTGAAAAAAGAGGGATTTGTTAGTATGCATAAGTTAGAAGTCAGGTTCTTCATTATTTGATTTAGGCATCTATCGCTATTTAGAAGCTGCTTTGTTCTTCCTACAGATATGACTCCCCAGGAATCCACCCCTGTAGATAAATAAAAAGAACACAGAGTGCAGCCCACAGAGTAAAATCTTTGAGGGAAGGAAGTTGAAATCAGTGTGCAGGAAGAGAGTCCAGAGTGATACAAGGATGTGTTCTTGGCCATACCAAGGGGAATGGGGAAGACAAAAGGTTGTTTTCAACTAATTAAACTAGCACATTTCATACCTTGCAAAGTTCCCATTGTAATTCAAACAGGCTGTCACTGAAAGTTAATGATTTATACTCCTTACAACCTACACAACCCAAGAGCAGAGATTTGTGAGCAATTAATTGATAATGTGTTACAATACGAAGTAAGTAATAAGCATTCATACTCTCAAAGCTATCAGTAGGCATGACAGATTGAGATGTAGACAAAGGGACTTGAAAGAATAGCACTTCTTTCACTCTACATAATTCACAATATATTTCTTTGTCTTACGTCACTCAAATCAGTGAAGTTAGTAGGGAATAAAGTCTCCCAAACCACTTCAGTTACTTTAATTAGTACACTGGAATTTAACACCTAAATCTGTGCATTGGAAAAAACAATGGTCGGTACTTTTAATATTGATATTGTCAAATAGATTAGATCAATGTACAGTAATTGCTATAAATAAGTGCCCTGAGTACAAAAATTCTTACGATTATGCTATTCAAAAGTGACTACTGTGATTATAACAATCTCATTTTGTGTGTTTTTAAGACTATTATTAGGTGAGATCTTGCTAAGGTAGTTCTTTGTACATTCAGTATTTGTCAGTGGTTCACACACCTCATACATGCCATTTCATGTTGGCTGCCTTAGAGCACAACTAAAGACTCAGAGAAATCAGTCAATTTTTCACTAGTATTCAGGGCAGCATTTGTGAATGGGAGTGTTCAACTTTGTATGTACGCAACTCTTCTCATCCCAAGGTTGTATCTGAAATAGTCAAGCTTTATTTTTCTCTTGTTCCTCTGTAGTATTTGAGAATTTGTTTTTCATTTCCTCCAAGGCATCCATAGTTTTAAAGAAGGTGAAGGGTGAGACCTAGATGGTATACATACACTGTCAGTGTGACATTCACAACAATCTTGATTTACAGCTTTGTGACAACCATGAAGCCCTAGGTGAGCAAAGATTTGTTCCAATCTTGCATTGTAGAACTACAGATGCTCACAGTCACATGCTATTATAAGGGCACTAAACTCATTTCATTTTTCAAAAATGAATTTGAGCCCCTGGAGAGAGAAGCTACAATCCTGTATTCAAGTACCTGGGAGCAAGTCTCACTGAGTGCTGAAAAATGTAAAGTGGATATGCATATGGATGTTCTCAGAAGCTCCCAAACACATAACACAGTATTCTTTTTATATAACCTCAGCTGTCCTTGCCTTAGAAAATAATTACTCTACTTATTACTGATAGCAGAAAAATTGAATGCCATAGAATGTGTGGTTCAAATAAAAGCTATAGAAACTAAGGGAGATAGGGAGATAAAGTGATGCTAAAGGTGGATTTACTTTTAAGTGAAGCAGGTTTCCGTTTCTTTCTTTTTTAGGAACTGTATTATATATATTTCAGGATAACAAAAATACATTTGTGATGAGAATGACTATAAATTTGCTTTTGATATGTGCATGGACTAATTAGATTAATTAAGCATATCATGCACTTCTGAACAATCAGGCAGGTGGCAAATCACATCTAAAATGGCAGATAATTTGCATGATCATCTTTATGGTTGATAAAAGATGTCTCTTCCAAAAACAAACTGGGTCTAAAATAGTACAGGTGCATGGCTGATGATGTCAGTGCTCTCAATGGTACACATCACCCAGGAGACTATGACATTCTGCTTACTTAAAGGCAATCTACTGTAGCCTATTTTTCTCACTTTTATGTAAATTGCTTTTAAGGAACTATTAAACAGGCTGGTTTAAAAAGCTCCTATTCTGTTTGTCTAATTTCAGACAAAACACTTCTAATTTCTGTGAGCTGCTCAGAACTGAGCCTATAAAAAATGCCAGTCTCTCCAGAAATGCAGCCAGAACTACAGCCAGAACATATATGAATGAACTCCTAGTTTCCATCCATGCTATTGTCCTTTGTCTCTGAAAGAGAAATATTCTGGTTTAATGAAGTTTGTCTGTCACAATTTAGGAGTTTCCCCCCACCACCACAGAGCCAAGATAGAATTAATTCTTCCTCCATGCCCTGGAAGTTTAAGCTTTAATCCAGGTATTCCCAACCTTTTATGCCATGAGCCTGACTACACACCCTGGACCAGGCCATGGCCACAGAAGCAGAAGTGGGCACATTTACAGCTGTCATAAATGCACCCACTTCTGCATTTATGACAGCTGTGGGTGCATTTGCACATGTGCAGGCATGTTTTACAGCTGACATAAATGCATCCACTTCTGGGTGCTGTGGAGGTGGCAGCGGGCCATATGAAATGGTGCCGCAGGCCAGGACCGGCCTATGGGCTGTAGATTGGGAACCAGTGATGCACTGGAGCAGGTTCTGTCAGGTTCTGCAGAACTGGTAGCGGAAATTCCCCCAGGTCATGCCCACTTGGTTGGCCATGCCCACCTCCACAACCCATAATGCAGGATGTTTGGCCACACCCACATATTTGGCCCCGCCCACAGATTTGGCCAGCCCACAGAGTAGGTAGTAATTTTTTTTGCAGTGCATCACTGTTGGGAACCCCTGCTTTAATCCAATCATTACTCTGCACTAAAGTAGACCAGTTGAATTAAAGAGACCTCTCTAAATCTATTGATCAGTGAATCTGTTCTGATAGGAATTTAAAATTATATTTAGCCCTTTAAACCAACATCATGTGGCTAATTATCTGCCTTCTTCAAAAGAACAGTCATTTCAAAATTAGGCAAAAGGGGTTTCTGGATCGGACAAATTAGTGACAAATTTTCAGACAAGCTTCAGGAATAGCTATGGGAGAGAAATTGGTTTGGTCACCTTGTGAGGTATGTGAGGAACTGGACAGGTCAAATGTTTCCCTGTTGAGCCCACTGGACCTTTCAGGGGCATAATATTCAATTAACTATGTTTTCTTTCTGGACTATATCCCATATCCTAGGATGTAACACAGGCTGCAGAAGCACATCAGAATTGAAGTTGGGGAAAAGGAGGAGACTTCTATCTAATGTCATGGCTGTCTGACTGTAATGTTCCAACAGTTTCCATCTTGTCTCTCATGCTATTCAGCATAAATGCTGGGAGAGATCATTCAGAGTGTTGTGGTTTGGCGCTACCAGGATACTGTTGACATATCAATATTTTTCTTAACTTTTCCAAATCTAAGGATATATTCCAATTTCTAAATCAGTGTCTGATGTTGGTAATGAACTTGATGTGGCCAAGCAAGTTGAAGCTTAATCCAAGCAAAGGTCCTCCTGACAGATCAGGATATGGAAATTCAGCCAGGTTTGGATGGGATATGTGGTATTTAGCCCACCTTCCTCAACACTCCACAAGCCATTTCCCAAACCTTTCACTGAATTTGGGATTAACATTTACCTTGTAATAGGCACTCCTTTCCCTAGAATATTCCCTTTACTAAAATGGGGCAAACAACATTCCCATTCCATTGCTTCTTTAACACTACCACAACCAATTGCTGAATTCACATTGCCCTTGCTAAAAGAGTAAAAACACTTCTGGTGTCAGTCTGTCATTTCAGTAGAACAACTTCAACTGTTTGTCGCAGTATTGATCAGTGGTATGTGTGGTATAATATTTTGTGATGGCTAATTTTAAGAAATTATAACCAGAGTTTATAATCAGAAAAAAAGGTTTACTCTAAAAAACAAGAACTTTCAATGGTACAAGCTGTCAAGTTCTTATTATCTCTTTGAGTTTACTTCTCTCCTTCTTATACCTTAAGTACATTTAATTCTTTATATATGTTTTATAGATCACTGGTGGCGAACCTATGGCATGCGTGCCAGAGGGAGCACTCAGAGCCCTCTCTGTGGGCACAGATGCCATCGCCCTAGCACAGAGTTTGCCCTACCCCTCTGCTCAGCAGCTCAATGGGAGCACTTCTATCCTCCCCCAGTACAGTTTGCCCTGCACCTCTACCCAGCAGCCCAATGGGAGTGCTTCCTTCCTCCCCCCAGCACAGAGTTCCCCCACTCCTCTGTAGTGCAGATGGCAGCCTGTTGAGTTTGGAGACTCAGTTTCTAAAAGGTTCATCATCACTGTTATAGATTTTTAATTTTACACAAATTCCAACAAGGATATAGAGAGCATAGCTTCTTCACAAAAACAAAACACCTCAGTTGTTCCTAACAGGACAACTGCTAACAAACTATATCACAGCTCTCATTCTTTTCCCTCTCTACTTCTAAACTGTCTCAGAGTGTGATTCACAGAGTGGAAAATATGGTATGATTCACAGTCCTTCACAGTTTATCAAATCAGGTTTCCAAGAGTGAAATCACTGTAGCCATCCAGATGACAAGAGTCAGCAGGGGAAGAGAACTCTGTTTGCATAGAGCTGCCTTAAGTTGCAAACAAGGTACTAATTGGCAAATCCCATCTATTTTTTTATTTAAAAAAATGTGTATTTCTATGTGTGGTTAGACACACACCCCAGCTTCATTGTCTTCCCATAGTGAGGGGGCTTGTGTGGTTCAATGAGGCTATGAGCTATGCTGTGTAGGGCTATCCAAGACAGATAAGCCATAGCAGAGAACTCAGACTAAACACGATTCAATGTAGAAAGGACTGGCAATCCATTCCATGGACAGTATCATTAGGCTAAGAGATATGATTCTGTAAGATGAGCCCCCAGGGCTGTAATCAGGATTCTAGATGGGGGGGGGGGAGAGGGAGATATTTTCAGGAGGGGAAACAATGTCACACACACATACATAACATTGGCATCTTGGGGTGGGGTGGGGTGGGGTGTGTGGGCTGTTAGCTCCCCCCTGGCTATGGCCCTGTGAGCTCCTATGGTTGGAAGGTGTCCAATATGCTACGGTGGAAGGTTGGGCTGAAGTTGAAAAGACACTCAGCAGTGGAAATGTCTGACAGTGAAAGGAAAATCTGATGCTATGAAGAACAATATTGCTTAGGAACCTGGAATGTGAGATCTATGAATCAAGGTAATCTGGATATGGTCAAACATGAGATGGATAGACTGAGCATCAACATTTTGGGAATCTGTGAAGTAAAGTGGATGGGAATGGGTGAATGTAACTCAGGTGACCATGATATCGACTACTGTGAGCAAGAATTCTTTAGAATAAATGGAGTGATCCTTATAGTCAATGAAAGAGTGAATAATGGAAAGCAGTAATGAGATACACTCTCAAAAATGAATGATCTCAGTACGAATCCAAGGCAAACCATTCAACATTACAGTGATCCAAGTCTATACCCAAATACTGATGCAGAAGAGGCCAAAGTCAACCAATTCTATGAAGACCTACAACATCTTCTAGAACTGACACCAAAAAAAAGATATTGTTATTTTGAGTGAGGGTGACCTTTACCTTTACCTTTTATCATCATAGGAGACTGGAATGTCACATAGGGTCAGACTCAACTGTGTGACTAAACAACATCATGTGTAGTTACACATAGTCTGTTTTAGTTTTCAACAATATCTTCTTGCACATATCCAGCTTTGTCAATCAAAACACAGTCACTTGCCATGGATATTAATATCTCCCAATATATTATACTAGCTGATTACCCAGCCTTGCTCACCCCACCCCCTTTGAAGGAAGTATAGTTTCTTCAGCGGTGGTGTCTCCGGCCCGTAAACTTGAATTCTGCGACATTGGTCCAAGGGTGTGGGTTCTTTTAGAGCACATACAAACCCACACCTCTGTTTTATAGATATAGATTTCCCCTAAAATCTTCCTTCCTTCCCAGCCTTTCATACTCCAGCCAGGCCTAACATGTAAACCAGGCCTTGAGAGGAGGAAAGATCAGGGACGTTGCTTTTTCTTTTTCCCTCAAAAACAACAATCCCATTTGTCAGCGCCTTTCCTGCTTCTCCCCCCAAAAAACATCCCCATAATAACTTCTCCCAGGGGGAGAAGGAGGTCCAAGTCCCCTAGCCCCATCCACCCAACCTGGCCAGAGGAGAAACCCAGGCCTGGTTCCCCCACCTTAGTCCCCAGCCCTCGCCCACCTTACCTGCCCAGGGAGGGTCTCCCTTCTCTGCCACTTCCGCCACCCAGGCTCCTGCTGAGGCATCCCAGGCCTGGCCCAGGGCCTGGTCCACTACTCCCGCCAGCCGGGGTTTTTCTGCATCCACCGACTGGGCTGCCCTGGGCTGAAGCAGCGATGGAGGCGGCGGCTGAGGCATTGTTGTTGCTGGGCTGCTGAGGTGGCTGCTTGAGGGCCATGGCCACTGCCTCAGGAAAATAAGGAAGGGAAGGAAGGGCGGCCAGTGGCAGTTTTCCCCCTGGACAATAAAAGAGATCCCATTGGGCCAGCATCTCGCCCAGCCTGGCTTTGCCTCAGCCTGGCCCTGCTGATGGGTGGTGGGAAGAAGGTGAGCACCAAAGGCCTAGAGGCTGCCTTTTCCCTCACAAAAAAGGAAGGGAGGCTGAAGGGAGAAGAAGAAGGGGACAAAATGTGGTAGTCTTTAGTGCTTTAAAAATAAAAAAGCCATTTTGCATCCCCTAAGGGCACACAAGGATGGCTTTAGTGGGGAAAAGGCCCAAAGCCGCCCCCTGAGGGGAGGAAATGGAGGTCTTCGAAAACGGAGGCGGTGGTGCATGTGCGCAGTACTGCTGATTCATTGCTTTTTCTGAACACCCCACCACCACCACCACCCCCACATAGTGCTGATCTCGCAAGCCCAAGGTATGTATGTGCCAGATTTCAGTGACATTGGTCCAGAGGCGTGGGATCCTTTAGAGCACATACAAACCCACACTACTGTTTTATAGATATAGATATAAACAATGTGGAATCAACACAGGTTTACATTCCCCTAAAACAGTGGTGGTGAACTGATGGCATGGGTGCCACAGGGGGCACTCAGAGCCCTCACTCTGGGCAGACGCACCATTGCCCCAGCACAGAGTTCGCCCCACCCCTCTGCCCAGCAGCCCAATGAGAGTGTTTCCTTCATCCTCCCAGCACAGAGTTCACCCTGCCCCTCTGTAGCATGGAAGGTAGCCTGTTGAGTTTGCGCACTCAGTCTCTAAAAGGTTTGCCATTACTGCCCTAAAACATTAAGGTTCACAGTTTACATATACTCCTTGATTTGGCCCTGAAACTGGAAGACCAGGTTTGGTAATGGCCGGGAATACCCTGACACATTTAAGGATGGTTTGCCAACTGCACCTAATCTAGTTAAATCTGGTCATATATGGGGCTTCTTTTTGAAAAATGTGTGGGCTCAGAATACAGAGCTGTACTGATGACTGAGGTCAGTTACTTGGAACATGAACCTTCCATTTTACAGTAACACTATAGGTCTGTTTCTACTCAAAATTCAAAATGCTGGTTATGTAAAGCTGTCTACAACTGTCTACAACTGGAGGTCAAACAATTTCAAAGTTGGCATTCTCACTTACAATCCTACTTGGGTAAATATCTTTGTGAGTAGGTGCATTTTACTTGGTCTCACTACTCTGGAAAACATCGTTATTGGGGAGATACAGTAAAGGAGGGAATTTCCTGGCTCAGAGCTTTACTGTCAAAACCATCTTCAGGAGAAAAGATCGTATGGAAGAAAAATAGCTGAACATAAAATATTTGTGAATCCTCTGCTCCAGATGATATTGGAAAAGAAATGTGCTACACATAATTTTCTAAGTGACTGGTCTGTACGGGAAAAAATTTGCATGAAAACCATTGCATATAAACACCCTGTTGCAAAACTCAGACTAAGTGGAAAACACTCTGTAGTTGCAATGATCCTCTGTGAGGCATACAGATGATAAATGCCACCTCTCTGTTATTATGGTTTGCAAATGTCAAGATGTTGACTGCAGTAATGAAAAAGGATCTGTTTGAGCAGTCTTTTTTTTCTTCACCTGATCTCTCAATAATTGGAAATTTAGACCTACACCAAGTGTTGTGTCACAAAAAAACAACTCTTGACAAATGGATTTGTGACTCTTGGCAGAATATTTGTCTTTTCTTGCTTGCTGCCTTGAGTGCCACATTGCCATTTAACTGGAGGGAGAAGAGGGGAAACAAGTCAGCAATGACACATCCTGAGCATCCCAGGGACAAGCGAAGCTGTACAATGCCACATGTCATTCGAAAGCATTAATCATTGCCAAGTTACTTAACAAAAACCAGCCTGTTAAAGTGGCATGAAAACAATGCAGTACCAAACAAGCTTGTGCTAGAATGAGTTATAATAATTATACATGGTTAATAAAAGCGAGCGGAGAGAGGGAAAAATGAGTTATTCAATGAAATTAAAAACAAGCATTAAGACATTTTTTCACTCTCTTACAACAATACACATTGTGCTATGAGCACAATATATTATACTAGCATATTTTGCCCGGCAGTGCCGGGCTTTTAAAAATTGTGTTGGATAGTAAAGGTTTTTTTTTCTTGAACCAATGGTGCTGGGCTGTTTTAAATGGTGTTGTAAGGTTTTGTGATTTTGTGGCTTCGAGGCGCTGCGTCCGCCTGTGGCGGACTTGCGCTCCCAGTGGGTTTTTTGGTTTTTTTGTTTGTTGTTTTTAAAGAGTGCTGGGCTCTTTAAATTGGTTTTTGAACGTTTTTGTTTTATGTTTATGCAAATTTTATTTTAATTTAATTTATTTAATTTAATATTATTTAGTTTAAAATTTAATTTTGGTTTTTAAAATGTTTATTTTTATGCATTTTTATTTTTTGTTTTGGTTTTTTGGAGAGAAAAGTGATTTCTGGGGGGGTTTTTTGGTAATTTTTGAGATTAGTGTGTTTATTTTTGAATGTTTTTATAACTTATTTGATTAATTTTGGAATTAATCTTATTAGTTTTAATATTTTTAATGTTTTTCTCTTTTGGCCTCTGGGTGGGGGTGGTGAGCTTTTCTGCCTCTCTACAATTGTTGCCTCTCTACAATTGTTCTCTTCTGTCTGGGTGTCACTTCCGGTAAGTTTTCTCTTTCTTTTCTCATTTGAGTTCCGGTCCTCATAGATGGAAGATGTCTTTTGATAAGTTCTCGGGGGGGGGTTGGGGGGGATTTTTTTGGGGGGGTATCTGTGTGTTTTTTTGGTTCATTTTTGAATTTTTGTGTGTTTTTGGTATGTGTTTTTGTTTTTATTTTTCAGGGGGGGCTGGCTTTCTTTCCTGCGAGCCATGCTGGCTGGCCCATGGGAAGGAAGGGCAATAGCGGGGAGGCTTTCTTTCCCACGGGCCATGCTGGCTGGCCCGTGGGAAGAAAGGGCAATGGCGGGGAGGCTTTCTTTCCCACGGGCCATACTGGCTGGCCTGTGGGGAAGAAGAGCAGTTGCGGGGGGTGGGGTTGCTTGTATTTTTCGCGCGCTGGCTGGCCCTTCGAATAGAAGGGCAGCGGCGGTGGGGGGTTTCTTTTTTTCCCCATGGGCCATGCTGGCTGGCCCGTGGGGAAGAATGGCAGCGGCGGTGGGTGTTTTTTTTTACTTTTATTTTTTGCGCGCCGGCCATCTCAGCGTTCTGCGCGCTAATGGCATGCAGGACACTGGGGCTTGTAGTTGTGGCTGCGCGCGTTTGCTTTCTGCAGCGGTTTTTCCCTTGCGGCTTTTTTTTATTGGCCGCAGCGCGTTTCCGAACATTCCTTTTGGCGCCAGGAATGTTGGGAATTGAAGTTCCCTTTTTTTGTTTGCGACTGGGGGGCTCCTGCCCCCGGGTCAAAAATTTCAACCCGACAGTTACCTGCAAACTGGGTTCGGGCGAGTGAACGGAGGCCCATTATGGGCAAGTGGGGCCTGGTGCAACATCCTTTGTCACATTCCAACAGTTAACAAACCATTTTATAGGTATAGATGTTAAAACAAGACCAAATGTACATTTTATATGAATCAATTCATATTGATAACAATTAGAAATGCTTAGGTTAAATAAATGTGCAGTCATGGTGTTCTTTTCATAAGGTTATTCTTATTTGAACTGCATCTATATATATATGCACATAGAGAAGAGGAAGGAGGGAGAGAAAGATATGTATTTATTATTTTGTTCAATTTAGATACTGCCCTCCTGGCTAGAAGACCAAATAGGGCAGTTTACAAACAAGTAAAACCATGCAAATAAATACAACACATTAAAGCATCATAGTAAAAGTACCAACGGCTGGAGAAGTTTGCCTCTCTAGCACAAGGAGGAGGGCCTTTTCGGTATCCGCTCCAGCCCTGTGGAACCTCCTGCCAACTGACCTATGTCTTCAGCCAGATTTTAGGAAAGGACTGAAGACATGGCTGGCTCATGAGGTGTGGGTGGCTGTGGGAGGAACACACACACACACCACTGGCTTATATGACCATGAGAACGACTGCCATCTTAGATTTTGGATTTTCAAATTTTAGCATTATGGATGTTTTGATAGTGGGTTTTTAATTTGGTCCTTATTTCTTTAGTGTAATGGCTTTTAATGATAGCGGACCATTTTATTGTGATTGTGGGTGATGAATTGTGAGCCGCCCAGAGTCGCTACGGCGATGGGTGTGGCCATATAAATCTAAATAAATTAAATAGAAAAACATGATAAAACATATAGACAATCAATACAGGAACCAGATAAGAAAAGAAAAATATGACAAGCAGGTAAAAATCATGGGTGTTGGTTTGGAAGTGGGTGAATGTCCCCAAAGGCTTCTCTATAAAGTTGATATTTGATGTCTTGCCAGAATTCCTGGAGGGAACACACCAAGTGGATATTCATTGGAAGGGCATTCCTCATTGTAGGGGCTACCATCAAGAAGGCCTGATTCCTGGTATTGACCTTCTAAGCCTACCTCAGGGGTAGGTTCTGAAGCCTTAATGCCTGTGACAATAAGGTGACCTGGCCTGAGTTTAATTGTAGGATATGGTCTGTCAGTTACCAAGGTCCCAAGCCATATAGGATTTTGTATGTTAATTCTAAAACCTTGAATCAAGCATAGAACCAACCAGACAACCAATGCAAGTAGGCCAAGATTGAAGAGATGTGGTTGAAATTCTGACCACCAACCTTATCACCACATTCTGTATTTGTTGTAGCTTCTTTCCATCTTCAAGGAAAGTCCCACATAGAGACCATTGCAGTAATCAATTCTTGAGATTATCAAGGCATAGACCAATGTTGTCAGAACGCTAGTATCCAAGAATGGTCTCAGCTAAATGATCTGCCTGACGATAAGATCTCCAATTTATGTGGTCTCAACTTCAGCCTCTTAGCTCTCTTCCAGTCCATTATCACAGCTAAACAGCAGTTTAAGGGCCGGGCAGGCTTCCAATGCAAAAACTGTAAAGGAGAGATAGAATTTACAGCATACCCCCAAATCTCCAGATGACCTCCTCCAACAGATTCATGTAGGTATTAAAAAGCCATTGGGGAAATGATCAACCCCTGATGGACCACATATTGGTGAACTTAAGAGGCTGACCAAACTTTCCCAAACTGCACCATCTGGACATGGCCAGCAAGGAAGGAGCAGAACCTATGCAAAGCTGACCTGTTAAATCCTAATCCTAGTAGCCCAGGGGGTCCCAAACTTTTCACGCCATGGGCCAGTCATGTGGTTGAGCAGGCCAGTCACATGGTTCCTCCCACCATAAATACTGCTATAAAACATGTCCACGGCTGTCATTACAGCAGCATTTATGCATGGATGGGTGTGTTTTGTTTCCATTTCTGGTAGCAGTGAGGGTGGCATGGGCCAGATGATTTGGTGCCATGGGCTGGGTCCGGCCAATGGGCTGTAGTTTGGCCACCCCTGCAATAGCCTATCCAAAAGTATGCCATGGTCAATGGTATCAAAGGCTGCTGAAAGATCCAGGAGGACTAACAGGGTCACACTCTGTCTGCTTCCCTCAGTAGGTCATCAAGTAGAGTGACCAGGGCTGTCTCAGTCCTTTACTGCAGCCTGAACCTGAACTGGAATGGAGCATACCTGTCAAGTTTCAGGAAATTTCTGTCAAACCCCTGTATTTTACACTCTTTCCCACCATCATCCCGTATTAGTTAGACTGCAATTAGAGTGGAGTTAGACTGGAGGCCAGCACAGGATAAGCATAGCTGTCCAGTTTCCCATTTTGGCCGAGAAATTTCCCTTATTTGACAGAAATTTCCCAAAACTTGAGAGGTATGGAATGGAGCCAGACTGTTGGTATCCTCCAAGAGTGACTGCAGCTGATCTGCCCCCACACTCTCTATGACCTTCTATGGCAAGGATTCTCAACCTGCAGCCCACAGGCTGGATGTGGCCCACAGCACCATTTCACTGATTCCACCACACCAGGAAGTGCCATGTGGTGGAGGAACAGCAAAATGGCCATCCGGCCCCCAAAGCTGTCTGAGGGAGCATGACCTGGCCCCTGGCTTAAAAGGTTTGAGAATTCCTGTTCTATGGCCACAAACATGCTGGGACAAGCCCAAGCAGGACATGGTTTCCATGAACTCCAAGGCTGAGCCAGTGGTTGCCACTTTGGCATGGATGTTAGAGTCTCCCAAGTGAATAAGCTTGTGAGACCTCAACAGGACTACTGAGGCAAAGTCCACAAACCTGTGCAAGGAGAGCATTAGTGAGCATTGTACCCAAATGCTATTAACTAGTGCCACCCAAACCCACATGTAAGGCCTCCAGATCTTAACACAAGAGAGAGGAGAACCTGCTGATCCTGATCCCTGTGGATGTTGGAGACTCCACCACCTTGCCCCCCTGATCTGTTCTGATGCTAGATGGAATAACTTGGGGGCCAAATCTGGAACTGAGCCACTCCTCCCTCAATGCCCACAACAGTCTCTATCCTTAAGTAGGAATTTGGCTCTACCCTTCCCTTTATCTTTACTGTACCTATGCTCCAGAATCACATCTTTCAAAAAGACAACAGGGAATAGACATCTTATTATCTGATTTGTGTTTTCTAAAAAAAAAAAAGTTCACTCCAGCCCACAGAATGGGCAAAATTGAGCCCTTGGACCACATGTGACCCCAAGGCTGCTCACAGATCCATTGACTTCCACTATTGCAAAAAAAAGGCAAGAAAAGTTATATCCAGGAAGAAAGGGTGAAATAACATTACTGGAACAGCCCTTCATCTTTTCATTGGGTTGCAGCAGTTGAAGCCAAAATAGACAAACAAACAAAAAACATTTTTTTCCAGATGGGGAGTAGACTTCCAGTTTATTTCTTCTGACAGTCCATGTGACCTTTGGAGGACTGTGGGATCAGAAAACTAGTCCCCTTTACTTGCTGAACCTGCTTTCTCCTTGCCGTAGCAATGCATACATAGGCTTACCTAATGACAAATAGGAGCTTTCAGTGTTTGGAAAGGATTAAAAAGAAGAAGAAGAGATTAATTAAATATCACCCTTATAAATACAAGAGTGCAACTGCACCTGCCAAGTCAGACTATGATGTTATGACTTGATTACTTTAGGAATGAGCTCTATTGTAGATGGCCTCAGGCCTCACAGCTTCCTCTTGGTAAGCAAATTATTCTAGGGAATAATTTATAGGCTAATAGCATTTGCTATTCATGAAGTAAGCCTAGTAAATCATAAAACAATTCAAAACTGACAATATAAATCAGGAAGTGTGAGTTGTTTAAAAAAAACCATAGGAATTCCTGACTAGATTTTTACCTTCTAAATGTAAGGGATTCAAAGATTTGCATAAATGTTACACAAGCATACCAGCAATTCTGATGCTCTTCTGTGATTGCATAATAATTGATGTGAGTGTAAGACTTTCTGGTTCTATCTATCAACCAATCTATCTTTCACTCAATTTATTGATCTATCAAAATAAGTATTGAAACACAAATGTCACAAAATATTTGTAGGAATACTTATATAATAAACAATAATCATTGACTGCAACTTGTATCCGAGAATGCATTTTTCCCCTGAAGCAGGAAAAATGTCACTGGCATGAATTTGTTTAAGGTGGATCCCATCTTGCCATGAAGTGACCCACACACTATGATCTCGGAGCCATCACCCATGGCACACATGAAGCGCGACATGCAGGATTTAACACCGGGACTGCAATTGACTGCTGCAGCCTTGAGAATATGCTCCCAAGGCAGAAGTTAATACAACGTGTTGATGGCTTTAATGCAATTCAACCTGCGTATGCAAAAACACTGTGAGGCTGTTCGAAATTGAAAGGAGCAGTATAATCCCTTGGAACACTTGTACTCTTGTTATCAGTCACAAGCAAATTAATGTATAAGTTCGCTGCCTTCTGGGCTGGAAAGCGCGGAATGATTACTTAGAAACCATAATCGGCAAATAAATGTCCAAGTAACTGCTTATATGGCTAGATTCAAACTTATACGGTAAGCCTCGTTTGTGGAAAGCCAGCTGGATGAGAACTCTGACAGTCGTAATGGGAGTATATAAAGTAATCGCAGCGTCAATATATGCCTCGGATCGCCGGGTACGTATGCTAACAACGTTCCGTTGGCGTCTGCGGAGACTGCTGACAACAAGGGTAATGTAGCTGTAATATGACGTTGCGAAATGTTGGAGTTATAAGTCTGGGAAGGTTCTCAAGCGGCTTGTATCTTCAAGCGAAAGTAGACATCTGTGCGATGTCCTTCCGGTAGTGGGACATTTCGTAATGCTTTCTCAAGCGTCTACAAATATAACAAAAATATATACCTAAGTATAATTTTCATCTAATACAATATGTGTAATGTCTAACCAATGCTGGAATCATGCGTATAGCATATATACGAAGACTGCATCAACATACAATTATGAACCCAAGTAAAACACAATATATATGTGTATGTAAGTGACGGGCGGCTTACGTACCTAAAGGTAATTTTGTCGCGCGTGTCGCACCTCCTAAAGTCTTCTATCGTGTGCTCGCGTTGTCTACATACAGAATGCTACTCCATATATAGCCTTATTACAATCAGTCGCATGTGTAATTGATCAATGTCTAAATTAGACAACCCTCTGCTTACATCTGTGGTGAATTACAATGTGACTTAGCAAAAATCTACCTCTATGTACTAGTCCCCGAATGCTGTAAAAGGGCCAGTGTGCTAATCTCAATAAGTAACGAATTACAATAATAGCTAGAATTATAAGAATGACAAAAGTTCCCATTCTGTATTTAAACCGTGGGGCATTAAGGTATTGAACCGGTGAATATAAAAAGCTTCTCTTTGCAGGAGGGTCCGTTCTAGGTCCTTGATTTGATATTTATTTGGAACGATAGTTTCCAATACGATTATTTTGAGGTCACTCAATTTATGCTGTTTGTCGAGGAAATGGTTTGCAAGAGGAGCAGTGGTAATTCGATTTCTCATCCGTGAAAGATGTTCGCCTAGGCGAATCTTAAGCGGGCGTCTCGATTGTCCCACATAACCCAACTGACATGGGCACATTATCATATAGATAATGTCCTTAGAATTGCAATTTGAGAACGAGGTGAGCTTTAAAGTGTAGTTGCTAGACGGTATTTTGACAATCTTGGAGCATATCATGTGGACGCAATATTTACAGTGTCCACAACGGTGGTGACCATGAATGAGAGTGGAGTGCCTATTGTTCAACGAAGAAATATCGGCTCGTGAGAGAAGGCTGGAGATCGTCTGTGTCTTCCTGAAACCGATCGTGGGTTTCTGTTGGCATCCTGGTATTGTGTCTAATATGTGCCAGTGCCTAAGGTTCGTATGTGCCTAAGGTTCAAAATAATCGTATTGGAAACTATCGTTCCAAATAAATATCAAATCAAGGACCTAGAACGGACCCTCCTGCAAAGAGAAGCTTTTTATATCCAGTTTTGTTATATCATTATTATTGTTTATTGTCTGTCTGGCCAGACATTCCGCTATGGTAATGGAGTAGACCATACAGCCAGTGACTCAACACCGAGTGTCAGGTGGCAGTTAACTAACCAGATTCCCTAAAGGGAGTAATGGCTGGAGGGCTTGCAAAAAATTAAAGTGTAGGCTTACAACCCCCCCCCCTTACCTCCTCCTCTCTGTAGTCTTTAAGGGTCAAAATGTTTTTGTCTTTTTGCTGCTTGCCTGTGTGTGTGTTTAAGGGGCCAAAACATTTTTTGTCTTGCCTCTCTCTCTCTCTCTCTCTCTCTCTCTCTCTCTCTCTCTCTCTCTCTGTGTGTGTGTGTGTGTGTGCTGCAGTAGCTCCAGTGGTTAAGAGGCTTGAACTCACTGCAATAGAAAGTCATCAGTTTGAGACCCGGTCACTGCACAACAGAATGAGCTCCTGCCTCTGTCACAGCTCCTGACAACCTAGCAGTTAGAAAGCAAGGAGATAAATAAGGCCCACATTGGTGGGAAGGTAGACAGTGTTATGTGCATTCTGGTGTCTAGCCATGCCTGCCACATGTCCATGAAGATGCCTGCAAATGGAGACAAGTGCTGGCTCTTCAGCTATAAAGAGAAACGAGCACAGAACCCTAGAGATGGATATGACTGGCTTTCGAACAAGGCCAACCTTTACCTTTACCTAAGGGAATGATCCCTGATTGGTATTCAAAATTGCCACACCCACCAATGTGACCACACCCACCAATGTGACCACACCCACCAATGTGGTCGCACCCACAAAATTTCCATTATTTTCAAAACCAAAACTCGAAAGGTATGAGCGAGACATTGCGTGTTGTTTTGATAGAGTGAAGCACATTCTGACGTGCAATCTGAGTTCTTGTTTGTATACAAGGTTAGCAGTGTTTAGGTTTTATTTATATATGAACTGAAAACTTTCCTTATGTTTGCCTCTGCTAGTTCGCATCATAAGTACTTAAACAACCCCAATTAGTTTTGTTATATATGTGGCAGCTTTACCATTCCTAGTCAAAGGACAAACATCAGTACATTTGTCAGGCAAGCCTATTTTTCCTACTTTAAAGTGAAAATTGGTGATCAAGATAAATCATGGGCCCCTCACAAAGTGTGCAAGCAGTGTGTCGAGAGTTTACGGATGTGGATGAAGGGAACATGTGATAAATTTCCATTTGGTATACCTATGATTTGATAATAGCCCAGAGATCACTCAACTGATTGTTACTTTTGTATGGTGAAAACATCAGGATATAACAAGAAAAACAAATGTAAAATAGATTATACTAGTTTACCATCAGCTATACACCCAGTGCCTCATTCAGCTGAAATCCCAGTGCCAGTTTTCAAAGAATTACCCTCTTTGGAAATAAAGGAATACAAGTCTGGTGTAGATCGAAGTGACCCTGATGACAAAGATTTTGAAATTGAAGCTGATTCCATTCGTAAGGGATTTGAGCAGCATGAGTTGAATGATTTGGCATGAGATTTGGGACTATCCAAAAAAGCTTCAGAGCTCTTAGCATCAAGACTGCATGAGAAAAAATTGCTTGAAAAAGGAGCTACGGTATCCTACTTTCAGTCAAGAAAATGTGTTTCTGCAATACTTTCGAAGTGATTATGAATTTGTGTATTGCCATAACATACATGGCTTAATGGAAGAGTTGGGAATTTCAGCCTATAACGCAACTGAATGGCGATTGTTCATCAATAGCTCAAAGCACAGCTTGAAGTGTGTCCTCCTCCACAATGGAAATTTATTTTGTGCAGTACCAATAGGCTATTCAGTTTGTTTGCGTGAAGACTATGAAGACATAAAGAGAGTCATTGATATGTTGCAATATTGCTCCATGGCAGGAGGACATTTTCCACCTTCATCCCTGCCACAGAGCCCACTAAGATCCTCCCCTCAGCCCATGACATGGGCCTTAAGATGCCTGAGGATGTTACAGAGGATGTTGAGTACCAGACTCTGTCACTGATGTTGAGCCTGGATGCCGTCTCTTAGGCTCCCTCGGATGTTCAGTCACAATGTTTAATTGTATTTCAAGTTTTGTGTAATTTACCATCTTTGTCTATAAACTGGTTTGGGTCACCAATAGGTGAGGAAAGCAGTTTAAAAATATAATTAATAATAATAATATCACATGCACCAATGGATCATCTGTGTTGACCTTAAAATGGTCTGCTTCCTACTTGGCCAGCAATGTGGATATACCAAGTATCCCTGTTTTTTGTGTTCGTGGGTCAGCAGAGCTCGTAAACAGTATTGGGTGCAGTTGAATTGGCCACCAAGATCTGATCTGAAACCTGGTGATCCAAACATTTTACACCAGCCACTTGTCAACAGAAAAAACATTATATTTCCACCTCTGCATATAAAATTGGGTTTTATGAAGCAATTTGCCAAAGCTTTGTCAATTGAAGGAGACTGTTTCAAGTATCTCATTTTGGCATTTCCTAGCCTGTCATTTGAAAAGATAAAGGCCAGTGTGTTTGATGGCCCACAGATTCGGCAGCTCCTTAAAGATGAACATTTCATTGAAATGATTACAGAACTTCAAAAGAATGCATGGTTGGCATTCAAAAACATTGTCAAATACTTTCTTGGAAATACACGAGCACAGAATTACACCGAAATTGTCCAGAAACTCTTGGAGAGCTACAAAATGCTTGGTTGCAACATGAGCATCGAATTGCATTTTTTACATAGTCATCTTGCTGACTTCCCGGAAAATCTTGGTGCAGTCAGTGATGAGCAGGGGGAGCGATTCCACCAAGATTTGAAGGTCATGGAGGCATGGTATCAAGGTAGTTGGGATGTACATATGATGGCTTACTATTGTTGGAGCATCAAGCGAGAATGTCCACAGATGAAACACTCCAGAAAAAGTTATAAGCGAAAAATTTTACCTTGATATGTATGTTTACTGTTTGGTAAAAAAAAAAAACTTTACTATTTGTATGAGCACAATTTAACTTGCAGTAACTATACACAGCTGTTGTATGAATAAAACTATTCTTTGTGAACAGTATATTTGGTAAGTTTCCCCTTTATTTTCCTTTATATGCACATTTTGTATGAGGTTTGAGACAAAGAGAAGGTATCCTGTAGTTTAAAAAGTTGACGTGATAGACAAAAACTGCAGTTATTTTTGGATCCAAAGGCCAGAAGTTAGTCTGAAACAGGTTACGGATCTAAGAAAACGAAATTGCTGTTCCCCTTATGCATAAATGTTGCACAAGCATAAGCAATCTGTATTCCAAGCTACAACAGCCAGAATCGCACAACCAGTTGTGGCCGTACTGAAATGCTTTCTGCATTGATTTTTGAAAATTCTAAGGAAGTTGACTTGAGGAACAGTTTTAAAGGGCCCAGCATAAATGTAAAAGTCATCCTTGCTCAAAAGCCAGTTGTATCCAACTCTAGGGGCCGGTGGTCATCTCCGCTTACAGCCAAAGAGCCAGCACTGTTTGTGTCTGCAAACGTTTTCATGGTTATGTGGCAGGCATGACTAAACACTAGAGCATAATGAATTCTGTTACCTTCCTACCAAAGCAATACCTATTTATCTACTTGCAATTTATTGCTTTCAAACTGCTAGGTTGGCAGGAGCTGGAACAGGGACTGGGGCTCACTCCATTGTGCAGCACTTGGGTCTCGAACTGCTGACCTAGTGATCTTCCACTCATCAAGTTCAGCATCTTAACCACTAAGCCACCGCAGTCCTTATAGGTTCCCAGCATATGACTCCATAATTCCGTTGGTTGTCATAACTGAATGTGAGACTCTATGTAGGGGAGAAAGCTCTTCCCAGCACTCTGTCAGAGAATGTGGAACAAATTAATTCATCAAAGTTGAATTGTAGAAATGGGTAGTTCATTCACTGCTGTTAAACATTTCCAGCATAACTGAAATTAATTGAATTAATATTAATAATATGTTTGTTAAATCATTATTTTTGAACTGAATGGGATTCAGAGATTTGTGTTTGAACTGTCACCTGTATCCCCTAGTGCAGTGATGGTGAACCCTGGCACTACAGCTGTTCTTGAACTTCAATTCCCAGAAGCCCTGATAAGCAAGAGTGGTGATTTGGGCTTCTGGTAATTGCAGTCCAAGAACACCTGGAGTGCCAAGGTTCACTATCATGGTGGTATCTTTGTTATTTGGTTACTTCGCATGTGGGTAATGGTCCCCCTCAGTGGAGGAAATGCCACTGGAAACCATCATATTGGGCCCAACGGCAAGATGAGCAGAGGAGGAATTCTGATTCCCAATGGTCATGGAGGTGGAAGAGGCCATGCCAGATGGACTGGCTGTGAAGGAGCACTTAGATAATATCCTCAAGGCTGCAGCAGTCCATCCCAGTGTTAAATCCTGCATGTCTCATTTCATATGTGCCGCAGGAGATGGCTGAGGAAAATATATTCTCGGATATGAGTTGCAGTCGACGACGACTTCACATGTGCTCTTTTAAAAAAAACAATTTTATATATTCACATTTATCCTGATAGACGACCAATAATATGATGCTGTTCTTAATTGCAAATAGTGGAATGCAGCATGTCTGGAAATTGTGGAGGTATCTATTCTAAATCATGGGATCTCATTTTCCCATCTCCAAGAAGAAGATTAGAAACCTCATTTAAAGATACTTTTTATATATTGGACTTTATATATATTGGAGGTAATCCTGTTTCCAAGCTTTTTGCTATGTAATGCTGATGGCACTAAATTTTGGACATTAAACACTCTCTCCTGTTCTGCAGCCCTAAAAGATTTTCCTGGGATAAAAGGGAACTTCAGAACCTTCAGGGGCAGCATTGAATACTTTTAATTTTAAAAGAAACAACCTAGCATTACGCAGTGTAAAGTTGTGCAACAGGATTTTAGTCAGTCTTTCCCTGGTCCTGTCTTTCCATGGTCAAACTGAACTGAAAGCAACAAATATTAACATATTAAAAGTAATACATATTTTCAAACTCTGCCCAGGAGAATTGCTCATGGGGAGTTTTCAGTGAATAACACTTGATGTCCTATTGAGTTCCCATTTCCATTATGGAAGTGAGATGGAATAGGTTACTAACAGAATTCTCCCAAGCCTTCTCTCCATCAGTATGAAACACAACTAATTCCCTGGCTTATTGGGGGTCTACAGGTTACAAAACTGGCTGGAATCCTGAAATTAACTGTAAGATTGTAGAACTGTAAATCTCCTTACAATTTTAGGAATCTCTTTGCAATATGAACGCTGGTATCAGAAGCAGTCTCTAAAGTGCATTGTATTACAAAATTCATGAGGATTGTATCTTTCATCCATTTAATTTTCTAGGATGTTCTGATATGTTAATCCTGGATTGTAATTGAATTTCAAGAACAGGCTGCGCAGATAGGTCTAATCATTTCAAGGACTGATGGGATGTAATCCACTGGTACAAGAACTTCATTTAAATCTCAGGTGGCATTCATATTAAACAAGTGAGTGCTGTGAACTGTCATTATACAGGGCAGTCTATAAAATACTTTCCCAAAAGACTTTGGTTGCTTTAATTATTCAGGGTGATTTATGGTTGGGATTATTGGCAGTGCATTCTGGAGATGACATTTTTCTAGTATACCAACTGGGAAAATGATATTCATCTTGCATCTGTTCAGTTCAATCAATAAAATTGTTGTTTAGTTGCCTCTGAATGCACTTTCTCTATCACTGAAGTATGATTGTGATCATGGTATTTATACAAGCAAAAGTGTGTGTATTGAAGGTAGGCAAGGATTTAGTTTCATATTGTTGTGGGCAAATATTTCAGATTCAAAGGATCTTTTCTTGAGCTAAATCTATCAAAAAATGAGGAACAACTTACTATGATCTTAAAACTATTTTGTGTTTGCTTTTAACTTGATGCACGTGTTTAAAGATTAAAGCCTATGATGTTGGAAGGATGGTAACTTCTTAAAAAAAAAACAAGCAAGTGATCTTGAATCACAAAAGCTCACAAAGATTTTTTTTAATATAGTGATCCATTTTTTTAATTTAGCGTCCTGCCCCGGTGGGGGCGAAGAGAGGGCCATTCCATCAGCCTTTCCACCTGGCTGGCATCCTTGGGCCCCGCTGTCCCCCTCGCCCTTGGACTTAAACGGCGAGGGGCACCCGGGTGAGCCTGCCGCCACCGCGCGTCCTGCCCTGGTGGGGGCGAAGAGAGGGCCATTCCATCGGCCTCTCCACCTGGCCTCTCCACCTGGCTGGCATTCTTTGGGCCCCACCTTCCCCCTCGCCCTTGGAGGACTTTAAAGGCAGGGGATTTCGTGGGTGGTCTTGGATATTTCTTGTGATTTTTTGTTATTAATTGCATCTTTAATATTGTATTTTTGATTATATTATTGTTATACTGTGTTTTTTGAATTGTGTGCCTTTGATATTGTGTTTTTGAATCTTCTGTAAGCCGCTTAGAGTTGTTCCATTGGTTCGAGAGAAGCAGGATATAAATTTAAGAAAATAAATAAATAAATAAACTATCACCTTCTTCTTCTACATTTTTTTATATATGGATCACATGATTGATTTATATTTATTTATATTTCAAATTTATATAGTTGCCCACTCACCATGTTGTGGTGATTCAGGGTGGCTTACAAAATTAATACAAGATGATAACAAAAATATCAAGAGTTTGAAAGTATGGTTAGATGGTGACGTATCCCCTGGCTAGGTGGATAGAGTCTGGGGGAGTGGCAGAAGCGTCCTTGGCCATCCACACAGCCGGGGTGGCGGTATCAGCTGCCCGCACGGCTGGGGCAGCATCTGCGGGTGTTGGCTCCATTGGGCGGCCCTTTTATCCCCCTGGTCAGGTGGAAAGAGACCGGGGGGAGGCATCCTTGGCTGCCCACACAGCCAGGGCGGCGGTATCAGCCGCCCACATGGCTAGAGCAGCGTCTTCAGCTGTTGGTTCCATCAGGTGGCCCTTTTTATCTGTCTACTTGTTTATGGAACTTCTGAGGATACCAAGAAAGTCACCTGAACTGCATGGACATTTTAACATCAGGACACTGCAGACTGAACCACAAGGTAATATTTAAATTGACTTTGAATTGGCTACAATTGGAATGCCTAGTGTATGAATCAAATTCCACACACGCACACCCCTCCATTCCCTGATGGAAGATACTGATATTTCCATTGCTTTGACCTGGCCAGAGAGGGGGCCTGTGGCCTCAATGGAGCCATTTGGAAAGAGCAATAGCAGAGTCCTGGTTTCCTGTGTCTGTTAAATGGGGAAGGGATATAAAATGGACTGCTACTTCACATTTATTTTAAAGAACAGAGCCTGTCAAACACCAACACACCACCAACATTTGGACTTTCATTGACGATTTCCCTACCTTTGGATGCCTGAAGAAGTTATCTTGAATCATGAAAGCTCAGAATGATTTTTTTATTTAGTGATCCAAAAAAGGTATCACTTTCTTCTTCTACATTCAATTACAAAGTGTCATAAGAAAGAGTCAATCATTCCTTGTGTAGCTTTTAATTCATAATAATAATAATAATAATAATTTACATTTGCATTCTGAGGTGTGAACTCTCTAAGGCAATATAATTAATTCTCCTGATGCAGGATCCATTTTGCAGAAAAAGAGAATTCCATATTGTAGATGGAGTCAAGTCACATCAACATTCCTGAAGCACTGTAAATGTTGAGAGAAGTCATTAAGCTTTATACTTCTTAGCAGCTGGTTGTCAACATTGCAGTTCATAAATGTATACTTAGAGGGAAAGAAGTTTAATTATAATTTTGATTGCATTATTGCAGTTCCTGGCAAAGGACATGGATATAGAACAGTAAGTGAAGACAGTTCAAGATGACTGCAAGGTGTTTTCATTTATGCAAATAGAATATCATGATGAAAACTAAGCAAGTAGAAGTAAGCTGGACCATTTACATTTGCATGTTAAATACTATACAGTGACTCCATTGCAAAGCATAACTTTGAGATACAAATTCTAAAGTAGAACAGAGGGGGCGGGACCAGTCTCTTCTTCCCTGTAGCAAAGGAAAAGAGTGTTACAGAATATGTGTGATAATAAAACAGGAAAAATTCCTGGAACTCATGGGGTTTCTTAGTGTTCTGTTTTATCCCGTATGTTCTTTACTGCCAAAAAACATATGCTGGTGGGAGCCATCTGCGTTTTTAGAGCTGAGGCTTTCTAATCAACATGCCAATCTTATCTGAATTGAGAAATAAGCAGGGATAGAAGACCATCAAGGAGAGAATCTAAGAGATTTTGGGACTAGGAGAGAATACTTCCAAAACTCAAGAGAGCTTCTGCCACTCAGAGCTGCCGATACTAGACAAAATGGACTGTTATCCTGATTTAGTATAAGGCAGCTTCCTAGTATGAGATTTTCCTTTCATGTTCAGGGAATGAAAAAGCAGACGAGTGAAGTAGTGAAATTCAGCTCTTTATTAGTAGGGTTTGAACACAGTTTGGATGGGGCAAAATGTGGACTTATATACACTACAAACAGCAACAGTAACAATAATACAACAAGCCCATTGGCTAACAGAGTGTGCACATTTTCGATCCACTTATTTGCATAAGAATAGATACATGAGAAAAGATACATTCTGCTCCTGTCAGAAAACACAGTTAACATACATAACAGTTCCTGTGTAAATTGAAGTAGGACAGGGAGGATTAAGTGCAACACTGATTGCAGGCGCACCCCCCAATAAAGGACTCAGACACCAATGAAAGTGGATAACGGCATTGGGCCACATTTACTGATTCATGCCCTAGTCCGAATTATAAATTTCTATTGGTAATTGACCAATCATAATTCTTAAGGCAAGCAGGCCGAAGTAACACTGGTAAGGTACCACCCAAAATTGCCAATGGCAATTGCTACAATGTATCCATTTGTATCAATTTGTTTGTTGACCACAAACAAATTGTTGACCGTAGTCAATATCTAACTAATGACCCCACCCTCTGACGCGTATCCGTAAAATCACGGGGTGATGCATGCTGTCTAGCTATAGCCATCACCCCGTCGCCTAGTTCGTCGTTGACCGGACAACGTTTAACCAACTTATGCCTGTCTAGTGTTGTCCAGTCAATTGCGAACTTGCCAGATACCTGTGGGTCATAATGTTTACCTTACCAGTGCTACCCGCCCATGTGACCAAAGTCAACAGCAGCAACAGAAAAACCCCTATGTCAAACCATAGCAACAGTGTGGGATGGGCGAAAAAACCAGGACCCGGAAGCCAATATGGGTCCCAGCCAAAAATTCCCACCCGGCCCCGAAGCGACCAAAATATCACAATGTTAACTAGGGAGGGGGTGGAGGGAAAAACTTCTCCGCTCCGTCGCTTCGCAAAATGGCAGCTCGGCTGCCTCGTGGCCACCCCTTTTATAAGGGAGCTGGCCACGCCCCTAACTACCCGGATGCCTTCGTCCTGTGGGGGGGCTCCCGCAAAGAGCGCGGCGGCCATTTTGGCGCCGCGCTTGCATTGCAGGCGCACCCCCCAATAAAGGACTCAGACACCAATGAAAGTGGATAACGGCATTGGGCCACATTTATTGATTCATGCCCTAGTCCGAATTATAAATTTCTATTGGTAATTGACCAATCATAATTCTTAAGGCAAGCAGGCCGAAGTAACACTGGTAAGGTACCACCCAAAATTGCCAACGGCAATTGCTACAATGTATCCATTTGTATCAATTTGTTTGTTGACCACAAACAAATTGTTGACCGTAGTCAATATCTAACTAATGACCCCACCCTCTGACGCGTATCCGTAAAATCACGGGGTGATGCATGCTGTCTAGCTATAGCCATCACCCCGTCGCCTAGTTCGTCGTTGACCGGACAACGTTTAACCAACTTATGCCTGTCTAGTGTTGTCCAGTCAATTGCGAACTTGCCGGATACCTGTGGGTCATAATGTTTACCTTACCAGTGCTACCCGCCACATGGAGGGGCTTCAAAGAAGGCTCGACGCCCCCCCAGACCGTCAGCTCGGTCAACAGGCCTGCTCGCCAATCACCCAACAGGAGGTCCATACCTCCTCGCGACAGATGGACCCCATCCCCTGCATACAAGTCATAACTTTGTAGGCTAATAGCGGGGTGACGACTGACCCTCCCCCAAGCCCTGTCGACAAGGAAACGCGCCACTGCCCTATTCACCATGCGTCTAGCGCGGTCAAGGGCCAGGAGGTCAACACCCCCTCTGTAGGAATGGCGCGGGACCATGTCCGACCAAACAAGGGTTGTGGCGGGCCAGACGTAATGCAGGTAGGTGAGGTCCTCGCAAATCGCATGCTTCAGCGACAAGCCGGTGACCTGGCCCAAATCATTGCCCCCCAGGTGTATGATCAGAATGTCAGGCGGGTCAGCATTCTGGCCTGAAAAAAGGAAAGGCAGCAGCTCCCGCCATAACATCCCGGGCTTACCATGCCATGTGAGACTTGCGTATGCACCCAGTCCCAGTCGGGGTCCCCACTCTGTCGCCGCAGCATAACGCGCTGCCCTGTGCACGTAGCTATGGCCCACCAGCCATACTGTCACCGGTGTAATACGACACACCGGGTCTGTAAAGGAAAAAATGAGGGAAAGTAGGTAAGGTGACTGGGTTGGTACTCACGGCGGGAGTGGGCGCACATAAAATTGAAAACATTGCGAACCCCACCGTCCCATGCTACGTATGTCAGCCCCTGAGTACCCAAAAGCCGCAGCGGTCGAGGCCGCCCCTATACGGAATGAATGAGTGCCATAGCGGGCGCCTGGGAGGCCCACACTGGCCAGCGCTTTGCCCGTCACCTTCCAAAATTGAAATTTAGTAAGGGGAGACCCATCTTGGTGACAGAAAAACGGGCCATGGTGCGTGCCACGCAGTGCCAGGAATTCCTGTAGGGCACCAACCGGACAGATGTCTGCCAAAGAACACCGTAGCAGTCGCACACCACTGCCGACGCCATGCTGATCGGTCTTAGAGGAACGTATCCTCAACTGAGCCCAGTCTTTGGCTACACAGACATCCTCGAGTTCCAGTGCCCTACGACTTGCATCCGCCTTAGACAGCATCACAAGCTCGCTGATGCGGAGCGCTCCAAAAAATGCCACCGTTGTGGCTGCATGGAACAGGGCTGCCTCATATGCATCAAAACAGAGGCAAGGCCAGCCCCGGGCCAACTGGGTAAGGACCCCTGGGGAAATCGGGTGGCGGTCATCCAGGCAACGCCCGCGCTCGCGCACCCACCCCTCCAAAACATGTCTCACACGGAAGTCAGAGGTGCTGTCCACATGACCCCCCACCTTGGCCATAAAAGCCAACGCTGAAAGCTTGGATGCTATGGTGCGAGGTGCAAGGCCCTGAGAATGCAGGTAAACCATGAACCGCAGCACATGGGTTACCGGGATCGGCCAGGTTCCTGGCAATTGAAATTGAGTACAGAAAGCCCTGAAAGAATTAATTGCGTGGTGATACGCCTTACGGGTGCGTGGCGCTAGCGACAGGCCAATCGCCCGGTTCACCTCTCCTTGCCAATGGTCCATATCTCCTCCGGGAGTGGCGAGGGAAATTCCTCTGCATCCGGGGCCAAGGCACGGAACCGGGAGATCTGTAGGCAGGACAAAGCGTCAGCAATATCATTATTAACCCCTGGGACATGCCTGGCCCTGAACAGTACGTTGAGGCGCAGGCTGCGCAACACAAATTGGCGCACTAGATCCATAACCCTGGGCGATTTGGAAGTCTGTGCATTTACAATGTGGACCACAGCCGCATTGTCACACCAGAAATGCACGACCGAGTTGGACCACTCCTGGCCCCATAGCATCAAAGCACCCAGGATAGGGAAAAATTCCAGATATGTGAGATCACGCAGGCGACCCGTGCCTGCCCAGGCCGGTGGCCACCCACCATAGGCCCACTTCCCATTGAAGTACATCCCATAACCGAGGGATCCCGAGGCATCAGACTGAATCTGAAATTGAGGGGAAGCCAGGAGGTCATGCCTCCAAAATGAGACCCCATTGAACTCCCTCAGGAACTGTAACCAGACAAGCATGTCTGCCCTGATACCCCGGGTAAGCCTAACCCTATGGTGATGCCTGGATAATCCTGCCATAGCGTCGCACAAGCGCCGGGCAAAAGCCCTGCCCGGTGCGACCACTCTGCAGGCGAAATTAAGGTGACCATGCAGCACCTGCAGTTCCCTCAGTGATGCCTTGCGCTTGGCCAACAAGTCCGAGATAAGGGCCACTATCCTTGACACCTTATCCCGCGGTAACCTAGACGCCTGCGCTATCGTGTCAATCTCCACCCCCAGGAAGACTAGCTGTGTAGATGGGCCCTCGGTCTTTTCGGGCGCTAAAGGGACACCGAGTTACTCCATTAGCGTCTGAAATGTGTTGAGGAGACATGTACACGTGTCCCAGCCTCGTTCAGCCCCGAATAAAAAGTCATCCAGGTAATGGGCTACAGACCGGGACCCTGACCTGCGGACGAAAGCCCACTCTAGGAAGGTACTGAAATGCTCGAAAGCCGAGCATGATATGGAACAGCCAAAAGGCATGGCCTTATCAAAATAATATTCGCCCCGAATTTTGAAACCCAGCAATTCAAAGTCGCCCGGGTGCACTGGCAAGAGGCGAAAAGCCGACTTAATGTCGCACTTAGCCAGCAGCGCACCCGGGCCACATGAGCGCACCATGCGCAGCGCGTGGTCAAAAGATGTATACCTGACTGAGCAAAGGTCATCAGGGATAGCATCGTTGACCGATCGGCCGGCTGGGTAGGACAAGTGATGGATAAGGCGAAACTCGCCTGGTGACTTCTCGGGAACCAAGCCCAGGGGCGATACCTTGAGGTTAGTGAACGGGGGTGCAGGGAAAGGGCCAGCGACCCTGCCCGCATTGACCTCCTTATTAATGCTGGCGGCAGCCACCTCCTCCCTCCCCCTAAGGGACAAAAGGTTGGGGGCATCCTGAGGGGACCTATCACCCATGAAAGGAATACGGAACCCCTGTCTAAAGCCCTGAAGGAGATAATCTGCATCCTCCCCCTTCAGGTACAATGCGAGCCAACGCTCCAGCATGTCCACATTAATTGGGGAGGGAGCCTTTCGGTGAACCAGCTCCATCTGCGGCAGTCTTGCCAGCCCACTGTCTGCCCCTCCCTCTGCCCCGTGTCCCTCCAGGCCTGGGACAGGCAGAGGCTGCATGGGGGCCCGCACAGGTGGGACACTCATGTCTGTACTTGCAATTCTTCTTATTGCATGAACCATTAGATGAGAAAGTCCAGCACAGCAGGCGGCCTGGAACCCCCTGCCCCGCCACTTGGCGGGGGACCTGTGCTGGAGCCACTCGCTGGACCGCATGTCCACAATGGTATCTTTCCCCTGGCGCGGGGCGCGTGGGCGTCATGTACAGAAGCCAAAGCCTCTGGCATGGCTCATCCCACCTCATCTCAGGGTGCAGGGGAATTCGCATACGGAATTCCTCGTCATAAGCCAACCACGACGGGCCCGGAAAATCAACCATCGCCCGATAGATATTGTCCAAATACTGGACCATCGGAATTGCCAGATCCGGCCGGGCCCTCAGGTACACCGCCATGTAGATGAGGTAAGCCGGCAGCCAGTTGGCCCACATTCGTGGTGGCTTGCGACGACATGCCTGTTCCTTATCCTTCTCATCCTGCCCCTCCCTCTCTTCCTTGGTGGGCTCCCTGTTTAGGAGTGAAAAGATATCAACATACTCCCCTCGCCATATTTTCTCTCTGGTGGCCTGTGCCAAGTGGTCACCCAGTGGCAAGGAATAGCCCGCTGTCGGCAAGGCCGAGACAGGCACAGCAGGAACTGCGGGCATCTGGAAAGGGGCTTGGACTAGCCCAGCCACCCCTAAAACATTCCCCACAGGGTAGGAAATGCTCCCCACCACGGGGCCCTGGGTGGTGGTTGACGTCGCCTGGTGGTGCGTCAGCGGCTGTACCGCCGCACCACCCATGCGAGGCCAAGGCCATTGGAAAGCCCCCCCCCAACGTAGCCACATGTGTAGGTGCACTAGTTTGTACCGCATACTCACATGCTGCACCCCCGCGGGCCGCCCCCACCGGGGGTTCCGGCCCACTGGGGGCGTCAGAGCTCACGACCGCCGTAGAGCTCACCGCCAAGGCTTGACCCGCGCTGGCCTGTTGGTTGGGGAGCTGCGAGGCAGTGGCCAAAGTCGCGCCACGCGCCTCAAGCTGCTCGACCCGTCCCGGCGCCTGCCGCTGCCCAGCAGACGATGCGTCAAAGTGCACCCCAAAAGGAGCCCCAGCGTGGCTGGCCCGAGCAAGGGAAGCCTCGAGTGCCGCCACGCGGGCCAGCAAGGCCTCCACACTGGCGTGGGGCCACGGGCCAGCCGGCCCGCCCGTTACGGGCGTGGGTACAGGTCCTTGCACCCCGGGGCCCGAATATGGCCATGACCCCACACCCAGGCCCGGTAGGGCCGGCGTAGGCACCTGCCAAGGGAGGGGACCACACCACCCCCCAAGGCTGGAAGGCCCTGGAGTGAGCTGCGCCCCGATAGAGGAAGGCCCAGTAGAATGAGCACCAGGAGCGGCGTCCGCCGCTTGCGGGCCGCGGGCCGCAGCCCATACTTGACCCCTGCTTGGGTCCCCAGCCTCCAGCCAGGGGGTAATAGACCCCATCCCACCGGTCCCGGTGGGAGCCGGCAAAGGCGGCTGGTGGGAAGGCGCAGCCGCGGTCCTCCGACCCGGATTGCGCCTCCGAGCCGCCCGAGCCGCGCTCGCGGCCGCCTTCTTCTTCGAAGGCATCTCAGTCGGACCTAAGGGAAGCCGAAAAGAGGAAGGTCAGCAGCCAAAAGGCTTCCCGATCAAGGTAAAAGCGACGGAGTAAGAGGAAAAACTTCTCCGCTCCGTCGCTTCGCAAAATGGCAGCTCGGCTGCCTCGTGGCCACCCCTTTTATAAGGGAGCTGGCCACGCCCCTAACTACCCGGATGCCTTCGTCCTGTGGTGGGGCTCCAGCAAAGAGCGCGGTGGCCATTTTGGCGCCGCGCTTGCATTCTGTTCCTCTCCAAAAATTAGGCCCTTTTTACCACAATGGGAACAAGAGCACAACTAGAGATGACACTAGGCCAGTGATGGCCAACCTTGGCACTCCAGCTGTTCTTGGACTTCAATTCCCAAAAGCCCAAGTCAGTATACCTGCTGATCAGGGCTTCTGGGAATTGAAGTTCAAGAACATCTGGAGTGCCAAGGTTGAACATTCCTGCACTAGGCTGTTTACAGTTATAGTTAATAGAAATATATATATTTAAAGTTAGTACAAAGCACAGCAATCACACTTATATACCACCCCATAGCACTTAGTGCACTCTTTGGGCAGTTCACAAGTTAATTAGTAGTTTGCCCCCAACATACTGGGTACTCATTTTACCAACCTTGGAAGGATAGAAGGCTGAGTCAACCTTGAGTCTTGGTCAGGATCAAACTCCCAACCTTTTGGTTTCAGTACAGCAGATTAACCAATGCGCCACCAGGAAAAGAGAACTTTAAAATGTATTTTGTTAATTCAAAAAGGATGAAACATGTTCAAATTGAAATCAGAACAGCAACATTTCATGAAGAGAATGAAAACAAAAGCATATTTCATTCTTAGGAAAGCCATCTAAATAGATGTAATCCAGAACAAGATAAATGAATTCTTTACACAATATATCTGTGGTTTGCAAAATCAAAGCCTATGAAATGAACAGACACTTAAAATATTATCTAGTGCCTCCTAAACTCACTCCAGCCCTGTCTTTTAGAAGTTCTCAACTGTATGGCAGCAAAGCTGACAAACTAAAATATGATTAAAACAAAAACTAAAATATTATATCTACCTAATCCAGTGTAGAGATGCAGAAAGTTTCATCCCATAGTCCAGACAGGTAGGTTCAGCAGAACCTCCTCCTAAATCCCATATGGGGGTCCCGGACAGGCAACTTGGGGAGATTGGTAGGGAGAAGGATGGGTCAGGGAGAGGGAAAGAGGTTAATAACCCCAAAAAAATTTGGGGACAGGATTGAGGAAAGAAAAGGGAGAGACCCTTTTCTTGGGGAACAGTGGCTTTTTGTTCCACTGGCAACTTCAAAGTTTCCTCCTTTCTGATTGGCTCCTCTACCTCCTTCTCCAGGTTATGAGTGCAGAATGAACTCACTAAAAGGTGCCTTCATTTTGGCAGTTTCACATCTGGCTTAGACATGGAAGAAGAAGAAGACCACAAGATAGTTTTTCAATGGTGAGTTACATGGTGGGACCACAACCTGTGGTGAATTGTGTTCTGTTGTTTTCAGGGATTGATATAACCCTAGGCACATACCTCTCTATAAGGAACACAACAGGCTCATGAGGTAACAAATTTCCAGAGGTCTAAGCATTATGTATCCATCTTCATACTGGGCCATTGTTTCGTACTCAGAGAAGCTGTGTCAGCACCATTAAGTTGTTTCCAGCTTCCCATTTTCCAAGCAGCTAGCATTTCTGCCCTATATGGGATCCAGAACTACATTTGAGCACCCATCTTCTTGCCTCCTTTACTGGCTTGTTTTCCTTTTGAGTCCATTGTTCCTAACATCTAGCTGTCATTAGGATATGGCCTGAGGAACAGCCTCCATTCATTTATTCACATTTATGATTTTTGGAAAGGGATTCTGGAATTTATTAATCAATAAATCAGTCCCAACTCTAGTGGGAGTCCCGTAGGCTTTTATAAACCTCAAGACATTGCTGCTTGCTTTGGGCTGCATAAACTGGAGAATATATATGTTTTGCTTTCTAAAGCATTGAAAGTTTCAACTTATCATCCCCATCCAAGCAAATTGATGTGTAAATTTCTTAATTTAGACATGGCTCAAGTGGCTAAGATGCTGACTGGAAGGCGGCAGGTCAGCAGTTTGATACCCGAATACTGCAGAACAGAATGAGCTCCCATCTTTGTCCCAGCTCCTGCCAACCAAGCAGTTTGAAAGCAAGAAATTGCAAGTAGATAAACAGGGACCACTTCAGTGGGAAGGTAAACAGCATTCCATGTACTCTGGTGTCCAGTCATGCCTACCACATGACTATGGAAACATCTGCAGAAGCAGACAGTGCTGGCTCTTCGGCTATGAAACAGAGATGAGCACTGAAACCTAGAGTCGGATATGACTGGCTTTCAAGCAAGGGTGACCTTTACCTTTACCAAAAAATAAGCCTGAAAAATTAAGGGTGTTGTCAGTGACCTGAGAGTAAGTTCTCCTGAATTCAACAGGGTGTATATCAAACCTTTACAGAATTGAAAAAAATATTTCTCTGAGTTCCAAATACTCTCAAATGTTCAGGTCATGAGTCACATCTTTACAGAGGAAGACTGAGTCATAATGCAGGATTTTGTATGTGTTTCCAATTATCATAGAAAATTCTGGGATGCTGCACCCACAGTGCATAAAGTACAAAGTCAAGACTGACCAAAAAAGCCTGCTTCTCCCAGGATGTGGTAGATTTAGTGGGCAGTATAAAGACTGCAAAAAGTCAAATATTTCACTATTAATAAATGGTTTGTACAGTGTAGGTGTTTTTGAAGATAAGTGCTTTCATTCCCAGTTCCAAAGTGTTATAAAACTTTACAGGATCCACTTCATTAGACTTGCCTAAATGTTTTATTAAGAGACTTTAATGTGAGCTGTACACTGTCAGTCCTGTATTCCTTCACCCCTTCCTTTCTTTTCCTTTTTCTATTCAATGACACTTTTTCTCTAGTTGCCAGTTTTAAATTTTATGGTCATGTCTTCACAGCCTGAGGCTCTATCATATCCTAATTTATTTTTTATTTACTTCAAGCCTTCAAGATATCTCTGCCATCAGCCCTGATTTATAATGGCTAGGAAAATAATCCATCCATGAATCTTTCTTGGGATTGTCATTGTGTCATGAAAGAGAATACCATTAATAATCTTCTTTTGCGGAAAGCAAGGTTGAGCATTATCCCCAGGACTTTTGCTAACATAAGACAGTTGTTTGTAAGATCCTCTGACTGAGGGACTGTCCACATGCCAGAGATAACAGAATGAGAGTCTACCTTTTACATCCATTTCCTGAACAAATTTAGCTCATTCACACCTGACCATCAATAACGTAGACTTTCCCATATAAATTTCTCAATGACAAAAATTTGTTAACAATCATGGTACTGGGGGACAATAATTAAAGCATATTTGGGATCATTTCATGCAGCTAAATGAACTATGGAAGTGTTATGTCTGGCCCTTGCAAGCAATAGTCCAGACAACAATGAACAAAACAGTCTATTCAAAATGATCTTACAAGGCATTCCAGACACAGAGATGGCTATACAGTCCCATGGAATCAGTCCCTCTGGAGTGTGCCAAGGCAGGAGGCAATACCTAGCTACATTAGGATTGTAGCATAATGGAGGAGACCCAGGCTAGCATGTTGCTGGCTACCTGTATGGAGAGGGAAGTATAGATCCAGTCCAGCCCCACCCTTGTTTACCCATGGGGTTTATATAGTGTCTCCCCGGGGGTGGCTTCTTGATACAAAGTAGCGACCTGACAGACAACTATAACTAACCAATCATAACAGGGAATATATGTATTTAACCAATGGAGAACAGGATCCAAAACTGTAGCCAATCACAGGATTCTGATGAGCATAATGAGCGCACCCTGTGCAGGGGTTTTCGTGCCACTTTCTGTTCCTAATTTAGATGGTGGGAAACCGCCATTTTCATCTTGCAAAGGCGCTGCCCGCGCTACTTGCAAATGTGCCTTAATACACAACAGGAGGATAATGGCCAAAATGTTTTTTAACCCAAAACATGCAGAATCCCCCAGCCAACAAACAGTGTGAAGCTACAGCCCCAAAACAGCTAACATTTCTAAACCCAACTACTGTTTATCATGTATAACTTCTTTTTCTTAAAAAAAAAGAGTGCTCTGAGGTTAAAAACAATATATTGAGGACATTATAATTGTTTTAGTGAATCCATTTGCTCACAGGTGAGATGAAAGACACAAAAGGTACAGCTATTTTATGTCACTGACATGGTTAGCTGCCAATAACATGAGTCAATTTCTAGAACGTGCAGGTGGTAGCTGAAAAAAGCATGAGATTGCAGGAATCATGGGACTAATTTCCTCTGTGTCAGGATGCCTGGAAACAAGATGTGCTGAAAGCAAGGCTCAAGAACTGAACTGGACAGAAGTTCAACATTACATTTTAGTTCCCCTTGAATTTTCAAATTACGTCTTATCCTTTTAATACAAAAAAAAATTGGTAATAAAATTTTCTGCTGGTGACTTCTACACACATGTTCATCATTGTTTTGTCTAATCAATAAAAAGTCTCATCTCTGACATTTACATGAAAATGAAGGGGGGCATATCTCACTTATCTTAAAAGCACAGAGATCTTCTGAGAAATGTTTGGCAGGCACTCACTCTTACAGTAACACTTTACTATAATGGTACTTTAATGCTGAATTGGCAATAAAAGTCCTACAGAAGTGCTCATGGCAGCCACATTAATGCTGAATAAAAGTCATTAGGATTGTAGAGCTATGCTAGGACAGGAATGTCTTAAATACCAGGCAATCTGGCTAACACAATGAATGAGATACATTGACTAGTCTTTGAAAGAAAGCTTCATTCTCTTTAAGCAGAATCACTTCTTCCCTTTACTTGGCATCCTTCTTCTTCCTCCTCCTCTTCCTAGATCTTCCAAATCTAACCTTATTTCTAAATAAAAAGAGGTAAAGAGTGATAGGGGTTTTCTGAGAAGAGGTGACAATAGGTTGTCTGAGATCAACTAAATAACAAGAGAGTTCTATTCAGTTTTTTAAAAAAAGAGCTATATAGTGAATAGTTGATTTGTTAAATCAACATTCGCCCAAATCCTGTCAATTACACCTGTAATATTAGTGCAAGCAGCATAACTTCTTGTTGCAAAGTATCTCAACCCTAGACAGACTGTGTTATGTGTATTGCATCACACAACTCAGTATGCAACAAGTGTCTATGGTGATTACAAAAGTTACACCATTTTTATTATGTCAGCACAGAAGCCCAGCAAATATTTGGCCATTGATTCAATGGATATATTCTAATGGGAGTACCTATGGGATTTCACCCTCTGTTTCCAGAGGAGTAAAAGAATATGAATGATCAGATGATAAATGTCCTATCTAGCTATTTTTATTGTCACCTCGTCTCAGAAAACCCCTATCAGTATAAAACAGGTCAGGGGTGTCCATGGGCCGGATTTGGCCCACACTACCCTCACCGCTCCCAGAAGCAGAAGTAAAATGTGCATGTGCATGTGCAAAATGCTGCCGTAAAGCACCCACAGCTGCATAAATGCATTTACGACAGCCATGGGTGCATTTATGGCAGTGTTTTGTGCATGTGTGGGTGTGTTTTACTTCTGCTTCCAGTGGGAGGAACCACATGACCAGCCTGTTCAACCTCTTGACTGGCCCGCTCAACCATGTGACTGGCCCATGGCCCGAAAAGTTTGGGTACCCCTGGCATAGAAGATCTGATTTTTCAGGAAGGTTTTGTTACACTGGCCTCAAGCTGTACAACATTTTCAGAGTTAAACTGACCAACAATATATTCGAATTATTGACAGTGTGGACTGCGAGAAAGAGAAAAGGGTTAGTTCTAGAACAGGGCTCAGAAAACATGGCTCTCCAGGTGTTCTTGGACTTCAATTACCAGAAGCCCAAGTCAGTACACCTGCTGATCAGGGCTTCTGGGAATTTAAGTCCAAGAACATCTGGAGAGACAAGTTTGCTGACCCCTGTTCTAGATCAAATGAAGCCTAATTTCTCTGTAGAAATAAAAACTAGATTATTGTATTTTGGCACATTGTGAAAAGACAAATCTCACCAGAAAAGATGATGATGCCAGGAAATGATGAAGAATGCAGGAAAAGTGGAAATCCAAATTGAGTTCTAGTGATTTAATAAAGGAGCCTTATATCTGCAAAATCTGAGAATATCTGATAATAATGATTGGTTTAGACTGCCTGATGGATAAAACTGTGCCTCTTAGGGGAACGTAGAGACCCAAAACAGTTAGTTTTACCTATTAAAAAGTAAACAAGAGGTCTGGAAGACACTTCTTGTTTTGTGCTTCTGTGCCAGCTTTTTTAGAGATTGCCTTGGGTGACCCACCTGTCCACCCAAACAAGTTAACATTGTTGCTCCTAGAAGCATACCAGAACAGAGAAATCACAGTTTTTGATACCTTGGATACCTTGGAGTTATTATTCGGTTAACCGCACATGCCAATGGACTTGAGAAATCAAGTCTATTTGCATGAGGTTTTTTAGCCTTTTGGATGTCACGTCACCTACTGGCTACTGTGTGACTTCCATATAGTTTCTTTCCAACATCTCTTAAGGGAATTCCCAAAATTGGACATGCAGGCCCCACTGAGTCCAAAATTGCCCAAATGCACAAAGTGCTTCACAAAAAGTTGTTACAGGGTTATATACAGTGCAAAATAGTCCATTCAACCAGGCAATGTATAAAAAGAGAAGAGTCATTGGGCCATGAAGACCAGAGAAGGATAGGGCTAAGGAGAATTCTTGATCCCATTCTATACCCCCCCCCCCTTTATGGACCACAATAGGAATGCCTGCTCTCACTTCTAATCAGGAAATGCTTTTTGTTGCACAGCTCCACAGTAAACTCATTGGCTGAGTTCATTATTGAGGCTGCTGAGAGACACTCATGCCTTAGGATACCAATGTAGTGTTGTCCCTCCCACTCTGTCTACCCACAGAGATGCATGGGGGTGGCAGAAAGCAAAGCTACATGGGCTAAAGGCCTATCTCAGAGCTTAGCATACTATATTTTAAAATGAACCTTTGTTACTCTTTTACCTCTTGGCAGCCAGATTGCCATTATCATTGGTATTCCTCTAAAAAGTAAAGATAAAGGCCTCCCTTGTTCGAAAATTGGTTGAATTGACTTTGGGAGGTGGTGTTCATCTCTATTTACAGCCAACGAATCAGCATTGTCTGTATGTGAAGACATTTCCATGGTCATGTGGCAGACATGACTAGACACCTAAGTGCACAGAATGCTGTTACCTTTCCTGCCAAAGCAGGAATTTCTTGCTTTCCACCTGCTAGGTTAGCAGGAGCTGGGGCAAACAACATGAGCTCCCTCCATCATTCAGAACCTTTGGTCTCAAACTACTGACCTGCTGACCTTGTGGTCATCAAGCTCAGCATCTTAACCACTATAGTCTGTTGTATTACACTTTTTTTAGTGCATTATGTTACTTTCAGAAAGTGGCAAAATGCCTTAGGATACCAATGTAGTGTTGTCCCTCCCACTCTGTCTACCCACAGAGATGCATGGGGGTGGCAGAAAGCAAAGCTACATGGGCTAAAGGCCTATCTCAGAGCTTAGCATACTATATTTTAAAATGAACCTTTGTTACTCTTTTACCTCTTGGCAGCCAGATTGCCATTATCATTGGTATTCCTCTAAAAAGTAAAGATAAAGGCCTCCCTTGTTCGAAAATTGGTTGAATTGACTTTGGGAGGTGGTGTTCATCTCTATTTACAGCCAACGAATCAGCATTGTCTGCATGTGAAGACATTTCCATGGTCATGTGGCAGACATGACTAGACACCTAAGTGCACAGAATGCTGTTACCTTTCCTGCCAAAGCAGGAATTTCTTGCTTTCCACCTGCTAGGTTAGCAGGAGCTGGGGCAAACAACATGAGCTCCCTCCATCATTCAGAACCTTTGGTCTCAAACTACTGACCTGCTGACCTTGTGGTCATCAAGCTCAGCATCTTAACCACTATAGTCTGTTGTGTTACACTTTTTTTAGTGCATTATGTTACTTTCAGAAAGTGGCAAAATGCAAAGAAATACTCTCTCTTATCCTCTTGTGGACAATTCTGACACTGCACTTTGGAAATACTTGGAGAAAAAATAAAATCAGAAAGTGCTTCCTTTGTAAGCTAGGATTAATGCAAAAACAACAACAACAAAACAACTCATAAAGCATGGAAACGTTATCTATATGTTGCCCTTCAAAGCAACTTTTGAAAATAACTAGACATTATGTTTTTGATTTAAATAACTTAGGTGATACTTGTTAATCCAAAAGTAACTTTGTAACTGCTAACATTAAAGCTCTCCTGGACCCCCACCATCGGCCCAGGATGGGAGCCACCTGCGGCAACTGGCCCCGCCTCCCTCTGGCCCTGCCTCAGTCGGAGGGATAAAAAGACGTCATGCCGCAGCAGGGACGCCGCGCAGATGTTCTCCTGGGCCCCCGCCATCGGCCCAGGATGGGAGCCACCTGCAGCAACCGGCCCCGCCTCCCTCTGGCCCGGCCTCAACCGGAGGGATAAAAAGACGTTGCGTGCAGCCGGAACGCCGCGCCAAAGCTCTCCTGGGCCCCTGCCATCGGCCCAGGATGGGAGCCACCTGCAGCCACCGGCCCCACCTCCCTCTGGCCCTGCCTCGACCGGAGGGATAAAAGGATACGGTGCCACAGTCGGGACGCCGCGCAGAAGCTCTCCTGAGCCCCCACCATCAGCCCAGGATGGGAGCCACCTGTGGCAACCGGCCCTGGCTCCCTCTGGCCCTGCCTCGACCGGGGGGATAAAAGGACACGACGCCACAATCGGGACACCGTGCCGAAGCTCTCCTGGGCCCCCACCATCAGCCCAGGATGGGAGCCACCTGCGGCAAACGGCCCCACCTCTCTCTGGCCCTGCCTCAACCGGAGGGATAAAAAGACGCTGCGCCGCAGCTGGGATGCCACGCCGAAGCTCTCCTGGGCCCCCGCCATCAGCCCAGGATGGGAGCCACCTGCAGCAAATGGCCCCACCTCCCTCTGGCCCTGCCTCAACCGGAGGGATAAAAAGACGCCACGCCGCAGCCGGGATGCTGCACTGAAGCTCTCCTGGGCCCCAGCCATTGGCCCAGGATGGGAGCCACCTGCGGCAACCGGCTCCGCCTCCCTCCGGTCTGGCATCTGCCATGGGGGGACAGCGAGCACCTGAGCTCCCTTGTAGTGCACATGTAAGTGCAGACTGTAGTATATATTTTTGTAGTTATATTTTGTGGACAGAGATTTTGTAATTGTACTTTTGGTGATTGATTTTTTACTGTATTCATTGTATGTTATGATATTGTATTTTTGTATTTATTGTCTGCTATGTAAACCGCCCTGAGTCGGGTTCGCCTGAATGAGCGGTATATAAGCGTGAAAATTAAATTAAATTAAATTAAATAATCAAGATATGCAGCTCCATAACCAGGTACCTAACTGTTCTGTATTCCAGTTATTATTGCCTCAGCGCACCTTGCAAAATAGGCACCACTTTTGTGAAAGCTGATTCGCTAATGTTTTCCCGCTCCTCTGGAAGCTTTAGGTAAATGTATCTATTGTGTTCTGTATAAAAGCTGTTGCCATGCACCTGCTCTTTGTTCTTTTGCTCCTTGCAATAAACCATGTTGTTGTTTGAACCAGCTCTGTTCGAATAATCCCTCCAGGGTTTGGACACAACAATTGGTGACAAGGATGGGATCAAGATGGCAATGGCCACCCAGTGTCATTGGGCACATTCAACATATCAAATCCTGAATCGTGGACTATGTATGAGTTCCAGTTTGAAAACTACTGTACTTCTCAAAGGATCAACCCAGCATTAAAAAATCAATGTTCCTCTTGTTTTGTGGGTTGCCGACACTTGAGCTCCTCAACGATCTTGTGCTGCCGAGCTTGCTCAGAGACATTGCACTTAAAGACATTCTGACCGTCCTATGGGACCACTTCAGTCCCTGGGTTGTGGTGATTCCAGCCCAAGTAGCCTTCTATAGATGTGATCAGAGGGCCGGGAAATCCATTGCTGAATACATTGCCACACTATGACATGCCGCCATCCCATGTCAATGGGAAAATCTGGACATCGGCCGGAGGGACAGGCTGGTGGTTGGCATTAGGGACGAGGCTACGCAATGCCGCCTGATGAAACAAGACATTCCAACATTCGCGGCAGCGCTTGAGGAAGCTCTAACTGTGGAGATAGCCAATGCTGGGGTCCAGTTCTTGCAGTCAAGACCAGACAACCCATTGCCGAAGAGTGCGGCTGTCCATAAGCATCGAGTTTCCATTCCATCATTGTCCTCCGGTGACTCAGAGGGGGAAGACAACATAGGGCAAGTTTGGCAGCGGCAGTCAGTGCCTTCGAATCCACACAAGGATGCCATCGTGCCTTGCCAAGGTGCGGGAGATGGCACCTCCATGCAGACTGTCCCTTTAGAGATGCTAAATGCCACCGGTGCAGAAAGAAAGGACACATTGCAAAGATTTGCCATCAAGAGTCCAGGAGCCCATACAAGGACAATGCTCTCTCGATTTCCAAGGTCTTCGAGGGCCGCCGTCCCAGCACCAAGGTTCAGACAGTCTTCAGGAAGTTTTTCATTGACATCAACATCCAGGGGTGTCTGGTCAATATGGAGATTGACTCAGGACCTTCTTTCTCGATTATCACCCAGAAAGAGTTTTTCCTCCTGGCCCTGTCTGCCCATCCCAAGTTACGGGCCCTGAAAGTCAGACTGAGTGACATGCAAGGTAAACACATTTCTATGCTGGGTGTTGGGAACTTTCGTATACATTTCCGTAACATGTCTGCTCTTCTTCCCCTTGTTGTGGTAAAGACTGGTAAGAGCAACCTCCTGGGGACTCAATTGTTTCGGCCCCTGGGTATCACCATTTTGGGTATTCATTCAGTGGGGTCTAACCCTGTTCAGTCTACCTGTGTTCTGCTCGAGGTTGGGTACATATAAGGGCATATAAGAGCCCCCCAGTCCATTTTGATTTGGATCCTACTGTTGTCCCCATCAGGATGAAACCCCACAAGGTGCCCTTTGCACTTAAGGACCATATTGAGGCGGAACTTGATAAGCTGGTTGTGCAGGGCATTTTGGAGCCAGTGGACTCCGCCAAGTGGGAAACTCCAATTGTAACTGCCATTAAGTCTAATGGGGACATCCGCATCTGCGCAGATTACAAATGCACTATAAATAAGGCTATTCGCCTGAATTCGTATCCTGTGCCAGTGGTCAGTCACCTCCTTGCTTTGCCCCATGGGGGTAACTGTTTCACCAAGCTCGACTTCGCTCAGGCTTATCAGCAGCTACCTGTTACCCCGGCCTCAGCACTTTGCCAGATGATCACCACTCACATGGGTGCCTTTAAGGTTAATCGCCTCCAATTCTGGGTTAACGCGGCCCCAGGGATTATACAGGGTCTGGTAGAAAGATTGCTAAAAGGGCTCCCTGGGGTTATGCCCTATTTTGATGATGTCTTAATATTGGGGAGTGATAGGGAGGACCTGGCTGCTAAATTGGGAAAAGTATTGGAGCATTTTCACAATGCGGGTCTCCGCCAGAAAAAGGACAAATGCTGTTTCTTCTCCACTGAAGTAGATTTTTTTGGGATTTAAGGTTTCTGCTGAGGGTGTAATGCCAATCAATTCTAAAGTCTCAGCAGTTTTGAACGCCCCATGCCCAGTGTCAAAATCTGAGCTACAATTCTTCTTAGGGCTTCTGAATTTATATCATTCATTCCTTTTTCAAAAGGCTACCATTGTGGCCCCTCTTCACAGTCTCTTGAGGAAGCAAGCCGTGTGGCATTGGGCTCCCCCCAGGAGCAGGCGTTCAAGGAGGTTAAGAAACTCCTCATGTCCAATTCTATTCTCACTCACTTCAACCCCAGTAAGCTGGTTGTCCTGGTTTGTGATGCCTCCCCTGTTGGGGTTGGGGCAGTTCTGTGCCATTCCCTGGGGGAGGGTCGAGAGGCACTGATCGCCTTCTTTTTGAGATCCCTGTCTGATACAGAAAAGAGGTACATGCAATTTGATAGGGAACCCCTAGCCATGACCAAGGGAACCAAGAAATCGTTACTGATCACAAGCCACTCTTGGGCGTATTTGCCCCTGACAAGCCAACACTGCAGATTTTGTCCCTGAGAATGCTTTGGTGGGTGATGTTTTTGCAGACCTATCAGTTCAACTTGCAACATCACCCAGGTGCTTCTATTTCAAATGAGGATGCGCTCTCCAGGTCCCCCATCGAATCTGTGAGCAAGGTTACTGTGGACCACCAAGTCCTTATGATAGAAGTGTTAGATTCCCCACCCATGTCCGTCGAGGACATAGCGACTGCATCAAAAAAGGACTCCCTATTGTCCAAGGTTATGTCATGGGTACGAAAAGGTTGCCCATCGCCCCCTGTGGCTGACGAGTTTTGGGTCTATTACACTAAATGCCATGAATTGTCATTGGAACGGGGGTGTTTGGTTTGGGGGAAAAGAGTGGTTATTCCCCCTGCACTTCGAGTAAAGGTTCTTCGCACCTTGCACATAAGTTACCCTGGCATAGTTTGCTCTAAAGCACTCACGACAAGCTATTTCTGGTGGCCTAGGCTCGATTCAGACATCGAGGACTGGGTGGGGCATTATAGGGAATGCCAGGAATTGAGGCCAGAGGAGACTCACCAGCCCACCCAGGAATGGGACACGGCAAGGGGGCCCTGGTCAAGGGTTCACATTGACTTTGCCAGACCTTTCCATGGGGCTTTATTCTTATTGGTTGTTGATTTGTTATCCAAATGGTTGTCCCAGTTTCGAACACGTCAGCATCCGTTAAAATTTTCAAACTAAGGAGGCTGTTTTGCACATTCGGGCTGCCTGACATTGTCGTATCTGACAACACGTTGACATTTATGTCCATGGAATTCCAAGACTTCCTAAAGTGAAACGGCATTCATCACATAACGGCTGCCCCTTTCCACCCTGCTACAAATGGGCCAATAGAAAGGCAAGTCCGCACAGTCAAAGAGGCCCTTAAGAGAATGGGGTCTGGTGATTTGGATCTGCAGTTATGTCAATTTCTATTCACACACAGGATTACCCCCTCTAGCCTCAGAGTCCTCACCAGCGGATCTGCAAATGAAAAGGAAATTTTCCTCGGTTTTTGACCGGTTAGACCCAAACCGTATCATAGATAAAGGGCAGAATCTCGATATATGCAATTCTAAAGGATTCTTGGTGGGACAGTCTGTATTTTTGCAATTATGCATCGGGGTCACAATGGTTGTGGGGGGGGGAGGTCCTAGAGCAGACGGGTCCAGTCTCATACAAAGTGCTCATGGACAATGGGGTAGTTTGAAGAAGGCATGCAGACCAAATGCACCCCCAGGTTATTGGACAAAATGCTTCCCCTGAGGTAGAGGTAGATAACTTCTTCAGCTCAAGTCGATCAGAGGAAGACTCAGAGCCCCCTGTCTTTGAAGTGGCTTTGGAGTTTTTCAGCCAACCACTTCCAGTCGAATCGCCGCCAGCACATGTTTCCCCAGGTACCCCCCCCCCCGAATGGGGTGTCCCCGGAGCAGGGAGAGAACCAGCTCCTAGCTCCCTGAGTCCTGTGATAACACTAACCCAAGAAGCTCATGGGTCCACTCAAGGGTCTGGCTTCTCTGAGGGTTCCACAGGAACCACCAGAAGTAAGGGGTGCCCTATACCCATTTTCAAAGTTCCCCTCAGTTCGGGCATCCAAAAAGGGCCTGCAGGCCACCCCAAAGATATGGGGATTGAGGCCCCCGTTGGGGGGGAGGAATGTTGTGTATTCAAGTTATTATTGCCTCAGCACACCTTGCAAAATAGGCACCACTTTTGTGAAAGCTGATTCGCTAATGTTTTCCCGCTCCTCTGGAAGCTTTGGGTAAATGTATCTATTGTGTTCTGTATCTATTGTGCCATGCACCTGCTCCTTGTTCTTTTGCTCCTTTCAATAAACCATGTTGTTTGAACCAGCTCTGTTCAAATAATCCTTCTGGGGTTCGGACACAACACTAACTCACTGAGCTATTTAGCCACTTGGAATCTAGTTATTCATATCAGAAATCACCCATAATCTGTTTGTTCCTCTGCAAGCAGAAAGAAACTTTGTTGTCAGCTGATGTTGTCATATGTCATATCATAATACAAATCATACAGTAATAATACTGAAGTGGCCTGATGTTTTAGAAATGAAAAATCTAAGCATGCATCAAATAAGCAAAATATTAGCAGCCAAAATGTGCCTTTACAGTACAAAACTACCTATGAGATTATTGAGATCCTGTATTTTTACATGTGGCCTGGTCCTTTCCATTAACCCCCTGCAATGAAAACAAGCCATTACAAGTCAGCTCAAGTAAAAATGTGCAGGATACATCTTGTAGCCTTTTCTACCTTGCACAAAAACAAGGGAGTCTTTTAGAATGAGTCTACACTTTTTTCTCCTCCTATTCCTTAGGGGATTTAAAGAGCTGAGACCTCTAAGGAATTTATTAATCCTGCAGGAACAAGCTGCAATATTATAAGAGCCAAAAAATTTAACATTCCCTGTTGGTTCTTTTACCTAAGTGTGAAGCCCATTTCTCTTACATTTGAAAACTGTTTGTTTTTTTATTAGTCCCTCTTGGTTCAAGAATAACAAGCTTTAGTTTGAACACTCAAATCTCTTACTCAGGAGTAATTCTAGTGGGATACACTGGCTTACTCCTATTTAAAGAGCTAGAAATTAGCAGTTCCAATAAAAGATCCTCTAACTCCATTTCTAAAAATGAAAAAACCTTATGTTATTTGAACCAGATATTTCTGTATATCTATAAAATGTGGAAGAGTTCTGAAAGTTGTGGAAAGATTTGAATCCATGTAAAGCCAAAGAAAGAAAACAAGTACCTTAAGAATTTTCAGACAATGTTCTCCTCTACTTTATAAGATAACATTTCATTTTAAACACACAACTATCCTAAAATTCTGAGACATCAAAATTCTACAAATACAGTACAAGATCTATTGGGTTTTACCAAAGCAGAGGTCAATATCCACTGAGATATCTTGTACCCAGTTGACATATCAAGCTCTGTTTAATCCTACTAATAATGCTCCAAATTATGATGATAAAAGGAAGAATCACTACAAGCCTGATTATTAATTTTTTTTTAAAAAAAGACAAATATGGACTAAAAACCTGAAATCTGTTACCAAACATGATTTTGAAATGTGTCTATTTGGTATAAAATAAAAATGTAGTTCCCATTTGCCTAATTAAATAACACAGCCAAAGATGTTCAGTACATTTAAAACTCTGGGTTTGATCTAGGAGTTAAATCTGTTGAAGACTAGTTAAAAATCTTATTTTGACTTATTTCCCTAGAAAATAATAAAGTAAGCAGCTTAGTTAATATAAACTGACTTTACAAGAAGTCTAAATGAATCTTTTAACAAGAAAAGACAAGAAAAACATATGTACAACCTTTCCCACATTATTATACTGGCACAACAAAGCATTTATTTATTGAGGGAAACCCTTTCCCTCCTTCCATTGATGACTATCTCAGACTTTAAAGCTTACTATGATAAAGCCTATCTTCTAAGTCACAGAACATAAGGTACAAGTTCTTAAAGTTTTCCTTTAATGATCTGTGGCAACATACATTAAATGCAGTAGTCACAATACTGATATATTTGCATAGTTGAGAGATCCTTGGTAGACTGAGCAGAGTCTAAGAAGGTCAAGATAACAGAAAAAGAATAAATCATTTCTTAGCTATGCAGACCTGTCTAGAGGTTAAGCATTCAGAGATACAATGGTTTGTAGGGACTTTAGGGGGTAATTACTTAACCAGATCTATTTGAGTTACTTTGGACAGGTAGTTTAGTAAGTATTCTGATCATTGCTATGTTTTATGAAACCATTTACTCAATAGGGAACAAAACATTGTTGCTACATAGTTTCTGAACTTACTTGTGGCATGGCTGTTAGAAGACATATGATCTTGCCAGAAACAAGGTTAATCAACACATACATATTTAACTGCCATAGAGTTAGGCAACACTACATATTTCTGCAACTAATATATTATAAAGCAGATTCAGCAACAGGTCATAGACTTATTACATAAATCTATTATTAGTTAATAGACTGCACGTCATTTTCCATGTTCTGTACTCATGTTCACACATTGACATCATAAACCTATTTTCATGGCAACAGAGTATTTAGGTTTGCATATACCAAATGGAGTTTCCAATCAATTCAAGATACTGTACCACTTAATTATGAACATAATTGTGATCTAAAATGCTATTTTAGTCTTTGTTATCAGACATACAGTCTCCAAATCTCCTGAACTTTCAGCTCCTTTGTATTTGGCACAAGTTAGGCTTCATCTTGACTACTGCACTTGCACTCAGTTCTGAACACTGCACTTTAAGAAGGGTGCAGACAAACTGGATTAAGTTCAGAGGGGAGCCAATAAGGATGATGTGGAGACTGGAAATCAAGCCTAAGAGGAAAGACAGGGAAAAAACTGGGCATGTTTAGCTCAACGGCTATGGGCGGATGAGCCACTTTAGGTGGGGCGATGGTCACCTCAGAGGAGGAAATGCCATTGGACTGAACAGCAAAATGAGCATGGAGGTGGAAGAGGCTGTAGCGATGTCTGGCCGCTAGGGCGGCGTTAGAGCCCGGAGGAGACTGATCAATGACAACACGAGGCAACAGGAGCGAGATCAGATCAGTACTTTATTGGAAAAAAGGCAACATCATTTATAGGGAAAAAAGCGCAACGGTGGCAAGCTGTCACCTGACAGGAAAATTACCTCACTCACGTACACGGGTTAATGGGGAATTCTTCAAAGGGAAGTTAATTAACTGGGGCAAACATGGATTCAGGGACCTCATTGTCTTGGGGATTAGGCAGGGACAAACATGGCTTATTTGCGCCAGGGATTTCCCGAGCCGGGAGATGAACTATGCACTTAATATCTGACTGAAGTCAGCTATCTGCTTACTTGGCCGAGTCGCAGGTCAGGTCACGGTAATTGGGTGAATCAAACCCTATATTTTATTCACCCCCCTTAATTTGGCGGCCGCAGAGCCCACGGGCTGGGAGCGTCTCTCACCGCGGTGGCCTCTGGCGGGCCGTTCCATGCCCTGCGGGGCATGGGGAAACCGCATCTCCCCTTTATTTTCTATTTAAGGACCTGACTGGCGACCTTGCGCAAGAGCGGCATCAGCTGTTGAGCGGGTATGACGTCACGGAGTTTCTCTCTGGGGCGGTACTTGGAGATCAGCGAGGGAATGCACTGAGCAAAACAACAAAGCGTAATGCCTAGTATGGTTATCCCCACCACTACCTTAAGCACCGTTTGCAGCCACCCCCAGGGAATCCATGACCACATCCAATTCCACAGGGAACTCCACCAAGCCCCCCATGCGGAACCCTCAGTAATACCCTGGACTATGGTGTGGAGGTTCGTGATCTGGCTTTGGATCTTACGGGAGTTGTCAGTAAGATTGAAGCAGCACATTCCATGAAAGGATTCGCAACCCAGGTGGTGCAGCAAGAGGAGGTAGTCGATAGCCGCTCGATTGTCAAGAACGGCATGGCGAAGTTCTGCCTGCTCCTGATTGAGGAGCGCTATCGCTGTGGAGGTGTGGTTAATGGCTTTGGCCAAACCGCAAGCCAAGCGGCCAATCCTCCGTGCGTTGCCGACGGCCAAGCCTGGCACGCCGACAAGGCTGACTGCTAGGGATACATACTCAGCGGGACTCAGTACTCTGAAGCTGCTGTCACAGGAGCTGTCTAACTGGGTTGTGCGTGTGTGCCGTATGAGTGGGGAGGCATTTGAAACATTGGAAACATGTGAAACATTAGAAGCATTTGTGCTTGGGGCAATCATGTCCTTAGTAGGAAGTAACAGTGTCAAACGACTGATGCAACACATTAAGTCCGACAAATTCGCAGGAATATAGTTCCATGTGAACTGGTTGCAGGTGAAAAACCACCCAGAAGGTAGGGTGACGTGAGCGTACAGCGAAATGAGGGTTTCTGGTTTGTTGCAAGTCCAGTTGCCGCTGCCGGGGTCCAGGCAGCGGCGCCGAGTCGGACCGCCTGAGGTGCAGCCGGTCATACGGGTGCAAGCAGCGTCCGGGCTGACCGCCACTCGAGGGGTATGAAGAGTGGCTGCGTCAGCCGGCAAGGTTGATGCGAGTCGCCGCCCCCCCCAGCGGGCGTATGCTGAGAAGGTGGTAGGAGTGTGTGGGCCAAAGAACGCCTTCAACAACCAGTCGCCATCCTTGGTGCGCGCGTCCAGAGCGTGGCACACGGGGATGAGACAGGTGCTGAGGATAAATGCAGAGCCAATGTCCTGCTGTAGACAAAAATCGGACTGGTTGACGAGACCCGCCAACCTTTCCCACAAGTTGTACCGCATTCGTGCGGAAATATCTTCCCCAGGCGGCAAACCGTCGGCCTGGATCGGAGTAGCCTGAACGCCCCCCCCCAAGAGCAGGGAAAGGGCCAGGATGATGGTGATCGCCGCTGTGTTGGCGTGAATCAGGGCAAAAACTGCAGCTGTGAGGTTCTCCGGTGTCGGCTCTTTCTCCTCGCGCTGGACGGCGTCCTGGGCGTCACTGCAAAGAGCCTTGACCATCCCCCAGGTGATCTTGGGCATCGGCGGCCGTTTCCTCCGGCGGGTCCTCTCGGTCAGGGTGAGGTCCTCCATTTCCGGGATCGGACTCGGGCCGGCCTGGTTCCACGCCATGTGGTTCCACGTAGGGCTTGACACACCGGGCTGGAATCCAAACGACACCTGTAGGAGACATAACTGCAGCATACCCTCTTCCCCAGGTTATGAGCGGCACCGGGCCCCTCCAAGAAGGGTCTGGTGGCACTCGGTACCGGACCATAGGTCGCGGGAGAGCTTCCGAACGGCGGAAATGCTTCTCCTGCGGCGTGCAGTCCGAAAAAAACATTAAGGTGATTGTACGTGAACAATACCTTGTTGAGACACATCTGTGCTTCTCCCTGTGACTTGGGGAGGGCTGGTGGCTCCCCCCTTTCTGTTTGTTTGTCAATATAGGACTTTAGCGTCCGATTGACCCGCTCTACAATCGCTTGCCCTTGCGGATTGTAGGGAATTCCGAATGTGTGCTTGATGTCCCAAGTAGCCATGAAGGCGGCCAACTGCCTGGAACTGTAGGCCGGCGCGTTGTCCGTCTTCACGTGCCGCGGCTTGCCCATCGCCGCAATGCAGGAAAGGAGGTGCTGCTCCACGTGGGTGGCAGCCTCCCCTTTCTGCGCCGTTGCCCAAACGAACTGGGAAAAAGTGTCAATGCAGACGTGCATGTATTGCCATCTGCCGAACTGCGGCACATGCGTGACGTCCATCTGCCATACCTGATTAGCCTCTGTCCCTCGTGGGTTGACCCCCCACGAGGGCCCCCCCGGTGCTCCTGCACAATGCTGGCAAGAGCGGACGATACCTTGGGCCTGAGAGAGTGGCAGGTTGAACTGTCTGGCGAGTGCCTTGGCATTTTGGTGAAAAAAGGCATGACTCTGGATTGGAGTAGTGAAAACTCCCAAAACTGAACGTTGCTGAATTTCCTTTGCCGCCGCATCCGCTCTGCTATTGCCCGCGGAAGTCGGACCCGGTAGGTCTTGGTGACTTCGGATGTGGGCAATATAGAGCGGCTCCGTGCGGTTTCGCAAGTGAAATTGGGCAGTGAGAAACAGGCTGAGCAAGTTCTTGTCTATCGCGGGAGTAATGTAAGCTCCCGGTAGACTGTGAAGCAAATTCCTTACATACAGACTGTCAGTGATGATGTTTAAACGCTCCTTGGCGAAGGTGCGCAAGGCAAGGTTCACGGCTGCCAACTCTGCCCGCTGCGCGGACTTCTGTGGAAGAGTTAGCAGCGTGCGCCAAGCGTCGCCCTCCTGCCAAGTCAGGACACCATAAGTGCGTCCCCCATCGGTAAAAACTGTCTTGGCCCCCTGAAGCGGGACCAGCGAGAGCAATTCGAACAAACTGACTGTTCCTGTCTGAAGCGAGACAAGTCTAGGGTCTTTGGGCAAATGGTATGCTAAGCTTCCAGTGAATCCTTCCAAAGCTATCGGAAGCGAGTCACCTAGCTGCATCAACTGATGGATCTGTTCCTTGGTGAACGGGACCGTGATCTTAGCTAAATCGTGCCCAGAAATGTCCCTTGCTCTCAGTCTGCCATGGTAGATCACCGCGGAGACCAGTTCTTGGGGCGGAACGATGTTCCGAGAAGAGGTGTGAGGCAAGTAGACCCATTCCACAATTTTCGCTCCCTTCTCTGAGTCTACTCCTAGCGCCCCAGTGAACATGGACCCTGACCGTACGATGTACAAATTCAGGATCGGGGCATATGGCCCCGGGGCGATCCTATCCACCCACCTCTGGCTGAGAGCTTGGTTCACCTTCTCGAGCGCCAAGCGCGTGTCTCGAGAGATCTTTATCCGGTCTGCCGGCTGCTTACCTAAGGTTAGCAGCGAGAAGAGCGGTTTTAGAAGATCCGTATCTAAACGAAAATACGGTCTGGCCCAATTGATGTTCCCCAAAACTTGCTGCAATTCTACAAGGGTGACTGAGTCTTGTAAATTTATCTGAGGCAGGACTGGTGCTGCGAAGGAGCGGAGAAGCCGATGGCCCAAGTATGAAAAGGGCTCGGTTCTCTGCACTTTCTCAGGGGCAATAAGTAAGCCTTTGTCCCCCAGGCTGGCCTGGAGGTCAGAAAACCTTTCGCTGCCGAGCTGCGGCAACGCTACTAAGATGTCGTCCATGAAGTGACAAACAATTGCTTTAGGGTAAAGGCTTCGGAACTTTGCCAGTGCGCCGTGAACGTAAATTTGACACAGGGTGGGCGAATTGAGCATGCCCTGTGGCAAAAATTTCCACGCGTAACGCTGCGTGGGCTCTCCGTGGTTCACGACCGGCACTGTAAAGGCGAACCTTTCCCGGTCCCTGGGGTCTAGGGGGATTGTATAAAAGCAATCCTTGAGATCTACAACTAGGATCTCCCACCCCTTGGGAATCATGTTCGGATTAGGGATGCCGCATTGAAGCGGACCCATCGGCTGAATGCATTTATTGATCTCCCTGAGATCGTGGAGGAGTCGCCACTTCCCCGACTTCTTCTTAATCACAAAAATTGGCGAATTCCAGGGGCTTGTGGACTGTTCTATGTGTCCTGCGTCCAGCTGTTCCTTAACTAGCTGCTTGAGGGCAACTAATTTCTCTCCCACTACCGGCCATTGTTCTACCCATACCGGAGTGTCGGTGAGCCATTTAAGTGGCAACGCCATTACCCGAAGGTAAGCGTAGCACCGTACTGCTGGAGAATGTCTCGCCCCCAAAGGTTGATGTGCACGTCAAGAATGTGCGGCCGAATTACCGCTGTGCCGTCAGCCTTTGGGATTGTGACCTCTACCCACTCTCGGCTCCTGAACGCTTCCTGGACGCCTCCTACCCCCCACACATCGGAGACCGGCTCAATGGCCCACTCTCTTGGCCACTGGCTCCTGCTTATCACGCTCACATCCGCTCCGGTATCGAGTAACCCTGAGAACACCCTTTTGTTCAAAAATACCTCGATAACGGGGTGCTGTTTCCACTCAATGTTGGTCTCCACTGTCGCTAAGACCTGGTATCCTTGCACTGCCTCACTCGCGCTCGAGCGGTCTGCTGAACCGGACTCTGAGCTGTCCCTGAGCCTTCCCTGGCTGCCTGCTGGCGAGTGACAAGGAACCATGATCAGTTGCGCTAACGTGTCTCCCTTGTGGATGGTTTGGGGCAGGTGCGCCCAAAGCTGGACCTGGAGAATGCCTGAAAAATTCGAGTCAATGACTCCTGGAATTATAAAAATTCCGCGTGCTCCAGCTACACTACGGGGCAAAACTAAACCTATAAAGCCTCTGGGCAGGGGTCCCATGTACTGGGTGTCGACTAGATAGACTGTGCCTGGCAGATCGCATGTAACGTCCGCCTGGCAAGTCAGCTCTAGCCCCGTGCTGCCCTTGGGGCTGGCCTGTGCCCTCGCAGTGCCTGGGATGAGCCTAGAATCTAGTCTCGGTCTGGGGAGTTCTGGATCTGGGTGAAGGAAGCCTCTGTTTGGACTGGGGCCAGAGACGTGCCCGGATTCCGGTTTCCCGAATTCGGACAAAACCTGGCCCAATGATAGCCTTTCTGGCACTTCGGGCAGAGGGTGTTCGGAGCCTTGGGACGGCCGGACTTTTGTCCGCTTCCCTTGGATCGGCACTCCCTAGCGAAGTGGCCGACCTTGCCACAAGTGTGACATGCCCCCTTGTTCTTGCCATTGGATCTTCTTCCCCCCTGCACCGCTGCCGCTAGCAGACCCATCTTGTAAGAGTCTGTGCCAACGTCGGAGCATGCTCGGATCATGTCCGTTAAGGTTATGTCAGGGCGATTGCCCAGGGACTGCAAGATTTTACGGCAGTCCAAGTTGGCGTTGTCTTTGGCTAGCTTAATCATGAGCTCTTCCTGGGCGTGCTCATTGTCAATCTGCCTGCTAATTGCTTCTTCCAGGTGATTGATGAAGTCCATGTAGGGCTCTTGGGCTCCCTGCTTAATGGCGGTGTAGTTTTTGGCCGTTTTGCCAGACGCTGGGACCTTGAAGTATGCCCTATAGGCAGCCTCGGCTGACATCTCTAGGGTGGCGAGAGGCAAGTTGATTTGAGCGTTGATGGACTCAAAGGCACCTGAACCATACAACTGGTCAGGGATTACCGCGCCTCCCATCCTGGCAGCCCGAGCTTGCGCCTCTAGGCGGAACTCGCTGTCCCAAATCATGTACTGGCTGGGGGTGAGCATCATCCTCATGACGGCTTTCCAATCATGAGGAATCCACATGGTGGTTTCGCACACTTGCTGGAGAGTGCCCCTCGTAAAACGACTTTGGAGCCCTGTCTCTGAAATTGCTTTCCGTAAAGCCATGAGAAGCTTGTACGGGACTGGGGAGTGTACTACCTGCTGTGCGCCTGTGAGCGCGTCCATCTCCAAGCGGATGGGACAAATCTGTCGAAGCTCTGCTAGCTGTTCAACTGGCAATTCCCCCTTCTTGAGTTCTATCTCAGCTGTGCGCTGAAGGGCACTCTTCACGACTAGGGAACCTGGGGTTGTCAGAGAAGCGCCAGCGCCTCTCATTCCCTGCGTTCCCTCGGTGACGTCTGCAGCTGTCACCGCGGGAAGGCTCCCTGCGCTATTCTGCTGATACTTGAATGTCGGGTAGAGTGCGGCGGGCGCAGTCGGCTCGACTGGCATGCCTGATGGCTTCTCTAACGGGGGTTCTTCCGCTTCTACCCGGACTGGCTCGATCTGCTCTAAGAGTCTCCTACATTTCCTCCACGTGCGGACTATCCCTCCTGGAGCTTTCGGGGTTTGCTGAATGCAGTCTCCTGTCTGATCCCAGAGCTTCAGGGTTAACGTACCTACTTCTGGGTAAAGTAGGCAGTGTTCCCTGAGGTACGCCAGAAGTCTCGCTAGCTCCCTGCTGTGAAATCGTAACTGAAAAACCCTGGCCAGGATTATGAACTCTTGCTCCCGAGTTCTTTGGCTAGCGGACGGACTTGGTCGAGGAGAACAAGTCCCCATATTACCTGCGATGGTCCTCCGAAGTTTCCTTCTCGGGACGAAGTTCGACGCGTCTTTGCAGGCAACAGGTTCGGGCGACGAGTGTCTGGGGTAGACCTCGGAGCATGGACCTTCTGCCATGGGCCCTTCTAACGGCCTCTGCGATGTCAGGGGCTCACAGCCTGCCCTGAGCGGAACGCGTTTCCCTCTATGGCAAACCTCTCGAAAGTGAGGAGTAAGCTGTAGGAATGTCTCTCTGGAATGCCTCGCGGCGGGCCGTCCTCTGTCCGGCTGGCTGCCGACCAGAGCGCCGCGCTATCCTCCGGGCTGGCGGGTCGCGGTTCAAGCGCAGAACCGGACCGCGTGGATCGCTGCTCACGAGTAGACCTCTCCGGGGTCTCTTACTCACGAGTAAATCACGTCGGGGTCACCAGCTGTAGCGATGTCTGGCCGCTAGGGCGGCGTTAGAGCCCGGAGGAGACTGATCAATGACAACACGAGGCAACAGGAGCGAGATCAGATCAGTACTTTATTGGAAAAAAGGCAACATCATTTATAGGGAAAAAAGCGCAACGGTGGCAAGCTGTCACCTGACAGGAAAATTACCTCACTCACGTACACGGGTTAATGGGGAATTCTTCAAAGGGAAGTTAATTAACTGGGGCAAACATGGATTCAGGGACCTCATTGTCTTGGGGATTAGGCAGGGACAAACATGGCTTATTTGCGCCAGGGATTTCCCGAGCCGGGAGATGAACTATGCACTTAATATCTGACTGAAGTCAGCTATCTGCTTACTTGGCCGAGTCGCAGGTCAGGTCACGGTAATTGGGTGAATCAAACCCTATATTTTATTCACCCCCCTTAATTTGGCGGCCGCAGAGCCCACGGGCTGGGAGCGTCTCTCACCGCGGTGGCCTCTAGCGGGCCGTTCCATGCCCTGCGGGGCATGGGGAAACCGCAAGAGGCCATGACAGATGGACTGGCTGTGAAGGCACACCTTGATAATATCCTCAAGGCTGTGGCAGTCCATTGCAGTCTGAGTGTTAAATTCTGCATGCCTCATTCATATGTACCACAGAAGATGGCTCCGTAATCATAGTGTGTGGGTCACTTCATGACATGCTGTGATCCACCTTAAACAAATTCACGCCAATGGCGTTTTTCCTGCTTCAGGAAAAAATGCATTCTCAGATATGAGTTGTAGCCGCCGCTGCTGAGCCTTGAGAAAATAAAACTGAAGGGGGGATATGACAGCACTCTTCAACATTTGAAAGACTGTCATAGAGATTGTGCCATTCTCAACCATTCCAGAGTGCAGGACATGTAATAATGGGCTCAAGATATAGGAAGATTTCAGTTCAACATTGAAAAAGCAGAGATTAATGGGTTGGAGACTGGCTGTTACAAGGTAAGGCACAGCAGATATTTAATACCTGTTGCATGTTCTAGTCTCCAGCCCAACCTGAAAATACACAGTAGCCTGAATACCTGATCCTGGATGCCAAAGCCAATCTGGCTTGTATCTCTGAGAACTGGGTAGATCTGGGAGAGGCATTTTTCTGTTTCTCATGTGCCCACCAGGTTTCTCTATGGCACATCAGGGCAGACTGGAGGGCAGGGAGGGCCTCTGTGGTGGATCTCCACAGCCTGCAGAACTCCCTTTCAAAGGAACGTTTGGCATACCTTCTCTTGGTTGTTTTTCCACTATCCGCTGACTGACTGCAGAAAAAAAGTGCTTTTAATGGGTGGATGTTGTACTTTAAATACATCTATAGTTTCAAAATTGCTTGTTAAAATTTTAGTAGTGTTGCAATATTAAAGTGCATTCTAACATTATAACTTCATCTGTTTTTTTTATCAGTACTTGGTTTTAACTGTTTTAAGAATGCTTGGGTTCCATTTTTGGGAGAAAGATGTAATATATATCAAACAAATGAATGAATGAATAAAATAACGGCATATGAGAATACCTGGAAAGCCAATCACTCTGCCAGCACACAAGACATATAACTCCCAGTGAGCAAGGATAACAACAGCAGCATTAACTCACAGCAACATTTCTTCTTTGAAGCTGACACTGTGTGAAGCGAAGATGCCTATGAAATGCTTTGACAATGTGAAGCAGCATACAAATTCTGAAGCAACTCCAGCTTCCCAGGTTCATTTGAGTACCCTAAAATAATGTCATTTGTTAGGTAAATGCATATGGTCTCTGTAGAAATCCGATTCATGTAAAGATCTAATCAGCCTCATAAAGAGCAGTTTAAAGGAAGAGTTAAGAATTCTAATGGAGTCCAGCTTCATTAGGCAGAGTAAGGAAGAGACAGAGAAATAGAGAGAAAACATACACACGACTGCAGTCTTAGCTGAACAAAGGAATAATCATGGTGTCTCTTTATTCCACACAGTATATCAAAAACAAAACTAAGGCACACACAGCCAATCAGAATGTCAGAACCAAATAAGGAGAATCATTAAGCATTTTCCTCACTTTTCTACGCATGCCCAAAATCAAGCGTTGTCTCTCATGTAAACAAAGGGGCCTTTGTTTACAAAATGTGTAGAAGACAGGCAGACAGGAACCAGATAAATTCCCACATGTCCTCCTTTTTCATTTAAATTTGAGAGAGGGACGGCTAATCATACCCTTGCATGTCATCATACTCCATAACTATTCCTCCATATACATCATCACTGTCCTCCTGGACATCGTACCCCTCCTGACTCCTGGTACCTTGTTACAGAGGATGATACCTCATTGAGTACAATTGCCGTCGTGCAAAACCCGATGTCTCCCTTCTATGCAGTGGACATGTGTTACACATAGAAATAAGATTAGGAATACAATAAATGCAAAAACACAAAGATATAAGGCAAATAATAATAATGACCCCATCAAAGAAAACTTGTCTAAGGACAGACAAATCAGGCAACCAAGAAGTCATCCAATCAAAGAGATTAACATCAGTGTGTACATTGTTAGTAATGCTCTCCTGTAAATTCTGAAGTTCTTTCTCAATAGTATTATTCAGATCCTGGAATTTTACCCGACATCCCTGGTTCTCGACCAGTTTACAAAATCCTCCGGATTTTGCTAACAGGTAATCTATGGCCAGTCTGTCTTGCATTTGGTCTTGATGGAGCTCAGTGATTTCCATTTGAAGATCCCGTATGACCCTCCCTGTGGCATTGATTGATTTCTCCAGCCTACAGGTGAGTCCCAAAATGGACCTTCTATTCTCCTGGGAAATGACACCTGGGTATGATCCCAAGGTGAGTGCTCCAGTGACAACACTCCCTATAGCTCTCCCCCAGGAGCTACCATCAGAAAGCTGAACATCGATTATCACTTCATCATTGCAACCAGAACCCATCGGGCCGGCAACAGCTCTCCGGCGCCGTGCATCTGCCTGAAGCGGCATTTGCACTTGTACGGGTAAGGTAAAATAACCCAATGCTGCACATTGATATTGTCCTGGATGGAAATTCGTGGCAACTCCATTAAAAAAAGAACCACATGTTGGGATCCTTAATTTGCCATCCATTGCAAATTGAACCACTATCTATAGCAGAATAATCAGGAGTAAACATAGGAAACACATCATATATATCTTCAATAGTAGTGTTAAACAAGGTAAAATTAAGCTTATAAGAACTGTTATAACTACCCCATAACCAAAAATAATCATCACAACCCGTATAATTGCCTACATTCCGCAAAACCCTTTTTGCTTGAGTCCAGTGCTTCCATTTACTATTCCAGACCCCAGAACTATGACAGCAGAAACAAAGCCCTTTAGTGTATTTCTTGAATGTCATGCTTCGCCAGCGGGTGTTGTTAAATTGTTCTGGGGGATGGAGAAGAGTGTAGACCTGCCAATATGTTGCAAGTGTCCAATAACCAATTCAGGCGTGTTGAACAATGCCGGAAGAAAGGCCATTTGAGACACTGCCAGTGGATGCTCATAGTATAACGTTGCATTCTTACCATGAACCTCAAACATATAGTTAGCATGACGAAGCCAAAAGTTGGGGTTGCCCCCATGAGTCATTGTTCTTACAGCTGGAAGCACAGTAAGAAAAAAAGAACAAATGTCAGCAAATTTAGTTTACTGGTGAACCACCGTCCTGGAGCTGAGTAACCTTCTTTTCTCTCCATGGGCGGATCGCTCGAGCAGGAACCCATCCACTCAGGATCCTCTTGTTGCCAATAAACGACCAATGGCTTAGGAAGACACTCCCCTAAGAAACAGGAGCATGCCCTGTTTGATGACCAATGCTATGTTATTACTAGCACCATGTAACTAGACATGAAACATGCCTGACATATAACACAAATGTAATATCACAAACCCATTTACATGTGTAGGGTACTGAAAACTCTTCCATGTACTTCTGGAGGTACCTTGAGATATGCAGTTTCATAAGGCAAAATATAGCATAAGCAAGGACAGGTCTTTCCCCTGCAAGAGAATAAGCAAAACATTTAAGCATGAACAAAACATGAACATTTCTCTTCTTCCTTACATGAAGGAACTTTCTGTAGCATTCTAGCAAGCATTTCTCACTCCCCAATTACATGAGTAAGACATTGCATTTCTTCTTCTCTCACTGGTGTAAATGAAAGAGGCATTCAATAACTTAAAACCAGCATAGCATGGTAAATCAAATACAGTACAAATATCATTGCAGACGCACCCCCCAAAAAAGGACTCAGACACCGGTATATGTGGATAACGGCATTGGGCCACATTTATTGATTCATGCCCTAGTCCGAATTATAAATTTCAATTGGTACTCAGCCAATTATAATTCTTAAGGCAAGCAGGCCGCAGTAACACTGGTAAGGTTCCTCCCAAAATTGCCAATGGCAATTGGCTACAATGTATCCATTTGTATCAATTTGTTTGTTTGCAACAAACAAATTGTTGACCATAGTCAATAAACTATCTACTGACCCCACCCTCTGACGTGTATCCGTCAAATCACGGGGTGATGCATGCTGAAGAGCTCCTGCCATCACCCCTTTGCCTGGTTCGTCGTTGACCGGTCAACGTTATTACACCTGTACCTGTCTAAGTGTTGGCCAGTCAATTGCGAACCTGCCGGATACCTGTGGGTCATAAATATTCACCTTACCAGTGCTACCCGCCCATGTGACCAAAGTCAAGAGCAAAACCCCTATATCAAACCATAGCAACAGTGTGGGATGGGCAAAAAAGCCAGAACCCAGAGGCCAATTGTAGGTTCAGGCCAAAAATTCCCACCCGGCCCTGAAGCGACCAAAATATCACACTATTCACTAGGGAGGGGGTGGAGGGAAAAGCTTCTCCTCTCCGTCGCTGTTTCTAAAATGGCAGCTCGGCTGCCTCATGGCCACCCCTTTTATAGAGGGGTGGCCACGCCCCCTAACTCACCCGGATGTCTGAGTCCAGGTGGGGGGGCCCCGCAAAGAGCGCGGCAGCCATTTTGGCGCCGCGCTTTCATTGCAGGCACACCCCCCAAAAAAGGACTCAGACACCGGTATATGTGGATAATGGCATTGGGCCACATTTATTGATTCATGCCCTAGTCTGAATTATAAATTTCAATTGGTACTCAGCCAATTATAATTCTTAAGGCAAGCAGGCCGCAGTAACACTGGTAAGGTTCCTCCCAAAATTGCCAATGGCAATTGGCTACAATGTATCCATTTGTATCAATTTGTTTGTTTGCAACAAAAAATTGTTGACCGTAGTCAATAAACTATCTACTGACCCCACCCTCTGACGTGTATCCATCAAATCACGGGGTGATGCATGCTGAAGAGCTCCTGCCATCACCCCTTTGCCTGGTTCGTTGTTGACCGGTCAATGTTATTACACCTGTACCTGTCTAAGTGTTGGCCAGTCAATTGCGAACCTGCCGGATACCTGTGGGTCATAAATATTTACCTTACCAGTGCTATCCGCCACACGGGGAGGCATCCATGATGACTCACCGCCCCCCCCCCAAGACCGTCAGCTCGGTCGCCAGGCCTGCTTGCATCACACCCAGAACGAGGTACATACCTCTAACCGACAGGTGGACCCCTTCTCCTGCCTACCAGCAAAATCTTTGTGTAAGCCTATCACCAATGGTCGTCTCACAGCCATGCTCAGAACGGGATGGAGCCAGAGCCCCGTCCACTGACTGCCGGGACAGTCCGAACTAGGGAGATCCGCATCTCCCCTAAATTGGTGTCTTGGCACGATGTTAGACCATAGCGACCGTATGTAAGCCATACGTGATACAAAATGCCAGGTCACAGCCCCTCGACAGTTTAGTAACAGCAGTGATCCGTACAAGATTGCTGCCACCGAGGTGCCTGTAAAACATTGGGCGGTCCAGCATCCCTGTCAGACAGCAGGAATGGCCACAGTTCCCACCCCCATGTGCCGCGCATACCATACCATAGCATACGTGCGGATGCACACAGCCCAGCCGGGGTCCACTCTCTGTCGCTGCAGCATATACTGCTGCCCAGTGTACATAGCTGCGGCCCACCAGCCCCCTGCCACCGGTGTGTTAAGACCCCTAGGATCTGTAAAAGAGGAGAAAAAAGGTGAAGGACATAACTAGGTACTCGTACAGTGAGGGGACGTACATATCTGAAATTGCGCGTAGACGCATATCCACCTCCGCGACGCCTATCTTAAGTAAATGGTGCCAAAACGGGCCCCACACCGCGAAACGTGGCACCGGTCACCCTCAGGGACTTTACTACGGTAAGGGTAGACCCATCCCGGTGGCAGAAAACAGGCTGGGGCGCACAGCAGGCACTGTCGAAAATTCATGTAGGGCACCAACCGGACAGATGTCTCAAAAACTTCGTAGCAGTATGCACCACTGCCTACACCGTGCTGAATAACCCGTGAGGACCGCATCCCCACTTGAGCCCACTCATGTGTGACAGAGACATCTTTGAGTTCCAGTGCCCTACGAGACACATCCGCCTTACACCGGTGGCACCAACTCTGGCACCCACTCACTGATGCGGAGCGCTCCAAAAAGGCTACCGTGGTAGCTGCGTGGCCAAGAGCCACCTCCCACCTATCTGTACATAAGTAATGCCAGCCTCGTGCAAGGTGGGTCAGAAACTCTGGGAACAGGGGTGATGCGTGTAAGGGCGGCGGACACGTTCCCGTGTCCACCCCTCCCAAACACGACGCATGAATGCATAGTGATATGCCTTACGCGTGCGAGGTGCCAATGACCTGTCCGGTTCCCTTCTCCTCGCCAAACGTCCAGCCATCGGCCAAAAGTGGCGAGTGGAATCCCTCTGCTTCCGGATTACGGCACGGAACCAGGTGATCTGCAGGTGGTGGAAAGCAGCAGTAATGTCATTATAAATACCTAGAACATGTCTGGCCTAGAACGGCACATTTAGGTGTAGGCTTCTCAAAAGAATAGACAAACTAATGTCATGACCCTGGGGGATTTGCATGTCTAGGTGTTGACAATGTGCACCACTGCCGCATTGTCACACCGAAATTGGACCACTGAGTAGGCCCACTCATTGCACCATAGCATCAGTGCTCTCCAAAATGGGAAAAAATGCAAGGAAGGTAAGGTCGCGGAGGCGATCCGTGCACCCACCCTCAGAGTAAACCCCCATAAGTCCGGGAGCCAGAGGTATCCGACCGTACTTGAAATCTAGGGCAGACCATCAGGTCTGATCTCCGGGAAGAGACCCCGCCAAACCCAGGAGTAATTTGAGCCAGACCGGACAAAATTAAGGTGGCCATGAATTAACTGCAGCTCACGAGGGCACACTTTATGTTTGGCAATCAATGCCAAACTCGCCGCTGAGATCCAAGCCACCGGATGCCCGCGCGACAGAGTCGATTCAGAAATGTGAGCTTAATAAATGGGACCTCGGTCTATTCAGGCGCCAAGGGGACACCCAGTTCCCACCTGAGTGTCTGAATGGTAATGAGGAGACGCGTGCACGTGTCCAAGCCACGTTCACCCCCGAACCAAAAGTCGTTGAGGTAATGGGCTAGCGACCGAGACCCCGACCTGTGAGCAAATGGCCACTGAGTGAAGTCCCCAATCGGTCGAGTGCTGAACATGAATTAACTCAGGTAGAAGGGGGTTGGCCTTAACTAAGTAAAATTCCCCTCGGCACCTAAAAAACCCAATAGGTCTAAATCATTGGGTGCACTGGCAATAATCTGAAAGCCGAGTGCATATCACACTGCCAAAAGAGCACCAGAACTGCGTGAGCGTGCCACCCATAGTAGCCAAACCAACTACGAGTACCTGACTGAACAAGGTCATCAGGAATGGCATCCCTGAATGGAGAACCCACAGGGTAAACTGAATGGAGGATTAAATGACATTCAACCTAGTTCTAGCTCAGTATGAGCTTCATGGGGGAGACATTCGACTCAGGAAAGGTGGTTCCAAGAAGGGCCCCCGCTACTCTCGTAGCCCCAACTCCCTTAGCTGTGGACAGTGGATCCCTCTCTTTGTTACCCTGCAAGGGAACCAGATTAGTAGCATCCTGGGACCCCCAACTCCCCCGAATGGATACAAAAGCCCCCATAGAAGACCCTCCGGCAGGTATCCCGCCCAATCCCTTCTTGGATGAACTGAGTGCCATCTCTCCAGGCTGACTATACTAATTGGGGTGGGGGAGGCTTATGACAAGGTTAGTTGCTTCAGACGGAGCTCTGATCGCCCCTGTGCACCCCTACCTCTGCCCTGTAACCCACGGAGGCGGCGTGAGGGCCAGCGCAAAAGGGGACACGAAGTCGGTAACGACCGTGGTGCTTAGTACACGCATCGTCAGCTGAGCAGGCCGAACACAGCAGGTGGGCTGGAACCCCCTGCCCGACCAGTTAGCGTGGAGCCTGTGTCTGAGCAGTCCGCTGCTCAGCATGACCACCATGGTACCTATCACCAGGCACCAGGCACGAGGGAGTGATGTACACGAGCACACTTGCTGACAGGGCTCATCCCACCTCCCCTCCGGGTATAGAGCCACCCTCATCCACATGCCTGACCGTAAGCCAACTGCCATGGGCCCATCTAATCAACCATCGCCCTGCAAATATTAGCGGTGGATGGAAGCACCAGGATGGCCCAAGCAGTTCAAGCCCTGCGGCATACCACCATACGTACAAGGTATGCCGCCAACCAGTTGGCCCAAGGTGTGCGGTGGCTCATGACGATGGGACATCTCTTTGTCTCAGTCGCCCTGTCCCTCTCTCTCCTCCTAGTGGGCTCGCAGTTAAATAGGGAGAATGTCCACATGTCCCCCTCCAGCCCTTACCCCTCATGGCCTGCGGCCAATAACACCCAGGGGCAAGTAATAGCCGGCCATCGGCAAAGCCCTCGACGGGACAGTCTGCATAAAGGGCATGCGCAGCAGGACCCGGACAGCCCCTGCGATGCTCAGCACTGTCCCGGGGATGGACACCCCAGTGCGTGGTGGCTTACTACGGTGGGACCGCCCATGTCTCTGTCCTCCTGTCCGCACCGCCTATCCTTATTGGGATCACGGTTCATAGGGAAAATATATCCACGTACTCCCCCCACCAAATCTTTTCCCTCGTGACCTGGAACAAATGATTACCAGGGTGCAATAAATAACCAGACATCGCGGAAACCCCCACCCCCAACGTTGTGCCAGAATGCAACCAAGGGGCACTGGGATAGGCTGGCAAGTGATGCCCACTAGCCTCAAATTGGCGAAGCCATGACTACTGAACCCCACCGCTGGAAGTGGACTGTGATGTGGGTGCATTCAACTTGAACCTAATACTCACTAGTTGCACCCCCATGAGCCGCCCCCACTGGGGGTTCCGGCCCATGGCGGGCGTCGGAGCTCGCGACCGAAATCGAGCTCTGGGGCCACATCCAACCACACCCCGGTTGCAGTTCTGGACAAACAGGGAGCTGCGAGAGGCGGCAGGCACAGGCCGGAGTATCTCAAGCAGCTCGACCCGGCTGGCCGCCTGCTGCAGAGTGGCAGCAGTCGAAGTAGCCGGCAGACACGAAGGGCCCCGGTAGATAGGGAAGGGCCCCCTCCCACTGGATTGCCCAGGATGCCTCCAGCACAGCCAAACATGCTAACCAGGCATCCCCTGCCACGGAAACCCCTGGTATAAGGTGGGCCAGGTGGGCAGGACGGCCGGCTAGGGATTGGGCCATAGGCCCCAATTTGAGATCCTGGGCCAGAATAGGGCCATGCCCAAAACTCCGGCCCGTGAGGGGGTAAAACGTGCTGTGTGCCAGCACCAGGCCCTCCCCCAATTGTTCTGGCCCATGGCCGGCAACTGCGGGCCGAGGGCCGAATCCCCTGAAGGGCCGGCCTGAGGCTGAGAGCCGAGGGCCATATCCCAATCTGCCCCATCCCACCGGTAACGGTGGGCAAAGGTGTTGTCTTGCTCCATTGCAGGGGTGCAGCCATGGCAAGGTGGGCCACACGGCCCACTGGTTGATACACTGGGGGCCCCTATTTGGGAGCCAGGTCCTGAATAGGGCCACGCCCAAAACTCCGGCCCATGAGGGGCCGGAGGCAAGCCCTGCTGGGTGACCGCACCAGGCCCTCCCCCGTTGTCTGGACCCATGGCCGGCAATTGCGGGCCGGGGGCCGAAGCCCCTGCAGGGCCATCCTGAGGCTGGAGAGCCGGGGGCCATGCCCTAATCTGCCCCATCCCACCGGTAACGGTGGGTGCGATCGATGTGGGGCCCTGTTGCGGGGGCGCGGGCGCGGTCCTCCGACCCGATTGCTGCCCCCTAGCAAGCGCAGGGCCAGGCAAGTGCCTCCCTCTTGGTCGCGGCTCGGTCGCCGGGGCCTTCCTTTAGGGAGGCATAGCTGAAGAAGACGATCCCTTTCGGGGATCAGAAGCGCCGAAATGGCTCGACAGCCAAAGACTGGGCTGGAGAGCCGAGAAGAAAAAAGGAGCGACGGAGAAAAGCTTCTCCTCTCCGTTGCTGTTTCTAAAATGGCAGCTTGGCTGCCTCATGGCCACCCCTTTTATAGAGGGGTCGCCACGCCCCCTAACTCACCCGGATGTCTGAGTCCGGGTTGGGGGGGCGCAAAGAGCGCGGCGGCCATTTTGGCGCCACGCTTTCATTAGAGCATTTCAAACTCATAGCATGAGCAGGTAGACAATTTTAAAAAAAGGGTTTTCAGGTTTTATAATGCAGACAAAGCCAATTCTTCTTTAGAGTCCACACAAACTTTTTAGTCCAATTAAAATGTCCAAATTAAAAGTCCAAATGTTGATTGAAGCTTTCTTCTTCTCAGATTAGATCTTAAACACTATCTTCTCTCCAGCACAGTTCTTGGTATGGCAAGGTTGAAATTAGGCCATGAGTTAATTCTCACTAAATTCACAAGACAACCAGACAACCCCACTTCAGCTTTTCAGGCAAACACACATTCCTTCATGCTCCAGCCACACGCATCTGTATTAAGGCAGGCAGATGAGGTATGAGCACAAAGAACAACTTCTCCAGAAGTTGCAAGTAACTTCCACACTGAAGAACAGTACAGGGAATTCCCAGTTGTTTTCCCTGCAATTCTGATGCTTGAAACTTGGAACAGCCCACTCTGAATCTCTTTGCTTGAGGGTTGGGCAATTCAAAATCAGCCAAAAACTGGAGTATGTCTTCTCCCTCCTTGTATTTTTGCAAAAGCCTGCTGTCCATAGAGGAAGGATCCACACCCCTTTTCCTCTGGACTTCTTTCATTTGCAGCATCTGAATCTCAACTTGATGACAAACTGCACCTGTTAGGTTGTATTTGCGAGAAGACCCCTTTCTGGGCTTGGGTTTTCTGCATTCCTCCTCTGGGCCATCCTTCCACTTCCTGCCCAAACATGAGGAGTCATGCTTACCCCTCAGCTTCTCCTGCTTTTGTGATGAGGGTTGCTTCAGGGGCGAGCTGAGGTCTCCTGTGCTTCCCTTGGAATCACAATCCTTGCTTCCTGCCACTTTGCATGCATTAATAACTTCAATCTGTGATGAGGTCCCCACCATTTGTTCCCAATCAGCTGGCACTAGTTGTTTTTTAGACTTGGCAGGCAGTATTGCAGCAGTCCCATTTGCAAGAGCCTCTCTGTTCACTGGATATACAGCAACAGTTTCCATATCCAGCACAGCTGCAGTTAAAGCAGCAGAGAACAGGTCTTTTGTAGGGCTAAAAGTGCTTGATTGCTGCAAGGCAGGATATAATGTCCCATCTCCATTTCCACCCCCACCTCCATCAGGGGGCTCATGCTGTTGTTTCTCATATGATGGAGGGGCAGTCAGACTCCCTCCCTTGGCTGGGGGCAAAAGCTGTGGCAATGGTGCAGTAAGCCTCTGGGACAACAGAATATTTTTTGGAGTAAGTCTTTGAAGACAATTTCTGACTTCATGCACCTCTTTAGTTTCTGCTCTTTGCCCATTCTTATTCAGACAAAACTTCTGCTCTGGCGAAGTTAGCACACACCCTATAATAAATCTTTCACTCACCCTGTTGGGATCCGAAGTTAAACTTGGATGATTTTCAAGCGCTTGACTGACCTTTCCCGGTCGGACCTTTTCTCTGGTCGGGGGTGAATGAGACCTTGTCCCTGGTCGCAATGAGGTGATAATGAGGTGCTAATTGCTAATTGCTGAAGCAGATTTCAAAGAGTTCCTTGAATTTCAAATGCCTCACACGGGGCACCAGTTGTAGAAATCCGATTCATGTAAAGATCTAATCAGCCTCATAAAGAGCAGTTTATAGCCCCAGATAACCAAAGGAAGAGTTAAGAATTCTAATGGAGTCCAGCTTCATTAGGCAGAGTAAGGAAGAGACAGAGAAATAGAGAGAAAACATACACACGACTGCAGTCTTAGCTGAACAAAGGAATAATCATGGTGTCTCTTTATTCCACACAGTATATCAAAAACAAAACTAAGGCACACACAGGCAATCAGAATGTCAGAACCAAATAAGGAGAATCATTAAGCATTTTCCTCACTTTTCTACGCATGCCCAAAATCAAGCGTTGTCTCTCATGTAAACAAAGGGGCCTTTGTTTACAAAATGTGTAGAAGACAGGCAGACAGGAACCAGATAAATTCCCACAGGTTTCATCATAAAATGCTACCTGGCACACACTCATAGGCTTCTTGCTCACCACAATATCACAGATTTCTTTTTTGAACCATTCTTTCATAGACATGCTGTGCTATGATTAATTTTTGAATTCTGCCTACGAGGTTCACCAGATCTCAGAATACCAGCTTAGAATTAGTTTTTAAAGTGCTGCAGTGTTTCTATTTTATTTTTTGTTTTTGTTTTCTGATATGCCTGAACCACAGACTAACACGGCTACTATTCCAAAAAAATCTGCTTAGAGTCTGAATCTCCTGATGGAGGATAGAGGACTGGAAGGAAGAGATGGCCAAATTTTGAGCATGAATTATCTTTAAAGACTGGGCCTTCATCCCAAACTATTCCTGGCTAAGGCTCAGAGTCAGTGGCTAGGCATGAAAATGTTTGGGTGTGTTATCCTAATCGCATGATTGGGCCATAAGCATGCATCTCATTTTCCCAGTCTCCCTACAATCACGTCTGGCTTTTTGACATCCTAAAACTTTACCTTTCATGAGTCAGGCTGAAAGCATTGCCCCAAGAGTGTCTGTCCATCCAACCAGAGTGGACCGGAGGGGCTCCCTAGTTGTTCCATCAGCTAGAGGGGCCCACCTCACTAGCACACAAAGAAGGGCCTTCTCCATGTTCGTACCAGCTCTCTGGAACCTCCTGCCAGCAAAGTTAAGGTTACAGACAGAATTGCTGCCCTTCAGGAAAGGTTTGAAAACCTGGCTGGTGGGGCAGGTGTGGAGCCCCACCAGCCAGTTAAATTAAGAGTGTACCTCCCTCTGTATTGTCTGTATCCTGTATTTTACTCTTTTATGAATAGGGTGGGGTGGGGTAGGAGGCATAGAAATCTAAAAATTAAATTAAATTAAATTAAGCAGAGCAAAATTTGGTTTTGAATAAGCCTTTAGCTGTGGTGCAAAACACAGGGGGAAACTGCCTTCTCTCAAACTCCACTTCTGTGACTTTAGGAAGACTCGCCCTTTGGTGTAAAGTGTTGGCTATGTAATTTTAGAGAATTGGAAACTTCTGACTTGACAACTCAACAGCTATCACATGTTCATCCAGACTTTGTCTTACTCAGAGCATGCATACAGAAATCAGTGATTAATTTAAGTCCTGTTGATTCTATTTGGTGTCCTGCTCTAAGTATGACTAAACCTCAATTCAGTTTGTGGATTTAACCATTAAAATGTAAAGGTCTTTTAAATGCTGTTTCTTCTCTAAAGTCCTGACACCACCACCCTGTGACATATAATTCTTATTATTCAAAAAAGTGAATCCCTAGTCATGTGTATGAAGCCTAAAAGGCCATTCACGGTTAATAACCCATTCTTAAATTGCCCCCCTTAAAAATCAAATTGTCTCCCTGTGTGGGGGGGGTGCCACACATTGGGAACCACAGCTATAGATGTTAATAAACAGCAATTTCCATAATCCCTTATTCTTGCAGCCCACCTGACATCCAGATTCACATACACATCTTTTCTAGAGACATGGGAGAAGTAGTCAAAACTAAAGTCTGTAGTTTTTCTTAAAAAGGCATTTCCAGTATCACCTTAATGATAAAATGGAAACAGTAGACTAAATCCGATGTTAATACAGTGATACCTCATACAACGTCCAAACTTGGTTCCACAACTTTGGACTTTATACGGATTTGGACTTTGTATGAGGCATGCAAAATTCTAGCCGCAATGCCTCATACATCGTCCAAATCCTTGCCGCGATGCCTCATACAACGTTGTTTCCATAGAGATACATTGTACTGTAACAGCACAGACTTCAGGGCAAAGTCAAGGAAACAGACAGGAAACTGACAGAACTTTAAGAAATCATTGTCTAAAGGCTAAAAACATTTCAAAAACTTGTCAAACAACCCTAATTGTCCAAGAACCTGAAGAATGCTGCAAAAATTCCAAGAATGCTTCTAAAAATTCTGATGAAAAAATTCAAAAAATCCAAAATCGCACTCAAAACCACTCCTAAACACTTTTTTGCCTTATGCGAAACCCACAAGAGCAATGCACACATGTGTCCTGCCTTTTATACTGCCCAGGCACAATGCAACCTGGGAAAACCCCAATGCCTCATACAACGTCACACGACTTTGTATGAGGCAACTTTTTTCAAGGAATTAGGCAATGTTGTATGAATCCAATGTTGTATGAAGCGGACTTTGTATGAGGTATTACTGTACACTTTTGGTAAGACTTACTGAATTGAAAGAAATCTTTTACTCACCAGTAGTAAGTACTGCTGATTAAACTGGGATGTTCTAGGCGTGGCTTGTTATTATTATTTGATTTTTTGCTTGCTGACTGCCTCTGCTAAGCCTTGTAATGATCTGGTGATTACTGGAAAAGGAAATACAGTATTCACAAAAAATGTTAATAAGAAACATACTTCTGTAGAAATCATTCTTGGATAGTGCGGGAAGAAAAATTTATTAAACTCTAATACAGAAAATCCTAGCCCCATCCTTGTTTGTTGGTTTGCTGTTTTCCCTGGATAACATGAATACAGAAGAAAAGAGCCTCTTTTACCTCATGCAAAGAAGGAAGCCTAAGAATACCAGTCTAAGTGTAAATCTAGAGAGGATAATACTGGCATAACATTCTCACTCTATCTATCTGCCTATGTTTCCTTCTTCACTGCTTTAAATCACTTGCTATATCTACTGGTACCTGGTTCTCAATTCAGCCCAATATGTTGCCAAGGATCAAAAGCACAAAATAATTACTGCTCTTAGTAAAATTTCTACAATAGCTAGAAGGTTTGGGGGACTGTTCCTAGAAAAGGTGGGTGATTTGTGTTGGTGTCACAGAACAAAGTATACTCTGTTCTTTCTTCTCAAAACGGTGATTTCAAGTCAGGGAGAGAGAGAAAATATGTAAATATCCTTGCCTTATGAGTGCCTCATGGTTTAGAAGACATGAAACTCATTGTGTGATTGACATGTCTTAGTTATGATCATTGGTTAGAATCCCTGAGGGGGATGTCCAAATAGCTTTCTAAGCTATTGCTGGACTGTATCATGAATCTTGCAATTCTTTCAATACATTTCCACAATGCCTGAAGAGACTCTGGAGCATACCTGTCAAGTATCCTGTATTGGCCAGGATTTCCCGTATTCCAGCGCCGCTTTTCCTACTTTCCCACCTGGAGCTGCCGCCATCCCGTAATTTGACGGCAGGGGGAAAGTAGTTACTCTGCATACCCCTCTGCGCAGAACCCTTCTGTGCATGCATAGAACCCTTCTACGCATGCGTAGAACCCTTCTACGCATGCACATAAGGGTTCTGCGCAGAAGAATTATGTGCATGCGTAGAAGGGACCTGCGCTGAAGGGTTCTGTGCATTTGTAAAAGGGTTCTGTGCATGCATAGAAGGGTTCTGCGCATGCGTAGAACGGTTCTGCGCAGGTCCCATATTGTCCAGAGCTGCGCTTGACAGGTATGCTCTGGAGTCATTACTTGGCACACATTACCTGAATCTACACTAGTTTTGCAGGCACCCTTTGCTCACTACCTAGATTTCAGTCGGGAGTGACTGGGCACACTGATAGGAAAAGCTCTGAACTGCTGGGGCCGATCTGGGCCAGGGAAGCAGGATCAGGCGCAATCCCATCACCGAGTCCTACCTGGGAGTAAGCTGATTGTTACAGTTGGCAACCAAGATGTCAATCCACTCTGAGGAAAAGTTACCTGCAGACTTTCAGTATCCTGATTATGGGTTGGGTTACAATTCCTATTGGCCATGCATATTGTAAAATGCTGGAATGTCAGGGGCTGATATGAGTAACAGTCTTCAACAAATATGCTTTGAAAACACTGCCAATTCTTTGAAATTATTCTTGAGGAAGGACTATTAAATAGAGCTGTTCATGATTTGAAGAAACAGCCTTTCACCCTTGAAGCTCTGAAGTTCTAAAACATTTTAATCAATAGGCTTACTGTGCACAAAGGAACGGAAATTCAGATATTGTTAATTGAATTGAATTATAACTCATAATTATAGTCATATAAAGACAGAAGGCTTATATTTCTGAAGAGAAGTCTTTTTCTTTTTATCGGTGTAGGAAAACAAAAGAACAATTGAAGATTAAACTGTTTCTGAACAAACTGTTATATTCTTAACACATTTGTCATTATTTATAAAGGTATTCATTGTATTAAAATAGATGGGAACAAAAAAGTTAACTTGAAAATGAAGAAGTAGAGGAAATGCCAACATCCTTTTCTTTAAAGGTAACTTCCATAAGCTTTGTTGTGGAGACAGATTTAACAGACAAGCTGCTAAACACACCCAACTATGCTTTATCGTGTATCACTCCAGACTAATATAAACACATATATTCAAAAAACCTTTCTCCTTCCAGCAAGATATTACCATGCACCTACTGTTCATTTTCTGAAACAATTAACAAAGATGAAAAGACAGACATTGCTTAACAACAAATAGACTTTGAAGTATCCTTTAATCTTATACAGGAATTACATGGATCATTTTGTGTTTTGTCCTTCTGGTGTACTTTCTATTTTCCCATGAATCTTTATAAACATCATTCTGATCTGGCCTGCAGGTATGTCTTTTTTCAAACTGGCAAATATTTGAAAATTTATCATCCCTTGCTCTTGCCCATGCAGTTCTTGACAGATATGAAAGAAAGAAACTGGCAGTTTTTCAGGAACTGCTTCCTATAATTGACTCCCTCCCAACAACCATCTGACTTTATATCTCTTTGACTCCAATCTTACCTGTTTCCCAGCTTGGTGCTCCTGTTATAGACGTGTACTGAATCAATACTTGAAACAAAAACACATCATCCACCTGTACCTGTCTGGCTGATATAACACCAATGTTTTATTTCCTTCTGTCCCCATTTGGTGCCAGAGGCGAAAACATCACCAGTGTGTCATGCCTTCAGAAGGAATGATATTTAGATTCACTGAGATCTTGCACATTGTGTGCCTCAGTGTATCTGTATGTATGGGTCGTGCATAGACATGCTTGCCAACATGCACTTTCAGATAGACAGAGACATGACTCCTGGCTTTGTCGTAATAAACAGTAGACCTCCACTTAGAGATGTGGGTGCATCACCATTCTCACTTTGTTAATTGGGGATTCATTAACCTCATGGGTGTGCCAGGTTTGATGAGCATTTGCAAAAAGAAAGGAATAAGTGTACACATACAGTGAGCATTGTTCAGAGAGAGAGAGAGAGAGAGAGAGATTTATTATAGTTATTTGAAACATTTGCTGCAATATTTGTGAAATCTCTGGTTTGTCAATAGCTATGGCAAATAATGATATGTAATGTGTGTACAAATATGTACATGCACACATTGAATCTAGAGTGTAGGCAAGACTTGAATCACAGGAGAAGCATCTGCTCATGAAACAAGACTTTCCCCTTCATGCTATGATACCACTGAGTGTTATTCAGTCTGTTTGGTTTTTTTTAATGGGGAATGGAAAGATGCTTTCTCTCTGCTGTTCTTACTTATATCTGCCCACTCTTCACTTTTCCTGCACAAAGCACACAACTGAAGAGAGGAGGAAACATGGGAGTGGCTTGACTCAATGGGAGGTATTCAGTCCTTCTCAATTTAGTGATTTCCCATCAAACATGGGTGGGTGGGTTGGTGAGATAGAAAGAGAGAGCTCACATTGAACAGGAGAGGTTATATTCTTTAAGACAGGGGTTCACAACCTACAGCCCGTGGGCCAGACTCAACCTCCGATGTGATGACATTCCATCTGGCCAGCGCCGGCGGCCCCAGAAGCAGAAGTGGATGTGTTTATGACAGCCATAAATGCACTCGTGCATGAAAAAAAACACCCAACATGGTTTACTGCAGCATTTGCAGCAGGGAGAAACCACGTGTTCAGTCCGCTCAGAAATCAGAGGGGAAGTTGTCCAGCCCATGGCATGGTAAAGTTGAGAACTCCTGTTTTAAGAGAAGAGTAGGTAGTTTACATGGTTGTGCTTAATATTGTAACATTATATCACAAATCATCCTTTGTAATATTACATTCACAGGAAGCCCCACTTACCTTCCTTGTCTTCCCCATTGTTGTATTATCGTTGTTCTGAGCCTTATGAATCAATAATCCCTCAAATGTCCTGTCCTCAACAGCCCTGCTCAGCTTCTGGAAATTCAAGCCTATGGCTTCTTCTTTTTATGCTGCCTTCCACCTTTCCTAGCATTTTTGTCTTTTTCAGAGAATCTTGCCTTTTCACTGATGTGCCCAAAGTGGAACATTTTCATCATTTTCTACCTTCAGAGACTGTTCAGGCTTAATTTGCTCTAGGGCCACTTGTTTATTTTTCTGGCAGTCCATGGTATCCACTGAATTCTTCTCCATCACCATATTTAAACCAAATCACTTTTTCCCCCTTGCACCTTTCTTTCCCATCCAGCTTTCACACCCATAAAGAAATAGTGATAGTGATGAGAAATAGCGATCAGAAAATGCAAAAAGCATGGATGACCTTACTTTTGGTCTCCAGTGAAATATCCTTACACTTGATGACTTCTCTAATTCTTTCTTTGCTGCCTTTCTAAATTTCAGTTTCTTTCTGATTTTCTGCCTTCAGTCTCCATTTCGACTGATGATTGAACCATGGTGTTCAAAATCATATGCTATTTCAATTTCTTCAATATCAAACTTTAGGTTGTGTAGTTCTTTTCCAGTCACTTTGGCACTTTCTCCTTTCATTTTCAATAAAAGTTGTTTCAAGCCATTGCTCCTTTCTGCTGACAAGATGGTGTTATCTCCATATCTTCAATTATTGATGTTTTGCCCACCAATTTTCACACCTTTTTCACCTGAATCTAATGTGGCTTTCTGCTGTTATTACTCCTGAATTTTGAACATATTTATACATTGTAAAATATCAGGGTAAATCACGCTCTAACAGGAGCCAGGCATGCATGGAGATCAGAAATGACCAGGCATGCATGCAGACCAGATTGTGAGGAGCTCTAGAAGGATCTCTTGACACTGGGGGAGTCGGCAAAATAGTGGCAAATGAGCTTTAACACTAGTAAGTGCAGAGTGATGCACGTTGGGGCAAAAAAAAAACCAATTACATTTATAAACTGATGGGGTCTGAACTCTCTGTGACAAACCAGGAAAGGGATCTTGGTGTCCTGGTGGACAGCTCAATGAAGGTGTGTCTCAGCAGTGTGCCTCAGCAGTGAAAAAAGCAAACTCAATGCTAGGGATCATTAGGAAGGGTACAGATAATAAGTCAGCAAGTGTCATTTTGCCTCTTTATAAATCTATGGTGAGGCACCATCTGGAATACTGTGTACAGTTCTGGTCGCCATACCTCCAGAAGGATATTATAGAGCTGGAAAAAGTGGAGAGGAGGGCAACCAGAATGATTAGGGGACTTCCTTACCATCTGAGGCTGCAGTGGTTGGGCCTCTTCACTCTTGAGGTGACCTGATTGAAATTTATAAAATCATGCACGGTGTGGACAAAGTAGATAAGGAAAAACTGTTTTTCCTATCGCACAACACTAGAACTCGGGGGCACTCCATGAAACTTTTGTGTACTAGTTCTCAAACAAATAAAAGAAAGTACTTTTTCACCCAGAGGATCACTGGTCTATGGAACTCCCTGCCAGAAGAAGTGGTGACAGCTGTCAGTCTTGACAACTTTAAGAAAGGATTAGACAAGTTCATGGAGGACAAGGGTATCAATGTCTATAATTATGGATACCTCAGGACAACCTCCGGGTTGGAGAGATAGGCAGGATATCTCTCAATGCCATTTCCAGGGAATCCTAAGCAGGTGTAGGCATCTGCTTGGGAATAATAACCTGAAGCAAATGGTGAGCCACTGTGTGTGACAGAATGCTGGACTGGATGGGCTGTGGGCTGTTCCAGCAAGGCTGTTCTTATGTTCTTATGACAATAAGAACAACTGAAAGACAAAGAGCCAGAAATTTGAGAAAGTGCCCATGGATCATGTCACTACTGACAAAATGGGTGTCATTGTCTCCAAATAAAGGACTCATCGATCATGGCTTGAAAATAGTTCCAAGATATGTTTTCTGTAGTGTTGCAGTGTGTAGTAGTTCTTGCCACTGTAACTGTATTAAGAAAAAAGTAAGCCAAATTCCAGACAATCACTGGTCCCATGACGGATGGCAAAATACGTCATTTAGATCATGATGAGAGAAACAAATCATAGCTCTAGCTTTGAGCAGCTGGGGCAGGCATATAAGCCTTCCATGTATTCACTCAATATAGTTGTTTAGTACAAATGTATTTATGTATCACAGTCATAATCTGCTCACATAAAAACAAAATTCCCGATTGGTCGTGCTACAAGAAACATCAAAAGTATAACAGAGGGAGGGAGAATGAACAGTTCAAAAGAATGATGTCTATATTGGCACAGCAGTGATATATAGGAGTGAAAAGAAAAATGACATATTTCATTTTTCCATGTGTGAAGCAAGCCATATTTCAGAATTCCATGTGTGAAGCAAGAGAGAAAGAAGAGAGAAAGAAGAGAGGAAAAGAATCTTAGTTTAGAATCAGAAAGTGTATAAATTATAATGAAACTGCATGCAGAATACTGGATCACATCTTCAGGGGTGAATTAGTTTGCTTGATGCATTCTATCACTGTTAAATTGAGTATGTAACATTGTTGATTTCAGCATCCACAACTGCTTGCACAAAACATAAAGAGAAAGATTGTTAGAGCATAAAATATAGAAAAAGAAAGTGACTCATTTTAAAGAACACCACAATATTTGATCTGAAATACTCACAGAGGAAAATAATCTAATGGTCTAGTTCAATTGTGAGTTCTCCTTCACAAGTCAGTAGAATAAATGCAAGTTTTACTGTATTGTTGTTCAGTCGCACAGTCGACTCCGACCCATGGACCATTTTCCTCCAGGCGCCTCTGTCCTCCACCATCCCCCTCAGCCCTCCCAGCTCTGTGCCCACTGCGTCTACAATGCCATCTAGCCATCTCATCCTTGGCCTCCCCCTTCTTCTTTTGCCCTCCACCTTTCCCAACATCAATGCCTTCTCAAGTGAATCCTCCCTTCTCATTTGATGTCCAAAGTACTTTAGCTTCATCTTTACTATTTGACCTTCCAATGAGCAGTCGGGGTTAATTTCTTCTAAGATTGACCTATTTGTTCTCCTCGCTGTCCATGGGACTCTCAAAACCCTCCTCCAACACCACATCTCAAAGGCATCTATTCTTCTACGCTCAGCCTTCCTAATTGTCCAGCTCTCACATCCATACATTACTACTGGGAAAACCATTGCTTTGACTATTCTAATTTTTGTTTGCAATGTGATGTCTCTGCTTTTCACTATGTTCCCCAGGTTTCTCATCGCTTGTCTCCCAAGAATCAGTCGCCTTTTTATTTCATGGCTACAATCCCCATCTGCCGTGATCTTTGATCCCAGGAAAGTAAAATCTGTCACTGCTTCTACTTCTTCCCCGTCTATTTTCCAGGAACTGATGGGGCCTGTTGCCATTATCTTGGTTTTCTTGATATTGAGTCTCAAGCCAGCTTTTGCACTCTCCTCCTTCAGCCCAATCAAGAGATTCTTTAGGTCTTCCTCACTTTCTGCCATTAGGGTGGTATCGTCTGCATATCTCAGATTGTTGATGTTTCTCCCAGCGATTTTAATCCCATATTGTGATTCCTCCATCCCTGTACTGTGCATTATGTGCTCTGTGTATAGGTTGAATAAGCATGGTGACAAAATGCAGCCTTGTCTTACTCCTTTTCCTATTCCAAACACCATTCCGTGTTCTGTCCTAACTGTTGCTTCTTGGTTCATGTACAGATTTCTCAGGAGGCATATGAGGTGCTCTGGAATTCCCATCTCTTTAATTACTTGCCACATCTTGTTGTGGTCCACACAGTCAAATGCCTTGGTGTAGTCAATAAAACAAAAGTAAACTTGTTTCTGGTATTCCTTTGTTTTCTCCATGATCCAGCGTATGTTGGCAATGTGGTCTCTAGTCCCCCTGCCTCTTCTGAAACCAGCCTGCACCTCTGGTAATTCTCTCTCCACATGTTGCTGAAGTCTATCCTGTATTATCTTGAGCATCACCTTGCTGGCATGTGGGATGAGCGCGATTGTTCGATAATTTGAACATTCTTTGGCATTGCCCTTTTTTGGGATTGGGACATAAGAACATAAGAACAGCCTTGCTGGAACAGCCCACAACCCATCCAGTCCAGCATTCTGTCTCACACAGTGGCTCACCATTTCCTTCAGGGTATTCCCTAGCAGATGCCTTCACCTGCTTAGGATTCCCTGGAAATGATATTGAGAGATATCCTGCCTATCTCTCCAACCCGGAGGTTGTCCTTAAGTATCCATAATTATAGCCATTGATACTCTTCTCCTCCATGAACTTGTCTAATCCTTTCTTAAAGCTGTCAAGACTGACAGCTGTCACCACTTCTTCTGGCAGGGAGTTCCATAGACCAGTAATCCTCTGGGTGAAAAAGTACTTTCTCTTATTTGTTTGAGAACTAGTACCCAAAAGTTTCATGGAGTGTCCCCTAGTTCTAGTATTATGCGATAGGGAAAACAGTTTTTCCTTATCTACTTTGTCCACACCGTGCATGATTTTATAAACTTCAATCAGGTCACCTCTTAGACGTCGTCGTTCAAGAGTGAAGAGGCCCAACCGTTGCAGCCTCAGATGGTAAGGAAGGTGTTCCAGTCCCCTAATCATTCTGGTTGCCCTCCTCTGCACTTTTTCCAGCTCCATAATATCCTTCTGGAGGTATGGCGACCAGAACTGTACACAGTATTCCAGATGGGGCCTCACCATAGATTTATAAAGAGGCAAAATGACACTTGCTGACTTATTTTCTATACCCTTCCTAATGATCCCTAGCATTGAGTTTGCTTTTTTCACTGCTGAGGCACACTGGGTTGACACCTTCATTGAGTTGTCCACCAGGACACCAAGGTCCCTTTCCTGGTTTGTCTCAGAGAGTTCAGACCCCATCAGTTTATAAATGTAATTGGGGTTCTTTGCCCCAACATGCATCACTCTGCACTTACTAATGTTGAAACTCATTTGCCACTGTTTTGCCCACTCCCCCAGTGTCAAGAGATCCCTCTGGAGCTCCTCACAATCTCTCACAGTTTTCACTACCCTGTATAATTTAGTGTCGTCAGCAAATTTGGCTACCTTGCTTTTTACTCCTACATCTAGATCATTTATGAAGAGGTTGAAAAGCAGGGGTCCCAGTACTGAACCTTGGGGAACCCCACTCTTTACTTCCCTCCACTTGGAGAAGTGTCCATTTAGTGCTACCCTCTGTTTCCTGTCCCTTAGCCAGTTGCTGATCCAGGACAAGACCTGTCCCTTTATTCCATGACTGGTAAGTTTATTCAAGAGCCTTTGGTGTGGGACCTTGTCAAAAGCCTTCTGAAAGTCCAGATAAACAATGTCAACTGGATCCCCCTTATCCACATGCTTGTTGACACTCTCAAAAAATTCCAACAGATTAGTGAGGCATGATTTGCCCTTGCAAAAGCCATGTTGGCTCTCCTTTAGCAGCGCCTTCTCTTCTATGTGCCTATTAATTCTATCTTTTAGGATGGTTTCCATCACTTTACCTGGGACACATGTCAAACTGACAGGTCGGTAATTTCCTGGATCACCCCTGGATCCTTTTTTGAAAATTGGTGTTACATTCGCTACCTTCCAGTCATCAGGCACAAAGCCTGATTTGAGGGAAAGATTATATATTTTGGCTAAGAGATCAGCAATTTCATCTTTAAGTTCCCTGAGAACTCGTGGATGGATGCCATCTGGTCCTCGTGATTTGTTAGTGTTTAGTTTAACAAGACATGCAAGGACCTCCTCCCTGGTTATTTCTATCTGGCTTAATTCTTCGGTTTCCCTCCCTACGAAGATAGGCTCTGTTTTGGGCATGTGGCCTCTGTCTTCTTCAGTGAATACTGAAGCAAAGAATTCATTGAGTCTCTCTGCAATTTCTGTTTCCTCTTTAATAACCCCTTGCCTTCCATTGTCATCTAATGGTCCAATGGCCTTCCTAGTTGGGTTCTTACTTCTAATGTACTTAAAGAAGTCTTTGTTATTTATCTGAGTATTTTTAGCTATACACTCCTCAAAGTCTTGCTTTGCTTTCCTGATTGTTGCCTTGCATTTGTTCTGCCAGAATTTATGTTTCTGCCTGCTGTCCTCATTCGGACAAGCCTTCCATCTTCTAAATTAGCTTTTCTTGCTCTTGATCACTTCCCGAACAGCTCCTGTAAGCCAGATCGGAGTCCTCTTGGACCTGGCAGTGCCCTTTTTCCTTTTGGGTATGCATTCCAATTGGGCCTCTGTTATTGTTTTTGTAAACAGCCTCCATGCCTCTTGAAGTGTTTGGACTCTCTCAATTTTCCCTTTCAGCTTCTTTTTTACTAGTTTCCTCAACTTTGGGAAATTTCCTTTTTGAAAATTTAAGGTCTCTGTGTTAGATTTTATCAGTGACTTGCGGTCTATGATCAAGTTAAACATAATTGAGTTGTGGTCACTGTTCCCTATTGGATCAGTCACATTAACATCTTGCACCAGATCCTGAGTATTACTCAGGATCAAGTCAAGGATTCTTGTACCTCTAGTTGGGTCTTCAACCATCTGTCCCAGGGAACAATCATTTAGCATATCTAGGAACTTTATCTCTTTATCATGTGCTGAACAACAGTTCACCCAGTCTATGTGAGGGTAATTGAAGTCCCCCATTATAACCAGGCTTCCCTTCTTGGATGCCTCCTTTACAACATTCTCCAACTGCCTGTCTCCCTCAAGAGTTTGGGTCGGAGGCCGATAGTATATGCCTACTGTTAGACCATCCTTGTGGCCTGGTACTCTTACCCACAGAGCTTCTAATGGTGACTCCAAATCACCTAGATATTCCAATTCATACGATTTTATCACTTCTTTAACATACAAGGGACGTATACTGATCTTTTCCAATCCTGTGGCCACTGTTTTGTTTTCCAAATCTGCTGGCATATTGAGTGCAGTAATTTGATGCCATCATCTTTTAGCGCTTTGAAAAATTCAACTGGGATACCATCATCTCCACTAGCTTTGTTGTTTGCAGTGCTCTTTAGGGCCTTTATGACTTCGCTCTCCAGGATGTCTGGCTCAAGTTCTACTTCCTCATCGTTGTGATTGTCAGGAGTGTTGAGGTCCTTTTTGTAAAGTTCCTCTGTGTACTCTTTCCATCTTTTCTTAATTTCTTCTGCATCAGCTAGCTCCTTTCCGTCTTTGTCCCTTATCATGGTCATTTTTGCTTTAAATGTTCCCTTGATTTCACCGATTTTTTTGAAAAGATCTCTGGTTCTGCCTCTTTTGTTGTTTTCCTCCATTTCTCTGCACTGTTCTTTTAGGTAGTTTTCCTTATCTCTCCTTGCTTTTCTTTGAAATTCTGTGTTCAAATGATTGTAGTTTTTCCTTTCTCCTTTGACTTTGGCGTTCCTTCTTTCCTCTGCTATTTTAAGAGCCTCATCAGACAACCACTTTGCTTTCTTACTCTTCTTTTCTTTTGGTATGGTTTTCTTTGCTGCTTCCTGCATGATGTCCCTTATCTCCATCCATAATTCTTCTGGTACTCTGTCTACCGAGTCTAAGCCATTAAATCTGTTCATCACCTCCACCGTGTATTCTTTAGGGATGCTGTCTAGGTGATATCTTTCTGGTCTCCGTGTTTTCCCTATTTTCTTTAGTCTAAGCCTGAATTTTGCGATCAGTAGGTTGTGATCTGAGCCGCAGTCTGCTCCAGGTCTTGTTTTTGCTGACTGTATGGAGGTTCTCCATCTTTGGTTGCAGAGTATGTAGTCAATCTGGTTTCGGTGTTGGCCATCTGGTGATGTCCATGTGTAAAGTCGCCTCTTGTGTTGCTGGAAGAGAGTGTTTGCTATGACCAGTGCGTTCTCTTGGCAGAACTCTATCAATCTTTGCCCTGCTTCATTCTGTACTCCAAGACCAAATTTGCCTGTTATTCCCTCCACTTTTTGATTTCCTACTTTGGCATTCCAGTCTCCTAATATAATTTGGACATCATTTCTTGGTGTCTGTTCTATGAGGTGTTGTAAGTCCTCATAGAACTGGTCCACTGTGGCTTCATCTGCACCAGTGGTTGGTGCGTATATTTGGATCACAGTGACATTGAAAGGTTTGCCTTGAAATCTGACTGACATCATTCTGTCATTTTTAAGGTTGTATCCCATTACTGCTTTTCTCACTCTTTTATTGACAATTATGGCTACTCCATTTCTTCTAAGGTTTTCTTGCCCACAGTAGTAGATATGATGGTTTCCAGAGCTGAATTCCCCCATCCCTGTCCATTTGAGCTCACTGATGCCTAAGATATCAATGCTTATTCTTTCCATCTCATTTTTTACCACTTCCAGTTTACCTTGGTTCATTGATCTCACATTCCATGTCCCTATGCAGTATTGCTCCTTACAACATTGCATTTCCCCTCCCCCTTTCCTGTCCCTCCCCTTCCTCCCCTCTGTGGCATTAAGCATCCTGTATCACCTAGCCTGCCCCTTTGTTTTGCCTTTTGTTTTGGTCCATAGGGTTCTCTTGGCAAGCTTTGTGGCGTGGTTTGCCGGTGTCTACGCCATTTTTCTCTCCTCATACATTTTATCACAGTTTTTAAAGTTCAAAACATTTAACACAACATATTATCATGCATATTATCACACTTTATACACAGTCTCTATGTCAATTTCTGTATTTAGTTAGTATAAAGTCTCTATGTCAGTTTCTATATTAAGTCTTCTACATCTGCATATCAGGTACTTATCCTTTGCCTGGGACTCTGAGTCTCTCCCCCTGCTTTTCCTCCTCTGCCCTCTTCCCGTCTTTCAATTGGTCTTCTCTTGGCCTTTCCGCTGCTCAACCGGCTCTCCTCCTCCTCCTCTTCCTCACCCCCCAGCTGGGGGTGGTTGTCCGGCGGCGGCCGCGGCTGTCCCTTCCGCCGCTCACTTGCCCGGCTGGCTGGCTCTCCTCCTCACCCTCCGGCTGGGGGTGGTTGTCTGGCGGCGGCCACGGCTGGCCCTTCCGCCGCTCGCTTGCCCGGCTGGCTGGCTCTCCTCCTCACCCCCCCCGGCTGGGGGTGGATTGTCCGCCGGCGGCCGCGGCTGGCCCTTCCGCCGCTCGCTCGCCCGGCTGGCTGGGTCTCCTCCTCACCCCCGGCTGGGGGTGGATTGTCCGCCGGCGGCCGCGGCTGTCCCTTCCACCGCTCGCTTGCCCGGCTGGCTGGCTCTCCTCCTCACCCGCCGGCTGGGGGTGGTTGTCCGGCGGCGGCCGCAGCTGGCCCTTCCGCCGCTCGCTTGCCCGGCTGGCTGGCTCTCCTCCTCACCCCCCGGCTGGGGGTGGTTGTCCGGCGGCGGCCGTGGCTGGCCCTTCCACCGCTCGCTTGCCCGGCTGGCTGGCTCTCCTCCTCACCCCCCGGCTGGGGGTGGATTGTCCGCCGGCGGCCGCGGCTGACCCTTACTGTATACGTTGTGGCTTATTTAAGTATATTTCTAATTACAGTATATATATTTTAACTTTCAGTTTCAAGTGACATTAGTTTTGCCACTAGGTAAACATTTCAGCAGATAAATAATCTGCCTTTGTTTCCACACCTATCCCTAGCCAGCTTCTCCTGAAAGCCTCCTCTCCTGATAGAAACACAGACATTATTTTGAGAAAGGGTGATGGGATAATAGCCAGTGAGGAAGGCTAGGGAAATAGAAGAAATTATACAGACCTACCCTTAACTCAAAATCATGCTCTTTAGCCTACATGTGGGTGATCATTTCCTTTCAGGGAATATGGAATCTGTAGGGATTCCCCCCCCCCCCTCCACTTCCTGAACTGAATTAGTGAAATGACAACAATATCAACCTATTTTCAAAACTCCCAGCAAGAATTCCAATGTATGATAGAAATAATTACAAATTCTTTACTTCTTGGTGGAGAATTAGCCTCTACAAAAGAACCAAATAATATAATTCCACTGTAGGAAAAAGACTGCCATTAATCAGGACGAGGCAGGTACCTCTGGCTATCATTTTAGACTATAATGACAGGGCATCAAACTGTCATGTTTTTAAAAATAATTAATTGTTACTTACTGCCATAGTGCTAGGGAGTAAGAGGGACTTTTTGTGGGGTTTTGCATCAGGTACTGAAGAACTTGACTTGTCCATGCATCATGAGTTCCTACTTCGTCCTTTGTAGCAAAAATGTTTTATTTCAGGTTTGGGTCAGACCTTGGGCTTGGAAAAGTTACTTTCTTAGATCATAGTTCCCAGAATCCCATGGCAACTAGTAACTTTTTTAAAACTCTAGTTAGACTTGTTTTGATTCCAACAAACCCTCTCCTTCTCCAGTTACTGTTTTTTCCTCTTTATTATAGAAAGTATGGGAAATTATAATGATTGTAATGTAGAGCCATGTGTTGACCTTTTTCTGAGTCAAATAGCTTAGAAATGTTACAAATGTTATTTCAAGCCATGCTGTCTGGGTATTCTTGGATTTGTTGTCTTTAAAAGTTACAATTCCAAGTTATGTTCAGAACATAGGCCTTTCTATAACTTTGTTGGGCTCAAATGTTACCCTTCATGTTCCACTAGAAAGTACAGCAGAAAAAAGGATGAGGAGAACTGTCTCTTTTCCTAGAAGGCACAATGGCCTTCCCATCTCTGGTTCTACAGCCAGATATCTAAAACCACATCTGACCAAGTGTTTTATAACATAAGTTTAGGGTTATTTCCTTCCCATCCTTCCCACTCAAAGCGGGGTGTCTACACTGGGGCTAAATGGCTGGAATCTCATTTGCAGATCTTTTCCTAACATTGTCATAAAAAGCCTGCTTAGAACAGTGCTTCCTAAACCTAAGTGTCCAAATCCCAAGTTTACTTCCTAAATTTAGATCTTGCTGGACTACAATTCCCAGACTCCTTCCCCATTCAGCATGTTATCTTGGCTTTTATGTTGGATATGCAATGCAAACTGTAGATGACTCTATAGCTCGTTGGTTTAAGTATCTAACTGCGGAACAAGAGGTTGGGAGTTCAATTCCTCACTGCAACTCCCAGAAAAAAAGGCTACCTGCATTGTCGTAGGCAAGTTGTACAGTCCCAGGATGCCCCCAGAAGAAGGGAATTGTAAACCACTTCTCTGCCTAGAAGACTCTGGAAAAGGTCACCATAAGTAAGAGCACTCATTGCAAAGTGGTTAAACTGCTATACTGCTGATGTTGTGAGTTGAATCCTGATGAGGATCAAGGTTGACAGCCTGCCATCCTTCTGAAGTCAGCAAAATGACTACCAGCATGTTTGGGGCAAAAATGCTAATTACCTTGTGAATAGAGTTGCCATAATTCTCTCTCATAAAACCGGGACAGAAATACAAAATAGCCTTTTTTAAAACAAACATAATATAATGATAGCTATTTTTCCAACCTTGAATCCAGGACAATCCCGGTTTTCCGGGACATATGACAACCCTACTTGCAAACCGCCCAGAGAAGGTACTAATCTTTATATAAGTGAAATTGCTATTGCTATTACTATAAGTCAGAATTGACGCAAAGGCAAGCAACTATTATTATTATTATTATTATTATTATTATTATTATTATTATTATTATTATTATTATTATTATTATTATTATTATTATTATTATATTGCAATCTACAGGATAAAAGCTTTAAAATGTGACATGAGAAAGAGCTCATTTAAGATATGAGCATTATCATGCTTTATTTTTGTCACCAGTTCATCCTAAGTCTTTTGCTCGCTGGTTTTTCCCTCTTTGTTTTCTGTGTTGTATGCTCTGCAGCTTAATATTATTTTGATCATTTGTGTGGATCAAATGATCAAAATAATATTGGAGGGAGTTTCGGCAGGCAGCTGGAGGGAGTTTCGGCAGGCAGCCTCAAAAGTGGGGCCGACGCTGCCAACGCCAAGGACACCGGGCGCTCTCTTTCCCTCCCGGCCAGACCGGCGGGAGATGAGCAGGTACAGCTGGAGGGAGTTTCGGCAGGCAGCCTCAAAAGTGGGGCCGACGCTGCCAACGCCAAGGACACCGGGCGCTCCCTTTCCCTCCCGGCCAGACCGGCGGGAGATGAACAGGCACAGCTGGAGGGAGTTTCGGCAGGCAGCCTCAAAAGTGGGGCCGACGCTGCCAACGCCAAGGACACCGGGCGCTCTCTTTCCCTCCCGGCCAGACCGGCGGGAGATGAACAGGTACAGCTGGAGGGAGTTTCGGCAGGCAGCCTCAAATGCGGGGCCAACGCCAAGGACCGCCGCTGTGTTCGGCCCCGGCGGGGGCGAAGAGGCTCGCTGGCCTCACCATCGGCCGGCGTTTTGGGCCCCGCCCCCCGCCCCTCGCCAGGACTCAAAAGGCGAGGGGGCCTGCCGGACGAAACATCACCGCCGCTGTGTTCGGCCCCAGCGGGGGCGAAGAGGCTCGCTGGCCTCGCCATCGGCCGGCGTTTCGGGCCCTGCCCGGCAGTTGAGGGTTCAACACAGTTGTGGAAGAATGCCCCACCACTTCCATCACCACCGGAGCCGTGCGGAGGGTAGTGGGGGGAGTGAATGGGGCGGTTTTATATTGGGGTGGAAGGGAGGGAGGGAGAGATTGCCAGGCCAGCCAGGAAGGAGAGGCAGCATTCTGTCCAGGGCAAGCAGGGAGGCTCCGGAGACCAATATAGAGGTTGTGATGGGCATGGGGCGATATAGCGGGTACCGAGGGGCGGGCCGCACCCGGGGAACGCGGGGCAGATGCTTAGTAGCTGTCCCTCGTTCCAGCCCCACGGTTACACCTCTAGGTCCTGAGCAGCTGACCCAGGGTGACCCTGTCCTTAGGCTGCTGCTGATGAATGCCAGGTCGGTATGTAATAAGGCCCCCCTGATACAAGACTCTATTATGGGGGAGCGGGCCGACTTGGCATGTATTACTGAGACCTGGCTGAGACCAGAGGATGGGGTTCCTCTGTCAGAATTGTGTCCAGCTGGGTTCAGTATTTGGCACCAGCCTAGGGATAAGGGTAAGGGCGGTGGCGTCGCCATCATAGCCAGGGAGTCACTGGGAGTCACCAGGGCTACTGCTCCACAAATTCTGGGTTGTGAGGCCCTGCTTCTGCGTCTGGGCTCTAAGGGTCAGTTGGGAGTCTTACTCCTGTACCTGCCCCCTTGCAGGGTAAGGGACTCCCTGCCTGAGCTCCTCGAGGCCATCTCAGCATTGGCGTTGGAGTTCCCTAGACTGATGGTTCTGGGGGACTTCAATTTACCCTCGCTGGGGACTGGCTCCGAGGTGGCTCAGGAGTTCATGGCTTCCATGGCAGATATGGACCTGATTCAGGTAATTCAGGGCCCGACCAGGGGCAGTGGCCACACACCAGATTTAATCTTTTTGTCGGAGCGGTGGCAGAGTGATCTGAGATTACGGAAATTAGACATAACACCTGTGCCATGGTCAGATCACTATTTGGTGGCTCTAGACTTCCTGGGTACGTCGCTTTACCGTAGGGAGGCAGGGCCTATTAGAATGGCCCGCCCCAGGCAACTGATGGATCCTGATGGATTCCAGAGGGAACTGGGGGATTTTCCTCTGGATCGGCAACACGATTCGCCCGAGGCACTGGTCGACCTGTGGAACAGGATGACAACAGTGGCCTTGGATGAAATCGCACCACTACGGCCTCTCAGAGCTCATCGAGCTAGGTCATCTCCATGGTTCACAGATGAACTGCGGGAGCTCAAACGGGCAAAGAGACGCCAAGAGCGCCGCTGGGTGAAGACCCAGAGAGACTCCGATTGGACACTAGCTAGGGCCGCTATTAGGGCCTATCTAGTGGCGATGGAGGTGGTGAGGCGACAATACTTCACCACCCTTATCGCCTCCGCTGATAATCGCCCAGCCACCCTGTTCCGGGTTACCGGGTCTCTCCTTGGTAGGGGGACCCCGGTGCCCGGTTGGCAGGGGTCGGCTGAGGACTTTGCTGACCATCTAGTGGAGAAAATCGATCGGATTCGCTCTGGGTTTAATCCTGGCGTGGATGGGGAGAGTCCGGAGGGAGCCGGAGCACAGTCTTGCTATGCCATCTGGGACCGGTTTGATCCAGTTGCCCCTGATGAAGTGGACAGGCTCCTTGCAGCTGTGCGCGCCACTACCTGCCCTTTGGACCCCTGTCCCACCTGGTTGGTGAAAACCTCCAAGGCAGTGACAGGTGGCTGGGTTGGGGCTGTGATCAATGCATCATTGCGAGAGGGGGTGTTTCCTGCACCTTTAAAACATGCTTTGGTGCGCCCCCTCCTGAAGAAATCTTCCCTCGACCCAGCTGTCCTAACTAACTATAGGCCTGTCTCAAACCTCCCCTTTTTAGGGAAGGTGTTGGAGAAGGCAGTGGCGTGTCGGCTGCAGGGGGTACTGGATGAAGCGGATTATCTGGACCCTTTTCAGTCAGGATTCAGGCCTGGATATGGTACCGAGACGGCATTGGTCGCATTGATGGATGATCTCTGGCGGGAGCGGGACGGTGGTCACCCATCCGTCCTCGCTCTTCTTGACCTCTCAGCGGCTTTCGATACCGTTGACCATGGTATCCTTCTGGAACGGCTCCGAGGTTTGGGAATCCAGGGTACTGTGTGGTCCTGGTTTTCCTCATTTCTGAAGGGTCGGTCCCAGTCGGTGTGGTTGGAGAGTGAGAGGTCCAGTCCTAGGCCCCTCAAATGGGGGGTTCCTCAGGGCTCGGTGCTCTCTCCTCTCCTATTTAACATCTACATGAAACCGCTGGGTGAGATCATTCGTTCCCATGGGGTGCGGTACCATCAGTACGCGGATGACACTCAGTTGTACATCTCGGCCCATGGGGACCCCAGTGATGCTGTCAAAGTCCTTTCCAGATGCCTGGAAGCTGTGGGGGTCTGGATGGGGGCTAACGGGCTACAATTGAATCCCAGCAAGACTGAGTGGCTATGGATAGGGGGTCCTGCGTTAATCCGGGAGCTTCCATCGTTGGTTCTGGATGGGGCTATTTTGCCCCAGACAGACCCGGTGCGCAACTTGGGGGTCCTCCTGGATTCACGGCTACTGCTAGAAGAACAGGTGGCGGCTGTGACCAGGAGGGCTTTCGCCCAACTTCGGGTGATTCGCCAGTTGCGCCCACTCCTGGACCGGGACTCCTTGCTCATGGTCACCCATGCTCTGGTTACCTCCAGACTAGACTATTGCAATGCGCTCTACATGGGGCTGCCCTTGACGACCATTCGGAGGCTACAGCTGGTCCAAAATGCGGCTGCCCGGGTGGTGATGGGGTGTGGCCGTTATGCTCATGCTTCGCCACTGCTCCGGGAGCTGCACTGGTTGCCAGTATGTCTCCGGGTGCAATTCAAGGTGCTGGTTTTGACCTTTAAAGCCCTATATGGTAGTGGGCCAGGTTACCTAAGAGACCGCATCGCCCTGAGGACGTCTGTCCGTCCAACCAGAGCGGACCGGAGGGGCTCTCTAATTGTTCCATCAGCCAGAGGGGCTCGCCTCTCTGGCACAAGGAGGAGAGCCTTCTCCGTGTCTGCACCGGCCCTCTGGAACCTCCTGCCAACAGAATTACATCTTCGGACGGAGTTGCTGCCTTTCAGAAGGGATCTTAAAACCTGGCTGGCAGGTCAAGTGTGGGGTGCGGGTGGAAGGGTAACCACCATGGGGTGGTTGGTGTAGAGGAACTCTTCCCCATGGTGCCTTTTCGATCCTGCAGCCCTTGCTTTTTAGGGGGTGGGTAGTCTTAACTTTTTTTTTACTGTTTTAACTGTTTTTAGGATTATTGTTGTATTTGTGAATATTGTCTGTAAACTCCTTGGGTTGCCCTGGGGTTACTTTTTATGTTGTTAGCCGCCCAGAGTCGGCCTTGTGTTGAGTGGGCGGGATATAAATTGAATAAATAAATAAATAAAATAATTGTTTTTAATGTTTAGTAGCACTTCTCTGAGCCACTGACGAAAAGGAAAAAAATAGAATGTTGATCTTTAAAAGAAATGGGGGGAGAGAAATAAAAGTCCAGTTGATTACAGTGGAACTTATTCCCCACGTCTAGATATATAGGACTGTAGTCAGGTAGGCCAGCGTGCGCTGATTTATTTGACACTGCAGAAAAATAGAAAGAAGGGCAGCTAGCTATCCCCCAACTGTGCATGAAAGAGTCAGGGAATTGATTTTTGTCTCTTTTTTTAACAGAACTTTGTAGAATGAAGACGTGGAGCTGGCAGAAGCCAGATGTAAAGTCACAGATCAATTTGTGGGTGGCTGGCACATCAACCTGTCATGGCACAGTACCATTTGTTGCCTAGCTACACAAATGGAAATAGCTGGGCTAAATAGGGAACAGGCAGGAGGTAATATTTTGCTAAACAATTCTGTTGAAGGTAATAATGTAACAAATAGAAAAGAGTTAATAAAATTGCAGCCAAGAATGGGCTGCTCATCACTACAAAGGGGGATACATTTTGAATCCCCTCCATGAGTAGCTCTGAAAGCAATCTAATTTGAAAACTTAGCTGAATATCTGTATAAAGAGGTAGCCACTGGCTTTTTCTTCTTTCAATCTAACAAGTGTTCCACTTTAATCCCATAAACTCAACAGTGCATAGGACTGCACTCTTAAAGTCAGCTGATGCAAATGATGAGTTCAATAAATTGTCAGTGACCGGATTTGCATCAAATAACAACTCCTATAAAAAGGAAAATGGGGATTTTGTTGCACAGAGGAAGAGCTAAGATTTCCTATCTTCTGTCATTTGACTGAAGTGTCTTCCTTTGCAGGCGCACCCCGCAAAGAAAGACTCAGACACTGGTATATGGATAAAGGCATTGGGCCACTTTTATTGAATAATGCCCTAGTCCGAATTATAACTTTCAATTGGTGTATTCATCCAATTGTAATTCTTAAGGCAAGCAGGCCACAGTAACACTGGTAAGGTTCCTCCCAAAAATGCCAATGATAATTGGCTACAATTTATCCATTTGTATCAATTTGTTTGTTGACACAAACAAATTGTTGACCGGAGTCAATAAACTATCTACTGACCCCACCCTATGACATGTATCCATTAAATCACGAGGTGATGCATGCTGTAAAGCTCCTGCCATCACCCCTTGCCTGGTTTGTCGTTGACCGGCCAAAGCTATTACACCTGTACCTGTCTAAGTGTTGGCCAGTCAATTGCGAACCTGCCGGATACCTATGGGTCATAAATCTTTACCTTACCAGTGCTACCCACCACACGGGGAGGCGTCTATGAAGACTCACCCCCCCCCCCGACCGTCAGCTCGGTCACGAGGCCTGCTTGCAAATCTTCAAGAAAGAGGTTCATATCTCTAGCCGACAGGTGGACCCCATCCCCTGCATAGAGATCATAATTTTGCAAACTAATAGTGGGGTGCCGGATGACCATCCCCAAACCCTTGTCTGCCAAGAACCGGGCAACCGGCAAGCGCGGTCAAGGGCACGGAGGTCAATACCTCCCCTGTATGAATGACGCGGTACAATGTCCGACCATAGCAGCCTTGTGTACGGCCACACATAATGCAAATAAGCTAGGTCACTGCAAATTGTGAATTTTAAGGAAAGGCCAGTGACCTGGGTAAGGTCATTGCCCCCGAGGTGCAGTACAAGGACATTAGGCAGTTCAGCATCCCTGATAGAAAACAGGAATGGCAACAGTTCCCGCCATCTCATTCCGCGCTTACCGTACCAATGTATACATGCGGTTACACGTAGTCCAAGCTGGGGTCCCCACTCTGTCACCACAGCATACTGCGCTGCCCAGTGCACGTAACTGTGGCCCACTAGCCATACTGCCACCGGTATGCGGGGACACTCAGGGTCTGTAAAAGAAGAAAAGAGAATAATGACTTAACTGGTACTCATGCCTGAAGTGGGCGATCATACAATGCAAAATGCATGGATCCCCATCTCACCATTCGGCGTATATCAGCCTCAGAGTACCCAAATGCAGCCGCAGTGGATGCAGCACCTATCCTAAATGAATGGGTGCCGTAACGAGCCCCGGGGAGGCCAACACTGGATAGTGCCATACCGGTCACCTTCCAAAATTGAAATTGAGTAAGGGGAGACCCATCCTGGTGGCAGAAAAACGGGCCAGGGTGCGCGCCACGCACTGCCAAGAACTCCTGTAGGGCACCAACCAGACAGATGTCTGCAATGGAACATTGTAGCAGTCTAACTCCACTGCCTACGCCATGCTGATCAACTTTTGAGGACCATATCCTCAACTGAGCCCACTCATTAGTGACATAGACATCATCGAGTTCCAGTGCCCTACGAGTCGCATCCTCCTTAGACAGTAGTACCAACTCACTGATGCGGAGCACTCCAAAGAAGGCCACCGTGGTAGCCGCATGAAAAAGAGCCACCTCATACCTATCATAACACAAGTTATGCCAGCCTTGTGCAAGGTGGGTCAGGACCTCCAAAACATGACGTATGTGGAAATCATTCACGCAGTCAGTAAAGCCCCTCACTTTAGCCATGAATGCCAGCGCTGACAGCCTGGATGCTATAGTACGAGGAGCCAAACCCTGATCGTGTAGATAAACCATAAATTGTAAAACCTGTTCCACTGGAATGGGCCACACTTCGGGCAACTGTAGTTGCACGCAAAAGGTTCTAAATTGTACAAAAGCATGTTGATTTGCCTTACGCGTGCGAGGTGCCAAGGACATGCCGATCGCCCGGTTCACCTCTCCTCGCCAAATGTCCAAACTGGGACTGCTGCCTGAGCCACTCCCAGAGCCCTTGCCACCGGCTCCGGGAGGAGAAACAGCTGCGCCCAGCGCCCCTCCCCTTGACCATCCGGTGGGGAGTTTAAAAAGTGCTGGAGGCACCAGAGATCCTGCTGCTGCCGCCAAACTGGGACTGCTGCCTGAGCCACTCCCAGAGCCCTTGCCACCGGCTCCGGGAGGAGAAACAGCTGCGCCCAGCGCCCCTCCCCTTGGCCATCGGGCGGGGAGTTTAAAAGACGCTGGAGGCACCAGAGATCCTGCTGCTGCCGCCAAACTGGGACTGCTGCCTGAGCCACTCCCAGAGCCCTTGCCACCGGCTCCGGGAGGATAAACAGCTGCGCCCAGCGCCCCTCCCCTTGGCCATCGGGCGGGGAGTTTAAAAGACGCTGGAGGCACCAGAGATCCTGCTGCTGCCGCCAAACTGGGACTGCTGCCTGAGCCACTCCCAGAGCCCTTGCCACCGGCTCCGGGAGGAGAAACAGCTGCGCCCAGCGCCCCTCCCCTTGACCATCAGGTGGGGAGTTTAAAAAGCGCTGGAGGCACCAGAGATCCTGCTGCTGCCGCCAAACTGGGACTGCTGCCTGAGCCACTCCCAGAGCCCTTGCCACCGGCTCCGGGAGGAGAAACAGCTGCGCCCAGCGCCCCTCCCCTTGACCATCAGGTGGGGAGTTTAAAAAGCGCTGGAGGCACCAGAGATCCTGCTGCTGCCGCCAAACTGGGACTGCTGCCTGAGCCACTCCCAGAGCCCTTGCCACCGGCTCCGGGAGGAGAAACAGCTGCGCCCAGCGCCCCTCCCCTTGACCATCAGGTGGGGAGTTTAAAAAGCGCTGGAGGCACCAGAGATCCTGCTGCTGCCGCCAAACTGGGACTGCTGCCTGAGCCACTCCCAGAGCCCTTGCCACCGGCTCCGGGAGGAGAAACAGCTGCGCCCAGCGCCCCTCCCCTTGGCCATCGGGCGGGGAGTTTAAAAGACGCTGGAGGCACCAGAGATCCTGCTGCTGCCGCCAAACTGGGACTGCTGCCTGAGCCACTCCCAGAGCCCTTGCCACCGGCTCCGGGAGGAGAAACAGCTGCGCCCAGTGCCCCTCCCCTTGGCCATCGGGCGGGGAGTTTAAAAGACGCTGGAGGCACCAGAGATCCTGCTGCTGCCGCCAAACTGGGACTGCTGCCTGAGCCACTCCCAGAGCCCTTGCCACCGGCTCCGGGAGGAGAAACAGCTGCGCCCAGCGCCCCTCCCCTTGGCCATCGGGCGGGGAGTTTAAAAGACGCTGGAGGCACCAGAGATCCTGCTGCTGCCGCCAAACTGGGACTGCTGCCTGAGCCACTCCCAGAGCCCTTGCCACCGGCTCCGGGAGGAGAAACAGCTGCGCCCAGCGCCCCTCCCCTTGACCCGCAGTGAAGATGCCGAATGTCGCCACCGCTGCACCTCGGGTCCACCTTTCATCACTCGCCTCCGGCCAGGACTTTAAAAAGGCTGTGTGAGGCACTAGAACTTTCATTTTTGTATTTTTATCTGCTGGCGGGGTTGGATTGAGTGTGTGTGACAGTTGATGTTGTTAGTGTGGCTGTAGTGCAGTCACACTTTATATTGCCTATATTGTGTTTTTGTATTATTGTATTTTGTAACTGAGAATTGCCACTTTGTGGAAATTTCTATTGTACCTGTAATTTATTTGTGTTTCTGGGTTTACATTGTATCTTTACTATTTGTTTGGGACTGGATCGTCCTCTTCTTTGGCTTTGTTAGGGACCTATGAGCTATGGGGTTATGTTTTGGGGACATTAGTAGTTGAGGGATCGTGTTTATGTTTGGGTCTGTATTAAACGTGATAATGTTGTATTGTTAACATTGTAGAAATTGCCATTTTGTAGAGAATTCTAGTGTAATTTATTTGTATTACCTGTATTGTACTTACTGTTGGTTTTGTTTATATTTTGACTGTATATTGTGTATTTGATTATGTTGTAATGCCGCCCAGAGTCGGCCATGTGCTGAGAGGGGCGGGGTACAAATTAAAATTATTATTATTATTATTATTATTATTATTATTATTATTATTATTATTATTATTATTATTATTATTATTATTATTATTATTATTATTATTATTATTATTATTATTATTATTATTATTATTATTATTATTATTATTATTATTATTATTATCTCGGCCGGGAGTGGCGAGGGGAATTCCTCTGCTTCCGGAGCCAAGGCACAGAACCGGGGGATCTGCAGGCGGGATAAAGCATCAGCAATATCATTATTAATGCCTGGGAATGTCTGGCCTTAAACAGCACATTTAGGCGTAGGCTTCGTAACACAAACTGGCGAACCAACGCCATCACCCTGGGTGATTTAGACATCTGAGCGTTGACAATGTGCACCACTGCCGCATTGTCGCACCAAAAATGGACCACTGAGTAGGCCCACTCCTCGCCCCATAGCATCAAAGCTCCCAGGATTGGAAGGAACTCAAGAAAGGTAAGATCGCGGAGGCGATCCGTGCCCCGCCATGCTGGAGGCCATTGGCCATAAGCCCACCTCCCTTCAAGATAAATCCCATATCCCAGGGAGCCGGAGGCATCCGACTGTACTTGGAACCTAGGGGAAACCAAAAGGTCCGATCTCCAAAAAGAGACCCCGTTAAATTCCCGTAAAAATGTGAGCCAGACCAAAAGGTCAGCCCGCATGCCCCTGGTCAGTCGGACCCTGTGGTGGGGCTTTAATAGGCCCGACATGGCGTCACATAGGCGCCGAGCAAATGCTCTGCCGGGTGTCACCACCCTGCAGGCAAAGTTAAGATGGCCATGAAGTACCTGAAGCTCACGAAGTGACACTTTACGTTTTGCCAGCAACGCCAAGATCATCACAGAGATCCAGGTGACCTTCTCAATGGGTAACCGGGATGCCTGTGCGACCGTGTCAATTCCAATACCCAGAAATGTGAGCGTAGTAGATGAGCCCTCGGTCTTTTCGGGCGCTAAAGGGACACCCAGTTCCAGCATTAGCGTCTGAAATGTAGTGAGGAGACACGTGCACGTGTCCGAGCCCCGTTCACCCCCGAACAAAAAGTCATCGAGGTAATGGGCTACAGACCAAGACCCGGACCTGCGAACAAAGGCCCACTGAAGGAAAGTCCTAAAACGTTCGAATGCCGAACATGAAATAGAGCAGCAAAAAGGCATGGCCTTATCTACATAAAACTTCCCTTGGAATCTAAAACCCAATAGCTCAAAGTCCCCAGGGTGCACTGGCAGCAATCGGAATGCCGATTTAATGTCACATTTCGCCAGGAGGGCACCAGGACCACAAGAGCGGACCATCCGTAGGGCTTGGTCAAATGACGTATATCTGACCGAACAAAGGTCATCAGGAATAGCATCGTTGACAGAAGAACCCGCCGGGTACGATAAGTGGTGGATTAAAAGGAATTCACCCGGGGTCTTCTTAGGTACTAGCCCCAGAGGGGAGACCTTCAGGTTAGGGAAAGGTGGTGCGGAAAAGGGGCCTGCTACCCTCTTGGCCTCTACCTCTTTGGCAATACTCAGGGCAGCCACCCCCTCATTACCTTTCAGGGAAACCAAATTGGGGGCATCTTGGGGTCCTCGCACCCCTTTGAATGGGATCCGAAAGCCCCACTGGAAACCCTCCAGGAGGTACCTCGCGTCCTCCCTCCTTGGATAAGTTGAGAGCCATCGCTCCAACATATACACATTAACTGGGGAGGGGGCCTTTTGACTGGCCAGCTCCATCAGCAGAAGCCCTGCCCGCTCCCGGACCACCTCTGCCTCTGCCCCGTGACCTACCAGCCCGCGGGCACGCGGAGGCGGCGTGGGGGCCAGCGCAAGAGGGACACTCATGTTTGTATCGACACTGTCGCTTATTGCACACGCCATTAGCTGAGAAGCTCCAACACAGCAAGCGGGCTGGAACCCCCTGCCCCACCGGCTGGCGGGGAGCCTGTGTTGGAGCAGCTCGCTGCACAGCATGGCCACAATGGTACCTATCCCCAGGCGCCGGCCACGTGGGGGTCATGTACAAGAGCCACAATTTTTGGCAGGGCTCATCCCATCTCATCTCCGGGTGTAGGGCCACCCTCATTCTAAATTCCTCATCGTAAGCCAACCACGATGGGCCAGGGAAATCTACCATCGCCCTGTAAATATTGTCCAAGTATTGGACCATAGGAATGGCCAGATCAGGCCGGGCCCTAAGGTATACCGCCATATAAATAAGATATGCCGGTAACCAGTTGGCCCAGGTGCGCGGTGGCTTACGACGACGAGACAGCTCCTTGTCTCTGTCATCCTGTCCCCCTCTCTCTTCCTTAGTGGGCTCATGGTTCAATAGGGAGAATATATCCACATACTCCCCTCGCCAAATCTTCTCCCTCGTGACCTGTGACAAATGATCACCAAGGGGCAAGGAATAACCAACCGTCGGCAAAGCCGTCACCGGCACATTATGTATAGAGGGCATATGCAGCGGGACCTGGACAGCCCCTGTGATGCTCGACCCTGCCCCAGGGGTGGAAACCCCCACCCTCAACGAGGTGCCATTTTGAAACCATGGAGCACTGGGATAGGCTGGTAATTGATGCCCACTCGACTCAACTTGACGAGGCCAGGGCCACTGAACCCCACCACTGGAAGTGGGCTGTGATGTAGGTGCACTAATTTGAACCTGATACTCACTAGGTGCACCCCCGTGAGCAGCCCCCACCGGGGGTTCTGGCCCACGGCGAGCGTCGGAGCTCGCGACTAGAATTGAGCTCTGGGGCCACACCTGACTACTCCCAGTCTGCAGATCTGGACGAACGGGGAGCTGCGAGACACCAGCTGGCGCCGGCCGAAGCGTCTCAAGCAGCTCAACCCTGCTGGCCGCCCGTTGCAGCGTAGCCGGTAGCCGGTGCCAACGAAGGGGCCCCAGTGGAAAGAGAAGTGCCACCCACCCCAGGAGGCTGTGCAATGCCCAAGGATGCTTCCAGCACTGCTAAATGTGCTAACAGAGCATCGACTGCCACAGAGCCCCCCGCATAAGGTGGGCCGGGTGGGCCGGACGGCCCACCAGGCAGCTGGAAAGGCAACCCGAAGGGCGAGCCAGGGCCAGAATAGGGCCATGCCCAAAACTCCCTCCCATGAGGGGCCGGAGGAGGAACAGGTTGCATACCTGCAGCAGGCCCTCCCATGCTGCCCTGACCCATGGCCGGTAACGGCGGGCTGAGGGCCGAAGCCCCTGAGGGGCCTGCCTGTAGCTGGCCAGCCACCGAGCTGGAGCCCGGCTGCCAAGTGCCAGCCTGAGTAACCCCACCGGTATCAGTGGGCAAGGCTGGCACATTGCCCTGCCGTGGGGGCGCAGCCCTGGTCCTCCGACCCGATGGCTGTCCCCCGTCCGTCGCAGGGCTGGTGAAAGTTCTCCCCCTTTGCTGCGGCTTCACTGCCGGGGCCTTCCGCTTGGGAGCCATGTGTCCCTGGGAGAAGAAAAAGCAGGATCCCTATCCAGGGATCGAAAACCTAATGCCTAAGCATGCGGTAGCCAAGCAAACCAAGGCTCTGCGTGGGCTAATCCTCCTTCCCCAGCCGGGGAAGAACCGCAAGGGCTAAACAGCCGAAGACTGAAAGACAAGCAGCGACGGAGAAAACTTCTCCTCTCCGTCGCTCTTTCTAAAATGGCAGCTTGTCTGCCTCGTGGCCACCCCTTTTATAGAGGGGTGGCCACGCCCCCTATCTCACCCGGATGCCTGAGTCCGGGTGGGGGGCCCCCGCCAAGAGCACGGCGGCCATTTTGGTGCCGCGCTTTCATTCTTATTCCTTCTGTGTCTATGGCTGTGTAATTGCATCTATAGCTGTACTCAGGTGTTCTGAAAACATTGGCTAGCATGTGCACTGATGGGAGTGTGCTAGCCCCTTGCTACCCACCATTGCTTTCAGTGTGCAAATACCATACTCTGAGCAAGAGTATGAGTGGGTGTAAGCTTACTATAATGGCCCTGTGCCAAGACAGAACCAACAGCTGTGAAGAATTTGAGAAACTGATGAGGAGGGGGATATAGAACATTAAAAAAAAGTTTATTAAAAGATCCAGAGGCTTTGGTATACAGGGAAAACTGGATACATCAGGTGCAAGCCGAAAACCAGTGTGTGCCTTGAACAAAAGGGCTAATAACTACTTCAATTGTCATCCTGTCAGGAAGAATTTCAAAGTAGATCTGAAAAGGGCTAATCCTCAGGCCAATCTTTTGACTTTGAAGGTCTGTGGCTTCCTTTCCTGGAGACATTCAAATAGGGCAAGAGATAACTGTTCTGTGAAAGGAAAAAGCCCCTCCCCCCAAAAAAAGGTTATCTGTATAAACAGCTCGGAATTGCCCAATTAAGGTGTATAATAGAGCTAGTAAATGAATTAGACATCTTTGTCTCACTCAAAAGGAGGGAAGACTTTGTCCACCATCCAAGCTTGCATCTTAGGAGGAATGCTGACTCACCAGCTCTCCATCATCATTCTTTGATGCTGTGCTAAGAAGGAACATATTCCAGACTCACCTATCTCTCCCCCAAAGTGTCAGCATTAGATAATCTAACCAGTTTTGTTATTTTCTGGTGTATTCTCCAGGAATGTTCAGAATTCTGCCTATATAATTGCTCTATTATTTTAGGAAATATTTTTTCTAATAAAATGGAATTTACCTAACCTTTTTTTCTTAATCTTTTTCCTTTCTTCTTTTAATAAAATACAAGAAACCTTTGAAGCAATTCCCTGGAATTTTGGGTTAGATGGTTGAGGTACTTAAATTCAGGTTTTCCCTTGGCTAATGACTGGGTATTTTGTAGTGGGTGTTGTGGCAGAAAGGGAGAATAGAAGGGATCCCTGAATGTTAAACCCATGATAATATACCAAGTGACAGCTTTCAGACTGTCACTTGTATATTGAAAGTGAAGATGAAGTGGTTAGAACTCATATGTCTCCTCTTTATATGATTTCAGAACATCTGAGTAGGACTTATTATATATCACTTTATAATAACTCTTTGTTGGTAGGTATGTTACAACAAGAAAATACCTTCCTCCCCAAATCAATTAACTGTAAGATATTATTTATATACTAGATCAGAGGTTCCCAACCTATGGCCAGTGGGATGCACCCAGCCTGTGATGCCATTCCATCTGGCCCATCACCATCTCCCTCGCACCCGAAAGTGGAAATGGGCACATTTATGTCAGCCATAAAATGCGCCCGGGCATACGCAAACGCACTCATGGCTGATGTAAATGCAGAAGTGGGTGCATTTACAACAGCAATAAATGCAACCACTTCTGCTTCCAGGTGGTGTGGTCTGGCCTGCTCAGCTGTTCCAGGGGTGTGGTCAGGTGCAAAATTAAAAGCAGGTACCACTTTTAAAATTAAATATGTTGCAACAAGAACAAGTAAAAGTGGAGCTTAGCAGATATTTCTTTGCAAGTTGTTCTTCAGAATTCTCATCTCAGTAAGGGAGGACTCATCCATCACAACCATTAATCCCAGTTTTAATGGGAAGGCCTCCAAAACTGACCCCATGTTCAGACAAGCTCGTGTAGGGAGAGGTTGTTCTTCACTGCTTGTTTCCTAGAGATGCACTACTCTTCCTGTTCCCTTGTTACCTGATGACATCTGTGCAAAATAAGGAATGCTGAGTGACTTGGCCAGGATCATGAAATTAATTTCAAGGATGGCTAGGGACATGAATCTGGGTTCTCAACTTCTTGCCCTGCTGTATAAACACACAATACTAATTCTTCTATTTATCCTATTGTTTCTGTTGTATAGCAACGCAACTATAAGTATGTATTGCAAGATACTGTATTTGAATAATAGTGCTTAGATACATTTATTTATAGAATAACATTATTTACTGAAGATAATAAACACAGCAGATATTGCAGATATTTTAATCCAATCTCCAATCTCCAATATTGATTTCTTGTCACTTATCTATTTCAGTGCAAATCACTTGAATCCAAAATGTTATATCCTTTGCCTTCTGTTTCCATCTCTGGCTGAACAGATTTACCATCTGCTCATCCCATATTATTCAGGGTATGCCTAGTGGTCTTTTGTGGTCCCATATATTTTAAGTACCAGCAAAAATAATTTTTGCACTAGTGTGAAGGTGTTTTCTTGTATTTTTACTTTGACTAAGAGAAAGAAAAGTACGTAATGTGGTGCTGTGGGTGAAGTGGCAGACAAGGAAGCAGAAGCCAGGTTCAAAGCCCAACTCTGTCATGAAAACTCACTGGGGATGGCAAAAATAATGATAAAGGTTGCCCTTGTTTGAAAGCCAGTCATATCCAGCTCTAGGTTGTGGTGCTCAAAGAGCCAGTGTGTCTTCATCAGCAGATGTTTCCATGGTCATGTGGCAGGCATGACTGGATGCTGAAGTGCATGGAACACTGTTACCTCCCCACCAAACAAGTCCCTATTTATCTACTCGGGTTTTTAACTGATGACATGCTGATCTTTCATCAAGTTCAGCATCTTAACCACTAAGTCACTGCAGTCCCTTTTTCAAATATAAAGCCACTCCTTAAATATACCCTATTAGGGTCACAATTACCGTATTTTTCGCCCTATAAGACGCTCCGGCATATAAGACGCACCCAATTTTAAAGGAGGAAAATCTAGAAAAAAAAGATTCTGAACCAAATACTGTACTAAAAGGGAAGAAAAAAAAACACATCTTTTCAGAAACCCCACATGTCCAGGTACAATAAAGCCACCACAAAAATACTCAAAGTCAAAAACTACCTGCCCTAGTCAACCTCCAAGAGGAACAAAGGGCCAGGAGGGCACGATGCTTCGCAGCAGCGCCGTCTTCGGAGCCACGGAAGGCTCCCTTTATCTCCCTGCCGATGGTGGGGGCGGGGAGAGCGCGGCTGCGGCAGCGTCTTCGGAGCCTCCCGGGCCACGGAAGGCTCCCTTTATCTCCCCGCCGATGGTGGGGGCGGGGAGAGCGCGGCCGCGGCGGCGTCTTCGGCTCCCTCGGCCAGGGAGCCCTTTTAACCTCCCCGCCCGGTGGCAGGGGGCGGGGAGGGACGGCATCGCGCGGCGCGGCGGCAGCGCGGCTCCCTTTATCTCCCCACCGATAAAGGGAGCCGCACCGCGCCGCACCGCGCCGCGCCGCGCGAAGCCGTCCCTCCCCGCCCCCTGCCACCGGGCGGGGAGGTTAAAAGGGCTCCCTCGGCCAGGGAGCCCTTTTAACCTCCCCGCCCGGTGGCAGGGAGGGACGGCTTCGCGCGGCGCAGCGCGGCTCGGTGCGGCTCGGCTCCCTTTATCTCCCCACCGATAAAGGGAGCCGCGCCGCACCGTGCCGCGCGAAGCCATCCCTCCCCACCCCCTGCCACCGGGCGGGGAGGTTAAAAGGGCTCCCTCGGCCAGGGAGCCCTTTTAACCTCCCCGCCCGGTGGCAGGGAGGGACGGCTTCGCGCGGCGCGGCGCGGCGCGGCGCGGTGCGGCGCGGCTCAGCTCCCTTTATCTCCCCGCCAATAAAGGGAGCTGCGCCGCGCTGCGCCGCGCCACGCGAAGCCGTCCTTCCCCGCCCCCTGTCACCGGGCGGGGAGGTTAAAAGGGCTCCCTCGGCCAGGGAGCCCTTTTAACCTCCCCGCCCGGTGGCAGGGAGGGACGGCTTCGCGCGGCGTGGTGCGGCTCGGCGCGGCTCGGCTCCCTTTATCTCCCCGCCGATAAAGGGAGCCGCGCCGCGCCGCGCCGCGCCGCGTGAAGCCGTCCCTCCCCGCTCCCTGCCACCGGGCGGGGAGGTTAAAAGGGCTCCCTCGGCCAGGGAGCCCTTTTAACCTCCCCGCCCGGTGGCAGGGGGCGGGGAAGGACCGCGCGGCGCGGCGTGGCGCGGCTCCCTTTATCTCCCCACCGATGGTGGGGGCGGGGAGAGCGCGGCTGCCGTATATTTGCCATATAAGACGCACCAACTTTTTCCCCCCAGTTTTGGGGAAGAAAAAGTGCGTCTTATACGGCGAAAAATACGGTAAGTCAGTTCTGACATGGTAGCACATAATAGCAGCAAGGGAAACAGCATTCCAGTTGAAATGGTTTAGTCTAAACATGTTTGCAGCCAACAGAGTCTGCCATAAAATGAGAATTATTTTATGATTGGTGATTTCAGTTAAGTTGCAGCAGCTGTATTTTTAACTTATTCAAATTTTGAACTGTCTTTCTTGGCAGCTCTAAGCAGAACATGTTATAGAAATCCAATAAGCTTAGTTATCATAAAGGTTCATCACACACACAAAGCCATTAGAGTTAATCTGTCATTACAGCATTCATGCCTATGCAGAATAATTTACGTAGCCAAGTTTTAATAACAGCCAGCCCTTCCATTAGGAATGGGTATTGGAAATAAGCCAGAGAGCCTTCCCTATATCTCATAAGCTAGCAGGTTACTCTCAGAGGAAATGGAGGATGCTGATTTGTCACTGATTTTAGTAGGACTATTACTCTAGTTTATTCATAAACATGGAAAGGAACATCTTCTACTATTAGTCTCAGACTATGACTACACTGACCTTTTTGGAACAGATTGGTGTGGTTTAAATAAGGTCTTTAAATGGGGTGGAAGAGAAGCAATATGCCATTTTATATGACCCTCATATTGACTTCAAGTGACCCTATTTAGTCTGTCTCTTTCCACTATCATTTTCAATATCGTGTAGTGACTTAGTAAATGAGCCACCAGGATACAGTCAAATTGAACACTTTCCTTGCTCCTCTGAAGCGTGAATAGCTGAAGGTAGCAGGAAAAGAAGAAAACCAAATATAAGATGGATTTACTCTATAAAGGAAACCACAAGTTTGAGTTTACAAGATCTGAGGACAGAACATTTGGAAGATTACTCATTCATAAGGTCACCCTAAATTGAAGGTGACTTGAAGGCACCTGGCTATGACAATAATTCTATTTTACTCCCAACTATTGAGCAAAAGAGTTCATGGACGCCTGTTGACTTGTTATGTACTGAAATAAAGGGCATACAAATTAGGGCAGACCTAATCCTACCCTTTCAGGACAGATAAGGCCTGATTTAGTTTTCATATCCAAATCAAAATTCAGAAATGTGAATTTTCATTCTGCACTTCTCTCCTCAACCTGACATTTTCTTTTATGGTGCAAGTTTGCAACATTTTGTAGACACACTGCTTGACTTTCCTTTATTTTCCAGATCACTAAATCCATCTGAATTACTTCAGATTAATCCAATCTAATCCAGAATTGTCTCTGACTCATCTGAGTTGGATTCCTGGGCTCCTTCCCTCAGCCACGTTTGCCGTGGGGGAAGTGGGAGCAGCTGCACGCGGTGCCACAGCTATAAGAACTTTCGCCATGGACGCCAATGCTGTTGAGGACATGAGTCGGGCTCCGTGTGTAGCATTGAGTCCCAGGTTCTGCTGGTAGCATTGAGCCTCGGGCTCCATTGGTAGCATTGAGCCCGGGCTCCGTTGAGGATCCTGACCTCCTGTTATTTTGTTATTTGTCTTAATGCTAGATTGTGTCTTAGGTATAAATTGTATTTTTCTGCTCATATGTCATATATACAAATTGTATTTTTTGTGAACTGCTTTGCGTCACCTTAGGATGAGGTAGGCGGTATATAAATACAAGAATAAAAATAAATAAATAAATAAAATTCTCATTAGGATCAATTCAAAGTGGCCCAGTTCAGTTTAGGTTTGGGCTGAATCAGTTGTACAAATGTATATTGTATACCAAGACTCAGTCTCAGTGACTGTTCAATCATTTCCCAATTTCTCAAAAAAGAATGTAAAGCAATCTTCTTTCTCCATTACAGTAATGCTATAGTTATGCAATTTTGTTAAATTGACCTTCATGTATTTAAAAACCTACTTTCTATTCTCAGGAGACATTTTGAACAATAGTTCTCATCCTCCTTTTCAACATCCTTTAAATATTTATAAGCAGCTATACATTCCCTCTTGATCATTTTCCTTCTCTGGAAACATTTCCTTTCAACATTTAGATGCATTACGCTGCATGGTGTGTTTTAAAAAATTATTCTTGTCTTATTGCTCCCCCTTAACTACTTCTAGAAATGGAGTCCTCAAATACTACTTGCTGTGCTCTAAATGAGGTTTGACCAGTGCTAAGTACGGTGGTTCTATTAAAACGGATTTATATAGATATATTATATTTGCGGAGCTGGCCTGAGACATTTTGCTGCATGAATGAAAGCATAGGATATACCATGTGTCCTCACTCTTCTCTGTTCTACCTACAGGATCTGAATAAAGTAGTAGTTGATTCTAAGGTACATTAGAAGATGTAGGGTAGGTTCTGTTCCAGAACATGTTATGGTTTCTCCTTCCCCCTCAACACATGCTGCCTGAGGGGGTTACTACACTCTTTCTAAAAGTAAGCCGTGCCCTATGTATGCAGGAAATAGATAATTATTATGGAAATGATCCATCTGCTTCTCAGCTGTCATTTTCATTGAGATCCTGAGGACACTGAGTGGAAACTTCAGATCTTCTGTGTCGTAGTCTGTCACTCAGTTTACTATACCACGTTGGCTTTGTGAAATGAAGCGTTCTCAGATGATGATTTTTAGGAAGTACATGAGAGTTCCAGCTAAAAGAGAGTAAGATTAAAGGGCTGCAAGTGTTTGCCTGTTTGTGCCTGAAAGGATCCTTTACCAGAAGTGATTGATTTTAAATTGACTCTTCAATCTGCCGAGGAATCACTACAGCTTAGCCCAAAAAGTAGGAATCTCACAGCTGAACCCAAAACGTTCAGCTAGGACACAGATCAGACTGAAGTGCATTTCCTCAACCATTGTGTGATCACCAGGAAATAGACCACACAGGTAAAGGTAAAGGTAAAGGTTTCCATTGCTTGAAAGCAAGTCGTATCTGACTCTAGGGTTCAGTGCTCATCTCTGTTTCAAAGCTGAAGACCCAGCGCTGTCTGCTTCTCCAGACATTTCCATGGTCATGTGGCAGGCATAACTAGACATGGAATGTTGTTTACCTTCCCACCGAAGTGGTCCCTATTTATCTACTTGCAATTTATTGCTTTTGAACTGCTAGGTTGGCAGGAGCTGGGGCAAAGACGCAGGGCCATAGCCAGAGGGGGGCCTAAGGTGGGCTTGGCCCACCCTGACTTAGAGGTTTGCCCACCCTGGCAAGGCATGGTTTCCCATAGGAATGCATTGAAAAGAAGCAGTGTTGCACACCCTGAAAAAATATTCACCCACCCACATCTAGAATCCTGGCTACAGCCCTGCTCATTCCGTCCTGCAGTACTCGGGAATCAAACTGTTGACCTCCCACCTTCCAGTCAGCATTTGAGCCACTACAGACCACACATGGTCCAAATTGTGATTTATTTCCCCAAGTGCTTATACCCAGGGTTTCCCCATTTTGTCTTCTCCCTTCATGGAAAAGCTCCACCTGGCATTTTGAATAGGACTACCGTGATTTCAGGGTTGTGTTCATGTCTTGACACCTAATGTTTCCCAGTCTCACATTCAGCAAGTCTTCCTCATCTATTCCATCCCATTTCCTGATTTCTTTTCTTGTGGATCTTGTTGTTATTTAGTCGCACAGTCGATTCCAACCCTTTGTGACCCCATGGATCATTGCCCTCCAGACACCTTTGTCCTCCATCATCATCCTCAACCCACCCAACTCTGTGCTCACTGCATCTACAATACCATCCAGCCATCTCATTTTTGGCTGCCCCCTCCTCCTCGCAGTCCTAGGGACTCTCCAAATTCTCCCCCAACACCACATTTCAAAGGCATCTATTCTTCTGCGCTCAGCTTTCCTAATGCTCGAACTTTCACAACCATACATTACCACCAGGAATACCATTGCTTTGACTACGTGAATTTTGGTTTGCAAGGTGATGTCTCAACTTTTAACTATGTTCCCCAGGTTTCTCATAGCTTGTCTCCCAAAGATCAGTCACCTTTTTATTTCATGGCTGCAATTACCATCTGCAGTGATCTTTGATCCCAAGGAAGTAAAATCTGTCACTGCTTCTACTTCTTCCCCATCTGTTTTCCAGGGACTGATAGGGCCTGTTGTCATTATCTTGGTTTTCTTGATGTTGAGCCTCAAGGCAGCTTTTGCACTCTCTTCTTTCAACCTAAGCAGCAGCTTCTTTAAGTCTTCCTCACTTTCTGCAATTAGGGTAGTATCATCTGTGTATCTCAAATTGTTGATATTTCTCCCAAAAAATTTGATCCCAAATTGTGATTCCTCCATCCCTGCACTGTGCATTATGTGCTCTGTGTATAATTTGAATAAGCAGGGTGACAAAATGCAACCTTGTCTTACTCCTTTTCCTATTCCAAACTACTCCGTTATTCTGTATTCTGTCTTAACTGTTGCTTCTTGACTCATTTACAGATTGCTCATGAGGCCTATAAGGTGTCCTGGTATTCCCATCTCTTTAATTACTTGCCACATTTTGTTGTGGTCCACACAGTCAAAGGCCTTGGTGTAGTCAGTGAAACAGAAGTAGACTTGTTTCAGATATTCCTTTGTTTTCTCCATGATCCAAAGTCTGTTGGCAATGTGGTCTCTAGTTCCCCTGCCTCTTTCGAACCCAGCCTGCACCTCTGGTAATTCTCTCTGCACATGCTGCTGCAGTCTATCCTGTATTATCTTGAGCATAACTTTGCTAGCATGTGGGATGAGCGCAATTCTTTGATAATTTGAACATTCTTTGGCATTACCCTTTTTTGGGATTGGAACGTATACTAATCTTTTCCAATCTTGTGGCCATTATTTTGTTTTCCAAATCTGCTGGCATATAGAATGCAATAATATGATTCCATCATCTTTTAGGGCTTTGAAAAATCTAACTGGGATACTGTCATTTCCACTAGCTTTGTTGTTTGCAGTGCTTTTTAGGGCCTTTATGACTTCACTCTCTATGATGTCTAGCTCAAGTTCAATGTTCTCATCATTGTGATTATCAGAGGTGGTGAGGTCCTTTTTGCATAGTTGGGGATCTCTCCCAACTAATATTGTAATTTGCAACTTCATTATTCATCCTACTGTTTCAGTAGAAGGCATTTTTTCACAATTGATACCATTTGATCACCCATTTATCATATACAAATCAGTTAAAAATTCCACCAAACCATTTCAATGTCTAGTTATTTTTCCAGTTCTCGAATAACTACTTCCTACTCGTTTTAAATCTTCCAATGCAATTTCAGTAGAAAGGTTTAATCAGACTAGAACAGCTGAGCCTTCAAACAGTGTCACACAGTTTGTTAGGGTGATTTTTAAATATCATCAGCATCACTCAGCAATTTGCCTCTATATCATCTTCATAACCACCTGCCGGCTCTGCCCAGCAGTATAACAGTCAGGGGCAGGGAATGTCTTCTCGTGTTCAACAAGGCTTCATCTATTTTTTCTCATTAATTGAAGTATTACTGATTGTACCATGCAGTCTGGTATGTGTTAAGTATTTGAAAAGCTTTCTCTGAGAGGGTTGTCAGGGTGGGAAAGAAACTGAGCAAGGAATATGAGAAGAATGATGTTCTATTCTATTGATTTTAATGAGTTTATTATCTTAATGGCTTACATCAGCATAGTCATGATGACATCCCATCTCCAAGAATTGGAAAAAAGAGCTTCTTTCTTTACTTTGTTTCAACCTGTAAACTCAACTGGTTTTTAATTATATCTGTAAGCAGCCTTGAGTGCTATTCCTTAGTGGGAAGAGAGGATAGAAATCGAATAAATAAATAAGATAATAAATATCTTATGAAGCAGTTCCAAGTAAATCCAGGGCTGAATTAAACACAGGAAAGGGAAATAATAATCCAGAAATTAACTATGTGATTCAGTTTTAGCAGGAGCCTGCAGGAAGATTATTGGGTATTTTCCAGAGATTGCATCTATTGAGCTTCACAAAATTTCCCTTGTTGCACCCATGAAACTGTAATTTTATTTTATTCTTTTTAAGGAGTTTGCACAAACATAATGAGTACTTCAGCTAAAACGGTAGTGCCAAAGATCAGCCATCACCATCAGAGCAGACAAAATTGGGCTAAATACTTTTTTAGCCGAAAATCTTTTGTGGCTGTTGGAGTAATTATTTGTGGTGATTCTTTCCCATGTTTCTTCATATCTCCTTCCTCCATTTCTTTGTGCTGTGTCAAAATTGCAGGGGAAAAAATCTTAATTTGCTTTATTGGTGATTTAAATTGCTTTATTAGTGATCTGATAAAATTTGATAAAACAGCAAGAGGTTTCACAGACAATACTACCTTGCTATGGAAGGTCAGCAGTTAGATTTCCGAGTACTGCAGGACGGAATGAGCTCCTGCCAACCTAGCAGTTCGAAAGCAGGAAATTGCAAATAGATAAATAGGGACCATTTTGGTGGGAAGGTAACAGCATTCTGTGCACTCCGGTGTCTAGTCATGCCTGCTTCATGATCACAGAAATGTCTGCAGAAGCAGACAGTGCTGGCTCTTCGGCTTTGAAACAGAGGTGAGCACTGAACCCTAGAGTCGGATGCAACTGGCTTTCAAGCAAGGGAAACCTTTACCTTTAACCTTACGTTTCCTATGGCAGAGTACTGAGGGCTGAAAATGCAGGTAGAAAAACTTTGTCGAGCTTAGGAAAGTAACTTATCTAGGCTAGATGCCCCTAGAATCCCCCTCCCCACAGCCTGATCAATTATTCATCTTTGTTCCTGTCAGAAGCATCACTATACAATTAATCAACATTTTGAATAATTTTTGCCCAATAATGAGCAACTTCAAGAGCATTTGGGACAGCTAACATCAAACCTTCCATGGTGAGGGGAAGAGAGTATACTGACATAGGTGGGAAGTTGCCTAGTCTTCTCCATTCTTGCAAATAACTCTGTTGGTGCAAACAACAACAGCAACAACAACATTTTCTTAGGTTCACTCTGACAACTCTAGTCTATTGCCTGTTACTTAGAAGTCTTGATTTCTAAGTAGCCTAGTTCTCAGTGAGACTTTCCTAGAGATTACTCTGGGTTGAAAGGATCTTTGCTGGAGAAACTCTGCTCAGGGGATGCCCGAATAAGGCTCTTTTCATTTCCCCAAGTGCAGCCATTGGGTATCAAAACCCGACCATCCAGTCTTCAACTCAGCATCCTAGCCACTAAGCCACTGGAGGAGCTGTTTCCATCTATTTAAGTACCAATACTAGAAACATGGTGGGACTGTGGTGACAGTGGTTAAGATGCTGAACTTGATGAGTGGAAGGTCAACAGGTCAGCAGTTTGAGACTCAAGTACTGCACGACGGAGTGAGCGCCCATCTCTGTCCCGGCAACTGCCAATCTAGCAGTTTGAAAGCAAGAAATTGCAAGTAGATGAATAGGTACCACTTTGGTGGAAGGTAAACAGTGTTCTGTGCACTCCAGTGTCTAGCCATGGCTGCCACATGTTGACGGAAATGTCTGCAAATGCAGACAGCGCTGGCTCTTTGACTATAAACAGAGATGAGCACTGAAACCTTGGGTCAGATATGACTGGCTTTCAAGCAAGGGTGACCTTTACCTTTACCAGAAATGCAAAAGGGGGCTGGTCATTAATTCTAATTGTGACTGTGAGAATGCCCTGCAAACTTTACATCCCATTGCAAGGAATGCCCTGAATACTTTATACCACATTGCAAACTTAGAAGGTTCTCTGGCTCCCTGCAAGAACTACATCATCTTGAAGGCACTGTTGTAAAATGGCTAAATGACTTAGACATCCGGCCTTAGGCTCAGGCCCTTTACCGCTGTGATGGCGAACCTTGGCACTCCACATGTTCTTGGACTTCAATTCCCAGAAGCCCAAGCCCCCATGAATCTGCATGAATGTGTTTACTGCAATTCATCCGATCCACGCTGCCCTCATCGCTTCTGGAAGCAGAAGTAAAATGTGCCCACAAGGAGCAACGAGGGCGGTGCGGGCCGGATGAATCGCAGTAAACCCATTCATGTGGATTCATGGGGGCTTGGGCCTCTGGGAATTGAAGTCCAAGAACATCTGGAGTGCCAAGGTTCGCCATCACAGCTTTAGCAGCTGTTCATACACAACCTGTTTCACTAATAACTTAATATCCCTACTGTCTGTTTTAAAATGTTGTAGAACTTATTCTTTTAAAGTCTTCATATTATATGTATTTTAATGATGTTGTATTCTACTATGCCATATGAAATAAATAAAATAAATTTAAATGGTGAGTAATTCTTTCTTCCCCCTTTTCATCTCGAGTTCTCCTTATACTGTAATACTATATCATGCTGTCGGAGCACTGCTTTCCAGTAGTCAGCTAGAAATGAATCAAAATGATGGTTCCACACAACCCTTGCTGCTGTTGTAGTCACACGATGAGTCCTACCCTTTGTGACCCCATGGACCACCACACACCAGGCTCCTCTGTCATCTGCCATCTCCCATAGAAAGTCCTGCTGTAATGTTCATCTTATAGGTTCTCTTCAATGCATATTCCATTCCACAAATTTGCCCCAGCAACATTAACTACTGACATTCGCTTTCGTGGCTCCCCCCCCCCTTATGTTTTTTTCTTGTTTATGACATTAGTACACAATATTATCGTCTACTCAATCAGTTCGTGTAGTCTAGGAATTATAGGATGAGAGTGATTTAATTACTGGTTCTCATTCTCTTATTTTCTTCTCTATTGAAAAAGAAAAGAGAAAAGGAAAGAAAGAAAGAACAAAAACTATAAAAGGGAAAACAATAATTTAAACCCCCTCCTTTCATAAGAGAACAGGAGATGACTAATTAAGGGGTAATTCAGCTGAACAGTAAGTAATTATGGGGCAGAAGCCACACGGAGAATTTTTCTAAAGGTATTTTAGCCCTGCAAGTGTCAATTGCACTTCATTAGTTGATACTGGGAAAGCTGGCCTTTTAACTGAACTTAAGCAAGGAAAGAAAGGGGAACACCAAAGATCAACTTTCAAAGGGTGGGGTGGGGAACCAAGCAGAGCAACACATGGAATGCAATAGGCTGGTAGTAACATCTACATTTTGCCTAAAAAGTGGGTGTAGGAAGGCAATTCCAGATAAATGGATGGAACAAAAATGATGAGTTCCTGGGAAAACTGCTTTAAGTGAATTGCTGGTTGTGGCAAACACATGAAACTCACTGCATTTCAAACTCCTTCCAGAGTCACTTTATCAAAACAATAATGATAGGTAAAGGTTGCCCTTGCTTGAAAGCCAGTCATATCTGACTCTAGGGTTTGGTGCCCATCTCTGTTTACAGCCAAAGAGCCAATGCTATCTGTGTCTGCGGATTTTTCCATGGTCATGTACAAAGTAAGACTAGACATATGGAATGCTGTTTACCTTCACACCAAAGTGATACCTATTAATCTACTCTCAATTGCTTGCTTTTCAATTGCTAGGTTGTCAGCAGCTGTGACAGCAGAGATCGGAGCTCACTCAGGTGTCGAGGGCTAGGGTTAGAGCTGAGCAGAGCTGTTAATAATAGGACATTCCAAGGTCACTCAATCTTGAGGTCACTGTGAGTTGGAGGAGACATGACAGCATGTAACAACAAACATCTCCTTAGTAAAGCTAGCCCTACAAGTATGCACAAACATTCTATCCCTCACTGTTGTGATGGCTCCCAGGTGTGGGAGTGGCTGGCCACAAGGAAGACACGTGAGACAATTGTGCGGCGAAGTCCAGCCCCGATCTCAGTTGGGTGGCATGTATTTATTACCCTGCCTTGGGGTGATGCGCGCATAGGATGCGCGTGACCCCCAATACAGAAGGCTTGCATATGTGGCACTTTCCGATGGTCAAGACAATACCTGTTCTTGGACATTGCCCTGTGGTTAATAGACAACCCACAACTAATAAAGGTCTGGGCTGGTGAAACCCATTGTTCCTGCCCTATCTCGGAGTCTATTTGTATTGACTCCGGATACCTAGCTTGTTCTGCTGTCTGGCGCGGCTTATTTGCCCAACTTAATCTGTAGCCAGCAGCGGAGGATTGTGTATTTCCTTTAGAGTCATCATCTTTGGTTTTTTGCCCTGTTTCTATTGTAGCCATCAGCCAAGGCTTTATGATTTGCCCCCCAAACTAACTAACTAGCCCGCACCCCAATTGCCTTTCCTGCAAAACTCGGTTGATCCCCGGATCTGTGGAAGGCCGAGCGAACCCCTGGGGAAAGGTTTAGCCAATTATTCCCGCGGGCAACCCACATTCCCCCTTCCTTTAGTTAAATCAGCCTGGCTGAGGGCACAGTAGATATAAGGCATGATCTGCTTGGGCGTAACTATTTCTCGGGGACTCCGCCATGAGGTGCACATTGACAAAAGTGAAGGAATGCACTGCACAAAGCAGCAAAGCATAATTCCCACTACCACAATGCCAGCGTTAGCTTTAAGCACTGTCTGCAACAACCCCCATGGCACCCAGGACCAGAGTTCATCCCACCCCCACCCCCCAGTTGGCATCCTCCTTGATGTGTTTAACAATGGTGTCAAGTTCGATGATTTGACTCTGGACCTTGCGAGAATTGTCCATGAGGTTAAAACAACACATGTCCTAGACAGATTCGCAACCCAAATGGTGTAAGAGCAGCAAATAGTCAATTGCTGCGCGGTTATCCAAAACCGCATGTCTTAGTTCAGCCTGCTCTCGGTTTAACATGGCAATTGCTGATGAGGTGTGATTGATGGCTTTTGCTAGCACGCATGCCAGCTGGCTGATCCTGCGTGCATTGCCTACTGCCAGTCTGGGCACCCCTACAATACTGACTGCTAGGGACACATACTCTGCCTTGCTAAGCATGGTGATATCACTGTCACATGTCTCACCTAGCTGGACCACTCATATGGGCTGTGCCGGCCTTGGGGTGACCGGGTTTGGGGTGACCATCTCCCTTTCGGGGAGTACCAGGGTTAAGCAACTCACACAGTATGAGTCAGACATATTAGCGGGTATGTAGTTCCATGTCCGTTGGTTACAAGTAAAAAACCATCCTGTAGGCAAAATAATATGAGCATACACATAACTGATTGTCTCTGGGTGGGCACATTTCCAAGTCTCTTTCCCAGGACTCAGGCAATGGTGGTGCGGCCCCTTGACTGTGGAGCAGCCAGTCATCTTGGCACAGGGCGTGCTTGGGCTGATGGCCACCTGAAGTGTGTAAAGGGTGACTGCATCAGCGGGCAAAGTCTTTGTTACCTGAGTCCCCCAGTTTGCGTAAGTCGCGTACGTGATTTGGTAGTGGAGCCCAAATGCGCGCACCCATTCAGTGTCCCCAGCCTGCTCTCCTGGGGCACGGCAAACTGGGATCAGGCATGTACTTAGTAAAGAAGCAATGTCCATGGTTTGCTGCAAGCAAAAGTCCGATTGGTTGACAAGTCCGGCTAATTTCTCCCAAATGTTGTACTGGAGCCTGGCGGTTAAGTCTCTGCCAGGTGTCAAGTCCCCATAAGAAGCTTGAACCCCTCCCCCCATCAGCAAGGAAAGGATCAAGATGACCATCAGGGAATTGTAGGTGATTTGAGCTAGCACTGCGGCCACCATGTTTTGTGGGGTGGGCTCAGTGTTTTGCTCCCTCAGGATGGACATGGCATCATCACACAAGGTCTTGACCATCCCCCAGGCCACTCTCTGGTCTGGACTCAGCCGAGGTCGTCTGCTCCACCTGGGTCCTCTCGTAAGGCTCACTCCCTCCATCTCGTGCCGGGGGTCCGGGATCACTTGGTCCCACACCATGCAGCTTGAAATGCGGTCTCACGCAGTGGGCCGGAATCCAGATGGGTCCTGTGGGGGACATAATCGCTGCATACCCTCTCACCCATGTTATCAGGGGCACCAAACCTCTCCAGGAGGGGTCTGGCAGCACCATGAAGCGAAGCATGGGTCGCAAGAGGATTTCCTCCCGTCAGAAATGCTTCTCCTGCGGGGTGCAGTCAGCAAAAATGTTAAGGTGGTTATAAGTGAATAAAACTTTGTACAGGCATTCCTGTGCCTGACCTTGGCTTTTCGGGGGTTACTATCTCCTCCCTTTCTGTTTGTTTTTCGATGTAGGACTTTAGCGTCTGGTTCACCCATTCGACAATGGCTTGTCCCTGGGGATTGTATGGAATGCCAAATGTGTACTTTACATCCCAAGTTGCTAGGAATGTGGTTAGCTGTTTGGAACTATAAGCCGGCACGTTGTCAGTCTTCAAGTGGCCTGGTTTGCCCATGGCCGCGAAGCATGTCAAGAGATGTTGCTCTGCATGAGTTGCAGCTTCTCCCTTCTGGTCCATGGCCCAGGCAAACTGCGAAAATGTGTCAATGGAGACGTACATGTACTGCCATCTCCCAAACTGTGGGACGTGCGTGACGTCCATTTGCCAAATTTGGTTAGCTCCTTCCCCTGTGGGTTTACCCCCCCATGAGGGCCCCCCAGTGATCCTGCGCATTGTGGGCAGGAGGACACGATTCCTGTGCCTGTGACAATGGCAGGTTAAACTGCCTTGCTAGTGTTTTGGCATTCTGGTGGAAGAATGCATGACTTTGGATTGGGGTCGTAAAGACACCCGAGACTAATTTCTGGTGAGTTTCCTTAGTGGTCGCATCAGCCCTGCTGTTGCCCTCTGAGATGAGGCCAGGTAAAGCCTGGTGGCTCCTAACGTGGGCAACGTACAGCACTTCTCTGCGGTGCTGCAGGTGAAACTGCATGGTCAAAAATAGGCTTAACAAATTCTTGTCTATGGCGGGAGTAATGTAAGCTCCCGGTAGACTGTGGATCAAATTCCTGACATACTGACTATTTGTGATGATGTTCAGTGGCTCCTGGGCGAATGTTTTCAAAGCGAGGTTCGCTGCTGCCAGCTCCGCTCTCTGTGCTGATTTTTGCAGAAGTGTCAGCAGCGTCTTCCAAGCCTTTTCTTTGTGCCAGGTGAGAACTCTGTATATTTTTCCCCCATCAGTGAATACTGTCTTGGCTCCCTGGAGGGGAGTCAAGGACAGTATTTCCTGCAATTTGATTGTCTGAGTCTGAAGTGAGATTACTCTGGGGTCCTTTGGCAAGTGGTATGCCAGGCTCCCCGAGAACCCTTCTAATGCTATGGGCAGGGTGTCTCCCAGCTGCATTAGCTGCTGTGTCTGCTCTTTATTGAATGGCACGACTATCTTGGCCAAGTCGTATCCTGAAATGTCCCTTGCTCTCAGCCTCCCCTTATGAATTACTGTGGCTACCAATTCCTGCGGAGGAATGATGTTCCTGGAGGAGGTGTTCAGTAGATGCACTTATTCCACAATTCCTCCCCCCCCTTGCTGGAGTCGATACCCAGCGCTCCGGCGAGCATGGTCCCTGTTCTAATGATGTACAGATTTAGCATGGGGGCGTATGGCCCCTCGCTAATCCTGTCTACCCATCGATGGCTGAAAATGTGGTTTACTGCCTGGAGTGTTTGCTTAGCCTTGCACAGAATGTGTATCCGGTCGGCTGGCTGCTTTCCTTGGGTTAGCAGCGAGAAAAGTGGTTTTAAGGGGTCTGTGTCTATTTTAAAATACGGCCTTGCCCAATTGATGTTCCCTAAAATTTGCTGGAGTTCTACTAGTGTGACTGAGTCCTTAATATTGATCTTAGGCAGTACTGATGCTGCAAAAGATCGGAGCAGCTGATGTCCCAGATAAGAATAGGGTTCAGCTCTCTGCACTTTCTCAGGAGCTATGACTAATCCTTTTTCCCCCAGTGTGCTCTGGAGGTTGCAAAATACGTTGCTGCCTAATTTGGGCACTGCGGTCAATATGTCATCCATGAAATGGCAGACTAAGACTTTGGGGTGCAGGATCTGGAACCCCTCCAAGGCCTCGTGGACATAGATTTGGCACAGGGTTGGTGAGTTGAGCATTCCCTGTGGCAAAAATTTCCACGCGAACCTTTAGCTTGGCTCCTTATGGTTAGTGACTGGCACTGTAAACGCAAACCTTTCCCTGTCCCTAGGGTAAAAGCAGTCCTTTAAGTCTACGATCAGGATCTCCCACCCTTCGGGGATCATGTTGGGATTGGGGGTACCACATTGAAGTGGTCCTATGGGCTGGATACACTTATTGATTTCCCTTAAATCGTGGGGAAGTCGCCACTTTCCGGACTTCTTTTTAATGACAAAAATCAGGGAATTCCAGGGACTAGTAGATGGTTCTATGTGTCCTGCATCTAGCTGCTCTTTAACTAGCTGCTTTAAAGCCTCTAACTTTCCCCCAACTATCGGCCACTGGTCCACCCATACCGGCTCATTGGTTAACCATTTGAGCAGCAGGACCATTACCCGAAAGTTAGGGTGGAACAATACTGTTGCAGAATGTCTCTCCCTCAGAGGTTGAAGGGCATGTTTAGGATGTGCGGACATATTACCGCTGTGCTGTCTGCCCCCGGGATAGTGACTTACACCCAGTCTTGGCTCGTGTAAACTTCTTGAACTCCTCCTACCCCCCACACATCTGAAACTGCCTCGATTGCCCACTCATCGGGCCATGATTTTCTGCCAATTACTGTGACATCTGCTCCGGTGTCTAACAGACCATCAAAAGGTCTTTTATTCAAAAATACCTTAATGACAGGTCACTGTTTCCACTCTATGATCTGCTCCACTGTCGCTATGATCTGGTATCCGTCTACTGCCCCTTCCTCTCTCTGGTGGTCTGTCAACCCGAATCCTGAATCTCCTCTGATCACTTCCTTGCCCCCACCTGGCAGGTGATATGGAACCATGATCAATTGTGCTACTGAATCCCCTTTGCTGATTGTCTGGGGTAGGTGTGTCCACAGCTGGACTTTGATTATGCCTGTGTAATCGGAGTCTATGACTCCTGGGATCACAAAGATCCCTTTCTTCCCTGCACTGCTTCGAGGCAAGACTAACCCTACTGTGCCTTGGGGCAGGGGACCTTTGTACTGGGTGTTAACTAAGTTGACTGTGCCTGGCAGGTCGCAGATAACGTCTTCCTGGCATTCTAGGTCTAACCCTGTGCTGCCCTTAGTTTCTGCCTGTGCCTCGGAAATGCTGGGGGTGACTATTGGGATGTCCACTCTGAAGCTTCCAGGGCAGCAGTTGTCTCTATTTGGACCGGGGCTAGAGACACGCCTGTGGCCCGGTTTCCCAAATTTGGGCATAAGTTGGCCCAATGGAAGCCGTTGTGGCAATTTGGGCACTGAGTGGATGGCATGGCCAGGTGGCCCACAGGGGGGCCGCCCCCCTTTTGCGGGGCTGTTTTGACCTGTATTCATTGGCGAAATGTCCCATCTTGTCACACTAGTAGCAAGCTCCCTTGGGTTGGTTCCCCCCTTGCACGGCCGCTGCCAACAACCCCATCTTATAGGAGTCTGTTCCAATGTCCACGCAAGTCCTGATCATATCAGTAAGTGTCAAATCAGTTCTGTGACCCATTGCCTGCAGGATTTTGCGGCAGTCAAGTTTGGCATTGTCCTTTGCCAGCTTCATCATAAGCTCCTCTTGGGCCTCCTGGGTGTCTACCTGTCTGCTGATTGCTTCCTCTAACCAGTGAATGAAGTCCATGTAGGGTTTCTGCGCTCCCTGTTTGATGGTGGTGTAATTTTTGGCACCCTTGCCAGTGGCAGGTACCCTGAGGTATGCCTTGTAGGCGACCTCAGAAGCCAGATGGAGTGTGGCTGCTGGCAGGACGGGCTGAATTTGAATGGTATCGAACTGCCCTGAGCCATATAGTTGCTCGGGAATTACTTCTCCTCCCATTCTGGCAGTCCTAGCCTGCGTTTCCAGCCAGTACTCGCTATCCCATAATAGGTACTGGCTGGGGTTCAGCATCATCCTCATCGTGACCTTCCAGTCATGAGGGATGAGCGTGGTGGATTCCCACAGCTGCTGGACCATGCCCCTTGTGAATCTACTTTGGAGCTCTGTATCTGTGATAGGTTTGCGGATTTCTGCAAGCAGCTTGTATGGAATAGGCCTGATTCCCCGTGATGGCATCCATCTCCAAGCAGACTGGACACAGCATCTGGAGCTCAGCCAGTTCTGCAGCCGGCAATTCCCCCTTGCGCAACTCCTCTTCTACCATTAGCTGGAAGGGACTCTTAGTGACCTGGGAAGTGCCTGCGCTCCCTAGGCTTCTGCCTGCTCCCGCGGCTTCTGCAGCTGCCATGGAAGGGGAGTCCCCTAAGCCCCCATGTCTGAACTGGATGGTCAGGTAGAGACGTGCTGGGGCTGATGGCTTTATGTACGCTGGGGGTTTCTCGGTCTCTACCAGGGCTGGACAGACTACTGCAATTATCTGTCTACATTTGCTCCAAGTCCCTATGATTTTGGCGGGCACTCGGGGTTCTTCCTTAAGGTATTTCCCTACTCTGTCCCAAATCTCTGGATCCATCATGCCTACTTCTGGGTAGAACAGACAGTGTTCTCCCAGATGCATCACGAGTTCCGTCAGGCTGCTCCTCCGTACCCTTATGTGAAATAGCCTGGCCAGGCCCTTGAGCTCCTCCAACTGAGCTCTTTGCCTGATGGATGAGTCCCCCCACACACACACACAAGCCCCCATACTACCTGATTGGGGGTTCCCCGGATTTGCCTTTGGGTAGTACGTCAGGGCGAGTGATGCACAGGACGATGTCCCTCGGGTCTGGCCAGTGGATCGGGATCGTGGCTGTGGCTCTCTGCCGCAGGCTTCTGCTGCTCTGCCTCTGCTGTTTCAGGATCACAGCTCTCCCCTGGCTTTGGAACGCGTCCGTTCCAATACGTGGGGTCTGCCAGGCTTGTGGTCATGTTGGCTTCCTTGCTTCCAGATCACCATGGCCTCTGCTAGGGATCGCGTTGGCCTTGCCTTGAGATCGCATCGGGTTCTGATCAGGGTTCGTTCCGATCAGAATCACATCAGGGTCACCAGATGTAGCAATGGCTCCCAGGTGTGGGAGTGGCTGGCCACAAGGAAGACATGTGAAACAATCCAGCCCCGATCTCAGTGGGGAGGTACATATTTATTACCCTGCCTTGGGGTGATGCACGCATAGGATGCGCGTGACCCCCTAATACAGAAGGCTTGCATACGTGACACTTTCTGATGGTCAAGACAATACCTGTTCTTGGACATTGCCCTGTGGTTAATAGACAACCCACAACTAATTAAGGTCTGGGCTGGCGAAACCCATTGTTCCTGCCCTATCTCGGAGTCTATGTGTATTGACTCCGGATACCTAGCTTGTTCTGCTGTCTGGCGCGGCTTATTTGCCCAACTTAATCTGTAGCCAGCAGCGGAGGATTGTGTATTTCCTTTAGAGTCATCATCTTTGGTTTTTGCCCTGTTTCTATCGTAATCATCAGCCAAGGCTTTATGATTTGCCCCCAAAACTAACTAACTAGCCCGCACCCCAATTGCCTTTCCTGCAAAGCTCGGTTGATCCCCGGATCTGTGGAAGGCTGAGCGAACCCCTGGGGAAAGGTTTAGCCAATTATTCCCGTGGGCAACCCACACCTCACTGAAATTGTAACTATGTTTCTCGCCTCCTTATCTTTTCTTTCAAAGGCTAACTTCATTTTAGCTGTACAGTAAAACCCCGACTTACATATGCCTCGAGTTACATAAGATTCGACTTACATAATGATTTTGTGCTAAAACCAAGTCCCGATTTACACAATTTCCTATAGGTTTGCTTCGAGTTACATAAATATTCTTTTTTCTATGGGTTTGCTTCAAGTTACGTAAAAATCCCTTTCCCTATGGGTTTGCTTCTACTTACATAAAATTTTCATTTTTCCTATGGGTTTTTCTTTGAGTTATGTAAACAATTTTTTTCCTATGGGTTGGCTTTGAGTTACATAAAAAATGATTTAAACAAAAGCCCACGGAATGGACTCTTTTTTTGTAAGTAGGGGTTTTACTGTAGTTGGGGAGAGGGGAGAGCCCTTATAGGTTCTCTTCAATACATTCATGTCTCCAAAAAATAATTGGTTTTGAAATACTCAGAGGCTGTAACTGCTGTTCCAACTTGTGATCTCAATTTCTTCTGCGTAAACATAATAATTGCTACCTTCTGACACCTAAAATGGTCTTTGTTTCTGAGTTTTGATCCCATAACCTTGTGACTTGTTGGGAAATGATAGAAGTCCTTGTTTTAACTAACTAAGTTGAAGATTTCAGGATCATAGCTGCCCTTCTCACTTATGGGATAAATGGCAAAATGCCTTGCAGGCGCACCCCCCCAATAACGGACACAGACAACATTGAAAGTGGATAACAGCAAAGGGCCACATTTATTGATTCAATGCCCTAGTCCGAATTATAAATTTGTATTGGTAAAACGACCAATCATAATTCCTAAGGCAAGCAGGCCGAAGTAACACTGGTAAGGTACCACCCCAAAATTGCCAACGGCAATTGGTTACAATGTATCAAATTGTATCAATTTGTTTGTTAACAACAAACAAATTGTTGACCGTAGTCAATAACTAACTCATGACCCCACCCTCTGACGCGTATCCGTGAAATCACAGGGGTGATGCATGCTGGTTAGCAATCATCATCACCCCCTCGCCTGATTCGTCGTTGACCGGACAACGTTTAACTACTTTATTCCTGTCTAGTGTTGTCCAGTCAATTGCGAACCTGCCGGATACTTGTGGGTCATACTGTTTACCTTACCAGTGCTACCCGCCCATGTGACCAAAGTCAACAGTAGGAACGAAGAAAGACCACTATATCAAACCATAGCAACAGTGTGGGATGGGCAAAAAAGCCAGGACCCGAAGCCAATGTGGGTCCCAACCAAAAATTCCCACCCGGCCCCGAAGCGACCATAATCACACTGTTAACTAGGGAGGGGGTGGAGGGGAAAAACTTCTCCGCTCCGTCGCTGAGGCAAAATGGCAGCGCGGCTGCCTCGTGGCCACCCCTTTTATAAGGGAGCTGGCCACGCCCCTAACTACCCGGATTCTCTGTCCTGTGGGGGGGGGCCCGCAAAGGGCGCGGCGGCCATTTTGGCGCCGCGCTTGCATTGCAGGCGCACCCCCCCAATAACGGACACAGACAACATTGAAAGTGGATAACAGCAAAGGGCCACATTTATTGATTCAATGCCCTAGTCCGAATTATAAATTTGTATTGGTAAAACGACCAATCATAATTCCTAAGGCAAGCAGGCCGAAGTAACACTGGTAAGGTACCACCCCAAAATTGCCAACGGCAATTGGTTACAATGTATCAAATTGTATCAATTTGTTTGTTAACAACAAACAAATTGTTGACCGTAGTCAATAACTAACTCATGACCCCACCCTCTGACGCGTATCCGTGAAATCACAGGGGTGATGCATGCTGGTTAGCAATCATCATCACCCCCTCGCCTGATTCGTCGTTGACCGGACAACGTTTAACTACTTTATTCCTGTCTAGTGTTGTCCAGTCAATTGCGAACCTGCCGGATACTTGTGGGTCATACTGTTTACCTTACCAGTGCTACCCGCCACACGGAGGGGCTTCACAGAAGACCTGACGCCCCCCCCCAGACCGTCAGCTCGGTCAACAGGCCTGCTCGCCAATCACCCAACAGGAGGTCCATACCTCCTCGCGACAGATGGACCCCATCCCCTGCATACAAGTCACAATTTTGTAGACTAATATCGGGGTGATGACTAACCCGTCCCCAAGCCCTGGTGGTGAGAAACCGCGCCACTGCCTTATTGACCGCGCGCCTAGCTCGGTCAAGGGCCAGGAGGTTAACGCCCCCTCTGTAAGAGTGGCGCGGAACAATGTCCGACCAAACCAGGGCTGTGGCAGGCCAGACATAATGCAAGTAGGCGAGGTCCTCGCAAATCGCATGCTTGAGCGATAAGCCGGTGACCTGGCCCAAATCATTGCCCCCCAAGTGGATGATTAGAATGTCAGGCGGGTCAGCCCCCAGGCCAGAAAAAAGGAAAGGCCGCAGCTCCCGCCATAACATCCCAGGCTTACCGTGCCATGAGAGACTGGCGTGGTCACCCAGTCCCAGTCGGGGTCCCCACTCTGTCGCCGCAGCGTAACGCGCTGCCCTGAGCACATAGCTGTGGCCCACCAGCCATACTGTCACCGGTGTAATACGACACCCAGGGTCTGTAAGAAAATTGAGAAAAAGGAAGGTAAGGTGACTGGATTGGTACTCATGGCGGGAGTGGGCGCACATAAAACTGAAAACATTGTGAGCCCCACCTCCCCCTGCTACGTATGTCAGCCCCAGAGTACCCAAAAGCAGCCGCTGTAGAGGCTGCGCCAATACGGAACGAATGTGTGCCAGAACGGGCACCCGGTAGTCCCACCCTGGTGAGGGCTCTGGCAGTCACCTTCCAAAACTGAAATTTAGTAAGGGGAGACCCATCTTGGTGACAGAAAAACGGGCCGTGGTGCATGCCACGCAGTGCCAGGTATTCCTGTAGGGCACCAACCGGACAGATGTCTGCCAAAGAACACCGTAGCAGTCTTACTCCACTGCCTACGCCATGCTGATCTGTTTTAGAGGAGCGAATCCTCAACTGGGCCCAGTCTTTGGCAACATATACATCTCCGCGTTCCAGTGCCCTACCACTTGCATCCGCCTTAGACAGCATCACGAGTTCGCTGATGCGGAGCGCTCCAAAAAATGCCACCGTTGTGGCTGCATGCAATTGGGCTGCCTCATAATGATCAAAACAGAGGCCTGGCCAGCCCCGGGCCAACTGGGTAAGAACCCCTGGGGAAATAGGGTGCCGGTCGTCCGGGCAACGCCCGCGCTCGCGCACCCACCCCTCCAAAACGTGTCTCACACGGAAGTCAGAGGTGGTATCCACATGACCCCCTACTTTGGCCATAAAAGCCAACGCCTAGAGCTTGGATGCTATGGTGCGAGGTGCAAGGCCCTGTGCATGCAGGTGAACCATGAACCGCAGAACATGGTCCACCGGGATGGGCCAGGTCTCTGGCCATTGAAATCGAGTAGCAAAAGCCCTATACAAATTGAATGCTTGTTGATACGCCTTACGCGTGCGTGGCGCTAGTGACAGGCCAATCGCCCGGTTCACCTCTCCTTGCCAATAGTCCACATCTCGTCCGGGAGTGGCGAGGGAAATTCCTCCGCATCCGGGGCCAAGGCGCGGAACCGGGAGATCTGCAGGCGGGACAAAGCGTCAGCAATATCGTTATTAACCCCTGGGACATGCCTGGCCCTGAACAAGACGTTGAGGCGCAGGCAGCGCAGCACAAAATGGCGCACTAGATCCATGACCCTGGGCGACTTAGAAGTCTGTGCATTGACAATGTGCACAACGGCAGCATTGTCGCACCAGAAATGCACCACCGAATTAGCCCACTGTTCGCCCCATAGCATCAAAGCCCCCAGAATGGGAAAAATTCCAGGTATGTGAGATCCCGCAGGCGACCTGTGCCTGCCCATGCCGGTGGCCACCCACCATAGGCCCACTTCCCATTGAAGTACATCCCATAACCCAGGGATCCTGAGGCATCAGACTGGATCTGGAAATTGGGGGATGCCAGGAGGTCAGACCTCCAAAATGAGACCCCATTAAACTCCCTCAGGAATTGCAACCAGACAAACATGTCTGCCCTGATACTCCGGGTAAGCCTGACTCTGTGGTGGGGCCCGGATAACCCTGCCATGGCATCGCATAAGCGCCGGGCGAAAGCCCTGCCCGGTGCGACCACCCTGCAGGCAAAATTGAGGTGCCCATGTAGCACCTGCAGTTCCCTCAGGGATGCCTTACGCTTAGCCAGCAATTCCGAGATAAGGGTCACTATCCTGGACACCTTATCACCCGGTAACCTAGAAGCCTGTACTACTGTATCAATCTCAACCCCCATGAATACTAGTTTGGTCGACGGGCCCTCGGTCTTTTCGGGCGCTAAAGGGACACCCAGTTCCTGCATTAGCGTCTGAAATGTATTGAGGAGACGTGCACACGTGTCCCAGCCCCGTTCACCCCCGAATAAAAAGTCATCCAGGTAATGGGCTACAGACCGGGACCCTGACCTGCGGACGAAAGCCCACTCCAGGAAGGTACTAAAACGCTCGAAAGCCGAGCATGATATGGAGCAGCCAAAAGGCATGGCCTTATCAAAATAATACTCCCCTCTAAACTTAAAACCCAGCAATTCAAAGTCGCCCGGGTGCACCGGCAAGAGGCGAAAAGCTGACTTAATGCCGCACTTGGCCCTCAAGGCACCCGGGCCACACGAGCGCACCATGCGCAGCGCATGGTCGAACGATGTATACCTGACCGAACAAAGGTCATCAGGTATCGCATCGCTGACCGATCGGCCGGCTGGGTAGGACAAATGATGAATAAGGCGAAACTCACCTAGGGACTTTTTAGGAACCAAACCCAATGGTGAAACCTTAAGGTTGGGAAAAGGGGGTGCGGGAAAAGGTCCGGCGACCCTGCCCGCGTCTAACTCCTTTTTAATGCTGGCCTCGGCTACCTCCTCCCTTCCTCTGAGGGATAAAAGGTTGGGAGCATCCTGAGGAGATCTATCACCCATAAAAGGGATACGAAATCCCTGCTTAAAACCTTGGATGAGGTACTCCCTGTCCTCTCCCCTTGGGTACGATGCGAGCCAGCGCTCCAGCATGTCCACCTTAATTGGGGAGGGGGCCTTTCGGAGAACTAGTTCCATCCGTGGCAGGCTTGCCAGCCCACTGTCCACCCCTCTCTCTGCCTCGCACCCCCCCAGGCTTGGGACAAGCAGAGGCTGCATGGGGACCAGAACATGTGGGACACTCGTGCTTATACCTGCAGTTCTTCCGACTGCAGGAACCATTGGACGAGAAAGTCCAGCACAGCAGGCGGGCTGGAACCCCCTGCCCCGCCATTTGGCGGGTAACCTGCGCTGGAGCTGCTCGCTGGACCGCATGTCCACAATGGTATCTATCCCCCGGGGCAGGACGTGTGGGTGTCATATACAAGAGCCACAGTCTCTGGCACGGCTCATCCCATCTCATCTCGGGGTGCAGGGGAATCCTCATACGGAATTCCTCATCATATGCTAGCCATGAGGGGCCCGGGAAATCTACCATCGCCCTGTATATGTTGTCCAAATATTGGACCATGGGAATAGCTAGATCCGGCCGCGCCCCCAAATACACCGCCATGTATATCAAATAAGCGGGGAGCCAGTTAGCCCAGGTACGCGGCGGCTTACGGCGGCGTGCCTGCTCCTTGTCCTTCTCATCCTGACCCTCCCTTTCTTCCTTAGTGGGCTCTCTGTTCAGGAGTGAGAAGATATCCACGTACTCCCCTCGCCATATCTTTTCTCTGGTAGCCTGAGCCAAGTGATCACCCAATGGCAAGGAATACCCTGCCGTCGGCAAAGCCGAAAAGGGGATAGCTGGCCTACCCAAAGGGGCCTGAGTTAACCCTGCCACCCCAAGTACGTTCCCAGCAGTGTAAGAACCAATGCCCACCCCAGCGGGCATGGTGGCAGTAGTTGTCGCTGGGTGGGTCGCCAGCGGCGTAGCCCCTGCACCACCCGCGCGAGGCCAAGGCCACTGGAAGGTCCCCCCTATATTGGGAATGTGTGTGGATGTACTCGTTTGCACCATATACTCACATGCTGCACCCCCGCGGGCCGCCCCCAACGGGGGTTCCGGCCCACTGGGGGCGTCGGAGCTCACGACCGATGTAGAGCTCATCACCGGGGCTTGACCCGCGCCAGGTTGCTGGCTGGGGAGCTGCGAGGCAGTGGCCGGAGCCGCGCCACCCGCCTGCAGCAGCTCAACCCTCCCCGCCGGCCGTTGTCCTGCTGCCGATAGCGCCTCCAAAGGTACCCCGAAAGGGGCACCTGCCTGACTGGCCCGGGCCAAAGACTCCTCTAAGGCCGCAATACGGGCCAGTAAGGTGTCTACAGTAACCATGGGTAAAGAGCCGGCCGGCCCACCTGACCCTTGCATGGGGACAGTTCCCTGCACCCCATGGCCCAGATATGGCCATTGGCCAGGGCCGAAGCCCGGTAGGGCTGGTGAGGAAACCTGCCAAGGCGGGGCACCGGGCCACCCCCCAAGGCTAGAGGGCCCCGGGAGAGGCTGCGGCCCAGAAGTAGTCGGCCCAACGGGTTGGGCGGAAGGAGGAGCGGTGTCCACCGCTCGCGGGCCGCGGGCCGGAGCGCCCTCCGCGCCCGCACTCTGAACGGGCCAAGGTGCGATAGACCCCAAGCCACTAGCCCCGGCCGGGGATGGCAAAGGTGGCTGTTGAGGAGGCGGCACCACGGCCCTCCGACCTGGGTTGCGCCTCCTAACAGCCCGAGCTGAATTCGCAGCAGCCTTCTTTTTGGAAGGCAAGCAAAAAAGGGAAGCTAGCTAAGCAAAATCGACCCAAAAGGCTTCCCGGCAATACCAACGAGCGACGGAGGCACAGGGGGAAAAACTTCTCCGCTCCGTCGCTGAGGCAAAATGGCAGCGCGGCTGCCTCGTGGCCACCCCTTTTATAAGGGAGCTGGCCACGCCCCTAACTACCCGGATTCTCTGTCCTGTGGGGGGGGGGCCGCAAAGGGCGCGGCGGCCATTTTGGCGCCGCGCTTGCATTCTTCTTATAAGGACTAAGAGAAATGTGAAAGGAAGTGATATCATTAATCCTGAAAATTACAGTCCAGGATCATAGGAAGGTCAGCACAAATCCGTGCAGGTCAGGATATCATAGAATTCTTGAGGCGGCCCTCTGTCTACTCTTCCCCATATATAGATGTACAGTTTTTGAATGGAAGTTTAGTTGCACCCAGTTTTTCCCAATATTACTCCAGGCCTCCCTCTCTAACTACCTCACTAGGTACAAATGCAAAACATCTCTGTTTATGCACCTTTTCATTACTCATGATCAAATCTTTGTCTGGTCATGCACAGTCTGTAAAAGACAAGTAATGCAGCCACACCAAAATTCAGTCTGATGATCTTTCCTAGGAAGCTTACTCTGTTCTTACGAGAAGGGAAATGGGATATTGAGCAGTTTTCAAACCATGCTTTTGTGTCAACCAACTCTCCAAGGAAACAATTTCCAGAATCAGTGGAAAGGGCAAAAAATATTTTCTCTGCAGCAAAGTAAGATACAAACCATTATTCTGTTTCTTTTTAGGTGAAGAGGTTGCTGCTGTGAGTACAAACAGACATATCTCAGACTACTGGGGGTAGAAAAATCATGAATAGTTTCAAGAAAGGGAACTGTCCCCTGCCCACAGATAAACTGAAGTCAAATACAGAAACAAAAACCATGTCAGGTGTAGAATTGGAAGTCTGTGAATTACGGCTGATTCTTCTGGTCTGGTGCATTCATGAGGTGCAACTTAGAGTGTATGCTACAGAAGGGTAGAGGGTGGAAGCAAGCTCTAGAGGCTATTTTTAGAGATTGCTTCCTGTTGCTCCTGCTGCAATAGTTGCTATCATAAAGTCTTAATCATTATTCCTTGCAGCTCCCAGTGTGAAGCAAATAACAATAATGGAAAGTGGGCAATTGAGGACACATGAAGAATCCTGTCTCTAAGGTTATAGTAACTGCTAGATTGTACATTTGAGCAGTACAGTACTCACATCTTAGGGAAGTCTTTACTGAGACATTTATAATATTTGATTATGCATTTCTAGTTACAAAGTAACATATTCAATGCCCAAAGAAAAGGGATGATTTATTTGATTTCCCCCTCACCTCTAGTCAGCAGTGAAAATAACCATGGCAGGCCTGATGAGAATGTGGAAAAGTGCAGAACAATAGCCATAAAATTTAGACCTCCTCTTTCACTGAATTACACTGTATGACAATGTATAAAGTGCAGTCTGTAATTGTCGGTGCCATCCTTGTTCTTCCCGGACACATTAGCTCGTATATTAGTTATCCGTGTGTCTTCCATACCCCCCAAAGGAACCTTGACTACTAGGTTGTGCATGTAGGCCATACACATATAGGCTGAAATCCTGTTTGCATAAGTTATGCCACATAAGGCTATCATCATATTGGACATGTTTTGGGAAATTAATAATTTCAACTTCTATCCTGGGACATTCATTGCTGCTATAGAATAATAGAATCATAGAATAACTTAGTTGGGAGGGACCTTTTAGGCCAGGAGTCCCTAAACCTTTTGCACGGGGTGCCTGACCACACCCCTGGAACAGCTGAACAGACCTGACTACACCCCCGGAAGTGGGTAGGTTTGCACATGCGTGTCAGGAACCACTCCCGGAAGTGGTTCTGGATGTCTTTGCACATGCACAAATGCATCCCCACCACTCCTGGAAGTGGTTTTGCCACTCCCAGAAGTGGCTCTGGATGACTCTGTGCATGCACAAATGCACCCCCACCACTTCTGGAAGTGGTTTAGGACACACATGTGCATTGGCAAGTGTGCCCCCCATCCACTTCCGGGAGAAGCGAGATGTCAAGGGCCGGATGAATTGGTGTTGGGGGCCTGATAAGGCCCACAGTCCATAGTTTGGACACCCCTATTTTAGGCCATTAAGTCCAACCCCCTACTCAATGCAGGAATCTGAATCAAAGCAGATATGATAGACAGTTATCCAATTCTCTTGAATGCGTCCAGGGTTGGAGTGCTCACCACCTCTCAAGGCAGTTGGTTCCACTTTCACACTGCTCTAATTGTTAAGAGGTGTTTCCTAATATTCAGCCTATATTTGGCTTCCTGTCATTTCAACCTGTTATTATGCATCCTGCACTTTGGGATGATGGAGAATAGATCTTTCCCTTTCTCTTTATGATTAAATCTTTCATGTATTTGAAGAGTGATATCATATCCCATCTCAGTGTTCATTTATCAAGGCTAAACATGCCCAGTTCCTTCAGTCTTTCCTCATATGGCTTGGTTTCTGACCACCCTTGTTGCCCTTCTTTGTACCTGCTCGAAATGGTTTGCATCTTTCTTGAAGTGTGGTGTCCAGAATTGGACACAGTACTCTAGATGTGGTCTAACTAGTGCTGAATAGACGGGGACTAGTAAGGTAAAGGTCGCCCCTGCTTGAAAGCCAGTCGTATCTGACTCTAGGGTTCAGTGCTTATCTCTGTTTACAGCCAAAGAGTCATATGTCTGCAGATGTTTCTGTGGACATGTGACAGGCATGACTATAAACCAGAGTGCATGGAACACTGTTTACCTTCCACCGAAGTGGTGCCTATTTATCTACTTGCTATTTCTTGCTTTCAGATTGCTGGGTTGGCAGGAGGTGGGACAGAGATGGGCATTCACTCCATCATGAAGAACTCAGGTGTCAAACTGCAGACCTGTTGACCTTCCAGTCATCAAGTTCAGCATCTTAACCACTAAGCCACCACAGTCCCTGGAAGACTAGTACCTCACAGGTTTTCGAAACTATAAGGCTGTAAATGCAGCCTAAAACCTCATTGGCCTTTCTTGCAGCCACATCACACTGTTGACATATTTAGCCTTTGATCTACAACAATTCCAAGATCCTTCTTGCTTGTAGCATTACTAAGCCAAGTATCCCCCATTTTGTAACTGTGCATCTGTTTCTTTTTCCCTAGGTGTAAAACTTTGCTTTTATCTCTGTTAAATTTCATTCTGTTGATTTCATCCCAGTGTTCTAGCCTATCAAGATATTTTTGAATTCTGCTCTTGTCTTTCAAGGTATTAGCTATTCCAACCAGTTTTGTGTCATTTGCACATTTGATGAGAATTCCTTCCACTTCCTCATCCAAGTCATTTATGAAAATGCTGAAGAGTACAGAGCCCAGGACCAAGCCTTGTGGTACTCCATTTGTTACCCACTCCCAGCCTGAGAAGCATGCATACAACGCGACCTGCGCAGACCCGGTTTGCGCAGGTCCCGGATTCGTCGGAGCCGCGGTTGACAGGTATGGTCAAAGTCTTTGCTGAAGTCAAGATATATTACACCAACAGCATTCCTGCTTTCCATCATGGAAGTTACCTGATTGAAAGATGAAATCAGATTAGTCTGGCAGAATTTGTTTTTGACAAATCCATGTTGTTTTCTAGTTATTGCTGCATTGTTTTTTAGTTGTTTGCTGAGTGATCACTTTATAATCTGATCCATAATTTCCCCTGGGATTGATGTCAAAATGACTAGTCTGTAATTCCCCAGTTCTTCCTTTTTACCCCCTTTCAAGATAGTGACAATATTAGCTCTCCTCCAATTGTCTGTCACTTCTCCTGTCCTCCATGACTTCAGGAAAACGATATACAGTGATTCTGAGATCTCTTCAGCCCAGTTCCTTCAATTTCATTGAATGCAGTTCTTTTGGTCCTGGGGATCTGAACTCATTTAAAGTAATAAGATATCCATTGACTGTTTATTTATCTCAAGTTGCAATCATTCAAATCCTTTTGTTTGTACATACCTAAAATTTATTATTTATTTGTTTTGCTTTTAGCATCTCTTGCCAGCTTCAACCCATTTTCAGCTTTTGCCTTCCTAACACTATCCCTGCAATTCTTCGCTCCTTGACTGCACTCTTCTTTTGTAGCCTGGCCTTCCTTCCACTACTTATATGTGTGTTTTTAATCCCTTTCATTGTCCAGAACTCTGGGGTCTACAGTACAGGGAGAAGAAATCTTTAATTAAAAAAAAACCACAAAAAAACCCAGCCACTGCCATTGGGATGATTTAACTGTAGCAGTGAATTTTAGCAGATCCTCCTCCCATTCCTAGGCTCTTGAGGATCTGTAACAAAGAAAAGAATTACACAGGAGCCCTGGGTGCCTTGGGATAGAAGTAGGATGAAACGTAGGTGTACAGGATTTCAGCCACAGAAACCAGAGAAAACTCTCAATGTATATTTGAAGAGGTCAAGATAGCAGCCTCATATGGATATGATTTTAATTTGTTCAAATACTTTGCTTCAGATTTAGCTAATTACAATAATGTCTAGCCAGCATTTCATAATTGGAGAAAGAGGATGATGAAATCGGAATATTCCCCACAGGGCCATGAAGCAAGCTAGCCAAGAACTAATTTAGTTAGCAGATAAAATATCCCTTTTAATCTTGTTTTCCTTCTGTGGATAAATCATTCTTTCTCCTGCTCAGCATCTTGTCTCAGGTGCAAGATCTATAACAAATGAAATATTCCTCATGTCTAATATTTCTTATGTGAGACTCCCTCACAGTGTGAATGGAAAGGTTTTCAGTTTTGGAGGACTTTTTTGGGGGAGTGGCCTTTGAACAGGGAGAGCTTTTATATCTTGTTTTTCTTCATCTGTAATTATTTGGGAGCCTTTCTGTGCTGTAAACTTCATATCTATAGGGGCCACAGTGGTTTAGTGGCTAAGACACTGAGCTTGAAGATCACAAGATCAGCAGGTCAGCAGTTTGAGACCCAAGTGCTGCGTGACGAACAGAGCTCCTGCCACCTGTCCCAGCGCCTTCCAATCTAGCAGATTGAAAGCAAGAATTTGCTTTCACTGGATACAAAGTAGCGGCCAGTCGGACAAACGTAACTAACCAGTCATAACAGGGAATATATGGAGTTAACCAATGGAGAACAGGATCCAAAACTGCAACCAAACACAGGGCTTGGTTTAACCTAACTAGCGCGGCCTTTTGCAGGGGTTTCACGCCACTTTAGGCTTCTAGTTAGAATGGTGGGAAACCGCCATTTTCCTCTTGCAAGAGCACTCCCTGCGCTACTTGCAAATGTGCCTCAATACACAACATTAGGATAGCAGAAAGTGTATCTCTTCAGGTCTGTTCCAATCACAGGTATGTGTGTCTCTTTTTCAGGCCAACAGAGAATGTGCAGACATATACACACACTTAATCTCCATGCACTTTTTTCTGTCTGAGTTCCATCATTACAAATGAGTTAGGAGAAACATTTCTTGGAGAAAACACTTGGGAGGAAAAAGTATGTTTGATGTTCAGGAAGGATGAGGCAGCAGCCGGCATTCGGGCTAACACAATTTTATTTCAGGATTCCAAACATGCTTAACAGGGGCGCAACAGCACCTTATATACCCTTAAAAACTGATACATTTTGGTGGGGTACAACTGGATAGGGTGAGGAGAACTGGGGTGAGCAATAATAGATACATTCGCCCGCTTCTCATTTCAAACTGGCGAGAACCTTTCTCGCGATACTGCAATGTCATGAAGAAGCCTTTAAAATGACAGGGTGACCATTTTAAATACATTAACAATACAGTGATAATTTCTACATACACAACAGTATGTAAAGGAGAAAAACTGCCATTCCTTAGCCCCATTCATCCTCTTCTGTTCAATTTTTTGTGGGGCAACCCTGGGTTAAAATGAATACATCTGCTGCCACCACCATATATGGCAGGATAAAACCACACACTTTTCTAGACAGCAGTGTAAGAAGGTGGGAGTTGAAATCCCACAGCATCTGAAGAGCCACGTTTTGCCCTCTCCCAGTGTATACTCTGGGCATTTGTCACCTTTAGAACACAACATCACCACAACAATTTTATCTTATGAAACTTATTAATCTTATGTAACTTATCATTGAGGGGAGGATGAAAGGGAAACATGGACCTGGATAGAGAAGGTTTTTGTGGATGCACAACCTTCAGCAACAGTTTGACATACATTCTTCTTCCTTTGTGTCCCAATCAAACCCTGGACTGTCAAAATGAAGCCACTTTCTTGGCTTTGTCTTAGCCCAAACCCAAGTCCACATTGGTGCATGTCTCTGGCAGCAATCGGTAGACCAGTAAATGAGCCAGACTCTGTGTCTCTCCACATTCACACCATGTGTTGTTGACCTTCAGCAGTCCCTACTTGAGCATGTTGGTCTTGCATTTAGGGACTCCAACCCTCAGCCTATTCAGGGTCCTCCAAGTGACGTGGGGGAGATTGAGATCTTCAGCTATATCACCTTTTAATGATGTTCCTTGTCCAGTGAGCGCCTTCCTCCATCTTCTAATTGCGTTTTGCTCTTGTGTACCCTCAAGAACATTTGTTCTTGCCATAAAGCTCTTCCTGGATCTGAGCTAGCGGACTTGAGGCTCATATCCAGGAAGAGGGTTTCAATGGTCATTCTCCTGCTTAGTTCTCTCAGCAGCCACTGCTACTTCTGTCCTGATCTTAGGTGGAGCAATAACACCAAGAAGGTATATTTTCTCAACTGGTGCAGTTTGAGGCATCCTGTCACTATATAAATGGCTTCATTAACAGTGATGACATACATGAAATGACTAAAGGTAAAGGCAACCCTTGCTTGAAAGCCCATCGTATCCGACTCTAGGGTTCAGTGCTCATCTGTGTTTCATAGCCAAAGAGCCAGTGCTGTCTGCTTCTGCAGACATTTCCATGGTCATATGTGGCAGGCATGACTAGACACCAGAGCGCATGGAATGCTGTTTACCTTCCCACCAAAGTGGTCCCTATTTATCTACTTGCAATTTCTTGCTTTAGAACTGCTAGGTTGGCAGGAGCTTGGACAAATACAGGAGCTCATTCGGTCCTGCAGTATTCAAGTATCGAACTGCTGCTTCCAGTCAGTGTCTTAGCCACTTGAGCCACTGACTATGATACAAAAATCACAGCATAGAGACACCTACTCCATGATGCTCACCGACCTAAAAGGAGACCGCACTAAAAGAATTTGTCACCTCATAAATCAAATCTATTTATTATCAAAAACAATCCTTCTCCCCTGACTCTGAAATGCATGCTTTCTCCTCTAGAAATGCAACATTATTGATATATAACATTATTCATATATACTCGATCCTTGAATGTGCATCTTGTTCTTTATCACCCTTCCTCACGCCGCTTGTATGTTTGAGAAGGGTGTCTGTTTTTGGTCATTTATCTTGTAGTTTGCATCAGATTTGGCATGGATGAAATCAGTGGTGGGTTCCAAAAAAAAATTACTAATACACTGTGGGCTTGGTATGGTGGGCGTGGCCAGGGGGGAAGCCCTGTGTTGCACCCAAATTACTTTATTTCAAAACTTGGATGGGCAGGGCCAGCCAGAATTTCTGCTACCGGTTCTGGCAAACTGGTGCCAACCTGCTGATGCCCACCACTGGATGAAATCAAATTCAAAACTGGCAACTGCACAAAGTTATATGTAGGAAATTCTGGTGCAAAATTGCCTCTTTTTAGGGGGGAATTTTATTTTACTTTTTTTTAGTTCAACCAGCAGAGGTGATCTAATTTTGGGCTGCACAGGCATCGCTTTTCTCCACTTTCTGCCTTGTGTGATTGCTTGATCCAAATTAAAGGCACTCACAAGGAATGCAAATGCATGACGGTAGATATATTTTCATCTCATTCAGAAAGGTGACAGCACACACATGTTCTTTAACCTTGGATCTCCGGCAACCTTGGAAAATGGATGTAAAAAGGCAGGAGGAAATAGATGACAAGTTCATAAGCATTTTAGGCGAGGAAGTGGCAATTCTCTGTTTCTGCAAGAACACTTCCTATCATCATGATTAACATAAAAGCTGAATTGCTGGTTACTTCGCTTAGTTGGGATTTAGGGTTTTTTAATTTTTTATTTATACTGCAAATTATTCAGAACATTTCAATTTCAAGGAAATGGTTCCCATCATCTTTCGTTCCATATGGAGCTACTGAGAGAGAGAGAGGCAGTCATTAAAGATGCACAAGGGCAAATTTTCTAGAAGTATAAGCAAAAGGAACATCAATATTTCAAGGTTTTTTAAAAAACAAAAATGAAATCTAACTATTATCCGGTCTTGAGTAAGTGGTTAAAAATCATTGCATTTTAATGGACTTAACATTTCTTCAGAGAGTCCTTTTGAAAATTTAGAAAGAGCAAATAGTTCCACAGCCCCCACCACCTTTGTAAATAATATTTTGAGAACAATGCCATCCTACAATAAGTGAGGAAGCCACAGTGTGAGAAAAGATGCGATGACTGCTGATCTTTTCATCCTGGTCCTTGTAGACTGCCAGTTTCCTTGGCAGTTTCAGCTGTCACACTTGCTTAGAGTTCTTGGAGCTGTTTTTAGTTACTCATTCAAATATTCATAAGAACCTAGGGCTGCAGTTTGCTGTCTGATAACCACTTCATTTTCTGTTCACACAGAGTTTGCCCTTGTGGGACGCCATTTGCTGCCTTGATTGGCTCACTCAGGATCACGTGGCCTTTCAAGGATAATGGAGTTTCCTTGGGAGTAGGTGAAAGAAGCATGTTCTCCCTTTTTTCTTTGCTTGGCTGAACGGTAAAAATGATTGCAGGCGACAGATATGGATTATCAAAGAGATGTGAAGCGATCAGACCTATATCAAGCACTGGTTTGTGCTACCAGAGAAAGCACATCCTTTAATTATTTACCTGGTGGGATATCTCACACCTCAGGAAACCTTAAAATGGTCGCAGTTTTCAGCAAATATTTACTTAACAATATTGTAAGTTGAAACACAGTAATGAAAATAGGTGTAATTCTGTGTAATGATCTTAGAAAAGACCAATGGACTGTGACATTTCCCTGCATGGAGGCTGAACCATAGGAGTGCTGGGTTTTTATTTCATTGCAGTGTGAATTGAATTAACCCTTTGAGGCATCACAATTGCTGGGGGAAATTAGCACAAGCGCGGGGGTGAGGGAGGAACCACAAACTTTCTCTGGTTGTTATTATTACCTGTAATTCAGGGATTCTAATCAACTCACATAGTAAGGGACACCAGCATGAGCATGCTAGCTTTGTCCCTCACCCCCAACATCACTATGCTTGTTGCTCTGAATTGAGATGGAAGCAAATGGGAAAAATCTGTTTGTGAAAGCTGTGTCGTCTAGACTAAAGAAAATAGGGAAAACACGGAGACCAGAAAGATATCACCTAGACAGCATCCCTAAAGAATATGCGGTGGAGGTGATGAACAGATTTAATGGCTTAGACTCGGTAGACAGAGTACCAGAAGAATTATGGACGGCGATGAGGGACATCATGCAGGAAGCAGCAAAGAAAACCATACCAAAAAAAAGAAGAGTAAGAAAGCAAAGTGGTTGTCTGATGAGGCTCTTAAAATAGCAGAGGAAAGAAGGAACGCCAAAGTCAAAGGAGAAAGGAAAAAATACAATCATTTGAACACAAAATTTCAAAGAAAAGCAAGGAGAGATAAGGAAAACTACCTAAAAGAACAGTGCAGAGAAATGGAGGAAAACAACAAAAGAGGCAGAACCAGAGATCTTTTCAAAAAAATCGGCGAAATTAAGGGAACATTTAAAGCAAAAATGACTATGATAAGGGACAAAGACAGAAAGGAGCTAGCTGATGCAGAAGAGATTAAGAAAAGATGGAAAGAGTACACAGAGGAACTCTACAAAAAGGACCTCAACACTCCTGACAATCACAATGATGAAGAAATTGAACTTGAGCCAGACATCCTGGAGAGCGAAGTCATAAAGGCCCTAAAGAGCACTGCAAACAACAAAGCTAGTGGAGATGATGGTATCCCAGTTGAATTTTTCAAAGCGCTAAAAGATGATGGCGTCAAATTACTGCATTCAATATGCCAGCAGATTTGGAAAACAAAACAGTGGCCACAGGATTGGAAAAGATCAGTTTACGTCCCAATCCCAAAAAGGGGCAATGCCAAAGAATGTTCAAATTATCGAACAATCGCGCTCATCCCACATGCCAGCAAGGTGATGCTCAAGATAATACAGGATAGACTTCAGCAACATGTGGAGAGAGAATTACCAGAGGTGCAGGCTGGTTTCAGAAGAGGCAGGGGGACTAGAGACCACATTGCCAACATACGCTGGATCATGGTAAAAAAACAAAGGAACACCAGAAACAAGTTTACTTCTGTTTTATTGACTACACCAAGGCATTTGACTGTGTGGACCACAACAAGATGTGGCAAGCAATTAAAGGGATGGGAATACCAGAGCACCTCATATGCTTCCTGAGAAATCTGTACATGAACCAAGAAGCAACAGTTAGGACAGAACATGGAATGACAGAGTGGTTTGGAATAGGAAAAGGAGTAAGACAAGGCTGCATTTTGTCACCATGCTTATTCAACCTATACACAGAGCACATAATGCGCAGTGCAGGGATGGAAGAATCACAATATGGGATTAAAATCGCTGGGAGAAACATCAATAATCTGAGATATGCAGACGATACCACCCTAATGGCAGAAAGTGAGGAAGACCTAAAGAATCTCTTGTTTGGGCTGAAGGAGGAGAGTGCAAAAGCTGGCTTGAGACTCAATATCAAGAAAACCAAGATAATGGCAACAGCCCCAATCAGTTCCTGGAAAATAGACGGGGAAGAAGTAGAAGCAGTGACAGATTTTACTTTCTTAGGATCAAAGATCACTGCAGATGGGGATTGTAGCCATGAAATAAAAAGGTGACTGATTCTTGGGAGACAAGCAATGAGAAACCTGGGGAACATAGTGAAAAGCAGAGACAAAACATTGCAAACAAAAATTAGAATAGTCAAAGCAATGGTTTTCCCAGTAGTAATGCATGGATGTGAGAGCTGGACAATTAGGAAGGCTGAACGCAGAAGAATAGATGCCTTTGAAATGTGGTGTTGGAGGAGGGTTTTGAGAGTCCCCTGGACAGGGAGGAGAACAAATAGGTCAATCTTAGAAGAAATTAACCCTGATTGCTCATTGGAAGGTCAAATAGTAAAGATGAAGCTAAAGTACTTTGGACACCAAACGAGAAGGGAGGATTCACTTGAGAAGGCATTGATGTTGGGAAAGGTGGAGGGCAAAAGAAGAAGGGGAAGGCCAAGGATGAGATGGCTAGAGGGCATTGTAGACACAATGGGCACAGAGCTGGGAGGGCTGAGGGGGATGGTGGAGGACAGAGGCGCCTGGAGGAAAATGGTCCATGGGGTCGCAAAGGGTCAGAGTCGACTGTGCGACTGAACAACAACTAGACTTCTATCAAAAGAGAATTAAGAACTGTGTGAGGGATCTACAAAAGCAGAAGAATGTCCTTTGCCCCCACAGCATGCCATAGAATATACCTCTCCCTCTCCATAATGCTTAAGCAAGGAATACTTTTATAAGGGTCAATCACAATCCCACAGTCACTTAGCGGAACTTGAGCAAGAAAGATCTCTGTCATAACATATCTATATCTCTAAAGTGAATCTGTGCATTTTTATGTCCTCAATGCACATGGGGCCCCCATGCCCCACCCCCCTACCAGTTTCCCTGGACCTACTTTGTGTCCCATTCATTCAAAAGAGGGAGGCCAGGAAGCCCGGAGTGGGGCGCTAGCCCCACCAGAGAGAACTGCAAAAATCGTGCATGTCACAACTGGGCGACACCAACAAAGGGAGGGTGCATTCGCACGCAACAGCGCACAAGCGTCACCACCAAGCAACTGACCGGTGATGCAAGGCCACCCCTTCAGAAGCTATCTCCCACCTGGCCCCCACCCCAATGCCACAATCCCATTCCCTGACCAGGCATGCAAGGCAGCCAGAGGCAGCCACCGCGCCCCTCCAGAAGCTGCCTCCTGGCCAGCTGACACCACTGCAACGCTATCCCCTGCCCTAACAGGCAATGCAAGGCCACCAGAGATGGCCGCTGCACAAATATAAATGCTGCCACCTACCCGCCCGCCCACCTACTGCTGCCCCCTCAGTAAGTTTGCCGAATAACAAGATCAACATTCTATGCTGCCACTCTTCAACTCGCAGCTGCCCCATGCCAGTGGCCGATCATTGAAGATGTCCTCTGTGACTGCCTGCTAGCCAGACTTCAGGACGAAAAGGCCCAATGCAGGCTGATGACCTGGGACACACTCACCTTCAAAAGTGAGTTAAAGGAAGTGTTGGCATCTGAGGCAGCCAGGTCGGGGGTAAAGCTGTACAGGCCCACCACTGCTCTTCGCCATCGTGTTCGTCTTCAACAGCATCACCGGCGTCATCGTCGATGTCTGGATCCAGTGATGAGGATGGAGGGGTCGGAAAGGTCTGAAGGAAAAAGGAGAAGCGCTCCCCAAAGGTCCTGAAGAGGTGTGGCAGTTGTGGGAGCAAGCACGACCATCGAAAGTGTCCTTTTCAAAAAGCGGATTGCCACCATTGCAGCAAATGAGGACACATTGGAAAAGTGTGCCGCCAGAGGAGCAGGCAAACCACAGCATCGGATGAGCACCCGAGGAAGTCAGGAGCATACATTTGGTCAGTGACACATTGACAAAATTAGCCAGCGAGTAATGGACCAGTCAATGGAAGGACAGGGAGAACCACTGGATTTTGGGGTACCCTCAGCCGATGAAATTCAAAATAGTTCCACGTTAGGATCCTCCCCTGCCTGCTTATTCCAAGGGGGAGATGAAGAGGGTTCTGACTCAAATCGAGCATCTTTGTATCTTTGGAGGGAGTCAGAGGTGTCTAGAAATTCTGGTATTGTTTTACAGGATCAGGGGGAGTTTTTCAAGTGCTCCCCTACTCGTCCATGTGAGAAATGGAGCTATGATTTTTCCCCTGTGGGCCCCATCCTCCAGTGTTTGAGTCTACCCCTACTCATACCCATACCTGTCAAGTATCCTGTTTTCCCCAGGAAAAAACCTTATTTTTACCCCACTTTCATCCCCCTCCTGTTTTATTAATTTCCCCGTAATATCCCTTTTTTTAAAAAAATCCTGACCGAAGCCCTCACAGGCAAAGTTGCATTATGTTATTCCTGCCACCAGAGGTCACTGTGGCTTTTTGCTTGTGGAAGGAGAGAGAAAAGGTGGTGAGGGCCTTCTGTAGTTTCTCTTTCATTTCCCTGCCACATGGTCATGGAGGCTTCGTTTTTGCTGCTGCTGGTCGGAGTCACCATGGGACGGGAGTCTACTCTAGGTGAGCGATATTTCATATATGGAGATTAACTCCTCAGCTGCTGGGAGGCTTTGAAACCACAGAGGTTGCTTTTTACTCTACTAATTCCCTTCCTTAAGCTGGATCCGACATTCTCAGGTGTTGGTGTTTCAACTGGTTGCAGTGAGGAACAAATAGATTGGTTAATTTGGGGAAAATGAATCCCTTGCTCCTCCAACCTAATGGGGGGGGGTGTTCCTAGCCACCTGCAGGGCTAGTTCACCCTAGGGGGCTGGTTTACTATTCTGCTCTTTGCTTCCCAGAAAAATTTTAAAATTAAAAATGAGTAAACAAGAAAGAAAACAAAACAAAAGTCCCCCAAGAAGATAGGAAAAGAGTTCTTTGGCCCACACAGCTTTATGCCCATTGCATCTACAATACCATCTAGCCATCTTATTTTTGGCCACCCCCTTCTTTTGTCCTCCACCTTTCCGAGCATCAAGGCTTTCTTAAGTGAATCCTCTCTTCTCATTTGATGTCCAAAGTACTTCAGCGTCATCTTTACTATTTGACCTTTAATGAGCAGTCATGGTTGATTTCATCTAGGATTGACCTATTTCTAACACCACATTTCAAAGGCATCTATTTTTCTGCACTCAGCTTTCCTAATGGTCCAGCTCTCACACCCATACATTACCACCGGGAATACCATTGCTTTGACTATGCAATTTTTTGTTTGCAAGGTGATGCCTCTACTTTTAACTATGTTCGCCAGGTTTCTCATAGCTTGTTTCCCAAGCATCAGTCGCCTTTTTATTTCATGGCTGCAATCACCATCTGCAGCGGCCTTTGATCCTAAGAAAGTAAAATCTGTCAGTCGTATCCAACTCTAGGGTTCAGTGCTCATCTCCATTACAGTCAAAGAGCCATTTTCATGGCCATGTGGCAGGCATGACTAGAGCCCAGCAAGTCACATGGCTATATTTGGCCACGCCCACAGTGGCCAAAATTTCCCTTATTTTCAAATCCAAAACTTGACAGGTATGCTCATACCCCAAAGGGGGAAGTTTGTGTTGAGTTCCCCCACACACACACACTCATGGTCAAAGGAGGGAATTTCAGTTTAGTTCTTCCCCTTCAAATTCTGGTTCTGAGTTCGAGCGTTTACCTGCTCAACCCTTCACAAAATGGGATTATGAGTTGGTTTCTCCCCTCCCTAATTCAAGTTCTGAAATGGGCAATTGCTCCCAACATGCTATTAGTCCAAGCAGTTCCCGCATTGCGGGAAATCCTTTATCTTCCTCAGCTAGCCATAGGGCTCAGCTACCTGACCAGGCGTCAGTGTGGCCAAAAAGATCCTGTGCCCCCCCCCAATGGTTACAGGACTTTGTGTGAATCTAGGGGGGGAGGGATGTTGTGTATTTAATAAAAATGATTCACCATTTTGGGTTCTCCTTAGTTTCAAGTAACGCGAGATTGGGGTTCGCGCCATTTTACTCCGAGAAGCGCGAGTGGAGTCTGGTCCAGGATCACCCGATTATCTCCTCAGTTCCATCAACCAATCCTGTTAATTCCCACCTAAATGTATCTTCGCCTAAATGTATATAAATCGCTGTGGCGCAGTTGAAATTGTGTTCTAATCCCTGAATAAAGTTATGTGTTTGGCCCGTTATGCTGGCTGCTCCTCGTTATTTTCAGAACACTAAAATTACAAAATGAGAATTGTAATAATTGGAAATCTGTTGCTGCCAATAGTATTATTTCCATTGCATAGCTAGAGCTCACTACAATCTTAAAACCAGTAAAACACTAATTTAAAATACTAATAGCAAACTAAAAGAAAAAATCAAAACACTATATGCTCATAATAAAAGACAGATAAACTCACAGTGACACAAGTGATCCATTACACAGCCAGGTCCTAGATTTTTATACCTATACTAATCAAACTGAAGAAAGCAGGCAAGAAATCGGAAGAACATTGGGACTCAGAAAAACAGTTATGAAGAAACTTTTAAAAAATAAGGATATACAGTGATACCTCATACAACGTCCAAACTAGGTTCCACAAGTTTGGACTTTATACGGATTTGGACTTTGTATGAGGCATGCAAAATCCTAGCCGTGATGCCTCAGACAGCGTCCAAATCCTTGCTGCGATGCCTCGTACAACATCGTTTCCATAGAAATACATTGTACTGTAACAGCACAGACTTCAGGGCAAAGTCAAGGAAACAGACAGGAAACTGACAGAACTTTAAGAAATCATTGTCTAAAGGCTAAATACATTACAAAAACATGTCAAACAACCCTGATTGTCCAAGAACTTGAAGAATGGTGCAAAAATCCCAGGAATGCTTCTAAAAATTCTGATGAAATTTTTGTAAAAAAATCCAAAATCATGCTCAAAACCACTCCTAAACACTCTTTGCCTCACGGAAAACTCACAAGAGCGATGCACGCATGCATCCTGCCTTTTATACTGCCCAGGCACAATGCAACCTGGAAAAACCCCAATGCCTCATACAAAGCCACAGCAACTTTGTATGAGGCAACTTTTTCAAGGAATTAGGTGTTGTTGTATGAATTCGATGTTGTATGAAGCAGACTTTGTATGAGGTATTACTGTATATGGATGAAATATAAGGCTCTAAACCCAAGATAATACATATTAAGATATTGTCTTTATTAGGTGCAATTGTAACATTTATTTATTTATTTATTTATTTATTTATTTATTTATTTATTTATTTATTTATTTATTTATTTATTTATTTATTTATTACTGTATTTGTATTGCCACCTCCCTCACCAAAGCGACTCCAGGCGGCTCACAACAGTATCAAAAGTTCAAAATACAAAACGTCCCTATTATACAGAACTAAACAATTAAAACTTTAAAAACCATTAAAACCAGATTAAAACACCCTCCCTATAAAATTGAAAAACCTGGATGACCTTATATAAGCTAGCGGGGGGGGGGCTACCACACCAGCAGTGTCCCACACCTGCTGCGCTACCCAGGATTTAAGGCCCTTTCTGAAGGCCGGCAGCTCTGCCTGGAGGTGCAGTTCAGTCAGCAAAAGGGTGGAGCAGATACGGAGAAGGCCCTCCTTCTAGTGCCAGAGATAGAGATACAAGCCTCTCTAGAAGATGGAACCACTAGGGAGCCCCTCTGGTATGATCTTGTAGGACAGGCAGATGATCTGGGGTTGATGCTGTCTCTTAAGTATCTTGGGACAGAGGATAGCTAGGAAATGAAGAAAGCTAAAAGGAAAGAAAAGTTATTCTTTTAATTGGTGTTGAAGTAGAGTTTTTTGGATCCATGGACTGCCAGGAAGATAAATAATGGTTGTTATGTGAAATCAAGCTTGTACTCTTCCTAGAAGCACAAGGAGCTAAACTGAGGTTGTCATATTTCAGTTATATTGTGAGACTTACTGGAAAAGACAAGGATGCCAGGAAAAATGGAAATTAGTAAGGAAAACAGGATGATCACACACGAGATGGACTTAACAGACCTTTAGCCTGCAAGACCTAAGCAGAACTGCAAATGGTACAAGCTTCTGGAGACTATTCATTTATAGGCATGTCATAAAAAAAGGAAGTGGTTTGATAACATAACAGAGGTAAAGTGAAATCCCAGGCTGACCTAGTATGAGAAAGATTTAGGCTCTTTCCGTTTACCCCCTACATTGGTTAATAAACTTATTTTGGACTTTGCCCCTACACAATCTGCAGATTCTGTTTCCTCACTTTCAGTTATAAGCAGGTTAAAAATATTCAATTTAAAAAATCCTAAAACAGATATTTCTATAACACATTACAAGAACTGGCTCCCTGCAACCACTGTAATGAAAGGTTTACAATGAACAGAGGCAGACATTTTCATTAGCACCTATGTAGAATGAGGGAGGCATTTGAAATCCACCCTTATCTATGACTCAGGCATGTGTGCTAAATAGTAAGCTCATTGTTATCCTTAGTTTCAGATAGATAGATTAGATTAGATTTATAGATTAGATATGATACATTATTGGCCAAATGTAACAAACACATGGCATTTAACATCAGTACCAAAAACTCTCAGTGTGCTAACTGGTCAGAAACAACACATAAAAACAAAAGCAATGACAGAATTTATATATACAATGAGTTATTCATTATATCCTATCAAATAATATAATTAAATGTTCAACTGAATGATGACATGGGGATATAAACTATCTCTAGGTATCCATGGAAAGTCTCAGAATTTAGCCTCCACATATTAGGGGGGGGGTTTAACCTGTACTCATTCAATCAATAGATCGGTAGGTCGATAGATATGCTACATTCTAAGACATTTTGTGGCATCCTGATGCTCCCTGTCACAAAAATTGTGCAAAAAACAAACAAACAAACTCTGCAATCATTATGATTTCTCAACCATGGAAAATGCAGGAACAGTAGTTTTGCAGATCTTCCAAAATCTCAAAAAAAGAAAAACAACTGACACTAGAAATGAAACTAAAAGTGGATTTCTAGCAACATTTGATTCAGCTTGTTGTTGTTGTTGTTTTTAGTTATTTGTAGGGGCTGATAAAAGACCCACTAGATCATAAGTCCAAAAATGTGCCAACTCTTTAGTTAGGTCTCTAAAGTGTAAGCCTTACATCTTAAACTGAGTTTGTATAACAGCATGGGAATAAGTCAGCATGGGAATAAGTCAGAGGAAGGCTAGGTCCAGATAATTCTGGCTCATAGGTCCATAGAGAAATGGTGATCCGGCACAAACTGCACAGGGGAAATTGAGCTGCAAAGACCCCTGGGATGGAATGCCACTTTCCCATACACTTTCCCATTGCTTCTGGGGAGCTTTTAGCCTTGGTGGTGTGAATGGTGTATGGGAGTAATTCTGTTACCTCTGCAGCAACTCGCTGAATCCCAGGGTGTGGGGCAAAGTTTCTTCTCCAAGGCAGCAGACTCCATTAAGTTGATCCAAAATAGACACAGTTCTCCTTCCCAGGAATAAGGCCTTATTGTTAAAGTTCCCCTTCTCCGATTCACTCTGTTTGGCAGCAGGAGCGAAAAGGAGCAAGCTTGACAAACCAAGTCCTTTTATGGTTTTTATTGGAAAAATAGCAAAGTCCAGTAAATGACTAACTAAAGTTAAACTAATTTAAAACATTAGTTGCCCTAAGAAATAAATGAAAGCAATAAGCTACCACTTGCCTAAAATATGCAGCGGCGGTCTTTGCCGCCCCATACGAGATAGTACGGACCGGGACCCATCAAGATTACAAGCAATATGGGTCCTCGTAGCATCAGATAACGGACCTCTCATTGAAGAAATTAGCTAGGTTTTTATTCCTTTCTCCATGAGAAACTTGTCCCGGAGAAGTGCTAATTGACTTGTCAAAGTGACAGTTTCGTGCATACTTCAAAGATAGCAGTTGGCTAGCTATCAGTGTTCTCATCTCAGTATCTGAGATTGGACCTTCTTTCGGTACTGTTCCCGGAGCTTGGCCTTGGGAAAAGTACAAGAGGTGCTTTCCCAGTCACTGGGTAAAATGGTGGAGTGTGCTTTCTAAAATGGCTTCAGTTAGGCTAAGTGACATAAATGATAGAAAGAAAATAAAAGCAGTGCTAGCATTTTTATGTAAAATACTAATAAACTAACAAGTGATTAACATAAAATGATGTTGTTATTGTTATTATTGTTGTTATTGTTGTTATTGTTGTTATTGTTGTTGTTGTTGTTATTGTTGTTATTATTATTATTATTATTATTATTATTATTATTATTATTATTATTATTATTATTATTATTATTATTATTATTATTATTATTATTATTATTATTATTATTATTATTATTATTATTATTATTATTATTATTATTTCAGCTTTATACCTCGCCCTACTCAGCACTATGGCCGACACAGGGCGACATTACAACATAGTCAAATACAATATGATAATGCAAAATTGCAATAGAAAAATAACATATCAAAATTACACAACAAGAAAAAAATACAATAATCCAAAGGGGAAGTGGGGTCGGAGCCCACAGCTCAATGACTTAAACAGGATTTAGCAAGGAGTGGGCTCAACAACCACGTCAGAGCACAACTCCAAGTCCTCGGGATCATCGCCAAAGCAGGGCAACAAAGTGGCTTTGCAAGTCCAAACTCCTGCGGCCAAGCCAGACCGGGAAGAGAATCTCGACACTGACCTCCTTTCCATATTAGGATTGCTTTCCTTACATTGCTGATGTCATTTCCTTCTCAAGCTTTTCCAATGTTCCTCCATGAAGAAAACATGTTTCCCACCACTTCCAACATAGCCAGAACAAGGATTTACATCACCTTTACAAACTCAGCTGTATTTCCCTAATAAACACAAGCTTTCCTATTTTCTTAGAAACATAGGCAGGATTCCTATGTTGTTGGCAAAATTTTAAAAAATTATTTCATGTAGGATGCTCTCTGCTTTTGTACAAGTTAGCATAGCCACTGTCCAACCTTTCTGAGCTCTGAATCAAGAGCAAACCACAATAGAGGATAAATTGCTTGAGGATAATAATTTAGTGGAGATTTGGGCAAATTACAGTTCCTCAAGTTGTTTTAGTTGCCCCTCGATTGTCCTCCAGACTTCTATTTGCTCAATTTAAAAAAGTACATCAATTTTTAACACCTACAAATATTAATGTTTCAAAATTAGGAATGGTCTTCCAGCCACTTCCATTTTCATTGTATTAAGCCTATCTGGCCTTTTGAAGGTCCCAGGGACAGATGAATGTCCCCAAGACAAGTTGAGGGTACTCACCCAGATTTAGAACTAGGAAATAGCAGAAGAAATGATGGAACACTACTGCTTTAAATTCCTCCCTCTAAATGCTATGTTCACTTTATAATAAAGTAGTGGAAAGCTATAGCCTTCTAGATGCTTCTGGATTGCAATCCCCATCATTCACCACCATGTTGGCTGATGAGACCTGCAGTCCCACAGTGTTTAGAGGGCCACGATGTGCCCACCTCTGTGATAGAAGAACATTGGAGTTCAGTAATATTATATATCTTCACACTAGGACATGAAATTGACCCTGCAGATGATATAATATTTCCTGTGCTAGGAGCTACAGCTTGTTGACTGGCTTTTGGAATGATTAGATTATTTCTGTGTTATGCTAAAGATACAATTGCTCTGTTGTCTGTAAGTAAAAAGCAAAATTAGAGCAATATATGCATTAAACCTGCTAGACTATTTCACTGCATACACAGTGCAAGCTTTTGGGCTCTCCAGAACACTGCCTTAGGCAAGATTATGAAAACATGTAGAGATAAGAAGAGTAACAGGAAGTCTACAAATTACTTATGTGCCCCTTTTGTGACATTTAATGGCACTAATGAAGTCATTACCCAACTCTGGTTTTTCTTTTAGCTAAAAATATGGCCCATAAGGATCAAGCAAAGAAAGCAAGATCAGTTTGGGGAAGAAAGAGGAGCCACAGAGAGCTGTACCATCAGTCATAACTAACACCAGGATAGGACAAAGATGGAGGCAAGAGTTTTGAGAGCATCAAACACAGTTGAAAGAATTTATTACACAGTTGCTGGCGAAAGTACAAAATTGAATAGACAGCTGAGAAGCCTTCTGTAGAAAGTGAACAAAGGCTGGGAAAGATGCAATGAGTGCTTCATTCTGTGTGATTCTCCTTTGGCTCTGCTGAAATGAAATCTGGTGAAAGTAAGCCCACCATCACCCTAGAAAAGGATTAGAGTTTTCATTGTAAATATAAGCTAAGACCATCCCTGGAAGGGTGGGGGCAAAGTAATAATGCCATTTTCTCATAACACCCACTATCACAGTTGCAGTGAAGAGACTGTCAGCATTTCTATTACAGTGCCATATTTCAGGGGCTTATAAGCAGCACACGAAAAGATGCTCTGAAAATTGAATCCAAGACACATTCTGTCTTTAGTTACAACTTATATATTACTCTCAGACCTGTGAGGCTGGATACTGTGAACACGAAATAGGGATCGTAAACAAGACAGACCTAAATCATATCAGGTGCACTGATGTGATATTAAGTTAAGGCTGTTGCAGCTCTGGATGGCTGATCTTTCATTCATGGTCTATTTTTCTCCAGTTTTAATATCAGGGCATTGAAAGACCAGGTTGGTGAGGGAAGGGAGGGGACAATACCACACAAAATAATTTGAAATATCATCATAGTTCATATAACCTGACTTAGCAGTGCATGCTTAGAACTCAAATGAAACACTATGCTATTTGGGGTAAAATGAAACCCTAAGCTATCAGGATGTATCTCAAAGTGATTTTCCAACATCACATTTCTAACATGATCAAAAAAATGAATTCCATCTAAGCTGTGCAGATACTGTAGGTGGCTTACTGGATTCCGTTGAGTTTGATAAGAAAAACAGCACCAGTCCAAGATATTTTCCCTATTTCCCTCCAGCCAAGATACACTGCACCCAAGGCTGGGAAACTTATTTTTTCTCCTAAGGTATAAAATCTGAAATAAACCTCTAGCTAGGTATAAACATACAGCAAAGATAAGATGCCCTTTCAGTATTTAAAGTCAGCAGCCTGAGAAGGCTTCTTTGCTATGTCTAACAGTAGAGGTGGCCCTAAATAAAGACCTGTTTTATACATGTCAGAGAAGGAGGTGCCAAGTATTACTTGGTGATTAATTAACCAGACCACTGGAAGTGTCAACAGCATCAGTTGGAGGTGCTTCACAAAGTAATATGTGGAACCGTGAGGAATTACATAGCCCTCAAATCTCACCTAACTTTGGAATACAGTAATGTCAGGACCAACCAGAAATCTAAAATAAAGAATGGCAGTCAAGCTTGGTATAGAAAACTGTGGGTATAACTATACTAATCACAAGAGAAAGCCACAACTAGAGGAATCTGCATTACAATAACTGAAATCAAAATGCTCAGATCCTTGGAGTGTGTGAAGTCCATCGGTGAAGTAGAGATAGATACTAGACATGCCATGTTTTGATAGGGCAGGAACAACACATACTATAGAGCTATTATGGAGTTGTATTCAGAGTAAGAAAATATGTTAGTTTCAGCTGTTACAAAAAAATTTACATAGTCAAGCCAGGTAATGCTTATCTTTCCTCCCCAAAAACCTCATGGACATCAACATTACAAATCTGTTGTTCCAACCACTGGTGAAGATGAAAAAAAGCATCCAAAATTGTATTACAAAATCAACATTGTTGATGTGAAAGACTGACTAGGAAGACAAAATGAATATGGAGAAAGGATGATCTACATCGGACTGAGATAGTCTACTCACCCATTCTACTAAAACTCAGAATAGGAACAGAACCATAGAATCACTGAGCTGGAAGGGGCCTTATAGGTCATCAAATACAACACCCTGCTCAGTGCAGGAATCTGAATCAAAGTAGATTGGACAGATGGTTGTCCAATTCTCTCTTGAACCAATGTTGGAGTGCTCACCACCTCTCAAGGCACTGCTGTAACCGTTAAGAATTTTTTTCTGATATTCAGCCTGTATCTGACTTCTTTTAGTTTGAGGTCATTATTACGCATCCTGCACTCAGGAATGACCATGAACAGATCCCGACCCTCCTCCTTATGACAATTTTTCAGGTATTTGAAGAGTGCTATCATGTGTGCTGGCATTCCCATTAGATTTTGTATACCACACTTTGTGTTCTGGTCATATTCTAACTTCTCTATCATGTATAATCTTAAGACTCTTTATCATTTTACTGTGTGCTTCTCCTTCTCTTGGTATTATTCTGATCTCCTAGTTTATTGATGTGGAACTATTTCAACCTAGGCTCTGGAACTCCTTGCTCAGTACACATTTTACAATCAACACTGACTTTGACCTCTGCTGTTACCTTTGACTGTGCTTTTTGGGTTTCCCCCTTCTGGACAGAAGATTAAGAGGTTTTACTTTCCCTTTTTAACCTTGGACTGGACAGACTGTCATTAGATTTTACCTTACTAGGAAGAGTTTCATATCAAAACAAAATTAGAGAAGTCAAGGAGAAATGGTGCTCTGAATAAGATATGGAAGATAAAAATAACAGAAGATTGGTGACTCCTTTAATGTCTGTATAAAGATCAAGGAGATAGCAGATATATTAAAAAAATGCTCAGTACTGATGGATAGCAATAATTTCTTGGATATTTGTCATCAAGGGTAGATTTATAGCATGGAGCTAGTACATGAAAAAACTGTCTGAAGATAACAGACCAAGGTAATTTATTCTACCAGATGTTGAAACGGGACAGGAAATAAAAAAAGTGAAAAATCTGAAATGTTAGGGAAACACCAACGTAGCCTGAACTTGATAATATTTTATATATGTATTAAAGTAAAGTTGATGTCTTGATGTGTTTTCATGCAGGGGTGTCCAAATTTTTTGGGCCATAAGCTGGTCACGTGGTTCAGTGGGCCGGTCATGTGGTTCCTCCCACAGCAAGTGGAACTAAAACACACCCATGCGTGCATGAGCGTGTTTTACTTCTGCTTTTGGGAGCAGCGAGGGCAGCATGGGCCAGATCTGACCCACAGGCCATAGTTTGGTCACTCCTGTTTTAGTGAATCCTTTCAATCAAACCTACAGATCAGGCATCGCTCCTGAAATTTGAATGAGATTGACCTTCATTACACTATTCATAAAGGGAAAAGGCTAATATTATAGTGACTGTAGAACTTCATTGACATGGCAGAATTTAGAAAAAGTAGGAAGAAATGGCAGGTGATAAGCAATTAAGATTCAGAGAAGGATCTGGAACTAAGGAATACTTCTCTGCAACATTCAATGGCTTGGAGAGTGTGCATTGTACAATACTGTGTATGCTCAGTTCTGCAGTATAACATCACATTGTGGATTTTAGCACAGGCAACTATAGGAAAGAAAGGGACATTTAAAATGTAGATTTATCACAGTGCTAAGAATTTCTTGGATCAAGAGGATCACAACTGAAGAAGAATGAAGACAAATGAACAAAGATCAAGGAACCATGGAACTCATAAAATACACAGAGCTAGAATATTTCAGTCACATAATTAGATACAAAAGACACAGATCATAACAAGTGATCATTCAAAGCAAATAGGAAAAGGAACTCAAGAAAGAAAAAAGTATATTGTCTGCAATTTCATTGTAACTGATCTAATCTCTTCACACACTTGGGTTTTTTCTGCTTTGTGCTCTGAAAATTCCTAATACAGTATAAGCATTTCTTTTTTCACTAGACTACAGCAAGTTCTGCAGTAAACTATTGGTCGATGTCTCTGAAAATCTTAGTCATAGGCTGAAATCTTGTTGCTTTGTTTAACTAAAAAAGGCAAATAGCCTAATATTCAGTCACTTCTAGTTGGTAATGAATAGGTCTCTGGTGAGATTCTTAAACATGTGTGCCCTTTGGAAATGCCAACAACAACTCATTGCCAGTTAGAGGCAACTGAATGTTACACTGTTTGCTTCCTGCAAAGGCAGGTCCCTGAAGTCACAGATATGTCTATGTTTTGTGCCCACAATTTTCTCCATTTCATTCCAGTATATTATTGCCAGACCAGATGACAACTATCTTGTATCTAATTTAATTGCCTAAATGTAAAACTAAACATCTACCAAGATTGTCACTGGAAAGAAAGACAGACAGACAGACAGACTAGTCTGGTATGAGTAGTTGTTAATAAACCCATGTTGGGTCTTAGAAATCATTACTTCTTTTTCTAAATCCTCATAACCATTTACAGTAAAACCTCGGATAAAGTCCAAACTCTGTTCCACAAGTTTGGATTTTATCCGATTTTGGATTTTATCCGAATCAAATGGGTGATGCATTGGATAACGTCCAAAAAATGGACTTTATCTGAGGTTCCTATACCAAATACCTTGGATAACATCCATTTTTAGCAGTTTTGGACTTTATGCAATGCATCACATGTGCATGAAAACCGCAACTTTATCCAAATCGGACTTTATCCAAATCAGACTTTATCTGAGGTACCACTGTACTTGATCTGTTATAAAACCTTCTTATCCATGCCAAATTGATCTGTCTTCATCCTTCCTTCCTCCTTTTTTTAAAGATAAAGAACACATTTGCCCATATCTAAGCAGTAATCACATGTTTACCATACCCGTCAAGCGCTACTCCAGAAAATACGGGAACTGCTCCTGCCCGGGTGCACATGCATGGCAAAAACTCCTTTGTACATGCACAGAACCCCTTTGTTCATGCACAGAACATGTTTGCACATGCACAGATGGGTTCTGTACATGTGCGTGAGTGCAGTAACCCCTTTCCCTGCCATTCTAAATACAGGACGTTTGGTGTATGGGACCAAAGACGACCGGACAACCGAAGGGTTGGTTTAACACAGGTTTATTGCATGAGGTTCCAGTTAAGCATGAGGTAATGGCGGTGATACATCTCAATATATACAGTAGCTCTCTTCATTTGAATCTTGTAGCACGGTAGCTGATTGGTTGCTACCGGCGTGGCCTCGCCCAGGCACGCCTCCATTCCTGCTGCTGAATGCAGGTCTTTCTTCAGCTGCTGAATGCGGGGAAGGTTTTCCCGCGGCTGTCCGTGATTGAGCAATGTGAACCATGTGAGAGTGAACGCTCGCAGCTGCCCTCTATAGGCTGTCTGCTCGCGTTCCTTTACAGCTGATATCGTTTGTATCTTTAGTGGTTACAATCTTGCCTTACAGTATAATGAACATGCATACATACATAACATCCCTCCCCCCTAGGATGGGACGAAGTCCCGCAACCATTGTGGCTTGCCGCACGTTCGCTTGGGGCGTGCTTGCGCCTGCCCTAATTCTGGAGAGCCTGTGATCCCTGACTCCGCGGGAGCTTGTCCTGCAACGGGAAACGGGGATTCGTTAGTGGCTCTGTGGGGCGTCCGTGCCTGCCTTGCGCTTGGGGAAGGGAATGGGATGAACAGTTGGGAGGTAAATCCCTGCCTATTGCCCTCGGACCCCGGGGACCCTCCTAGTGTGAACCGCGGCACCGATGAGGTCGCCCTTGGGGAATGGCTACCTTCTGATCCCTGCTCGGGGGACCTTAAGACTGTGGTGGTGGGCGGACTCGCTGATGCCTCCGGTCTTGGAGGTGTCGGTCTCCGGAACATGGGCGCTATGTTGCATTCTAACTCACAGGGGCTACTGGGACTGGAGGTACCAGGGGCTGAACTGAAACCCCTCTTTTCGCTAGGACGGGTGGGGGACCACTCCGCTAACTCCCCCTGGTACTGTAAATCAACGTCTAAACCTCTATGGGCCTCTGAGCCTCGGGGGGACTTCCGCGGCTTCCGCGGGGTATGAGTGTGGTTGGGGCTCCTCCTTTCTGACGGGGACTCCCGCAGCCCGGGGCTCCTCCTCTCTGGCGGGGACTCCCGCAAAAGATTTCCGTGGATCGATTCCCTTTCCTCCCCCCTTGGTGGGGACCCATGCTCCCCTTTTCCTCCCCCTTGGGCTAAACGGGTGGGGGAGTACCCTAACGCTGAATCAATGCTGGTCTCATCCTCGTCTTGCTCTCCGGGGACCCTACGCCTGAGTTGGTCCACGTGTCGCCTCCACAGGAAACCTGTACTGGTCTCTACGCGGTATGAGACGGGGCCGGTTTGATCTACTACGGTGCCCGGCACCCAGGCTGGCCCCGCGCTGGCGTAATTCCTGCAGTGTACTGGGGCGCCTATGCTGAAACTCTTTGTGGGTTCCACCCCTATGTTCCGCCCTTTGTCCTCTACTCTCGTGGGGTCTAGCTTGGATATCCCCGTGGCCAGCTTCCTGCGCATCAACAGCTCTGCGGGGGAGTACCCTGACGCTAAGGGGGTGACCCTGTATCTCAGCAGGAATTGGCACAATTTCAGGTCGAGGTCTCCGGGACCCATGCGCAGTAGCGCGTCTTTCGTGGTGCGCACGAGGCGCTCTACTTGGCCATTGGTGGCCGGGTGAAAGGGGGCGGAGGTGACGTGCCGAATGGCGTTGCGTTCCATGAATGCCCTGAACTCGGCGGACGTGAAACAGCTAGCGTTATCGCTGACGAGGGTGTCGGGTAAACCGAACGTGGAAAAGACCCTCCTTAACTGTTTAATGGTTGTGGTCGAGGAGGTGCTCGAGACTGGAATGACCTCCAACCACTTAGAGAACGCGTCCACCACGAGGAGGAAAAGCGTTCCCCTGAATGGGCCAGCAAAGTCTACGTGAACTCGGGACCAGGGTCCCCTCGCAGCGTCCCATTCCCTAGGTGGCGAGCGAGCCTCTTCTGGCCTAGAGCTTTGGCACGCCTCGCAAGTGCCGACCATGTGTTCGATGTCGGCGTCTAACTGGGGCCACCAAAAATAACTGCGGGCTAGTGCCTTAGAGCGTACGATCCCCGGGTGGCTGACGTGCAGCAGTTTAAGCACCCTCGGCCTGAGAGACGTGGGGATCACTACCCGCTGTCCCCACAAGAGGCAACCCCTCTCCAGGGACAACTCCAATCTCTTTTTGAAAAATGTGTCGAATTCCGCTGCTGGGGAAGACACGGGCCACCCTTTCTGCACCCAGGAGCAAACTGTGGCCAGCGTTTTGTCCTTGCCAGTTGCTTTGGCGATGTCGGCCGGTACTACTGGAGGGGAGTCTAGGACCTCTATCATTAAGACCTGGTGGTCCCTCTCTACTCCGCCCACGTGGCAGCAATCCCGGGGAATGGGGGACCTCAACAGAGCGTCTGCATGACTTATCTCCCTCCCGGGCCGGTATACCAACGCGTGCTGATACGCGTTGAGAAAAATGGCCCATCTGAGCATTCTCGGGGACAGGATCTGGGGTGTGGGCTTGTCTGCGGTGAAGATGCCCAGCAAAGGCTTGTGGTCAGTCACTATGGTGAAGGGGCGGCCGTACACGATATCATGAAATTTCTTGGTCCCCGCAATGATTGCTAGCGCCTCCCTGTCTGTCTGCGCATAATTCCTCTCCGCTTGGGACAGGGATCTAGAGTAGAAAGCTATCGGGGCCTCCCTACCGTTCTCCAGCACGTGGCAAAGCACCGCCCCCACCCCCACCGGGGATGCATCGCATATCAGGACCACTGGGCGTTTGGGATTGAAGTGGGTCAGAACAGCATCTGATGCCAGGAGTCGCTTCAGGTCATTGAAAGCCTTTTCCTGGTCGTCGCCCCACTTCCATGCCTCGTCCTTTTTTAACAATTTGTGTAGCGGTTCTGCCACGGCTGCCTTCCGCGGGAGGAAGGAGTGGTAGAAGTTGAGCAGTCCGAGGAACGACTGCAGTTCGGGCTTGGAGGTGGGGCGAGGGGCCTTTTTGATGGCGGCTACCTTGGATTGGGCCGGCCTAATTCCCTCGGGAGTAACACGGAACCCTAGGAACTCAACCTCTGTAGCGAAGAAGACGCATTTGTCTTTCCGCAACCTCAACCCCGCCTTTTCGAATATTGTCAGGACCTTTCCCAACCTTGTTGCTAATTCGGCCCAGCTCCCCCCTGTAATTAATACGTCATCAAAATAGGGTAACACCCCCTCCAACCCCTTCAGGAGGCGTTCCACCAATGACTGGAAAATCCCGGGCGCCGAATTCACGCCGAATTGGAGGCGCGAAACCTGGAACGCCCCTTTGTGGGTGACTATGGTTTGTGCAGCAGCTGCGGCGGGGGTCACCGGGAGTTGCTGGTAGGCTTGGGCCAGGTCGAGTTTGGCGAAACACCTCCCCCCGTGTAACCTGGCCAACAAGTGGCTGACTACCGGCACCGGATACGCATTAGGGCGGATCGCCTTATTGATGGTGCACTTGTAATCAGCGCATATTCGGACTTCCCCGTTGGCCTTGAGCGCTGTTACAATTGGAGTTTCCCACTCCGCAGAATCAACAGGAACAAGAATCCCCTGGCCCACTAATTTGTCCAATTCCGCCTCTATTTTGTCCTTTAGTGCGAAAGGCACTCTGCGCGGTTTAAGTCTGATTGGACGTACTCCAGGGTCCAGGTCGAAAGTCACTGGGGGGCCCTTGAATTTTCCGAGCCCCTTTTTAAAAACCTCGGGGTGCGCGTCGCACACGCTCTGTATTGGATCAGTCCCGGCGGCGTGTGCTCCCACGGCGTGCACCCCCCCAATGAACAACCCCAGGGGCTGGAACCATTGAGTCCCGAGGAGGCTGCATTTACCCCCCTTGAGGACGACTAAGGGAAGCGTTGCGGTGTACTTTTTGAACTGGACCTGGAACTTCCCAACCCCCAACACTGGGATGCGGTTCCCCTGCACGTCCTTCAGCGTGGCCCTCAACGCCTTGAGCTTGGGCCGCACGCGGGGGGCGATTTTCATGAACTCCCCCTGGGAAATAATGGAGTATGAGGAACCCGAGTCCACCTCCATTCTAACAGGGGCCCCTTGTATTACTACCTCAACGAAGTAACGGGGGTGCTCCGTGGAAACGCTGCAAACCGGCGCGTCGTCCTCGCTGTCGTCGGAGACTCGCCCTACTCCGTCCCGCGTCCTCGTGGTCCGGGTGCCGTCCTTCGGCCTCGTGGTGCGGTCCTGCCTCGTGGTGCGGTCCTGCCTCGCCGAGCGGTCTGGAGAACTCCGGGTGGCCTCGCGTCGTTTCCGGCAGACCTTGGCGATGTGCCCGCGCCGGCCGCAGCTGTGGCACTCGGCCTTGCGGAATGGGCACTTGGTGCGGGCGTGGGCGGCACCGCAGCCATCGCAGCACCGGCCCTCTCTCTGGACCCTCCGGACGTCCTCGTCGTCGCTGCTCTCTGCAGACGAGTTCGAAGTCCGCCGGGCCGCGCGCACCGAACTCTCTGCCTTGGCGGTCTTCGGGCGCCAGTCCTGAAGTTCGTGCACCCCGGCCGACGTGGCCTCAGCGGCCTGTGCCGCGTCGAGGACTTGTTGCCACGTGGGAGGCGGCTCCCTTTTCATCAGCGCGCGCTGAGTCTCTGTGTCCCTCAGACCGCAGAGCAGGCAGTCTCGGAGGGTGACGTCGGGGAGCTCCCACTTGCATGGGCCGGCGGCCAACCGCAGGGCCGCGGCGAACTCATCGACCGATTCCCCGGGTGCCTGGACTCGCCTCCAGAACGCGCTCCGAGCGGGGAACATCGCTATCGCTGGCCGGAGATGGGCGCGCAGCGCCGCCAGGAGCTCTGTGGCTTTGAGGTCGCTCACCTTCCTTGGCGCGATCAGGTCCACCAAGGTCCTCTTGGTCTCGTGTCCGAGCATGCGGACGAAAATGGCCCTCTTTTTGGCCTCATCTGAGACTTCGAGCTCCACCAGCGCTGCGTTGAAGTCTATCTCAAACAGCTCCAAGTCTCCCGGCTTCCTGATCTCGTAGCCGGCGCATGTCTTGGTCCCGTGGGCAGCCATCGATCCCATCCTCGTCGCCAATTTGGTGTATGGGACCAAAGACGACCGGACAACCGAAGGGTTGGTTTAACACAGGTTTATTGCATGAGGTTCCAGTTAAGCATGAGGTAATGGCGGTGATACATCTCAATATATACAGTAGCTCTCTTCATTTGAATCTTGTAGCACGGTAGCTGATTGGTTGCTACCGGCGTGGCCTCGCCCAGGCACGCCTCCATTCCTGCTGCTGAATGCAGGTCTTTCTTCAGCTGCTGAATGCAGGTCTTTCTTCAGCTGCTGAATGCGGGGAAGGTTTTCCCGCGGCTGTCCGTGATTGAGCAATGTGAACCATGTGAGAGTGAACGCTCGCAGCTGCCCTCTATAGGCTGTCTGCTCGCGTTCCTTTACAGCTGATATCGTTTGTATCTGGAGTGGTTACAATCTTGCCTTACAGTATAATGAACATGCATACATACATAACAGGACGGCACTGGGAAAGGGGAGGAACGTGCACCAAAATATGTGATTTCCCGGCCAATCTGGGATACTTGACAGGTATGCATGTTTACAGGTAACCTACAATGAGTTTTGTACTGCAGATTACCTGGAAACTGGAATGAAACTATTTGAGACTCACATCTGTTTTAATCCAAGCTTTAATGTGGCTGGGTGGGAGCAGTGGGAGAGAGAAATCTCCACAGCCACTGAAGACACTGCTGAGACCACTGTATTCCTGGGTGTGACTGCAAGACAAGTTATCTAACCTGACTGCTAGGATCAGTGGCAGGTGGATGGTAGTACCGGGGAGCGCACTAGTAGAATCAGCAGCAGCCGGACGTCTCCCCAGTCATCAAAGACGCTGCCAATGCCAGGGCTTCAGCTGCTACCACCATCATGTTTCATGCCACCGTCAGCAAGGTTTGCATTACCTGATCCAATAAAATATGCTTTGCATTTGCCTATTTTTTTTCTGGTGGTGTAGTCATCTTTAGGGATCATAAATGTTCTCCAAGATGTTTCCAGGATTGTAAATACATTACTTTTATGACTTCTGGATGCAGTTCATCTGGACTTGGAGACTTTAATTACTTCAAAGTACCTGATATGTTCCCATAGCACCTATTTACTTACCTTGGGCAGCCCTCTAACTGCTCCATTTATTCTACTTGCGCCAACTTCAGCACTGTTTTTCTTTCAGAAAAAGACAGTTTGTAAAGTAGGAGTTCAGCCATTCTGCCTTCCCTCTATCATCATTAGTATTGCTCCATTCTTTCCTCACAGCAGAACTACTGCTTCTTTTTTCTTTCGCTTGGTCTGAGTATAACTGAAAACACCCTTTTGTTACTGTTAATTTCTCTTACAAGTTTGAATTCATTCTGACAGTGTTGTACTGTGGCCGGTTCTGAATGGTTCTTGCCATGCCCACCTCTTGGCTTCCCCCTCCCAGTGCTGCCAGAAATGTGTCCCATTCGCCTTGCCCAGGCACACTTTCATCTCCGCACTTCTCTCGCGCCTTCAGCCCTGGGTGAGGCAAATGGGATGCGTTTCCGGCAGCGCTAGGAGGGGGAGGCCGGTGCCAGCCCACCAACCCGCACTGCTCACCTCCCAGCAGCACCACCAGCAATGCTCCCCATGCGCCTAGCCCAGAGCCGAAGGCACACTTGGTGGTGCTGGGAGGGGGGTGGCCGGTGCCAGCCCGCCAACCTGCACTGCTCATCTCCCAGCACTACCACCAATGAAAGCCAAAAGAGCAAGCCAAGGTAGTTTGCTTTTCTTTCTTTTTTTCCTTTTTCCGGGGGGGGGGGGGGTTGAGGCCACACTCACAGATAGACACGGCCACCGAGTGGGTAGTAATTTTTTTTTACATTGCATCACTGCATTCTGAGATTTAGTCCTCATGACCTTATTCTCGGCAAAAGATCCTCTTGTCATACTTGTTGAGATGCTGTTTCTGACATCCTTACTTGATATCCTTATTATTTTAAAATCAGAAAATCGTATTTCTCAACCCAGTTCAATTAGCTGACTGAATATACTAAATAATACTCATCTAGAATTAAATGGCATCAAATCACTTTACTTTCTACTTGCAGTGCCTCAAGATCTGTCATTTACATCCATATAGAATGACATTATCAAGTGATCCCCTTTGCACTTCATCAAGAAATGCTGAGTTTGATCAGCAGCAATATACTGTAGAAGTTAGGGTGCAATTGTGAACAGTCCCATTAGGAATATTTTGCATAATGAATTTCAGAGTAAATATGCATAGGATATTAATTAGTTTTCCGTGGCTGAGAGAGTGCACTGTAATAATATCATTTTAGGACTGCAGAGCTGGAAGGGACCCTATGGATCATTGAGTCCAGTGATGTCAAGGAGGCACAGTAGGGGATCGAACCCCCAACTTGGATACTGAAACCACTGAGCTATCCAGCAGCAGCAATTTAAGGTGTCTTTGCAATAGTTGCTTTGGTTTCCTTTAGAGATGATCAAAACACAGAGGATGCAAGCAAATTCTTTCTGCTACGATGCAGTTGATACCCCTGCAACAATCCGTTCCCTCCTCCCCAAAAATGGCATACTAATAAGACCATATGCAAGAATTTGTCCAGAGGAGGGGACGAAAAGTGGATGGTGGTGTGTAACCTTATAACACAGTTGTGTACACTGACATAACAAATACATTTAGGATTCTAGCACCAGCCTTGTCCACTACCACTCACAACATTCATGTCTGGCAAGAATGACACTTCAGCTAGCTCTCAACTCATCCAACCTGTGTAAGAGTTATTTTGAACTCATATTGTAGGGTGAGAGAGAGGATACACTCCATATTGGTTTATCTGTCCTCTTGTCTTTGCTGTGAAGGATATCAGCAATCCATGTTCTGTTAGCTTTATCGCTAAGAAGATTTCAGTGGCCACTTCAAGGCAGCTGATTCCTGGACTGATAAAAATGCAATTCATCCTAAATTACTTCACATGTTACTGTTAATTTTTATCACCAGTGCCTTGTATTCCCAAAAAAAGTGATGGGTTTTAAATTCTATTTACTTTCTCTTGTATATACTGTATGTGCCACCAGCTGCTTTTGCTTGAGGCAGTTTATATTCTGCATTGGCCCCATGAGTATGATTTCCTCTTCATCAGGACAACACCTCCTATCATTAGCTACTTGATCGGCTACTCGATTCGGCTGAAGCTCTTGTTGACCTCTGGAACGAGGGGACACGTGATCGTGCCTCTACAGCCTCTCTGCGCACATGGGCTTTGCTCATCTCCATGGTTTATGGAGGAATTGAGGGAGCTCAAACATTGAAAGAAATGCCTAGAGCACTGTTGGGTGAACACCCAAAGTGATTCTGACTGAACACTTGCTAGAGAGTATGAAGAGGAAATCATACTCATGGGGCCAATGCAAAACATAAGCTGCCTCAAGCAAAAGCAGCTGGTGGCACATATATACAAGATAAAGTAAATAGGGCCTACCTTGTGGTGATGGAGGCAGTGAAGCATCAGTATTTCACCATGCTTATTGCCTCTGTGGAGGCCACCTCAGCAACCCTGTTCCGGGTGACTAGGTCCCTCCTCGGTAGAGGGGGAGGGGGCCTGAGCTTGGTTGGCAGGGGTCAGCTGATGATTTTGCTGATTATATGATGGAGAAAATCACTCAGGTTCACTCAAAGTTTAATCCCAACATGGATATTATGGGTCTGGAAGTGACTGGATCACAGCCTTACCATGTTATCTGGATTGGTTTGATCTAGTCCCTGAGGAAGTGGACAGGCTCTTTGGATCCTGTTTATTAGATCCATGTCCCACCTGGTTGGCTAAAACGACCAAGGCGGTGACAGGAGTTTGGGTTGGAGCGATAATGCTTCTTTGCAATGATTTTAATCCATTCCATGGGGCTTGTTGTTGTATGAAACATGTGTTGGTCTGCCCCCTCCTGAAGAAGCCATTGCTCAACCCGACAATATTGGCCAACGTCCGACCTTCCCTTTTTAGAGAAGGTTTTGGAGAAGGCAGTGGCACGGAAGCTACAGGGGGTCCTGGATGAAGTGGATTATCTGGACCCTACATGGTAGTGGTCCAGTGTACTTAAGAGACTGCATCACCCCAAGGACATCTGCCCATCCCACAAGAGAAGACTGGAGGGGCTCCTTAAAGGTGCCATCAGCTACAGAGGATCATCTCTATAGCACTAGAAGGAGGGCCTTTTCGGTATCTGCTCCAGCCCTGTGGAATCTCCTGACAATCGAGCTGTATCTCCAGACAGAGCTATTGCCCTTCAGGAAGGATCTAAAAACCTGGCTGGCAAAGGAGCTGTGGGGCACTGGTGAAGTGGTAGCCCCCCCCCCCTTGCTGTCTTATATAATGAAGGCTGTTCGCACTTCTAAGTTACGGCTACTGCTAGAAGAGCAGGTGGCGGCTGTGACCAGGAGGGCTTTTGCCCAACTTCGGGTGATTCGCCAGTTGCGCCCACTCCTGGACTGGGACTCCTTGCTCATGGTCACTCACGCTCTGGTCACCTCCAGACTAGATTATTGCAATGCGCTCTACATGGGGCTGCCCTTGACGACCATTCAGAGGCTACAGCTGGTCCAGAATGCGGCAGCCAGGGTGGTGATGGAGTGTGGGCATTATGCCTGTGCTTTGCCACTGCTCCGGGAGCTGCACTGGTTGCCAGTTTGTCTCCGGGTGTGTTAGATTCTCGCAAGTAGTAGACTAGGAAACAGAGTGTGGGTTAAGCATAGTGATTCTTTATTCCGATCGGGAGACGAGACTGACTTATGTGGGGAAAGATGGTATCTTATATACAGAAGTTTTCCCATTCAACAACAAAGGAACATACCAGCGGACAATCACAGTTTACTACCACCATTTGGTCTCCTGCGCCGCTTTGAAATGTCCCCCTCCTTTGAAGAGGGCGCCCCTCTGGTATATCCACTTCACACGCTATGTCCCTTTGAAGTGAGGTAACACTTGGACATTACATCCCTCCCCCCTCAGTGAGAAACAACCTTTCCCCAATTAAGCTGCCCACAGACTCGTCTGGGCCGCCCGTGCGTCTCTGGCACCGGGGTAGCCTCAACGGATGCCCCAACTGGTTCGGAAGTGGGGGGAGAGCTCATAGTGCCCCCCTTCCGTTCCTGCCTCTGAGCTCGGGGTAGCCACCCCTCCCTCCTCGGGCTCTGGGGAAGACATGGGCAGGGGGTCACTGATTAATTCCCCCTCCGTATCACTCTCCATATCTCCCCTCGTTTCCCCTTGTGGCTCCCCCCCTGGGCCAGAGTTAGAGTTCTGCCCCAGGACCCGGAGCCGCATTTGATCTGTGTGTCTCCTCCAAATTGCGCCATTCTCCATTTGCACTCTGTAAGACACCGGGCCAGTCTGTTCCAACACTTCCCCACCCAACCATGGAGGCCCGCCCGTTGGCATAATTCCTGCAGTGGACTGGTTGCCCAACCTCAAAACCTTTTAAATTCGGAATGTCTATATTGAGGCCCCGATCCTCTTGGCGCTGAGGATCTAAATGGTCAAAAACAGTCGGCAGCTTCCTTTTCATTAACAGTTCGGCTGGCGACAGCCCTGAGGCCAATGGGGTGACCCTGTAGGACAGCAAAAACTGACACAACTGCAGTTCCAAATCCCCAGGTCCCATGCGTGAGAGCACGTCTTTGACCGTCCGTACTTGGCTCTCGGCCTGACCGTTTATGGCAGGGTGAAAAGGAGCGGCCGTGATGTGTCTAATCCCATTACGATTTAGGAAATCCTGGAATTCTGCTGACATGAAACTAGACGCGTTGTCGGTCACCACGATGTCAGGCAGGCCTTGAGTACTAAAGACCCGCCTTAATTTGCAGATTGTGGTGGCAGAGGAAGTTCCTGACACTGGGATGACATCTACCCACTTGGAAAAGGAATCTACAATAATCAGAAGTGTTGTTCCCCTGAAAGGTCCAGCAAAATCTATATGAATCCGAGACCAGGGGCCTCTGGCCGTATCCCATTCCCTGCAGGGAAGACGTGGTTCTTCAGGCCTTGAAGCCTGACATTCCCTGCATTTCCCCACCCAAGCCTCAATGTCCAGGTCTAGTCGGGGCCACCAGAAGTAGCTTCGTGCTAGTGCTTTTGACCTGACAATACCTGGGTGGCTAACATGGAGCGTGCGGAGCACATTGTTCCGAAGTGCAGATGGGACGACTACTCTGTCCCCCCAAACCAAACAACCCCGCTCCAGTGACAGTTCGTTTCTCTTGGAGTAGAATACCCTGAATTCCTCAGGGGTTGGTGGCGATGGCCACCCCTTCTGAATCCACATGACAACCTTTGACAGGAGAGGGTCTTTTTTTGTTTGGGCTGCTATGTCAGCTGCGGAGATCGGGGGAGAGTCTAACACATCCAACATAAGGACCTGTCCTTCCACCTCAATTCGACCCACATACTCAACAGGGGATCTGGACAGAGCATCTGCGTGGCTAATGCTGACACCTGGGCGATGTTGGAGCGTGTACTGGTACGCCTGAAGGAACATTGCCCAGCGTAACATCCGCGGAGACAGGATCTGGGGGGTGGGTTTGTCTGGCACAAATATACCTAGGAGCGGTTTGTGGTCGGTGATAATCGTGACAGCCCTTCCATAAATGAAGTCATGAAATTTCTTAGTTCCAGCGATTATGGCCAGCGCCTCTCTATCAATCTGAGCATAGTTTTTTTCAGCCACCGTTAACGACCTGGAGTAATATGCGATAGGCGCTTCTTTCCCTCCCCCCATGTCATGGCACAGTACAGCCCCAACCCCCACCGGCGAGGCATCACATACAAGCAAAAGGGGCTTCTTCGGATCGTAATGTGTAAGGACAGCATCCGAAGTCAGCAACTCCTTGACTTCCCGGAATGCCTTTTCCTGTGGAGGCCCCCACTGCCACACCGCCTGTTTCTTCAGCAAACGATGCAGGGGCTCAGCTACAGTTGCCTTTCGGGGTAGAAAGGAGTGATAGAAGTTTAAGAGACCCAAAAATGCCTGGAGCTCAGTCTTTGAAGTGGGACATGGGGCTTCCCAGACTGCCTGAACTTTGGAGACAGAGGGGTGATTTTGAACCTCAAGAATTCAACCTCATGAGCAAAAAAACAACACTTCTCCCTTTTTACCCGCAACCCCGCATTATGGAAACGCTCCAGCACCTTCCCCAGTTTAGTGGCCAGGTCCCCCTTGTCTGTCCCAGATACCTTTCCACAAGAGCCTGAAAAAGACCCGGCGCTGCACTAACCCCGAACTGTAGACGTTTCACTCGGAATGCACTCTTATGAGTAGTAATAGTCTGACACAACGCAGATTCAGGGCTAACAGGCACTTGCTGATATGCTTGGGCTAAGTCCAGTTTAGCAAAACACTTTCCCCCATGGAGGGTGGCCAGAAAGTGGCTAACCACTGGAACAGGATAAGAATTAGCTCGGATAGCCTTATTAATTGTGCATTTGTAGTCCGCGCAGATGCGGATGTCCCCGTTCGCCTTGATAGCAGTGACTATAGGTGTCTCCCATGGAGCAGAGTCCACGGGCTCCAGAATGTCCTGTGCCACCAGCTTGTCCAGCTACGCTTCAATGCGGTCTTTCAGTGCAAACGGCACCTTCCGTGGCTTCATGCGAATGGGTTGGACAGATGGGTCCAGCTCAAAATTAACAGGGGCCCGGGACGGAAAACATCTGGATACCGTTCACACACAGCCTGAATGGGGTCGGCCTTAACCACATTAATTCCCGAAAACCCAATACCCAGGGGCCCAAACCACTGCACACCCAAAAGGTTATTCCTACCGGTCTTCACCATGACTAGGGGAAGCTTTGCTGAGATGGCTTTGAACCGCACATCAAAATTGCTGATTCCCAACACCGGAATGTGTCGACCTTGCACATCGGTCAGGTTGACCTGCAGAGCCCGTTGTTTCGGCCGGTCTGCTGGAGGAAGTTGAAAGAATTCCCTCTGTGAGATGATTGAGTATGCTGACCCTGAGTCGATCTCCATGCGGACGGGGCACCCTTGGAGACGAACATCGACGAAGAACCTCCCGGACACTGCCTGTACACCAGATGATGTCTTCCTTCCAACGTGGGCCTTGGAAATTGGGTGTTTCAACCTGCGCTGACCTCTGTTCCCGGGGTGACCTTCGGATCGCTAGTGGCACACCCGTGCAATGTGCCCCTTCCGCCCACACTTGTGGCATTCGGCAGTCTTGAACGGGCACCGTGTGCGGAGGTGCCTTCCCCCACAGCCTTGGCATGGCGTGATGTTGCTCCTTGAAGCTTGGGGGGGTTGCTGGTGAACCATCCCGACAGTACCCTACTCTTCCGCATTGTCTGTATCCACTGGAGTAGCACACTGATGCAGTTGGACGGCCGACTCTCCACGGGCAGGAGCAACAGTTTTGGCATGGAAGATTTTCACCCCGGCATGTGCAGCCTCGGACGCCAGAGCTTCTTCCAGGACCTGGGCAAAAGTCAACCTATTTCTCTTCATCAGCCACCGCTGAGTAGCTTCGTCCCTGAGGCCCACGAGAAGCCGGTCTCTTAGGGCCTCCTCCAGGTCATGCCATTGGCACGGCACGGCAGCATGTCGAAGAGCCGCAATGTACTCAGCGACTGACTCCCCCTCCTTCTGATCTCGCCGGTAAAAGGCAACCCTGGCTGGGAAGATGGAAACGACGGGCTTGAAGTGTTCTCGGAGCACCGCCAGGATGTCGGCCAATGGGGCTTCCCTCAGTGCCTGTGGCAGCAGCAGATGCCCGGCCAGCTCAATCGTGGGCAAACCACAATGGGCCAGGAACAACGCCTTCTGTCACCCTTCGTCCTCGATCTCCCCAGCGATTACAAAGTTCTCGAACTGGATCTCGTACATGGGCCATGCCTCCGGTTTCGCAATGTCGAACGGTCCGATAGAAGATGCAGTAGCAGCCATATCCCATCCTCGTCGCCAATGTTAGATTTTCGCAAGTAGTAGACTAGGAAACAGAGTGTGGGTTAAGCATAGTGATTCTTTTATTCTGATTGGGAGACGAGACTGACTTATGTGGGGAAAGATGGTATCTTATATACAGAGGTTTTCCCATTCAACAACAAAGGAACATGCCAGCAGACAATCACAGTTTACTACCACCATTTGGTCTCCTGCGCTGCTTTGAAATGTCCCCCTCCTTTGAAGAGGGCGCCCCTCTGGCAGATCCACTTCACGTGCTGTGTCCCTTTGAAGTGAGGTAACACTTGGACATTACAGGGTGCAATTCAAGGTGCTGGTTTTGACCTTTAAAGCCCTATATGGTAGTGGGCCGGGTTACCTAAGAGACCGCATCGCCCTGAGGACGTCTGTCCGTCCAACCAGAGCGGACCGGAGGGGCTCTCTAATTGTTCCATCAGCCAGAGGGGCTCGCCTCTCTGGCACAAGGAGGAGAGCCTTCTCCGTGTCTGCACCGGCCCTCTGGAACCTCCTGCCAACAGAGCTACGTCTCCGGACGGAATTGCTGCCTTTCAGAAAAGAACTTAAAACCTGGCTGGCGGGTCAAGTGTGGGGTGCAGGTGGAAGGGTAACCTCCATTGGGTGGTTGGTGTAGAAGAACTCCTCCCCATGGTGCCTTTGGATCCTGCACCCCTTGTTTTTAGGGGGTGGGTAGTTTTAACTGTTTTTAACATGTGTTTTTATTTATTTATTTATTGTGAACCGCCCTGAGTTGGCTTTGGCCGAGTGAGCGGTATATAAATGTGACAATTAAATTAAATTAAATTAAATTTAAGTTATAATTTTAATTAGCAGGGGTGGGGGGTATTTTTAGAGGTTTTTATTGGCTTTTAAAGTTTTAAGGTTTTTGTAATTTTATGTTTGGGTGATGTTTGTTTATTTATGAGCCGCTTAGAGTCGCTTGGCGAGTGGGCGACAATATAAATTTAAATAAATTAATTAATTAGCTGTCTTTGATAAACCATCCAGAGACCACCTTGGTTGCTGCACAAACATTGTGCCCTCATTTTGGCCTGTTGTTTGTAATGTAACTGATGATAAGAATGCATCTTTTTCAAGACTGACAGCTTCCTGAAAGTTCAGATACATCTGGGCACAGCTAAACTTTCAGTTACAATGCAAGCAAATAACAAACTTGAACTGCAGCTTTACTCCATTTCAATTTTCACATACAAGCATTTCTAAAAAACAAAAACAAAAAAATTGATACAGTTGTTGATCTTTCATTTTTAGATACATGACACTCTATGATCAAAAGCACTAGCATATTTTAATCACAGTTTACATTTTCTTAAGTTCAGCTCAGCAGACAGCATCAACTTGGCAGAGGTTGTTCTAAACTAGCAGTTACTTTAATGAAAAATTTAAGGTATTTACATTTTGTTTATGGTACAGAAATGTCATTATCGCTCAGAGTTAATGTTCATGGATAGACCCCCACCAGCTATTTCTAGATCCATTTTGTTAACTGCCTGGCAACTGTTGAGGTTACCCCCAAACTGATCTCTCTCCATGGGTTGGATTACAGCTCCCATTTCCCCAAATCAACATTACTGTACTTGTCTGCTACATTTTTCTCTCACCATCTCAACCTCTTACTTTTCTTTTAGGGTGTAAGTAAAATATTGTTTGTTGGGTTTCCTCTCAAATTCATGGTTTATTATAGCTACATGGGGAAGGTTGGGCAAAGTTTTTTCAAATTAAGATTTTATCAAAACAGTCAAACATTTTACACCTTCCCTCCCCCGTTGCAGAAACAATCAACCTTGTTTGTCCTTAGATTTAAATCAGACTAAATTAGTTGAAAAGATCAATCCTGCATATGTTGAAGTGGAATGGTATTTAGCTCTTTAGTAAGAAACAAACCTGGGTGCTGAGGATGAAATGTTCATCCTTTTAAAAGGCCTCTCAAAAGTGTAAAACAGAAACAGTTATAAACTCTTTTGAAGAGGCTTACCAGCACAGAACTTTCCAATGTATATTTTAAATATATTTTTAAAAGTATAGTATAGAAACAAGTCATCCAGAAGCTCATTTGTTTAAGGCAGGAGTTATCAACCTTTTTAAGCTGGGGGCTGGATCATGCTCCCCAGACAGTTTTGGGGACTGGATGGCCATTTTGCCCTTCCTCCACTACATGGCACTTCCTGGAGTGGTGGATATGGTGGGGGCCACATGAAATGGTGCCACAAGCCACATCTGGCCCACAGGCCACTGGTTGAGAATCCCTGGTTTAAGCTGTAAAATCACTGGGTTTTTTTGTGGCTAGAGATGGTCTTTATGACAGCAGAGTTTTTGTGCCTATTCCACCTGTTTTGTCACAATACAATTACAGTGGTACCTCATACAAAGATTTTAATCCATTCCATGGGGCTCATTGTTGTACGAAACAATTGCTATACAATGCATGCATCGTATAGCGATTTTTCCCTATGGGATGCATCATACAATGATTTTTTTCGCTAAGTGGTTTTTCCCATTGAAAAATTATTGTACGATTTTTTCCATAGGGAAAATTGTTATGTGGGATGCCATTTTCCCCCCAAAACCTAATTGTTATACGATTCCATTGTTATACGGGATGGTTGTTGTATGAGGTTCCACTGTATTTGGTAATTAAGGAAAAAACCTCCAAAAATGCTATATGCCATAAAGTAACTTCTGATGTGTGGTAATTATATGAATTGTTCTTGTTCTTATAGTTTCATGTGGTCATGTGACCCTATGACTGAGAGATCTCCAAAATGTCCTCCCCTTAACAGGTCTGCTCAGCCATTGCAAATTCATCCCTGTTGTTTCTTTTATATAGTCAATCCATCCCACATTTGATATTCCTCTTTTTCCTGCAGCCTTCCAGCTTTCTAAAGCATTGTTGCCTTTTTCAGAGAAAGCAAAGGAAAGCAATCACACTTATATACCTCCCCAAAGCACTTAGTGCACTCTCTGGGTGGTTCACAAGTTAATTAGCATTTTGCCCCCAACATGCTGGGTACTCATTTTACAGACCACAGAAGTGTGGAAAGCTGAGTCACCTAACTCCTGTTTAGGATTGAACTCACAATGCTCTGGTTGCAGTATAGCAGTTTAACTACTGTGCCACCAGGTTACTTATCTTGCATGATGTGCCTAAAGTAGGACAGCCTCAGCTTCATCAGGTTTTATTTGCTCTAGGACCCACTTGTTTGTGTTACTGGAAATCCAGAGAATCCACAAGATTCTCTTCCAGAGTTAGTGACCCCAAAATGTACAAAACAGGCCTCCAAAATGTTTTGGCATGGATGAAATTTAGCTACATCCCAGCTGTCCTCTCCCAACAAACATAATACCAATCATGTGCTCACTTTCTGGGATTCTCTAGCACTGGGTAACTCTACATGACAGAGGCTTCTTTTAGAGTTTGTGTGTCATGTATGAACATTTAAACCTGTTTTAAGAAAACAGGAAATCCAATTTGTAAAAAAAAAAAAATTGGTTTATGAATGTGGGATACTGTGTTACTGTATTCATGATTCAAAGTCCCAGGAAATAGCCTGATGTTCTGACAATAGTTGCACATTCATAAGGTAGAATATCCCACATTCATAAACTGGATATTTTTTGTAAAATTGAATTCTAATTTAACAGCATCCTACATCTTGGGCAACTGCTCCAGGATTCTTGTGATAAAAATCACTGTTCCTTGATATTTGATCTGTTGTTTGTTGTTGTTCAGTGAAAGGGGATGCCAAAATGAGGGTCTTTTCATGTCCCCAAGATCCATCATGCAGCACTGGGGTATCAAAACCTGACCTTCCAGTCTCCAAGCTCAGCATCTTAACCACTAAGCCACTGCAGTGCTCCTTGTCTGAGGTACAATGGCTCTAAATATAATATTTCTTCATTAGTTAATGGTTGCTATCCATCCTATCCTGTTGTTGGTTGATGTTATTTGCTTTTCTTTTTGTTCATTATTAATATAATGTTGTGAGCAAGCCAGAATGGTGTGATAAAAGTCAAACAAACAAATGCATAAATAAACTTGCCTATTATTATTATTATTATTAAAAACCATCTAAGATTGTCTGCATAGGTTGCAATCAAATCTACACATTAATTTATTATCTATTGCAGAAAGAGATTTTACTCAATTAATTTTAAAAATAATTTTTAAAGTGAGAGCCTTGTTGAGGTGTGGGGGCTTCAGTGGTCTAACTAGGCAGTGTTTGCCCACCTCCTGTCAATGGTGTTAGGCCAGGACTAAAACTCACCAAAGTGTCCTCCATTAGATCCTTTGGGCAAGGTGAAAGTGGAGGGCACATGTCATGGTCCGCATAGCCAGCGGGTGACGTGATATCCAAATGACTAAAAAACCACATGCAAGTGGACTTGATTTCTCAAGTCCATTTACATGTGCAGAATGTCATCACAGAAATTTCTACCAATGCATGGACTCCTCGCTGAATAACAACTCCTAGGTATCCAAGATTATTTTTAAATTATATAATTTTTTCTGCTTTTTAGGTGAACTAATAAAATGGCTATTGCTATGTTTTATTGTTGCTGTTTATTTGCCTAACTCCTAGTGCATTTTAACCTTTCAACTATTCATGTTAACTAGTCTGATCTGGTCTTCAATGATGTCTGTTTTAAAGTGTTTTACGATTTGCTAACAACAAAAGTGTTGCAAATTCTCTTACAGGCCCTAAAAATATTTTTTAACGTAAGAAAATATTTCCATTTGTTTGAAAACCAAATATTCTGCCAAATGAATATGTAATAATGCAAAACTGGCCCTCAAGATGTTAAAATGTGGATTCCAAAATATGTTAACCACTGTACTATAGTGGTTTCCTCTGTTTCTGATATTTAAGTGCTGAACTTCTTGCTTACAGTATATAGCCAAAATAGCATCATTCACATACATGTGGGAGTTATCAGCAAGTTTAGAATCTTACTCTGCCTCATCTAATAAATAAATGCAAGTATACAATGTATATTTAATGCACTATAGAATTGAGTGCAGCAGAATATCTAAATGAATTTGTCCTATGAAGCTGAACATACCTCTTCAGAAGCATAACAAATCTCCAACTCCTAAAGAAATATGATAAAATTTAACCCTGCCTGAATACTACAACATCTTGTCTGGAAAGAAAATATTCTAAATTTAAAATGAAGGCAGACTGTTTTTCTACCTAATATTCAAGGAAATGCATTTTTCCCATGTTCAGAAATGTATTTATGGACCAAAGCTAAATCCTGGCATTAAAATAGGACTGAGTTATGACAAAGGCCAGAATAAGAGTTACAATGATACTTCCTGTAAGTATATATCATTCCTTTCATGGCATCAACTGATAAATGATTGTCTTCCTGTCTTTGACAAGACAAGCTTATTTCAGTTTGTCTCCTTAATTGGTGTAGTCTTTTGAAACTTTGTTCCTTTTCCCCCTTATGATTGTCATGAACAGCCATAGTCAAACCAATGATCCACTTCAACTCAAGATTATCTCTCTGCCGGTGACTTCCACTAGATTCTTCAATGGAGTGTAATAGCCTCTTAAAGAATACTCCACATATCCCCAACCTATACACTCTGATTTGCATTAGCATCTTACAATAAAAATCTCACAGATTTTCAGAGTCTAGTCCAATATCAAGTTAATAATGCAAGCGCGGCGCCAAAATGGCCACCGCGCTCTTTGCGGCCCCCCCCCCACAGGACGAATGATCCGGGTAGTTTAGGGCGTGGCCAGCTCCCTTATAAAAGGGGTGGCCACGAGGCAGCCGAGCTGCCATTTTAGCTAAGCGATGGAGCGGAGAAGTTTTTTCCCCTGTGTCTCCGTCGCTCCTTACCTAGATTGGAAGCCTTTTGGCGGTGAATCTTCTCTTTCGGCTTCCTTTTGCCTTGAGTGAGATGCCTCCGAAGAAGACGGCGCTTTCGAGTGCGGCTCGCACGGGTAGGAGGCGCAATCCGGGTCGGAGGACCACGGTGGCGCCTCCCCAGCAGCCACCTTTGCCGGCACCCGCCGGGACCGGCGGGTTGGGGTCGATCACCCCTTGGCCGGAAGCGGGAGACCCAAGCATGGGCTCGGTGAGGGCTGCGGCCCGCGGCCCGCAAGCGGTGGACACCGCTCCTGGCTTTGCCCATTCTGCTGGGCCTGCAGCAGTTGTGGCGCAGCTCCCCCCGGGGCCTTCTAGCCTTGGGGGGTGGTGTGGCCCCCTGCCTTGGCAGGTGCCTGCACCGACCCTTCCGGGCTTCGGTGCGGGACAATGGCCCTATTCGGGTCCTGGGGTACAGGGACCTGTACCCGCGCCTCTAACAGGCGGGCCGGCCGGCCCTTGGCCCCAGGTCAGCGTGGAGGCCTTACTGGCCCGCGTGGCGGCCCTCGAGGCCTCCTTGGCTTGGGCCAGCCATGCTGGGGCTACTTGTGGGGTTCGTTTCGAGGCGCCGTCGGTCGGGCAGCAGCAGGCGACGGGACGGGTCGAGCTGCTGCAGGCGCGTGGCGCAACTTCGACCACTGCCTCGCAGCTCCCCGGCCAGCAAGCAGGTGTGGGTCAGGCCCCGATGATGAGCTCTACGGCGGTCGTGAGCTCCGACGCCCCCGGTGGGCCGGAACCCCCGGTGGGGGCGGCCTGCGGGGGTGCAACATGTGAGTATGCAGTACAAGCCAATACACCTACACACATTGCCACTACGGGGGTGGCCTTTCAATGGCCTTGGCCTCGCACGGGTGGTGCGGTGGCCCAGCGGCCGGCGCCCCACTCGGCGATGACAACTGCTACCCAGACCCCTGGGTTGCAGGTGTTCCCTACCCTGCCGGGAATGTATTGGGGGTGGCGGGGCCAGCACAGGCCCCTTTTCAGATGCCCGCGTTGTCTGCGGTCCCGGTTTCGGCCTTGCCAATGGCGGGATATTCTTTGCCACTGGGTGACCACCTAGCACAAGCCACCAGAGAAAAGATATGGCGGGGGGAGTATGTAGATATCTTCTCACTCTTAAACAGAGAGCCCACCAAGGAGGAGAGGGAGGGGCAGGACGAGAAGGATAAGGAGCAGGCACGTCGTCGCAAGCCACCACGTACCTGGGCCAACTGGCTGCCAGCTTATTTAATCTACATGGCAGTGTACTTGAGAGCGCGGCCGGATTTGGCTATTCCGATGGTCCAATATTTGGACAACATCTATAGGGCGATGGTCGATTTTCCGGGCCCCTCGTGGTTGGCTTATGACGAGGAATTTCGTATGCGGATTCCCCTGCACCCCAAGATGAGGTGGGACGAGCCGTGCCAGAGGCTTTGGCTTCTGTACATGACGCCCACGCGCCCCGCGCCAGGGGAGAGATACTATTGCGGACATGCGGTCCAGCGAGCGGCTCCAGCTCAGGTTCCCCGCCAGGTGGCGGGGCAGGGGGTTCCAGCCCGCCTGCTGTGCTGGACTTTCTCGTCCAATGGTTCCTGCAATAGGAAAAATTGCAAGTACAGGCATGAGTGTCCCACCTGTGCGGGCCCCCACGCAGCCTCTGCTTGTCCCAGGCCTGGAGGGACGCGTGGCAGAGGGAAGGGCGGACAGTGGGCTGGCAAGACTGCCGCAGATGGAGGTAGTGTACCAAAAGGCCCCCTCCCCAATTAATGTGTGTATGTTGGAGCGTTGGCTCACATCATACTCGAAGAGGGAGGATGCGGAGTATCTCCTTCGAGGCTTTCAGCAAGGGTTCCGTATCCCTTTCATGGGTGATAGGTCCCCTCAGGATGCCCCCAATCTTTTATCTCTTAGGGGAAGGGAGGAGGTGGCTGCTGCCAGCATTAGGAAGGAGGTTGATGCGGGCAGGGTCACTGGCCCTTTCCCTGCACCCCCGTTCCCCAATCTTAAGGTATCGCCCCTAGGCTTAGTTCCCAAAAAGTCGCTAGGCGAATTTCGCCTTATTCATCATTTGTCTTACCCAGCCGGCCGATCGGTCAATGATGCTATCCCTGATGACCTTTGTTCGGTCAGGTATACATCCTTTGACCACGCGCTGCGCATGGTGCGCTCGTGCGGCCCGTGTGCCCTACTGGCTAAATGCGACATCAAGTCGGCTTTTCGCCTACTGCCGGTGCATCCGGGCGACTTCGAGTTGCTGGGTTTCAAATTTCGGGGCGAATATTATTTTGATAAGGCCATGCCTTTTGGCTGTTCCATATCATGCTCTGCATTCAAGCGTTTCAGTATCTTCCTGGAGTGGGCTTTCGTCCGCAGGTCAGGGTCCCGGTCTGTAGCCCATTACCTGGATGACTTTTTATTCGGGGGTGAACGGGGCTGGGACACGTGCACACGTCTCCTCAACACATTTCAGACGCTAATGGAGGAACTCGGTGTCCCTTTAGCGCCCGAAAAGACCGAGGGCCCATCTAACAAGCTAGTATTCCTGGGGGTGGAGATCGACACAGTAGCGCAGGCTTCTAGGTTACCGGGGGATAAGGTGTCCCGGTTAGTGGCCCTCATCTCGGATTTGCTGGCCAAGCGCAAGGCATCGCTGAGGGAACTCCAAGTGTTACATAGTCACCTCAATTTTGCCTGCAGGGTGGTCGCACCGGGCAGGACTTTTGCTCGGCGCTTATGCGACGCCATGGCAGGGTTATCCAGGCCCCACCATAGAGTCAGGATTACCCGGGGTATCAGGGCAGACATGTTCGTCTGGTTACAGTTCCTGGGGGAGTTCAATGGGGTCTCATTTTGGAGGTCTGACCTCCTGGCTTCCCCAAATTTTCAGATCCAGTCTGATGCCTCAGGATCCCTGGGTTATGGGATGTACTTCAATGGGAAGTGGGCCTATGGTGGGTGGCCACCGGCATGGGCAGGCACTGGTCGCCTGCGTGATCTCACATACCTTGAATTTTTTCCTATCCTGGGGGCTTTGATGCTGTGGGGCGAGGAATGGGCCAACTCGGTCATGCATTTCTGGTGTGACAACGCTGCTGTTGTCCACATTGTCAATGCACAGACTTCCAAATCGCCCAGGGTTATGGACCTAGTGCGCCAGTTTGTGCTGCGCTGCCTGCGCCTCAACGTTTTGTTCAGGGCTAGGCACGTCCCAGGGGTTAATAATGATATTGGCGACGCTTTGTCCCGCCTGCAGATCTCCCGGTTCCGTGCCTTGGCCCCGGATGCGGAGGAATTTCCCTCGCCACTCCCGGACGAGATATGGACCATTGGCAGGGAGAGGTGAACCGGGCGATCGGCCTGTCACTGGCGCCCCGCACGCGTACGGCGTATCAACAAGCTTTTAATTCTATAGAGCATTTTCTGCCCAATTTCACCTGCCAGAGACCTGGCCTATCCCGGTGGATCATGTTCTGTGGTTCATGGTTCACCTGCATTCCCAGGGCCTCGCACCTCGCACCATAGCATCCAAGCTCTTGGCGCTGGCTTTCATGGCCAAGGTGAGGGGTCCGTGTGGCGGGTAGCACTGGTAAGGTAAACAGTTATGACCCACAGGTATCCGGCAGGTTCGCAATTGACTGGACAACACTAGATAGGAATAAATTAGTTAAACGTTGTCCGGTCAACGACGAACCAGGCGACGGGGTGATGGCGATAGCTAACCAGCATGCATCACCCCGTGATTTCACGGATACGAGTCAGAGGGTGGGGTCATGAGTTAGATATTGACTACGGTCAACAATTTGTTTGTTGTCAACAAACAAATTGATACAAATTGATACATTGTAACCAATTGCCGTTGGCAATTTTGGGTGGTACCTTACCAGTGTTACTTCGGCCTGCTTGCCTTAAGAATTATGATTGGTCGTTTTACCAATACAAATTTATAATTCGGACTAGGGCATGAATCAATAAATGTGGCCCAATGCCGTTATCCACTTTCAATGGTGTCTGAGTCCGTTATTGGGGGGTGCGCCTGCAATGAAGACCAACAGAGTGAAATTGCATGGAAGGATGTCTACTTACACAATCGAAGTGGATAATTTTCTACATTACATGAACTACTGGAGGAATTTTGTGCTTTGCATAGTTCAAAAGGCCACATCTGTGTGATGACCCTATCTCATAAAGAAAATGTGTAAGTAATTCCAAAGCTCCATTTAATTTTACACAGACAAATCCTACAATATTTTTGAAATATATGAAATCTACATCTTTGCATTAATTCTGGAAATTACAGATTAAGTTGTATTTACAGACAACAAGTAATTCATAAATCAAATCCAACTGTGATTGTCAATACAAGAAAAAGACTCAGTATATTACATTATGCTTGGAGTATAGGTGACATTTCCATTACTTCCTAGCTGAGGTGATTAATAAACATTCCAGCTCGTCTGGAAATAGCTGTCAGAATACTTAATGTCCAGATGCTTTCAGGGAAGAGAAAGTTATCAGTTTGGCTGGGATTACCTTTTCTTAAAGTTTTAGAGACAAGAGTAGCTTTGTGAGAGCAACCAGATAACTGGGTGACAAACCCAGGCAGCTAAATAATAGTACAGTACCCTTACTGTATAGAAATTCACTATTTTGTGCTTGATGCCAGTTCAACATTTTGTTCATCTGCCAATGTCCTTCAAATTTTGCCAAATCCATCAGCTGACATCTGCCAACTTCTGGCCAAGAATATCTGTTGTCCTGAGGTCACAAAGTCCCATCTCACTCAGCAAGTCTACCTACCTAGTGAACTAGTGAACTTGCAGTCATCTGCAATAACCCACTGGATCATCTCTTCTACCCAACAACTTACTTTTTCTCCCTGTCATCTATTTTGGTCTGTGTTCTTGATATCAACTGTCTTGGAGAGGAAGGGAGCACTCCAAATCTCTTTCTGACATTGCACAACCTCTTCTGTAGACCCTTACACCAAAACATGTTTGTTACCAGCAAGGCCTGTTATCTCTAGGGCAATCCTAGAAACTGCAGAGACCTCTCCCTTGCTTACTGGGAACAAACAGAAGATCTCATTAATCTTCTGTTATGTATGTATGTATGTATGTACAATGTTGCTTTAAGAAATGTATGAATGTAACCCAACCAAAATTACAATGTAGCTCTGCTGTTAAGGAACGCAAGTAAGCTGCCTATAGAGGGCAGCTGCGAGCGTTCAGCTCACATGGTTCACATTCCCCAAATCACTGGCAGCCGCGGGAACCTTTCCCGGGCGAGGATCACCTGGAGAAGAGGGGCGTGACTCAGAATGACGTCACGCCGGTAGCAGCCAATGAGCTACCGTGCAACGAGATTCAAATGTATGTACTGCAGTATATAATGAGTTGTACCTCCGCCATTACCACATGTTCATCCTGATCATCAACCAATAAACCTGTGTTAGTCCTCACTGCGACTCCTTCTTAGTCGTCCGTGCAAGACGCTAAATTGGTGACAAAGGTGGGATCGATGGCAAATCCCAAGGTCAAGCCTTACCACTTCGATATCAGCGACCCGGAGCAATGGGAGCTGTACGAGTGCCAGTTTCGGCACGCGATGGAAGCTGCGGGCATCGACGACGATGCGAAGATGCGCTCCCATTTCCTGGCCCAGTGGGGCCGGCCACGCTGCGGATCCTGATGAACCTGGTGGCCCCCCGGAAGGTGGATGTGGTGCCCCTCAACCGCATCCTAGAGTTGCTGCGGGAGCACTTCCAGCCCCCCGTGTCGATCTTCCCGGCCAGGGTCGCATTCCACAGGCGGGACCAGCGCCCGGGAGAGTCCGTGTCCGCCTACGTGGTGGCCCTCAGGTTGGCAGCGGTGCACTGCCAGTGGGAAGACCTGGACACGGCACTCCGAGACCGCATGCTGTGTGGCCTGAGGGACGAGGAGGTCCAGAGAAAATTGATGACCCGCGACTATCGCCTCACTTTCAACGAGGTACTACGGGAGGCCCAGGCAGCCAAGGCGGCCAGGAGCGGGGTCAGAGTGTTCAAGTCCCGAGGGGCCACATCCGAAAGGGCCAAGTCACCAGTGCAGGTGGCCCAGCGGACATCGGTGAAGATGGCTTGGCGGGCCCCCAAGTCGCCCGCCGGCACACCAGCGACGTCTGAGGAATCGTCCACGACGGCAGACTCCTGCTCCAGCGAGGACGACGACGTCCAGAGGATAAAGAAACGCGGGGAGAAGCGACAGACCCCCGAACGGCAAGGCCGCCGCTGCGATGGTTGTGGGGCGTCCCACGACCGCACGAGGTGCCCGTTCCGGAAGGCCGAGTGCCACAACTGCGGCCGAAAAGGGCATATCGCCAGGGTATGCAGGCGCGGGCGAGCTGAGGACAAGGGTGTCTCGGGCCAACCCCAGGCACACCAACGGAAGGCGGCCGGCACCAGGAAGGTCTCAGCCAACTACAGCGAGGAAGGCATGAACCGCGTGGGCCTGGAGCCCCGGCGTTTCTTCGTAGAGGTACAGTTACAGGGGCTCCCAGTGAGGATGGAGATAGACTCGGGGTCGTCCTATTCCATCCTGTCCCAAAAAGATTTTATGCACATTCCCCCAGAGGCGGGCCCAAGCTGCGGGCCATGAAGTCACACCTACGGGACATGCAGGGAAATGGGATCCCAGTGTTGGGGGTGGGGAACTTCAAGGTGAAGTTCAAGAGTTACTCCGAGAAACTGCCCCTAGTGGTCCTAAAGGGGGGGAGATGCTGCCTTTTGGGAACGCAGTGGTTTGCTCCCCTGGTGATCGAACTGTCCGGCATTAACGCCATCGAGACTGACCCAATGTGGGATGTGTGCAATACTCACCTGGACGTTTTCAAGAAGGGTCTCGGGACTTACAAGGGGCCCCCAGTTTCCTTTGACTTGGACCCAGAAATCCGACCCATACGCCTCAAGCCAAGAAGATTGCCTTTCGCCCTCAAGGACAAGATCGAGGCGGAACTGGACAAATTGGTGGGGCAGGGGATTTTGGTTCCAGTTGATTTGGTGGAGTGGGAAACGCCGATTGTTACAGCCCTTAAATCAAACGGGGAGGTCAGGATTTGTGCGGACTACAAATGTACGATCAATAAGGCCATTCGGCCAAATGCATATCCGGTACCCGTGGTCAGCCATTTACTGGCCACGCTACATGGGGGGAGGTGTTTTGCCAAGCTAGATCTGGCGCAGGCATATCAGCAGCTCTCCGTAACCCCAGCTGCTGCCGCTGCGCAAACGATCGTAACGCACAAGGGGGCATTTAAGGTAACGCGCCTTCAGTTCGGCGTGAATTCGGCCCCCGGAATTTTCCAGTCCCTCGTGGAACGCCTTTTAAAGGGACTTCCAGGCGTCCTCCCATATTTCGACGATGTGTTGATAACAGCGGGGGGCGAATCAGAACTAGCGCAAAGGCTAGACAGGGTCCTTTCAGTATTCGAGAAAGCAGGCCTCCGACTGAGACGGGACAAATGTGTATTTTTTGCGAGGGAGGTTGAGTTCCTCGGGTTCAAGATAACCCCGGAAGGCATCAAGCCCTCCAAGTCCAAGGTTGCGGCAGTGCAAAACGCCCCTCGCCCCACCGCGAAACCGGAGCTGCATTCATTTCTAGGGCTCTTAAATTTTTACCACTCCTTCCTGCTGAGGAAGGCATCCGTTGCGGAACCACTGCACGCACTATTAAAGAAAGAGGCGGTTTGGCGGTGGGGAAATAGGCAAGAGAAAGAATTCAGGGAGCTAAAGGCGCTTTTATCCTCGGATGCTGTCCTGACCCACTTTGACCCGAGGAAACCAGTGGTTTTAGTCTGTGATGCGTCCCCAGTGGGGGTGGGGGCAGTCCTATGCCACGTGTTGGAGAGCGGGCAGGAAGCCCCGGTAGCGTACTACTCAAGGTCCCTCTCGAAGGCCGAGCGCAATTACGCGCAAACAGATAGGGAGGCCCTGGCCATAATCGCGGGAACGAAGAAGTTCCACGATTTTCTATACGGCCGCGAGTTTACGGTGGTGACGGATCACAAGTCACTTCTGGGAATCTTCACCACCGGCAAACCCACCCCGCAAATTCTTTCCCCCAGGATGCTGCGTTGGGCCATTTTCCTCAACGCCTACCAATACGAGTTAGTCTATCGCCCAGGGAAGGAGATCTCCCATGCAGATGCACTGTCCCGGTCCCCCCTCCCGAGTTTAGGGGACCCCGCATGCGAGGTAGAGCAGGACCACCAAGTCCTGCTGATCGAGTCCCTCGACTCACCCCCCATCGTCCCGGCCGACCTCGCCAAGGCCACGGCGGCCGACAAGATACTGGCCCAAGTTAGTTCCTGGGTTAGGAAAGGGTGGCCCACCACTCCCCCCGAGGAGCCTTTCAAGCCATTTTTCAGGCGTAGAGTAGAGCTTTCCCTGGAAAGGGGCTGCCTACTCTGGGGCCAACGGGTAGTCATCCCAGAGAAGCTAAGGGCTAAGGTACTGAAGCTACTGCATACCAGTCACCCGGGAATAGTGCGCTCCAAGGCTCTGGCCAGGAGTTTCTTTTGGTGGCCCCAGATAGACGCGGATATAGAACGTTTAGTGGGCACGTGTGAGAGCTGCCAGAGCTCTCGGCCCGAGGAGTCCCGGTTACTCCATAGGGAATGGGACACGGCTCATGGGCCATGGTCCCGGATTCATGTCAACTTCGCTGGCCCTTTCCGCGGGTCCATGTTTCTGCTGATAGTCGACTCCTATTCAAAGTGGTTAGAAGTAATCCCCATGAACAGCACCTCCTCTGCGGCAACCATTAAACAATTGTGCAAGGTCTTTGCCTGCTTCGGCCTGTCAGACGTCCTCGTTAGCGATAACGCTAGCATCTTCACGTCTGCGGAGTTCAAGATGTTTATTGAAAGAAACGCTATCAGGCACATTACCGCTGCCCCTTTTCACCCCGCCACAAACGGTCAGGTAGAGCGCCAAGTGCGCACTACGAAAGACGCACTGCGGCACATGGGCCCCGGTGAGTTGAACCTTCATCTTTGCCAGTTCCTCATCTGCTACAGGACAACCCCCCTAGCTTCCAAATTTTCGCCAGCCGAACTCCTCATGAGGAGGCATCCGGTAACACTTTTTGACCGGATGGATCCGTCCAGGGTGGAGGATGAAGGGAGAAATATAAATATAGGGGTAGATAGCTCCAAAAGCTTTTCGGTAGGGGACCCGGTTCACTGCAGGAACTACGCGGCCTCGGGTCCAGCGTGGGTACCAGGGACGATCATTGAGCAGATGGGGCCAGTATCCTACAGGGTCGAGACTAGCTCGGGTCTACTCTGGAGAAGGCACGCCGACCAACTCAGAAGGCGAGTCACCAGTGAAGGGGAATCAGCGTTAGGGTCCTCCCCCACCCGCATTACCCAAGGGGGAGACACGGCGGAATCCGGGGGTACAAATGCATACCCTGGATTTTCAGCCACAGACGAGGATACTTTGAAAGAGAGGGATGAGTTTGATTATGATTATGATTTGCAGTACCAGGGGGGTGTAGCAGAGTGGTCCCCCACCCGTCCTAGCGAAAAGAGGGGTTTCAGTTCAGCCCCTGGTACCTCCAGTCCCCCCAGCCCTTTTGTTTTAGAATATACCATAGCTCCAGCCCCCCAGAGACAGACACCCCCGAGACAGGCAGCAGGGGAGAATTCGCCCGCCTCAGCCTCCAGAACACCCGGTCAGGCAACAGGGGGTGGCGGGACCACGAGGGCCACCTCATCAGTCCCGAGGTTCATACTGGGGGGGACCCCAAGCTCCTCAAGCGGGAGGCAGGGGTTCACGTCCCAACTGTTCATTCCATTCCCGTCCCCCAATGCAAGGTTGTCGCAGAGTCCCCACCGAGCCACTAATGAGTCCCCCCTTTCCGTTGCAGGACAGGACTCTGCGGAACCAGGAGCCCCCAGCTCCCCTGTGTTAAGTCAAGCGGCCACGCGCCCCAGACGCACGTGCGGCAAGCCACAATGGTTGAGGGACTTCGTCCCATCCTAGGGGGGAGGGGTGTTATGTATGTATGTACAATGTTGCTTTAAGAAATGTATGAATGTAACCCGACCACAATTACAATGTAGCTCTGCTGTTAAGGAACGCGAGTAAGCTGCCTATAGAGGGCAGCTGCGAGCGTTCAGCTCACATGGTTCACATTCCCCAAATCACTGGCAGCCGCGGGAACCTTTCCCGCGCGAGGATCACCTGGAGAAGAGGGGCGTGACTCAGAATGACGTCACGCCGGTAGCAGCCAATGAGCTACCGTGCAACGAGATTCAAATGTATGTACTGCAGTATATAATGAGTTGTACCTCCACCATTACCACATGTTCATCCTGATCATCAACCTATAAACCTGTGTTAGTCCTCACTGCGACTCCTTCTTAGTCGTCCGTGCAAGACGCTAAATCTTCCCACTACTTTTCTTTTTTATACAGGTTAACATACTTCCCAGAATTGGGCCAACAGCAAAATGAGCGAAGGAGAAACTCTGATTCCCAGTGGTCATGGAGGCGGAAGAGGCCATGCCAGATGGACTGGCTGTGAAGGCGCAGCTTGATAATATCCTCAAGACTGCAGCAGTCCATTGCGATTCCAGTGTAAAAGTCCTGCATATCTCATTTGTGCCACAGGAGATGGCTCCGTGATCATAGTGTGTGGGTCACTTCATGGCAAGCTGAGATCCACCTTAAACAAATTCACACCACTGGCATTTTTGCTGCCTCAGGAGAAAAAATGCATTCTCAGATACGAGTTGTAGCCACCACTGCCAACTTCCCAGAATCACTCAGCTCTGGCTGTGGCTATTGGCCTATTGCTGATACCCACAGTTACTTAAATGAGCATCCCAGTTGCTGAGATCATTGCATGATACCATGAAAGCCCAGAAGCATGTAGTAAATGCAAGTGACATGAGTCTCAGGACTGGTTGACTTCTAGTAGTGTCAATAATTGGCTAAACTCAGGGGCATCGTGTCTCCATTTTACACTTAAGACACTGTTGTGAATTTGTCACAAAAGTACAGTGGAAATAAATTAAGATGAGTACCACTGTAAGTCTTTCCTTTTCACTTAGAGAAAACATTTGGATTGCCTGTTTGAAATGCAAGCTCTTACATGCAAGCTCTGACATGCAAACTCTGAAATGCAAGCTCTCCCCTTTGGGGAGGTCTAAAAAAAATCATATTTTTTTTTGGGGGGGGTCTGGCTCTGAGTTGTTGAATTACATGTTTAGCCAGGTTTTATTTAGATCCAAGATCTATTTATCTAGATCCCCTCAAAATTTGTTCTTACAACCTTCTGCTTTTCACCTCCCTCTCAACTGTTGGGAGCTTCAGCCCATCAAATCAAAGTGACATACCTTGCTATATGATGGCAACCTCTCCCTAAGTCTCAGGAATTGCCACTGAATGGCCAGAAGTGTCAAAAAACAAAACCTTGTTATTGGTATAAGAAAGGGTGTTTTGTTTTGGGTTTTTGTTTGTTTGTTTGTTTGTTTTTTGGAAACTACAAAGCAGCCATGCATGCTTCCTTCTCTCTCACCCCTCCTTCAGGAGCATTTCTTTTCTTGGTCATTTCATTTTCAGTTTCATTCAAACAAGAATATTTGCAGTCACCCAGAGGATAGACCAGGGATTCTCATCCTGTGGCCAATGGGCCAGATGTGTCCCACAGTGCCATTTCATGTGGTCCCCCACCACCTCCACCACACCAGGAAGTGCCATGTGGTGGGGGAAGGGCAAAATGACAGTCTGGCCCCTGAAGCTGTCTCAGGGAGTGTGACCCAGCCCATGGTTTAAGAAGGTTGAGAACTTCTGGGATAGACAAAAAAAACTGTTTCAAAATGTAGCAGCCTGGCTGTAGGAATTTGCTAATTCAGTTGCTGGCCCATACAACCAGTGTAATAAGAAAAGGCAATTTTTAATGAGCATCCAATTTTGAGAGTCTTTTCAGTAGTATTGCCCAAAAAAGGTAGCAAATATAGCACTGGCATATTAATTCTAACATGTTACATGCTCCAGTTGAAGCATGTGGGAAAATGCATCTGGAAAATGGCTTCTTGGCTTACATTTTCACAGCAGCTCCAAGGTTTGGTACATATATAGCATACTTGTTACAAATATCCCACTGCTTCTCGTTGCTTTTCATTTCTTTTGTGCTCCTGCTAAGTAGCAATGTGCTCACTATTTTAATTTTAATTTTATTAGGTGGTATGACTCTCTCCAGTCTTTGTTCAGTGAGACACCTTACACATACATGCATGAGAAAACCACACGTAGGTATGCATGCACCAATGCCTTCAGCCTTGCCAAAGAGCCACAGCTCATTAATTTTTTTTTAATGTAGTGCATGATTTGCGCTGTAAGAGTTACATGTATTTAAACAACAAAAGCTATCAGCAAGCCTCCTGTGACCGCTTTCCACTAACCTTCAAATCTATGGAGATTGCTTACAAGTTGTATCCTCAACCCACCAGTCAGCAATTCTGGATCACACTCCTGTGATTCCAGATGCCTCATTTCCTGTGTTTATTTTAGGGAGAGTGTCACCTTTAAGAACACTCTGACTGGCAGGACCTACTAAATTAAACAGAATATCATCTGCATGCGATGATTTTTTGTCATTGGCTGTAGATGACAAGGGTGCCATCTACAGTATGTTGGCAAAACAACAATTGGGCTTAGAATGGGTGGCTACACAATTTTTTAAGGGACTGCCATGACATAGTGGTTAAGACACTGAACTTGACGACTGAAATGTTGGCAGGTCAGCAGTTTGAGACCCGAGTGCTGCATGACAGAGTGAGCTTCCATAATCTGTCCCAGCTTCTGCCAACCTAGCAGTTCAAAAGCAAGAAATTGCAAGTAGATAAATAGGTACCCCTTCAATCGGAAGGTAAACAGCATTGCATGCACTCGCATGTCTAGTCATGCTTGCCACATGTCCATAGAAATGTCTGCAAATGCAGACAGCACTTACTCTTTGGCTATAAACAGAACATCATGTGTAATTTCCCTCCCCACCCTCTCTCTCCCCGAAAAAGTGCAAGATAGAGATTTGGTGGTGGTTGGAGAAGAAATGTATCAGATCCAAGTACATTGGGGGGGGAGAGCAAACTTCTGGACTTATAGACTAGCATGGCCTGAACCTAGGGGACAATGCCTGACATAATCTACCCACTTGGGAATATTCTGCCCTCCACATGTCATCTTGGATACAACCTGCTCTTTTATTCAGAGCAACTGAAAATGGTAAAAGCTGAAATGCCTTGTCACAACATTGGGGTAGGAGGAGGTATCTTTAATTACCAAAAATTACCTCTGACTTTACCAGCAACAGCAAGTTTGGGTAATTAAAGATTTCCCTTTCCCATCAGATGGCCTCCAATGGCTTCCTGACAATGAAAAGTATTACATGGGAGTTTCAAGAAGGAATTCAGAAATGGTTAATTTCCACTGTTGTTGACATCATCAACATTATGCAGCATAAATTGCAGCAACAGGATTTCACTCACAGGTTCATATTAAAAAACATATATTGCTGAAGTGTTATGGTTTAAAACTAAAGCATAAAGAACATGGTTCTTGTGACCTACCGTCGAACATGGTTCTTGTGACCTACTGTCTTCTCAAGTATTTTTAACTGATCTATCATTAGCCTTCTTATTCCCAATCATATAGAATAATTTGTATCACATACACTATAAGTAGATGCAGGGTGGGTAGATAGACTGTAATAAAAAAGAAGATAACATGAAGTTACAGAGGAAGAGAAGTGATTTGAATGAGGATCCCTGAAATTTTGAATTTTCTCCTTCTCCCTTCACTGTAAGATGTCAACACAAATGCCTCGTCAACAGTGGATTTTTCTTTTACAGAGCAAATATTTTTACATAAGCACTACTGTATGTATATAAGACACAGTCATGATTTCAATGGAGGGTTTTTTTTAATAGGAAAATATCTCAAGCATACTTCCCCTGTAGCATTTTCATCCCATTTGTCTGATAAATTATGTATGAGTGTATATCAACTATAATTACAGTGTATTTCACTAGAAAATATATTATTTTCCATGTCCAGCAGTTGAGAGGTAGTTTAATATACACACACACACAAGCTGGTGGAATATTACTGCTTCAGAGCTTTTTGGTTGATTTTAATTGTAGAATTGCCTCACAGAGCATTGAGAACAAACCTGCAGTCTTACAGCGCCACCTACCTGGGCATATCTGATGAGCAGCATTTCTACTGTACATGTATGGAATCAAAGAAAGTGGAGAGAGCTATTATACCAATATGATATAAATAATTATAGTAGACCGTACAGCCAGCAACTCAACACTGAGTGTTGGGCGGCAGTAAATAACCTGACTTCCCAAAGGGGCCAATGTTTACAGGCAGATGAACCCCTTTGGGTAGGGTGATGGTCCGAAATGCCGCTGGAAACCATCATACTGGGCCCAACAGCAAAATGAGTGGAAGAGGAATCGCTTTACTATTCTGATTCCCAACTATCATGGAGGTGGAAGAAGTCATGCCAAATGAATTTGCTGTGAAGGCGCACCTTGTCAATATCCTCAAGGCTGTGGCAGTCCATTGCAATCCTGGTGTTAAATCCTGCATGTCTCATTTCATACGTGCCGCAGGAGATGGCTCCATGATCATAGTGTGTGGGTCACTTCATGGCAAGCTGTGATCCACCTTAAACAAATTCACACCAGTGGCATTTTTCCTGCTTGCCTCGGAAGGCAAAGGCGTCCCAGAACCAGCTGGCCTCCAAGACCAGGCCTAGGGCAAGAAAAAACATATACTCGGATCGACGATGAGTTATAGCTACAGACTCGAGTAGCAGTAGAGTATTCCCAGCATAATAGGCCAGTCCTCAACATGTTTGCTTATGTTGTATTTAATGCATACCACACTATCTTTGCTGTCTACAGGTACACTTTTGGTAACATTTTTGCAAGAGGAGACAAAACACTGGTGGTGCATTGGTTAAACTGCTGTACTGTAACCAAAAGGTTGCGAGTTCGATCCTGACCAGTGGTCAAGTTTTACTCAGCCTTCCATCCTTGTGAAGTTGGTAAAATGAGTAACCAGCATGTTGGGGGCAAAATGCGAATTGTGGACTGCCCAGAGAGTGCACTAAATGATATTGGGAGGTATATAGATGTGATTGCTTTGCAGTCTTCTGGTGATTCTGATCTGCTGAAACTAAGTCTCAGACTTGCATGCAATTGGGAATGCTACCTCTGCCATTTTGTATTCCATGCTGATACTATATTAAGAACTTCTGCTGAATCGTACTGCACAGCTCTGCTTCAGAAAAATGAATAATGTCATTAGTGGCAGCAGATTAGGTAAAGGGTAAAGATGCCCCTTGCTCAAAAGCCAGTCTTGTCAGAGCATGGAACACCGTTACCTTTCCTGCCAAAGTGTTACCTATTTTTCTACTTGCAATTTCTTGCTTTTGAGCTGCTAGGTTGGCAGGAGCTTGGACAGAGACTGAAGCTCACTCCGTCATGCAGCACACAGGTCTCGAACTGCTGACTTGCCGACCTTCTGGTTATCAAGCCTAGCATCTTAATCACTTAGTGGCCCTGGCAGCAGATTAAGTTTGCTTAAAGTCTCTCTTTTGTGATTTGGGGTTGTGCACACTTGGTACACTATGCATACAAGTTGCATGCAACCCCAACCCCAACCCCAACCCAAATATCACCAAAAAGTGCCTTTGATCTGTGGTAATCTGCTGCTGACATCATTCTTGTTTTGGAAGTGGACCCTGTCCAAAAAGATATTGTCTTCTTGATATCGTTCTACATATTTTTACACTAATGAGTCAATTTGTTACTAGCTGGTGCTTTACTGAGATTGTGATTTTAACTTCTTTGTTACCTGCAACACCTTAGTTATTGGATAGCTGATAAAACAAATTCTTTCAAAAAATAATAATAGGTGAAACATTCAAATAGAAATACCAGTAAATATGGGGTGGGGGTGGGGTTCTTTTGTAGAATTTGATTGGTGTGGCTCTATTCTACAGGGACAAAGGAAAACAATGAATTTAGGTAATTTCACCAGAATTAACAATACCAAAAAGGTAAAAATTCTTATAAGGTACACCTGGTGCCCATGAGCTCTCAGTATAAACCTACTCTTCTTAAAGTGCCTTTTAAGATATTTTATCTGCTTTTTGATCTTGAGCCTCCCTTTGCATCAAATGCTCATCAACATGTCACTCCGTCCGCCTACACAGCACGCAGAGTTATTTAAATCTTCCCAACAATGCTTTCTCAAACCAGCTAATGTTACAGCAAGTGAGCAGTGCCAGAGGAACGTGCATTACTTTCAAAGGCATTTAGAACAATCGGCTTTACCAATGATCACAGGTGGGCTAGGTTTTGATTACCTTATTTTGTATTTGGGAGCATCTCACACCAGTAATCATCAGACTTCCTGCATAAGCTACAGTAGTAGATATGGGTTTACTCATTTTCATTATAACTTTATGATAATGAATTTGAAGACCTTGTAGCTAGCTGGTTTCAAGGTTGCAAAACAAATCTCTCAGATTAATTTCACACGCAGTCCCAAAACAATTAATGCAACTGAGTTTGCTGTTAACCTTTACAGTTAAAATGCATCAACTATGCAGGCTGCCATATTTCATAGGAAAAGTGTCTCACAGTTTTGGGTATTTTGTCATGCAAATGTGGCTATCTGCTACATACAAATAGACTTTGATATGTATACCTGTACAGTTGACCGCTGTTGATGTTTTCCTCCATTTGTCTGCTTGGTGGCAGTGCTTGTGCATAGTTCTTTGTTCGTGTAGGCCAGGGATCCTTAACCTATGGCCTGTGGGCTGGATCCAGCCCATGCCCTCGCTCCAGCTTCTACTTCTGCCTCCTCTTCCTCCTCAATTCTTGTCTCCTCTTACTTGGTCTGGCATGTCCCTGCCGGCGCTCCATAGCAGGGCAGATGTTGTAGGGCTTACAACGTATGCCCTGCTAAGGAGCACTATTAGGGATACGCCAACTCAAGCAGAACAAAATCCCCTCCCCTGAAGCAGCAGAGCACAGCTTCCCACATTTTCCCCAGGAGCTGCTCTGGCTGAGCATGGCTTTTATTTATTTTAAACATTTATATCACACCCTCCTGGTGAGTGCACCACTCAGGGCGGCTAACAACAAAAGGGGAAAGGGGAGAGGGAGAATGCAAGCGCGGTGCCAAAATGGCCGCCGCGCACTTTGCGGGCCCCCCCCCCACAGGACAGAGAATCCGGGTAGTTAGGGGCGTGGCCAGCTCCCTTATAAAAGGGGTGGCCACGAGGCAGCCGCGCTGCCATTTTGCCTCAGCGACGGAGCGGAGAAGTTTTTTCCCTGCGCCTCCGTCGCTCGTTGGTATTGCCGGGAAGCCTTTTGGGGCGATTTTGCCTAGCTAGCTTCCCTTTTTTGCTCGAGATGCCTTCCAAAAAGAAGGCTGCTGCGAATTCAGCTCGGGCTGTTAGGAGACGCAACCCAGGTCGGAGGACCGTGGTGCCGCCTCCTCAACAGCCTCCTTTGCCATCCCCGGCCGGGGCTAGTGGCTTGGGGTCTATGGCTCCTTGGCCCGTTCAGAGTGCGGGCGCGGAGGGCGCTCCGGCCCGCGGCCCGCGAGCGGTGGACACCGCTCCTCCTTCCGCCCAACCTGTTGGGCCGACTACTTCTGGACCCCAGCCTCTCCCGGGGCCCTCTAGCCTCGGGGGGTGGCCTGGTGCCCCGCCTTGGCAGGTCTCCTCACCAGCCCTACCGGGCTTCGGCCCTGGCCAATGGCCATATCTGGGCCATGGGGTGCAGGGACCTGTACCCGTGCAAGGGTCAAGTGGGCCGGCCGGCTCTTTGCCCATGGTTACTGTAGACACCTTGCTGGCCCGTATTTCGGCCTTGGAGGAGTCTTTGGCTCGTGCCAGTCAGGCAGGTGCCCCTTTCGGGGTACCTTTCGAGGCGCTATCGGCAGCAGGACAACGGCCGGCGGGGAGGGTCGAGCTGCTGCAGGCGGGTGGCGCGCCTCCGGCCACTGCCTCGCAGCTCCCCAGCCAGCAACCTGGCGCGGGTCAAGCCCCGGTGATGAGCTCTACATCGGTCGTGAGCTCCGACGCCCCCAGTGGGCCGGAACCCCCGTTGGGGGCGGCCCGCGGGGGTGCAGCGTGTGAGTATATGGTGCAAACGAGTACATCCACACACATTCCCAATATGGGGGGGACCTTTCAGTGGCCTTGGCCTCGCGCGGGTGGTACAGGGGCTACGCCGCTGGCGACCCACCCGGCGACAACTACTGCCACCATGCCCGCTGGGGTGGGCATTGGTTCTTACACTGCTGGGAACGTACTTGGGGTGGCAGGGTTAACTCATGCCCCTTTGGGTAGGCCAGCTATCCCCTTTTCGGCCTTGCCGACGGCAGGGTATTCCCTGCCATTGGGTGATCACTTGGCGCAGGCTACCAGGGAAAAGATATGGCGAGGGGAGTACGTGGATATCTTCTCACTCCTGAACAGAGAGCCCACTAAGGAAGAGAGGGAGGGTCAGGATGAGAAGGACAAGGAGCAGGCACGCCGCCGTAAGCCGCCGCGTACCTGGGCTAACTGGCTCCCCGCTTATTTGATATACATGGCGGTCTATTTGAGGGCGCGGCCGGACCTAGCTATTCCCATGGTCCAATATTTGGACAACATATACAGGGCAATGGTAGATTTCCCGGGCCCCTCATGGCTAGCGTATGATGAGGAATTCCGTATGAGGATTCCCCTGCACCCCGAGATGAGATGGGATGAGCCGTGTCAGAGACTGTGGCTCTTGTATATGACACCCACACGTCCTGCCCCGGGAGATAGGTATCATTGTGGACATGCGGTCCAGCGAGCAGCTCCAGCGCAGGTTACCCGCCAAATGGCGGGGCAGGGGGTTCCAGCCCGCCTGCTGTGCTGGACTTTCTCGTCCACTGGTTCCTGCAGTCGGAAGAACTGCAGATATAAGCACGAGTGTCCCACATGTTCTGGTCCCCATGCAGCCTCTGCTTGTCCCAAGCCTGGGGGGGTGCGAGGCAGAGGGAGGGGTGGACAGTGGGCTGGCAAGCCTGCCACGGATGGAACTAGTTCTCCGAAAGGCCCCCTCCCCAATTAAGGTGGACATGCTGGAGCGCTGGCTCGCATCGTACCCAAGGGGGGAGGACAGGGAGTACCTTATCCAAGGTTTTAAGCAGGGATTTCGTATCCCTTTTATGGGTGACAGATCTCCTCAGGATGCTCCCAACCTTTTATCCCTTAGAGGAAGGGAGGAGGTAGCCGAGGCCAGCATTAGAAAGGAGTTAGACGCGGGCAGGGTCGCCGGACCTTTTCCCGTACCCCCCTTTCCCAACCTGAAGGTTTCACCATTGGGTTTAGTTCCTAAAAAGTCCCTAGGCGAGTTTCGCCTTATTCATCATTTGTCCTACCCAGCCGGCCGATCGGTCAATGATGCGATACCTGATGACCTTTGTTCGGTCAGGTACACATCGTTCGACCATGCGCTGCGCATGGTGCGCGCGTGTGGCCCGGGTGCCTTGCTGGCCAAGTGCGACATTAAGTCAGCTTTTCGCCTCTTGCCGGTGCACCCGGGCGACTTTGAATTGCTGGGTTTTAAATTTAAAGGGGAGTATTATTTTGATAAGGCCATGCCTTTTGGCTGCTCCATATCATGCTCGGCTTTCGAGCGTTTTAGTACCTTCCTAGAGTGGGCTTTCGTCCGCAGGTCAGGGTCCCGGTCTGTAGCCCATTACCTGGATGACTTTTTATTCGGGGGTGAACGGGGCTGGGACACGTGTGCACGTCTCCTCAATACATTTCAGACGCTAATGCAGGAACTGGGTGTCCCTTTAGCGCCCGAAAAGACCGAGGGCCCGTCGACCAAACTAGTATTCCTGGGGGTTGAGATTGATACAGTAGTACAGGCTTCTAGGTTACCGGGTGATAAGGTGTCTAGGATAGTGACCCTTATCTCGGAATTGCTGGCCAAGCGTAAGGCATCCCTGAGGGAACTGCAGGTGCTACACGGGCACCTCAATTTTGCCTGCAGGGTGGTCGCACCGGGCAGGGCTTTTGCCCGGCGCTTATGCGACGCCATGGCAGGGTTATCCAGGCCCCACCACAGAGTCAGGCTTACCCGGGGTATCAGGGCAGACATGTTTGTCTGGTTGCAATTCCTGAGGGAGTTTAATGGGGTCTCATTTTGGAGGTCTGACCTCCTGGCATCCCCCAATTTCCAGATCCAGTCTGATGCCTCAGGATCCCTGGGTTATGGGATGTACTTCAATGGGAAGTGGGCCTATGGTGGGTGGCCACCGGCATGGGCAGGCACAGGTCGCCTGCGGGATCTCACATACCTGGAATTTTTTCCCATTCTGGGGGCTTTGATGCTATGGGGCGAACAGTGGGCTAATTCGGTGGTGCATTTCTGGTGCGACAATGCTGCCGTGGTGCACATTGTCAATGCACAGACTTCTAAATCGCCCAGGGTCATGGACCTAGTGCGCCATTTTGTGCTGCGCTGCCTGCGCCTCAACGTCATGTTCAGGGCCAGGCATGTCCCAGGGGTTAATAACGATATTGCTGACGCTTTGTCCCGCCTGCAGATCTCCCGGTTCCGCGCCTTGGCCCCGGATGCGGAGGAATTTCCCTCGCCACTCCCGGACGAGATGTGGACTATTGGCAAGGAGAGGTGAACCGGGCGATTGGCCTGTCACTAGCGCCACGCACGCGTAAGGCGTATCAACAAGCTTTCAATTTGTATAAGGCTTTTGCTACTCGATTTCAATGGCCAGAGACCTGGCCCATCCCGGTGGACCATGTTCTGCGGTTCATGGTTCACCTGCATGCACAGGGCCTTGCACCTCGCACCATAGCATCCAAGCTCTCGGCGTTGGCTTTTATGGCCAAAGTAGGGCGTCATGTGGATACCACCTCTGACTTCCGTGTGAGACACGTTTTGGAGGGGTGGGTGCGCGAGCGCGGGCGTTGCCCGGACGACCGGCACCCTATTTCCCCAGGGGTTCTTACCCAGTTGGCCCGGGGCTGGCCAGGCCTCTGTTTTGATCATTATGAGGCAGCCCTTTTTCATGCAGCCACAACGGTGGCATTTTTTGGAGCGCTCCGCATCAGCGAACTCGTGATGCTGTCTAAGGCGGATGCAAGTGGTAGGGCACTGGAACTCGGAGATGTATATGTTGCCAAAGACTGGGCCCAGTTGAGGATTCGCTCCTCCAAAACAGATCAGCATGGCGTAGGCAGTGGAGTAAGACTGCTACGGTGTTCTTTGGCAGACATCTGTCCGGTTGGTGCCCTACAGGAATACCTGGCACTGCGTGGCTGGCACCATGGCCCGTTTTTCTGTCACCAAGATGGGTCTCCCCTTACTAAATTTCAGTTTTGGAAGGTGACAGCTAGAGCCCTCACCAGGGTGGGACTACCAGGTGCCCGTTATGGCACACATTCATTCCGTATTGGCGCAGCCTCTACTGCAGCTGCTTTTGGGTACTCTGGGGCTGACATACGCAGCATGGGGAGGTGGGGCTCACAATGTTTTCAGTTTTATGTGCGCCCACTCCCGCCATGAGTACCAATCCATTCACCTTACCTTCCTTTTTCTCAATTTTCTTACAGACCCTGGGTGTCGTATTACACCGGTGACAGTATGGCTGGTGGGCCACAGCTATGTGCTCAGGGCAGCGCGTTACGCTGCGGCGACAGAGTGGGGACCCCGACTGGGACTGGGTGACCACGCCAGTCTCTCATGGCACGGTAAGCCTGGGATGTTATGGCGGGAGCTGCGGCCTTTCCTTTTTTCTGGCCTGGGGGCTGACCCGCCTGACATTCTAATCATCCACTTGGGGGGCAATGATTTGGGCCAGGTCACCGGCTTATCGCTCAAGCATGCGATTTGCGAGGACCTCGCCTACTTGCATTATGTCTGGCCTGCCACGGCCCTGGTTTGGTCGGACATTGTTCCGCGCCACTCTTATAGAGGGGGCGGTAACCTCCTGGCCCTTGACCGAGCTAGGCGCGCGGTCAATAAGGCAGTGGCGCGGTTTCTCACCACCAGGGCTTGGGGACGGGTTAGTCATCACCCCGATATTAGTCTGCAAAATTGTGACTTGTATGCAGGGGATGGGGTCCATCTGTCGCGAGGAGGTATGGACCTCCTGTTGGGTGACTGGCGAGCAGGCCTGTTGACCGAGCTGACGGTCTGGGGGGGGGGCGTCAGGTCTTCTGTGAAGCCCCTCCGTGTGGCGGGTAGCACTGGTAAGGTAAACAGTATGACCCACAAGTATCCGGCAGGTTCGCAATTGACTGGACAACACTAGACAGGAATAAAGTAGTTAAACGTTGTCCGGTCAACGACGAATCAGGCGATGGGGTGATGATGATTGCTAACCAGCATGCATCACCCCTGTGATTTCACGGATACGCGTCAGAGGGTGGGGTCATGAGTTAGTTATTGACTACGGTCAACAATTTGTTTGTTGTTAACAAACAAATTGATACAATTTGATACATTGTAACCAATTGCCGTTGGCAATTTTGGGGTGGTACCTTACCAGTGTTACTTCGGCCTGCTTGCCTTAGGAATTATGATTGGTCGTTTTACCAATACAAATTTATAATTCGGACTAGGGCATTGAATCAATAAATGTGGCCCTTTGCTGTTATCCACTTTCAATGTTGTCTGTGTCCGTTATTGGGGGGGTGCGCCTGCAAAATACAATTGGTAAAAATTACAATATAAAACCAATAAAAACAACCACAGCTAAAAACATGACCCAGACCCACCCTCCCCCACCCCGCTAAAATCAGCATTAGAACAGAGCAACAAACAAATCATCATTTTAAAAGCCCTCCCCACCCTCACCCTCATTAAAACAGAATAACGAAACTGGGGAAGGTCCCTAGCACAGGCTAAATCAGCCAACGGGCTTGACTAGTGGAGTCTAGCATGCCCCATGCCCGCTGGCAAAGCCATGTCTTTAGCGTCTTTCTGAAAGGGAGTAGTTCTGTCTGGAGACACAGCTCAGGTGGTTGGAGGTTCCACAGGGCTGGGGCAGACATGGAGAAGGCTCTCTTCCTGGCCCCAGTAAGATGTACCTCTTTCAATGTTTCACTAGTAGGACGGGCTGAATTCCTTGTGGCGATGCGGTCTCTTAAGTAGCCTGGTCCAATGCCATAAAGGGCTTTCCCAGTGGATGCATGTGGATGCCCACATCGTTTCCGGGGACTGCTCTGTCTGAGTGTGGGTGAGAAGGACAGCCTGGACCACTCCTTCACCCATGCCATACAGCTCCTGCAGGCTGGTAAGCAGGGAATCGGGGGGGGGATCAGGGTGGTCCTGCTGCCCCAAGCCCCCCCCCCCACTCCTCCCACCCTCCAGCCCTCAACAGTCTGAGGGGGTGTGAACTGGCCCTCATGTTAAAATCGTTGAGGCAGACTTGAGGCTCATATCCTTTCAGAGGGTGTCTTGGGTCATTGAATGCACTAAGTTAGCACTAAAACTGTTTTGGTTAACTTCACCAACTTATTCACAGGATTTAATGGACTAAATGGGAGACAAAGATGAGTAACATTTGTGTTTTGAGTCAAAACGAAGGAAGGACACCCTTCCATTGTCTAGGAAACATGGAAGCCCTTACGTCTTCTTCCTATGAGAAGTCAACAAATATCTGTGATTGTTTACACCAGGGATTCTCAAACTGCAGCCCATGGGCTGGATGCAGCCTGCAGCACCATTTCATGTGGCTGCCCACTGCGTCCACCACATCAGGAAGTGCCATGTGGTGGAGGAAGGGCAAAATAGCACCCGAAGCTGTCTGAAGGAGCGTGGCCCAGCCCCCAGCTTTAAAAGGTTGTGAACTCTAGTTCTCAGCAAAAGAAGAAAAAATATTCTTTCTAAAATGGAAGTGGGTAGCATGTCATGCTTGATCTGTTTGATTAATTTTTCAGTGGTTCTAGTTTAATAATGGTACCAACCCTACCTCTGGCCTTACAAATAGAAAGAAAAAACCTTAAAAGAAAACTTGGAGTTGCTTTTTGTGTAAAATGTCTGTGAGCTCAGTTCTGGCACTGATTAAAAGAGGAGGGGTGGTTTTAGCCAGTGTATCAAGCAGAACCTGGAAGGTTACTTTTCAAAATAATTACTCACTGTTACAGTAAAAGTTGCTTATTATCACTACAATTTCGTTGTTTAAAAGTAAGTATTTACTCAAGCAGTTCTCAAGCATAACTAAAATGAAGTTTTGAAATTACTTTTTAAAACTAAATAGATAGTAGAAGCCACCAGCCTGTGATTACAAACATACTCTTCTCTTGTCTACTTCATGGCTACCGTGGTGTTTATGATAGAGCAGGAAGAACAGCAATAGGTCAGTTACACTTTGGTGAATTTCAGAGCTTTAGCAAAAGCAAGCAAAGGGGAAGCTGAGAAAAGCTTTCTATGGAATGCAAACATTAAAGTCCACCACAACGGTTATGCAAATATCTCATGCCTGCCACGGAGGTACTCCAAGCTGTGTAACGGCAGAAATGGCAGAATGCACAACCAAGTATATTTTTATGTCACTATGTTAAGGATGGTTTGATTAACTTTGAAAAACTAAAAAACTGAAAAACAGTGTACTTTGCTACTACTATTCCCCCAAGCCCCCAGGGAAACAAGTTTGCTTTTACTTCTTCACCCCTTAAAAACATACAACTTGAGCAAAAATCTATGTCCAGCGGAAGACTGCAGCAGCATTGAACTGTTGAGCTGGCTTTAATACCCCCATTGATTATTTTATTGGTTTTGTCACTTGTGCCAACTGACTAAAGCCATTATTAGGTCAAGAATTTGTCTCCTGTAAAAGGATAGCTCAGATTCCATCATACAACATTTCATCAGCTTCATATATCAAGATTTTCATTACCATCATAAGGAAGCATTAAGAGTGGTAAAACAACCTGTCAGCAAAAATTCTATTGCTCCTCTAGGGAAAGTGGCCATTACAATCTTGCACAAAAGTTGTCTCATCTCCTGAGTGACCATACACAAATGCTGAGATGGAAATGAGGAAGAGGAGGAGATTTAAAAAAACAATCATGTAGATAATCTGCAATTCACAAGGATAGGGAGGGGATTTTGTCTTGCAGGGATTTTTTATGGGGAGAGACCAAAAACTTCCCACTGATGCATGAAACATTTCTTGCATAGGATCCCATGGTCTTATATTTTGCTTTTCTGTTCATAGACATCCTAGTCCTTTTAAACCTTGGGCAAAGACTCCTTCCCCACTGATCTTCTGACTTTTTCTTTTTAAAAAAGAAATCAATAATATCCATGGGAGGGGAGGAGGAAACTATTTCACTTCCACTCAGCAGTTTTGAATTATTATTATTTGTTTCTATTTTTCAGCTTTGCCACCAAATTTCAAGATAAATGAATAAGGTTCATAGGAGTAGACTGGGTCCTTGCTAATTTAATTGTTTATATGATTATGCTAAAAATAATTAGTTTGAAATTTTTGACAACATACCATATATACTCGAGTATAAGCTGAGTTTTTTAGCCCCAAAAAATGAGCTCCAAAAAAGGGACTTGGCTTATATTCAGGTCAATGACCATTACATTACATTAAGGTGATATTATACAATGATATTATGTATCATTGTATAATATATAATATAATGTATAATATATGGGAGTGCAGTGGCTCAAGTGGCTAAGATGCTGACTGGGAGGCGGAAGGTCAGCAGTTTGATTCCCGAGTACTGCAGGATAGAATAAGTGCCCGTCTTTGTCCCAGTTCCTGCCAACCTAGCAGTTCAAAAGCAAGAAATTGCAAGTAGATAAATAGGGACCACTTCGGTGGGAAGGTAACAGCGTTCCGTGTGCTCCAGTGTCTAGTCATGCCTGTGCCACATGATCATGGAAACGTCTGCAGAAGCAGACAGCGCTGGCTCTTTGGCTTTGAAACAGAGATGAGCACTGAACTCTAGAGTCAGATACGACTGGCTTTCAAGCAAGGGAAACCTTACCTTACATGGGGCTGTGGTGGCTAGGTGGTTAAGAAGTTCACCTTGTTAGCTGGAAGGCCTGCAAGTTGGCAGTTTGAAACCCAGGTACTGCATGATGGATTGAGCACCCGTCTCTGTTCCAGCTCTTGGGGACATGAAAGGAGCCTCATTTCATCATTCCCTGAGCAGAGTTTCTCTCACAAAGATCCTTTCAACCCAGAATAATTTCTGACACAAGATTATTATTATTATTATTATTATTATTATTATTATTATTATTATTATTATTATTATTATTATTATTATTATTATTATTATTATTATTATTATTATTATTATTATTATTATTATTATTATTATTATTATTTAATTACATTTATACCCCGCCTTACTAGACATATAGAAATACAAACTGGCTGGAGGGGTTATTTAGCCCATTTTATTCTCTATCTATTATGTTTATATCTCACTTGTCCTCCAATGAGCTCAAGACAACACACATCATTCTCTTCCTGCCCCGCCCTCACTCTCTCTTCAAAACCTCCCTGTGAGGTAGAACTGGTTTAAGAGGCATAGAGTCACCCAATGTATATTCATGGTCCAGTGGGAAACTGAATACTAGTTTCCGGAGTCCTAGTCTGACACTCTGACCAGTACACCACATTGGGTGCAATTGAGAGTAAGATTAGATGGGTATTTGTCCCATTTTTTGATCCCCTGCACGGACTGATTGGTTCGTTTCTTTTACCAGCAATCAAATGTCATAATTGTGAGTGTGAGCCAGCCTTCCTACAAGTACTTTCTGGGTTCCCATCTGGAGCTATTGTATTTTTGGTGCAGGTAGGTGATGTTCCGTGCACTCCAGTGTTTACTCATGCCTGCCACATGTCCATGGAAACAGCTGCACACTCAGACAGCGCTGGCTCTTTGGGTATAAACAGAGATGAGCACTAAACCCTAGAGTTGGATACAACTGGCTTTTCAGCAAGGGTGACCTTTACAGTAATGGTGAACCTTTTAGAGACTGAGTGCTCAAACTGCAACCCAAAACCCACTTATTTATTGCAAAGTGCCAACATAGCAACAGGGGAAGAAGGAAATGCTCTCATTGGGCTGCTGGGCAGAGAGAGGAAGCACTCCCATTGGGCTGCTGGGCAGAGGGGTGGGGCAAACTCTGTGCTGGAGTGCCACCTCAGGCATGCGTGCCATAGGTTCACCATCAATGCCTTAGGAGGTGTTCTGCTTTGGTTCATTTCCAGCATGTGAAATCATTGGGATCAAACTAAAACAGTGCTTCTGGTTTTAAAATCTCCCTGCACCTTCAGTTTACAAATATCATTAAGTAGCCTAAGAAGGCAGCTTAGTCACATCGTGATACTGGGTAATTAAACACTTAGGAAGGAAGCAAATATATTTTATTTGAAAAAGTCTATTAGGACAACACTGATTCACTCTGCCATTTAGAATTTTTAAAATAAAATAGAAAAAGTCTTCCCAGACGGAGAAGGAAAGAAAGAAGAACAAGGGGAAGATTGTTTTTGCAGGCGCACCCCCCAATAAAGGACTCAGACACCAATGAAAGTGGATAACGGCATTGGGCCACATTTATTGATTCATGCCCTAGTCCGAATTATAAATTTCTATTGGTAATAACCAATCATAATTCTTAAGGCAAGCAGGCCAAAGTAACACTGGTAAGGTACCACCCAAAATTGCCAACGGCAATTGCTACAATGTATCCATTTGTATCAATTTGTTTGTTGACAACAAACAAATTGTTGACCGTAGTCAATATCTAACTAATGACCCCACCCTCTGACGCGTATCCGTAAAATCACGGGGTGATGCATGCTGTCTAGCTATAGCCATCACCCCGTCGCCTAGTTCATCGTTGACCGGACAACGTTTAACCAACTTATGCCTGTCTAGTGTTGTCCAGTCAATTGCGAACTTGCCGGATACCTGTGGGTCATAATGTTTACCTTACCAGTGCTACCCGCCCATGTGACCAAAGTCAACAGCAGCAACAGAAAAACCCCTATGTCAAACCATAGCAACAGTGTGGGATGGGCGAAAAAACCAGGACCCGAAGCCAATATGGGTCCCAGCCAAAAATTTCCACCCGGCCCCGAAGCGACCAAAATATCACACTGTTAACTAGGGAGGAGGTGGAGGGAAAAACTTCTCTGCTCCGTCGCTTCACAAAATGGCAGCTCGGCTGCCTCGTGGCCACCCCTTTTATAAGGGAGCTGGCCACGCCCCTAACTACCCGGATGCCTTCGTCCTGTGGGGGGGGCTCCCGCAAAGAGCGCAGCGGCCATTTTGGCGCCGCGCTTGCATTGCAGGCGCACCCCCCAATAAAGGACTCAGACACCAATGAAAGTGGATAACGGCATTGAGCCACATTTATTGATTCATGCCCTAGTCCGAATTATAAATTTCTATTGGTAATAACCAATCATAATTCTTAAGGCAAGCAGGCCGAAGTAACACTGGTAAGGTACCACCCAAAATTGCCAACGGCAATTGCTACAATGTATCCATTTGTATCAATTTGTTTGTTGACAACAAACAAATTGTTGACCGTAGTCAATATCTAACTAATGACCCCACCCTCTGACGCGTATCCGTAAAATCACGGGGTGATGCATGCTGTCTAGCTATAGCCATCACCCCGTCGCCTAGTTCGTCGTTGACCGGACAACGTTTAACCAACTTATGCCTGTCTAGTGTTGTCCAGTCAATTGCGAACTTGCCGGATACCTGTGGGTCATAATGTTTACCTTACCAGTGCTACCCGCCACACGGAGGGGCTTCAAAGAAGGCTCGACGCCCCCCCCAGACCGTCAGCTCGGTCAACAGGCCTGCTCGCCAATCACCCAACAGGAGGTCCATACCTCCTCGCGACAGATTGACCCCATCCCCTGCATACAAGTCATAACTTTGGAGGCTAATAGCGGGGTGACGACTGACCCTCCCCCAAGCCCTGTCGACAAGGAAACGCGCCACTGCCCTATTCACCATGCGTCTAGCGCGGTCAAGGGCCAGGAGGTCAACGCCCCCTCTGTAGGAATGGCGCGGGACCATGTCCGACCAAACAAGGGTTGTGGCGGGCCAGACGTAATGCAGGTAGGCGAGGTCCTCGCAAATCGCATGCTTCAGCAACAAGCCGGTGACCTGGCCCAAATCGTTGCCCCCCAGGTGTATGATCAGAATGTCAGGCGGGTCAGCATTCAGGCCTGAAAAAAGGAAAGGCAGCAGCTCCCGCCATAACATCCCAGGCTTACCATGCCATGTGAGACTTGCGTATGCACCCAGTCCCAGTTGGGGTCCCCACTCTGTCGCCGCAGCATAACGTGCTGCCCTGTGCACGTAGCTATGGCCCACCAGCCATACTGTCACCGGTGTAATACGACACCCCGGGTCTGTAAAGGAAAAAATTAGGGAAAATAGGTAAGGTGACCGGGTCGGTACTCACGGGGGGAGTGGGCGCACATAAAATTGAAAACATTGCGATCCCCACCGTCCCATGCTACGTATGTCAGCCCCTGAGTACCCAAAAGCCGCAGCGGTCGAGGCCACCCCTATACGGAATGAATGAGTGCCATAGCGGGTGCCTGGGAGGCCCACACTGGCCAGCGCTTTGCCCGTCACCCTCCAAAATTGAAATTTAGTAAGGGGAGACCCATCTTGGTGACAGAAAAACGGGCCATGGTGCGTGCCACGCAGTGCCAGGAATTCCTGTAGGGCACCAACCGGACAGATGTCTGCCAAAGAACACCGTAGCAGTCGCACACCACTGCCGACGCCATGCTGATCGGTCTTAGAGGAAGGTATCCTCAACTGAGCCCAGTCTTTGGCTACACAGACAACCTCGAGTTCCAGTGCCCTACGACTTGCATCCGCCTTAGACAGCATCACAAGCTCGCTGATGCAGAGCGCTCCAAAAAATGCCAGCGTTGTGGCTGCATGGAACAGGGCTGCCTCATATGCATCAAAACAGAGGCAAGGCCAGCCCCGAGCCAACTGGGTAAGGACCCCTGGGGAAATTGGGTGGCGGTCATCCGGGCAACGCCCGCGCTCGTGCACCCACCCCTCCAAAACATGTCTCACACGGAAGTCAGAGGTGCTGTCAACATGACCCCCCACCTTGGCCATAAAAGCCAACGCTGAAAGCTTGGATGCTATGGTGCGAGGTGCAAGGCCCTGAGAATGCAGGTAAACCATGAACCGCAGAACATGGGTTACCGGGATTGGCCAGGTTACTGGCAATTGAAATTGAGTACAAAATGCCCTGAAAGAATTAATTGCGTGGTGATTCGCCTTACGGGTGCATGGGGCTAGTGACAGGCCAATCGCCCGGTTCACCTCTCCTTGCCAATGGTCCATATCTCCTCCGGGAGTGGCGAGGGAAATTCCTCCGCATCCGGGGCCAAGGCACGGAACCGGGAGATCTGTAGGCGGGACAAAGCGTCAGCAATATCACTATTAACCCCTGGGACGTGCCTGGCCCTGAACAGTACGTTGAGGCGCAGGCTGTGCAACACAAACTGGCGCACTAGATCCATAACCCTGGGCGATTTAGAAGTCTGTGCATTTACAACGTGGACCACAGCCGCATTGTCACACCAGAAATGCACGACCGAGTTGGACCACTCCTGGCCCCATAGCATCAAAGCACCCAGGATAGGGAAAAATTCCAGATACGTGAGATCACGCAGGCGACCCGTGCCTGCCCAGGCCGGTGGCCACCCACCATAGGCCCACTTCCCATTGAAGTACATCCCATAACCCAGGGATCCCGAGGCATCAGACTGAATCTGTAATTGAGGGGAAGCCAGGAGGTCATGCCTCCAAAATGAGACCCCATTGAAGTCCCTCAGGAACTGTAACCAGACAAGCATGTCTGCCCTGATACCCCGGGTAAGCCTAACCCTATGGTGAGGCCTGGATAATCCTGCCATAGCGTCGCACAAGCGCCGGGCAAAAGCCCTGCCCGGTGCCACCACTCTGCAGGCAAAATTAAGGTGACCATGCAGCACCTGCAGTTCCCTCAATGATGCCTTGCGCTTGGCCAACAAGTCCGAGATAAGGGCCACTATCCTCGACACCTTATCCCGCGGTAACCTAGATGCCTGCGCTATCGTGTCAATCTCCACCCCCAGGAAGACTAGCTGTGTAGATGGGCCCTCGGTCTTTTCGGGCGCTAAAGGGACACCGAGTTCCTCCATTAGCGTCTGAAATGTGTTGAGGAGATGTGTACACGTGTCCCAGCCCCGTTCACCCCCGAATAAAAAGTCATCCAGGTAATGGGCTACAGACCGGGACCCTGACCTGCGGACGAAAGCCCACTCTAGGAAGGTACTGAAACGCTCGAAAGCCGAGCATGATATGGAACAGCCAAAAGGCATGGCCTTATCAAAATAATATTTGCCCCGAAATTTGAAACCCAGCAATTCAAAGTTGCCCGGGTGCACTGGCAAGAGGCGAAAAGCCGACTTAATGTCGCACTTAGCCAGCAGCGCACCCGGGCCACATGAGCGCACCATGCGTAGCGCGTGGTCAAAAGATGTATACCTGACTGAGCAAAGGTCATCAGGGATAGCATCATTGACCGATCGGCCGGCTGGGTAGGACAAGTGATGGATTAGGCGAAACTCGCCTGGTGACTTCTTGGGAACCAAGCCCAGGGGCGATACCTTGAGGTTAGTGAACGGGGGTGCAGGGAAAGGGCCAGCGACCCTGCCCGCATTGACCTCCTTATTAATGCTGGCGGCAGCCACTTCCTCCCTCCCCCTAAGGGACAAAAGGTTGGGGGCATCCTGAGGGGACCTATCACCCATGAAAGGAATACGGAACCCCTGTCTAAAGCCCTGAAGTAGATAATCTGCATCCTCCCCCTTCGGGTACAATGCGAGCCAACGCTCCAGCATGTCCACATTAATTGGGGAGGGAGCCTTTCGGTGAACCAGCTCCATCAGTGGCAGTCTTGCCAGCCCACTGTCCGCCCCTCCCTCTGCCCCGCGTCCCTCCAGGCCTGGGACAGGCAGAGGCTGCATGGGGGCCCGCACAGGTGGGACACTCATGTCTGTACTTGCAATTCTTCTTACTGCATGAACCATTAGACGAGAAAGCCCAGCACAGCAGTCGGGCTGGAACCCCCTGCCCCTCCACTTGGCGGGGAAACTGTGCTGGAGCCACTCGCTGGACCGCATGTCCACAATGGTATCTTTCCCCTGGTGCGGGGCGCGTGGGCGTCATGTACAGCAGCCAAAGTCTCTGACATGGCTCATCCCACCTCATCTCAGGGTGCAGGGGAATTCTCATACGGAATTCCTCGTCATAAGCCAACCACGACGGGCCCGGAAAATCAACCATCGCCCGGTAGATATTGTCCAAATACTGGACCATCGGAATTGCCAGATCCGGACGGGCCCTCAGGTACACCGCCATGTAGATGAGGTAAGCCGGCAGCCAGTTGGCCCACGTCCGTGGCGGCTTGCGACGACATGCCTGTTCCTTATCCTTCTCATCCTGCCCCTCCCTCTCTTCCTTGGTGGGCTCCCTGTTTAGGAGTGAGAAGATATCAACATACTCCCCTCGCCATATTTTCTCTCTGGTGGCCTGTGCCAAATGGTCACCCAATGGCAAGGAATAGCCCGCTGTTGGCAAGGCCGAGACAGGCACAGTAGAAACTGCGGGCATCTGGAAAGGGGCTTGAACTAACCCAGCCACCCCCAAAACATTCCCCACAGGGTAGGAAATGCTACCCACCCCGGGGCCCTGGGTGGTGGTTGACGTCGCCTGTTGTTGCGTCGTCGGCTGTACCGCCGGACCACCCATGCGAGGCCAAGGCCATTGGAAAGCCCCCCCCCCAACGTAGCCACATGTGTAGGTGCACTAGTTTGTACCGCATACTCACATGCTGCACCCCCGCGGGCCGCCCCCACCGGGGTTCCGGCCCACTGGGGGCGTCGGAGCTCACGACCGCCGTAGAGCTCGCCGCCGGAGCTTGACCCGCGCCGGCCTGTTGGTCGGGGAGCTGCGAGGCAGTGGCCGAAGTCGCACCACGCGCCTCAAGCTGCTCGACCCTTCCCGTCGCCTGCCGCTGCCCAGCAGACGACGCGTCCAAGCGCACCCCAAAAGGAGCGCCAGCGTGGCTGGCCCGAGCAAGGGAAGCCTCAAGTGCCGCCACGCGGGCCAGCAAGGCCTCGACACTGGCCTGGGGCCATGGGCCAGCCGGCCCGCCCGTTACGGGCGTAGGTACAGGCCCTTGCACCCCGGGGCCCGAATAAGGCCATGACCCCACACCCAGGCCCAGCAGGACCGGCGTGGGCATCTGCCAAGGGAGGGGACCGCACCACCCCCCAAGGCTGGAAGGCCCCGGAGTGGGCTGGTCCCCGATGGAGGAAGGCTCAGAATGAGCACCAGGAGCGGCGTCCGCCGCTTGCGGGCCGCGGGCCGCAGCCCATACTGGACCCCTGCTCGGGTCCCCGGCCTCCGGCCAGGGGGTAATAGACCCCATCCCACCGGTCCCGGTGGGAGCCGGCAAAGGCGGCTGGTGGGAAGGCGCAGCCGCGGTCCTCCGACCCGGATTGCGCCGCCGCACCGCCCGAACCGCGCTCGCGGCCGCCTTCTTCTTCGAAGGCATCTCAGTCCAACCTATGGGAAGCCGAAGGAAGAAAATCAGCAGCCAAAAGGCTTCCCAGTCAAGGCAAAAGCAACGGAGGTAAGAGGGAAAAACTTCTCCGCTCCGTCGCTTCGCAAAATGGCAGCTCGGCTGCCTCGTGGCCACCCCTTTTATAAGGGAGCTGGCCACGCCCCTAACTAACCGGATGCCTTCGTCCTGTGGGGGGGCTCCCGCAAAGAGCGCGGCGGCCATTTTGGCGCCGCGCTTGCATTGTCTGGTTTTGTAGGAAAGGTGGACCAAATAGGGTTTCTTGAGGTGTTTATAACATTTCAATACAAGGATAGCTCCAAGTGACAAACTGGAACTCTACCTGATCCTAAGCAACCCTATTTAACCTCATCCACCCTACTCCATCTAAGCCATGTAGACAAGCTTTGTTTTCTTCAACTTTCTCAAAGCATCACTAGCCAGGATGCATGGCTTCTACTTCTTTTTTCCCAATCAAACTCTGGACTGCCAAAATAAAGACACTTTCTTCGCTTTGTGGTACCCCAAAATAAATGTCCTCATTGGTGCATGTCTCTGGCAGCAATTGGCAGACCAGTAAATGAGCCAGATTCTGTATCTGTCCACATTCACACTGTGTGTTGTTGTCCACCAGCAGCCTCCACTTGAGCATGTTGGTCTTGCATTTATGGTACTGAAAGAGCACAGTTGTCTGAAGTAGCACTGGAAGTGAGGATACATTAGCTCATAGCATTATTTCTAGAAGGAATCATCTTGCATTAAAGACATTTGCCTCCTTTACCTCCTGGAAACAACACTACAAGATCACAGTCACAGAGAGTCAGTTCCAGGGATATTTCCAACTCTGAGGCATTTCTGAAATCTTGCTAAGAAACTTCCCTTCTACTAGTCCATCTTTTGCCTGCTCAATGTCACCCACCACTTTCTGACCTTCATGAAAAGTCCACTCCACTGCAGAAATTCAGATGTGGCCTCATCTTTTCATAACATTTCTCCTTCTGTACAGATGTGCTTCTTGAACAGGTGTAGCCCCACACAGGGCTCATTAAAAGGGATTCGTGAGTAATCCTCTTAGTGCTTAAACAGGCAGGTTTCAAAAGTAGAAAGGCCAAGAATTGCCAAGCTCATTAGGGTGTTTCTTGAAAACTAAATAAATAAAACACATGAGACATAAGATATCTCAGTTGTCTTAAAGACCACACATACTCCTCTTATAATAATGTGGTGTTGAAGGGCTTTCAGAAATAGCATTTTTCTCCTTTGAAGTTTTAGAGGGGAAATGGCAGCTCCAGGAAACGTCTAATTTAGTTCTTCCTAAAGGCTGAAGACAATGATCTGTCTCACAGACATGCAAAAGAAAAAAAGATAATACAGATCATGGCACTCTGTAATTTATGAGGCAAAGGAAGATGCTTCTACTGTTGCTAATGCCTTGCAAACCTCCTAAGCACGAGATATTAACAGCGTATTCAATAACCAGCATTTTACAAACTTGTTTAAATTACCCAATTCCATTTGTAGCAACAAAGAATTCATTAAAAATGCCATTCAAAGGTAAAAACTTTATTATCCTTGATAGAATGGTTAAAACAGATGCTGTGACATGAAACCCGCTGGCATCTTAATCTTGGGTGTTGAAAGCAAGTCTTGCTAATTCCACAGCACTTCCGGGTACTTTACAGGATTCATTTTTTCTGTGCCTCACCTGATGTGACAAGATAAATACATGGAATACTATCTTGGCAGGATGAAGACTTCCAGAGAATAGGAATCAAAAGTACCACTGAATTATTTGCAGTAGTCAAAAGTGGGAACTGTTTTTGACCAAGGTCTAAATCCCTATTTGAGGACATTGTCAGAGGCTGTATTCCAGCAATGGAGATGGGGCTGGGGGCCAAATTGGGTTTGGTCAAAGAGAAACTAAGCAGAACAAATGGAACCCATATCAGCTTGGACATTTTCCCATCAAGAAAAAATAGATGGATTCAGTGGTGGCCTCCAAAAAAAATACCACACTGTAGTTGTGGCCTACTCTGTGGACATTGCCATGTGACTGGGTGGGTGATCTAATCATGCCTGCCCAGCATACCTGTCAACCATCCCGGTTTGGCTGGGAAAAACCCCTTAATTTGACGTCCATTGGCATCATAACCCGCCCCATGCTGCCAAAACCCTGTAATTTGGCAGTGGGGGAAATGCTTTCTGCACATGCGCGGAAGCCTTATGCCGCTTGCGCAGCCCCTACGCAAGCGGCATAGTGGTTCCGCGCATGCATGGAAGGGTTTTACCCCTTCCATGCATGCGCAGAAGCGCTACGCCGCTTGCGCAGTCCGTACGCAAGCGGCGTAGCGCTTCCGCGCATGCGTGGAAAGGGGAAAACCCTTCCATGCATGTGTGGAAACGACCTGCGCACAAGCAATGTGTGCAGGTCCCGTTTTTCCGGAGCTGCAGGTTGACAGGTATGCTGACCAGTGGTAGGATTTTTTTAAAAAAAATTACTACCTACATGGTGGGTGTGGTATGGTGGGCATGGCCAGGGGAAACCCTGCATTGCACCCGAATTAGGACTACTTTGTTTCAAATCTTGGATGGGCGGGGCCAGCCAGAATTTCTGCTAGCTACCGGTTCTGGCAAACTGGTGCGAACCTGCTGATGCCCACCACCGGATGGATTCTTTGCAAACAGCTTTCTTATCTGCAAAGTACAACTCAGTTCCATGTTTTAAGTAAGCATTTAAACATCCCTTTTACTTATGGAAACTGATCAGAGAGAACAACAGAACAACGTTGCTTGTAGTGCCTATTCCTCTTAAAAAGCAAATAGATAAATCTATGATTTATAGCAATAACGTTTGTATACCACCCCATAGCACTTGTACATTCCTTGGGCAGTTCAAAAGATTATTCGCATTTTTGCCACCAACATGCTGGGTACTCATTTTACCATCCTCAGAAGGACTGAAGGCTGAGTCAACCTTGAGTGTCATCAGGATTGAATTTACATTGTCAGCAGCAGTTTTTGCTACAGTACAGCAGTTTAACCATTGCACCATGAAGTTTGGTACATTTTTTTATTTAACAGAGATAAACCAAGAAACCTAATTCAATAAATAAACTGTTTGCAACATTGGCTGAAACCTTGTGGCTTAGTGTAGTAGGCTGCAGCTAGAGCTGGCCCACTGAATCAGTAACACGGCCTGCAATTCAGAAATACAATGGCAAAAGCCAACAATTTACTTTCTTGAAAATTAGAGAGAATTTAGTAGATCATGTCCCACATAGGAAGAATTTTATAATCTGTCCTGTCCAGAAGGTCAAACTTGCCACCTTTGGTAGGACTACAGGAAGCTAGTCTAGCATGGAACATTACCGGGGGGGGGAGGGGAGTGATGAAGAAGAAGAAGAAGGAGAGTCATGGGGAAAGTGGGACATTATGACAGGCAGTGCAACCATGGGTTTGGAACAGCATCCAGGCCAGGGCTGGCCATTCGGGACATAGGGACAAGTCCCAGTGTGCCCCAGTGACTAGTGCCCCCCCAGAGGTGGGCAGAAGTATGTCACCTGGTGGCTACACTAGATTTCAACCAAGCTGGAACCTTCCAGGCGGTGGGGCTCTGTTTCCATGGGGCGGGTATTGCCCTGCACCAACCAGCCCCACCCCAGCCATGGCTGGTTGGTGCATGTTGGGTGTAGCTGTGCACCAACCAATTCAACCCAGCACTACCACTGCTGTTGCCACCTCTGCAAGCTGCAAGGTGGGACTGGTTGGTGCACAGTGATATCCACCATGCACCAACCAGCCTTGCCCCTCGTGGCCTCAGTGGATGGGAAAGACCCACTGGGTTTTTCGTGGCTTGCGGCAGTGGCTTGCGGCAGTGGCAACAGCAACGGCAGCACTGGGTTAGATTCCGAGGGAGAAGGTAAGGGGCGGGAGTCAGAGGCCTCATCCCAGCAGTCATCCCGGGCAGCCTGGGTCCACCATGCCCAAACCAAAATACCAGGGAGAGATGGGGGTTGGTGGGTAAGGCAGCTGAAGTGGATTAAAGGTCTCTCTCTCTCTCTCTCTCTGCCAGGTGCCACCTCTTCTTTCTTTCCACCCTTCCCCATTGTCCAGTTAAGGTAGGGGGAGAGGAAGGCGAGAGAAGTGCCTTCCTCTCTGGTTCCCCTCCATCCATTACTCTCCCCCTCCACGAGGAGGGCAGCTGAGGCTCCTTTCATGTCCCCAAGATCTTTTCCCACCTAAATAGTCCCTATTGATCTACTTGCTTTCAAACAGCTAGGTTGGCAGGAACTGAGACCCAAGATGGGTGCTCAATCCATGATGTCATGCAGTGCCCCCCTCCCCATAGATGCCGCCCCTCACTCCCTGTCCAGCACCCTTTTAGCGTAGCCAGCACGCCCTTGACGGCATCCCATTTTGGGATAAGTGACTGCTACCACACCTGAAAGATGCAAGGACAGGGCAGGTCACATGGCATGTATAGCTCTTCTCTCCTACACATACAGTCCCATAAAATTCTGTACTACCATATCTTCTGCCTGAGCTTGCCATCTCCATTCTACATAACGATCAAAGCTTAGGAAACTTATATTTTAGAATTAAAAATCTCAAGATTCCTCAGCTTGCATGGTCATGGAATGGCACAGTGAGTCTGAGAATTGTAATCCTAAAACCATGATGGTATACCTTGTCACTCCAGATGTTCTTGGATTTCAATTCCCAGAAGCCCAAGCCCCCATGAATGCACATGAATGGGTTTGCTGCGATTCATCTGGCCCACACCGCCCCCGTCGCGCCTGGAAGCAGAAGTAAAACGTGCCCATACAGGCCGGATGGATTGCAGCAAACCCATTCATGTGGAATGCTAAGGTTCACCATCATGGTCCTAAAAAGTAACTTTCCAAAACAGAACTAATAGTAGAGTGGGCCTTGCTTGTACTGCACATACATTAACAAGGTTTCGCATGACCTTGTTTTAAATCTGTGTAAAATTGTTAACATTTAAATAACTAGCCTGACCTTTTGAAATTAATCTGCACATTAAATAGTCAGAATTTTAACAGGACAGGGACATTTACACTAGCAACATGATTAAGCCTCTGTGTTCCCTAATGAACTAGCAAGTGCAGGCATGTAAGCAATGAGCCTAGACTTATGGCAAATGTGTCGGCAACCTATTTTCCACCACGGTGTCCTTCAAATTGCTAAAAAGTGTGACATCGCAGCACAATTTTGTTTACACAAAAATTGCTTTGGGGAGGGGGACTGGAAAGCAGCTAAAATGATTTGCACTCATTAGTACAGGACTGTTAATTAGTTTAATGCAAATGCATGTTTTCTGCAGATACAATATTTGATTTCACCTCGTTATTGAATTCAAACTGCATAGAAAAAGAAGAGCAAAAGCTTTCCCAGCTTCAAACAATCCAGCTATCACAGGTTCAGCCAGACTCTTCTTCCATTTACTGTGAACAGGCGGCAGAATTCAACAGATCGCAGTCTTTCTGTGTTATTCTGTTAGTAGGCTAGTTTACAGCAGTTTTTAGTCATAGAGGAAAGACAGAGTCTTGAAAGTCTTTTTTTAGTGTTAGCTACACATAATTTTGAAACCCTTGAAACCTGTGTGTTAACATCATAGTTCCAATTTTTTAAAAAAGTAATTACATACTTTCACATTTCTCAGAACTAATCGAAATAGTTAGATCTTTAAAGGTAAAGGAAAGCCAGTCGTATACGACTCTAGGATTCAGTGCTCATCTCTGGTTATACCCACAGAGCTTGCGCTGTCTGTGTCTACAGACGTTTCCATCGACATGTGGCAGGCATGCCTCAACACCGGAGTGCACGGAACACTGTTTACCTTCCCAACGAAGTGGTCCCTATGTATCTACTTGCAATTTCTTGCTTTCGAACTCCTAGGTTGGCAGGAGCTGGGACAGAGACGGTAACTCATTCCATCATGCAGTACCTGGGAGTTGAACCCCAACCTTCTAGTCAGTGAGTTCAGCATCTTAACCACTTGAGCCACCGCAGTCCCAAAGTTAGATCTTTAGGTTGTTGGAGTTTTTTTTTGTTCAGCAGTGTGCCTTACAGAACTAGACTGTGGCTAAACTGTGTCATATTCCTTCTCTGTTTAATGAGGTAATATTCCTGTAACTGCAAAAGAAATTAGGCTGTAGTTACACTGCAAAAAGAAGTATAATGTAAGACAGACATACCATGGTTATGAGAAGTAATTAATTACTTCTCTGATTATTTGTAATTAATTACTTCATATTATGGAATGCAAAGCCTCAGTTTTATCATTACATTTCATCTGTTTATTAGGTTTTTGCTATTTCCTGTTATCCAAACAAATTCTGGATAAATTAGAACATTCTCTTGAAAACTAGTCACATAAAAGTAAACAAGCCATACCAAGTCCTTAAAAACCATGACGAAAACCACACCCAATCCAAGTTGATTCAATGGTTGGTGTATGTCTGGGAATATTTTTAAGCTGGTTTAGCAATATCTAACAAAAGCTACACAGACACATCGTGGCTTACTTAGGAAACAAAAGCATTTTTCTTTAGGGAAAAGATTACAAGATTGCTAGACTATATACTGTAAATGCCCCCAAGGTGTGGATTTTTGTGCTGTTAGTTTGCAGCTGACCACTAGAGGGCAGTCTTCCTCCATATTGTCAGATAAAACTACACATGGTGAGATTTTTCATGTCTCCAATATATCTAGTAAACATAACCTTGTGTGGAAAAGATGTTTGCCTGGATGCTCACAAACACAAACCTAGTAGTGCAGCACTTCAAGATTAATACATTTAATTTAGCATAAGTTGAACAAACTTGTAAGTTGAACATAAGTTGAACAAACTTTTTGGGCCATGGGCCGGTCACATGGTTGAGTGGGCTGGTCATGTGGTTCCTCCCACCGGAAGCAGAAGTACAACATGCCTGTGCATTCACAAAATGCTGCAGGTGCTTTATGGTGTTTTGTGCATGTGCGGGCACGTTTAACTTCCGCTTCCTTGAACTTCGAAGGTGGTGCAGGCTGGATTATTAGGCACCATGGGCCGAATCCGGTCCACAGGCCAGAGTTTGGGAACCCCTGATTATACACAAAGATATACACCAAAAGAAGTACACCCATATGGAGAGCGATAATTTATGCACCTGAGGGAAAAGCAGACCTAGGGAACAAGCTATTATGGTACAATAAGATGTGTTAGACTTAAGCAAGGTTTCCCAAGGTTTTCCTGCCATCAGAAATATCAGATTCTATTGATTATAAACATCATATCTGCTGCACTAAGAATGTGGAACCTGGCAGCTCTTACCACCTTGATTTATGCCATAAATGTTAAATATCAAGCCAATACACTAGACTCGACAGAACTACAGTGTTTTGTTTTGTTTTGAACAAGCTAAGTCTCCATTGCAGTATTAAACCAGCAGGGTATTTTATGTTTGTGTTTATTTTGTATTGGTTTGTTTGACAATTGAATACAAAATAGCCAGGAACGTGTGAATAGGATCCCACCAGATCTGTATTCAAATATTTGCCATTTAAAAAATAAACACGGCCAACCTACCGCCAACCTGATATAGAGGCAGCCTGTACTGATTTGTTTTCAGATCTATGAAAGTGTTTGTAGATGTTTGCATGTTTTTGGATCAAGAGGAGAGAGAGAAAAACTCAGCTGGCACAACCTAGTATGGGGTTTGTTTGCTTGCTTGTTGTAACATTTCTACGCACACACTTTTGTGTTCTGGCTTGTGTGATCACCTAGGTCAGTCCTCTGGGGCAGTTGTGGGGTGTGTCCAGTGATGCACTGCAGGGGATTCTGCCCTGTTCTGGAGAACCAGTAGCCCACCTCCATAGCCATTGCATTGGCCATGTCCACAGATTTGGCCCCGCCCACAGAGGTAGTAGTAAAAAAATTGGAGTGCATCAGTGGCTGTGTCTTAATCACATTGGGAGTTGAGGTCTTCAGCAGCAGAAGTAGTGATGGCTCAGTGTTACTTTCTTCATGGTCAATGTCCTAGGGTGGGCATTTCTTCCAAATATAAATGCAACTTTTTAATACAAAAAAATGTTATTCATTTAATGTTATACCAGATAAATGATGCAGCTGTTATTCAGCTGTAGCTGTGTCTTGTCAATTCAGTTCGTAAACTGAGGCTGACAAAGAAGAGGGCAGGGAGAATGGCAGAGGAAGGTATGACATACTATGGGGAGAGTGTATCTAATTGTGCCCTCTGCTGTGTAGACACTCGCAACACACCTTTCTTGGATAATTAAACATTTCCGTGTGAAAAACAACTTCATCTAAAACAAAGTGCCAGGCTGCACTTTAGGAAATGTCAAGTCAGTCTAAATAGAACAACCTCCTATTTATTCAGCTCCTTTAGTTTTCTATCCCATGTTCACACCTACACTCAATCCTAAGTGGAATGAAGAGCCAATGTAGCTAACTAAAAGAAAAAGTGAGGCTATTCTAGAACACATCCCATCTAAGAAGCACTGTACCACCCTCCTCTTGCCATGCCTAGGTGGCAGATGCCTGGAGAATAAGCAAAGTCTGGTGATGTCAACCTGGGTCACTTTCAGGGTTTGGCAATTTCTTTCTTTCTTTCTTTTTCTTTCTTTCTTTCTTTCTTTCTTTCTTTCTTCAGCAGCTGGCACCAAGTATTTTTGTTTAAATATCAGCATTTTTAATTGCATAAACTTCATTGCAAATGTCTGGGATTTATAGGGACACCCTAACAAACCTTAGCACAACTGGGAGCTTCTTGAATTATCCCATATCAGCTCTGGTACTGTAATTTACAAATGTTCCTGCGTGTTTGAGACTATATTCAGAAGCCACTATGCAGTCCTAGTAATAACAGCATTTACACCCTTACGTTGCTAATCTAGGTTTTTCCCCCTTCTATTTTAAACCATTGCCCAGGGAAGTCAATTTTTATGTAAAAACTAGACAGGGAAAGTGTAACCTTTTCCCATCTATGAATGCTGGTCCTGATCCACCCTAGGATCATGCATATTACCTGCAGAGTTTTAAAATGAGATCTTCAGCTTCATACTCCGTGTTTAGTGTTGTAACACTGTGTATAACTCAACCTGGAGATGGGCATTCATGTAACTGTAAAACTGTAATTTGTAATCATATAACTCGAAGATTTTAATTCTGCTGTTTGGTTTCTTGGGCAATTTGAGCTTCTTCTTCCATATCTAGGCCAGACATGAAACTGCCAAAGCTATACCATCTTTAAGGCTTACGGCATCTTGTTATTTACACAGCAGTTCTTTCAAAGAGTGTTGAATGAATTGATTTTGTAGCTGCAAAGTGAACATCAGGATTTTTTAAAGTGAAAAGTTTGTTATTAAAACAAAACCAAGCTTGCTGCTATGCAAGACACAATAACAAAAATATTCACTTAACTTCCTTGAGATGGAGCATGTCCAATCTGGTCTGAGCTAGGATCATCTCTAATTGAAATTGTTGCTTATTGGAACATAAAACAATGAACTGCAAGGAATGCCAATTGGGAAAAATACATTATGTGAGTTAGATAAATCCAAGTACACATTTCAGAGCCATTGTAATGCATCTTACTGAAATGAAAGTTACAAAACTGTTCAGACATTCATATTTCTGATTTCCTAGCATGAAAAAGGCAGAGGAAAGAAAGCTCATGTCTAATTTACATAATTTTAGCTAATTATTCAAAGATAAACTGTTTCCTCATTGTAAGAAAAAAATACTATGTTTCACTTTTGAATATGGGAAAGGAAGATAAAAATGGAGCATAAAGAAAACACAGGAAAAACAAAACCCCTCAAACATGTTGCGTAATAAGAGGTGTTTTTTGCTTTCTTCTGTCATAAAATTACTTACTGAAATAACAGTGTGAAACACTGTCACATTAGAGAAGTTTTAAGTTAATTTTTAAAAAAGTATTTATTTTTATAACTGCAAGATGTTTAGCTGTGTAAAAAAAATCGCTACGCCTTTCTTTCTTTTTTGGGGGGAGGTGACAAATCATGTTTCCAGGGACATAACTTGCTCTTTATTATGCTTTTCTTTTAGATTCCAAATAAAACACCATTTTTAATTAAAAGGAATTCCCATCTTGACATCTCTGCAACCTCCTATTATCACTCTGTTTTTGTCCATTGGAATGAATTCATCAGTAAGGTTGGAACCTTATGGGTATTGTTTGAAGGCCTTCGGGAGGTTGTTGTTGTTGTTATTGTTCAGTTGCACAGACAATTCCAACCCCATAGACCATTGTCCTCCAGGCACTTCTTTCTTCCACCATCCTCCTCAACCCGCCCAGTTCTGTGTCCACTGTGCCAAGCTTTTTAGGTTCCAAATGTCAGCAACACTAATTGGTCAACTTTTTAGGTGACTTCACACACACTATCCAGAGAGGGGCAACTTTGGTGCCCTAGGTGTTCTTGGACTTCAATTACCAGAACCCCAAGTAAGCACACTTGCTGATCAGGGCTTTTGGGAATTGGTGTCCAAGAACACCTGTGGCACCAAGGTTGGCCACTCCTCCACTACCCCAACCATGCTTAGGTAATTCAAACAATAGATTAGTATTGCTGGGGACAGAGAAATACTGTATGTTCACATTGTGTACACATTAAAACCCTATTCAGTCATCAATTGCCTAATCACTGGGAATATATTTAGAGAGAAGCAATTTTCTTTTTCTGCTTCCATCAGTTTCTTTACATGGAAAGCAATGTGTCTGAAGAGGAAAAGTTACTGTCCTCTTCGGCATCTCTGCATGAACAAGAACCCTCGCTCATTTGTAAAGCTCACATACAGGCATAGTCCTCCTCTTCATCACATACACCACTCTCTATGAGGAAAAAGTGTTGAAGAGAAGAGGAAGCTGATCCTTTCTACGCATAGGACTTAAAACAGTGGTTCCCATTGTGGAACCCATGCCCTGCATGGAGACCTCAATTCCCAGAAGCCTAAGTCAGTACACTGGCTGATCAGGGCTTTGGGGAATTTATTTAGGCTTCTGGGAATTGAAGTCCAAAAACCAAAGATTGAGAAACACTGACTTAAGAGTATTGCCACTACACTCCAACTTTCATGGCCTCATTCTACAGGAGACTGGGGTTTGTATTTTGGTGAGGAACCTAGAATCCTCTATTACTGTTCAATAATAGAACTCCAATGTTTTGCACAACAAGAATGCTCAGTCTTAGCATGGTAATGACAGTTAAACTAGCATCAAACTTCTCTAATTCAATTGTGTAGTCATGTAACTCTATGTTACATCATATGATGCTTCCAAATACAATTCAGAGGCTTCTCTAGGCCACCCATACCACGCCCACAGAGTAGATAGTAAAAAAAATTGAATCCCACCACTGGCCACCTGTATTCATTCGTCTCCTTTTTCCAACCTTGAAGAAGCAGGGATATAAAAAGACCCATGACAACAAGGAAGAGAGCCCTGTGGTGGAGATCTGACTCCATCTTTGAGGGAATAATCCCTCCCTCAGCGGGAGGGATGGAAATGACAACATGGGACTGGCAGGCATTAGTGGAAACAGCAATTACCCCTGCCCAACATTTAGTTTGAAGTCAGGAATATCATGATGCAACAACTCGCATTGCCATACAGAATGGTCTAAACCAGATCCCTGTTTCCAAAGACATGCTTTTGGGTGAAGGCAATTACTGTACTCTCCTACCACCAATCAAATGCAAATGCATGGATGCAGTTTTGCTCAGTATGTACAGGCTAAAACTCCTGATGCTAAAACACCTTCTGGTCCTTTCACAACAGTTTGACAAAGGTCTATGGAAGATTATCTCACCTCTATAAACTGCCTTCAAGCTGAGTTAGATCACCAGCTTGATAATAAAGAAGCAGCCAAGATACTGCTCAAACATTTGGCTTGTGACAATGCAAATCAAGATTGTCAGCTGCTTGAAATGATCAAAATGTGGATACCAAAGCAGCCCATCAGGTTGGTCTATTAGCAGCTGTTAATGCCATAAATGAGGATTTGGTTTGCCTCAAAGTAGATAGACAGCAACTTCACACTCCTTTGAGATTTGTCATTCTTTCTACTGCCTCTAACCCGACAGGTAACTTTGTTGGCATCGAAGGAGAATGTTGTTACATTTAGGAATGTCTCTATCTTTCAAATACCCCTCTATGCACTGTGTCTCCTTATGCTTGCAGGCATGATTTCAACAGTTCCCTCTCATTCTTTTGCCTTGCTTGACAAAGACTTGATTGTGATTTATTTTCCCATTTCAAAAGTTGGTAACATTCTGTTTAATCCCCCAAAGGATTACAGGTCTGTCTTAATTACAAAGATGCATATCTGTTTTGGATCCATGCTCTTAACTGCACCCATTTCAGGTGCTATAACCCATACCTGTCAACCTTCCCGATTTGGCCGGGATTACCCCGTAAATTGACGTCGATTGACGTCATAACCCAGCCGCCGCTGCCAAAACCCCGTAATTTGGCAGCGGGGGAAACGCTTTCCGTGCATGCATGGAAGGGTTTTACCCCTTCCACGCATGCACAAAAGTGCTACGTCACTTGCATAAGGGCTGCACAAGCGGCATAGTGCTTTCGCCCATGCGTGGAAGGGGTAAAACCTTTCCTCGCATGCGTGGAACGCTACCTGCGCACAAGCGATGTGCGCAGGTCCCGTTTTTCCGGAGCCGCGGGTTGACAGGTATGCTATAACCATCCTTACTGACGGGGCTCCATCAAAGGGAGTGGTTACCCCTCAGAGGCAAATAGGTGTGCCCTGGTCTGCAATATCTGCTGGACCACAGAGGTCTGTTCAGCGTAGTGAAATTGTTGCAGTCATTCTAGCATTGGTAATCTTTAGGGGTGATGTTTTTTTTTAAATTGATTTTTATTAAAAAAAATTAACAGACATACAGGAAAAAAAAGAAAACAATAACATTACAATACAGTAATACCTCAAAGATAACCTCAATGCAATATTAACTCACATTCATAGAGGCTAGCACATAACAATACTTAAACTAATTGTTTACCATTTAACCACAATATTAGATACCACAATGTAATATACGGTATTACTCAATCAAACAATAAAAGCTTTCTAAGCTACCTCTATTATAATTTTTTAATAATTACAAATCACCCTGTGAATATATACAATGCCCGGAGAGCTTAGTTGCTATTTCAGGGGGGTGATGTTTTTAACCTTTTGATTAACCTCCTTCAGACACAGATTTCTCCAGCTCTTGATTCAAACCTCCTTGCTCTCTTTCTGCAGTTTCAGAAGTTTTTTAACAGTCAAAGAGTGCTTTTCTCCGCTGCTCACATTTTGCAGCCACTCTGAGCTACCAGGTATGCTTTTGGAAGGGCGTTGGCTAATGCTTTCCACAAACAATTTGCCCTCCCTCCCACAGAAGCACACAATGTAATCTTTAACTGTAGTCATTGTGTTTCAGTCTTTTCCTTCCCTACCTTCTCAGCAGTTAAACCTCAAGGCTTTCTGAATGCAACAAAAGAACTTTGACAACCCTTTTGGCAAAACAATTAAAAGAAAAAGGGGTTTCTTCACATAGATTTTTGCCATATGATGCCAGTGATCTTATTTGCTTTAACTTGCCCAAATTCAGATGCTGTTCAGTGCCGTTTTGGTACTCAAAATACATTGCCTTGGTCATTGGTATATTACAAACAGCTTCTAGACTTTAACTGGCAAGGTCCCATTACATTAAGTCCTTGGGAATGTGGCCATGTGTGCTTGCTTCTTGCATTTTTTGAGTTCCTGCGTGCTGCATTAAAGCCAGCATTCCATCCTGTCCAAAATGAGTTGCTGTTAGATGTTGCAAAACCCAGTTTCTGAGTTTGCTTCCAACCTAGAGCTCAATCAACAGACTGAATGCTCCAGAAGATGCAAACGTCTCCACCGCAACACAGGTGAAAGAGTTCTACTCACATGGGGAGATGTGAAAAGCCTGGTTTTGGATGGCCAACACATTCTGTGCAAAACCCATCGACCTGACACTCCTGAAAATCTGTTCCTCTGTCAGCTAACAAAGAACTCTATCTTACTTTCCTGTTCTCTTCTGTTTTTGCTCTCCATGCCCATTGCCTCTTCTGAGATCATGAACTCTACTGACCTTAAGGTGGGTTTCCTTATTTTACTTCTTTTTTGAAAGTCCTGTAGCAGGAGATACACATTGACTTTGAGAAACAAGGCTTCGCAAAGGCCGCTGATTGCCAGACTGTGGATTCCCCATGCCCCAATGGCATGGAACGGCCCGCGCAGAGGCCACTTCAGTGAGAACGCTCCTGGCCCGTGGGCTCTGCGGGCACAGAAATTAAGGGGGGTGGATTAATGATAGGGTTTGATTCACCCACTTCTGACCTGACCTACAGCTCTGCCAAGTAAGCAGATCACTAACTCCTGTTAGATATTAGGCAATCACTCATCTCCGAGTTTAGCATAATCCCTGGTGCAAATAGTGGCCATATTTACCCCTGTCTAAGCCCTAGACAATGGTGTTTCCCCTGTCAATGTTTGCCCACGCTAATTAACTTCCCCAAGAGAGGTTCTCAATTAACCTGAGTAAATGGATGATGTGATTTTCTATCAGATGACCATTCTACCATGTGCAGCCTTGAACATAATATATACTGATGATTTTCCCTCAATAAATCACTGGTCTTCGCTCCATCTTGCCTCGTGTCGTTCCTTTGACCAGTCTCCTCCGGGATCCTAAGGGCCTCCTCACGGCCCCAATCCAACATCTGGTGACCCCGAGACGTGATCTTACCCATGAGTAAGCGATCACACGGTCCGGTTCTGCGCTCGAACCGCGTCCGATCATCCCGGAGGACAGCGCGGCAGCCCGGTCGGTAAGCCAGCCGATCGGGAAGACGGCCCAAGCGGCGAGGCATTACAGAAGAGGCATCCTACAGCTTGCTCCCAACTTTCGCGGCGGCTTGCAGGTTACGGAAAAACGCGTTCTGCTCAGGGTTGGCTGTGAACCCCTGACAGCGCAGAGGCCACCGAGGGCCCGTGGCAGCAGTCCACGCTCCGAGTTCTACCCAGAGAATCGTCGCCAGAGCCTATTACCTTGCCCAAAGATGCGTCGACTCGTCCCGAGGAGGAAACTTCGAAGGACCCCTCGCAGGTAATATGGGGACTTGTCCTCAGCGACAAGGTCCATCCGCTAGCCAAAGAACTCGTGAGGAAGAGTTCAGAATCCTGGCCTGGGTATTTCAGTTACGTTTTCACAGCCGAGAGCTACCGAGACTTTTGGCGTACCTAAGGGAACACTGCCTGCTTTACCCAGAAGTAGGTACGTTAACCCTTAAGCTTTGGGATCAGATAGGAGACTGCATTCAGCAACCCCCGAAAGCGCCAGAGGGCATAATTCGCACATGGAGCAAATGTAGGAAACACTCAGTAGAGGATGACCCAGTCCGGATAGAGACCCAGGAACCCCCAGCGCAGTCAGAACCATCAGCCCCAAGGAGTCTCTATCCGTCATTTCAGCTTAAGCAGGGCAGTGTAGGGAGCATTCCCTCAGTGACAGCTGCAGACGTCACTGAAGGAATTCATGGCATGAGAGGCCTTGGCGCTTCTCTGACAGTTAAAAGTCTCCGGCCAATTAAGAACATTCAGCGCATGGGTGAGGAAGATCCATTCACGGGGAAATGGCCAGTGGCACAATTAGCTAGCGCCCAACTGCTGTGCTCAGCCTATCTGAAGGCAGACACACGTTCAGGCAGGGCTGCTCAGCGCCCACTGCTCACGGAAACCTGCACGGCCCCTGGCCACGCAGGGCTCCAGAGCAGACCCATTGCCACACTCAGGCGCAGAGCAGTGCCAAAACCCCAAGGCGCCTGCTTCCAGTGTGGAAAGGTGAGGCACCTTAGAAGAGAAAGCCAATCTAGACCAGGCAGATCTTCAAAAGGTTGTCTTAATGCCAAATGGTCACGCTGGCATGCATCTGGCCCAGGCTAGAAAGGAGGCAGCCATCGCCCTGGCTATGCCAGAAGAACCATCCCAGCAATAGTACCCCGAGTTCCCCCAAGGCACAGGCAGAATCTGCTGGTCTCACCTTGGGAGTAGCCCAGAGAAACTCACCCCTAAGTAGAAGCACCCAGATGGCTGTGATAGCCAGCTGTGTATAAGTCATCTCCTCATGTGTGGGATAGAACACTGCAGATCAGGGGAGGAATGTGCGAATGCGTAAATAAATGTGTGTATGCGTGGTGCACCACTGAATGTATGACTGCAGGAACTGTGTATGATTGCAAAAGCCTTGTCTCTATGACCACAGTGTGATTGGAAAAGTGTTCCTTGTGTGTAACTGCGTGGTAATGTCACTGTGAAATATGTGTTAAACAGTTTGCGCTCTGCTCATGGGCAGGAACTATTTAAATTTTGAGAAAGCATGATGAGCAAAACCCTTTGCCTTGCCTGCTTAGCAGCTTAAGGGCGGCAAGGCAGGAGGGGGGGGGAATCCTAACCTGCAATAGGGCAGAGTGACCCCCCCCCTTCTTCCCTTGAGACTTTTTTCTTTGTCAAAGGATTAAGCCACTCTTGGAAACTGGTTTTGCAATCCTTGCCACTCAGGAAAACAGATTTTTCTTTTCAGAAGCGCGATCTGAAAACAAAAATCACTTCTATGAGTTTTCCTCACTAAATCGTAAACTATGGGGCCCCTCCCTACGTCTGTGTTCCTCAAACCCCCATCTCTGTGTTTTAAGGTCTTTTGAATGTCTCTTACCATCTTGGAGTCACGTATCTCACTAGGAATGAGAGAATTGCATTGTCTTCATGTGTATACTGTGTTATCATCTTGTAACCTCGGTTCTCAACCCTTTAAAGTCAGGGGCCAAGTTCCGGGGCCTCAGGCAGCTCTGGGGGTCTGGACAGTCATCCTGCCCTTCCTTCGCTGCGCAGCCCTTCTTGGCTTGGTGGGGGTAGTGGCAGAGCAACGTGGGCTGCCTCCGGCCCACTTGCCCACATCTGGCTGCAGGTTGAGAATCGTTCTAACTCTCTTTCATTCTCTTAGGAAAGATACTGTTCTGGTATTTTGACTTTAATCTGTGTAAAGTAACTCACTCATTGTACCCCTTTCACAGGAAAAAGCACGCAAACATTCTTGCGCTCTGTATATTCAGAAAATGCTTAATCGTTACCTTTTTACAGGAACAAAAATCCTCTCCAGGCCTTAAAAATAACCAATTTGCTTCTTTCTAAGTCTTAAGTTGCTTCCTTTCACAGGCTCCTGAGTTAATTACTGGTAGTGATTTCTCAACAGGAAGACTCGGTTGTCTTAATTACCTGACCTAATCTGATTGATAAGGGTTGTTGCATTCTCATTGTGCTAACTTCTGACTTGTCTTTCCTCCTTTCCTCCTTTCACCAGTGGAACTCCCTGCTGGAAATGTTTAACTTGTGTGTCTTTTCATTTTTGTGTATTATTTCCTTACAGCTGGCACGTCATAGTTGGCTTGTTTTAATAAGTCTTAGGTCATTTTAAGTATGGCACCTGGCCCACAGCACCCTCTCTAGTGAGCAGACACATTTTGCAAACTCCAAAGCACAGAGAAAGGATTAGTCCCTAAGCTCCTGAGCATGTGCAGAGTGCCACCCATTAGCCAGGACTGCCTAGGACCATTTTAAAAATGCAGTCAGATCACACTCTCAATCAGATACAGGCATTTTCAGGCCACCCCTTCCTTTTTTGCTGCTAGTCTAAGCACAGGCCAAAGGCTAAGCCAGCATCTGGCACCCTTTTAAACGTGTGCACGCCCGCCATGGGTGGATGTGCACAGGGGGGCCTTCATGAGAAATTTACCCAAGGGAAGCCTGGCGCTTCATGCGCCAAGGTTTACCATAAGACCCCAGACTCGTCTCGCTTCAAACGCAGACAGTCACCTTGTGTGAATTGATGTCACTGGTTCCTCTTCGGGGGGCTAGGACAGTTTTCACTTATGGGGGTCGCACATATTAGGTTCTTACTTGGCAAGAGGACCAAGCTTGGCGCACGCTCCTGACTCTTCCGCAAGCGGGCAGAGTTAGCAGCCATGAACCTCGCTTCGCGCACCTTTGCCAAAGAACGCTTCAACATAATTACTGACAGCCAGTTTCCTAGGAATTTGCTTCACAGTCTACCGGGAGCATACATCACTCCCGCGACAGACAAAAATTTGCTAAGTTTGTTCCTCACAACTCCATTTCAGAGTCATGCATTCTTTCATTAGAATGCCAAGCGCTTGCAAGGCAGTTCAACCTGCCACTTTCCCAAGCCCAAGGCATAGTCCATGCAGGGGCACCAGGGGGGGGGCTCGTGGGGGGTCAACCCACAAGGGACAGAGGCCATCCAGGTGTGGCAAATGGACGTCACACATGCCCCACATTTTGGCAAATGGCAGTACATGCACGTTTGCATTAATACCTTCCCACAGTTTGTTTGGATAACAGCACAGAAGGGAGAAACAGCTCCCCGTGTGGAGCAGCATCTCCCTTCCCACGGCCAAGGGCGAACCTCGGCACACGAAGTCCGATGACGCCCCAGCTTACAGCTCCAGGCAGCTGGCCGCCTTCAGGGCCACCTGGGATATTAAGCACACCTTTTGGCGTTCCGTACAATCCGCGGGGACGAGTGATTGTGGAATGGGTCTATCGGACGCTTAAGTCCTACATTGACAAACAAACAGAAAGGGGGGGAACAACATCCCATAGTTGCACAGCAATTGCTATCCTATAAGTGCAAAAACTAACTAACTCTTTCAGAATTTTTATCTCCCAAACAAGTCTCTTCCCCATGCAGGTCCCAGAGGCCAGAATCGGGCGCCAGTCACTGTCCTGGATGCCATCAGCTGTCCGTCTTCCTTTATGACTTACATCTCCAAAGACATTCCTATGAACATTTTGCATACTCAGTGCTACTTCTAAGGACCGTGCTTTTCCTCAAAACAAGACTTTTCCAAGCTCAAGCTACACATGAAACCCCACCAAGAAGAGAAGCCTCATCCTTCGAAAAGCTGCTGAATGTCTTTTATTGCTATTATTATCTGTAGTTGCTCTTTATTTATACATGCCTTGTACAATGCTCCAGTTGGGATTTGCAAGGGACACTTGAATTTCTGTATGTTGTTAATAACGACCAGCTTCCACCAAAGGAAGCCAGACCGGCCCATGTTTGCACCGGCCCATTGCTTGGAAAGATTGAGCACCCGGCAGCCGGTAATCCCCATCTTATTCTCACACCTCTCCATAGGTGCTAGAAAGACATTTGCACAACACTAGAAGTTGCAGAGATAGCTTGTAATCACCCCAGGTCACAGTAAGAGATCAATGACACACCTCATTATCTTGCCTTGCTACAGAAAGCAGTCTGGATTCAGACCCACAGTTCTGAAAAACCAGGCAGCAGTCAGTATATTCAGCGTGCCAGGTTTAGCCATAGGCAACGCTCGGAGAATGAATGGGTCAATCGGCTTGCACTTTTGCAAGAGCCATTAACCACACCTCCTTGGCAATAGTGCTGCTCAATCAGGAGCAGACAGAGCTTCGCCATGCCATACTAGATAGTCGAGCAGCCATCGATTACATCATTTGGGTTGCGAGTCTGTCCACAGCATGTGTTGCTTTAATCTCACAGACGATACCCACAAAGTACAGAGCCAGCTCACAGACCTCCACACCCTAGTCAAGAATATCAAGGAGGGTTCTTCATGGGATTGGTGGAATTCCTTGTGGTCGTGGTTCCCATGGGGATGGCTTCAGACGACACTCAAAGTGATTGTGGGGGTGGCAATACTGGGCACAACAGTGTGTTGTTTCGTGCAATGTATTCCCTCACTGCTATCGAGATGTCCCCCATGGAGGGAACCCCAAAGCGTCATTCCCGCTCATCAGCTGATGCCCCTCTTACGCTGACTCGCCGGTCAGGCTCTTAAGTAAAACTAAAAGGGGAGATGTGGATTCCCCATGCCCCAATGGCATGGAACGGCCCGCGCAGAGGCCACTTCAGTGAGAACGCTCCTGGCCCGTGGGCTCTGCGGGCACAGAAATTAAGGGGGGTGGATTAATGATAGGGTTTGATTCACCCACTTCTGACCTGACCTACAGCTCTGCCAAGTAAGCAGATCACTAACTCCTGTTAGATATTAGGCAATCACTCATCTCCGAGTTTAGCATAATCCCTGGTGCAAATAGTGGCCATATTTACCCCTGTCTAAACCCTAGACAATGGTGTTTCCCCTGTCAATGTTTGCCCACGTTAATTAACTTCCCCAAGAGAGGTTCTCAATTAACCTGAGTAAATGGATGATGTGATTTTCTGTCAGATGACCATTCTACCATGCGCAGCCTTGAACATAATATATACTGATGATTTTCCCTCAATAAATCACTGGTCTTTGCTCCATCTTGCCTCGTGTCGTTCCTTTGACCAGTCTCCTCCGGGATCCTAAGGGCCTCCTCACGGCCCCAATCCAACACCAGACAGCAAAAGAAAACATCTAGGACTGTTCAAATCCTAAGTGAAGATGGAATTTCTCCCTTATCTGCATGCAAATAGCATCTTTTGGACATTATTCAATTGCAAGGAGAACTCTTACTTCTAAATGGCTTTGATCTTAGTAAAAGTCTAGGTCTCCATATAAGCGAGGCTAGACATCTTAAGTGTGTGTGCATGTTCTAAGGCTGGAATGCATTGCTCTGCTTAGAATTATTAACGTATTAATTTTACTTGTTTTGCTTGCTTTAGTAGAATAGTATTTGTTTTCCAGTAACAGAATTTTAAGAGATGCCTCCTATATGGAAGAAGTAATAAGCTGTCTTAACAACTATAAGTAATGTAGTCATATTAGAATAACTTACAAATCATTTAGGACTAAGATAGAAATGCATAGTTTAATTGTGTTAAGTAGGTCTTGTTGAAATCAAAATCGATCATTTTGCTATTTCTTGGAGTCAGGCCAAGAGAAAGCTTGCTGATTGGTTGCAGGACACATCCTCCCAATCGTATATTCTTTTTGCAATCATAGTTGGGGTATGCTATTTCTTTCAGCGCGAAATGATGGGAGTTTGTCATCACTACTTCATAAAGCATCCATCATTACTTAAATTGATATAGAGCCTCTCATGGCAAAAGCATATTTTTAAAGTTAAAAGAAGGTGAGATGTGGGATTCATCTAAACTCTTGATATCCTGACCTATTGAGTGACAGATCCTCCAGGCATGGGTGTCCAGAGTTGGATAGCACCACTGCCTCAGGAATGCAGGATATCGTAAAAACCTAATTGCCTTTGTTTATGACCCGTGACTCAACCTCCCAAAGTACATATATTTATTATTATTATTTATTTATTAGTTCAAATTTATATTGCCGCCCACTCACCATAGCAACTCAGGGCGGCTTACAAACAATACATTACATTACAATACAATATGTTGATGGGGGCTCAGGGGGGAGGGTGGCAAATTCCTCTACCTGCCCTGGCTTCTTTTTCTCCTGGCCGTTGGCATGGGCACAAAGGGAGGGGTGGCAAAGAATGTACCCTTCTTGCCCTCCTTATCTATCAAACATCTCCTGTGTGTAATAACATGTGTAGTGTAGTTTAGTCAAGACACAAAGCACAGCCAACGGCTGGGTTAACTCAGGTTTATTGCATGGTGGACAGAGGGAACATGAGGTAATGGCGGACGAACAGCTCTATATATAAGGCAGTAACGTATTTGAATGTGGCTCCACGGTAGCCCGTTGGCTACTGGTCCGCGTGACGTCATGGCTGGTCACGCCCTTCTTGTCCAGGTGTAGGTAGCGGCGGGAAACTTCCCGCGCTGCGGTCTTTGATGGGTTTGAACCAAGAGAGCTTGGACGCTCGCTGCTGCCAGCTGGTGGACATTAGCTCGCGTCCTATTACAGGGTTTATGTGGTACAGCTGAAGGTTACATTGTTACTCATTGGCAAGGTTACATTGGTTCAGATACATTGATATCACATGTAGAAGGTTACACTATTAGGACACAACATGTAGCTTCCCCCTTTCCTGTGGGAAAGAGATCTTGTATCACCATGGGATAGGGATTATTGATTAGAAACTTCCATGTATTGGAATGCCTTTGAAGTTCAGTTTCTTTTGTTTAGATGTGAATAAAGATAGTGGCAGGGGAAGGTATTCGGGAGAGAACATCTGAAGTACCTGACTGCAAACACAAAATTGGTCTCTCTCTTGCCCTTTCATCTTCTCATTCTTGTTGGTCAAGGGTCCCTGGAATGCAACACTTTATTTCAAAACTTGGATGGGCGAGGCCAGCCAGAATATCTGCTACTGGTTCTGGCAAACTGGGGTGAACCTGCTGAATCGCACCACTGCTGGTGGCTCTAGATCAGTGGTTCCCAATGTCCCACAGGGGAACTTCAATTCCCAGAAGCCTAAGTCTGTACATTGGCTGATTGGTGCTTTGGGAAATTGACTTAGGCTTCTGGGAACTGAAATCCAAAAACCAAAGGTTGGGAAACATTGCGCTAGATACAGAGTAACCAAAGTCCTCCCAGCTTTCTACTAAGATCCCTAACAAGTTCCGAGATTTATTGCTCTCCGGTTTCTGCAAAGATTTCAAAAAATAAAAAAGACATTCTCCAGACCTGTCTATTTTGAGAACAATTCCTTGGAAGGCGTGAAATCTTTCGACAAAAACTTTTCCGGGTGCATTGTAGCAGCTTGTTTAATAAAAAGCCAGCTAGTGACTTCATTGGAATGTGGTTTGTGCCACTTGTGCTTGCGACATTCTGTTTGAAAAAGCTTGTTTTATGCCATCATATATTTTATATTTAAAAAGTGTTGAAATTTAATCCAGCTGAAAACTGGATTAGTGAGGATGGCACTTTTCTTGCATTTCATTATGTCAATAAACATTTTCCCACTTAGCTATAGTCATAACTCTCTGTTGAATCTGTACATGCATTCTTCTCTACATACATTCCTTATCTGATTGGGTTATATTGCACATTTTTGCAACATTGAGCTGTTGCTATGTAGTTGGTGAGCTCCAGTTACTGTCACATTTAAGACCATGTCATGTTTTGGTTGAAGAGAAAGACACTATCTTGAGTTCCTTGATATCATCTACACACAAACCCCAAACTTTATAAGCCAAAGTTAATAATTTTGGTGAACCAGAATGTGCCTTTAAGAAGTTGTCAGATATCTGATCCTCCTGCAACTATTAATAGCATCAAATGTGAGTTGGGGTGTAGGGACTGAAAGATCAATGTGTGTGTTTCAAGAGATAAGTGGCTTCTAAAACTAATGGGCTTCCTTGAGTTCCAACCTTTTTGACAGAGAAACTTGGGTGGTCTTGAAGGCAGAGCTGGAACTCAGTGAGATGTTCCACCTAAATTGCCCTTAGTCTTGTAAATTGCCCCAGAGAAATGCAAGGACAACAAAAGAGTTCCCAGTAGGGTTAACAAAAATCCAGAACTTTGAACAATTGTTATTGTTACTGTTGGGATTACAAATCACACAATGTTAAAGACAACATGGCCACTTATGATGCTGCCTGAGCCACAGCTGGAGTAAGCAGCTGCTCTTCTTCCTCTGACAAGAAACTTGATTGAAATTCAGATAATTGTCCATTTTGGCACTCCATCATCATCATCATCAACCTTCAATTCAATTTTTACTTGCAGTTACTTTTTTCAGGGTTTCCTAGTGTGATCACTACAATCCCTACCATTGGCACATGTGGGATCCCCAGGCAAGGACTCCAATGGCTCCAGGTTGCAAACGTAAGCAGTAGTAGTCCTTATTGGTTAGCACTTTGGTTTCGTTACAGTATCTGTGCCTCCAGTCATCCCTGAGCGGTTCCTCTGGGGTTGAATTCCTTACACTAATTCCTCAGGTATTGTCTATTTAGGAATGACCCGGTTAACTTCACTGGAGTTTTCAGCAGATCAAGCACAAAGAAGCAGGGAGGGAGTAAAAGTCCAGGATGAGGTTGCAGTCCTTTCAAATATGTCTGACACACTCAGGTGATGGGTACCAGGACAGCTTCCTCCAGAGTCTCCTGTGACTCTCATGTGGGTATTGGTACCTCCAGTACTGCAACTGTATAAGCAGGGAGGGTGTACCATTGCTCTAGCTGAATGGTTGATCATCAGAGTTGTAAGTGGTGATGGTGTCTCTGGAGAAGGCGGGACAGGAGGCTCCCTTTCATAAACTGTTCTTCTCCTGACTAGGACAGTTTCTCGAGTTTTCAGACATGGATCCTTCTTCCAGCTTCACTCCATCTCTTCTGAGGTACAAAATAAGAGGTCCCATATTTCATCAATAGGTTTCTCCTCACCTGAGATTTCCATACCTATCTCCACTGTTCCTAAACCTCCTGTTTCTTCTGTCCTTCATTTCTCCAGGCAACTCCCATTAGGACATTCTTCAGCAAACACCTGTTCTCCGTTTTCCATATCTGTTCTCCCAGATATTCAGTTAACAGTTCTTCTGGGCTTCCAAAGGGTTGCAGGGTGTTGTGATCCAGTCCTCGTTGGACTCTGAGAATGACCTGGATCAGGGGGCACTCACTATACCTAGCCCAGTTCTGCCTGCACCCAAACCTGAGAATATCCAGAGCCAGGAATCTCAGCCTGCTTCTAGCCCAAATCTGACAGTGATCAGCCCTCAGTCAGGGCAAAGTGCAGAAGGCAGATACACCTGAGATGCAGGCAAGCTAGAACTAAGTAACAGAGAAGGTTCCCAGCTGATAGTGATTAGATGAGAGGCTTATAAGCAAGCTTGTTGCAGTCTTCCAGTGTGTGTACAATTCTTCAGTGCAAAGACTGGCACCCTGCTTGACTTTGGATAACCTGACTAGACCCTGACCTGCCTACCATGACCCTGACTTTTCTGCCAACCCTGATGAAACCCCTGGACATCCTTTGGACCAGACACTTGCTTGAACTACTGGTAACCAGACATCGGCTTGCTCTTTTGACTTTGCGATCTGGACTCTCCTCAAATAGACTCTCTGTGTAGCGCCACCATGCGGTGACTGTGCCCACTGGGGTGGGTCAGCACACAGGGTGAGAGGAGACAGTCTTTTCAGGGCACCAGCAGTGACTCCCCTCCTCATGCCTAGGTACAGAATACTCAACGTTTGCCATTCCTTTCTTCTTGGGAGGTGCCCTGACTTTTCAGCTCACCCAGAGCTACACAGGATGGAAAGCACTGTGAGGAATTTAATTTATTGCTAGAATGGCCACTTCTGGAAGTTGTGGTCCAAAACCCAAACATTTTTTATCCCTGAACTTTGAGGGAAATCACTGACTGCTAAACAAGCCAATGACAATATAGTGAGTCATATGCATACACAATGAATCAGTGCTAAATTTGAGGAATGCTATATTTGAATCCAAACAGTGAATCAATGCTAGAAGCCCATGCAATTTCACACCTATGTCAGAGTTCTCTCTGCCTGTCAACAGGTAGCATGAGATACTTCATATTAACTGCCCCAAATGCTTTTGATGTTGCCTGTCATTGTTTTTTCTCTGACTAAATGAGCTTGGCCAAGCATTTATTGATTTATTCACCAATGTGCTATCAGAAAATATGTTGGATCTGCACAAAGGATAAGATATTTTAATTGCAACCTTGGAGAGCTAGTAGGATGGAAATATACAACCAAATGTCTACAGTTTATCTGGGGCTTCAATTACTGACACCTAAACAACATATAATATGATTTTCAACAAAGTAATTATCCAACAAGTGTGAAAATATGGCAGAACAAGAAGCCACACCTGAGAGAAAGCTAATATTACCAAGAAGAACTATTATCTGTAATCAGAAGTCTATGCTGAAGTGATTATTTGTGTGTAAGATTAAGCCATCTGTTCTCAAACCACACTGTAGGAACTTGTTCACTGTTTTCTCTTGTCTCCCACACATTGTGTAATTATTGCCAGTTGTACATTACTGGAAAAAATGGGTGAAGCCCAGAGCTCAATAATGAGTATTTGCGTAGGAGGTAAGACTGACATCTTAATTGAATCATTCATCCTTCTAGAGAGGCTATGTGCATTGTTACCACCAATAAGCATGGAAACACACAGTGCTATTATTTCAGTCACTCCTTTGTGAAGAAAAGAATTAAAAAATAATTCCAAAATACAGTATTGAAATGGCTATCTGTGAATCCAGAATGAAAGTTGCTATGCACAGAAGTTGTTTAAAAAAATTCTAGACAAAATTTCATTCATGCCCAGGTATTATATCCCCCCCCCTTTTATCCTTTGGGCCAGCTGACTACAGATGGTCCAAAGGGCCACCAGCTGGACAGGTTCCCTGTCTTTACTGTCCTTATGTCTAGCATGTACAACATGGCCCTCTCAATCTTCAAATTAGTTGAAAATACTAAAAAAATTCCAGTCCAGATGATTTGTGAGTTTTGTTTACTTTACTTTTGGAGAAGGAAATATTTTTAAAGTCCACAGATTTCTTCATGAATTCCTCATTAGGAAAATAAGATTTTAAATAGTTGAATGTCAAATGAAATGTCTGTATATTAGCTGAAGGTAGTCTGTATATTATCTGAAGATAGTTTCCTTACAAGAGCCTGGACCTTCCTTTAAAATTACATCATTTGAAGAATAGCTACAAGTGGTCATATGTTTTCTTTTAATCCTGTCTCTTGTTTCTTAGTTCTTTGTCTTGCATCACTTAAAAATACTCTGAACAGGAAGTGTCATGTTGATGAAGAACAGTTCTTACTTGTATAAGGTCTCACCTACTTAAGATGGCTGCCCACATTAAGCTACATTAATCTAGCCTGCTAGATTTTTTTCTCTTTACAAAAAGAATTCTATGAGTTCAGATTCAGAATTAATAAGTATTTGAGTCATATTGGTCTTTGTTCTTTTTATGAGGCAATACCTTCCCCTCTGTTCTACATCCCTAGTTTATTACAACAATGGGCTTGTGTTTCCTCTTGATGAATGTCTGAAATTATAAAGGATGGCTAGAAGAAGGAAAAAGCTGCACAAACCCCCACAATTTTAGAATTAAATGCTTAATTTCAGCTGTCCATTTGATTAAAATATTTACATTTTCCCTTTCTAGTTCAAAACTGTACCACTCAAAGTAGTTAACCAAAACAAAAATGTAAATCACAGTTACTTTAAAAAATTCAAAAACTATACAATAGTCCCCTCTCCCTCTGAATTATTAAGGAATGGAACTCACCTCCTACCCAGTGGTGGGCTGGCCTATTGGGCAACTGGGACCTGGTCCGTGATGCCCCCCAGGCCTCCAGTACCATGTCACACACCCCCTTGGGTGCCAATCCAAAGAGCCAAGCCGAGTTGCGATGCCTGGAATGATTGAGCAAAGGAGTGGGACTCTGTGTTCCTCTCCCTGCCTGCCTTCCTCCTCCTGTGCTGCCAAAGTTAAGATTACAAAAGCAGCTCTATTGACAGCAGAGCCACCGTGTCTTTGACGTTGCAACTTTGTCTTGTAAGCAGGAGGTTGTTGGTTTGCATCCCCAGAGGGGAGTTGAAATTAGAAGGCAAGTGGGAACATATATATTTTGTTAGGGTTAGATACCCTCATCACTCCCTGTCCAGAGCCCTTTTAACTTAGCCAGCATGCCAGCATGTGATAGATCTATCACCCTGTGATAGATTTTAGACTATTGTGGCACTTCAAGTGATTTCACGAAAAGCTATAAAACTGTGCAACCATAGAACAATGGTGTAAATTGTTGAGTATTCTAGTGCAACCCCAGCATGCAGTAACTAGAGAGACAAGAAAGACTTGCCTAACCTAAAGGAAGTTGTTTTGCATTGTTTGTCAGTAATTACAATTAGGAAGGTTCTTTCCTGTCTCAGGGATCACTTGACCCTATTTGCATGTCTTAAGGCCTTTATTTTACCCTGGCCTTCTCTCTCTTGCTTTCTGCTTTGGAAGAGGAAGGATGTACTCTTCAACTCCACCATCTTTCAGGCCACAAGGCTGGAAGAAAGACTTTACTTCTTTCTGAACCAACTTCATTGAAAACTTCCGAGCACATGTATCTTATGACCTCATTTTGTGAGTGTTATGTATGCAACAGTGTACCTTTAAGAATGTAACCTTGTAAAGGAGTCTCTGTGTAACAATGTAACCCAATATAAACCAGCTGCAATTACAGGCAATTCAGCTGCCGGTAGATGACAGCTGCAATAGCTCAGCTCACATGGTCCAGATCACCCAATCACAGTGTAACGCAGGAGACATTCCCGCCACAGGTAAACCTTATAAGGTATGCAGTACGTCCCAATGACATCACTGATACCACAGCCAATGGGTGCTCCTGGAGCATAATTCAAATGTACTGTACAGTATAAAAGGAGCTGCGCCTCCGCCATTACCGCATGTTCAAATTGCATACCTTGCAATAAAGATGTGTTTGGCCCCCTGAATGCTGCCTACTGCATATCAATCTGTAAACATCAAAGTGAGTAAATGATATTTTTTATTTCTCTCAAATATCTAGTCCAAGTGTATTTATTAGCTGGGCTAAAAAAGGGACGTACGGGGAGACTTTCATTCAAACATAAATTTGCCTAAAACCTGCCACACTTTGTTGTGCAGCTGCTACAAATAACTTAACATAAATCAGGAGAAGAGAAACCTTGTCCCTCCAAATGTTGAGGAATTACTGTTCCTATCCTGTCTCACCACTGACCAGACTGGCTAGGATAGATGGAGCACAGAGTTCAACACCTGGAGGGCCACAGGTTTTCCAGCCTTGATTTAAATGAGGAGTGGCCAAGGTGTGACTTTCCAAATATTATTGGACTCCTAGCACTCCTCACAAGTGGCTATGGGTAGCTTGGGTTGTTGGGAGCTTTAATCCAATAATACCTGAATGGCTGTGCTTTGCCCCCTCCCCATTTAAGAGATCCCTTGATTCATTACCCTTTGTTTTAGTTAGAACACTAGATGGCACTAGATGCTCAAGAATTTGCTCCACAGCAGATGGGCTCATTGGAGGGAAAAGGACAAAATCTGATTTTCCTCATGAACTTTCCCCAATAAGCATTGGAAGGAATTCCCCAGTTTACAACTCTGATTCTTGGACTGAGGAAGGAAGGAAGGAAGGTTAATCAGTCAGTCACTCATCAAGTGTTGATCAGGGGCGATCTGAGAATTGTAATTGGCAGGCAGGCACTATGATTGCATAATTTAAAGTCTGCAGACAGTTTGCTCCTGCTTTGGGATGAGATATGGCACAATCTAATTTAAAGTGATAAGTCAGTCAGAATGAGAGGCAAATGCTGGCTGAAATTCAGCAGTGTAATGTAACGCTACACAAGGCTCAAGTTATCAGCTTCTAAGTTTATTTGGTATTTTTTATTAAAATTTTCTGACACCTCTTCCCCTACATAAGAATTTCAAGGAATCCCCTTTGTGGGGAACCTGTGGGGACTTCAGGGAGGGTGCAGCCTTTAATTTACAAAAATCACCACTGCTGGCATAAACAACCTAAAGTGGGAGGGGTATCAAGTGGTGTGCCATGAGAGTTTTGCATTTTGTGAGTTCGTTGGCTGCTCTTCTGTCAGTCCCTGTTTGCTGGCCAAGGCTGAAAATAAGTAATCAAGGAACAGCTCAAAGCTAGTTTTAGAAAGCTGAGCCAAGGTCAAGTCACAGATGGAGGTTGCCAACATAGTAAATAAAGAGCAGCCAAACAACAGACTCAAAAAAGCAAAGCCAGGATCACAGCAAAGTCCTCCTAGATCAGGGGTGCCAAAACTATGGCCCATGGGCCATATCCGGCCCCTGACACCAATTCATCCAGCGCACATCAGCCTTGTTGCTCCAGGAAGTGGAAGTAAAATGCACCCGTCCGGGAGTGACAAGGCCAGCACAGGTCGGATGAATTGGCATCAGGGGCCGAATCTGGCCTGCTGGCTGTAGTTTGGGCACCCCTGGTTTAAGCAGAGAAAATGGTAGCTTAAAATCTATCTCATCCTGTTGCAAAACCGATTGCAAGCATGTTTTACTTCTGCTTCCGGTGGGAGGAACCACATGACCAGCCTGCTGAACCACATGACTGGCCCACTAAACCATGTGACCGGCCCACAGCCCAAAAGGTTTTGGCACCCCTGTCCTAGATTGATAAGCATGGATATACAAAGATTAATGTCTATACAGTCAAAGCTGGCAACCAAGAGAGGAAAAGGTAGATCAGAAATAAAAAAACAGTCAAGACAGCCATTGAGACAACATGCTTCCAAAAAACACCTTAATCCTGCAAACAGCAGTTTTATGCAGCTGCTAGTAACATCCCACCCGTACACAAAAAGTAAAAGACTGCTAGCACAGCAAAGGATCCATGCATGGAGTTGTTTACTCCCAAGAGCTGCTCTGCCTAGCGGTTCTAGCCATTTTGTACTGCTTCTTTAAGTGTCACTGACTTGGTGGCAACTCTAGTCTGCTGAGCAATGGATAAGTATTCAACCATCCCTCCTAAAAGGCCCAGCTTTTTTAAAAAAAAATGAGGAAACACACACATTCACATTTCAATGCTACCCAAGTTGCCTGTACTGTATATATATATTTTTGTTTACCTCTGAATCAACTGTTTAAAAATGAAATGTCCTCTTTCAGTATTGCATAACTATTCACAGTAATTCTTTTGGAGCTTCAGGGAAAAAAGGAACTGCCCATAAAAGGCCTATAGCAAAAAAATATTTTTACACCATCCATTCTGTCTGTTTCAGTTGGCAGTTGAATATAATGTGACTTGGGTCCCTTCTACTTTTCCATTGCTATGATTCTGCGATGAACAGTAACACTATTGCAAGAGTAGGATTTAAGCTACAAGAATGCTAACCAGCAGGAGTAATCCATAAAACATGCTCCTCCTAACTTCTGCACATTCAAAATTGTTGTTAGTGAGTGACAAAGCACAGAGTAACACATAATAACACATTCACAGATTTCCTGATATTTTCTTAATTAAATGTTGGACATGAAGTAGGAGCAATTTGCCACACCTTTTTTTAACAACCTCACTTATCATAATTAGGTGGATATTTTGTATCTGAGTAGTCTGAAGGATTCCATCTGTGACTATTCATTACCATTAATTAAAAAGCATATTCCAGTGTGTACCATAAATTGGAATAGATTAGGAGTTCTCAATCTTTTTAAGCTGGGTCACACTTCTTCAGACAGCTTCGGGGGCCAGATGGCTATTTTGCCCTTCCTGGCACTTTCTGGTGTGGTGGAGGTGGTGGTGGGCCACATAAAATGGTGCCACAGAACACACCCGGGCCACAGGCCACAGGTTGAGAATCCCTGGATTAGATGCTCCAGGTTGCAATTCCCCAGGAGCTATGAAACTCTGAGTGATTGTGGGCTAGGCATTCTAGCCTGGCCAACTCCCATAGTTGTCCTCTGGATATAACAAAATGGAAGAGGCCCCTTTCTGCTCATGGGAGGAAGGTTAAAAAAGGTAAAGGTTGCCCTTGCTCGAAAGCTAGTTGTATCCAACTTTTGTTGTCCATTGGTGTTTTCTTTTAAAAGGCCAACCCAGCCTGGGAGATATTGGACAGGTGACCTTGAGTGACCTATTTGTTGGGAGACTGTCAATGTAGAAGAGTGTTATGCAAGATGCCAGCTGCAAAGGTGCCATTATTTTTGCAAGCTTTAGCATCCATTCTTGTGTTACAAAGGTGGGATTTTAGGTCAGCCTGAAGTTTAGAAACCGTTTATATGATTTTCATGTTTTCATGCTCCTTGTATACCATCCATAGCCAGCAGGATTTCCTTCTGTGAATGTCAGAGTACTGTAGATTGTCATTAAGAGTTTTCCAGAGTCAACAACATTGATCTTGGTTGATTTTATGTTCACTATGTAGCAAAATCCTCAGACTGGATCCTGTTGAGAAGAGGCATGGAACAGGATGAAACGTATCACTATAATATGAATCATGTCACACATCTCTGATTTTACCAACAGCTGAGTTCTCAGCAGTGTCATACATCATTTAATTTTATGGCATTACTGGACAGACACAGATTTAAGGGGTTATGTGATACTTTTACTAGACCAACATTTCCATTGTAACTTAAAAGTGACCTCAACAACTGGTAGCAGATTTATTTTGCATAGCAAAGAATTAAGCTGGGATCTTAAGCAATCAAGGAGCAAAAACTTTCTATTTTATCTCTGATGACCAGATTTCAGCAACTGCAACCATAACAGAAAGAAGCTTAAAGGGATAGTCCAATCCTGTTTACACTTGAGTTGAACCTACAGAGACCTGGAGATACAAGACGAGGTTTATCAGGTGATGAAAGAATATATTCTATGGATTTAGCAAACATAATTTGGAGGTGTGACTAAACATTAATAAATGAGCAGAAAGCACAGCTAGACTTCAGGGCTCATTATGCATGAGTACAAAATGCTACTAAGTCATAAATCTTGTCCTCATGAAGACATGGAATTAATATGGGAGCACAAATGCAAAGATAATTGGGAAAGTACTCTCCTTCTCTCTCATACACACACACACTCCAATTTATCACTGTTAAACATAACTGTGGTGGTGGTGGGGAGTAAATTGTTACATTATGCCTTACATCGTTTATTATATTTCCCTTGCTTTCTGTTTCATTTATCCTGTGTTGTTGTTGTTTTTGGGTTTTTTGTGTGTGTGGTTTTTTTTTGGGGGGGGGGGGAGATTTATAGGAGAATATAATAAAACTTGAAAAAAATACCAATGTGTCTTTAAAGAGATCTTAAAATGCTGTTTAATAATTAATATAGATTACACATCATATTGCGAAAAAGCTTTGTTTCCTATTACTAGGGAAAATATTTAGAGTAAGTAAATATTAAGTAAGTAACTGGCGTAGAGACCGGCAAGGCACGCCACAAAGTCTGCCAAGAGAACCCTATGGACCAAAACAAAAGGCAAAACAAGGGGATGCTCAGCACAGCAGATCTGAAAAGGGGGAGGGATACGAAAGGGGGAGGAGAAATACAGTGCTGCAGGGAACAATACTGCATAGGGACATGGAATGTGAGGTCTATGAATCAAGGAAAACTGGAAGTGGTAAAAAATGAGATGGAAAGAATAAGCATTGACATCTTGGGCATCAGTGAGCTCAAATGGACAGGGATGGGTGAATTCAGCTCTGGAAACCATCATATCTACTACTGCGGGCAAGAAAACCTTAGAAGAAATGGAGTAGCCATAATTGTCAATAAAAGAGTGAGAAAAGCAGTAATGGGATACAATCTCAAAAATGACAGAATGATGTCAGTCAGATTTCAAGGCAAACCTTTCAATGTCACTGTGATCCAAATATACGCACCAACCACTGGTGCAGATGAAGCCACAATGGACCAGTTCTATGAGGACTTACAACACGTCATAGAACAGACACCAAGAAATGATGTCCAAATTATATTAGGAGACTGGAATGCCAAAGTAGGAAATCAAAAAGTGGAGGGAATAACAGGCAAATTTGGTCTTGGAACACAAAATGAAGCAGGGCAAAGATTGATAGAGTTCTGCCAAGAGAACGCACTGGTCATAGCAAACACTCTCTTCCAGCAACACAAGAGGCGACTTTACACATGGACATCACCAGATGGCCAACACCGAAACCAGATTGACTACATACTCTGCAGCCAAAGATGGAGAACCTCCATACAGTCAGCAAAAACAAGACCTGGAGCAGACTGTGGCTCAGATCACAACCTACTGATCGCAAAATTCAGGCTTAGACTAAAGAAAATAGGGAAAACATGGAGACCAGAAAGATATCACCTAGACAGCATCCCTAAAGAATACACGGTGGAGGTGATGAACAGATTTAATGGCTTAGACTCGGTAGACAGAGTACCGGAAGAATTATGGACGGAGATGAGGGACATCATGCTGGAAGCAGCAAAGAAAACCATACCAAAAGAAAAGAAGAGTAAGAAAGCAAAGTGGTTGTCTGATGAGGCTCTTAAAATAGCAGAGGAAAGAAGGAACGCAAAAGTCAAAGGAGAAAGGAAAAACTACAACCATTTGAACACAGAATTTCAAAGAAAAGCAAGGAGAGATAAGGAAAACTACCTAAAAGAACAGTGCAGAGAAATGGAGGAAAACAACAAAAGAGGCAGAACCAGAGATCTTTTCAAAAAAATTGGGGAAATCAAGGGAACATTCAAAGCAAAAATGACCATGATAAGGAACAAAGACGGAAAGGAGCTAGCTGATGCAGAAGAAATTAAGAAAAGATGGAAAGAGTACACAGAGGAACTTTACAAAAAGGACCTCAACACTCCTGATAATCACAATGATGAAGAAATTGAACTTGAGCCAGACATCCTGGAGAGCGAAGTCATAAAGGCCCTAAAGAGCACTGCAAACAACAAAGCTAGTGGAGATGATGGTATCCCAGTTGAATTTTTCAAAGCGCTAAAAGATGATGGCGTCAAATTACTGCATTCAATATGCCAGCAGATTTGGAAAACAAAACAGTGGCCACAGGATTGGAAAAGATCAGTATACGTTCCAATCCCAAAAAAGGGCAATGCCAAAGAATGTTCAAATTATCAAACAATCGCGCTCATCCCACATGCCAGCAAGGTGATGCTCAAGATAATACAGGACAGACTTCAGCAGCATGTGGAGAGAGAATTACCAGAGGTGCAGGCTGGTTTCAGAAGAGGCAGGGGGACTAGAGACCACATCGCCAACATATGCTGGATCATGGAGAAAACAAAGGAATACCAGAAACAAGTTTACTTTTGTTTTATTGACTACACTAAGGCATTTGACTGTGTGGACCACAACAAGATGTGGCAAGTAATTAAAGAGATGGGAATACCAGAGCACCTCATATGCCTCCTGAGAAATCTGTACATGAACCAAGAAGCAACAGTTAGGACAGAACATGGAATAACAGAGTGGTTTGGAATAGGAAAAGGAGTAAGACAAGGCTGCATTTTGTCACCATGCTTATTCAACCTATACACAGAGCACATAATGCGCAATGCAGGGATGGAGGAATCACAATATGGGATTAAAATCGCTGGGAGAAACATCAATAATCTGAGATATGCAGACGATACCACCCTAATGGCAGAAAGTGAGGAAGACCTAAAGAATCTCTTGATTGGGTTGAAGGAGGAGAGTGCAAAAGCTGGCTTGAGACTCAATATCAAGAAAACCAAGATAATGGCAACAGGCCCCATCAGTTCCTGGAAAATAGACGGGGAAGAAGTAGAAGCAGTGACAGATTTTACTTTCTTAGGATCAAAGATCACTGCAGATGGGGATTGCAACCATGAAATAAAAAGGCGACTGATTCTTGGGAGACAAGCGATGAGAAACATGGGGAACATAGTGAAAAGCAGAGACATTACATTGCAAACAAAAATTAGAATAGTCAAAGCAATGGTTTTCCCAGTAGTAATGTATGGATGTGAGAGCTGGACAATTAGGAAGGCTGAACGCAGAAGAATAGATGCCTTTGAAATGTGGTGTTGGAGGAGGGTTTTGAGAGTCCCCTGGACAGCGAGGAGAACAAATAGGTCAATCTTAGAAGAAATTAACCCTGACTGCTCATTGGAAGGTCAAATAGTAAAGATGAAGCTAAAATACTTTGGACATCAAATGAGAAGGGAGGATTCACTTGAGAAGGCATTGATGTTGGGAAAGGTGGAGGGCAAAAGAAGAAGGGGGAGGCCAAGGATGAGATGGCTAGATGGTATTATAGACACAATGGGCACAGAGCTGGGAGGGTTGAGGGGGATAGTAGAGGACAGAGGCGCCTGGAGGAAAATGGTCCATGGGGTCGCAAAGGGTCGGAATCGACTGTGCGACTGAACAACAACAACTGCATTATTAGTACTATTTTTATGCTCTGATCTAGACCAGCATGGTTTGCACCAGATACTGTTGGGGAGATCAGACGCAAGCAATAAGGTAGATCACTTTCTTTTACTTTCTTTTACCATGCAACAGGTAAACAGGGACACACTATTTCTGATATGGGGGGAAAGACCTCATAATTGTGATATTTTCATTTATGAATAGTGTATGTGTGGATAAGTTAACTGTGTGGTGGAATAAATATTGGGATAATAGCAATCTTGCATTCACAAACTTTGAGTATCACTAGAAAAGGTTTTTACAGCCTCGTGTGATTGTCCTTTGCCACTAACTTGATTGATAAGTTATTTTTTCCTGCTCCTGGAATTTCAGGCAATCCCCATTTGGTTTTTCTTTTGCTTCCATTGTTTTTGTTGATACCTCTTCCTTTGCTTACTTTCCTCCAAGCCACAAGTATGAAAGGTCTTCCACATGCTATAGACTCACACACCCCTCCCTTTCCCCCCTTCTGATTGTAACTATGATGCTAGTTTATGTGAAAAAGAAACAAGGTAGGGCTGATGAAACTGAGCTGATCTCTCCTAATTTGTCTGTGCTGGGTTTTTTCCTACCTCAATTTCTACCAATTAGAGCAGGGGTGGCCAAACTATGGCCCACAGGTGCCAAATCATCCGTCACCATTCTGCCTGTGCCATTACCGAAAGCAGATGCACTCCTTGCATGCACAAATGTGCCTGAGCATGTGCAAACACTGCCGTAAATGCACCCATGGCTGTCATAAATGCACTTATGACAGCTACAGATGCATTTTGCAGCAGTGTTTGCACATGTGTTGGCGTGTTTTACTTCTGCTTCCAGTGGGAGGAACCACATGACCAGCCAGCGGGTCAAAATGTTTGGTCACCCCTGAATTAGAGGGAATAACTTTAAAAACTCCAATAATAAATTATTGATCAACTGATGAGTTAAACATATGACAGTTCTTGTCATGGGGAGAAATATGCCTCTATGAGTTGCTGCTTATCCAAATCCAGATAGAAGTGGAGAAAGTGTTTATAAGAGCAAGCATTTAGGAGAATGGATAAGATTCTGAAGAAAGAAATAGGATGATGATACAGGGCTACAGAGAGGGGTTACAAGCAATATAAAATATAGGGTTTAAATTATATTATGATAGGAATTATCACATCTTATACTGTATTATATATTGTGATGGTAACTATGTTATGAGTTGTGAAAAAAGGTATGAGATATAATATGATCTGTGCTAAATCAGTCTGTGTTTTATAAATTACTAGCAGATTTTGCCCGGCAGTGCCGGGCTGTTTTAAATGGTTTTGGAAGGTTTTTTTTTTCTTAATGTTTGTAAAGAGCCGGGCTGTTTTAAATTGTGTTGTAAGGGATAATTCTTTTTGGTAATTTATGTAAAAAAGAGGTGTGTTGGTGGTTAGGGGTGGTTTTGGGTGTGCACAACCACCACTACCCATACAATACCACTCCAACCACCAACACACACATTAAAAATTCCTGGCAAGGCAGGAGTGGTGTGTGTGTGAGAGAGAGAGAGAGAGAGAAAGAGAAGCTGTGTGTGTATTGTCCCCCTAACCCTTCCAGAGCCAGGGGACCCTGCAGAGAGGGGATTCCCTCCCCCCACAGGACACCCCGTTATTAAAGAGAAGAAACCAAGCTCTTTCTTCTCTTTTAAAACAGAGTGTTTGGGAGGGGGGTCTCCTCTTCCTGGTCCACGGGGTTTGGTAGGGTTGGGGGTACAAAGGGGTCTGTCCCCCCAACCCTTCCAGAGCCAGGGGACCCAGCAGAGAAGGGATCGTTTCCCCCCCCCAAAAAAAAACCAACAACAACACAACAACACTCTGTTTTTAAAGAGAAGAAACCAAGTGGTTTCTTCTCTTTTAAAAAGGAGTGTTTGGGAGGGGGGTGTATTCGATCTCCTCTCCCTGGTCCCCTTGGTTTGGTAGGGTTGGGGGACAAAAGGGGTCTGTCCCCCCAACCCTTCAAGAGCTAGGGGACCCAGCAGAGAGGGGATCATTCCCCACCTCCCCCCCCCAAAAAAAAACCACTCCGTTTTTAAAGAGAAGAAACCAAGTGGTTTCTTCTCTTTTAAAATGGAGTGTGTGCGTGGGTGTGGGTGTGGGAGGTGTATTCGATCTCCTCTCCCTGGTCCCCTGGGTTTGGTAGGGTTGGGGGGACAAAAAGGGTCTGTCCCCCCCAACCCTTCTGGACCCAGCACCTTTCATTGCCTCCCTCACCCACCCCCTAACCCTTACCTAACCCTTATCTTTTCCTGGCTCCCTCCAGCTGCGTCTTTCAAAGTCTTTCCCTCTGGCTCCCACCATTTTGTTTTTTTTAAGTCAGTGCGCGTTCCCAGCCTCCTCTGTGCTCGTATCCCTCAGCCTGATTGGCTGAGGGGTTGCACAGTGCAAAGGATGCTGGGAATTGAAGTCCTTTTTCTTTGTTCACGTTCGGGGGGCTCCTGCCCCACTGCCACATTTCTCAACCTGACAGTTACCTGCGAACCCGGTTCGGGTGAGTGCAGGGAGGCTCGGTCGGGGCTAGTGGGGCCTGGTGCAACATCCTTTGTCACATTCCAACTGTTAACGCACAGATTTATAGGTATAGATAGTAAAGCAGTTGATGATGTGAAACATGAGAAACTACAGGTTGTTCTAAAAGAAACAGAGGTACCTTGACACTTGGTTTTCCTGATTGTGTACAAGAAGATACCATATGGCAATGCAGAACATATTCTATTGATAATGGTGTCAGACAAGTCTGTATTTTATCCCCTTATCTATTAAATCTGTATGCAGGAAATATACGGAAAGCTAGAATTATTTAGATGGAGGAGGAGTGAAAATTGGTGGAAGAAACACCAATAATCTTAGATATGCAGATGATGTCATCTTACTGGCAGAAAGCATCAATGACCTGAATTGGCTTTTAGTGAAACTGAAAGAAAAAAGTGTCAAAACAGAACTGCAGTTGAATATTAAGACAAAAATCATGATTACAGAAGAACTACATACAGTACCTTTAATGTTGACAGTGAAGAAACTGAAATAGTGAATGATTTTTTTAATACCTTGGTTCAATCATCAGTCCAAATAGGGACTGCAGGCAAAATAAGAAACATGTAACAACAACAAATCTACGAGTTGTGATAGATGAGAGCTATCATGACAAAGAGAAGGAATATAGAGAATTGGAATTTGGTAAATTTGTGGATAGATTTATCTTAAATAGATAAAATCTGCTTGCTATATACTTTTCCTATTTTTATTTCTTACTAACCATGCTGTTTATTATTAAATCTATTATAAAAATCAAAACTAATCTGATTTTATACAAGAGACATATCTTTACATCCTAGTGGCAGTAATCCACAATGGCTGCTTGGCCCTAGCTCAGCAAAGGGATCACGAAGACAAAAAGAACAGTAAAACTTTTAAAAGATTTCCAGTTGGCAACTTGTGGTAGCAGCCTTATCTAAGGATTAGAGTGCTAACAAAAGGCTAAATTACCAGTCTCCTGCAGGGTGAAGTGGAGGGTGGAAAGGAAGCCCAGGAGTTCCAAGTGTTTAAGCAACTGTGAAGGAGCACAGTAGGTGTCTGGATGAATAGTAGAACAGGCAGATTCATAGACAGAGATTCCTATGTGCTACTGTTAAGTGTCATCCTAGATGAAGGAGGTTTGGAAGTGTCACAATAATTAGTAGTGATTGTCGTATTCTTAGCTGATAGCCATTCTTCTTCTTCTTCTTCTTCTTCTTCTTCTTCTTCTTCTTCTTCTTCTTCTTCTTCTTCTTCTTCTTCTTCTTCTTCTTCTTCTTCTTCTTCTTCTTCTTCTTCTTCTTCTTCTTCTTCTTCTTCAGGTGCCATATCCATTCCGGATATTGGCTATCATCATGGCAATAGTCTTTCTGTTCTTCACTCCTTGGAACAATTATTCCAAAGACATGCCACATCAGTCTCTCAGGTTCTTCAGGCATGAAGTCTGTCTACATCCAGGGCCTCTCTTTCCAGGGATCTTCCCTTGCAGAGCAAATTGGAGTATTATATATTTCATGTCATTCCTCCTGATATGCCCAAGCTTTCTTTACTTAATGGTCTTAAACAGTTCTTGCTCTTTATCCATCCAGCACAACACTTCTACATTAGTCACATGGTCTATCCATGATATCCTTAGCAACCATCTGTAGATCCACATTTCAAAAGCTTCAATTTTCTTCTCAGATGCTTTAATTGAAGTCCAAGCTTCAACTCCGTATAGCAAAGTAGGTGCCTACGTACCTCTTCAGAAAATGGAGATAGACTGCAGTAAACAAAAGCTTATGCCAAGTAAAATGTGTTGGTCTTTCAACGTCATAAGGTTATTAATTGCTTTAGCTGAAATAGAGTGTCATAACTGTCTAACTGAAAATGGCATAAGCTTTAAAACTATAACAAACTGAATGTTCTGTTTGGCAGAAAAAGTGCTGAAACTTTAAAGTATTAGTTCATTCTGGCTTCATTGGTTACACTTGCATGGAGTACAGTATGCTAGAATGATAAAGGAAAGTAATTGAGGAGGGAGTAGCCACGGGCAACCAAATAAAACCAGGAAACAAAAATCAGATGGCATTTAAGAGAGCAAAAGCTCTGCTTTAAAATCACTGGAACATTTTCCTAGAAGACTACTCTGAATAGTCAACAAGTGTTGGTAGTGGCGCCAGCATCGTCAGCATCATTGTCGTTGTCGCATTCTTCTTCCTCCTCCTCTTCCATGTCCAGGTCAGACGTGAAACTGTCAAAATGAAGGCACCTTTTGGTGAGTTCATTCTGCAGTTCCCTTTGACTGACCTAGTGTAAGAAAGATTAGCTGGCAACACAAGATTGCTGCTACCAGTGTATGCCTGATTGCGGTTCAAAAAATACCACAGTCTTTGAGAAGGCTCTTTCTATGTACTCCAAACCACATTCATTGCCAGTTAATTGTTAAGTACAATTTAAAAATCTGATTTTCACCTGGGATGTAAATATTTATGTATTTCAATGGGGTCTGATGAGATGGCTACTGCAGCAAAAATAGTGGTTTGTGGTCCAAGACAGTAAGGTCATTTTGCTCCTCCATTTCAGGCCAATGTACCTGCCCTTGCAGAATTGTGAGCCTTCTGTGATCAGATGGAGGACAATCAGAGAGAAACTGAGGATTTGTGTGACAGTCCAAGGCACTGTAAAGTGAGAACTATTGAGCTAACTATCCAGCATTTACAATAGTAAAGGTAAAGGTTTCCCTTGCTTGAAAACCAGTCATATCCAACTCTAGGGTTCAGTGCTCATCTCTGTTTCAAAGCCAAAGAGCCAGTGCTGTCTGCTTCTGCAGACATTTCTGTAGTCATGTGGCAGGCATGACTAGACACCAAAGCGCACAGAACACTGTTTACCTTCCCACTGAAGTGGTCCCTATTTATCTACTTGCAATTTCTTGCTTTTGAACTGCTAGGTTGGCAGGACCTGGGACAAAGACGGGAGCTCATTCCATCCTGCAGTACTCGGGAATCAAACTGCTGACTTCACACCTTCCAGTCAGCTCTTAGCCACTTGAGCCACTGCAGTATCAGCATTTACAATATTGCCTACAGAATGGAAATGTAGCTTCTTGTCTATTATTGAAGGCAGTTCTTGTTGGTATTTGTGCATAGTATTTTAGAGATATACTAGCATATCTACCCGGCTTTGCTGGTCATGTCACTTGGGCCCTGTGGAGAGGGTAGGTGACTGCCAGCCCTTCGAAACAGCTGAAGGGGTAATGCAAAGATGGCAGCCAGTGATCCAACAGGCTGGAGGGAGGAGCTTCCATGGCCCTGAAGGGCAACTGAGGAGGACCTCGTCACCGCCCCCTAGCCCGCACCAATGGCTGGAGGGAGGAGTTGCCATGGCCCTGAAGGGCGACTGAGGAGGACCTCGTCACCACCCCCTAGCCCCCACCAATGCCTGGAGGGAGGAGCTGCCATGGCCCTGAAGGGCGACTGAGGAGGACCTCGTTGCTACCCCCTAGCCCCCACCAACGGCTGGAGGGAGGAGCTGCCGGAACACTGCTGCTGCATCTGTTCCAGAGACATTGAGCCCAGGCTCTATCATAGATATTTATTGTTGTATTTGCTTCACTCTGTAAGCCGCCCTGAGTGGTGCTTGCACCAGTAGGGTGGGGTATAAATACAATAAATAAATAAATAAATAAATAAATATATAAATTTCCCACTCAACTGTTTTGAAGGTTGACATGAAACAGCTGAGGGGAAAATTCACAGGTGGCAGCCAGCAATCCACCAGGGAGAGCGCCCCCCCCCCGACGGATCGCTGGCTGCCGTCTTTGCATTTCCCCCTCAGCTGTTTTGAGAGCTGACATGAAACAACCTTTGAAACAGTTGAGGGGAAAATGCAAAGGCGGCAGCCAGCGATTCATCAGGGGAGGCACTCCCCCTGACGGATCGCTGGCTGCCGTCTTTGCATTTCCCCCTCAGCTGTTTTGAGAGCTGACACGAAACAGTGGAGGGGGTAATACAAAGGCGGCAGCCAATTATCCGTTAGGGGAGGCACTCTCCCTGATGAATCGCTGGCTGCCACCTTTGCATTCCCCCACCCCCAACTGTTTTGAAGGTTGACACGAAACAACCTTCGAAACAGTTGAGGGGGAAAATGCAAAGGCGGCAGCCAGCAATTTGTCAGGGGAGGCACTCTCCCTGGTGGATCTCTGGCTGCCGCCTTTGTATTCCCCCCCCCCCGCTGTTTCATGTTAGCTCTCGAAACAGCAGTGAGGGTAATACAAAGCCGGCAGCCAGCAATCCAACAGGGAGAGCTCCTCTCCTGATGGATTGCTGGCTGCCGCGTTTGAATTTCCCCCTCAACTGATTTGAAGGTTGACATGAAACAACCTTAGAAACAGTTGAGGGGGAAATGCAAAGGCAAAAGCCAGTGATTTGTCAGGGGAGGCACTCTCCCTGGTGGATTGCTGGCTGCCACCTTTGTATTACCCCCACTGCTGTTTCATGTTAGCTCTCGAAACAGTGGTGGGGGTAATACAAAGGCGGCAGCCAGCGATCCAGCAAGGAGAGTGCCTACCCTGATGGATCGCTGGCTGCCGCCTGTGCATTTCCCCCTCAGGCGACGTGGAAGGGGTGGCAGGCAGACCATTCCCTCAGCCCAGGCTCTGTCTGCCTCGGTAAGACAGGGCCCTGGGCTGAGCTGTTTTAGGCATGCATCAGCCGGTTTTTATTTTTACACACGCACTGGCTGTCCCACCACCTCCGCACTCGTGTCCTCCTGCCTGGTTGACTGAGGGGTGGTGCAGCGCGGAGGACGCTAGGAAGCGTAGGTTTTTTAGTTCGGGTTTGTGGGGCATTGACCCCTATCTCGGCTTCCAGACCCTTGCAGGCTTGATTTTTGGGACAAGGTAAGTGTGGCTGGCTCACTACAGGTTAGGCTGGACGTGTGTGGACACGCATTCCGGACACATACAGCCCAATCCATTCCTATAGGTATAGATCAGACACTGAGAAAGAATTGTTTTAATTGTTAAATAACAAACTTCAGTGCATCTGAAGCCTGTGTCAAGTTATGAAGGACACAGGAAGTGTTATGTATATGCTGGCACTAAGGAAATGGGTAACCACTGAAGGATAAAGTAAAGGTGGTTGTCCATTTAAATGAAATATAATATGCCATAGCATAGTGGTAGTGGTAAGTCACTAAGAATAGGCTCTCCACTGGTTTATTTCAGAGTTCACTTCTTTAAACGAAGATGCATTGCAGCCTGCTCCAGAAATAATAAGCAAAAAAATAAACAAAAAAGAACAAAACCACCTCCCCCATTTATGGACATTGCCAACTCTGTTGCTCAGAACAAGGGGAACTGAGTGTAAGGAGGGTTAACTTTTCCTTCTAACATAATACTTGCCAGATCTTACCAACTCAGCGGAGAACTAAAGACTTTCCCTACCCCAATGCACGTGCATGCACACGCACGTGCACGTGCGCACATACACACACACACACATCTGAAAGACCATGCTTCAGGACATTTGGCATCTCCACTGACTTAATTTATGATCATATGCAAAAAAAATCTCCTTGAAAAATCTACTGTATGCCTTTAGGGGAAAGAATAGAAATGTTGTATAGTTTTTCCAACCACACTCTAGAAGAGGTCTCTGTTTTAGCTTGGCCAGCTTTTGAGACTCTAAATGTGCAATGTGGTCTTCTAACCCAGCAACCAGACATGACTGGCTCCACTTACAGCAGTTGAGTAAATGTTAGCATATTGGTTGTGTTATCCATACAACACGTCTTCACGTTCCACACAAAAGTAATGCAACGCAACACAAATCTGCAGCACTTTAATTTAATTTTGTCCTACAACTCTCTCTTTTGTTTTTGTTTTTTGGTACTACAAGTCCTAGACTCCCCGAGCCATGCATGTTAGTTGCCATGCTAACCATAGTATTCTTGAACTTTTAGTTTAAAAAAGAACTTTTCCAAACTCTAGAATGGCATTAAAATGTGGAGTTTGTAGAAATTTATTGCAATGGCAGCTGCTCAATGCCTCTACGCCCTTCATATGCTACACACATGAACCATGTGACGTATTGAAATCCCTCAGCATAGCTTCCCTAGTTCTTTGTTCAGTATCTCTACCCCACATGGTTAACATTGATGCATGTACAAGAGAAACCTGCCTGCCTATGCTTCCACAGGATCAGGCATTTCTGCAATGTGGGATATGTGATTCCATGGAAATCTACTGAAAGCCAAGATGGATGAGAAGAGGAACTGAGCAAATTAGATACAGAGCTGACTTAAGTATTAAAGGGCATACGATCATTTTTTAATACTTTTCAGAACTTTGCATTTTTTGTTTTTTGTATCTATCAGGGGGGAAACACTGCTTTCCCACCTGAAATTTAATTGTTTAACTCTAATCTCTTGTCTCCTGTTTTGTTTGGAGTAGTTGATCATTTGTTCCAGAGGAAGGTGCAGCCATTTGAATTGCAGGCGCACCCCCTAATAAAGGACTCAGACACCAATGAAAGTGGATAACGGCATTGGGCCACATTTATTGATTCATGCCCTAGTCCGAATTATAAATTTCTATTGGTAATTGAACAATTATAATTCTTAAGGCAAGCAGGCCGAAGTAACACTGGTAAGGTACCACCCAAAATTGCCAACGGCAATTGTTACAATGTATCCATTTGTATCAATTTGTTTATTGACAACAAACAAATTGTTGACCGTAGTCAATATCTAACTAATGACCCCACCCTCTGACGCGTATCCGTAAAATCACGGGGTGATGCCTGCTGTCTAGCTGTAGCCATCACCCCGTCGCCTGGTTCGTCGTTGACCGGACAACGTTTAACCAACTTATACCTGTCTAGTGTTGTCCAGTCAATTGCGAACCTGCCGGATACCTGTGGGTCATAAATGTTTATCTTACCAGTGCTACCCGCCCATGTGACCAAAGTCAACAGCAGCAACAGAAAAAACCCCTATATCAAACCATAGCAACAGTGTGGGATGGGCGAAAAAACCAGGACCCAAGAGCCAATTGTGAGTCCCAGCCAAAAATTCCCACCCGGCCCCGAAGCGACCAAAATATCACACTGTTAACTAGGGAGGGGGTGGAGGGGAAAAACTTCTCCGCTCCGTCGCTTCGCAAAATGGCAGCTCGGCTGCCTCGTGGCCGCCCCTTATATAAGGGTGCTGGCCATGCCCCCTAACTACCCGGATGTCTTCATCCGGTGGGGGGGGCCGCAAAGGGCGTGGCGGCCATTTTGGCGCTGCGCTTGCATTGCAGGCGCACCCCCCAATAAAGGACTCAGACACCAATGAAAGTGGATAACGGCATTGGGCCACATTTATTGATTCATGCCCTAGTCCGAATTATAAATTTCTATTGGTAATTGAACAATTATAATTCTTAAGGCAAGCAGGCCGAAGTAACACTGGTAAGGTACCACCCAAAATTGCCAACGGCAATTGTTACAATGTATCTATTTGTATCAATTTGTTTGTTGACAACAAACAAATTGTTGACCGTAGTCAATATCTAACTAATGACCCCACCCTCTGACGCGTATCCGTAAAATCACGGGGTGATGCCTGCTGTCTAGCTGTAGCCATCACCCCGTCGCCTGGTTCGTCGTTGACCGGACAACATTTAACCAACTTATACCTGTCTAGTGTTGTCCAGTCAATTGCGAACCTGCCGGATACCTGTGGGTCATAAATGTTTACCTTACTAGTGCTACCCGCCACACGGGGAGGCTTCCCAGAAGGCTCACCGCCCCCCCCCAAGACCGTCAGCTCGGTCAACAGGCCTGCTCGCCAGTCCACTAACAAGAGGTCCATACCTCCCTGCGACAGATGGGCCCCATCCCCTGAGTAAAAGCTCGTAATTTTGCAGACTGATGTGGGGGAGGCGAATGACGCGTCCCCCACCTTTGTCGAAAAGGAACCGGGCAATAGCCCCGTTCACGGAGCATCGGCTCGGCCAAGAGCCTCGAGGCCGCACGCCCCCCTGTAAGCGTACCGCGGTATCGTGTCTGACCAATTGAGGGTTGTGGCAGGCCACACATAACGTGAGTGGGGCAGGTCACTGCAAATCGCAAGCTTCCGCGATAGGCCAGTGACCCGCCCTAAGCCATCGCCCCCAAGGTACATAACCAGGACATCCGGCGAGTCAGCATCCCTGATGTAGAAAAGGAATGGCAACAGCTCCCGCCATAACATGCCGTGCTTACCATACCACCTGAGACGTGCGGATGCACCCAGTCCCAGTCGGGGTCCCCACTCTGTCGCCGCAGCGTAACGCGCTGCCTTATGCAGCGTAACGCGCTGCCTTGTGCAGCGTAACGCGCTGCCCTGTGCAGCGTAACGCGCTGCCCTGTGTAGCGTAACGCGCTGCCCTGTGCAGCGTAACGCGCTGCCCTGTGCACATGGCTATGGCCCACCAGGCACACTGTCACCGGTGTAATACGACACCCAGGGTCTGTCAAGGAAAAAAAAAGGGGGGGAGAAACAGTGCAGTGACTAAACTGGTACTCACAGTTGAAGAGGGCGAACACAAACTGAAAACATTGTGATCCCCACCCTCCCATGCGGCGTATGTCAGCCCCGGAGTACCCAAAACAGCTGCAGTAGAAGCCGCCCCTATCCTGAATGAATGGGTGCCACAACGAGCCCCAGGGAGGCCAACACTGGCTAGTGCCTACCGGCACCCTCCGAAATTGAAATTTAGTAAGGGGAGACCCATCTTGGTGACAGAAAAAATGGGCCATGGTGCGTGCCACGCAGTGCAAGGAACTCCCGTAGGGCACCAACCGGACAGATGTCTGCCAAAGAACACCGTAGCAGTCTTATTCCACTGCCTACGCCATGCTGATCCATCTTAGAGGAGCGTATCCTCAACTGAGCCCAGTCTTTGGCCACATAGACATCTTCAAGTTCCAGTGCCCTACGACTAGCATCCGCCTTAGACAGCATCACAAACTCGCTGATGCGGAGCGCTCCAAAAAAGGCCACCGTTGTAGCAGCATGAAACAAGGCTGCCTCATACCTAGCAAAACATAGGTCCTGCCAGCCCCGTGCCAGTTGGGTAAGAACCCCTGGGGAAATTGGGTGGCGGTCGTCCGGGCTACGCCCACGCTCCCGCACCCACCCCTCCAAAACGTGTCTCACACGGAAGTCAGCGGTACTGTCCGCATGTCCGCCTACTTTGGCCATAAAAGCCAGCGCTGACAGCCTGGATGCTATGGTTCGAGGTGGAAGGCCCTGGGAATGCAGGTCAACCATGAATTGAAGTATATGGGCCACCGGGATAGGCCAGGTATCTGGCAGCTGGAACTGGGCACAGAATGCCCTGAAAGAATTGAATGCGTGTTGATACGCCTTACGCGTGCGTGGCGCTAGCGACATGCCGATCGCCCGGTTCACCTCTCCTTGCCAAAGGTCCATATCTCGTCCGGGAGTGGCGAGGGAAATTCCTCTGCATCCGGGGCCAAGGCGCGGAACTGGGAGATCTGCAGGCGGGACAAAGCGTCAGCGATATCATTATTGACCCCCGGGACATGCCTGGCCCGGAACAGTACATTAAGGCGCAGGCTGCGCAATACAAACTGGCGCACCAAGTCCATCACCCTGGGTGATTTGGAAGTCTGTGAGTTGACAATGTGGACAACGGCCGCATTGTCACACCAGAAATGAATGACCGAGTTGGCCCACTCCTCACCCCATAGCATCAAGGCCCCCAGAATGGGAAAAAATTCCAGGTACGTGAGGTCCCGCAGGCGCCCCGTACCTGACCAGGCTGGTGGCCACCCACCATAGGCCCACTTCCCATTGAAGTACATCCCATAACCCAGGGACCCAGAGGCATCGGACTGTATCTGGAAATGAGGGGAAGCCAGAAGGTCAGACCTCCAAAATGACACCCCATTGAACTCCTTCAGGAACTGGAGCCAGATAAGCATATCTGCCTTAATGCCCTGGGTTAGTCTGACCCTATGGTGGGACCTGGATAAGCCTGTCATGGTGTCGCACAAGCGCCGGGCAAATGCCCTGGCCGGTGCGACCACCCTGCAAGCGAAATTGAGATGACCATGCAACACCTGCAGTTCCCGCAGTGATGCCTTGCGTTTAGCAAGCAAGTCCGAGATAAGGGCCACTATCCTTGACACCTTATCCCCTGGTAACCTAGAAGCCTGCGCTACCGTGTCAATCTCCACCCCCAAGAAGACTAGCTGTGTAGATGGGCCCTCGGTCTTTTCGGGCGCTAAAGGGACACCCAGTTCCTCCATTAGCGTCTGAAATGTGTTGAGGAGACGTGTGCACGTGTCCCAGCCCCGTTCACCCCCGAATAAAAAATCATCCAGGTAATGGGCTACAGACCGGGACCCTGACCTGCGGACAAAAGCCCACTGTAGGAAGGTGCTAAAACGCTCGAAGGCCGAGCACGATATGGAACAGCCAAAAGGCATGGCCTTATCGAAATAATATTCACCCCTGAACTTAAAACCCAGCAACTCAAAGTCACCCGGGTGAACCGGCAGGAGGCGAAAGGCAGAGTTAATGTCGCACTTAGCCAACAGCGCACCCGGGCCACATGAGCGCACCATGCGCAGCGCTTGGTCAAAAGATGTATACCTGACCGAGCAAAGGTCATCAGGTATAGCATCATTGACCGATCGGCCGGCTGTGTAGGACAAGTGATGGATCAGGCGGAACTCGCCCGGTGACTTCTTGGGCACCAAGCCCAAGGGTGACACTTTAAGGTTGGGGAACGGGGGTGCAGGGAAAGGGCCAGCGACCCTGCCTGCATCAACCTCCTTAGAAATGCTGGCGGCAGCCACCTCCTCCCTCCCCTTAAGGGACAAAAGGTTGGGGGCATCTTGGGGGGACCTATCACCCTGGAAAGGAATACGGAACCCCAGTCGAAAACCTTGAAGCAGGTAAACCGCATCTGCCCCCCTCGGGTACGATGCGAGCCAACGCTCCAGCATGTCCACATTAATTGGGGAGGGGGCCTTTCGGTGGACCAGCTCCCTCTGCGGCAGTCTTGCCAGCCCCTTGTCCGCCCCTACCTTTGCCCCGCACCCCTCCAGGCCTGGGGCAGGCGGAGGCCGCATGGGGGCCAGCACAAGAGGGACACTCATGCCTGTACCTGCAATTCTTCCTACTGCAGGAACCATTGGACGAGAAAGTCCAGCACAGCAGGCGGGCTGGAACCCCCTGCCCCGCCACCTGGCGGGGTGTCTGGGCTGGGGCCGCTCGCTGGACCGCATGTCCACAATGGTATCTGTCCCCAGGCGTGGGGCGCGTGGGAGTCATATACAGAAGCCACAGCTTCTGGCAGGGCTCATCCCACCTCATCTCAGGGTGCAGGGGAATCCGCATACGGAATTCCTCGTCGTAAGCCAAACATGACGGGCCCGGGTAGTCGACCATCGCCCGGTAAATGTTGTCCAAATACTGGACCATCGGAATTGCCAAATCCGGCCGGGCCCTGAGGTAGACCGCCATGTATATAAGGTACGCCGGCAACCAATTGGCCCACGTACGTGGCGGCTTACGACGACGTGCCTGTTCCTTATCCTTCTCATCCTGCCCCTCCCTCTCCTCTTTGGTGGGCTCTCTGTTAAGAAGGGAGAAGATGTCAACATACTCCCCACGCCAGATCTTCTCTTTGGTGGCCTGGGCCAAATGGTCCCCCAGGGGCAAGGAATACCCCGCTGTCGGCAATGCTGACACCGGCATAGTGGGAACCACGGGGATCTGAAAAGGAGCCTGGACCAACCCAGCCACCCCTAACACATTCCCGACTGAATAAGAGGTGCCACCCACAACTGGGCCCTGGGTGAGCAGTGAAGTCGCCGGGTGGGACGTCGGCGACTGAACCGTCGCACCACCCATGCGAGGCCACGGCCACTGGAATGCCCCCCCAACGTGGGTAGGTGTGTGGGTGCACTAGATTGAACCGCATACTCACATGCAGCACCCCCACGGGCCGCCCCCACCGGGGGTTCCGGCCCGCTGGGGGCGTCGGAGCTCACGACCGCAATTGAGCTCGTCGACGGGGCCTGACCAGCATCAGCCTGTTGAGTGGGGAGCTGCGAGGCAGTGGCCGAAGCCGGCCCACGCGCCTCGGACAGCTCGACCCTTCCTGCCGCCTGCCGCTGACCGGCAGACAACGGATCAACCTGCACCCCAAAAGGCACCCCCGGGTGGTTAACCCTCGCGAGGGATGCCTTGAGGGCCGCAACGCGGGCCAGAAGGGCCTCAACACTAACGTAGCCCCCTAAGCCAAGTGGGGGCAAAGGGCCAGCCGGCCCACTGGGTACAGGCGCCGGTCCATGTCCCTGGACCCCGGGGCCCATATACGGCCACGACCCCAGGCCCGGCCCCTGCAGGGCCGGGGGGGTGCCCTGCCAGGGGAGGGAACCCAGCCACCCCCCATGGCTGAAACCCCCCGCAGGAAGCTGCGGACCCATGGAAGAAGGGCCCGCAGAATGGGCCGTGCCAGAGGCAGTGGCCACTGCTTGCGGGCCAGGGGCCGCGGCCCCAGCTGGGCCGGTACGCAGACCCCCGGCCTCGGGCCAAGGGGTAATTAACCCCATCCCACCGGTCCCGGTGGGCTCAGGCAAAGGAGGCTGCTGGGGAGGCGCAGCCGCGGTCCTCCGACCCGGCTGGCGCCTCCGCGCAGAACGAGCCGCGTTCGCAGTCGCCTTCTTCTTCGAGGGCATAGCAGCTAACGATGGGAAGCCTAAAAGTCAAGAAAATCAGCAGCCAGAGGCTTCCCTGAGGAAGGCAAGAGCGACGGAGGTAAGAGAGAAAAACTTCTCCGCTCCGTCGCTTCGCAAAATGGCAGCTCGGCTGCCTCGTGGCCGCCCCTTATATAAGGGTGCTGGCCACGCCCCCTAACTACCCGGATGTCTTCGTCCGGTGGGGGGGGCCTGCAAAGGGCGCGGCGGCCATTTTGGCGCCGCGCTTGCATTCTCTCAGTATTTTTCATCCACAAAGCTATAATGGAGGGAAATATTCATTCCCACCCCCTTGCAACTAATCTAACTCTTCATCCTCTTCTAATAAACCTGAAACCAGCCTGTTAAGTTTTCTGAGCATATAGTGAGTTAATATCTTTTGCTCTTCTCAGAGCATGAAGAGAACTTTGTGGGGAACTTGTAAAATAATTCACACCTTAATAATTGCCCCCACTTTCATTATACAAGTACATACACACACATCCAAAGAAACAACAACTCAAATACTTCACCTGGTGATTGGGGTGGCAGAGACATTGATCAAAAGTGCTGTAGTGACATACTTGCTACTCTGTCTGACAGCAATGCCCAAGAATCTCTTGAACAAACTACCCTGTCACCTAATGATTGGAACACTGTCCCATGGTTTTGCTTGTGGGCAGAAGGGTGCCTAGGATGAGGATCTGAGTGTGTTCATTCACACTTGAAGGAAAAAAAACAGCCATGGCTATTATTTTGTATTTGAGTAAGAAATTGTAAACTAATGGAAAAAAGTAAGCTTCTGAGATTTTCCCTTGCACATAATAGTGAGCATAAGAGGGTATCATGTAGACCATCCTGACTGCTACCATTGGTATTGTCAACATTCAGACTGCCCTTTGTTATGTAAAATTTGGTATCTTCTTTCCTGCTGGCAACATAGGCACAATATTGTGTAACAACATACAACAATATTGGACCATTCCCTGGTGTTTTGAATCATGAATACAGAAACACAGTATCCCACATTCATGAACTGGAGACTTTTAAAAGATTTGAATTCCTATAAACGCTTGTCCTTTTATCTCAGCACTTTGTTGGCATGCAACGTACACTGCTATTTATATTACTACTAAATCTGACCTTGGAGTAGGCTTGTAGTGTTGGAACATATTGTCTACATATCATTTATGTTATTTGTGACTCCATAGAGCTCTTGGCTTTTTAAAATGAGCTAAAAGCAAGACGTCTGCGTTTAGTATGATGTGAAGCCTGAATTAAATCCCTCCTAGTCACTAGCACTGGTAAAGAAATGTGTCCTTGGATGTTCATGCATAGCAACCACTGAAGTCAATGGGAGCCACATGTGGCCATCTGAATGTGACTTGGAAAGTATTTTGGTCATTGTCAAGATCAAAACAAAACTGGTTTGAATTTGTCATACATCTGTTTCCAACAATTCTAAATGAGGGATAAGTGTCTGATAAAACATCTACTCCTCCATAATTAATTGAAACATTGCTAACCTGATCTTCAGTGGTGATTGCAGCTCAGAGCCTTCTTTTCTGGTTGAGAGCATGCCATTTTTTATGTTTTCAAATTGCTAGCAGTAGGTGTATGAAACCTTTGTCTGTATCCTGGAATCTTCATGAATACAGTAAGTATACTACGGATTTTGTGTGTATATTTTTATTTGTATTTTGAAATAATTTTATAGTATCTGTTATTTTACTCTTTCATAAGAAAACACAATCTGCTTTGACATCAGTTCCTTATTCATGAAACAAATTAGGACTCTTCTATTGTTTGCTATTATAGGCTGATGTGTTTTTCCTAAATATTTGCAGACTTCTGCAAGCTGCAAAATTAGGTGAATATGATCATATAAGAATAACATTCAAAAACATGTCCCATAATAACTTTGCATTTTAAGAAATGGAAGTGCTACAATTCAGCTAGATTTTATTAGTCCTTTTGTTCAAAATCATATGGTGTTGCTTTATTTATTTAGTATATTTATATTCGACCCCACTGATAAACACCACTCTGGGCAGCTTACAACCACAAAAACATCAAACAGTATCAAACAATAGAACAAAAAAAATCAAAACAGTAAAACATACTGGTGACTATTCAGCTGTTGATGGATAAACATAACAGTAACAAATCAAAAATATCTACAGTATAGTTCAATGGGAAATCCTCTTCAGAAACCCTCACTAAAATGTACAAGAATAATCCAAAAGCATAACCAATAGAATTTTTGCAAGTCAACTAAATGTCCCATGTACTTCCTAAGCAATCCCATTTCATTATAGCCTTGTTTTGATAGCCAGTTATGGAAGTTCAATAGTATTATCAGCATTAGCAGGGTTAGTAAAAGGATCAATATATATTGTAGTTCTAATAATAGTTCTTGTGGTTCACCATATAGGGTTTCAAACACACATATAATATATAAAAATAGAAAGATGTTTTATAGGGATCAGACCACTGGTTCATCCAGCCAAGAATTATCAACTGATTGGTAACAGTTCTTCAGAGTTTCAGGAAAGCTATTATTTTCCTTGCACTTATTGGAAAGGTATAATATTCACTGGTGCTCTTCCATCTAAGTCCTAACCAGCTCTGACTCTACTTTGTTTCCAAAATAAGACATGATAAGTGTGTTCAGAATTCTGAGCTGAAAAATGTAGGCATGAACCAACAAAGTAGAAAGCCTGTATGGATCTCACAGGCTTTCTATTATCCCATGAAAATGAACCTCTGTGACAGCTTACATAGATTAGCATTGAAACCTTGGCTGATCCATAACAGCCATCACATAGTTAATTATGAATGAAAACAGAGGCACCAGTCAGCTCAGTAATCACTTAATTTACAGAGCCTGTTCCCAGCCACACGTAATCCCAGATATATGACAAAATTATTTAAACTTTCTATGCTGTGGTTTGGCCCTCGTTTCAAATGGATATGGCAGCCAAGATTTCAGAAGAAGGTCGAGACATGGAAAGTCACTGTAAAGGAATAAAGAAAGATCTTTAAGTGTAAGGATGTACAATGGAAACCAAGGTCACGATCATCCATACTAGAGTATTCCCTACTCCTGTGTACTGATGTTAAAGTTGGACAAAAAAGAAAAATAAAGAAAAAATAAAGAAAAATAGTGAAGAAAGAGCAAAAAAATAGATTTACTTGAAACGTCGAGTTGGAACCTCATACAACAATCGCCCCGTATAGCAACAAAATCGCATAACAATTAGGTTTTGGGGGAAATGGTGTCCTGCATAACAATTTTCCCTGTGGACGACAATTTTTCAATGGGAAAAACTATTTAGCAAAAAAAAATTTGTTGTACGATGCATCCCATAGGGAAAATCGCTATACGATGCATGCATCGTATAGCAATTGTTTCATACAACAATGAGCCCCATGGAATGGATTAAAATCGTTGTATGAGGTACCACTGTAAGTAGATTCTAGATCAGTTTGGGCCTGATCTCTCATTGGAAGCCGAAATTAACTAAACTGAACCTATTGCACTTGAAGATAAGGCTCACTGGAAAAGACAATTACGCTAGGAGGAATAAAGGTATTGGAAAAAAGAGGAAAACCTAGCATTCATTCACTTCTAGAAGCTATTTTTTGTTTTACAAGACTGTTAATGGTAGGACTTTTTATAGTTAACTAATGTAATTAATGAAAAGGAGAAACCAATGTAGTAGCACATGCTCATAAACAGGAGGAAACATGTACAACACAGACATACCTTAATCTTATTTGTTCTCTTGTTGAATTAGACGCCTCTGTACAGGGCAAGACCTCAGGGTCATGTTTTGTTGCAAGAACTACACAGATCTAAACCTACATTGTAAGACACTGTGACCTGGAGAACAACAACACATAACATTCAATGGAATGAGAGAGCCTTTTGTGTAGGCTTCTTATGCTGCAGCAGGAAAGCTCAGTGAGTTGGAGCACCTGACAGCAGAGTCAGGGGACAGGAGTTCAATTTCCTACTGTGTTCTGAAGAGGAGAGCCAGCCTGTATAGCCTTGGGGAAGATGCACAGTCTCTGAATGCTCTCAGAAGGAGGGACTGGTATATGACTGGTATATGACTGCATCAGCCGCTTGGAGGGGAGTAGGAGTGACCGTTGCTCTGTGGCTGTAGGACAATTTCCACCTTTGTCCCTGCCACAGAGCCCCCTAAGCTCCTCCCCTCAGCTGGTTGCAGGGGAGTGGAAGTGGCTGTTACCCATGACATGGGCCTTAAGTTTTATGTAATTTACCATCTTTGTCTGTAAACCGCTTTGGGTCACCAATAGGTGAGGAAAGCGATATAAAAATATACTAAATAAAATACATAAAATAACACTTCTGAGTACCTTATCTCAAATTTGAAAGCCCAAAGCTGTTTGAAGCTTTCACTGGGAACTTCTCCATCTTCCTGAAAGCAGTTGTCAGCAGGAAAATCCAGAGGTCTCCCACATGAACACTATCTTGGGATTTCTGAGCTTGTTTGCACCACTGTATACAAACAATGAGGGGCTGTGGTGGTTTAGCTTAGTGATTAATAATAATAATAATAATAATAATAATAATAATAATAATAATAATAATAATAATAATAATAATAATAATAATAATAATAATAATAATAATAATAATAATAATAATAATAATAATAATAATAATAATAATAATAATAATAATAGTTGTTGTTGTTGTTGTTGTTATTTTGTGTCAGAAATTATTCAGGGTTGAAAGGATTTTTGCTGAAGATTCTCTCTTTAGGGGATGCCTAAATGAGGCTCCTTTCATGTATGCAAGATTTTTTCCCCACCGAAGTCTACTTGCAATTTTTTGCTTCCGAACTACTAGGTTGGCAGGAGCTGGAACCATCATGCAGTACTCGAGTCTCAAACTTCCAACTTGCAGACCTTCCAGCTAACAAGGCAAGCTTCTTAACCACTGAGCCACCGCAGTGATCAAGACATTGAGCTTGATGGCTTGACGGTGGACAGGTCAGCAGTTCGAAACATGAGTGCTGTGTAACAGAGTGAGCTGCTGTCTCTGTCCCAGTTCCTGCCAACCTATCAGTTCAAATGCAAGAAATGGCAAATAGAAAAATAGGTACTGCATCAGCAGTCAAAGTAACAGCATTCTGTGCACTTCAGCATCGAGTTATGCAAACCAAAAGGCAATCACTTTTATATACCACCCCATAGCGCTTAGTGCACTCTCTGGGTGGTTCACAAGTTAATTAGCATTTTGCCCCCAACATGCTGGGTATTCATTTTACTGACCTCAGACAGATGGAAGGCTGCCTGCCACATTGCCATGGAAACATCTGCAGATGCAGATAGCACTGGCTCTTTGGCTGTAAACGGAGATGAGCAATGCCCACTAGAGTCAGATACGACTGGCTTTAAAAAGTCCTATACAAACAATGGTAGACATTTTAGGTGAAGAGTGAATGAAATCTCATTGAAGTTCTCAAATAAGAGAAGCAAGAAGGTTTATTAAAACATACTCTGAAATTGGTTAGAATTCCTTTGACATTATTTCTTGCATTCTTCTCTTTTTTATTCACATTGGTGGAATTTAAAATGAAAATGAGATGAGAGATGTAATGAACACCATGGAGCCATGACAAAGAACTAAATATATTGCCTCTGTTGGTTACATCATGAATGCATTTCCTTTCCTCAAGGCTAGACTACTTTCTGTTGTTCTGAGTTTAATGTGTCAGGACTAGAAATGGGAAAACACATCAAACCAAAAGTGGCAGTCAGTGAGACCAAAAACACATCGTAGCTCTGAGATGTGGTTACTTATACTGTATTATAAAATACTATGCAAACATAAACCAGGTTGGTTGAAATATTGCAAGCTGAACCTGAAATATCTCAGATTGAAGTTGTAAGAATTACTTTTGAGTAAACATGGCTATGTTACAAACACAGATGAAAATCTTTAAAAAGATAAAACCACAGTCCTGTTGGGGATTTATGTCAGTGTATGTGTAATTGCATAAAGTGCAATGGCTAATCAATAAACTAACATTAATTAGCACATTGCAGGCTAAGTTTCTTGTCATTTGATAGGTTCCACAACCTGGCATATGAGTTGGAGCACAAGTCGCAACTCATTTTTAGTGGCAATTTACTGATGTGCTTTAAGAGGATTTTGTTGTTACATGCCATCAAATCACCTCCAATTTATGGCAATTCTATGAATGGGTGATCTCCAAAATGTCCTCTTCTCAACAGCCTTGCTCAGCTCTTGTTAACTCAAGCCTGTGGCTTGCATTAGGGCAGTGAGCTCCTGTCTCTCCTCTTATCTCACTGGTAATCTCTCCTATCGGTTATTGTAATGCTCTCTATGTGGGGCTCCCCATGTGACTGATACGGAAACTTCAAAGGGTACAGAATGCGGTTGCTAGGCTGGTTACTGGGGTGAGAAAATTTGTACATATATCCCCAGTCCTGGCAGAATTGCACTGGCTTCTCGTTGCATTCCATGTCAGGTTCAAGGTGGTTCTGTTGACCTTCAAAGCCCTAAACAGTTTGGGACCTTCCTACTTGGCTGAGAAATCAGAAATCAGGCCTGCTTCACCTGCTCTTTCCTTACACCTGAACTCCAAGTACTGACTTCCAGGTTTGCTAGAACATCTGTTACCCATCAGAGGGCTTTTTCAGTGGTGGCTCCAGCTAACTGGAATGCTCTATCTGGGGAGCTGCATCTGATTAACTCTTTAGGGAACTTTAAGAAGGACTGAAAACTTTTCTTTCTGAGGGGGCCTTTGGCAGCTTGTTGAAGTTTAAATAGGAGACCCTCCCATCATGGCCACTTGAGCTAGTGGTCCTTGGTGCTGATTGGGGTGGGTGGGAGGTTTTCTATGGTTTTATGGTGGTGGTTCTGTTTTTTTAACATTGTGAACTGTCCAGAGTGGGAGGGCATCCCAGATGGGTGGAGTATAAGTTGAATAAATAATAATTTAACCCAATCAGGAGAACCCGATTCAGGGCAGCGTACAACAGTTAAAAATGTATAAAAACAGATTTTAAAATCCCAAATCACCCACTCACTTCCCCACCCTACTACCCCCACCCCAATTAAAAGAATAAAAAGAAATAAAAGGGAATTTATTTATTTATTTATTTATCATGCTTATATACTGCCCACTCAGGTACAACCCAACTCAGGGCAGTTTACATAGCGGACAGTAAATACATAAAAGACACATAATAAAACAAAGTTAAAAGTTAAAAAACCCACCCCTAAAAGGTGCGCAAGAACCGAAGGGACCTTGGGGGAAGCCACACTTCTCTATACCAACCACCCAACGGTACCCCCATCCCCACCCACACCCCAAACTTGGCCCGCCAGCCAGGTCTTTAGTTCCTTCCTAAAGGGCAACAACTCCGTCTGGAGACGCAGTTCCACAGGCAGGAGGTTCCAAAGGGCCGGTGTGGACACGGAGAAGGCCCTCCTCCTTGTGCCAGAGAGGCGAGCCCCCCTGGCTGATGGCACAATTAGAGAGCCCCTCCGGTCCGCTCTGGTTGGACGGACAGATGTCCTTAGGGCGATGCGGTCTCTAAGATACCCTGGCCCACTACCATGTAGGGCTTTAAAGGTCAAAACCAGCACCTTGAATTGCACCCGGAGACAAACTGGTAACAGGCATGGGCATAACGTCCACACCGCATCACCACCCGGGCCGCGGCATTCTGGACCAGCTGCAGCCTCCGAATGGTCATCAAGGGCAGACCCATGTAGAGCGCATTACAGTAGTCTAGTCTGGAGGTCACCAGAGCGTGAGTGACCATGAGCAAAGAGTCCTGGTCCAGGAGCGGGCGCAACTGGCGAATCACCCGAAGTTGGGCGAAGGCCCTCCTGCCACAGCCGCCACTTGTTCTTCTAGTAGCAGCCGCGAATCCAGGAGGACCCCCAAGTTGCGCACCGGGTTGGTCTGGGGCAAAACAGCCCCATCCAAAACCAAAGATGGTAGCTCCCGGGATAACACAGGACCCCCTATCCATAGCCACTCAGTCTTGCTAGGATTCAGCTGTAGCCCATTTGCCCCCATCCAGACCCCAACAGCCTCCAGACAGCTGGAAAGGACTTTGACTGCATCACTGGGGTCCCCACGGGCCGAGATGTACAACTGTGTGTCATCCGCGTACTGGTGGTACCACACCCCGTGGGAACGGATGATTTTACCCAGCGGCTTTGTGTAGATGTTAAATAGGAGAGGAGATAGTACCGAGCCCTGAGGCACCCCATATTTTAGGGGCCTAGGACTCGACCTCTCACTCTCCAACCACACCGACTGGGTCCGGCCCCTCAGAAATGAGGAAAACCAGGACCACACCATGCCCTGGATCCCCAATCCTCGGAGCCATTCCAGAAGGATACCGTGGTCAACGGTATCAAAGGCCGCTGAGAGGTCAAGAAGAGCAAGGACGGACGGATGACCGCCATCCCACTCTCGCCAGAGAACATCCATCAGCGTGACCAATGCAGTCTCAGTACCATATCCAGGTCTGAATCCTGACTGGAATGGGTCCAGATATTCCGCTTCATCCAGTACCCCCTGCAGCTGACGTGCCACTGCCTTCTCCAGAACCTTCCCCAAAAAAGGAAGGTTGGAGACAGGTCTGTAGTTGGTTAGGATTGCTGGATCGAGGGAAAGCTTCTTCAGGAGGGGGCGCACAAGAGCATGTTTCAGCAGTGCAGGAAACATCCCCTCTCGAAAAGATGAGTTAATTATAGCCCCGACCCAGCCACCTGTCACCATCTTAGAGGCTTTTACCAGCCAGGCAGGACAGGGTTCCAATGGACAATTAGTGGCACGGACCGCCGCAAGGAGCCTGTCCACTTCATCCGGGGCAACTGGATCAAACCGATCCCAGGTAACACCGCAAGACTGCGCACTGGCTCCCCCCAGACCCTCCCCGTCCACGCCAAGTTTGAACCCCGAGCGAATCCGATCGATTTTCTCCACCAGATGGTCAGCAAAGTCCTCAGCCGATCCCTGCCAACCAGGCACAGGCTCTGCCCTACCCAGGAGGGACCTGGTCACCCGAAACAGGGTGGCTGGGCGATTATCAGCGGAGGCAATAAGGGAGGTGAAGTACTGCCTCCTCACCACCCCCATCGCCACTAGGTAGGCCCTAATAGCGGCTCTAGCTAGTGTCCAATCGGAATCGCTCTGGGTCTTCACCCAGCGGCGCTCAAGGCGTCTCTTTGCCCGTTTGAGCTCCTGTAGTTCTTCAGTGAACCACGGGGATGACCTAGCTCCACGGGCTCCGTAGTGGAGCGATTACATCCAAGGCAGATGTCGTTGACCCGTACCACAGGTCAACAAGTGCCTCAGGTGAATCGTGTCACCGATCCAGAGGAAATTCCCCCAGTTCCCTCTGGAATCCGTCCGGATCCATCAGTTGCCAGGGGCGGGCCACTTTAATCGACCCTGCCTCCTTACGATGAGTACAACCACACAAAGGGAGGGATATTAACTAAGCACTAACTGGGGATGAGCCAACAGACTGGAGCCGTATTCCCATTAAGGCCCCACACCTGCCCTGGCAGACAGGTTTTCAGACTTTTCCTGAAGTGCAGCAGTTCTGTCTCTAGCCTTAATTCTGTTGGCAGGAGGTTCCAGAGGGCTGGTGCGGACACGGAGAAGGCCCTTCTTCGTGTGCAAGAGGCGGGCCCCTCTAGCTGAAGGCACAACTAGGGAGCCCCTCCGGTCTGCTCTGGCTGGTTTGCCATTACTGCATTAGAGAATCAATCCATCTCATTAAATGCAAAATAAAACCCCAAATCAGTGAGAGTTCTGTTGAATATGGTAGCATGTTAATTATTTTGTCATGTTTCATTGTTTATAAGAAATAGACACCCCAGAAAGATTAATGATTGTATTGTTAAATCTCTTAACTTGCATTTTTAGAAAACAGTGCAGAACACAGAGACACTCAACAAGATAAAGAAATGTTTGTTCAAGCCAGTTCTTAGTAACATATATTGCAGAAACACACACACAAAACAAAAACAAAAACCAGCAACTGCTTTGAAGCAATAACAGAATCCCAATTTTTCTGCCTGAAAAGTAGCAAACAACAATCTAAGCACAGATGTGTAGAAATTACATGCTGGAAAATATTTTGTTTTGTTCAGGAAAAAGAAATGTTTTCAGGAAAGATCTAAACTGATATAATGCTACATTGTTTGGTGGCCTGATGTTCTTTCAAAAATATCACCCTAGAGGTGTAGCACAAACAAAAAATTAAGGGAAACCAGAAGTGCTTTACAGTCTGAATTTCATACTGCAATAAAGCCTGGCAAGAAAACAGATGGACCCTTCGGCATTGCCAGAAAAAAAAACCAGGAAATGAATAATCAAAAAAAGGAGGGGTATGACAGGGAAAAAAACAGATTTGCATTGTATGAATAGATTCAAAGTTTAGAAATAATAAATATAATTTAAACAGATGTATAATACATCTCCCCTGATGAGGGAAATGGTGGTCACATGCATTGGGAGCCTGCTCAGTCTATTGTGGTGATGGCAAACATGGCACTTCAGGTGTTCTGGGACTTCAATTCCCAGAAGACCTGATCAGCAGGAGTCCTGACTTGAGCTTCTGGTAATTGAAGTCCAAGAACACCTGGAGTGCCAAGGTTCGCCATCACTGGTCTATTGTGTTGATCTTAACTGTAGATGGGAAACCAGAAAGACCCTGCTCTCCTTCTCCATAGTACACTATGGAGTGAATGCCCTTTATTTGTGCCAGCTCCTACCAACCTAGCATTCGAAGGTAAGAAATTGCAAGTAGATAAATAGTGCCTTCCATGCACTCTGGTGTCTATCCATGGTGTCTAGTTATGCCTGCCACAGATGCAGACTCTTTGGTTGTAAAAGGAGTTGAGCACCACCCCCTAGAGTTGGACATAGCTGGCTTTCAAACAAGGGAGACTATTACCTTTAAACTGCTGTTCAGCCACTTTTATGGCAACCATTCATTGTGTGTGTGCATAAAAGAGAGTTATCTGGTGGGTTTAACTTATTGCTAATTTTTAACTGCAATTGTATGGCTTATGTGATACATGTTATTAATTGATTGTTGTTTGTTATGTATGGTATTTTAGTGGGAACCATTCTGAGTGTCTTTGGACAGAATAATGGTGTATGAATGAAAATTATAAATATTAAATATTTAATTTAAGATCCTGAGGATTTATTACATTGACCTCAGGCAGACTCCTACTGGGCTTCCTATAGCAAATGATCAAGCCATGTCATCCTCACCATCATCTATTTATTTTCACACATATTTTATTTTTCCCTTCCTAATAGCAAGCTCAAAGTAATTAAGAGCAACATTCCCAAAATTTGCAAAATAAAATGTAAGAACATTTGCAGATAATCCACTTACAACTACAAGTCATAATAAGGTAGTCATAACAAAGGAACTAATCAAAATATTTCACTTTAATACATGCATGCCAAAACTCAACAGTCCACTAAGATGTCAGACTAAGGCCGCACAAAGGAAATGTTCAAGGGGGGGGGATATTTCTAGCTGCAGCAGAAATAATATATCATACCCAAAGTGGCATTGTTGCATTAGTCCAGTGATGGTGAACCTTTTAGAGACTGAGTGCCCAAACTGCAACCAAAACCCACTTATTTATCGCAAAGTGCCAACACAGCAACAGGGGAGGAAAGAAACACTCCCATAGAGCTGCTGGGCAGAGGGGTGGAGTGAACTCTGTGCTGGGGGAGAGAGGAAGTGCTCCCATTGGGCTGCTGGGCTGAGAGGCAGGGCAAACTCTGTGCTTGGGTGACTGCACAGGTGCCCACAGAGAGGACTCCAAGTGCCACCTCTGGCATGTGAGCCATAGGTTTGCCACCACTGCCTTAGTCTCTAGGCACCTTCACTAAGAGGCAAAAAACTATGTACCTGGAGTTAGGACAGACCATACATTTCAAGGCTAGGAGATCATAAGCCTAAAATGTGGGTGATTCATGTCAAAATTATCTTTATTTCCTTCCTATTTGGGGGCGGGGGCAGGGAGAGTCTTTCTTCTAAGGAGCTTGCTTAGTGTACTTGTAATGATAACTTACATTTTGTACATTTAAAGCCCTAAAAGATAGTGCTGTTAAAATGTTGCATTCATTATGCCAGCAAATTTGTAAAATGCAGCAGTGGTCACATGTTTGGAAAAGGTCGGTTTATGCGCCAATTCCAAAGAAGGTCAATGCCAAAGAATGTTCAAACTATCATATATTTGCACTCAGTTCACATGCTAGCATGGTCATGCTAATGATCTTGCAAACTAGGCTTCAGCGGTATGTGGATCAAGAACTTCCAGAAGTATAAGCTAGGCAGGGGTCTAGAGACCAAATTGCCAACATTCGCTGGATCATGAAGTAAACAAGGGAGTACCAAAAAATCATCTGTTTCATTGACTACATCAAAGCCTTTGATTGTGTGCATCACAACAAACTGTGGCAAGTCCTTAAAGAGATGGGAGTACCAGACCACCTCACCTGTCTTCTGTGAAATCTGTATGCAGGTCAATAAGTGAGCGTTAGGACCAGATACAGAACACCTGATTGGTTTAAAATAGGAAAAGGAGTATGACAAGGCTGTATATTGTCACCCAGCTTATTGAACTTACTATGCAGAGTACATCATGCATAATGCAGGGCTGGATGAATTCCATGCCAGAATTAGGATTGCTGGGGAAAATATCAGCAACCTGAGATATGCAGATGACACTACCCTAATGGCAGAAAGTGAAGAAGGTCTAAAGCCTCCTGATGAAGGTGAAAGAGGAGAGTGCAAAAGCTGGCTTGAAACTCAACATCAAAAAACCAAGTTCATGGCATTCAGCCCCATCACTCCCTGGCAAATAGAAGGGGAAGAAATGGAAGCAGTGACAGACTTTTCTTTCTTGGGATCTAAACTCTCTGCAGACAGTGACTGCTGCCATGAAATAAAACTATGCTTACTCCTTGGGAGCACAATAAAAAGTAGAGACATCACCTTGCCAATTAAAGTCCACCTAGTTAAACCAATGGTTTTCCCAGTAGTAATGTATGACTGTGAGAGCTGGACCATATGGAAGGCTGAGAACAAAAGACGACACCTTTGAACTGTGGTCCATCCTAAAGGAAATCAACCCTGACTGCTCCTTGGAAAGACAAATACTGAAGCTGAAGCTCACTGGAGAAGCCCCTGATGTTAGGAAAGACCAAAGGCAAATGGAGAAGGGGGAGGCAGAGGATGAGATGGTTAGACAGCATTCTTGATGCCCTGGGCATAGATCTGGGCAGACTCTGTTGGATGGCAGATGTCACAGAAGCCTGGCATGCTGTGGACCACTTGACTGTGACTGAACAACAATGTCTTACAGCTGTAGTTTATCCAGTCCCAATCTTTGCTCCTTAAATGGAGAGTGACAATGAAATGTGATATAATATCACTCTCCTGTCAGTCCAGAAATTGTGATGTTGGTGTAAGAGGATCACATGACTCACATTATCCTCTATTCTAGAAAGGAAATACATATGGAGATTTTAAAAGGAAAAAGCAGATAGTATTAAGAACCATAGTTTTACCAACAACAACAACAACAACAATAATAAAAAAAATTAATTTATACCCCACCCTACTCAGTGTCAGCTGACTCAGGGCAGCAATACAACATTGATGCATATACAATACAACACTACAATAATACAGTCCAATACAATCAATAAACAATCAATAATAATCAATATACATCACATACTACATAATTTCATGACATCAAATATCTTCAATATCAACAAAATCCCCAGGTTATGGAGCTCAGCTCACATCCCAAACGGAGCCCCAGCTCAACGTCTTCAGCTGAGGCAATACCAGTCTGTCTCCCTGCCCCCACTCTCACCATGGGCGGGAAACGACAAGTCTGGCAGCTCTGGCAGCGGCATGATATTGAAGCCCGCCGGTTGCCCTCACCCCTCAACTGGGGCCAGTCTCTCTCAATTTCAATTTCAATTTATACCCCGCCCTATTCAGCACACGGCCAACTCAGGGAGGAATTACAACGTATTAAGGGTACAGTATACAATAAAAATACAATAAACAATCCATATATCCATACAGCAAGACAATATAATAGAATATAACAATATAATACAAAAGTAATAATAAATACACATTGCAATGAGATCAATAAAAATACAGTATCTTACAGACAAAATATGGTACTAAACAAATACAGCAAATATCATCGTAAATAACACAGTACAATGGCATAACAAGAGAGAAAATAACAAAATATCAGACCACACTACGAAGGCAGCAGAGCGTCCATGGTGATGGCGGCAGACCCAAAGCCGAGCTCCCACAGCAGCCGCAAGTGCCCACCAGTCTGAAAAGGTGGGGGCCTGGCGAGTCTGGCAGCGGCAAGGTCCTATAGTCATGCCGGTCACCACACAGCTGGGGGCCAGTCTCTCTCACAGCTGGGGCCAGTCGCCAAGGGGAAGGGCAGGGTTCTGGAGAATCCAACAGCTCCAGCTGCGCCAGGACAGGCCTCATCTGCGCTCCCACCTCCCGTGACTGGCAAGGCCACGGGAGGGAGCCGAATACACACAAAACAAATCCCAGATTGAACAAATAAGGAGATAAAATACATTCTTGTCTCACTCCTTTGCCTATGGAAAACCATTCTGTCTCTCCATATTCAGTCCTAATAGTAGCTTCTTGCTCGCAATATAGAATAACATCCGGACAATTGTTGAAGCACTTCAGTTTCTTTCAGAACTGCCCATAGTTTCTCATGATCCACACAGCAAAAAACTTTGCTGTAGTCCAGTGTTTCCCAACCTTTGGTTTTTGGACTTCAATTCCCAGAAACCTAAGTCAATTACCCAAAGCACTGATCAGCCAATATACTAATGTAGGCTTCTGGGAACTGAATGCCCCCTGTGGGGTGTATGCCCCAAGTTGGGACCCATTGTTGTCTTAACCTATAAATCTGAGCATTAACCGTTGGAACTTGACAAAGGATCCTACACCCGGCCATACTAGCCTGTACCGAGCATTCGTGCACTTGCCCGAAATGGGTCAGGAGGTCAACAAAGATTTTAGAAATGAGCCAGTGGGGTGGTAGACCCACAAACTTGAACAAAGGAAAAGAACCTCAATTCCCAACGTTCCTTGCACCGCGCTGCACCGCGCCACAGCTAATGAGGCTGAGAGGCACAAACAAAGAGAATGTTGGGAAACGCGTCGCAGCCAATCAAAATGGAGTCGCAGGAAAAAAGCACCACATAAACGCAAACCACAAACACAAAACTGCACATCCCAGCGTCCTGCGTGCCATAAGCACGCAGAATGCTGAGAAAGCCGGTGCACGAAAAATAAAAATGAAAAACACAACGGGAACGCAAGTCCGCCACAGGCAGATGCAGCGCCTCACAGCCACACAAACACCGGCCGGCCTTCTTTCACGGAGCAACAGGGAGGAGAGGGACTCCCTCTCCTCCACACTACCCCGAGGAAGACAAGGCGAGACCACCACTGGCCTCAAGAAAAGTTGAGCCGGGGTGGAAAAAACCCACAAAAACAGGGGGGTTCAAGGGGGGGAGGAAAGGTACTGATGCCGTCAGGAATTGTTGTTTTATAGAAGCAGAAGTGGAGACTGTGTTATGTGTGGAAAACTGTGTGAAAAACTGTGGGCTTGCAAGATCCCAGAAATCATAAATCATCAAACCTGGAGGAAGAGGAGGAGGAGGAGGAGGAGAGAGCGCAGGCAAAAAAGAGGCTGTAGAGGTAATGGCCATGTGAACACGAGGGCAAAGATAAGAAAACAATGCTATAAATTACCTCTCCCAAGTATTTTCTATTCCAATGTGAGGTCTTTGGTGAACAAACTTGACGAGTGGAGGCTGCATGTTGGAGCTGAGGGAGACTTTTGGGATTGCTGTGCATTGCTACATGGCTTAACTCTTTCATTCCCAACACAGCTATTGAATTGCAAGGCTATACTACACATCGGTTGGACAGGACAAAGGATTCTGGCAAGAAACAAGGTGGGGGAGTGTGTATCTTTGTAAATCACAACTGGTGCAAGGACTTGGTCAGGTTGGATAGCCACTGTTCCCTGGAGGTAGAGTTTTTAATGATTAAATGTAGACCTTTTTATCTCCCCCGGGAATTTACACCAGTAGTATTAATGGTGGTGTATGTGGCACCAACTGCAAATGCATGCATGGCCATGGATATTTTGTATGAAAACATCACTACTAAACTGAGCAAATACCCAGAGGCCATGGTGATCATCGCAGGAGACTTCAATCATATAGACTTGAAGGCAGTATTCCCAAAATTTCATCAGCACATTAAATGTGCAACTAGGGGGGAGAATACTCTTGACAAGGTGTATACGAACATTAAATGGGCATATGAGGTTGAGCCCCTGGCACACCTTGGTAGGTCAGATCATGTGTCCCTGCTTTTGACACCAGCATACACAACCCTTAGGAAACAAGCCCCGATACAAACATGGACTGTTACTGTGTGGCCTGATTGAGCCTCTCATCAGCTGCAGGACTGTTTCCAGGAGACCGATTGGAATGTGTTTGACCATCAAGATCTGGAGACCTACACATCAACGGTCCTGGATTATATTAGATTCTGCACCGCCAACGTCACCAGGGAGAAGCATGTAAACATGTATCCAAACAGGAAGCCCTGGATGACGAGTGAAGTTCAGAGACTGTTGAAGGCCAGAAACTTTGCTTTTAGAACTGGAGACCGGGTATTGTATAGTATAGAAAGGGCGAACCTGAAGAGGGGTATAAAGAAGGCAAAAGCTGTGTATAGAGGGAAAATTGAAGATCACCTGAGTAGTCACGACACCAGGCAAGTGTGGCAGGGGATCCAGCACCTTACTGACTACAAACCCAGTAATTCATCGCCTGTAGAGAGCAGTGCTTCTCTGGTGGAGGAGCTGAATACCTTCTTCACCTGATTTGAGGTGACACCAGCAGTGGATCCAGCAGTGTTGCCAGAGTCATCGTCATTACTCCCCTTAGGGAATGTTGCCAGGGTGGAAGAGGGAGAAGTGAGGCGAATATTAAAAGGGATAAATGCGCACAAGTCTATGGGTCCTGATGGAATGGCTGGTAGGGCACTGAGAGACTGCTCAGAACAGCTGGCAGAAACTTTTATGAAGATTTTTAATCGGTCTTTGGCCCAAGCCATTGTCCCACCTTGTCTGAAATCCTCTACTATTATACCTCTGCCTAAAAAGCCTAATATAGATAGTCTGAATGACTTCCGCCCTGTGGTGCTTACACCTGTCATAATGAAATGCTTTGAAAAGTTGGTGCAGAACCGTATTATGGCTTGTTCACCAGTTGGACTTGACCCATGTCAATCTGCATATAAGAGAAAGAGATCCACGGAGGATGCTGTGGCTATGGCCCTACATGCTGTTCTGACCCATTTGGAGAAACAAGGGACTTATGCGAGACTGTTATTTGTAGATTTTAGTTCTGCTTTTAATACTATTCTTCTGCATAGACTGGTGCCCAAATTATTAGATCTGGGGCTTCCGCCATGCTTATGCAGGTGGATACTAGATTTTCTATCAGATCGTTCCCAACAGGTCAGACTGGGCTCTCATGTCTCTGCAGATCTCAGTATACGTATGGGGACACCGCAGGGGTGTGTGCTGAGCCCGCTTCTGTACACGCTTTACACATATGATTGTGTTCCCAGTTATCCCAGCAATAAGATCATCAAGTTTGCAGATGACACAACGGTGGTGGGTCTGATTACTGCTGGGGAGGGGGAGTCGGCTTACAGGAAGGAGGTTGAGATGCTGACGGAGTGGTGTAGGGAAAACAATTTATTCCTCAATGTAAAAAAGACAAAAGAGATCATTGTGGACTTTAGAAAATGCAAATTGAACATCCAGCCACTTATTATTGAAGGGAATTGTGTGGAACAGGTCTCGGTGTTTTGATTTCTGGGAATGGAGCTGAGGGATGATCTAACATGGGAGCAAACACCAAAGCTCTGATGAAGAGAGCACAGCAGAGGTTATACTTCTTGAGAATCCTCAGGAAGAACAATCTTTCAAAGGACCTGCTGTTGGCATTCTACCACTGTACCATAGAGAGTCTGTTAACCTATGGTCTGTGTGTATGGTTTGGGAGTTGTACAGCTAGGGAAAGAACAATGCTGTCATAAAGACTGCGGAGCGGATAATTGGGCATACTCTTCCCACGCTAGATCAAATCTATGCCACCAGGTGTTATAAGAAAGCTGTAGAGATTGCACCCCGGGAATGATCTCTTTCAGCTTCTGCCTTCTAGAAGAAGGTATAGGGTCATAAAGACCAGGACCAGCCGCTTGAGAAATAGTTTCTACCCAAAAGCGGTTCTGGATTTGAATACAGTGCAATGCAGTCTATGAGAGAGCTTCTTATATAGTTTTTAGAGTTTTTAGGGTTTTAGAGTTTTTAGACTTTTATTGCTTTTAGGGGTTAAATGTGTATATGTGGGGTGGGAGTATGTTGATAATTTTGTATAGTTGTATTTTGTTTAGGTTTTGTTGGGTTGTTAAGTGTTTCCCCCCCCAATCTCATTGTTCTGTGCAGGACAATGACAACAAAGATTTATCTATCTATCTATCCCCCTTCAAAGTGAAACAATTCCTCCACGAAGCAAAGGCAGCGAACGGCACTCCGGCCACTGCCTTCGCCTACCGGAGGTACTCACCCGGCAGCAGCCTCCTCTCTCTCCCTCACTCACTCAAACACACACATACACACACACACCTAACCACCTAACAAAAATAAAACCACTTACAAAACAACTAAGTACAAAACAAAAAAGCACAAATTACACAAACAAGAAAAAGTAAACAAAAACACAAAAAAACCAATTAAACCTAAAAATAAAAAAATACAACAACCAAAAAGAAAAACCTCCCAGACAACAACCACAAAAGCAAAATAAATCAAACCCCCAAAATAAAGGAAATCAGCCAACTCACCACTGTCCTCCCTCCATGACGACTGGAACACAAATGAAGACACAAAGAGACGACCTACCGGAAGAAGCACCACCCAGAGGCCAGGAGAGAAAAAACAGTCAAAGTAAACGAGATCCACTAGCAGCCCCACCTGCAGGCCACAATGGTAAAAACAATTCAAAAAAACACAACAGCCCCAAACAAAAGGCCACAAGAGTAAAAACAAGTCTAAAACATAACCCAAAATCACAATTTTACTCAAATCACAAACATATGTCAATAAAATAAAATAAAAACATTTCTAAAATCCTGTGTTGAGTTTTAACTCAAATAAAAACCCAAAACATCTAAACACAGTTTAAAAACATTGAATGTAAAAAACATGTACTTTTACATTTTTTAAATTATTACCTACGGTACAACTATTTAAAAAAAACCACAAACTAAAACATTATTCGGTTAAATAAAACAATTTGAAAAGATATCATACTTTGTTCTTTTTTTAATCCACAAAAAAACCCAAAAAAGCTGATCACAGTTTATAACAGCCCAGCCAAAATATTTTTTGTATAAATAAACATTTTTAAAATGACAATTACAGACTAAGCAATTTTTTACAAACATTAACAAAAAATAACCTTCCAACACAATTTAAAACAGCCCGGCACTGCCGGGCAAACTCTGCTAGTACTCTATAAAACAGTGGGGCCCAAACTTTTTGGGCCATGGGCCAGTCACGTAGTTGAGCGGGCCAGTCACATGGTTCCTCCCACCAAAAAGAATATGTTTACAACCGCCATGGGTGCTTTACGTCAGCATTTAGCACATGTGCAGGCACATTTAACATCTGCTTCTGTAAGCAGTGTGGGCCGGATTATTAGGCACTGCAGCCTGGATCTGGCCTGCAGGCTGTAGTATGGCCACCGCAGGCTGTAGTATGGTCTTTGACTGTGTGGAGTAGCCAGCAGTCAGGAGGCCAAACACATCTTTATTGGAAGGTAGTCAATCTGAACATGGCAGAGCAATGCTCCTTATATACAATAGGTAATTATTCAAACCTGGCATGGAGCCCCATGATTGGTCAGTACAGGTAAACAACGTAACAACACTTGATTGGATAATGAGTAAACAACAACTACCGCTACAGCGGGAAACAAGTCCCACGATATTTACACAAGAGGAAGAAGAAGGGGAAAATGGAGGATCGTTAGATCTGATTTCAATCACATTTCACTTGAGTTACATACACAACACCCCTCCCCCCTAGGATGGGATGAAGTCCCTCAACCATTGTGGTGGCCTGCATACTCGTTTTGGCCGGACAGCTACTTGACTGAACTCAGAGGAACTAGTGGGGTTGGATTCCACAGGCTCTTGTACCACAGTGGGACAGTGAGTAATGTTAGTGGCAGTGTTGGGAGCACTGGCCCGTTTCAGAAATGGAATCCGGGAGAGAACAACCCAAATCAAAGCCCCGTTTTGGTTCAGCTGGAGCAGGGGATTGCTCTAAATCAAACCCAGGAAGAGATGGGGAATAATTCAAAAAAATTCCCGCCTGTTACTCTGAGTAGGGGGCGACACAACAAAAGCTTGCCTCATTTGTTTGGTAGTAGAGGTGGACTCAAATACCAGAGGACGGGGGGGGCGGGGGTTTACTTGGGAGAAATCAAAGCCCTGCGTCTCTCTTGGATGAGTGGGGGAACACTCTGCAAACTCCCCCCAGTCCTGCAACTCAAAATCTAAACTTTCAGGGTCTGGGCTGTTGTACTCTACCCTGTCTGCTTGAGACGGGCTTGGGCGGACGAGATGGAAATTTGATCCACTCTGCGTGCTGTACACCATGTCTCTCCCTTGGGATAAGAGGGTGGGGGAGGACCCAAACATGAAATCGTCCAGACTTTCATCACCCTGTATCTCTTGAAACTCCATGACTCGGCACCTGAACTGGTCGGCATGTCGCAGCCACAGTAGGCCCGTACCCATCTTCACTTGGTAGGACACTGGTCCTGTTTGTTCGACCACAACCCCTGGGACCCATGTCAGTCCAGCAGCCACGTAATTCCTGCAATTCACTGGATTTTCGGCTGTGAACACCTTTGTGTCCACAATTTCAACATTCCTCCCCCTATTCATCACCCTGGTCGGATCTAGCCAGTTGAAAAGTGAGACCGTTCTCCTGCACATCAAGAGCTCGGCAGGCGACAGCCCAGATGCCAGAGGGGTTACCCTGTAGCAGAGGAGGAACTGGCACAATTGCAACTCTATGTCCCCATGGCCCATTTGCCGGAGTGCCTCTTTTGTTGTGCACACTTGGTGCTCTACCTGGCTGCTTGTAGCAGGGTGGAAAAAGGCAGACATGACATGTCAAATCGCATTCCTTTTGAGGAATGCCTGGAATTCAGTGGAAGTAAACATACTGGCGTTGTCGGAGACAAGCACATTGGGTAAACCAAAACAACTGAACAGCCTTCGCAACTGCTTAATGGTTGCTACTGCGGAGGTACTAGGCATTGGAATATCCTCCAGCCATTTCGAAAAGGAATCAACCACTAACAAGAAGAGTGTGACCCTGAATGGACCAGTGAAATTGATATGTATTTGTAAACAGGGTCCGCGGGCTGTGTCCCATTCCATGGAAGGAAGTCGGGACTCCTCGGTTCGAGAACTCTGGCAACTCTTGCAAGTGCTCACCAACTGCTCAATATCTGCATCGATCTGGGGTCACCAGAAGTAGCTCCTGGCCAAATCCTTTGAGCGCACGATTCCCGGGTGGCTAATGTGTAACAACCTGAGCACCTTGGAGCGCAACACCTCAGGAATGATCACCCTCTGGCCCCACAGGAGGCAACCTCTCTCAAGCAAAAGTTTGAACCTCTTTCAGAAATACGCTTTGAACTCCTTGGCCGGAGGAGTCGTGGGCCACCCTTTCTTTACCCATGAAACAATCAGGGACAGAACCTTGTCCTTCGCCGTAGCCTTGGCAAGATCAGTGGGCACAATTGGAGGTGAGTTGAGAGATTAGATCAACAACACCTGGTGATCCTGCTCGATCTCGCACTCGAACTCCCCTAACTCAGGCAAGGGAGACCGGGAAAGTGCATCAGCGTGGCTGATCTCTTTGCCCGGGCGGTGGACCAGTGTTAACTGGTAAGCATTTAAGAAAATCGGCCACCGAAGCATTCTAGGAGACAATATCTGGGGAGTGGGCTTGGATGTGATGAAGATCCCCAACAATGGCTTTTGGTCTGTTACAATGGTGAAATCCCGACCATAGAAGAAATCATGGACCTTTTCTTTCCAGCGACTATCGCAAGAGCCTCCCTGTCCGTTTGCACATAATTGTGCTCTGCCTTCAAGAGGGACCTCGACATGGCATAGCACCGCCCCCACCTCCACTGGTGAAGCAACACAAACTAGCACCACAGGCTTCCTTGGGTCGAAATGAGTTAGGATTGCTTCTGACAAAAGGAGCTGTTTTAACTCTTTAAAGGCTCATTCCTGGCTCTCTCCCCCCCCCCCCCCCGCACAGCCAAACCACGTCTTTCTTCAAAAGACAATGCAGTGGCTCTGCCACTGAAGCCTTTCTTGGCAAGAAGGAATGATAAAAGTTGAGCAGCCCCAGGAAGGACTGCAATTTCGCAGTTCGACTGGGGCATTGCAAACAGTAGCAACCTTGGAGTCAGAGGGCTTAACTCCTTCAGGGGTTATTTTGAAACCTAAGAATTCAACTTGCCTTGCAAGGAATATGCATTTGTCTCTTCTCAGACGCAACCCCGCATTCTCAAACACAGTTAAAACCCTGTCCAACCTCTTAGCTAATTCTGACTCATTCCCAGATGTGATCAGAACGTCATCAAAGTAGGGGAGAACCCCGGGGAGACCCTTTAGAAGTCATTCAACCAGTGACTGAAATATACCAGGGCTGAATTCATGCCGAACTGGAGGCGTGTCACCTTAAACGCTCCCTTGTGCGTAACAATAGTTTGGGCGGCTGCTGCAGCAGGTGTGATTGTTAGCTGCTGATAAGCCTGTGCTAAATCCAATTTTGCAAAACATTTACCCCCATGTAAAGTGGCTAGTAAATGGCTAAGTACCATCACCGGGTAGGCATTGGGTCGAATGGCCTTATTGATTGTACATTTGTAATCTGCGCAAATCCTAACCTCCCCATTAGATTTCATAGCAGTAACAATCGGTGTTTCCCACTTCACGGAGTCCACCGGAACCAAAATCCCCTGACCCACCAGTTTCTCCAGTTCAGCCCCAATCTTGTCTTTGAGGGTGAAGGGTACTCTTTTTGGCTCGAGCTGGATGGGTCTAATTGCTGGATCCAGGTCAAATGAGACTGGGGGGCCCTTGTACTTCCAGAGCCCCTTCTAGAAGACCGCTGGGTGTGCATCACATACGTCTCTCACCGGGTCCATCTTGATGGCGTTGATTCCTGACAGTTCAATCCCTAAAGGGGTAAACCACTGGACCCCCAAAAGGCAGTTCGAACCTCGCTTAAGGACCATGAGGGGCAATTTTTCAGTGAAACCCTTGAACTTAACTGTAAAGTCCCCCACCCCCAAAACAGGAATCAGGTTGCCTTGCATGTCCCGCAAGGACCTCTTAAAGGCCTTCAGTTTGGGGCATGAATTGAAGGGAATGCACAGAAACTCTTTCTTGGGCACGATGGAGTAGAATGTGCCCAAATCCACCTCCATCCTAATTGGGACCCCCTGTAACAGTACCTCAACGAAGAAATGCTGGTGTGCATTGGACACACAGCTCACGGTCATCTCCACCATGGAAATCTTGCTGATGGCCACTCCTTTTCCTCAAGGATGCTCGGATAGCTCCTGGTCTTGCTTCCGATGATGCCTGCATACCTTTGCGATATGCCCCTGGCTCTCGCAATGGTGGCATTCAGCCTTCCAGAAAGGGTACTTTCTCCGGTCGAGGGACACCCTGCAGCCATCGCATTGACGATGGGTCTTCTCACCAGCCCGCTTCTCAGCCAACTTCCTCTGGACTTTCTGGACCTTGTCGTCATTGTCGCTGGACCCAGACCCCAAGGATGAGGTGGATGCTGGTGACACAGATGAGCTGGACAAATGTGGAGATAAATGTGGGTGCGGCAGGCTTCATCCTGAATGCTTTCACCCTGGACCTTGCCGTTTCAGCCTCCAGAGCCTCTTGTAGGATGGACTTGAATGTGAGATGGTCTCTGGCCATCAACCTCCACTGGGCTTCCTCATCCCGCATTCCAGATAGCAGGCGGTCCCTCAGGGCCTCCTCCAGGTTGTCCCACTGGCAAGGGGCAGCAGCCAACCTGAGAGCGGTGGCGTAGTCAGCTACAGACTCCCCCGGGCGCTGGTCTCGCCTGTGGAAGGTCAGTCTCACCGGGTAGATGGACACCTTAGGCTGTAGGTGATTCCAAAGCATGGCCAGGATTTCCTTGAGTGGGACAGTATTGATGTCCCATGGAAGCAGGAGGTGCGTTGCAAGTTCAAGCGTGACAAGGCCGGATTGTGCGAGGAGGCAAGAGTGCATTTGTTCCTCATCGTCTATCTTCTTGGCCACCATGGCATGCTTGAACGTCCATTTCTCAGGAGCCTTGAGGTCGAACAGAGGGAGCGTGATGCTGTGGGAAGCCATCATCCCACCTTCATCGCCAATTTGATGTTTGCAGATTGATACGCAGTAGCCAGCAGTCATGGGGTCAAACATATCTTTATTGGAAGGTAGTCAATCTGAACATGAGGTCAATGGCGGAGCAATGCTCCTTATGCAAGCGCGGAGCCAAAATGGCCGCCGCGCTCTTTGCGGCCCCCCCCCCACCGGACTTGGGCATCCGGGTAGTTAGGGGGCGTGGCCAGCACCCTTTAAAAGGGGTGGCCACGAGGCAGCCGAGCTGCCATTTTGCGAAAGCGACGGAGAGGAGAAGTTTTCTCCGTCGCTCCTTCCCCCCTTTTTACTAGCCTCTGCTAGAGGCTCGATTCTTTAGGAGCGACGGGGCGGAGGAATTGGCTCCGTCGCTTCCCCCTCTGTCAGCCTCTGTGCGAGGCTTCCTTTTACCTTGGCTTGCCTCTTTGCAAGAGGCTGGATTTCGCTCCTATTGGTTTCCTTTTTTGCCTGTAACCAGGCAGAACTGCTGGATAGCTCAGTGGTTTAGGAATCTGACTGCAAAGTCAGAGGCTGGGAGTTCGATTCCCCATGGTCTTTTCTTGCTCGGAGGGGGATCGCGGTGGCTCAAGTGGCTAAGACACGGAGTGTTAAGTGCCTGAGACGCTGACTGAGAAGTGGAAGGTCAGTGGTTTCACTTCCTGCGTACTGCAGGACAGAATGAGCTCCCGTTTTCAGCCCCAGGCCAGCCCTTCAGAGGATCCGGCCCTCAGCCCACGGCTGCCGGCCATGGGCAGGAACGATTGGGGGGAGGGCTTGGTGCTGGCTCACAGCACGTTTTACCCCATTGGGGGCCAGAGTTTTGGGCATGGCCCAATTCTGGCCCAGGCTCTCAAATTAGGGCCTCTGGCCCATTACCTAGCGGGCCGTCCGGCCCACCTATTTACTGTGTCTATCAGATAATGTTCCTGGTTGCTCTAGAGATTATCAACCTGTGGCTCGTGGGCCAGATGTGGCCCACATGCCATTTTATGTGGTCTCCCACTGCCTCCACCCCACTAGGAAGTGCCATGTGGTGGAGGAAGGGCACAATTGCCATGCAACCCCCAAAGCTGTCTGAGGGTACACGACAGCTGGGTCAAGCTTCTCGTGACACATCGGCCTGTGCCCGCTGCTGTCTCGCAGCTCCCCGTTTGTCTGGAACTGCGGCTGGAGTGCGTTGGAGGTCGCCCCAGAGCTCGATTTCGGTCGCGAGCTCTGACGCCCACCGTGAGCCGGAACCCCCAGTGGGGTGCAACTTGTGAGTATTTGGTTCAAGTTGAATGCACACACATCACAGTCCATTTCCAGCAGTGGGGGCTCAGTGCTCTTTGCCTCGCTTATTTGAGGCTGGGGGGCATCACTCACCATCCTATCCCAGTGCCCCTTGGTTGCATTCTGGCACGAGGTTGGGGGTGGGAGTTTACGCTCCCGGGGCGGTATGTGGTGTCACAGGGTCTGTCCAGATCCTGCTGTGTATGTCTGGCGTTCATCAGGTACCGGCAATGGCATTGCCGACGACTGGTTATTCATGGCCCCCCCAGTGATCACCTGCCCCAGATCATGAGGGAAAAGATTTGGTGGGGGGGAGTACCTCCCTATGAACTGAGATCCCAATAAGGATAGGAAGTACGGACAGGAGGATAGAGACATTGTGTGGTCCCGCCGTAGTAAGCTACCACGCACTGGGGTGTCTGCCCTCGGGACAGTGCTGAGCATCACAGGGGCTGTCTGGATCCTGCTGCATAGGCCCTTTATACAGAATGTGCAGTCCATGGCTTTGCCGATGGCTGGCTATTACTTGCCCCAGTCGATTATTGGCCGCCGGCCATGAGGGGTAAGGGCTGGAGGGGGACATGTGGATATTCTCCCTATTGAACTGCGAGCCCACTGGGGGGAGAGAGAAGGACAGGACGGCTGAGACAAAGAGACGTCCCATCGTCGTTAGCCACCGCGCACCTTGGGGCCAACTGGTGGTCGGCATACCTTGTACGTATTGTGGTATGTCGTAGGGCTTCGACTGTTCGGGCCATCCTGATGTCGATCGGATGGGCCCATGACGGTTGGCTCATGGTGAGGAAGGTGGACGAGGGTGGCTCTATATCCCGAGGGGAGGTGGGATGAGTCCTGTCAGCAAGGGTGCTCGTGTACATCATTCCCACGGGACTGGTGCCTGGTGATTGGCACCATGGTGGTCATGCTGAGCAGCGGGCTGTTCAGACATTGGCTCCACGCAAACTGGTTGAGCGGGGGGTTCCGGCCCGCCTACTGTGTCCGGCCTGCTCAGCTGACGATGGGTGTACTAAGCACCACGGTCGTTACCGACTTAGTGCCCCCCCCCTTTTTTTGCGCTGGCCCTCACGCCGCCTCCGCGTGCCCGTGGGTTGGTGGGTCGCGGGGCAGAGGTGGGGGTCCACAGGGGCGATCAGAGCCCCGTCGGAAGTAACTAACTTTGTCATAAGCCCCCCCCGCCCCAATTATAGTCAGCCTGGGGGGATGTCACTCAGTTCATCCAAGACGGGATGGGGCGGGAGACCTGCTGGAGGGTTTTCAATGGGGCTTTTGTATCCATTCGGGGGTGTTGGTGGCCCCAGGATGCTACTAATCGGGTTCCCGTCCAGGGTAACGGGGAGGGGGCTCCACGGTCCACAGTTACGGAAGTTGGGGGCCATGAGAGTAGCGGGGGCCCTTCTGGGAACCACCTTTCCCTAGTCAAAGGTATCCCCCATGAAGCTCATACTGAGCTAGAAAAAGGGCGAATGTAATATAATCCTTCATTCAGCTCACCCTGTGGTGTTCCGTTCAGGGATGACCTTCCTGATGACCTTGTTCGGTCAGGTACTCGTAGTTGCCTCGGCTACTATGGGTGTCGTGCTCACGCAATTCTGGTGCCGTTTTGGCACAGTGGGATATGCACTCGGCTTCCGGCTTTTTGCCAGTACACCCCATGATTTAGACCTATCGGGTTTTTAGGTTTTGGGGGAATTTTAATTAGATAACGCCGATCCCTTTCTGAATGCGTTAATTCAGGTTCAGCACCCGACCGATGTGGGACTTTTGCTCAGTGGGCATTGGCTCACAGGTTGGGGTCTCGGTCTCCAGCCCATTACCTCGACAGCTTTTGGGTCTGGGGTTAAACGGGGTTTGGACACGTGTACGCGTCTCCTCATCATGATTCAGACACTCAGGTGGGAACTGGGTGTCCCCTTGGCGCCTGAATAGACCGAGGTCCCATGTTCTAGCATCACAATTTTTACCTCGATGCTGTCACGCGGGCATCCAGGTTAACCGGTGATACGGTGGCTTGGATGTCCATGTGCGATTTTGGCATTGATTGCCAAACATCGAGTGTGCCCTTGGGAATTGTAGTTAATTCACTGCCCCCCCCCCTTGATGGGTTTGCTCTGGCTCAAATTACTTCGGGGTTTGGATGGGTATCTTATGGGAGGTCAGACCTAGTGGTCTGCCTTAGATATCTAGTACGGTCAGATACCTCCGGCTCCCGGGCTGATCGCCCTGCGATCTTACCTGCCTTGCATTTTTCCCATTTGGAGAGCACTGATGCTATGGTGCAAGGGGTGGGCCTACTCAGTGGTCCAATTTCGGTGTGACAATGCGGTAGTGGTGAACATTGTCGACACCTAGACATGCAAATCCCCCAAGGTCATGACATTAGTCCGTCTACTCTCTTGAGAAGCCTAATGTGCTGTTCTAGGTCAGACATGTTATGGGTATTTATAATGACATTCTGCTGCTCTCCATTACCGCAGATCACCTGGTTCTGTGCCGTACTCTGGAAGCAGCGGGATTCCACTCTCCACTTTTGGCTGAGGGTTGGACGTTTGGCAAGGAGAGGGGAACCGGACATGTCGTTGGCACCTCGTACACGTAAGGCATATCACTCTGCATTCAGGCGTCGTGTTTGGGAGGGGTGGACACGGGAACGTGTCCGCCGCCCTTACGCGCGTCACCCCTGTTCCCAGAGTTTCTACCCACCTTGCACGAGGCTGGCATTGCTTATGTACAGATAGGTGTGAGGTGGCTCTTGGCCACGCAGCTACCACGGTAGCCTTTTTTGGCTCCGCATCAGTGAGTGGGTGCCAAAGTTGGTGCCAACGGTGTAAGGCGGATGTGTCTCGTAGGGCACTGGAACTCGAAGATGTCTCTGTCACACATGAGTGGGCTAGAGTGGGGATGCGGTCCTCACGGGTTATTCAGCACAGTGCAGGCAGTGGTGTATACTGCTACTAAGTTTTTGAGACATCTGTCCGGTTGGTGCCCTACCTGAATGTTCGACAGTGCCTGCTGCGCGCCCCAGCCTGTTTTCTGCCACCGGATTGGGTCTACCCTTACCTTAGTACAGTCCCTGAGGGTGACCGGTCCCGCGTTTCGCGGTGTGGTGCCTGTTCTGGCACCATTTACTTAAGATAGGCATCGCGTTGATCACGGCTACGTTTGGGGTACTCGGAGGTGGATAGGCGTCTACGTGCAATTTCAAATATGTACGTCCCCTCACTGTTTGAGTACCTAGTTATGTCCTTCACCTTTTTCTCCTCTTTTACAGATCCTAGGGGTCTCAGCACACCGGTGGCAGGGGGCTGGTGGGCCGCAGCTATGTACACTGGGTGGCAGTATATGCTGCAGCGACAGAGAGTGGACCCCGGCTGGGCTGTGTGCATCCGCACGTCTGCTATGGTATGGTATGTGCGGCACATGGGAGCGGGAACTGTGGCCATTCCTGCTGTCTGACAGGGATGCTGGACCGCCCGATGTTTTGCTGGCGCCTCGGCGGCAGCGGTCTCATATGGATCACTGCTGTTAATAATTGTCGAGGGGCTGTGACCTGGCATTTTGTATCATGTATGGCTTACATATGGTCGCTATGGTCTAACATCGTGCCGAGACACCAATTTAGGGGAGACGCGGATCTCCCTAGTTTGGACTGTTCCGGCAGTCAGTGGACGGGGCTGTGGCTCCGGCCTGTGCTGAACATGGCTGTGAGACGGCCATTGGAGTCCGGATGATCGGCTTACAAACAAATTTTGCTGGTAGGCAGGAGAAGGGGTCCACCTGTCGGTCAGAGGTATGTACCTCGTTCTGGGTGTGATGCAAGCAGGCTTGGCGACCGAGCTGACGGTCTTGGGGGGGCGGTGAGTCATCATGGATGCCTCCCCGTGTGGCGGGTAGCACTGGTAAGGTAAATATTTATGACCCACAGGTATCCGGCAGGTTCGCAATTGACTGGACAACACTAGATACGCACAAGTTGGTTAACGTTGTCCGGTCAACAACGAACCAGGCAATGGGGTGATGGCACGAGCTAGGCAGCATGCATCACCCCGTTATTTTACGGATACGCGTCAGAGGGTGGGGTCAGTAGTTAGTTTATTGACTACGGTCAACAATTTGTTTGTTGCCAACAAACAAATTGATACAAATGGATACATTGTAGCCAATTGCCGTGGGCAATTTTGGGAGGTACCTTACCAGTGTTACTGCGGCCTGCTTGCCTTAAGAATTATAATTGGTTGAGTACCAATCGAAATTTATAATTCGGACTAGGGCATGAATCAATAAATGTGGCCCAATGCCGTTATCCACTTTCACCAGTGTCTGAGTCCTTTTTTGGGGGGTGCGCCTGCAATATACAATAGGTAATGATTCAAACCTGGCGTGGAGCCTCATGATTGGTCAGTACAGGTAAACAACAAGGTAACAACACTTGTTTGGATAATGAGTAAACAACAACTACAGCTATGGTGGTAAACAAGTCCTGCAATATTTACACAAGGGGAGTATTTACACAAGAGGAAGAAGAAGGGGGAAATGGAGGATCGTTAGATCCGATTTCAATCACATTTCACTTGAGTTACATACACAACAGGATCACAGCATAATGTGGCAAGTAACCAAAGGGATGGGAATACCAGAGCACCTTATATGCCTCATGAGAAATCTGTGCAAGAGTCAAGAAGCAACAGTTAGGACAGAATGCAGAATGATGGAGTGGTTTGGAATAGGAAAACGAGTTAGACAAGGTTGCATTTTGTCACCCTCTCTATTCAATTTATACACGGAGCACATAATGCTCAATGCAGGGATGGAGGAATCACAATTTGGGGTAAAAATTGCTGGGAGAAACTTCAACAATTTCAGATATGCAGATCATACCACCCTAATGGCAGAAAGTGAGGAAGACCTAAGAAGCTCCTGCTTAGGTTGAAAGAAGAGAGTGCAAAAGCTGGCTTGAAACTCAACATCAAGAAAACCAAGATAATGGCAACAGGTCCGATCAGTCCTTGGAAAATAGATGGGGAAGAAGAAGAAGCAGTGACAGATTTTACTTTCTTAGGATCAAAGATCACAGCAGATGGAGATTGCAGCCATGAAATAAAAAAGGTGACTGATTCTTGGGAGACAAGCTATGAGAAACCTGGGGAACATAGTTAAAAGTAGAGACATCACCTTGCAAACTAAAATTTGCATAGTCAAAGCAATGGTGTTCCTGGTAGCAATGTATGGTTGTGAGAGCTGGACAATAAGGAAAGCTGAGTGCAGAGGAATAGATGCCTTTGAAATGTGGTGTTGAAGGAGAGGTTTGAGAATACCCTGGACAGCGAGGAGAACAAATATGTTGATCTTAGAAGAAATCAACACTGACTTCTCCCTAGAAGGTCAAATAGTGAAGATGAAGCTAAAGTACTTTGGACATCAAATAAGAAGAGACAATTCACTTGAGAAAGCCTTGATGCTGGGAAAGGTGGAGGGCAAAAGAAGAAGAGGGTGGCCAAAAATGAGATGGCTAGATGGTATTGTAGACGTAATGGGCACAGAGCTGGGTGAGTTAAGGAATATGGTGGAGGACAGAGGTGCCTGGTGGGCAATGGACCATGGGGTCGCAAAGGGTCAGAATCAACTGTGCAACTGAACAACAAAATAAGTCTTTTGCTGTAGCACCTTGAACATCACCTTGCTTGCATGGGAAATTAAAGCAGTTGTGCTATAGTTGCTGGACTCTTTGGCATCTCCTGGTTCTTAATTCTTGACACCTATACCTATAGGGTTGCCTGGCATGTGATGGTCCATGGGGTCACAAAAGGTCGAACTCGACTGTGCGACTGAACAAATACCTATAGGGTAAACAATATCTTTAACTGACCCTACTTCTGATTTTCTCATATTGAGACTACATCTTAGTGGTAAATGTAAGAAGTTGTAAATTGGCAGTAGGCAAGGACAAAGCTATATAATTATCTGATGTTAATTTATACCCATGGCCACCAATCCATGAAATAAATTATGTGCAAGAATAAGTTTGCTAAAAGTTGTTCAGTTCAAAAGAGCAGGAGAACTGTATTTGTGGAAGGAATTGGAGCTCCTGGCCACCATCTGAGGTTTCAAGTTAGCAGTGATGATAGATCAGTTGATTACATCTCTAGGGGTTAATCAGGGCAAATCTCAGTGGGATGATGATCTCTTTCTGTATGTTCTCAGGGTAGATATACAAACAACATTAGATTATCAAAGGGACTTCCACAAATGGAGGAGGAGGCTGGTTTATTCAGAGCTATTTTTCTGAGTATGGGGGGGGGAGGAAAAGCATGGGAGATAATATGTCAGCTTACACATTGGATTTCAGTCCCACTGCAGTTTAGTGGATCCAGGACAGTCCCAGTGCAATTGAGTGCAATTGAGCCAAATGATAAAAGACAAGAGCAAAGCTTTGAATGGTTATGTTTTGAGGATTACACTTCTCTCAAACTCCAGAGTTCCCACTAAGATTCTGAAGCTTTGGACAGGACATAAAAGGCGAAACATAAACTGACTGGAAAAACACCAGTGCCCAAGGTCTTTCCCTTTTTCCCAATGGGGACATCTCAAAGAATTTATCACATCCAAGGACATGGGCTACTAATCAGAAACAGGCTCCACACAGAGAGAGTCCCAAGGAAACCATTTATTTTGTTGCTCTGTTGCCTGCCTATAAATCAGGGGTGCCCAAACTTTGGCCCATAGGCCAGAACAAATCCCATTGATTTTTACCCTGTCTCATACTTACTGCATGATGGAATGAGCACCATACCTATCAAGTGTGGCTCCAGAAAATCTGGGATGGGAACTTCTTCTGTGCATGCGCAGAACCCTTCAGAACCCATTCACTGTAACTACTTTCCCCACCAGTCAAATTATGGGATGGCAGCAGATGGTGGCAGGAAATTGGAAAAACAAGCGCTGAAATACAGGAAATCCTGGCCAATCCGGGATACTTGACAGGTATGATGAGCACCTGTCTGTGTCCCAGCTCCTGCCAACCCAGCAGTTCGAAAGCAAGAAATTACAAGTACTGTAGATAAATAGAGACCACTTTGGTGGGAAGATAGTGTTCATTGCACTTTGATGTCTAGGCATGCCTGCCACATGTCCATGGAAATGTCTGCAAACGCAGACCGCGCTGGCTCTTCGGCTTATAAACAGAGATAAGCACTGAACCCTAGAGTCAGATACAACTGGATTTTGAGCAAGGATGAACTTTATCTTTACCTATACTTATGTTTACATGATCACAAAACTAGCATAATGGTGGATGCATGCAAATAAAGGATTCAGTCTCAAATTGTGTTGAATAATGTGACTATATAAGTGCAGCCAAAACTGAAAGGTATGCCAACTATAGGGACTTAGGATCAGATGCAAATGATTTGTTGTTGTTGTTCAGTCGCACAGTCAATTCCGACCCTTTGCGACCCTATGGACCATTGTTCTCCAGGCGCCTCTGTCCTCCACCATCCCCCTCAGCCCTCCCAGCTCTGTGCCCATTGTGTCTACAATGCCATCTAGCCATCTCATCCTTGGCCTCCCCCTTCTTCTTTTGCCCTCCACCTTTCCCAACATCAATGCCTTCTCAAGTGAATCCTCCCTTCTCATTTGATGTCCAAAGTATTTTAGCTTCATCTTTACTATTTGACCTTCCAATGAGCAGTCAGTGTTGATTTCTTCTATGATTGACCTATTTGTTCTCCTCGCTGTCCAGGGGACTCTCAAAACCCTCCTCCAACACCACATTTCAAAGGCATCTATTCTTCTGCATTCAGCCTTCCTAATTGTCCAGCTCTCACATCCATACATTACTACTGGGAAAACCATTGCTTTGACTATTCTAATTTTTGTTTTCAATGTGATGTCTCTGCTTTTCACTATGTTCCCCAGGTTTCTCATTGCTTGACTCCCAAGAATCAGTCGCCTTTTTATTTCATGGCTACAATCCCCATCTGCAGTGATCTTTGATCCTAAGAAAGTAAAATCTGTCACTGCTTCTACTTCTTCCCCATCTATTTTCCAGCAACTGATTGGGCCTGTTGCCATTATCTTGGTTTTCTTGATATTTAGTCTCAAGCCAGCTTTTGCACTCTCCTCCTTCAGCCCAATCAAGAGATTCTTTAGGTCTTCCTCACTTTCTGCCATTAGGGTGGTATCGTCTGCATATCTCAGATTGTTGATGTTTCTCCCAGCGATTTTAATCCCATATTGTGATTCCTCCATCCCTGCACTGCACATTATGTACTCTGTGTATAGGTTCAATAGGCATGGTGATAATGCAAGCGCGGCGCCAAAATGGCCGCCGCGCCCTTTGCGGGCCCCCCCCCACAGGACAGAGAATCCGGGTAGTTAGGGGCGTGGCCAGCTCCCTTATAAAAGGGGTGGCCACGAGGCAGCCGCGCTGCCATTCTGCCTCAGCGACGGAGCGGAGAAGTTTTTTCCCTGCGCCTCCGTCGCTCGTTGGTATTGCCGGGAAGCCTTTTGGGTCGATTTTGCTTAGCTAGCTTCCCTTTTTTGCTCGAGATGCCTTCCAAAAAGAAGGCTGCTGCGAATTCAGCCCGGGCTGTTAGGAGGCGCAACCCAGGTCGGAGGACCGTGGTGCCGCCTCCTCAACAGCCACCTTTGCCATCCCCGGCCGGGGCTGGTGGCTTGGGGTCTATCGCCCCTTGGCCCGTTCAGAGTGCGGGCGCGGAGGGCGCTCCGGCCCGCGGCCCGCGAGCGGTGGACACCGCTCCTCCTTCCGCCCAACCCGTTGGGCCGACTACTTTTGGGCCGCAGCCTCTCCCGGGGCCCTCTAGCCTTGGGGGGTGGCCCGGTGCCCCGCCTTGGCAGGTTTCCTCACCAGCCCTACCGGGCTTCGGCCCTGGCCAATGGCCATATATGGGCCATGGGGTGCAGGGAACTGTCCCCATGCAAGGGTCAGGTGGGCCGGCCGGCTCTTTACCCATGGTTAATGTAGACACCTTACTGGCCCGTATTGCGGCCTTAGAGGAGTCTTTGGCCCGGGCCAGTCAGGCAGGTGCCCCTTTCGGGGTACCTTTTGAGGCGCTATCGGCAGCAGGGCAACGGCCGGCGGGGAGGGTTGAGCTGCTGCAGGCGGGTGGCGCGGCTCCGGCCACTGCCTCGCAGCTCCCCAGCCAGCAACCTGGCGCGGGTCAAGCCCCGGTGATGAGCTCTACATCGGTCGTGAGCTCCGACGCCCCCAGTGGGCCGGAACCCCCGTTGGGGGTGGCCCGCGGGGGTGCAGCATGTGAGTATATGGTGCAAACGAGTACATCCACACACATTCCCAATATAGGGGGGACCTTTCAGTGGCCTTGGCCTCGCGCGGGTGGTGCAGGGGCTACGCCGCTGGCGACCCACCCGGCGACAACTACTGCCACCATGCCCGCTGGGGTGGGCCTTGGTTCTTACACTGCTGGGAACGTACTTGGGGTGGCAGGGTTAACTCAGGCCCCTTTGGGTAGGCCAGCTATCCCCTTTTCGGCTTTGCCGACGGCAGGGTATTCCTTGCCATTGGGTGATCACTTGGCTCAGGCTACCAGAGAAAAGATATGGCGAGGGGAGTACGTGGATATCTTCTCACTCCTGAACAGAGAGCCCACTAAGGAAGAAAGGGAGGGTCAGGATGAGAAGGACAAGGAGCAGGCACGCCGCCGTAAGCCGCCGCGTACCTGGGCTAACTGGCTCCCCGCTTATTTGATATACATGGCGGTGTATTTGAGGGCGCGGCCGGATCTAGCTATTCCCATGGTCCAATATTTGGACAACATATACAGGGCGATGGTAGATTTCCCGGGCCCCTCATGGCTAGCATATGATGAGGAATTCCGTATGAGGATTCCCCTGCACCCCGAGATGAGATGGGATGAGCCGTGCCAGAGACTGTGGCTCTTGTATATGACACCCACACGTCCTGCCCCGGGGGATAGATACCATTGTGGACATGCGGTCCAGCGAGCAGCTCCAGCGCAGGTTACCCGCCAAATGGCGGGGCAGGGGGTTCCAGCCCGCCTGCTGTGCTGGACTTTCTCGTCCAATGGTTCCTGCAGTCGGAAGAACTGCAGGTATAAGCACGAGTGTCCCACATGTTCTGGTCCCCATGCAGCCTCTGCTTGTCCCAAGCCTGGGGGGGTGCGAGGCAGAGGGAGGGGTGGACAGTGGGCTGGCAAGCCTGCCACGGATGGAACTAGTTCTCCGAAAGGCCCCCTCCCCAATTAAGGTGGACATGCTGGAGCGCTGGCTCGCATCGTACCCAAGGGGAGAGGACAGGGAGTATCTCATCCAAGGTTTTAAGCAGGGATTTCGTATCCCTTTTATGGGTGATAGATCCCCTCAGGATGCTCCCAACCTTTTATCCCTCAGAGGAAGGGAGGAGGTAGCCGAGGCCAGCATTAAAAAGGAGTTAGACGCGGGCAGGGTCGCCGGACCTTTTCCCGCACCCCCTTTTCCCAACCTTAAGGTTTCACCATTGGGTTTGGTTCCTAAAAAGTCCCTAGGTGAGTTTCGCCTTATTCATCATTTGTCCTACCCAGCCGGCCGATCGGTCAACGATGCGATACCTGATGACCTTTGTTCGGTCAGGTATACATCGTTCGACCATGCGCTGCGCATGGTGCGCTCGTGTGGCCCGGGTGCCTTGCTGGCCAAGTGCGACATTAAGTCAGCTTTTCGCCTCTTGCCGGTGCACCCGGGCGACTTTGAATTGCTGGGTTTTAAGTTTAGAGGGGAGTATTATTTTGATAAGGCCATGCCTTTTGGCTGCTCCATATCATGCTCGGCTTTCGAGCGTTTTAGTACCTTCCTAGAGTGGGCTTTCGTCCGCAGGTCAGGGTCCCGGTCTGTAGCCCATTACCTGGATGACTTTTTATTCGGGGGTGAACGGGGCTGGGACACGTGTGCACGTCTCCTCAATACATTTCAGACGCTAATGCAGGAACTGGGTGTCCCTTTAGCGCCCGAAAAGACCGAGGGCCCGTCGACCAAACTAGTATTCCTGGGGGTTGAGATTGATACAGTAGTACAGGCTTCTAGGTTACCGGGTGATAAGGTGTCCAGGATAGTGACCCTTATCTCGGAATTGTTGGCTAAGCGTAAGGCATCCCTGAGGGAACTGCAGGTGCTACATGGGCACTTCAATTTTGCCTGCAGGGTGGTCGCACCGGGCAGGGCTTTCGCCCGGCGCTTATGCGACGCCATGGCAGGGTTATCCAGGCCCCACCACAGAGTCAGGCTTACCCGGGGTATCAGGGCAGACATGTTTGTCTGGTTGCAATTCCTGAGGGAGTTTAATGGGGTCTCATTTTGGAGGTCTGACCTCCTGGCATCCCCCAATTTCCAGATCCAGTCTGATGCCTCAGGATCCCTGGGTTATGGGATGTACTTCAATGGGAAGTGGGCCTATGGTGGGTGGCCACCGGCATGGGCAGGCACAGGTCGCCTGCGGGATCTCACATACCTGGAATTTTTTCCCATTCTGGGGGCTTTGATGCTATGGGGCGAACAGTGGGCTAATTCGGTGGTGCATTTCTGGTGCGACAATGCTGCCGTTGTGCACATTGTCAATGCACAGACTTCTAAATCGCCCAGGGTCATGGATCTAGTGCGCCATTTTGTGCTGCGCTGCCTGCGCCTCAACGTCTTGTTCAGGGCCAGGCATGTCCCAGGGGTTAATAACGATATTGCTGACGCTTTGTCCCGCCTGCAGATCTCCCGGTTCCGCGCCTTGGCCCCGGATGCGGAGGAATTTCCCTCGCCACTCCCGGACGAGATGTGGACTATTGGCAAGGAGAGGTGAACCGGGCGATTGGCCTGTCACTAGCGCCACGCACGCGTAAGGCGTATCAACAAGCATTCAATTTGTATAGGGCTTTTGCTACTCGATTTCAATGGCCAGAGACCTGGCCCATCCCGGTGGACCATGTTCTGCGGTTCATGGTTCACCTGCATGCACAGGGCCTTGCACCTCGCACCATAGCATCCAAGCTCTCGGCGTTGGCTTTTATGGCCAAAGTAGGGGGTCATGTGGATACCACCTCTGACTTCCGTGTGAGACACGTTTTGGAGGGGTGGGTGCGCGAGCGCGGGCGTTGCCCGGATGACCGGCACCCTATTTCCCCAGGGGTTCTTACCCAGTTGGCCCGGGGCTGGCCAGGCCTCTGTTTTGATCATTATGAGGCAGCCCTTTTTCATGCAGCCACAACGGTGGCATTTTTTGGAGCGCTCCGCATCAGCGAACTCGTGATGCTGTCTAAGGCGGATGCAAGTGGTAGGGCACTGGAACTCGGAGATGTATATGTTGCCAAAGACTGGGCCCAGTTGAGGATTCGCTCCTCCAAAACAGATCAGCATGGCGTAGGCAGTGGAGTAAGACTGCTACGGTGTTCTTTGGCAGACATCTGTCCGGTTGGTGCCCTACAGGAATACCTGGCACTGCGTGGCTGGCACCACGGCCCGTTTTTCTGTCACCAAGCTGGGTCTCCCCTTACTAAATTTCAGTTTTGGAAGGTGACAGCCAGAGCCCTCACCAGGGTGGGACTACCAGGTGCCCGTTATGGCACACATTCGTTCCGTATTGGCGCAGCCTCTACAGCAGCTGCTTTTGGGTACTCTGGGGCTGACATACGTAGCATGGGGAGGTGGGGCTCACAATGTTTTCAGTTTTATGTGCGCCCACTCCCGCCATGAGTACCAATCCAGTCACCTTACCTTCCTTTTTCTCAATTTTCTTACAGACCCTGGGTGTCGTATTACACCGGTGACAGTATGGCTGGTGGGCCACAGCTATGTGCTCAGGGCAGCGCGTTACGCTGCGGCGACAGAGTGGGGACCCCGACTGGGACTGGGTGACCACGCCAGTCTCTCATGGCACGGTGAGCCTGGGATGTTATGGCGGGAGCTGCGGCCTTTCCTTTTTTCTGGCCTGGGGGCTGACCCGCCTGACATTCTAATCATCCACTTGGGGGGCAATGATTTGGGCCAGGTCACCGGCTTATCGCTCAAGCATGCGATTTGCGAGGACCTCGCCTACTTGCATTATGTCTGGCCTGCCACAGCCCTGGTTTGGTCGGACGTTGTTCCGCGCCACTCTTACAGAGGGGGCGTTAACCTCCTGGCCCTTGACCGAGCTAGGCGCGCGGTCAATAAGGCAGTGGCGCGGTTTCTCACCACCAGGGCTTGGGGACGGGTTAGTCATCACCCCGATATTAGTCTACAAAATTGTGACTTGTATGCAGGGGATGGGGTCCATCTGTCGCGAGGAGGTATGGACCTCCTGTTGGGTGACTGGCGAGCAGGCCTGTTGACCGAGCTGACGGTCTGGGGGGGGGGGCGTCAGGTCTTCTGTGAAGCCCCTCCGTGTGGCGGGTAGCACTGGTAAGGTAAACAGTATGACCCGCAAGTATCCGGCAGGTTCGCAATTGACTGGACAACACTAGACAGGAATAAAGTAGTTAAACGTTGTCCGGTCAACGACGAATCAGGCGATGGGGTGATGATGATTGCTAACCAGCATGCATCACCCCTGTGATTTCACGGATACGCGTCAGAGGGTGGGGTCATGAGTTAGTTATTGACTACGGTCAACAATTTGTTTGTTGTTAACAAACAAATTGATACAATTTGATACATTGTAACCAATTGCCGTTGGCAATTTTGGGGTGGTACCTTACCAGTGTTACTTCGGCCTGCTTGCCTTAGGAATTATGATTGGTCGTTTTACCAATACAAATTTATAATTCGGACTAGGGCATTGAATCAATAAATGTGGCCCTTTGCTGTTATCCACTTTCAATGTTGTCTGTGTCCGTTATTGGGGGGGTGCGCCTGCAATGCAAGCGCGGCGCCAAAATGGCCGCCGCGCCCTTTGCGGGCCCCCCCCCACAGGACAGAGAATCCGGGTAGTTAGGGGCGTGGCCAGCTCCCTTATAAAAGGGGTGGCCACGAGGCAGCCGCGCTGCCATTCTGCCTCAGCGACGGAGCGGAGAAGTTTTTTCCCCTCCACCCCCTCCCTAGTTAACAGTGTGATTATGGTCGCTTCGGGGCCGGGTGGGAATTTTTGGTCGGGACCCATATTGGCTTCGGGTCCTGGCTTTTTTGCCCATCCCACACTGTTGCTATGGTTTGATATAGGGGTCTTTCTTCGTTCCTACTGTTGACTTTGGTCACATGGGCGGGTAGCACTGGTAAGGTAAACAGTATGACCCGCAAGTATCCGGCAGGTTCGCAATTGACTGGACAACACTAGACAGGAATAAAGTAGTTAAACGTTGTCCGGTCAACGACGAATCAGGCGATGGGGTGATGATGATTGCTAACCAGCATGCATCACCCCTGTGATTTCACGGATACGCGTCAGAGGGTGGGGTCATGAGTTAGTTATTGACTACGGTCAACAATTTGTTTGTTGTTAACAAACAAATTGATACAATTTGATACATTGTAACCAATTGCCGTTGGCAATTTTGGGGTGGTACCTTACCAGTGTTACTTCGGCCTGCTTGCCTTAGGAATTATGATTGGTCGTTTTACCAATACAAATTTATAATTCGGACTAGGGCATTGAATCAATAAATGTGGCCCTTTGCTGTTATCCACTTTCAATGTTGTCTGTGTCCGTTATTGGGGGGGTGCGCCTGCAAAATGCAGCCTTGTCTTACTCCTTTCCCGATTCCAAACCACTCTGTCATTCCGTGTTCTGTCCTAACTGTTGCTTCTTGGTTCATGTACAGATTTCTCAGGAGGCATATGAGGTGCTCTGGTATTCCCATCTCTTTAATTACCTGCCACATCTTGTTGTAGTCCACACAGTCAAATGCCTTAGTGTAGTCAATAAAACAAAAGTAAACTTGTTTCTGATATTCCTTTGTTTTCTCCATGATCCAGCGTATGTTGGCGATGTGGTCTGTAGTCCCCCTGCCTCTTCTGAAACCGGCCTGCACCTCTGGTAATTCTCTTTCCACATGCTGCTGAAGTCTATCCTGTATTATCTTGAGCATCACCTTACTGGCGTGTGGGATGAGCGCGATTGTTCGATAATTTGAACATTCTTTGGCATTGCCCTTTTTTGGAATTGGGACGTATACTGATCTTTTCCAATCCTGTGGCCATTGTTTTGTTTTCCAAATCTGCTGGCATATTGAATGCAGTAATTTGACGCCGTCATCTTTTAGCGCTTTGAAAAATTCAACTGGGATACCATCATCTCCACTAGCTTTGTTGTTTGCAGTGCTCTTTAGGGCCTTTATGACTTCGCTCTCCAGGATGTCTGGCTCAAGTTCTACTTCTTCATCATTGTGATTGTCAGGAGTGTTGAGGTCTTTTTTGTAGAGTTCCTCTGTGTACTCTTTCCATCTTTTCTTAATCTCTTCTGCATCAGCTAACTCCTTTCCCTCTTTGTCCCTTATCATGGTCATTTTTGCTTTAAATGTTCCCTTAATTTCCCCGATTTTTTTGAAAAGATCTCTGGTTCTGCCTCTTTTGTTGTTTTCCTCCATTTCTCTGCACTGTTCTTTAAGGTAGTTTTTCTTATCTCTCCTTGCTTTTCTTTGAAATTCTGTGTTCAAATGATTGTAGTTTTTCCTTTCTCCTTTGGCTTTTGTGTTCCTTCTTTCCTCTGCTATTTTAAGAGCCTCATCAGACAGCCACTTTGCTTTCTTACTCTTCTTTTCTTTTGGTATGGTTTTCTTTGCTGCTTCCTGCATGATGTCCCTCATCTCCGTCCATAATTCTTCTGGTACTCTGTCTACCGAATCTAAGCCATTAAATCTGTTCATCACCTCCACCGTGTATTCCTTAGGGATGCTGTCTAGGTGATATCTTTCTGGTCTCCGTGTTTTCCTTATTTTCTTTAGTCTAAGCCTGAATTTTGCGATCAATAGGTTGTGATCTGAGCCACAGTCTGCTCCAGGTCTTGTTTTTGCTGACTGTATGGAGGTTCTCCATCTTTGGCTGCAGAGTATGTAGTCAATCTGGTTTCGGTGTTGGCCATCTGGTGATGTCCATGTGTAAAGTCGCCTCTTGTGTTGCTGGAAGAGAGTGTTTGCTATGACCAGTGCGTTCTCTTGGCAGAACTCTATCAATTTTTGCCCTGCTTCATTCTGTGTTCTAAGACCAAATTTGCCTGTTATTCCCTCCACTTTTTGATTTCCTACTTTGGCATTCCAGTCTCCTAATATAATTTGGACATCATTTCTTGGTGTCTGTTCTATGAGGTGTTGTAAGTCCTCATAGAACTGGTCCATTGTGGCTTCATCTGCACCAGTGGTTGGTGCGTATATTTGGATCACAGTGACATTGAAAGGTTTGCCTTGAATTCTGACTGACATCATTCTGTCATTTTTGAGATTGTATCCCATTACTGCTTTTCTCACTCTTTTATTGACAATTATGGTTACTCCATTTCTTCTAAGGTTTTCTTGTCCACAATAGTAGATATGATGGTTTCCAGAGCTGAATTCACCCATCCCTGTCCATTTGAGCTCACTGATGCCTGAGATGTCAATGCTTATTCTTTCCATCTCATTTTTTACCACTTCCAGTTTACCTTGGTTCATTGATCTCACATTCCATGTCCCTATGCAGTATTGCTCCTTACAACATTGCATTTCCCCTCCCCCTTTCCTGTCCCTCCCCTTCCTCCCCTCTGTGGTGTTAAGCATCCTGTATCACCTAGCCTTTTGTTTTGCCTTTTGTTTTGGTCAATAGGGTTCTCTTGGCAAGATTTGTGGCGTGGTTTGCCGGTGTCTACGCCATTTTTCTCTCCTCATACATTTTATCACAGTTTTTAAAAGTTTAAAACATTTAAGACAACATATTATCATACATATTATCACACTTTAAAACACAGTCTCTATGTCAGTTTCTATGTTTAGTCAGTATAAAGTCTCTATGTCAGTTGCTATATTAGGTCTTCTACATTTGCATGTCAGCTACTTATCCTTTGCCTGAGACTCTGGCTCTCCACCTGCAGAAATCCCCTTAAGCTAGCAATCAGGGTTTTCTCATCGCAGAATCCTCTTCTGTTCATTAACCTCACAGTTCTGTTTGCACAGCCATACCTGTATGCCAGCAGAACCATTCTCACTATTCTACTCGGGTGGTGATGGGGTGTGGGTGTTATGCTCACGCCTCACCACTGTTTCAGGAGCTGCACTGGCTTCCAATTTGCCTCCGGGTGCAATTCAAGGTGCTGGTCATTACCTTTAAAGCCCTATATGGTAGTGGGCCAGGATACCTAAGAGACCGCATCGCGCCAAGAATGTCTGTCTGTCCAACCAGAGCAGACCGGAGGGGCTTTCTGCTTGTAACATCTGCTAGAGGGGCCCGTCTCTCTAGCACAAGAAGGAGGGCCTTCTCTGTGTCCACTCTGGCCCTATAGAACCTCCTGCCAGTGGAACTAAGACTGCAGACGGACTTGCTGCCCTTAAGGAAAGATCTGAAAACATGGCTGGCGGGGCAGGAGTGGGGTCCTGAAGATGTCGTGCCCCCCACCTGCTGGTTGGTTTAATATCAAAGTAACTTTCTTCTTTTTAATGTGTGGGGGTTTTAGCGAGGTAATCTGTTTTAATGGGGTTGTTCTTGTTTTAAGGGTTTTTAAGATTGCATGCCACCCAGAGTCTTTGTGAGTTGGGCGGCTATATAAATATGAATATAAAATAAAAAAATAAAAATAAAATATGACCTAGTAACAGAAAAGCCCAAAAGAGGCAGAGAAGGGGTAAGATGAAGAGTTCTACCAGCTTCTAATCTTTTCCAGCCCAGGGAAACAGCAAGTTAGACATGGGCAGAGGTAATTCCAAGTGATTTCTAGTACTGTATCTCAAATTTGGGGAGGGTTTTGTATTCAGCACAGCTTCTGCAAATGTAAATTGGCTGATTTGGCTTTTTAGTAACCATCATGTTGGCTGTTGTTGTTTTTTTTACTAAGTGCTCATGGATTGACTTTTTTAAAAAAAAAATCATCTGTTCTTCAAGCTTCCTGGCTATTCATGTCAAACTGACCTGTTAGTGGTTATCCAAATTGTCTTCATTTTGATTTTGGAAGGTTTGAGGAACATTTGCTTGCCCCCACTCTACTGATACTTCACATGTTCTCTAAGACTCAGGGGCTGTGCTGGGCACCATGGGAGGGTGCTGGACAGGGGTGAGGGGCAGCAACAAAGGGACAGGGGAGAAAGCTGTCCCCAGGAACTGCTTGGTCACTGACCCTTGCTTGCTTCACCCGGTGTGTGGCACTTTAGAATAAACCATTGCCCCAAACTGAAGGAGGGAGCTTGGAGCAATGACTTAATCTAAAGTGCAGCATGCAGGGCGGATAAAAGAATAATAAACTTATTATTTGCCCCCCAGGGTGCCAGAGACAAGAGTGTACCAGGATGAGTCCCCCTGTCCCGGTGGCCCAGCCCAAGCCTGCAAGACTCTCCAAATATTAGAGAAGGAAATGAGATTATATCTGAAAGTTTGCTTCATACCATTGGATACAGTTACAGATACAGTTACAGATACAGATACAGGCCTGAAATGATTTCAAAGTAGTTTAATATTCCCATAACACCTCTTCATCTATTTTGGGTAGCTGCCTACTCACTGTTTTCTTTATTATATTTTGAGTAGGCTGAGTGCTGATTTTTTGGGGGGTGGGGGAGAGGGAGAAGATAGAAGCAAAGTAGGTGTTTGAGCAATTGTACTGTCTCTGTTTGTCTCTTTGCATGTCTCTCACTTTTCCATGTAGTGGATCTGTCACCTCCTTGCTCTTGCTCTCACTCCAGACACAGTTTGGAAAGCTTTTTTTATTATTTTAACCCCTCTTACTACCCTGAGCTTATTATTAGCTTCATTTCTTCTGACCTTCTCCTGCAAATATTTGATTGCACTTTTTCTTGGTTTCCATCCATCTCCTCTACATACCTCTTTTCAATGGCAGCTCACTCATACAGCAACCCCAGTTTCTAAAGATAGCTCTCCTTTGTTTTCTCATAGCAGTTGTTTGTAATTTTGCCTTCTGTATTTCACCATTTTTAAACTCCTTTCTTCTTAGGTATGTCTAACAATCATATCTAAGCTTGATGAAATCAACTTTCTCAAAATACAGAATGCAAGTCTTACCATGTTCAGCTTACCTTTTCTTCAGCAAACCAAGTTTCAGGAGCGAATAGTCACTTCCACCCAAAGTTCCCACTCTTTCCATCTTGTTGACCAGTTTTTGGTAAGGACATAAAGAAGGATTCTCTTGTTGCTTGTTCTACCTCTCAAAAAATGTAGTTGTCAGTAAGGTAAGTGAGGAAGTTGTTGAAACTTACTTTCTTGGTAAAACTGGACTTCCAACAGACACCAGGGTAGTCAAAATCACCCATTGGCAACTTGTATCCCTTCTTTGAATATTTAATAATTGTATCTAGGACAGCAGCATCCCAGTATCCAGTCTGAATTGTAGGTCAGTAGGAGACCCTGACTATCATATCTTCATTGTTTCCCTCTTCTTTTATTTTTATCCAATTGCTGTCCACCAGTTTTCCATGTGTCAAGTCATGGATCTTACACATGTGCACATCATTTACATCTCATTCTATTCCTCCTCCACTCCTGTTTTTCTGTGTCCTTCTATTCTATCCTCTGCAACAACATCTACCTCCCATAGAGGATTTAGTTTAAGGTCTTCCTGACCAGGTTTGCAAGACCCATAGGAAACACATTTGTCCTAATCCCTCTAAGATGAAACCCATATCTTTTCAAGGGCCCCTCTTCATGGAAGCATAGGCCATGGTGCAAGAAACCATTCTTTTCCCAACACTATTTGCACAGACCATTATTTACTTAAAGCCTTCAACAGTGCCTTAATAGTGAGAAGTGACAGGAATCCCAGGTCTTCCATCTTCCTACCCGTCACTGTTGTTGTCAGCTGCTACTCGTATCCAAGCACACATTTTTCTGGAGGTCATTTTCTCAGCTGGTGGATGCGTCTCTGGTGATTCCACAAACAGATCCTGGCATGGAATAATCTCTTGCAGTAAGCTGAGGTCTGTGACTGATAGATCATTTGTACCCACGTAGGTCACAAGGAAAGAACAACATTCAGTTGACTTGAGATAGGGAGACAGCCTATCTCCTGATTCACTCCTCTGTCCTCTTCATAGTCTTACCCATTGAGTAAACAAGGATGCCACTGCTTGCATAGGTGTCTTTGTTATACTTTGTTTACTCCATGGAAACACTCACCTGTGTAATGGCCATGCATGTGATAGTACCATAATCCTAGGCAGGGTCATAGCTAGGATTCTAGATTGTGGGGGGAGGGTGAAATTTTTTTCAGGAGGGGCAAAGAATTTTCAGGAGGAGCAACAATGTCACATATATAACATTGGCACCACTGAGTGAGTTGGGGGGGACTGTTAGCTCAGGAGGGTTTTTGCCCCGCCACCCTGGCTACGGCTCTGATCCTAGGTTACTATGTTAATGGGGCTTTCTACTCAATAACTACACAATAGGATTTTTGATATCATGGGTTTACATCTAAAACTTTCTGTGCTGGTTTGTAGGTTTCACAGGACAATTCTCCTGTATCAGTCTCAATTCCAGGAACTTAAATTTCTAATCTTTGAGAAACAAAAAACAAACAAAACATTTAGTTCTTGTACACAAACCAAAGATGAGAGTAGATGGCTTTCACCTCTGAATGAGCTAGCATTACCTCTGTATCGTGTATGAAAATGTGATTCACATGTGAATAACACTGCTTTTAGAAGGTTCCAGCCTGCCTAGATAGAGCAAGCAGATTTGGAATTCTCTTTCCACAGTGGCAGTTTTGACTAATAACACAAGTACTGCAACTCATCAAGTAACTGTATAGGAAAAGTAATTCAAGACCCAACGTGATGCCAGCACACAAATTTAATTAGGTAATGACTCTGGAAAATAACATTATGGGTAGCTTCTGTTTGTTGTTGCACTTACTATTTTAGTTTCTAAATATCAGATTATATGGTGTTCACCAATAGACAGATGATTGTAAAATTATACTGTTCTGTTAATACAGTAAAGGCAGGGTTAAACTCAGAAGCTGAAATTCTGAACCTTATGCAGGCGATGAGAGGAGCTATCATTGATTTGACTGTCAAAACCAAATAGTATGCAACTAAAATGGCTTCTTCCAAGGTAGGTCCCTCCAGAAGTTTTTGACAACAATTCCCACCCAGCTGAGTGAGTGATACCAATCACAATGAGAGCTGGAGCCCAATTATTTTTAGAGGAATTTACGTTTTGCTGGAGGTCTTTGATCAAAATACCCAGCTTTTAATATATCATTTGAAGATGCCCACTAGGGACAAGACTTTGAGGTTAACCCAAATGGAGGAAAATATAAAAGAGGTCTATTTCATTTAGCAATAGCAATTACATTTATATACCTCCTGATAGCACTTGGCTGAATTGGCAGTTCACAGGGTAATTAGCATGTTGCCTTCAAAATGCTGGGTACTCATTTTACCAACGTTAGAAGGATGGAAGGCTGAGTCAACCTTGATCCCCATCAGGATCAACTCACAACATCGGTAGTTTTGGTTGCAGTATGGCAGTTTCACTGTGCCACAAGGGCTCTGTATTGTGACAGATTTCAAATTGTGTGAGAGAGGAAAAGAACTGCTGGATAGCTCACTGCTGATGGCTTAGGCATCTGGATGGGAGTTCGATTCCTCACTTTGATTCCTTGAGAGAGGCTGGACTCAATGATCAAACAGCTCTGCAGTTTGATGATCATGATGATGATGAATCTCCACTCATCTATATTTTTCCTGCTGATATGTTGATGAAGGTGATGAGGATAGTGATATGATGATAAATGTGAACTTCAAAATACTGAACTTCAAAATACTGTTACTGTCTGTGTAGGTCTGTAGATGGTTGATATTGCTAGTTTTGATGATTATGTAGCAATTTTGGACTAATTTTGAGGATTCTGTAGGACTTGATTGGACCTGCCCCAAGAAACTGGAGTGGGAAATCTAAAATAAAAGAACATGAAATATTCCTTTACTTTTAAGTTTACTGAAAGGGCCTGCATCCAAAAGATCTCGAAACCAAAAGAGGAGCCCCAGCAAAAGACCATTAAATGAAAAAAATTAAAGTTTCTCCCCTACATATCCATTATACTCTGTTGTTGGTATGGAGTGATAATACTGAAAGAGGATGTTTAAACCTCATACCATCCCTTTATCTTAATCTAAATTTCTTTTTCCCAAGTAGAGGGAATGCAGTAGCTCAAGTGGTTAAGATGCTGAACTCAGTGACTGGAAGGTCAAAGTTCGATTCCCAAGTACTGCACAACAGAGTGAGCTCCCATCTCTGTCACAGCTCCTGCCAACTTAGCAGTTTGAAAGCAAGACATTGCAAGTAGATAAATAGGGACCACTTCAGTGGGAAGGTAAACAGCATTCCATGCCTGCCATGTGTCCATGGAAACGTCTGCAGATGCAGAAAGCACTGGCTCTTTGGCTGTAAACAGAGATGAGCACTGAACCCTAGAGTTGGATACAACTGGCTTTCGAGCAAGGGTGACCTTTACCTTTTACCTAAGTACTGTTAGACTCACTGCAGAGCAAATGCAAATACCTGCAGAGCTTTTAGGGTGTCAAATGCCAAAAAGATGGTTCTCTATCCACACTAAGGAGTGAGTTGCTGCACAGTTGATGTGGAATTTTTCAAAGACATTAAAATCAAGATTCTCTCTAAGCAAATGAATGGGGGGGGATCTGCATTTAAGTATATTTTAGTCTATTACACCTAACTCAAATTTAAAAATCTGTGGCACAATCCATTGAATATCAGTATTTCATATTTTAAAAACTATTTATGGCTGAAATAAATCAGATACAAGTATCGAAGAGAGAAATTTAAACAAAAATAATAAAACTGTATTGGATTTCATATACCATTTCACTGAAGTTCAAAAAAGGTTTGATTGCTTAAAAAGTAAAAAGATAAAAATATAGAAGATGTGATATGCAAATTATGTATACTATTATTTATTACATTTTTATAATAAATACATTTGTATGAATTTTATACTACTTGTGCAAGAGATACTTTGAGTTACTTGATGGCTCTTCTCAAAATATCATATAAATGAACTCATTAACTTTTCTAAATATTTGTTGTATTGCAGAATGTCTGTCTATTAAACAAACAAACAAAACCATACAAGTGAAATTAGTGGGCAGTGTAAAGCTTCCTTGGATTGTTTGTTCCTGTATAATCCTTCCACCTCAAATCAAAATATGTTTATGGGAAGAAAATCACATTGATTAAACTGCAACTAACTTTAGAGTAACTATGCTTAGGAGCAAAGTATTTTGATATGTTTTGAATTTAGTCTCTAAAACGTCATCAAACTAGCTTTTTGATGTCCTTTATTTGTTCAAATCATAAGGTAAGACCTATATCCTGTCCAATTTTCTGAAGCTTCTGTGATTGCACAGCAAAGAAACACTATGAACTCATCACCCTGGAGAGATTACAAAACTATACAAGCATATTACATTAGGACACTTACAGTCTGGATCACATCTATCCTGGTACAGCTCCCCGGTGGCTCAGTGCGTAAAAGCACTGTGCTTGGAGACTGAGAGGACGGGTTTCAATTCCCCAAGAGCTGCAAAATAGGGGACATGAAAGGAGCCTCATTCGGCCGTCCCCTGCAGAAATCCTTTCAACCCAGAGTAATCTCTGACAAAAACACACACACTTCTATTCTGCTGTTTGGTCAGAGACATATTTATTTATTTATTTCAATATTTCTATCCCGCCTTATTCATCACAAGACGACTCAAAGCAGCCTCCAACAAGTTATAAAATCGACAAATTTAAACAATGATAAAAAGCATCAATTAAAACATTAATAAAAAACATAGTTAAAAATACAAGAAAAAACACATAAAAACACAAGATTACAAATTTTCTAACATCTAACATCTAAAATCCTCCCTAAACCATTAAAAAAAGGACAAGGTAGAACGGGGTACAGTTCAGGGGGGGGGGGCAAAAATACAATCACCTAAGGCAATTACATAAGCTACACAGGCTACACCAGCCAGCGGGATTGGGCCAAAGTGCCCAACATGCCCCACACCCGCTGGCATAGCCATGTCTTAAGTGCCTTCCTGAAGGAGAGGAGCTCAGTTTGTAGGCGAAGATCAGATGGAAGGAGGTTCCACAGGGATGGGGCAGACACCAAGAAGGCTCTCCTTCTGGTCCCGGCCAGCTGAGCTTGTCTTGGGGATGGGACCACTATGGAACCTCTCTTGTCTGCCCTCATAGGATGGGCTGAATACCTCGGGGTGATGCGGTCTCTTAAGTATCCTGGACCAATGCCATGAAGGGCATATGGAAATATGCACATTTGGGTACCTTTGGATTCACTTTGGAATATCTTTATAAATGTAGATATTTTCAATTGGACTCAAAGGGATAGAAAGGTAAGGTAAGAGAAGAAAAGAAGGACTTCTGTCTGAGATCCTGTCAGACTACAAAGTCTGACCTGACGTGGTGCAGCTTGCCATATTCCAATCCTATCCCCAGCAAAAATACATTCTGTCCATTTCTCAGATTCATACTGGCAATCTGTGACTTTTCTGTATCCCATCTGATGACTTGACCAGCTGTAACACTTTTAGCTTTGCCAGTATAATGTTGTGGTTCATCTCCTGATGCTGTGGAGAGGGTATTGTTCAATAGATAATACTGTAAGCCGACCTGATTCACCATGGTGAGCGGGCAGCAATATAAGTCTAAATAATAAATAAATAAATACATAAAATCCTAAATTCTGGTGGTGGTGATTTTCAGAACAGATGGTCTACAGTCCAAGTGGGAGGCAGGGATTAGTGTGAAATCTTGAGGTGAGGTTTCCCCTACATAACAGAGGGTTTTACACTAGTGGATGTCACACTGATGAATGTTACACATTTAAATAAATCTAACTTCAAGATATTACAACTTTTGAATTCCTCATCAGCATCACTTTAAGCTCTGATTTGTTCATTCTAGCCAATAAAGCACTTTCTAATAATACCCTTTGTTTTCCTTTCATCTCACCAACTATAACTGTACTGTAGATGAAGCTGAAGTTCTGTAAGCAATGCCAAATCATCCAGCCTGCACCGCCCTCACTGCTCCGGGAAATGGAATAAAATGTGCCCACGCATGCACAAAACACTGCCATAAATGCACCCACGGCTGTCATAAACATGTTTGCAGCATCCGCAGGTGCATTTGCAGCAGCGTTTTGCACATTTGTGGGCGTGTTTTACCACATCACCGGACCACTGAACCATGTGACCAGCCCATGGCCCAAAAAGTTTGGCAACCCCAGTCTACAGGCTGTCAAACACCTCACCCTTATTTGTGTAATACAAATCAGCAATTCTGCATGGCCTATATCCCAGTGAGCTTTAGCTTGTATTTAAAAAAAAATACAGTAGTGGGCTGGTAGACCACAAAATGGTTGGCTTCAGGGATACCATTCTTTTAACCAAATTGATGAATTACAAAATTACATGGACTAAGATTCATACTATTTGTTGCCATTTTAAAATGGAATCTGGAAACCATTTTAAATGCCCTGGCTATAATTCAAATGTTTTCACATAATTGACTCAAGTTCTGTTGACTTACCAAAACTGGGTAGGTTGTAAGCCATCCTGAACAAAGCCATGAGATTATTTTTTAAAAAAATTAAAACCATGACAAAGTCATGGAGCCAAGCCCAAAACTGACTTAAATCATTATGGTGAATATATTCCAAGCCAATCTGAGAAGATTTACAGTAGCACCAGTTGACATCTCAGTTCTGAATACATTATGGGGGAGTCAATCTATCTGAGATATTTTCCCTTGTTTGTTTTTTGAGTTAATTTGTTTTTATTTTAATAGGTAATTATATCACAGCATTTTCAGCTATCATGAAAGCCAGTGAAGAAAGAAGAGTCCTCTTGCATGTTCAAGACTAATACCTTTATCGTATCATGAGGGTTTTTTTATAAGTCACAAACAGTATATTGAATAAAGCAGAAAAAAGCATAAATCCTAGTCGTCTGAGAACTACATGTGCTTAATCCTTGATATTGAAGAGCAACACCTGCTCCTGCACATTGCCCAGGCCCAAAATAATTTTCTTTTAAAAATGGATTTTATTAAAGAAGTCCCCTCAAACCCTCTAGTGGTGAACTAGTGGGAGAGGTGTTGCTTGAAGCAAAACAGGGCAAGGGCACCATATAAATAAATAAAAATTACATGATAAAAATCCTGATGGGTGAGATCTGTCTGCACAGTGAGGTATGACATCATCGGCAGTGGCAAGATACACATTTGTCAAGTAGCAAAAGGAATCTTTTAATTAGTGGCAATCTGCTGCTGCTGAGGATATTGTCAATCCTGTTGTGCAGGTAAAACTGTGCAACAGAGTTTCAGCCAAGAAAGTATAAAATAATAAATCTGCAACATTTCCAGGTATAGTTAGGAAAGAATCGTTTAGCCGCCTTTCTAATATTTCTTCTTACAAGAATGGATTAATTGAAGTACCATATGAAATGGCTTTTGTGGGATTGTATCCTCTGTTTTTAATAAACATTTTTGAAATGCTTTGGATTTATTTATAGGTTTTCTTGCACAGATTTCTCAAGTTTAGAACTCACTCCCTCTCTCTCTGTCTTTGTCTCTCTCTCTTACTTTCTCTGAGGGGTGGGGGATACAATCATTTTATTCCTTTGTTTATATCAAACAAATACTGCTTGTGTGTAGGAAGTAATTGCTTAAATTTCATCTCTTGTATAGCATATGGAGCTTCAAGAAAGAGAAAGAGAAATACTTTTCCTTATGGCACTAAGGATTCCTGTACAGCACAGGTATCCTTCCAGTTGCACCTCCTGTATGAGGATTAAAGCAAGTGGCAAGCATTAGTTATTGTTAATGGGTGGACATGAGACAAGACAGCTAATCACAAAAATCTTTCCAACAATAACTTTTAACACTGTCACAAATATGGGCAAGTATGTGAATATCTTCTCCCAGATTTCAGACTCAGTCATAACAAAGAGTAGACATGAGGCTCTTATGAAAGCATCATTAGCACATGTTTGTATCTCACACAGAGATGGTCAAGGAGTCTACTTTTATAGCAGTCTGATGCCACATTTACTGCCATGATTCCATTATGTTGAACCCTGGGATATGTAGTTTGTTGAGGTACCAAAAGTTCTCAGCTAGTAGGCTCTAGTGCCCTCCCCTGAAACACAGCTGGAGTTCCAAAGATCTTTCCAAATTACACAAAACCAAGACTCCAGATCTCCTCATTATGTCTGCAGCATAATGTGGGCCTTATGCCTATTCTGAAAGTAAAAGAATGCTGGGCTAAATTGATGCCTGATCCAGCAGAGTGTTTTTCATGTTTCTAAAAAGGAGCGCTAGCTCTCTCTCTCTCTCTCTCTCTCTCTCTCTCTCTCTCTCACCCCAGCACAGAGTTTGGCCTGCCCCTCTGCCCAGCAGCCCAATGGGAGCGCTTCCTCCCTCTCTCCCAAACAGAGTTCACCCTGCCCCTTTGTAAAGTAGCCCAATAGGATCACTCCCTCCCTCCCATTAGCACAGAGTTTGTCCTGACCCTCTGTTTGGGTACTTGGTCTCTAAAAGGTTTACCATCACTGATCTAGGCTATAGCAACAGATAACTCTACGATGTTCTCTAAATATGAATAATTATCCCAGTAATTTGTCTGTTTTCTATAAATTCAAATTGATTTTGCATGAATCACAAATATCCAATAATGTCCACACAGATCAAAGCTGGTACACTTTGACTAACATTCCTTCTTGAATTTTACAGTTTTCTATTTAGGGAGATATACTAAATAGCCCAAATGGCTGATGCTTGGCTGAGCTGACACTAAACCAGTTGAGGTTATGTAGAATCCACTCCCAGCCCAGGATGTTGTGAATTACATAGGCCTGTCCTGGCTCTAGCCTAAACTTGTGTGAGCATGAGTCCGGAGTAAGAAATTTTTGGATCTGGAATAAGCCACATTCCCACTCTTCCCATTCTCTGCTTCTTATTTTTGGATTTTCTAAAGGCTGATTTCAGTCAGTACTGTTGTGCCAGCAGACCTGAGATTAGTAAACAGCAGGGTAGTTGTCCTGGCAGAAGAAGCTTATGTCCACTGCAACTACTACAACAAGCTTATCTTTGGATCTGGATTGCATTTAGGGTTACTATAATTCCCTCTCACAAAAAAATGGGACAGAAGTAAAGGTTGTCCTTGCTCAAAAGCCAGTGGTATCCGACTCTAGGGTTCAGTGCTCATCTCTGTTTCAAACCCAAAGAGCCAGCGCTGTCTGCTTCTGCAGACATTTCCATGGTTGTGTGTCAGACATGACTAGACACTGGAGCGCATGAACACTATTTACCTTCCTACCGAAATGGCCCCTATTTAGCTACTTGCCATTTCTTGCTTTCAAACTGCTAGGTTTGCAGGAGCTGGGACAGAGACGGGAGCAGATGTTTCCATGGTCATGTGGCAGGCATGAATAGACACCAGAGCACAAGGAATGCTCCCCCCCCCCCGAAGTGGTCCCTATTTATCTACTTGCCATTTCTTGCTTTCAAACTACTAGGTTTGCAGGAGCTGGGACAAAGATGGGATATCATTCTGTCCTGCAGTATTCAGGTATTGAACTGCTGCTATAGATGCCACAAGTCAGAAAAAGACGCATTTTCCCCTCCTCCTTGTTCACCAAGCTGCTGCTGCTGCCACCTGCTAGTCATTCCAATAGAAGTGCAAGAAAAAATGCATGTTTTTTTCTTCCAAATCAAGTGGTTTGAAAACTGTGAATTTTCAATGTTTTTTATGGAATCGTGCAGGACAGTCACAAAATGTGAAGTTCACGGTTTTCCGTTACATATGGCAACTCTAATTGCATTGCCACTTCCCCATACCTGAAATTGGACTGTTGGCAACAGTGATGGGGTTTAAAAAAAATTACTACCTACTCTGTGGGCATGGTATGGTGGGCGTGGTCAGGGGGCAAGCCCAGTGTCGCACCCGAATTAGGACTACTTTATTTCAAAACTTGGATGGGTGGGGCCAGCCAGAATTTCTGCTACCTGTTCTGGTGAACTGGTGCGAACCTGCTGAATCCCACCACTGGTTGCCAACCTACCTCACAAGCTTGAATTGAATTGAATTATTTTTCTAAAGTAACTTGTAAATTTATTTATCAGCAGGACCTGTGCTCTACTGAGTTTACAACTTGTTATTATTATGTCTAGATCACACACAAAAAAAGCTGTGGGAAGTTATGTATTTAGCCCAGTGCTTATATTACTGTCCTTATATTATTAATTTTGCTGTACCCTCTTATTTTGTGGTCACCAAGTGAGGAGAATATGGAATGTAAAAACATATCTTAAAAACTGGAGGCAATTATACTATGAAAAAAACAAAACAGAACAGTGTTGAGAAGAAAGAAATAGGCCCCTTTCTATAAAAAGAAGGTACCAGTTGGTTTCAGCAACAATAGAATATCAGCATCAGATCTCACCACAGTAAGTATATACATACTGCATATATTTTTATATATCCCTTGATTGAATTACAAAATTAGGGCATGAAGCGAAAGTGGTATATGTAACATATTTTCATCTTAGTAAAGCCTTTGATGCTGTGTTTTATAAAACTTTACTTCTGAAATGAATTCAAATTGGGTTGAACAGGGACATTCATGTGAACCAAAAACTGGCAGGAGAAATCTAAACGAAGGGTAATCATGAACAGCAAGGATGTCTCTTACTGAATGGAGTACTTCAAGTTAAACTATTGATGGCTTCAAAATGACAAATGTTCACAAAGATGTAGTTCATGTATCTTTTTTTAAGCACTTCACCATGCTAAAAATGACTCAGTTCATGCAATTACAGAGTTTTTCAAAAATTGTACAATGCAGAATTTGTATTTCTCCATAAGGCCTCTGAAAGTCAAATATGAGAACATTTCATCTTCTTTAATACAGCTCCCATAGTGCCTCAGGCAATATGAACATTGGGATTTACCCCATATAGTAACTCATGAGGTCTGGGCTGCATATTGCCTTAAGCATGAAATGTGTTTTTATGTTTTCCTTTTCAATCAGAAGTCCCAGAGTGGGGTTACAATTTTATAGTGATGGCCAACCTTGTACTCCAGGTGTTCTTGGACTTCAATTCTCAGAAGCCCAAGTCAACACACCTGCTGATCATGGCTTCTGGGAATTGAAGTTCAAGAACATCTGGAGTGCCAAGGTTGGCAATCACTGCTAAGAATGAAAAAGATCAGGGACATGTACTTTTAAGAGTTTGTTTGTTCATTCATTCATTCATTTAATTCCAATACCACTCTCCTGACATTAGCTTCTCACTTGGTAGTTTCCACTCCTTAATGGGGAAAAATGCTTAAAAATCCCCAACCATTCCACAAAAAAGTCAAACTAATTAAAGATATACTTTTTTAAAATAAATAAAAACACATACAGGTGCCTAACATATAGTGGTTAACGGGAGTAGAAATGTCACAGGGCAGAATGTTCTGAAATGCTTCATTATAAAGCTCTTACCTAACTTTTCAAAAATCTGGGGGGAAAGAGCCTGGCAGAGCTGTGCTGGAAGAGCATAGCTTACTTTAAATCCTGCTGACATTTCCAACTTTGAACAACTATTAAAGGTACAAGAACTCTTTCTTTGTTTTTACTTGCTCACCCTACTCTTCAAGTATGCAATCCTAATTATAACATCAAGAGAGAGGTAAAGGTTTCCCTTGCTTGAAAGCCAGTTGTATCCAACTCTAGGGTTCAGTGCTCATCTCTGTTTCAAAGCTGAAGAGCCAGCGCTGTCTGCTTCTGCAGACATTTCTGTGGTCATGTGGCAGGCATGACTAAACACCGGAGCACATGGAGTGCTGTTATCTTCCCACCAAAGTGGTTCCTATTTATCTACTTGCAATTTCTTGCTTTCAAACTGCTAGGTTGGCAGGAGCTGGGGCAAAGACGGGAGCTCATTCCGTCCTGCAGTACTCGGGAATCGAACTGCTGACCTTCTGCCTCCCAGTCAGCATCTTAGCCACTTGAGAGAAGGGACCGTTAATGTTTTCCTCTGTGTGGTGATTCTGATAGACATCACTATTTTGGTGCAGCCCACACAAGAGAAGGTGCTGTTGGTCCAAAGGTATGAAATATCAGCTAGGGGAGATTTTTATTGGGACAGTGGTACAAAAGAAGAGTGTTAAACCCATCTTTCCACTGTGAGTTCAACCCTCTTGAAATATTTTTAAAAATAATAATAGATACCAATCCAGGTATGCAATGGCAAAATAGGTACTGGACATTATGTCTAATTTGACCCTAAAGTAATGTGTGTGTGAACATTCTTTCAGAGACCCCCCACCCAAACAAAAAAAACTTAAATTTGTATCATTTTCCTTGCATTAAAAAAGGGAGGAGTGACAAAAGATGTGTGGCTGTGGGGCACAAGAAACAGAAGAGCTCATTGCTTAAAGGCATCAATTGCCTTCAGTGTCTTTCAAAAATTTGGAATAAAGGTAAACTGAAATTGATTTCTGTGGGTCTTAAATATGACTACAGTAAAACCCCTACTTATGTAAAAAGTCTGTTCCATAGACTTTTATGTAAATCGGTTTTTTACTTAACTTGAAGCAAACCCATAGGAAAAATGAATTTTTACATAACTTGAAACAAACCCATAGGAAAAATGAATTTTTTACATAACTCGAAGCAAACCCATAGGAAATTGTGTTATGTAAATCAGGACATTTATGTACATCGGGACATGGTTTTAGTGCAAAAATCATTATGTGTCACATTTTATGTAACTCAAGGCATATGTAAGTCGGGGTTTTACTATATTGTAGTTTTACCCAACTTGATACCTCTATATTTAAAGCAGTTCATCAAAGAAAAACAGAATTTTGGGTGGAGCTGTGAGTGAATAAAGTAGTAGCTAACAACAATATGTATTTTCACGAGGAAAAATCTAAGTCAATTAAAAAAATATATGTGTGAAGAGTCTTTCTAATTCAACTATAAATGAAGTATATTTTATGAAAATTCATTTGTATTCCTAAACCTATAAGAGTAGAGCTATGCCTGAACTGTATGGGACCTCAACTCTATTTTTGCTTCCAACAATAGCTGGAAAACAAAAATTTTTTAAAAAGGTTCACATTTCTCCTCTTGAGATGAGGAAGGGTAACAGGAGGGAAACATGGTTTATAGTCACTGTAAATTCTGAACAAAGAACAAAAATATATCTCTGGAAAGGACTGCATATTAACTCTCATTTTCAAAGCACAAAATCGTGCAATAATCGTGGAGATCTGTGGGTTCTGTAAGTTCTTTGGCATGCTAATAAGCAATATGTTTACAAGAGAGACAGTCAATCTGAATAAGTAAATCAAATTATATTCAATAATATGTGCAATAATGCTTAAAAGGAAACAGCATGTTGGATTTCTAACAAGTTAAACATCATTTCGGGTGGATTCAACTTTAAACCAACATTTTCTGCCTCGTATACAATCAGATATACTGACCACTAGATTAAGATTGGAAAAGAACACTTTAAAATGAGTAAAAACACAGCCATTTGTTCCCACCAAAGCCTCCCCCCACCTTACATTTTCCATGCAGTGCTTAGACATTTTTGTCTTCATATTTGCTGGAAAAGTGAAGATAGTGGAGCTGCTGCCTTTATGTTTAATAAAATTAGGACATTCCAACATGTTCCAGTAATAAGACACAGATTAGGTGGTGCACTCAAAGCAATGAAACTCACAAGTATTAAAATCCATGGGAAGATCTTACATTTTTCCTATGCACACATCATGCAGTTGTGCTCAAATCCATTTTTTGTCTCCTGTTCTGAATATATTGATAAATTCACCATAGAGTACAGAAATGATTTGAAAGGGGAGAGAGTTTTTCAAACTACAGTCACAAGCCAAGCAGAAAATAACAAGCTTCTTTTTTCCATTCTCAAGCAAAAGAAATGAGTACAGGCTCCATTATCTCTGCAAACTGGCATTCCACAAAACAAATGGCTCCTTATCACAGTGAGACTTTCTTTTTCTTTCCATTACCTAGTTTTACGCCAGTGGTTTTAGTTATTGTGGTGGACGTCATCGAAGGAGATGTTTGCAGACCTTCCTTTGACATGTAGACGACACAGACAGTCCAGTACAGTTTGCAAAGCATTTTGGTTTTAAGCACTTCAAAGAATGCTCTCCTCTTCAAAGTCAAATTTCACCACCACTGGCCGGCTCGAGTTCCACTTCTTGCTTCGATCCTTATCCTCAAGGAACTCCTGGTAAGGATCTTTCTTTGAAATGGCTTTCTTGGAGCGAACATAACCAAAAAAGACAGTCAATGCCAAGAAAGAGTAAAACAACATGACAAAGAGAATGAAGAAATAGGCATTGTCATATGGTTTGTATTTTGATGTTTTTTCCTTTGTCGCATTTTTCCCTGCATTCAGGTTTTCTTCCAGAATCTTCAGAATACACTGAGAGATGAGGGACACAAAAGCTGTGTGGTTCATCTTCCTGCTGCTTTTGTCTAGTAGAGCAACCAAAGTTTGTCCTTTTAAAAAAGGTTGAGGATATGTAAAGACTTGGGACCTGATCCCTTTCCTGCACGCAAGAAGTTTCTCTCTCACACACATACACACACTCCACTCTCTCTCTCTTTTTTCCTCTCTCACTGAAAGTTGGAACAATCCCTTGTTGTTTCCTCTTTTAGCAAGGAATGCTAAGACACTCTCAGTGTGTCTCAGCCGCCTGGTAATAATGCATTTCTCCTGATAGGCACTAGTCCAGACCTTAAGTGGCCAGTATAAATCATGATAACACTGAAGATTATTTCCAGTGTCTTTCTCACACGAGTGAATATTTAAGGGTTCGTCTAAAATATTTGCATTCTAGACACTGGTCCATTTCTACTTTTTTAAAAAAACAAACCAGGGCATTTGTTTGCATTTTCACCTGGTGCCTGGAGGTCTTTCTCACAACTTTAGAGATAATAGATTACAATGTGCCAATCAATAAGTGGGCAGGCTGGTCTGTTGCATCATCATCGGCTGCTACTCATACCCGAGTACTGTATATATATTATATTTTTCCTGAAAATCATTTTCAGGAAAAATGCCATTGGTGTGAATTTATTTAAGGTGGATCCCAGCTTGCCATGAAGTGACCCACATACTGTGATCACAGAGCCATCTCCTGTGGCATGTATGAAATGAGCCATGCAGGATTTGACACCAGGACTGCAATGGACTGCTGTAGCCTTGAGGATATTGACAAGATTGTGCCTTCACAGCCAGTTCATCTGGCATGGCCTCTTCCACCTCCATGACTGTTGGGAATCAGAATAGTGAAGTGGTTCCTCCTCTGCTCATTTTGCCATTGGGCCCAACATGATAGCTTCAGTGGCATTTCCTCCACTAAGGGGACCATCAGCCCACCTAAAGGCGCTCATCAGCCCATGGCAGTTGGCCCCTTTAGGGACTCAGGTTATTTACTGCCACCCAACACTCGGTATTGAGTCACTGGCTATACGGTCTGCTCCTTACTGTAGCAGGATGTCTGGCCAGACATTCTGTTGGCATTTCTACTGCCTTTCATCTCACCTTAGTTACTCACAATAGGCTCAACTTTATATTTCAATAACCATTTTTAAAAAATGAAAGCCACATTCATGAGTCTTGGACATTATCAATGGAGAAGCAATGAGCCCTTTGTGGGTATTTTTCTACTTGAAATGTCCATGTGGAATCCCTGCCTTACAAACATTCATTTGGTAATCTATTGGAAGAGGAGTGGAAGCAGGTAAGGGACAAAAGTTCAAGTCAGAAAATGGCCACCAGAGAAGTTAACTACATGTAAGAATGTGTATCAAAGATTTTCAGTGACTTAATTTATTCCAGAGCTTGGAAATATTACTTTTACAGTTTACATCTGGAATAATCCTTCTGCTAACAAGGTCAGAATCTGGAACATTCTACCAATTCTAGTTTAAAAGCAAAAGTTGCAATAAACTGAATTATCTTCACTCATACCTTTTCCAAAAACTGTTCCAAAGGTGGGGAAGGAAATATTTTGTTAAATGTAACTGGAAGCAGGTAACTGATGAGACACAAACTCTAAGATGGGCTTTCTCAACCTGCAGCGATGCAATCACATGCAAGTGAATTACAGTAGTACCTCATACAACAATTTTAATCCATTCCATGGGCCTTGTTGTTGTATGAAACAATTGCTATACGATACATGCATCGTATAGCTATTTTCCCTATGGTATGCATTGTACAATGATTTATTTATTTATTGCTAAGTGTTTTTTCCCTTTGAAAAATTGTTGTAGGATTTTTTCCATAGGGAAAATTGTTATGCGGGACACTATTCCCCCCACCCCCACCCCCACCCAAAAAAAACCTAATTGTTATGAGCTTTCATTGCTATATGGGGCAATTGTTATATGAGGTTCCACTTGTACTTTGAACTGAATGGCACTTAATCTCTAAGCAAAAATGTTTGGAATTGATGTGTATGTGTTTTATCAACATCATTATTTTCAGTGAAATTGTGCATGTGTTCAGTCTCACTGAAGACAGTTTCACACATGTGTTCCAGATGTGTTGGCTGCTGCATTTCTCGTGGCATGATGATCCTCAACAGGAATCATGTGGCTACACTATATTTGGATGTGGGTTCAAAAACTGACTTTAGCTTTTCAGATGTGATAATTATTGGATGTCCTTAAGCCAGACTCTGCCCATGTTTTATTTATTTATTTATTTATTTATTTATTTATTTAATTCTATCGATATGCCTCTTTTCCCCCAGAACTGGGGCTCAAACTTGCTTATAAATTGGTTTTATAAAGACATAAACAATAAAATAGAGTAGAGTAGATTTACAAATGTTTAAATAGGATTGTATTCATTACAATGATTTAAAATATCTGATTAAATGCTAATAATAATATACATTTTAAAAGGGAGCCAACACATTTGATTGAACTCTTACAATGTGACATGCTTCATTTCTGAAGACATGCCTGTATTAAAAAAAAGCCATTCTGCTCCATTTGAGCCACAAACCTAGCATTTGTAAGCCATCACTCCTACCCAACCCTGTCTACCTGTATGTCTCCCAAGGCTGTTGGCAGCTGTAGTCTAAAACAGGCCAGTTATAGTATATGGTACAGATACCTCAGACACAGGCAGTGACAGAAGTGACATTCAAGGCTTAATATGGGAAGCCCTGCAGTATGACCTCATCTAGGAATAAGCCACGATTTTGTCAGAACATTCGGCTACAATTTGAAAACTTCCAGGGCTAAAAGACAGAAGCAGCTTTCCTTTACTATGAGGAGTATTTATTTATCACCATAGTCTCCAGAGGAGTGTTACCCAATGTAGGACTTCATTTCCCAGAAGCCTAAGTCAGTATATTGGCTGGGGAATTGATTTAGGCTTCTGAGAATTGGAATATCAAAGGTTGGGAAACAATGCTCTAGACCAGGGGTGCCCAAACTATTGGGCACGTGGTTCAGTGGGCTGGTCACGTGGGTCAGTGGGCTGGTCATGTGGTTCCTCCCACTGGAAGCAGAAGAAAAATGTGCCTTGCAATCTGTTTTGCAACAGGATGAGATAGATTTTCAGGCTGCCATTTTTTTCTGCTTAAACAAGGGGTGCCCAAACTATGGCCCATGGGCTAGACCTGGCCCCTGACGCCAATTCATCTGGTCCACGCTGCCCTTGCCACTGCTGGAAGTGGGAGTAAAACTCCCATGGACCATAGTTTGGAAGTGGGAGTAAAACTCCCATGGACCATAGTTTGGGCACCTATTCTCTAGACTGAGCCTAGGAAATATATAGGAAAGAAATATCCTATGGGGGAAAATACTGATAAATATTTCTGTGAAAATTAAATTCTTGACTGTCAGTGACAAGTGGGTTACATGGAGTGTTTGAGAGAAAGAGCATAGGGTTAAGTTGTCTTCACCAGGGGTTGTCACAGGTCATGTCTACTTGCATGATAATAGCAAAGCACAGGAGGCCATGTGGATTCCTGCTTTCTATTGTGTTTTACAGGCTTAAGTCATTCTAAAGTAAATTGTTGTTTTACAAAGGAGTGAAACCTTATCTGGCTGAAAGGGAAAAAATGAGTTGGGCAGCCACAAATGACAATGCCAGCTGTTTCTTCCTGTGATCTGAATTTGAGGGAGCCAGCCGGGAGACTTTGAAGTGGAGAACACCTCAGCCCTGCTAGCACTTGGCCAACCCAAGTACTGTTTCTCTAAGGCTGACCCCTGAACTGATTGTATGATGACTAATTCACATGCTACGATTGGGGGGTATATCAGTATCACTTATACTGCCTGCATTTGTCATTAGAGGATTGTTGTAAAAAGAAAGATGAAAGTAAAGCCTGAAATCTTATATGAGCAGACTGTATGATTTATAGAAGAAATGCATCGCCTCACATTTTAACTATTTGTTTTAAAATTTGCCTTTAAAATGATGCAAAATTCCCTGTAAAGTGCAAATGCGAAAAAGAGAGGTTGGAGGGAGAAATCTTAAGTCAAAAGCAACTACAAATTTAGCTCCCATCCAGGATCACATTCTGCTCCTCTTTCTCCTGCGCGTTTCACAATCACTGATTTGTAGGGAACGGGGCAAGGAGAAAAGAATTAGAAGCCCATATATGGGCCCCCTGGAAATTGGGGTGGTTTTTCCCCGATTTATTTCACCTGGGCAAAATAAACATTTAAATATTTATAAATCATTGCTACATCAACAGACTTCATAGGTGGATGGACATCTTCAGAAACCTGTGTTTTATTTTTTGCTTCCCATGGCCTCAATCTAATCTTTTGCTGCAACTAGAATAAACCCACTGAATCAATGGGGACTTCATAAAGTCAACATATATAAAAATTCCAACGGCCAAAATCCTAATACTGCGTGAGTTAGATAATCTCATGATCTGGCTCCAGCAATATACCAATATTACAGCTAAATAAACTGACTAAAAGCTTCATATTCCCAGCCCTTTAGGTTCTAAGGTTCCCTCAGTTTCCCTTTTGCTATGGAAAACTCCTTGGTAGCCTTGGGAAGTGGAGGTGAAGATAAAGGTTGTCCTTATCAAAAGCCAGTCGTATCCAACTCTAGGGTATGATGCTCATCTCTGTTTACAGCCAAAGAACCAGCGCTGTCTGTGTCTACACGTGTTTCTGTGGTCATGTAGCAGGTATGGCTAGATGCCAGGGTGCACTAAATGCTGTTACCTTTTCCGCCAAAGCAGTACCTCTTTATTTACTTGCAATTTCTTGCTTTCGAACTGGGGGGGGGCGTTTAATAGCCAAAAATCACCATCATGAGAATTGGGGCCATTGTCAGGAATGTGGTGGCAAATTTTTTTTTACAATTAAAGGCTTTCCTCCCTAGTCTATTCCAAAGCTCCTGAAATCTTCTCCAGGCAAAAGGGAATCCTAGAGATAGGATTCCAAAAAAGAGATAGGAAGTACTCAAATGTTAAATTCAATATTTCTAAGGTGAGATGATACCATTATCCTACTTGCCCAGCATAAATGTGCACAGCACGGTTTTGTACAATGGATCTGCTGCAGGTGAGTTCTTCTTCTTCTTCCATGTCTAGCCCAGACATGAAACTGCCAAAATGAAGCCATCTTTTGGTAAATTCATTCCGCAGTTCCTTTTGCCTGACCTAGTGTGAGAAAGATTAGCCGGCAATACAAGGTTGCTGTTATCAGGGTACCTCTTTCTTTGTACCTTTGCAGGTGAGTTAACAAATGTATTAAGGCCCAACTGTTTTGCTTTGTTTATTAAAGCACCTTTTAGCGGTGTGATTGCTGCCAAAGAGGGGGCCCTGAGGAGGGAAGGTGGAATCCTTTATTGTGTTTCCCCATGTGTTTAAATGGTTTTGAAAGGTGGTTTCTTTCAATTGACAATCAATTTAATTGCATTTTAATAATACAACTTCCTGGGTGAAATCATGTTTCATAATTTATGCTGCATAATTTCTAGCCATTTTTAGGAAATAAAAGGTTTCTGATCCCATGGGATCCATTTCCTAATGGGGAATGTATTGGGGGCCATAAGGTTGGGAGGCATCTATAATTTCTAAAAATTGCTACTGTAGGAAATCAAAAATCTTTAATTTCTAAAACATTCACTTTATCTAATGTAGTTCTGCAAACAGGAGTTGGAGCTCTTGGGTTTTTATTGTACTTCTTATTATTCATATTTTGAGCTGCCTTGAGTCCCATGGGATGACCAGTAATATCATACATATGATTTTTTTCTCCCTCACAAAATATATGAATATATTCCTGTTAGAAATATAATGCTTTTCAGCTCTAATACTGCCAAGAAATCTGCTACACCTTGCATGATGCTTTCAATGAAATGTTAGACTTTAAAAGGAAGTACAGTAATTGAATATCTGGGCAAAGTAATTTGTATTGATCCCTTGTAAATTGCAAGATACACTTAAACACAAAAGTATATGTATAGATTTTTTAATGTTAAAATGAAATAGTAAATGCACTTCTAGATATAAAGTTTATGTATATAAAGTTTATGTCTATAAAGTTGATTTAAGAATGAAGAAAACAAATATCTTGTACCTTGGATTTAATAAATTCAAAGTAACATGTAGTGGTCGATGAAGTGAAGATTCCAGAGATTTGGTTGATACTGTACTTGTTAGAAAAGTATGCCATGTGGTTCAAAAAAATGTAATCTCAATCTCATTAGTAAACTTTCCCGATTTTACAGTAGTTTCCCAGTTTCCTATGCCAAAATGTCAAGATTGATCCTGGGGTTCCTTCAATTTTGCATGCCATTACTAGCAGATAAAATATCAAAACCTTAGGTAAATAAACTGATTATTCTTCAGTGGTATTCTTGAAATGTCTAGCATAGAATCTTTAGCCACTTGAAGGTTCTTAAAATAATGGGTTGTCACAAATACAATAATCAATCCTAATATGGCAGTGAAGAGTTTGTCCCCTTGTGCTAGATTTTGAAATATTGTCTTGATTTTAAAAATCCATTGGGGAAATCCATCTGTTAGTCCCAGTAACAGCAATGCTAATAGGGACTGCTGTGGCTCAGTGGTTGAGAAGTTTGCTTTGCTAGCTGGAAGGTTCAAGATCTGAGTACTGCATGGCGGAATGAGTGCCTGTCTCTGCCCCAGCTCCTGCCAACCTGGCAGATCGAAAGCAAGAAATTGCAAGTAGATAAACAGGGACCACTTTGGTGGGAAAAGATCTTGGGGACATGAAAGGAGCCTACTTTTATTACATGAGAAATTTCTTGATAAAACAGAACATGTCTTCTACTGTAGGAATGCAATGAAGCAAACAATGTGTCAAAATAAAGTTGGAAGAAGCTGTGTTGGTGCAAATGTTTCAAGTTTAGATGAAAATTTCACTTAAATTAAAACAACATTCCCCCTTCATGCATAGACTTCCAAAGGATCAGCTGAGCTGAGTTTAGGGACTAGATGAACATAACCTGATATTTAGAAATGAACAATAAGGCTTGAGATATACCATTCACACACTGTAATTTCCAAAGTACAAGAAAGTCTTCTAGCAATGGCAGTGACAATGAATGAAGATTAAAAAGAAAGTATAAGATTAAAAGAGAAATGAACACTCAGCAGAAGGAACCGAGATCAAACAGTGGATTAACCATGTTACTTGTTGTTTCTCAGAAATTAAATAAGTATGGGGGATAAGGAATTTGTTTCCTTTTGGTCCTCAAAAAATGCCAATTATAGAAACTAAACTGCTAGGATCGCATATCAGTCTGCTTTGGAAATGTGAGAAATGGATAGGAAATATAAACAGTGGGCAATAGCTTACAGTTATGTTATGAATTAAGACTGAAAATGTATCAAGATTTAGTCACTGAATAAACTGTCATAACTAATCTCCCTTGATGAACTTGAGCAAAATCAGAATAGAAGCAATAGCTCTGTAGTTTTGTAAATTATCATTACCACGAGCTAAAACTCTTGGGCCAAGAGAGTCCTAGCTCACCCAAAGGACTGTTAGTCAGAAGGAAAGGTGGGTAAGCAAGAAGTTGACAGAGGGCTTGGCAATACATTTAATTTGGTGGCTCCACTGATGGTTTATATGCCTCCCTTCTCCTTGTATTTGGTTCCACCTTGTTGCTCCACTTCTCATAAACAGATCTCACCACCGAGTAAACTGGCAAAAAAACTGTTGTGTTCTTACTCCAGTATAACAATCATCTGCGGGGCTAAATCACCACTTGTTAAGAAGTCAACAGAGGCATTTGTTTTTGCAAACTGAGACATGCAATTTGGTGGGCAACAGCAAATGTCTAGGCCAGTGGTGATGAACTTATGGCACAAGTGCCAGAGGGGGCACTCAGAGCCCCTCTCTGTTGTCATGCACACCATTGCCCCAGCACAGAGTTCGCTCTGCCCAGCAGCCCAATGGGAGTGCTTCCTCCCTCTCCCCAGCACAGAGATCACCCCACCTCTCTGCCCAGCAGCCCAATGGGAGTGCTTCCTCCCTCTCCCCAGTACAGAGTTCACCCCACCTCTCTGCCCAACACCTCAATGGGAGCATTTCCCTCCTCCCCTGTTTGGGGTAAGGCAGCTCACATGCGGTGTGAGAGTGTGGTTCGGACAGCAGCCTGTTGAGGCTGTGGTTAAGGTAAGTTTGGGCACTCGGTCTCTAAAAGGTTTGCCATCACTGGTCTAGGCTAACTTCTTAACTTGCAACAATTTGTCACTGAGATTTGCACTGCCTGCATTACAATGGTGGGCAAAACTAACAAGAATTAGCATGTATAAGTAATTAGTCATGGTTCATGGTTATAATTTTGAAACTATTGTCATTCAAATTATAGTTACTTATGCACTGATGTGCCCTGGTGGTGCAGTGGTTAAACTGTTGTACTGCAACCAAGAAGTTGTGAGTTGAATCCTGACCAGGCACAAAGTTAACTCAGCCTTCCATCCTTCCAAGGTTGGTAAAATGAGTACCCAACATGGTGGGAGCAAAATGTCAATTAACTTATGAACCACCCAGAAAGGGCACTAAACACTTTGGAGCAGTATATAAGTGTGATTGCTTTGATTGCTTTGCTTCAATTTCCCATTTCTCCAAAATTACTAAAATAGTTATCTTTAGCAACTTTTTGAATAAATTCTGAGTGTTGGCCTGTGCTACACAGTCGCTTCTTGTCTGCCTTGTTGTTACCTAAGGAGTCACAACGTAGTACAACTCAGCAGCATGAAGAACAACACAAGCCAGTAATTGAACTGTGGGATGTGCAACCTCTACCTTTTGCAGGCGCACCCCCCAAAGAAAGACTCAGACACCGGTATATGGATAAAGGCATTGGGCCACTTTTATTGAATAATGCCCTAGTCTGAATTATAACTTTCAATTGGTGTATTCATCCAATTGTAATTCTTAAGGCAAGCAGGCCGCAGTAACACTGGTAAGGTTCCTCCCAAAATTGCCAATGGCAATTGGCTACAATGTATCCATTTGTATCAATTTGTTTGTTGATACAAACAAATTGTTGACCGGAGTCAATAAACTATCTACTGACCCCACCCTATGACGTGTATCTGTCAAATCACGGGATGATGCATGCTGAAAAGCTCCTGCCATCACCCCTTGCCTGGTTCGTCGTTGACCGGTCAAAGCTATTACACCTGTACCTGTCTAAGTGTTGGCCAGTCAATTGCGAACCTGCCGGATACCTGTGGGTCATAAATCTTTACCTTACCAGTGCTACCCGCCTAAATTGACCAAAGTCAAAGAAACCCCTTTGCTCAAACCCTAGCAACAGTGTGGGATGGGCAAAAAAGCCAGAAACCAAGGGCCAATTGTGGGTTCAGGCCAAAAATTCCCACCCGGCCCCGAAGCAACCAAAATATCACACTGTTCACTAGGGAGGGGGTGGAGGGAAAAACTTCTCCTCTCCATCGCTATTTCTAAAATGGCAGCTCGTCTGCCTCGTGGCCACCCCTTTTATAGAGGGGTGGCCACGCCCCCTAACTCACCCGGATGTCTGAGTCTGGGTGGGGGGGCCCGCAAAGAGCGCGGCAGCCATTTTGGCGCCACGCTTTCATTGCAGGCGCACCCCCCAAAGAAAGACTCAGACACCGGTATATGGATAAAGGCATTGGGCCACTTTTATTGAATAATGCCCTAGTCCGAATTATAACTTTCAATTGGTGTATTCATCCAATTGTAATTCTTAAGGCAAGCAGGCCGCAGTAACACTGGTAAGGTTCCTCCCAAAATTGCCAATGGCAATTGGCTACAATGTATCCATTTGTATCCATTTGTTTGTTGATACAAACAAATTGTTGACCGGAGTCAATAACCTATCTACTGACCCCACCCTATGATGTTTATCCGTCAAATCACGGGGTGATGCATGCTGAAAAGCTCCTGCCATCACCCCTTGCCTGGTTCGTCGTTGACCAGTCAAAGCTATTACACCTGTACCTGTCTAAGTGTTGGCCAGTCAATTGCGAACCTGCCGGATACCTCTGGGACATAAATCTTTACCTTACCAGTGCTACCCGCCACACGGGGAGGCGTCCATGATGACTCACCGCCCCCCCCCAGACCGTCAGCTCAGTCGCCAGGCCTGCTTGCACCACACCCAGAAAGAGGTACATACCTCCAGCCGACAGGTGGACCCATTCTCCTGCCTACCAGCAAAACTTTTGTAAGCCTATCCTCAGGTGTCCAATGGCTGTCTCCCAGCCATGCTCAGCAAGGGACCGAGCAACAGCCCTGTCCACTGACTGCTGGAACAGTCCAAACCACGGAGATCCACGTCTCCCCTAAATTGGTGTCTCGGCACGATGTTAGACCATAGCGACCGTGTGTAAGCCATACATGATATAAAACGCCAGGTCACAGCCCCTCGACAGTTTAGGAACAGCAGCGATCCGTATAAGATTGTTGCCGCCGAGGTGCCTATTAAGAACATCGGGCGGTCCAGCATCCCTGACGGACATCAGGAATGGCCACAGTTCCCGCCCCCTTGTGCCGCGCATACCATACCATCGCATATGTGTGGATGCACACAGCCCAAGTCGGGGTCCACTCTCTGTCACCGCAGCATATACTGCTGCCCAGTGTACATAGCTGCGGCCCACCAGCCCCACTGCCACTGGTGTGCAGAGACACACAGGATCTGTAAAAGAGGAGAAGAGGTGAAGGACATAACTAGGTACTCATACAGTGAGGAGACGTACATATAAGAAAATACGCGTACACACATATCCGCCTCCAAGTACCCCAAATGTAGCCGCGATCAACGCGACGCCTATCCTAAAGAAATGGGTGCCAAAACGGGCCCCACACCATGAAGCGCGGCACCGATCACCCTCAGTAACTGTACTTTGGTAAGGGTAGACCCATCCTGGTGGCAGAAAAACAGGCTGGGGCGCGCAGCAGGCACTGCCGAAAAATCATGTAGGGCACCAACCGGACAGATGTCTCCAATGAAACTTCGTAGCAGTCTGACTCCACTGCCTATGCTGTGCTGAACAACCTTTGAGGACCATATCCCCAATTGAGCCCACTCATGTGTGACATAGACATCGTCGAGTTCCAGTGCCCTATGAGACACATCCGCCTTACACAGATGGTACCAACTCTGGCACCCACTCACTGATGCGGAGCGCTCCAAAAAGGCTACCGTGGTAGCTGCGTGACCAAGAGCCACTTCACACCTATCCGAACATAAGTCATGCCAGCCTCGTGCAAGGTGGGTCAGAAACTCTGGCGAACTGGGGTGACGCATGTCCAGGCGGCGGACGTGTTCACGTGTCCATCCCTCCAAAACACGACGCATGCGGAAGTAACTCACGCAGTCATTGAACCCCCCCCCCACGTTAGCCATAAATGCCGGTGCCGAAAGCCTGAAGGCTATAGTACGGGGGGCCAAACCCTGACTGCGAAGATAAACATGCATTGTAAAATCTGGTCCACAGACATTGACCACACTTGAGGTAACTGTAGTTACTCGCAAAAAGTTCTAAATAGCATGAACGCATGGTGATACGCCTTACGCGTGCGAGGTGCCAATGACATGCCCGGTTCACCTCTCCTCGCCAAACGTCCAAATATCGGCCGGGAGTGGGGAGTGAAATTCATCTGCTTCCGGAGTAAGGCACGGAACCGGGGAATCTGCAGGCGGGATAAAGCAGCAACAATGTCATTATTAATACTTGGAACATGTCTGGCCCTGAACAGCACATTTAGGCGTAGGCTTCTCAAAAAGAATAGACAAACTAATGTCATGACCCCGGGGGATTTGCATGTCTGGGTGTTGACAATGTGCACCACTGCCGCATTATCACACCAAAAATGGACCACTGAGTAGGCCCACTCATCGCCCCATAGCATCAGTGCTCCCCAAATTGGGAAGAAACTCAAGGAAGGTAAGATCGCGGAGGCGATCCGTGCCAAGCCATGTGTGATGCCCTCGGCCATAAGTCCACCTACCCTCAGAGTAAACCCCCATAAGTCAGGGAGCCGGAGGCATCCGACCGTACTTGAAATCTAGGGCAGACCATAAGGTCTGATCTCCAGGAAGAGACCCCGTTAAAACCCAGGAGTAATTTGAGCCAGACCGGAAGGTCCACCCGTATGCCCCTGATCAGCCGGACCCTGTGGTGATGTTTTAACAGGCCAGCCATGGCGTCACACAGGCGCCTGGCCAATGTTCTGCCGGGTGGAACCACCCTGCAGGCAAAGTTAAGGTGGCCATGAAGTAATTGCAGCTCACGAGGGAACACTTTATGCTTGGCAATCAATGCCAAAATCGCAGCGGAGATCCGAGCCACCTTATCCATGGTTAACCCGGATGCCTGTGTAACAGAGTCAAGTTAGAAATGTGAGCTTAGTAGCTGGGCCCTCGGTCTTTTCAGGCGCCAAGGGGACACCCAGTTCCCACCTGAGTGTCTGAAATGTAGTGAGGAGACGCGTGCACATGTCTGAGCCCCGTTCACCCCCGAACCAAAAGTCATCGAGGTAATGGGCTAGAGACCGAGACCCCGACCTGCGAGCAAAGGCCCACTGAATGAAAGTACCGAATCGTTCGAATGACGAACATGAAATAGCGCAGTCAGAAGGGGTTGGCCTTATCTAAGTAAAATTCCCCTCGGAACCTAAAAAAAAAAAACCCCAATAGCTCAAAATCCATTGGGTGCACTGGCAGTAATCGGAAAGCCGAGTGCATATCACACTGTGCCAGGAAAGCACCGGGACCGCATGAGGGGCTGAACAAACTACGTGTACCTGACTGAACAAGGTCATCGGGAATGGCATCCCTGACCGGAGAACCCACAGGGTAAGCTAAATGGAGGATTAAACGACATTCACCCTGGTTCTACCTCGGTACTAGTCCCATAGGGGAGACTTTCAAATTAGGAAAGGTGGTTCCAAGAAGGGGCCCGCTACTCACATAGCCTCAACTCCCTTAGCTGTGCTCAGTGGAGCAACCTCTTCGTTACCTTTCAAGGGAACTAGATTAGTAGCATCTTGGGGCCCCTAACACCCCCGAATGGAATACAAAAGCCCCATTGGAAACCCTCCAGCAGGTACCCCGCATCATCCCTTCTTGGATGAGCTGAGAGCCATCGCTCCAGCATGAGTACACTAATTGGGGAGGGGGGCTTTGACAAGGCTAGTTCGTTCAGACGGAGCTCTGATCGCCCCCTGTGCACCCCTACCTCTGCCCCATAACCCACCAACCCGCGGGCACGCGGAGGCAGCGTAGGGGCCAGCGCAAAAGGGGACACCCGAGTCGGTAATGACACTGGCACTACACGTCGCTAGCTGAGCAGGTCGAACACAGCAGGCGGGCTGGAACTCCCTGCCCTACCAGTTAGCGTGGAGCCTGTGTCTGAGCAGCCCGCTGCACAACATGACCACAATGGTACCTATCACCAGGCGCCAGTCACGTGGGAGTCATGTACACGAGCAACAATTGCTGACAGGGCTCATCCCACCTCCTCTCAGGATGTAGGGCCACCCTCATCCAAATTCCTCATCGTAAGCCAACTGCGATGGGCCCATAAATCAACCATCGCCCTGTAAATATTATCAAGGGATTGAACCATCGGGATGGCCCAATCAGGCCGGGCCCTAAGGCATACCACCATATATATAAGGTATGCAGGCAACCAGTTGGCCCAGGTGCACGGTGGCTTACGACGACGGGACAGCTCTTTGTCTCTGTCGTCCTGTCCCTCTCTCTCCTCCTCAGTGGGCTCACAGTTCAATAGGGAGAATATCCACGTATTCCCCTCCAGATCTTATCCCTCGTGACCTGCGACAAATGATCACCCAGGGGCAAGGAATAACCAGCCGTCGGCAAAGCCATTGACGGCACATTCTGTATAAAGGGCATACGCAGCAGGGCCTGGACAGCCCCTGCGATGCTCGGCACTGCCCCAGGGGCGGACACCCCCGCCCTTAACGAGGGACCATTTAGAAACCATGGGATACTGGGATAAGATGGTAACTGATGCCCGCTCGCATCAAGTTGACGAGGCCAGGGCCACTGAACCCCACCACCGTAAGTGGGCTGGTGTGTTGGTGCACTTAAATTGAACCTGATACTCACTAGGTGCACCCCCGTGAGCCGCCCCCACCGGGGGTTCCGGCCCACGGTGGGCGTCGGAGCTCGCGACCGGAATCGAGCTCTGGGATCACCCCCGACTGCTCCCAGCCTGGACATCAGGTAGAACGGGGAGCTGCAAGACACCAGCTGGGCCGGCCAGACCGTCTCACGCAGCTCGACCCGGTTGGCCGCCCGCTGAAGCATAGCGGCCGGCAAGATAGCCGGGGTCAATGAAGGGGCCCCTGTTGAATAAAGAGAAGCGCCCCCCGCTCCCCAGGAGGCTGTGCAATGCCCAAGGATGCTTCCAGCACTGCTAAACGTGCTGACAGAGCATCCACTGCTACAGAGCCCCCAGCATAAGGCGGGCCGGGTGGGCCGGACGGCCCACTAGGCAGTTGGAAAGGTAACCCGAAATGGCGAGCCAGGGCCAGAATAGGGCCATGCCCAAAACTCCGGCCCATGAGGGGCCGGAGGGGGAAACGGGTTGTATGCCCACACCAGGCCCTCCCACGCTGCCCTGACCCATGGCCAGTAACGGCGGGCCGGGGGCCGAAGCCCCTGAGGGGCCGGCCTGTAGCCGGCCAGCCACCGAGCTGGAGCCTGGCTGCCAAGTGCCAGCCTGAATCGCCTCACCGGTATCAGTGGGCAAGGCTGGCGTAGTGCCCTGCCGCGGGGGCGCAGCCCTGGTCCTCCGACCCGATGGCTGTCCCCCGTCCTGCGCAGGGCCAGGAAAAGTCCTCCCCTTTGGCCGTGGCTTCGTCGCAGGTGCCTTCCGTTTGGGAGGCATATCCCCAAAGAAATTAGGATCCCTTTCCAGGGATCGCAAGCCTAGCGCCAAAAGCACGCGGTAGCCAAGCAAACCGAGGCTCTGCGTGTATCAATCCTCCCGTCCCAGCCGGGAAAGGATCGAGGCAAAAAGCCGCAGGCTACAGAACAAACAGCGACGGAGAAAACTTCTCCTCTCCATCGCTATTTCTAAAATGGCAGCTCGTCTGCCTCGTGGCCACCCCTTTTATAGAGGGGTGGCCACGCCCCCTAACTCACCCGGATGGGGGGCCCCGCAAAGAGCGCGGCAGCCATTTTGGCACCGCACTTTCATTAGTGAGACTACAGCACACAATTATAAAGGTAACTAAAAAGTTACAGTTCTCCATTAGTTATTAAAGAAAGAACTACCCAAAAGAAACTACTTGTTATCTGTAACTGGCTTTTAATAGATTTTACAATCTTCTTGTTTCTAAGCAAGTTCCAAAAACTACCAAAAGCTTCCTAACTATTTTTCAGTTGACTGTTTCAGGTCTGTGACATCGTAGTAAATCTTTGAAAATGTTGCACCCGTGACTACAATTCAGGTGTCATCACAATCTCTTCTGTCATTGGTTCAGATAGTTTAACACCACAGCCTCTAAAGTCAGGCATGTTCAGCAAGCCTTTATCCCAAAGCTGATTATTTTCACATCATGGGGAAATATTTCACCTTAAAATCTTTGATTTGAGTGCAATCTTTGTATCTCATTTATGGAGATCAACTGAAGACCCAAGCTAGATTAGACACCATTTACCGAGTCCCCAGTACAGCTTAGAAATTTGTATTTGGACTAAAGTTGTCAATGCTGGGATTCTGAAACTATAAAACAAATTTTTTTTAAAAAAAAAAAGTTTTGGATCCATTTGAGATCAACAACTGGATTTAACCTGTTACATGGTCACACCCATTCCAGTGTTTATCAGAGGTTTCAGTGAGGCAACATATGCCTCTGAAAACAAAATATGAAGCTGCCTTATGCAAAAGGAAACCACTGATCCAGTTCAATATGGCCAACCTTAACTAGGAGATTTTACACACAGCACGTGTGCTTTACCACTAAGGCAAGAAGAGCTCTTTATACATATTCAGAGAGAGAGATCCACTAGCACTCGGTTCTCACAAGAAATGGCTTCTGTGCTTAGACTACAAGGAGACCAGACTTACCTTGAACTCCTAATAGCTTGGTCAATTTGCAATGTTAATTTGTTTATTTATATTATATATATTTCTTTGACACTGCCATGCCACCTTACTTGAGTGCTCAAATTCAAGGTGACATACACAGAATTCCCAGTTAATTTGTATGCCAAGCACTGAACCAGTTGAGACCAGCTTAGCTTCAGTGCCCTGCTCTATCCATTTAGCTTGTTGTGTTTAGTTTGTGGCCAATGTCTCCACGTGTTGTGTAGCATTAGCTGGATATACAAATATTCCCACATTTTGAGGTTTAGTTTGCATGCAGTTCAGGTTGTCACAATAGTTTATTGAAGTTGTCGCATGTGCCAGTTCTTCTGCTCTGTGGAAACCTGTGGGTCAGACAGTATATTATTGAAACCGTATGTTCTTGTCTTTACTGTAGCTTCAATGGTTCTTGCATTCATCAGATAAGTGAGGGAACAGCAGAACTGTCTCCAGACAGTTTACCAACTGAGAAAAAGTAGCAAATGGAACTATGAGTCATCCAAATCAAGGTAATTCTTTAACCCAAATGTACAAATTTATTATGTTCTATAAATGAGCAAGTCCCATATGCTCCTCATAAGGAAAAAAAGGATGATCAAATCAATGACCTAATCTAAAGACTAACTGGCTATAGGAAGTCACAAACTGTCCCAGGGTGCAGCTGCATTAGCACCCAGGACTGATCTAGCCTAGCTTGCTTTGGAACAGTGCATCTTGATTAGAACAATCTAATCCGATTAGATTAGAGCAATCTAATCAAGGCACACTATTCCAAAACCTATATTAGGAAGTGGCTTACTAAGCAAGCCACTTCCAGATATTGGCACATTAATTACTTTTTCTGCTCAGCAGAGGACAGGATGAGTGGAAATTTTTTTCACTCTTTAAGACTATTGCTAATGTGGAATTTCAGTTATTTTAAAAAATTATTTGCCTCACCAGTTGAGAACACCTGCAACCAAAGCCACCACTGTGGATTTGACTGTAAGGGGTTTCTTGGCCAAATAGGCAACAATTTTTTAAAAATATTAAGCTAATAGGTGAGCCATTATTGGCAAACTAATCATTTTCCTGTAGTTTTCTTTGCCTCACTGGCCAAGGAACCCCTTAGAGGCAAATCCACAGTGGTGGCTTTGGTCACAGGTAGTTTCTTGACCAAGTGAGTCAAATAAATTATTTTTTTAAATAACTGACTTTCCAATTGGTCTTCAGAAGGGATGAGTTGGAAAACTCTAGTAAGAACTTGTTATGTATTGAATGAATGTTGCAAGGTTCCCTTTAACAGAATGTAACCAGTCAATGTATCCAATTGTATCTAATCAAAGACACATTGTAGCAAGCTGTATAAGGATACGAGCTAAGTGGCCACAGGTGGCAGCAGTGAGCATCCGGCTCACATGGTACAGATTCCCCGAATACCTGAAGAGTGGGATACCTTCCCGCCACGCCACACCTGGAGAAGATGGGTGTGACGATCTATGACGTCACGCGGACAGTAGCCAATGAGCTACCACCCGGGATATTCAAATGTACAGTGTACTATAAATAGAGCTGTGTTGTCCACCATTGTCTCATGTTCACCCTGACCATCATGCAATAAAGTTGTGTTTAGCCCTATTGCGGCTCTTTCTTTGTCTTCCTTACAAGACACCAAATTGGCGACGAAGGTGGGATGGCGTCCTGAAAAGTGAACATCGCGCCCTTTGACACCACGAAGCCAGAGAAATGGGAACTCTACGAACAGCAGTTCCTCTATGCAATGGACCTCGAGGGCATCGAGGAGGAAGCCCAGCGCCGGGCATTCCCTCTGGCCCAGTGCGGCCTGGAAACATTAGAACTGGCAACGAACCTCCTGACACCGAGGCCACTCAGGGAGGTACCCCTAGATGAGATCCTCGCCGAGCTGAGAAAGCACTTTCGCCCGAAAGTATCAGTGTTTCCGGCAAGGCTGGCCTTTCAGCAGCAGTGCCAGCGGGCCGGTGAGTCCGTGGCTGACTTCGTGGCAGCCCTGAGGGTGGCTGCCATGCCTTGCTGGTGGGGAGCATCCCTGAGCGAGGCGCTGGGAGACAGGCTCCTGCTGGGCCTGCGAGATGAAGGGGCCAGGAAAAAACTACTGGCCAAGGACGAGAGCATCTCCTTCGAGCATGTCCTGCACATCGCCCAAGCCGCCAAGTCAGTGCAACAAGGCGAACAGGTGTCCTGGGCCAGGACCGCCGCAGTTGGGGGCTCCCGCTGGCAGTCCCAGTCCACAGCTGTTCCTCCCATGGAGAGCAGGGGCCCTCCGAGTCCACCACATCCGCCTCCGACTTCAGCGAGGATGATGCAGAGGAGGCCCGAGGTTCGAGACTGCACCAGAGAGGACCGCCGCTGTGATGGATGTGGGGCATCCCACGACCAGAGCTGATGCCCATTCTGGAAGGCGGAGTGCCACAACTGCGGGCAGCATGGGCACATCGCAAAGGTCTGCAGGCGGCATCGAGATGACAGCAAGGGCCAGGAGGAACGGTCCCAATGGAAAGCAGACAGGGTCAGCAGAATCTTCAACAACGATGAGCCCCAGGAGCACCGTGTGTCTCAATGAGTTCCGACAACCATGACCAGGTGGTTCACAGCGTGCCTTTGAGGCACCCCTGTTTCTTTGTTGAGGTACTGATACAAGGGGTCCCAGTAAGAATGGAGATCGACTCGGGGTCGTCGTACTCCATCATCTCCCACCAGGAATTTTTGCGCATTCCCCCCAAGTCACACCCCAAACTGAAGGCCCTAAAGACTAACTTGCGGGACTTTCAGGGCAAAAGCATCCCAGTGTTGGGAGTGGGGGAGTTCAAGGTGCAGTTCAAGAGGTGCTCCGCGCAGTTGCCCCTAGTAGTCTTAAAGGAAGGGTCCTGCTGCCTCCTGGGTACGCAGTGGTTCGGCTCCCTGGGGGGGTTTTATTGGGTGCATGCACGCCGTGCAGGTTGACCCGATGACGGAGGCGTGTAACGCACACCCTGCCATCTTTGACAAGGGGCTAGGGAAGTTCAAGGGGCCCCCAGTTTCTTTCGACATGGATCCCGACATCCGATCCATCAGACTGAAGCCAAGGAGAGTGCCTTTTGCACTAAAGGACAAAATTGAGACTGAACTGGACAAACTGGTGGGTCAGGGGATTTTGGTACCGGTGGATTCCGCTGAGTGGGAAACCCCCATTGTTATGGCGCTCAAGGCTAACAGGGAGGTCAGAATCTGCGCTGACTACAAGTGCACGATTAACAAGGCAATTCGCCCAAATGCGCATCCGGTGCCAGCAGTAAGTCATCTGTTAGCAACTTTGCAGGGGGGGAGGTGTTTCGCCAAGCTAGACTTAGCGCAGGCATATCAACAATTAACGGTGACCCCAGCTGTAGCTGCCGCTCAAACCATTGTTACTCATAAGGGAGCCTTTAAAGTGACGCGCCTCCAATTCAGCATAAATTCGGCTCCAGGTATCTTTCGGTCCCTCATGGAAAGATTGTTGAAAAGGCTCCCAGATGTTTTCCCCTACTTTGACGATGTTTTGATAACAGCGGGAGGGAAACAGGAATTGGCCAAGAGGTTAGACCGGGTACTAACCGTGTTCGAGAAAGCAGAGCTCAGGTTGAGAAAGGATTGTGTGTTTTTCGCTGAAGAGGTAGAGTTTCTGGGTTTTCGAATAACCCCTGAGGGTATCAAACCAGCAGAGTCAAAGGTGTCGGTAGTGCAGGATGCCCCACGCCTCACCACCAAGGCCGAACTACAGTCCTTCCTAGGACTCCTAAATTTTTACCACTCTTTCCTGCCGGGAAAGGCATCGGTAGCAGAGCCGCTGCACAAGTTACTCAAGAAAGATGTGGTTTGGCGGTGGGGGGACAGCCAGGAATGGGCATTCCAAGGGCTCAAGCAGCTTTTATCTTCTGAGGCTGTCTTGACCCACTTCGATCCAAAGAAACGCATTGTGTTAGTCTGTGATGCCTCACCGGTGGTGGTGGGGGCAGTCCTCTGCCACGTGCTAGAGAGCGGGCGAGAAGCCCTGGTGGTGTTCTATTCGAGATCCCTGTCCAAGGCCAAGCGCAACTACACACAAACATATAGGGAAGCCCTGGCGATTGTTGTAGGAACCAAAAAGTTCCACGATTTCCTTTATGGCAGATCGTTCACAGTCGTGACCGACCATAAGCCCCTGCTAGGGATTTTTACCACAGACAAGCCAACCCCGCAGATCTTGTCCCCAAGGATGCTGCAATGGACCATTTTCCTCAACATGTACCAGTATGCGTTGACCTACCGTCCCGGCAAGGAGATCAGCCATGCCGACACCCTTTCCAGGTCACCCCTCCCACAGGCAGGGGACCCAGAGTGCGAAATAGAGCAGGACCACCAGGTGCTCCTGATCGAGGCCCTAGAGTCGCCCCCGATTCTGCCAGCTAAGATCGCCAAGGCTACGGCAAAAGACAAGTCATTGGCCCTAGTCAGTTCATGGGTACAAAAAGGCTAGCCAGCAACCTCCCCTATGGAGGAATTCAAGGTTTATGGTAGGTGGAGAGATGAGCTCTCCTTAGAAATGGGCTGCCTACTCTGGGGGCACCGGGTAATAATCCCCGAAGTTCTGAGGTCTCAGGTGCTCAAGATGCTGCATATCAGCCACCCAGGGATCGTGCACTCCAAGGCACTAGCTAGAAGTTACGTCTGGTGACCCAAACTGGACGCAGACATAGAACACATGATTGGCACTTGCGAGAGCTGCCAGAGCACCCGGCCCGAGGAGTCCCGACTTCTGCACAGAGAATGGGACACAGCCCGGGGGCCGTGGTTGCGTCTACACGTGGACTTTGCGGGTCCCTTCAGGGGCACCCATTTCCTTATAATAGTGGACTCTTACTCCAAATGGTTGGAGGTAATCCCGAAGGCCAGTACATCATCAGCTGCGATGATGAAACAGTTACGGAAGGTATTTAGCTGCTTCGGGTTACCTGACGTACTTGTGAGTGATAACGCCACAACTTTCACGTCGGTGGAGTTCCAGGGTTTCATAGAGATTAACAAAATTCGCCACATAACTGCGGCCCCTTTTCACCCCGCTACAAATGGTCAAGCGGAACGCCTGGTGTGAACAACTAAGGACGCACTGTGTAGGATGGGCCCCGGGGAGTTGAACTTGCAACTTTGCCAATTCCTATTAAGGTATCGTATAACCCCCTTAGCATCGGGTCTGTCGCACGCCAAACTCCTTATGTGGAGGAAACCCACCACGATCCTCTCGAGGTTAGACGCAACCAGGTTGGAGGACACGGGTAGAAATATAGAAACGGGGGCACCAGGAGTTTCGAGATCGGCGAGGCAGGGCATTGCCATAACTACGCAGCCAGCGGACCTAACTGGGTGCCTGGAGTAGTGGTCGGGCAAACAGGGCCAGTCTCCTACAATGTCGAGACAAGCACAGGACTTCTCTGGAGGAGGCATGCCGACCAGCTCAGGGGTAGGATAGTAGGAAGGCAAGACTTGAGTGACCAAGCAGAGCATTCAGCATTAGGGTTCTCCCCCACCCGTTTATCCCAAGGGGGAGACGCAGACCACAGAGGGGAGGGAAATGATACAAATCCAGATCCTTTTGACCCCCCGGGTAACAAGAACAATTTGGAAGAGACGGATTTCGAGGAGCTGTTAGACTTTGAGTTAGGAAACCAGGGGGATTTTTCGGAGTGGTCCCCCACCCGTCCAAGCGAAGAGCGGGGTTTTTCTTTAGTCCCTGGAGCCCCCGGTTTCACATCCCTGGAGTTTACTCCCACACCTAGACCTCCCCAATCCCCGGCTCAGAACTCGTAGCCAATCGCTAATGAGTTATACTCTCCCATTGCAGGACGAGGACACAGTAGTCAGGAGCGTGCAGGGACTCCGGCCCCAAGTGCGGCCACCACTCGCCCAAAGCGAACATGCGGGAAGCCTCAATGGCTGAAGGACTTCATCCTCACCTAGGGGGGGAGGGATGTTATGTATTGAATGAATGTTGCAAGGTTCCCTTTAACAGAATGTAACTAGTCAATGTATCCAATTGTATCTAATCAAAGACACATTGTAGCAAGCTGTATAAGGATGCGAGCTAAGTGGCCACAGGTGGCAGCAGCGAGCATCCGGCTCACATGGTACAGATTCCCCGAATACCTGAAGAGCAGGAAACCTTCCCACCACACCACACCTGGAGAAGATGGGCGCGACGATCTATGACGTCACGCGGACAGTAGCCCCTGAGCTACCACCCGGGATATTCAAATGTACAGTGTACTATAAAAATAGCTGTGTTGTCCGCCATTACCTCATGTTCACTCTGACCATCATGTAATAAAGTTGTGTTTAGCCCTATTGCAGCTCCTTCTTGTCTTCCTTGCAAGACACCATGTGGGCTACAGAGTGGGATAAATTCCCATGTAGCCAAGCTCTCTGTTCCTTGGAGTGAAAATACAATAGCAGGAAAATGAGTAAACACTCCATTAGTTACATAAAACCTGGGGGAAATTTTAAGGTGTTGTTTTCTCCATCTTAGATGTTACACCTGAAAATTAACTTTGTTGCTATTTATATTGCTTTATCAAAAACAACTGGTTATAGGTAACTACACTACTTTTATCTAATTACTTCCAAATTCTGTCTAGAATGTGTCCCTGAGTGAAAGGACCTAAGACAGATCCCATTCCACCTGTGTTGAGAGAGAAGTAACATGGAAATGAAATTAAATTAAAGGCATCTGATATCTGTTGCTCAGTTCTGATGCTCCGGCCTCCATGCAGTGAAGATGGAACAGTAAAAAATCTCCAGCAGAAAGTCAACTGTACTCATATAGATTCACTGTGTCTATTACCAGACTTCTAAATAGAGTGAAAAGGACTGCAGCAGCTCAAGTGGTTAAGACACTGGACTTGATGACTGGAAGCTCAGCAGGTGAGCAGTTCGAGACCCTAGTGCTGCATGACAGAATGAGCTCCCATCTCTGTCCCAGCTCCTGCCAACCTAGCAGTTCAGAAGCAAGAATTTGCAAGTAGATAAACAGGTACCACTTCGGTGGGAAGGTAAACAACTCTCTGTGCACTCCAGTGTCGACGGATGCCAGCCACATGTCCATGGAAATGTCTGCAGATGCAGACAGTAATGGCACTTTGGCTGTAAACAGAGATGAGCACTGAACCCTAGAGTCGAATATGACTGGCTTTCAAGCAAGGCCTTGTTTTACTTCCACTTCTGGGAGCAATGAGCGAGGCGTGGACTGGATGAATTGGTGTTGGGCACCAGATCTGGCCCATGGGCCATAGTTTGGGCACCTCTGCCTTAGTTTCTGATTGGCCTACTAATTCAAGATTCCTTGAGGGAAACTTAGAAGAATTAAATTGATCTGATTTTGTTGCCTAAGAATATCCCAGTTTCCGCTCCCTAAGCCCAGTGGTTTCCCCTCAATAGTCTTATTTTGACTGCCTCTGTGTTTTTATCTTATCTAGCTCACAGAGGAATGTGAAAAGGGCTCAGCTGCAAATCGTAAGCGTACAATGCCAAGGCAGTATTTCAATAGCTCTCGTGTTTTACAAACCCCATAACCTAGCCCAGAAAGGAGACTGTTTCTCTGAAATGTGCAAAGTCTAGAAAAGTCCAAAGGGATGTAGTTGTGTGTAAATCTAAAGAAGTGCCCAATCTCATTCAGTGAAGGGTTTATCTAGCACAGCTTCCTAGCAATAGCCAAATATCTCTTAGGATAAAAAAATAAAACCCTCACAGTTTTCCCTCCAAGCATCTGAAACTCAGACATATTCTCCTTCTCATGATGCTAGTTCAATTTAAGCACTTACAGCTAATAACAGTTCAGAACATAATTTGAAAGTGCCATTGCTGTACCAGGTGGAGTACTCTGGAAGTTGCAGTATGAAAAGGTAACATTTCCAAGCCTATGTTAAGTATTCTGTTTCCCAGAAAAAATGTGTAATTTTCAAAACTTTAAAATATGAATAAATGACTTTCGACCTTCTTACATCATATCTCTGTTCCAAAATTGTTTTTAGTATCTTTTTTTTTTCTGAGGAGAAAGAACCTGTAAAGGGTTTTTCAGCATTCATGTGCTTCATGTATTTTCAGAGTACAGTGTACAGAGTACAGTGGTATGTAATATACACTATATATATTAATATATATAATGATTTTTAATCCATTCCACAGGTCTTGTTGTTGTATGAAACAATTGCTACACAATACATGCATCGTATAGCGATTTTCTCTATAGGATGCATCGTACAATGATTTTTTTTTTGTAAGTGGTTTTTCTCATTGAAAAATTGTTGCACAATTTTTTCCATCGGGAAAATTGTTATGCGGGACACCATTCCTCCCCCCCCCAAAAAAAACAAACACACACAACCCTAATTATTATTCAATTTTGTTGCTATACGGGGCAATTGTTGTATGAGGTTCCACTGTATGTTAATTTGTTGTTATAACATGCTGGCTTTCAATTAATTAAGGTTCGTGTACTATTTAGTAGGGGCATGATTCAAATCTCTTATCAAGAAGTCAGCATCACTAAGATGACATTGTAAAATTAACAGATTTCTGTTTTTATTCAAGACCCTAAGGAGAATCATTTACTTGAAGGCAAGGATCATAGTACTGTATATTATAGTGCAAGAGACATTAGTAATTAACAGGCAAAACGATGGTTTTCCCTGAGACATAATGTAATTGATCACACTAATTGTCAAGAGATTTATAATTGCTGCAATAATACATACATATTTATTGCATAATACTTATAATGAAGCCCTTCTTATAAGTCAATTATTATTTCTTTTTCCCTTCTATCAAATTAAGTAACAACTAAATTTAAAAATGGAGTGTAGAATTTAACATTTTTATTTTTAAAAAATTGTTTGAAACAAGTTGTTTTTAAAAAGTGATCTGTTATTCCAGAAATAAAAAATACTGACCTAAAACTGGAAATCTTACATTTTTAAAAAAAATAAAGCAAGAAAGAAACCTAACTAAAATAATATAAAATCAGATTAAAATTAACTTCAACCATTGATGTTTAGGTAGGTACCTGTTCCTCTGTATAATCCTTGCAGATAGTTTCATCTGCAAGGAACAGAAAGAATTTCATGGAACAGTAGGAATTTCATTGCTACTGTACAAAAAAGTTGGATATTGGAAACACTGAGTGTATTTAAAGAATACGCAGTATTTTACAGAAAATTCTTCTGGACCCACAGAGTGGAAGGAGAAATTGCCTCTTCTGATCCAAAAAAGTGGACAGGGAAAATGCCCACTTGTAATAATAATAGTAGAAGAGGAGCTGAGAACACTGAATAAGCCTCTGAGCTACTTCCAGATCCAAGACAAGGAAGCTATAGTTCTGTCCTTATCAGTAGATGTTGTTCCATATTTGCGTATGAGGCTAACTTGATTAAATTAGCCTGTAAAGGTCAAATGAAATATGTCTTCCCACTTATATTTTGATTGGTCCTGACGTTGCTTGATAGGCTTGATAATAAGTTAAGCCTGCCTACAATGGCCTTGTGCTTTAGACCTGAGGTTTGCAACCCGTGGCCCATGGGCTGGACCCAGCCCGCAGTGCCATTTCATGTGGCCCACCGCCTTCGCTCCCACCGCTGCTGCCGCTGCTACTGCTGCCGCTGCTACTGCTGCCGCTGGTGGAAGTGGCAAAAACAGGTGAAAATGTACTGCCCTCACTCCTGCCGCTGCCATGAGAAGCAGCAGAAGCAGTGAAAACAGCTGAAAACATGCTGTAAATACACCCACGGCTGTTGTAAACGTGTTTACAACAGCTGTGGACATGTTTTATGGCAGTGTTTATGGTGAGGGAACCACGTGTCCAGCCCGCTCAGTTGTCTCAGATGCAGGAAATACTACAGGCCAGGGTGAGTTGATGCAAATTTTCTTCCCTGTTGACCACTTGATACAATTGGAAATATGAATCAGCCCAGAGTCCCACTGTCCTAATATTGTATATGGATTTTCCTCCCCGCCAGAATCTCTTCTCCTTTTTTTAAAAAAAAAAAAATCAAATCCCTTTGCTTTAGTTCAAAGTGTGTGATCACTTTGAACCAATGCAGAAAAGGCAGACCAAGCAAATGTGTTTGCATGCACATGTGGGCACACACGCACGCATGCACACACGCACGTGCACGCACACGCACACAAGAGAAGCACCACAATTCACTTCACTCTACAAAGCCTCCCCTCTCTTGCAACACTTCTTTTTAAAAGAAAGCAGTTTTCTGTTGAGGGGCAGTCCAGTTTATTTAAGTAATTAACTATTTTTCACAGGTTCACAAACCCCACAGGAAAGATAACTTTTTTTCTTGTTCACTTATAGCTTTCCTTTATTTCTCTTTCAAATTGCCATTACAGCAGCAGTATTTCATCTTTTCATTTAAGGTAATAAAAGATGGGAGAAAAATCATGGAAAACCAGCATTTCCACCCTAATACTACAATTTTCTCACAGGTAATATTAGTGTGGGGAATTTCCTCAGTTTGTAGTTCAGTGCTAGATCACTTACTTTGCATTCAAAAGGCTTCAGTCCTTGGCATTAGCATCAGAAGAGCAATGCCAGGTGGTATAGTCTACAAAGTGGGCCAATGGCCTGACTCACTATTAAGTCTTCCTTCCTTCCTTCCTTCGCTTGCATCACTCTATTAAAAAACCCTTTAAATCATGTAACTCATGAACTCTACCAGCATCCCCTAAATTAACAGAAGAAAAAGAAAGGGGGAAATGGGGGGGTTGCCTCTGAAATGCCCCTTTGCTATGTAAGAGGCATGGGACTTTTTCTTTTCACATGTTGTGCACCTCCCAGAATCACTGGGGACTTCCTATATCCCCAATTCATTTTAATGCAAAATTAGGAACTGGAGTGTACTTTTGGGTTCCTATAGTGCAGGGGTTCCCAACCTTTTCAATCCAGGGGCCGAGTCACGCTCTCTCAGTCATCTTCGAGGGCCAAACAGCCATTTTGCCATGCCTGCATGATGGGAGTGGGCATTTTGTCCCAACAGCTTCTTGAATTTATTTATTTATTTATATTCATATTTATATAGCTGCCCAACTCACAAAGACTCTGGGCAGCATACAATCTTAAAACCCTTAAAACAAGAACAACCCCATTAAAACAAATTACCCCACTAAAACCCCCACACATTAAAAAGTGGAAGATTACTTGAATGCCCTTGGGGGGTGGCGCCATGGGCCAGATCCAGCCCACGGGCCTTATGTTGCGAACCTCTGCTATAGTGGGAGAAAGGCTGTAAATTACACACATGCATACATACATACATACAGCAAAACCCCTACTTACATAAAAAGTCAGTTCCATAGGCTTTTGCTTAAATCATTTTTTATATAACTCGAAGCAAAAAATATTTTTTTACGTAACTCAAAGCAACCACATAGGAAAAATGAGATTTTTATGTAAATCGAAGCAAACCCATAGGAAAATGAATTTTACGTAACTTGAAGCAAACCCATAGGAAAAAGAATCTATGTAACTTGAAGTAAATCTATAGGAAATCGTGTAAATTGGGACATGGTTTTAGCACAAAATCATTATGTAAGTCGAATTTTATGTAACTCAAGGCATATTTAAGTTGGAGTTTTAATGCACATACATGCAGTACATGCAGTACATGCAGTACATACATACATACATACATACATACATACATACATACATACATACATACATACATACATACATACATACAGTACTGTGCAAAAGTCTTGAGAGGTTTGAGAGGAGAGTCAACATAAAACTCTAATTTTAATGTTTCTAGGTAGCTTGCCCCCAACCCAAAAAATACTGTATCACTCATTGAATTTTTCCTAAACTAACTGGGTGATGGCCTAAGACAGTACTGAACATACACAGACCTTGTGGAGTATGAAGGCTGCAACATTAGGCTTAGCCATACAAGTTCCAAGGAGGGACATGTGAGGCCCTTGGACCTGAAGACTGTACATTACACTAAATTAATATTGCTATATGGTAGAAACCTTTAAATGTCCAAAAATAGAAATGCTCCATGGAAATTAGTTGTTGATAGTGGCTTATGCAACTCATACATTTCAAGACCAGAAGCAAAGGATGCTTGACAATTTTTATAGCTGTTTATTCATTATAAATAGTAAATATTTACTGCACTTTTATATGAGACCTTTTTACAACACACGTGTTGTTGGAAGAGGCTGTCACAGAAAGATATTATTTCATTTGTTCCATCACCCTTTAAGACCAATGTGTGAACTAATCTTTGTACTATCATCCTAGACTTACTCACTACTTTCACTGAGTTGAATGCTAAAAGGAATGTAACTGTGCCCTACCCTCATTCATTGTTCCAAGAATAAAGTAAAATAAATAACACTGCCTGCCATCTTCCTGTCCCTCCTAACATTAAAAAAAACCACCAAATTTATTGACATTTGAAAATGTCACAACACAAAATGAATGTAAACCTTGATTTCTGTTGGAGTTTTTCATTGATTGGATGCTACTGTATAATTTAAAATTTTATGACAGTTACAAAGGCAGAGTGATTTATGCCCTGTAACTTTCTAAAAATAATGTAAACATAAGAATTTTTAAAGTATATTGTCTTCCCTCAATGTTGCCTGCTGAACGAATGAACTACAGGTTAACTAAAAAGGCCATGACTGGCTTATGTACTGTAAAAATAAAGGTACCTGGAAAAATATAATTTTGATTCTATATATAATGCCTTGGATGTTACCAAAGCTTGGTGAGGTATGACATATTGCACATTATTAAGCAGTCATGGAAATCAAAACTATTTTTCTATATTTCTACTATATTTCTTCCAGGAGGTAACATGTAATAGGAAAACTTCACATACAAATAACCTTGTAAAACTTTTCTTCACGTTATACTATTTCTCGTTTGCTGTAATGGAGAGAGGGAAAAACTTGCATGTGACATTTATCAACAACATGATTACAAAGAACAGGAAGATAACCAATAATTTATTTCTGGAAGTCTTCAAACATCTAGTCTAGCTTCCTACAGACCTTAACATTTCCTTTCAAGGTCAGTTTCCAGTGTGTAAAACAATGTTCTCCTGCCCATTCTCACAAATCAAGCAAAGTCAAAAGCTGGCATTTAATGTCAAAAAGATTTTCAGTTTGCAGGAGTCTGTTGTTGCATTTTAGAACATGGTGTCCAAATTAATTCATGGTGCTCCATCAACTGAAAAAAAAATGGAATGCTTACTCCAGCTCAGCAGTCTGAAACACTCTGTCCTTTCTAGAAAGAAAGAAATTACACATCAATGTGCTGCATTTAATCTGTGTTTTTGCTCATGATCTTTGTCTTCCAATCTGCTTTTATCCAACTTGTCCAAACTTCTTATCGAAAGGATTGATTGGTGAAAAGAACATAACAGTCCTGTTATCTCTTGTACGATCACTTCGTTCTGGGCCGCGGTTTGGTAAGAAGATCAGTTCATTCCAAATATTGGAGCAAGACCAGGGACAAGACTGGCTTTCACTTGAAGTGGACAGTTCATTTATGCAATATCTGGCTTCAGATAATGAAAGGCACCTGTTTAAAAAAATGCAAAAGAAGCTTTTTAAGTCATGCTGTGACAACCTCACAGTAAGGGGCAGTGTCAACTACAGGTTGACATTGTCATATTTAATACTGATATATCAAAGGAAAGGGACTAATATTTTTATTCTTGGACAAGTTTGACAAAACTCTCTGTATCTGGGATTATATACTATAATGATTCTTGAGCTGACCTTATTAAGAACATGTGTTTCAAATTGTGAAATGCCAGTGGTTATTTAATTTTGGACAACCTCTCTGTTTTACCTAATGGCAATCAGGTTTCATGTCTCAACAATTAATAACATCAAGATGTTGTTGACATCACTTTAGAAAATAATTATGCAGCAGAAATCTTGCTGGAACAATCTACCAGTTTAGCAGTAAATGTAGCTCTACTGCTCTGAAAGGAATAGAATCCATTTGATTTAGAAACCCGCTTGACCTTACCACATTTCTACTACAAACATGTATGCCTTGTTTTGTTATTAAAGATGTACACACAACTTTTAACATGCAAAATATCCCCCTTTCAACAATTTGTTGGTAGATTTAATAGTTTGAGAAATCTGATGACTCTACTAAATTTTAATCAAGGTTGTTAAACATGTTTCAAAAAGTAACCCTTGAAATGAGGTTCTTCTCCAGAACACCTGGGTTTTTGGTGGCAGTCTATACATTTATGCTAATAGCTCTTGGAGTTTGGGAAGTATGTAACATCTTTAGATAGCCTATAAGGAAAACAATGCATGTAGTTAAGTTCTTCCTTAAAACTTTATAATAGGATAAACTTTATGAAACGGAGATAAAAACAGGCTTTTGCCAGGCCCTTCTTGATGACCTTGTAGGGAATAGTGCTAAGACTAGAAAAGCTTGCTAATGGATAGCCATAGCCAGACAGTGTTTGAATTAAAGGGCCATAACTCAGGCACCCTAACTCTCAATTTCCCCAAATGTGGAAAGGGCTGAGAGGAGAGTCAGCAGAAGATTCTCCGATTTTGGCATGTCTAGATGGCTCAGAGCATGAGTTACACACACACACACACCCATCACTCATTGAACTTTCCACAAACCAGCTGGTGGTGTCCTAAGACTTTTGAACAATATTGTGTATATCAGAGATGCTAAGGAGAACGTTCAAACAGAGACACCCCTGGCTCCCAAATCTTTGAAAGTTGCATCCAAGAACTGGATTATACATAGATCTTGATTTGGTCTTATACTCACTTTGTCCATATTGTCCATACTGATATCCTGTGACAGGATCCATACTATAACCGGTGGTGCTGTAAGTTGGTGGACAGTATGATTGGGATGTCGGCAGGTTTTCTAAACTTTTCATATGATCTAATCTTTGACTGCAGCTAGCTGATACTGTAGTGGTAGGCTCTAAACCCCCAGTTAGTGGTGACAAAGCATAGTCAGTTTGGGGCTGGTGAGGAACACCACCATGATTAGTTAAAAGGCCCATTACCTAAAACAAAAGAAAGATGGGGATGGGAGTTAGTAAGCATGACAATCTCAACTTTAAACAATACACAAGAGTACATGAAATAGAACTATCAAGTGCCTTAAAAAGTAAATTACAGCCAGTATTCTTGCCCAACCCTCAATGCAACCCTAGCTCATTATTGGTTTTGTAATGTCTAACTATATATAGCCATGGTTTTACTCATTTAAAATGGCACAGATTGGAAACAGATAAACCACAGCTAGATTCATCACAGTTAATTTTGAATTTTTTTTGTTCCTAAACAGATTGACTTAATTCACACACAGTGGGATTTACTTGTATTCCTTTGTTTCCATGAGGAAGAATATTCTCAAATACCCCAGTCAAATTATAGTGGGTGCCCCTTCTTAGAGAGTCCACCAACACAATGGATTTGGAAGCAGTATGAACATAACTTGCCTTCAGCCAGATCTGAATTAAAGACATAGTCAAGGAGAAATAGCTAGTCAAGATAAACCACCAGGAAATAGAAAGTAATTTTGTCAAGGGTAAAGACATGACTAGTTTTGGTTGTGTATAGGTTTCTGCATTCCCTCATGCAAGCACATACTATTTTAGCATTCTTGTTGCTCAGGCAGCAACGCTGGGTATTCTACTATTATTTCTTGTTCAATATATATATTGCTACCAAAAGAATGCAACATATGGCACAGATTACGGAACAAAAGTATAGCAAATAACTTTAAAAAGTAATTGGTTGGAGGCAATATTTGCAAAAACCCAATAAATGAATACAATTTGTGACATATAGTGAGCTTCTAGTGCTTAATCAGTGACTGTTCTTTCATTTACATAAGTATTATTTCATAATAAGTTCCCAACCTTTTTATGTCACAGGCCTGGCCATGCCCCCTGGCCAGATGAGCAGACCAGACCATGCCTTCCGGAAGTGGAAATAAATGTGCCCGCTTCTGTGTTTATGACAGCCACGGGCACATTTATTGCTGAAGTAACTGCTCCCACTTCCACTTCCACAGGGGCGGGTGCAGTAGGCCACATAAAATGGTGCTGTGGGCCAGGGCTGGCCCAAGGGCTATAGGTGGGGAGCCCCTGCCCTAAGTAATGCATGAACAGACAGATAAACTCATTGTATCAACTTTTCTTTCCTTTATAGCCTTTGCTTGTTTATATGATAGCAATTCAATACAATATGGGGATGCTAAGGGATCAGGATGGGGGACCCTCCGTCCAAAATTTCATGAGGTTGCTCTCTCTCCCTTGGTCACAAGCCATTTATAAATACAATTATAAACAACAACAGCCAAGGTCCTGTGTTTGCCCACTTTCCTCATATTCCCCCCCCCCAAAAAAAAAAGTCCCAATATCGTTAAACTGTCGTTTATTTCAGCAAGGGATGACACTTTCTTCTACTTTTCTTTCGTTTTTTTTTTCCAACTTGTTCTGGAATTCAGATTTCACTTTTTGTGGATATCAACAGTCACTGATTGCTTGATGTTCATGGTTACATAATACATACGTATCATTTCAGATCCACAGTTCTTTAAAACATAAGGTAAACTAGTTAACCTTAGCATTAGCTTGCTTTTCCCAGCCATTTACAGCCAGGTGCTGCAAAATGTATTCATGTCCTGCTCCTTTCTGAGGATTGGAAAAATATTAAATCAAAACCAAAATTGTCATCTCAAAAATACCTACAGAGACTTGCTGTAGTTGATTAGTATCTAGATAATTAGATTTTGGGTTCTTTCCCTTTGAAGGCTTTAAGGGAAGTAGCCTAAAGGCAGAAACTCTGTTTCACGGAATGTGTCATGACCTTATAGCACCAGAACAAGGAGTGATGGGAAGGGCACGACAGACTTCCGCCTAATCATTTTGTTAGAAGAGCTACTTGAGGACTTATTCAAAGGGTGGCTGACCATTTCTGTTTCTCAGAGGTTGTGGAACAGAGCTTGAAAACATTTATTTCCTTTCAGCTAGCACAGCTGCTACATGTATGTATGCTGTTATGTGCTGTCAAGTTAGAATTATTGTATACCAACTCTAATAGAGCTTTCAAGGAAACTGAGATATTTAAGGAGTGGTGTTACTAGTTCCACTCCCCAATGAGCTTGCATGGCTTAGTGGGGATTCAAACCCAAGCATCTTGAGTCCTAATCTATCACTCTACTCTCTATACCACATTGGGTAGCACATATTTGTATGTATAAGCCATATAAACCTTATACAAGCTCTGCTTTGGAGAGAGTTTAAATATTCAGAGGAAACAACAAACACAAGTATTTAAGAGAAACATTTTCGCTTCTTCCCTCTTTAATTGCTCCACTAAACGTTACCTGTACAACAGAAAACGTTGGAACCAAGATGTTTTTCTTAAATACTTCTATTTGCTGAAAGGTTTGATCCAAAATGTTTTTCTTACAGATTCTGAGAGCTGAAATAAAAATGTAACTTTTCCAGACTGTGCATACAACATAGCATGTCAAATCTTGAACATTTGAATCCAAGCTTCTACTAATGTACACTGAGGTGCTATAGAAACTTCACTTCACAATTTTTGGTTTACTTGTGAACATATGCTGAAGTTAAACTACTTTCTTTTTTTAAAAAAAAAAAACTAATTTCTCCCTAAAATGAAATTGTTGAATTGTTGTTTTGTTCAATTATATTTTCCATCTCCATTATATTAACACATACTTTTTAAACATTGCTTTGGTTTCATTGTATGGCATGGTGGTCTTATTTTATTTCTTATTCTATGAATTATAAATTCTATTAATTACTCACTTCAAGCTTCCAGGTAGGAATGTGATGGTAAGAGAAAACAGAAATATGAGACATACAAAGGCACATAGTTGTTCAGTAAATGAAGCAATTTCTATTAAATAATTTCAGGAATCCATCAATAATAATTAAATAATTTCAGGAATCCAAATCCACAGCCTCCATTCAGTTTTCTTTTGCCTACTTGCATAGGTTTGGTGGACTCAAGGATCTTGCTTAGCTGTGTCCCACTACCTTTAGGGCAAAAGCAAATGTCTTTCTACTCACTGAAGTCAAAGGCCAAACCCTCAGTTTATGCCACATGGTTGAAGGAATGAAAATTTAAGAGGAAAAATAAAATATTTTCTAGTAAAGTTAAAGGTTTCCCTTGCTCAAAAGCCAGTCGTATCCGACTCTAGGGTGCAGTGCTCATCTCAGTTTCAAAGCCGAAGAGCCAGCGCTGTCTGCTGCTGCAGACGTTTCCATGGTCATGTGGCAGGCATGACTAGACACCAGAGCACACAGAACGCTGTTACCTTCCCACTGAAGTGGTCCCTATTTATCTACTTGCAATTTCTTGCTTTCGAACTGATGTCACATATAATGTTAATATTTTCTTCATGAGAAATACAGTAGAAGTCCTTTGATACTTTGTTTCTACCCAAAAGCAGTTCTGGCTTTGAATGTAGTGCAATGCAGTCTATAAGGGAGCTTCTGTATATAGTTTTTATAGTTTTTATAGTTTTAGAGCTTTTTATGTGTTAAATGTGTATATGTGGGGTGGGAGTATGTTGATAATTTTTGTATAGTTGTATTTTGTTTAGGTTTTGTTGGGTTGATAAGTGTTTTTTTCCCCCAATCTCGTTGTTCTGTGCAGGACAATGACAATAAAGATTTATCTATCTATCTATCTATCCATTGAGTTTATACAATAATGATCATGAATCATTGTGCACAACTCCATTTTAAGCATACATAATTTCAAAAGCATATTGTTTAGATGCCTGCTCCGAGTTTCCCAGAGGCTACAGTAGGTGCCCTATCTCTGTTGTCAGGAGAGATAGCACAAGTAATTTTAATTACATTGAAACCAGTGATTGATATTCCTTTTTGACACATTTCAAAGACAGTGCTGTGATAGTCTATTTCAGCATATCAGAACAAATTAAGAGTTTTCTGGCACTTTTAAAACTAAGAGAATTGTCTCTCTCTTTTATACTGCAGACAAGCGTCCCCATCCCTCAAAAACCTGCAGGGTTAGGTCCTGGATAGTTTCATACTTTTTGCCAAAATATATATCCAGTGTATTTCAGCCATTTCTCTCAGATGTATTGAGTCTTCCATTTTCTGCCTTGAGTATAATCTTCAGAATACTGAATTTACTAATAAATGCAGTGGTTAGCAGGGAAAATCCAATAATATATAAATATGCTGCAGCTTGTCTGGAGTGAAGAATGGATCCGTTTCCCCAACAGCTGAAGCTCTGACCCTTTACATTTAAGCAGGGGTGAATGATGAAAGCTCAAATACTGTATGGGTAGGCAACATCTGGTCTATTATTATCAAGTTATTATAGATAGCCCATCTATTCTCAACAACGTGTAAATCCTGTTAAACTGAAAAAGTTTATTTCATTTAAATAAAATGTGATGCCACTTATTATGACTAAAATTACAGCCACTTGGGCTTACCATAGGCGTCATGAAACCCTCACATGTTTTAATTCATTTACGCATGCCTTGCATTTCATATGCTCTGTAACCATGTCTGCAATTAATATGATTTATGGGAGGCAAACATGTGCTATATTTGGGAGCTACAGTTGTACATTTCTTCTCCTACTTCCTCTCAATTGAAAGGTTTAATGAAACAACACAAAGAAAATGGCTAGCTGTTAACATACTAAGCTGAACTGACAGGATCATGAGTAAACTTTAGTGTAGTTAATGATATCCCCTTATCTGACCCTGACACATTTGCGGCATGTAATTTACAGAAGCGCTGTCCAGGGAATCTTAACAAATGCTCCTAACGATGTCAGGGCACTGTTCCATTCTAATGTAAAACAGATGTGGGTCAGATACCCTCATTTATCACTACACTGAACATTTCAAACTGCTGCTAAGATGGATGGCATTACCTACTGTGAACTCTTTCTCACTGGGAAACCCACCTACCCATTCCACCCACTGAGAAAGGGCTCTCTACTTCCCCGCCACCTAAAAGGACTCACATTCTGTAGTTCACACCATTGATTCTTGAGGGATTGAAAACACGTGTCAAGAAGAGCAGCCTTTAAAGAGACAATCTCACTTCACTTAGGTGGCCCAAGGCAAGCTTTATCTCTCAGCTTCAGCAACACACACACCCAACCAGCCTCCTCATCCCACCTGCTATTTGGCTTTAATAATACTAATACCATCAAGGATATGATTATAATTGTGATTACAGTGGCAATATATGTGAACTCCCCTCAATATCAAAATGCACTATGAGATTATTATTTTCCTTCCTTGGATCATCAGCTGTATATATGGATAAGGAGTTCTCAACCTTTTAAAGCTGGGGGCCGGGTCATGCTCCCTCATACAGCTTTGGGGGCCGGATAGCCATTTTGCCCTTCCTCCACCACATGGCACTTCCTGGAGTGGTGGAGGAGGTAGAGGGCCACATGAAATAGTGTCGTGGGCTGCATCCAGCCCACAGCCACAGGTTGAGAATCCCTGCTATAGACTTCTTGAGTCTTTGTGTGTGGGGGTGGGGGAGTCTCTACTTACTCTTCTGTGACCTACTAAAGTTATTTGGTTGTGATGCAAAGGAGAACTTTCTCTAAACCATACCCACATCATCTTTTAGGAAGGACAGTCTTCCACTGGAAAGGATTCCAAATGGTAGAATCCACCTTTTCATGGTGTCCTCTATTTCAACATCTCCGTTCACATGTGATATGCTATAATTCTGTTTAGAGTATAAAAAATGTTTCTAATGTTGCCTCTGAACGTATACTATTGGCATCTATTATTTTATGCATATTAGTGACGTATTTTGTTCTCTTTTGTTAAAGTGTTACTGGCCACCCAAGTTTTCTCCAGTGTTCTGCCCCCACTATGCGGAATAGTCTAGCTACTGAGATTAAATAGGCACCCCGTTGGACACTTCAGCTGTCAAAAGACAGCATTTTCAAATTACATAGGTGTTTGCCTAATTATTTTCCTGTGTTTTTCTATGACCAGTCTTTAAAGAATTGTTTTAAAGGAATTGTATTGCTCTTCTTGGGAGACAAGCGATGAGAAACCTGGGGAACATAGTGAAAAGCAGAGACATCACATTGCAAACAAAAATTAGAATAGTCAAGGCAATGGTTTTCCCAGTAGTAATGTATGGATGTGAGAGCTGGACAATTAGGAAGGCTGAACGCAGAAGAATAGATGCCTTTGAAATGTGGTGTTGGAGGAGGGTTTTGAGAGTCCCCTGGACAGCGAGGAGAACAAATAGGTCAATCTTAGAAGAAATTAACCCTGACTGCTCATTGGAAGGTCAAATAGTAAAGATGAAGCTAAAATACTTTGGACATCAAATGAGAAGGGAGGATTCACTTGAGAAGGCATTGATGTTGGGAAAGGTGGAGGGCAAAAGAAGAAGGGGGAGGCCAAGGATGAGATGGCTAGATGGTATTGTAGACACAATGGGCACAGAGCTGGGAGGGCTGAGGGGGATGGTGGAGGACAGAGGCGCCTGGAGGAAAATGGTCCATGGGGTCGCAAAGGGTCGGAGTCGACTGTGCGACTGAACAACAACAATTGCTTTTCCTTCCTACTATTTTACTGTTTTAGTTACTGACTAGATGGGGGGAAGGTATAGAAAGCTTTTAAATAGATCAGGAACATGTTATTTTACCTAGGGGCACCATGTATCTCCATCTAGAGTTATAGCTCTGCTATGACAAAATCAACATCATAACATCAGGATGCATATTTCCTACAGGATTAATCAGGATTCCTCCCCTTTAAGATTCATTAACAGCATGGCTTGGTATTGAGGATTGCATCATCTCTTTGCAAACCTTTTTTTCCTAATGCGGTTAACTTATTCTCACCAATTTCAAAGAAGCAGCCATGTTGGTCTGTTTCAACATGTGTAAAAAACAAAAAAAAGCAAGTTTTTGTGACACTCCTTAAAGACTTATTTAAAAATTTAAGATTTGTTTAAGTGCAAGCTTTTGTGGATTACAATCTACCTGCTCATACCACAAACCTGGCTACTTTGTAAGGAATCATGCGATTTTCAGTGTAGCCAGATATGTATTTTTAATTATTATTATTTATATATTTGAAACATTGGCAAGGTTATTCCACTCTACCTGGAAAGCACAAAAGAACTTTTAAAGCCCTTACTGTTTCAGGATGAAGAACAATTAATAAGATAGAAACCTTTCTAAGCAAAAACACTAGTGCTCATTCCTGAACTACAAACCCAACAATTCCATAGAATTTGGACATGGAATTTACCATATAACTGTGTAGTAATCAGAAAGTAAAATGCAATTGATTTGTCATCATAATTTGCATCTGTTTCAAAATGTCATTCAAAACCAGTTACAAGAGGAAACTGCATTTACTCTGCCTAATCATACAGAATGTGAGGTCTATGAATCAAGGAAAACTGGAAGTGGTTAAAAATGAGATGGAAAGAATAAGCATTGACATACTGGGCATCAGTGAGTTAAAATGGACAGGGATGGGTGAATTCAGCTCATCTACTACTGTGGGCAAGAAAACCTCAGAAAAAACGGAGTAGCCGTAATTGTCAACAAAAGAGTGAGGAAAGCAGTAATGGGATACAATATCAAAAATGATAGAATGATGTCAGTCAGAATCCAAAGCAAACCTTTCAATATCACTGTAATCCAAGTCTATGCACCAACCACTAGTGCAGATGAAGCCACGGTTGACCAGTTCTATGAGGACCTACAACACCTCATAGAACAGACACCAAGAAATGATGTCCAATTTATCTTAGGAGATTGGATTGCCAAAGTAGGAAATCAAAAAAGTAAATGGAATAACAGGCAAGTTTGGTCTTGGAACACAGAATGAAGCAGGGCAAAGATTGATAGAGTTCTGCCAAGAGAACACACTGGTCATAGCAAACACCCTCTTCCAGCAACACAAGAGGCGGCTTTACACATGGACATCACCAGATGGCCAGCTTAGAAATCAGATTGATTACATACTCTGCAGTCAAAGATGGAGAACCTCCATTCAGTCAGCAAAAACAAGACCTGGAGCAGACTGTGGCTCAGATCAGATGGTATCCCAGTTGAATTTTTCAAAGCCATAAAAGATGATGGAATCAAACTACTGCATTCAATATGCCAGCAAATTTGAAGGAAAAAAAACAGTGGCCACAGGATTGGAAAAGATCAGTGTACGTTCCAATCCCAAAAAAAGGCAATGCCAAAGAATGCTCAAATTACCGAACAATTGCGCTCATCCCATATGCCAGCAAGGTGATGCTCAAGATAATACAGGATAGACTTCAACAACATGTGGAGAGAGAACTACCAGAGGTGCAGGCCGGTTTCAGAAGAGGCAGGGGGACTAGAGACCACATTGCCAACATACGTTGGATCATGGAGAAAACAAAAGAATACCAGAAACAAGTCTACTTTTTTTATTGACTACACCAAGGCTTTTGACTGTGTGGACCACAACAAAATGTGGCAAGTAATTAAAGAGATGGGAATACCAGAACATCTCATATGCCTCATGAGAAATCTGTACACGAACCAAGAAGCAACAGTTAGGACAGAACACGGAATGACAGAGTGGTTTGGAATAGGAAAAGGAGTAAGACAAGGCTGCATTTTATCACCCTGCTCATTCAATCTATACACAGAGCACATAATGCGCAATGCAGGGATGGAGGAATCACAATATGGGATCAAAATTGCTGGGAGAAACATCAACAATTTGAGATATGCAGATGATACCACCCTAATGGCAGAAAGTGAGGAAGACCTAAAGAACCTCTTGATTGGAGGGAAGGAGGAGAGTGCAAAAGCTGGCTTGAGACTTAATATCAAGAAAACCAAGATAATGGCAACAGGTCCGATCAGTCCCTGGAAAATAGATGGGGAAGAAGTAGAAGCAGTGACAGATTTTACTTTCCTGGGATCTAAGATCACTGCAGATGGCGACTGTAGCCATGAAATAAAAAGATGATTGATTATGGGGAGACAAGCTATGAGAAACCTGGGGAATATAGTGAAAAGCAGAGACATCACCTTGAAAACAAAAATGCGCATAGTCAAAGCAATGGTATTCCCAGTGGTAATGTATGGGTGTGAGAGCTGGACCATTAGGAAGGCTGAGCGCAGAAGAATAGATGCCTTTGAGATGTGGTGTTGGAGGAGGGTCCTGAGAGTCCCTTGGACAGCAAAGAGAACAAATAGGTCAATACTGGAAGAAATCAATCCTGACTGTTCATTGGAGGGACAAATAGTGAAGATGAAGCTAAAGTACTTTGGACATCAAATGAGAAGGGATGACTCACTTGAGAAGGCCTTGATGCTGGGAAAGGTGGAGGGAAAGAGAAGAAGGGGGCATCCAAAGATGAGATGGATAGATGGTATTGTGGACACAATGGGCACAGAGCTTGGTGGGCTGAGGAGAATGGTGGAGGACAGAGGTGCCTGGAGGAAAATGGTCCATGGAGTCACAAAGGGTCAGAGTCGACTGTGCGACTGAACAACAACAACAACAACAAATCATACAGAAAATGTTAGATTATGAAGATTATGACTACATGAGATATATCAGTAAAGGCAAATGGTTAAATTGTTGCTGTTTTTAATCCTATGATATCCTAAATATTAATCCATTTTAGAGTATTATATAAGTCAGTCTGATACCCCATCATCCACTTTTGCTTTGGGAAGGATGAAACTAAATTATACAGGGTAGTGAAAACTGTGAGAGATTGTGAGGAGCTCCAGAGGGATATCTTGACACTGGGGGAGTGGGCAAAACTGGCAAATGAGCTTAAACATTAGTAAGTGCAAAGTGATGCATGTTGGGGCAAAAAAAATCCAATTGCATTTATAAGCTGATGGGGTCTGAACTCTCTGCGACAAACCAGGAAAGGAACCTTGGTGTCCTGGTGGACATCTCAATGAAGGTGTCAACCCAGTGTGCCTCAGCAGTGAAAAATGCAAACTCAATGCTAGGGATCATTAGGAAGGGTATAGAAAATAAGAACAAGTGTCATTTCGCCTCTTTATAATTCTATGGTGAGGCCCCATCTAGAATACTGCATACAGTTCTGGTCCCCATACCCCCAGAAGGATATTATGGAGCTGGAAAAAGTGGAGAGGAGGGCAACCAGAATGATTAGGGGACTGGAACACCTTCCTTACCATTTGAGACTGCAATGGTTGGGCCTCTTCACTCTTGAATGACAGCATCTAAGAGGTGACCTGATTGAAGTTTATAAAATCATGCACGGTGTGGACAAAGTCGATAAGGAAAAACTGTTTTCCCTATTGCACAACACTAGAACTAGTACCCATGAAACTTTTGGGTACTAGTTCTCAAACAAATAAGAGAAAGCACTTTTCCACCCAGAGGATTACTGGTCTATGGAACTCCCTACCAGAAGAAGTGGTGACAGCTGTCAGTCTTGACAGCTTTAAGAAAGGATTAAACAAGTTCATGGAGGACAAGGGTATCAATGGCTATAATTATGGATACCTAAGGACAACCTCCGGGTTGGAGAGATAGGCAGGATATCTCTCAATGCCATTTCCAGGGAATCCTAAGCAGATGAAGCATCTGTTTGGGAATACCCTGAAGCAAATGGTGAGCCACTATGTGAGACAGAATGCTGGACTGGATGGGCTGTGGGCTGTTCCAGCAAGGCTGTTCTTATGCTCTTCACTGTCTTTAATTCTAGTAAAGTAAGGGCTTTAAAAGTCTCTTTTTCCCCTCCAGGTGGAGTAGAACAATCTTGTCAAGTTTTAAGTCCCTCCATTATCTCTAGGGATTATTATTTCAAATATATAAATTATAATAATTAAAAAATACACTTCTGGACAATAGCGTAGAAGGAGACATTTCACAGAGGGAATGGCTACAGCCTTTCAGGCTGCGAGGATGGACATGTGTGCCTTTCAGGCCTCTGGAGGCTTTTCACACCACAGTGCAGGCCTTTGAGAAGAAAAATATGAATGTGTTGGTTCAAAATTGATCTGTGATCAGTGCTTTGACGTTGACTACAAAGTCCTTTGGAACATAGCTGCTCTGTCCTGTAAGTTTTAGGATTTAGCTGCAACTGTCAGCTATTGAACCGTAGTTCAATTTGCCGGAAAACAGCAAGAATCCAGTCAATATGAGCACAGAAGAAATATAGCAGAAAGAGATGACATAATATATAAGTTACATTGTATCTCATTAATTTGAACTCCCAAAGGTTATGTATTTTTTTTAAAAAAAATGACTGGAACACTAGATGACATGAGGAAGTTTTTATTTGGTCTTAAACCAATAAAGTCAGCCCTTGACACCATTCATCACTCTTTTGTTCCTGTAACAATCAACTGTTTGTGACAGAACCCTCATTGCAGCAGGTGATGATGAACAAAGCAGACAACAGAGGAATATTCAATCAACCTGATGAGAAACACAGGTCTGCTGATTTCTGTCCGAAAGAATGAAGTATAGAGAAGGAGTAGACTCACCCCAACAATTCTAAATATCAAAGGTGAGCTTCTATTTCCCAGTATTATAGACCAGATTGTGAAATACCTCTCTCAGAACAGTTTCAGGCAAGATATTTACCAGGCCACCTCCATAGGCTGATCTTAACAGATGATCAATATTGTCTAAAAACAACAGAATCAATGGTCTGTTCCACCTTGTGCAAATGTCCTTAGAGAAGAAAATATAAGGGTTTTGTTACCAAGGATCTTTTTTGGTACTCCTCAAAGACATTTCACAGAGAAAAGGAATAAATGTCATTCCTTATTCTGCTTTGTTCCTCGTATCATTTCTTCCTCTGCCACATACCTCCCCATACTGTATTTTCCAAAGAGCTGCAGGATTGGTTGGTTGGCTCTTCCCCCACCTCTTCCACTACTGACTTTCACAAATGGTATAGTTTCCCTTTATTCTATAGCAGGGGGAGGGGAGGCAGGATATGAACCCCAAGATATTTTGAGCTGTGATTTCTACAGTCCCTTATACTTGCTGATAAGTCAATCTCCCACTATGATGAAACATATTCTACTTCTGTTTAAAATATAGCAGCCAGAATCCTATTCATTCGTTCATATGTATGTATGTATTTATTTATTGATTGATTGATTGATTTAATCGCATTTCTACCACCGCCCCCTCGCCGAGTTATGCATGTTTTGTATAACTTGTCCCAGAAAAATGACAATCTCTATATACAAATGAGCATAAGCAAACATTAAGTAAATTTTCTGTCCTTCCTTTTCATCTTGCTTTTCCATTATTATTATTTTGGTAACATGCCTGAAAAAGAATATACCACACAGAAGAAGAGAGCTTGATAATGCAACATCGAGATAAGTACTGTGATGGTGTAAATACCCTTTATTTCTATTATGCTATTTTCTTGTTTAAAACACACTCATATGCACAAATATTCACAGGGACACACAGAGAGAATGAGACTTTACTTTCCCCCTTCAGAGGAAACAGCAAAAGATTAAAAGATAGTTTTCATCAGGGAAACATTACAAGGAGAAAAAATTAAATATTCACATCTCTCCTTACCACAATTTTAAACAAAATAATAGGTCTCCACAGTTGTGGTGCAGGACAAAGAGGGGGGGAGAAGCAATGGAGCAGCCAGCCACAAATCTCCAATTCAAGATAAAGCTTGACCCTTAAGCATTTTTTTCTTTTTAAAGCATAAATGAAAACATGTTGAGTTTCCTTTATTTAAAGATACATGGATACAGTTTACTAGGTGAAACACATTTGGAAACCATCTTGAAGAAGTGTAGAAAGAAACTGGACTACTGGTGAAATGTTCCTTTCACACTAAAAAAAAGAGAGAGAGACCAACAACACAGAAATAGGGTGGGCCCCATCTACAAGAATTAAATCAGAAGGGAATTCAGCTGATTTACAGCAAGTGGGAAGGTTTCTTGTGGATCTTGACACAAGTTGATAAAGCTGATAAATGGGAAGGATCCCACTATGGTAAAGGAAAAACATAGAGAAGAACAAGGTCTGAGAACATGCTTTGCATACAGACAATTCCAGCTTCACTTCCTGGCCCTTCCTGTTAAAAGGGCTAGGCAACAGTTTATTCAATCTTTCCCTGAGAGCCTGGAAAGTGAATCACTAATACTACCAGCCATACCTGTCAAGTATCCCGTAATGGCCAGGATTTCCCATATTTTAGCGCTTGTTTCTCCCCTTTCCCGCCGCTATCCTGTATATTGAATGGCAGGCAAAGGGGTTCTGCGCATGCACAAAGGGTTCTTCGCATGCGCAAACAGGTTACTGAGCATGTGCAACCGCGCATGTGCAGTAATTTTCCGGAGCCACACTTGGCAGGTATGCTACCAGCCAGAAGACCTTGGACTACAACTAGAACAGGAGTTCTCAACCTTTTTAAGACCGGGGCCGGGTCACACTCACTCAGGCAGCTTTGGAGTGCCAGATGGCCATTTTGCCCTTCCTCCACCACATGGCACTTCCTGGTGTGGTGGAGGCGGTGGGGGGTCACATGAAATAGTGCCACGAGCCACATCTGGCCTGTGGGTCACAGGTTGAGAATCCCTGTCTTAGACCAAATCAAAAAGCTCTGAGCTGGAACATGGCAAGATTTCTATGTTTCTATCTTTTAACTAGAGCTTTTAAAAGTAATGCTTTAGATTATAGCTCCCAGAATCCATCAGCATGTAACTTTTCATAGCTGCGGGTCACAAGACTGTACTTTCCCATTTAGCAATTTTCAGTAAGAATGAAAACAAAAGAAAAATAAAATCATTAGGGCCCCTTGTGCTGTGCTACACTTTGATCTTGTGACACATTGTAACTCACTGATGTATCTGATGAAGTGGGTTGTAATCAACAAAGTGAACTTGGTTAACCTTATCGGCATTACAATAGGTCTGTTTTCATTCTTGTTTACAAAGAAGCAGAGATGGGAAAATTTGCTGTATTTTCTCTTGCATTAATTAAAAGGATGAAACCACATGCCTCACATTTCATCAAGCTAAGAAGCTTTCAACATTTTGATACATTCTTCAAAAATGAGCTGGAACAAAAGGTGTAATGGTCAAATTCAGTAGGCATAACTATTGGTACGGATAAGATCTTGTACTTTCCTGTCATTTAGGTATTAAAGATGAGTTCTTTTTAGGGGGAAAGAGGCGGCAGTCCTAAATCAGCATTTGCTACATGGTTTAAAAGACAGGTCTTTAAGCCCAGACTTCTAAGTAAGTGCTCAAAACAATAGGCCTGCATCTGTCAGCTTTCGTCTGTCTCACTGTGACGGGGTCACCACAGCTGGTATTCCAAGCCTGCCTTCTAATGTGGCCTGGTGCCCTTGGAAGGCTTTGCCCAGACATGGAAACCACTAGACCTCAAGCAGGAATTGGGATTGATTGACCTACTCAGGTAGAGGAGACAGCTACAACAGATGAAGTCCAACACATGGAGTAGTAAGATGGGGCCAGACTGTATGGATAGTTGGGGGCTATAAAGATAGGTGTGGAGGAATAAAAGCTTGAGTATGGAGAAACAGAATACTGAAGTGTTGCTGCAAAAGAGCCAGTGCATGCCTAGATGGCCAAGAACCTCTATAAATACAACCTCAAGAAACCCCCTGTACCTGGAACCTAGTGCACTTGTGGTCTCAAAGGGCCCACAAAGAGTTTGTTCCACTCTGAAACACTAAAGGTCTTAGTTTAGGCACCCAGACCACAACCAGTACCACCTACTCAGAACAGCTCCCCCATGAAGAAGAGATGCTTGTGCTATCTGCTGGATGGATCAGTCTAGAACCCAGCTGAGGATGTGTGAAGAGTCACAAACCTACTATGAAAGAGATCAGGGAGTATAGACTTGCACAAGGACTGATGGTGGATCCACAAATCCACTTCCATCTGAGGACCAGAAAAGGACTGAGTGTGCAAGGGGCAGTGAGGAGAATTTGGCCTCCCAAAGACAGGACTCATACCAGGGGGTGCTACTTAAGGAACCTGTAATCCTTGTCTCCTTCCCAATAAAGTTGGAGTTATCTCAAACTTCCAGTCTGAAGCCACTGGATATTAACAAAGGGGAGACGTCCCCTTTTGTCTCCCTCCCCCCTTTGAATTGAAACAAAATGCTCAAGTATACCTACCTATCAGTGAATCCTACTGAATTCTTTAGTACTACTTTTGAGTAGACATGCAGAAAATTGTACTGTGCATCTGAAAGAATCCTGCAACCCCAGACAGTCAAAATGAAAATTAAGCCTTAATATTGTGGAAACAGAGTGATTAGATAGAGTTGGGTGGCTGAGTCCTGTAACAGATCTTATGATCATTGGGCATACAGTGGATAGATGAACATGTGTTATCTAATCGAAGCTATTCTGCACCCAGTGAAGATGATATCCTGTTGCTTGTGTTGAAGTAAAATTCAGTGATAGTCTCATCATCTTTTCATAGGGTTTCAAATGCTAGGGGGAGGGGGAATTGTGTCCTCTCAGATAAAAACTGTTTTGAGTTAGCTCCAGATGGAAAGACCCCTGACAATGAATGATGTATACCATGGGCATGAAACAGTCAGAGTTAGATACTTTAAAATTGCACGTGCTTTACTTTGCATAAATTGTACCACAGCATTGAATTCAAAATGAAAGATTGCTTGCAGTGACATCAGAATTTCACTCTTCTAGCTATGGGAATGGCTATGCCTGGCCAGGTAATCCTGCTATGGTAATAGAATAGACCATACTGCCAGCGACTCATTGCTGACCGTCAGATGTTGGTTAACTAACTTGACAACCCTGAGGACCAACAGCCTTGGGTGGTGAAGTCCACATGGAAGGGTGATGGTCCCCAAGTGAATTAAATTCCACTTGAATCCATCTTGATGGAGGGCAGCAGCTTCATCAATACCAGAAAGTGTCTCATGGAAATGGATCAGTAGTACTGCATTACAATACAGAAGGCAAGTGGAAGGCCTTCTTTGCTTCATCTTTTACTCTATCAGGTGTTGAGGGGAGAGGAAGGCCACTGCATTATATTCTCAGGACAATCTTCATAGCTGATCTCTGTGATGATATCCAATGTTCAGAACTGGATATGGCACTTGAAGAAAAAGAAGCAGCTATGGGAATAATGAATTCAAAACTTTAAAACTGGATTGAATTTTGATGCTGCAGAATTTCTCATCCCAAAATATGGCTGGCATTAGGGAAATGTTAAAGGCCAAAAATTTGAGTTCCACACTCTGATATTTCAAAATCTATGTCTGCTTTGATAACACTGTTTTAGCCTTTCATAAAAATTTAAAAGTAAAATAAGAGACCTTTTATCAGAATTTTTAAAATTATGACATATTAAATGCCATGAAAAGTGAGCATAATGTTATGACTCTCTTGCTCCTCACTGAGCATTTTCTCCCTCTCCCCTTTGCTTTACAAATGCAACCTGTAATAGCCTCCCTGTTCCATAGCCTGAAGCTCTCCGGTTTCATCTCTCTAGTAAGAAAAGCAACCTTTCCAGATGGAGGAACTCACTTGGGGAATGTATTGTCAATATGTTTTCCTTTATTTAATGTTCCTGGCTATATCTGTCAAATATCTCACTTGATCCAAATGTCACTGAAGATCCCTGGCATAGTGCTTACATCTCCCTTCACAGTGTCATAATTTTTGTTTTCATTTTAGGAACAAGGTCCCCTGACGACAGCAGCAGCATTTTCTTTGTTTCAGTGGATTAACTCCCAACCTTATAAATGTTTTATTTAAATCATGGGGCAATCAATGCACACTGTGAGTCTAACAACACAATAAAATGTCAAGCCTTTTGTCAAAAGCGGCACTTAAAAACTGCAAGTCTTCAAAACCAATATTAATTAAAGTCTTCCTGGAAATACATCCACTTGTTTTCATATTGGTCTCCCTCCTCCCAACCTCCCTCCCCTTCTACTAAGGTCCAAACCATAAAGTTCCATACCCCACTTTGTGCTATAGGAATCTCTGAAACTTAATTACATTTACTGTTACAAAAATGGGTTTATGAACTCTTGCCTTTAGGCAAAAATGTTTATTTCATTGCCTTTGCTATTCATTCTTTTCAACTCTGTTGCCTTTGAACTCTTCAGCTGCACAGAGTTATCACCATGGTGCAGAAACCAGGAAGTATACTTCTAAGATGCAAACCACAAGCTGAAGAGAACCAAAGAGGCAAAGATATAGGAGCCTTATTTTGGCCACCCTTTGTGCTATTAAAATCTCATTTTCTGCCTATTAGAATGTCCTCTCCCTTCTTAGGCAGTGGTGATAGTCAGTGATTAGTGTGTAATTGAGTATAATTGTCTTTTCACTTTTCATTTGTGTCATTCCAAGCTTCCCACTGCCCCCCCCCTTAAAACCACACAAGGAAAGAAAGAGCATAGAGATGATAAAGCTGTTAAAACTCTCCCTCTCAGCCCTGAAGAGATCCCTGATCGTAATTATAGATTGCTTTTTTCCTCCTTTGTGATGTTTGCTCAGAATTCAGCAGACAGCTCCCTTAAACACCTGTGCCAAATCCACATTGATAAAATAAACTAACAAATACTTTACCAGTCACTCATAATATTAATCCGCTCCCCCCCCTCCTCCACTCCGCAAGACAGATGCCAGAAGTAGGAAATTTAACTAACCAACCTTTTTGAGACTCAATTATCAAGGCAATTTATTAACATGATCATCCAAGAAAAGCTCATGCAAATTAGGAAAACAATTATGTCCCTCAAATACAGTTCTAGGTTTCCTGAGAGCAGTAATGCTCTTAATTTCTGCATTGATAACTCGATTATTGCTCAGCCTGATGTGTACTCCACATCAGCTGAGCCAAGACTTCCCTGAAGTCTACTTCCAGGGTTAAATTTGTATGCCCACCACAAGCATATGTGTGTGTGTTCATATATGCACATACCCATGTATGTGGATATATATAAAATTTTCATTATTTTCAGAAGAGGTTGATGAAGGAGTAAGTCCCAAAACAGTTGTGGGGTAGGGTGAAAAAGAAGGAGGAGGGTTTTTTTAAATAATAATAATAATAATCAGAAAGTAGGACGTAAAAAATTCCTGAAAATTGAATACAAGCAGAAGGTCTTCATGATTACATTATAAAGCATTGCCTAAAACTAAATATAAACTATGACTTTTGATTCAGTCAGTAGGAAAGCGGAGAAGGAGGAAACTAGCAAACTGAAATCATGTGGCTTATATAAAGAATACTTTATGGTTTAAATTTGGCAAATCGTCATGCTATGGCCTTGGGGAACAGACAATTTAGTTTGGGCATAAGAGCAAATCCTGTGTCTGAAAAAAAGTAGGACTGACCTGAGGTGAAAGGCCATTGCCAATGGCAGGGTTCATCGGATTTGAGGGTCCGGGTGGAGGCACAAAGCTGTCTGTATAGCTGGAAAAGCCATGCCTTGTGCTGGGGAGACAGTAGGCAGAACTGCTCTCGGGGTTCGAAGGCAGGCTGCTTTGATGGACAGTGCTCGGCGGAAGAGGTTGAGGTCTGTGAACGGTGCTGCTTGGGTCTGAGACTGCTGCAAAGAAAAGGGACCAGTTTGCAATTTCCCCACATTTTGCACGCAACATTCAATCCTAAGAAAGACTATTCAAGAAAACAATAATCAGATGAAGTATGAATATATTCTTTTAGGGCAGGGGTTCCCAAACTACGGCCCATGGGCCAGATCTGGCCCCCAACACCAATTCATCCAGCCCATGCCACCCTCGTCACTCTCGGACATGGAAGCTATGATGGTGGTGTGGGCCAGATGAATTGGTGTTGGGGGCCAGATCCAGCCTGCAGGCAATAGTTTGGGAACCCCTAGTTTAAGCAGAGAAAATGGCAGCCTAAAATCTATCTCATCCTGTTGCAAAAAATATCTGTTGCAAGATAGATTGCAAGGGTCGTTTTATTTCTGCTTCTGGTGGGAGGAACCACATGACTGGCCCACTGAACTACATGGCTGGCCCACAGCCTGAAAATTTTGGGCACCCCTGTTTTAGGGGGGAACCCAACTGTATTACAACAACCTTCTGGTTTCTTTCCCATGTCATACCAAGTTTTGGCCACTACACCTGTTACGTATCAGACTTGTGTATTCTTTTCATGTCCCTTCCTCACTGCCTAGATCAGGGAAACCATCACTCTGGGCAAGTGATCTAAACTATGATTTGTGTGAAATGGAGGATGAAGCTCATATGAAGGAGAAGAACAGAGAGGGAGAAGAAAGTATATCATCCCAGTGGTTGGCTATTATCAAGTCATGAAAAAAGGCATTGTGGGTTGTTTCGTAATGGACTGCTAAGAGTTTTCTATTAACTACCCCAACTTTTCTGCCTCCACATTTCTAAAATTCAAAGTTCCTTAGTGGAATACATTCCATGACATGACTTTGGATGGTAGGCTATACCAGATGGCTTCAGAATTGTTCACTGAAATCTGAGTTCAGAACATTTCTTGGTCTGGTTCTGCCTTGCTTTAGGATTCCCACTAATCTCAATCCCCACCTGGGCTAGAATAGTCATGGAATTTTTGACTGAGAAGTGATTGTAACTTTTCCTCTAGAAATTGAAGCAACTTGTTATTACTTTGGAAATATGACAAACTATAGACTAAATTCATCATGCTAGTGCCTGGTCACTACTGCAACAGGACAGTTTTCCCTCCTTCGTGTAGACCTTCAGGTAATGGTGGCCCTTGGTCTGAGCAAGAGGGTTACACTATCCCAGATGGGAGCGGGGAGGGAGCCCTATTGTTTGGCCTGTGCCCTCCTGGGTGTGCTGACAAAAGCCATTTCTTTAGTGAAACAACTTTGTTGGATGCTAGGTCATGTTAAATTAGAAAGTACTGTACACACTATACCAACATGTTATTGTAACTTTAGTACTTCGTTATGCTTACAAATAATTGCACCCCACAGAATGCCAAACACTTAGTTTCATAGGTGGGCCATAGCTATAGTAAAGGGATCCACATAGGGTTAACCAGAATGTATGATGAAAGACTCTCTTCTCTTCCCTCATTGCTCTTTTCACATTACAGACTGATAAAGAAGACCCTACCCCCTGTGATAGTGAACCTTGACACTCCAGGTGTTCTTGGACTTCAATTCCCAGAAGCACAAGTCTCTATGAATCCACACAAATGGGTTTACTGTGTGTATTGCATTCACCTCCATGGGGGTAGGGTTTTCTTTATCAGTCTGTCATGTGGAAAGAACAATGAGGGAAGAAAAGAGAATCTTTCATCATACATTCTGGTGTACATGCAGTAAACCCATTCATGTGGATTCACAGAGACTTGGCCTTCTGGGAATTGAAGTCTAAGAACACTTAGAGTGCCAAGGTTCACCATCAATACCCTACCCTATCCTTGGAGACTCTTGGTAGAATTCAGAGCCATGAAAAATCAGAGAGACCACAAGTATAGAGGCTGTTCTACTTCATCACTTGTTCAGGTTAACTCTATCTTAAATACTTGTACATTATGGCATAAGGGTATCTGGGGTATCTGGACTGAGTGTCTGAATGACAACTTCCACATTGGAACATTGCACTCACTTAAACTGACCTGGAAATGACCTAGGAATGTGTCATGATGCAGATATTTCTTAACAGCTTCACTGCTATTCAAATTTTGCTACTCTGAAAAAAGTAAGAGGATGAAAAGTCACAGAAAGGCATCATTCAAGAGAAATATTGGTTTCCATCTATACCTTGTGGAATGGAAGTAGGCTGGTAAGAGGATTCAGATAACTGGTATGTTGGCAGGGTTGGCATGGCAGTGGGTGGAAATCCACCTGGAATTAAGTGATTGAAAGCCATCAGTTGATTTGCTCCAGCCTGCTTCCTCCATCTAGCTCGACGATTACTAAACCAGACCTGCAAAAGAATGACAACATAAGAAGCACTTTAAATAGGGCTGCAAACAATTTCAAGTGTATTTACAACTGCTGATGAACAGATTTCATTTTGCAAAAGCATCAGTAGAAAAGTTCTTAAAATATCATCAGTTTCAAAGGCAACAAACAGGCTGGGGAGAGCCTTCTCCCGTGTGGCTCCCAGATTGTGGTAGGCGGTCTCTCCAGAGCTGTAATCTGATATCACTCCAAACAATTTTAAGAAAGGAATAATAACACTTCTTTTTATACTGACTGTCCTGCTATGTTGAATTTTTTTTTACTCCATCCTTTGTTGTTTTTAAAGGCTTCCAGATGTTTTCTTGATGTTGATGGTTTTCATAGTGAGGTTGGTTTACTTGATTATTTATATATATATATATATATATATATATATATATATATATATATATATATATATATATATATATATATATATATATATATATATATATATATATATATATATATATATATATATATATATATATATATATATATATATATATATATATATATATATATATATATATATATATATGGTTTTTTTAAAAATAATAATTTATTTATATTCATTATATTTATACCCCATTCATCTGGGATATTCTCCTACTCTGAGTGGCATACAACAGTAAAAATGTTTGTAAATATAATAACAAAATAATTTAAATATGGTTTTATCTGTTTTTATTCTTCTAAAAAGCTTGTGCTTTTTATTGGAAAGGCAAGGTTGAATTAAATAATAATATAACTGTAGTAAATGAATAAATAAATCACTGCTAAACTACTGTAACACACTGTACTGGAGGAATGCCTCTGCAGAAGCTGCAACTAGTCCAAAATGAAGAACCTTAACTATTCACAGGGATACAACTATATTTGCATATTCTGCTTATTTTAGAAGAGATACAACATTCACTAATGTATTATCTCACTGAATTCTGATACGGCTTAGGTAAAAGTAAGGTAAAAGTCTCCCTTGCTTGAAAGCCAATCCTATCCAACTCTAGGGTTTGGTGCACATCTCCATTTAAAACCAAAGAGCCAACGCTATCTGCATCTGCAGACGTTTCCGTGGACATGTAGCAGGCATGCCTCGACACTGGAGCACACGGAATGCCATTAGCTTTCCCACCAAAGCAGTACCTATTTATCCACTTGAAATTTCTTTCTTTCAGATTGCTAGGTTATCAGGAGCTGGGAAAGAGACAAGAGCTCACTCCATCATGTACCACTTGGGTCTCGAACTTCTGATCTGCCGACCTTCCAGTTGTCAAGTTCAGCGTCCCATATGGTTTAGGATCAGCTAAATGCCAATTTTTCCTTGACTCCTGACAAGAGCTTTGAAATGTATTTCTATTTTATTTTGGCCCATGGATTCTTGGGATTATAGCCTCAAACCGAATATCTCCAACTTCAGATCCTCATATGAGTTGCCGATTAGGTGGCTTGAATGTGTGGGAATACTTCTCTGTCCGGGCGCAATTTACTTCCACTTCCATGAGTGACGAGGGCGGCATGGGCTGGATGAATTGCAGTAAACCCATTCATGTGGATTCACAGGGGCTTCTGAGAATTGAAGTCCAAGAACATCTGGAGTACCAAGGTTCACTATCATGGCTGTAGAACTTCTTCTGCCTTGTTTTTGGCTACAGCTTGTCTTTACTCTGTTGAACTGAACTGTTGCTGTTAAAGGACTTGTACATAGCACAGTTGTACTACCTCATTGAAGTTGACTGAGCAGCTTAAGGCACTATATCTATTTTGTGTTCCAGTTGTTTCACCTGTAAATACTTGCCACCCTTCCACCTTTTAAGTAAACTTGCTTCGAGTTTCATGAGCCTAAATCTGGACTGCCTGCATTTCTTACCAGAGAACACTTGGCCAGGTGAGAACCTCTGGCCACTGCACCACTCTGCTGTCCAATACATCTACAGTCACCAAAAAAAAGAGGATCACAAAGAGCAAGATTTATTTATTTATTTATTTATTTATTTATTTATTTATTTATTTATTTATTTGGATTTATATCCCACCCTCTTGCCATAGGGCAACTCAGGTCGGCACAATTACACCTAAAAACTGTAAAATCCCCTTTTAAAACTGTAAAATCCCTTTTAAAACTTCCATAAAAACAAACCATGACCATACTTGTCAACCCGCGGCACCGGAAAAACGGGACCTGTGCAGATCGCTTGTGCGCAGGTCGCTTTCCACACATGCGTGGAAGTGCTATGCCACTTGTGCAGTCCCTACGCAAACAGCGTAGCACTTCTGCGCATGCATGGAAGGGTTTTACCCCTTCCACGCATGCGCAGAAGCGCTACGCCACTTGCGTAGGGGCTGCACAAGCGGCGTAGCGCTTCCACGCATGCATGGAAAGCATTTTCCCCCTGTTATGTATGTACAATGTTGCTTTAAGAAATGTATGAATGTAACCTGACCACAATTACAATGTAGCCCAGCTGCTAAAGAACGCGAGTAAGCTGCCTATAGAGGGCAGCTGCGAGCGTTCAGCTCACATGGTTCACATTCCCCAAATCACCGGCAGCTGCGGGAACCTTTCCCGCGCGAGGATCACCTGGAGAAGATGGGCGTGACTCAGAATGACGTCACGCCGGTAGCAGCCAATAAGCTACCGTGCAACGAGATTCAAATGTATGTACTGCAGTATATAATGAGCTGTACCTCCGCCATTACCACATGTTCATCCTGATCATCACCCAATAAACCTGCGTTTAGCCCTCACTGCGGCTCCTTCTTTGTCTTCCGTGCAAGACACTAAATTGGCGACGAAGGTGGGATCGATGGCGAATCCCAAGGTCAAGCCTTACCACTTCGATATCAGCGACCCAGAGCAATGGGAGCTGTACGAGTGCCAGTTTCGGCACGCGATGGAAGCCGCAGGCATCGACGACGACACGAAGATGCACTCCCACTTCCTGGCCCAGGTGGGGTCGGCCACGCTGCGTATCCTGACGAACCTGGTGGCCCCCCGGAAGGTGGACGTGGTGCCCCTCGACCGCATCCTAGAGTTACTGCGCAAACATTTCCAGCCACCCGTGTCGATCTTCCCGGCCAGGGTCGCATTCCACAGGCGAGACCAGCGCCCGGGAGAGTCCGTGTCCGCCTATGCGGCGGCCCTCAGGTTGGCAGCGGTGCACTGCCAGTGGGAAGACCTGGACATGGCACTCCGAGACCGCATGCTGTGTGGCCTGAGGGACGAGGAGGTCCAGAGAAAATTGATGACCCGCGACTATCGCCTCACATTCAACGAGGTACTGCGGGAGGCCCAGGCAGCCGAGGTGGCCAGGAGCGGGGTCAAAGTGTTCAAGTCCCGAGGGGGCACATCCGAAAGGGCCAAGTCACCAGTGCAGGCGGCCCGGCGGATATCGGCGAAGACGGCCTGGCAGGCCCCCAAGTCGCCCGCCGGCACACCAGCGACGTCTGAAGAGTCGTCCGCGATGGCAGACTCCTGCTCCAGCGAGGACGACGACGTCCAGAGAATAAAGAAACGCGGTGATAAGTGACAGACCCGCGAACGGCAAGACCGCCGCTGCGACGGGTGTGGGGCGTCCCACGACCGCACGAGGTGCCCGTTCCGGAAGGCCAAGTGTCACAACTGCGGCCGAAAAGGGCATATCGCCAGAGTATGCAGGCGCAGGCGAGCTGAGGACAAGGGCGTCTCGGGCCAACCCCAGGTGCACCAACGGAAGGCGGCTGGCACCAGGAAGGTCTCAGCCAACTACAGCGAGGAAGGCGTGAACCACGTGGGCCTGGAGCACCGGCGGTTTTTCGTAGAGGTACTGTTACAGGGGCTCCCAGTGAGGATGGAGATAGACTCGGGGTCGTCCTATTCCATCCTGTCCCAAAAAGAGTTTATGCACATTCCCCCAGAGGCGCGGCCCAAACTGCGGGCCATGAAGTCACACTTACGGGACGTCCAGGGAAAAGGGATCCCAGTGTTGGGGGTGGGGAACTTCAAGGTGAAGTTCAAGAGTTACTCCGAGAAACTGCCCCTAGTAGTCCTCAAGGGGGGGAGATGCTGTCTTCTGGGAACGCAGTGGTTTGCTCCCCTGGGAATTGAACTGTCCGGCATTAACGCCATCGAGACTGACCCAATGCGGGACGTGTGCAATGCACACCCGGACGTTTTCAAGAAGGGGCTCGGGACATACAAGGGGCCCCCGGTATCCTTTGAGCTGGACCCAGAAATCCGGCCCATCCACCTCAAGCCAAGGAGAGTGCCCTTCACCCTCAAGGACAAGATCGAGGCAGAACTGGACAAATTGGTGGGGCAGGGGATTTTGGTTCCAGTTGATTCGGCGGAGTGGGAAACGCCGATTGTTACGGCTCTTAAATCAAACGGGGAGGTCAGGATTTGTGCGGACTATAAATGTACGATCAATAAGGCCATTCGGCCAAATGCATATCCGGTGCCCGTGGTCAGCCATCTACTGGCCACGTTACATGGGGGGAGGTGTTTTGCCAAGCTAGATCTGGCGCAGGCATATCAGCAGCTCTCCGTAACCCCGGCTGCTGCCGCTGCGCAAATGATCGTAATGCACAAGGGGGCATTTAAGGTAACGCGCCTTCAGTTCGGCGTGAATTCGGCCCCCGGAATTTTCCAGTCCCTCGTGGAACGCCTTTTAAAGGGGCTTCCAGGCGTCCTCCCATATTTTGACGATGTTTTGATAACAGCGGGGGGCAAATCAGAACTAGCGCAAAGGCTAGACAGGGTCCTTTCAGTATTCGAGAAAGCGGGCCTTCGACTGAGACGGGACAAATGTGTATTCTTCGCGAGGGAGGTTGAGTTCCTCGGCTTCAAGATAACCCCGGAAGGCATCAAGCCCTCCGAGTCCAAGGTTGCGGCTGTGCAAAACGCCCCTCGCCCCACCGCGAAACCGGAGCTGCAGTCGTTTCTAGGGCTCTTAAATTTTTACCATTCCTTCCTGCTGAGGAAGGCATCCGTTGCGGAACCACTGCACGCACTACTAAAGAAAGAGGCGGTTTGGCAGTGGGGAGATAGGCAAGAGAAAGCTTTCAGGGAGCTAAAGGCACTTTTATCCTCGGATGCCGTCCTGACCCACTTTGACCCGAGGAAACCAGTGGTTTTAGTCTGTGATGCATCCCCAGTTCGGGTGGGGGCGGTCCTATGCCATGTGTTGGAGAGCGGGCGGGAAGCCCCAGTGGCGTACTACTCGAGGTCCCTCTCGAAGGCCGAGCGCAATTACGCGCAAACAGATAGGGAGGCCCTGGCCATAATCGCGGGAACGAAGAAGTTCCACAATTTTCTGTACGGCCGCGAGTTTACGGTGGTGACGGATCACAAGCCACTCCTGGGGATCTTCACCACCGGCAAACCCACCCCGCAAATTCTTTCCCCCAGGATGCTGCGTTGGGCCATTTTCCTCAACGCCTACCAATATGAGTTAGTCTATCGCCCAGGGAAGGAGATCTCCCATGCAGACGCACTGTCCCGGTCCCCCCTCCCTAGTTTAGGGGACCCGGCATGCGAGGTAGAGCAGGACCACCAAGTCCTACTGATCGAGTCCCTCGACTCACCCCCCATTGTCCCGGCCGACCTCGCCAAGGCCACAGCGGCCGACAAGATGCTGGCCCAAGTTAGTTCCTGGGTTAGGAAAGGGTGGCCCACTGCTCCCCCCGAGGAACATTTCAAGCCATTTTTCAGGCGTAGAGTAGAGCTGTCCCTGGAAAGGGGCTGCTTACTCTGGGGCCAACGGGTAGTTATCCCAGAGAAGCTGAGGGCTAAAGTACTGAAGCTACTGCATACCAGTCACCCGGGAATAGTGCGCTCCAAGGCACTGGCCAGGAGTTTTTTCTGGTGGCCACAGATAGACGCGGACATAGAGCGCTTAGTGGGCACGTGCGAGAGTTGCCAGAGCTCCCGGCCCGAGGAGTCCCGGCTACCCCATAGGGAATGGGACACGGCCCGCGGGCCATGGTCCCGGATTCATGTCGACTTTGCTGGCCCTTTCTGTGGGTCCATGTTTCTGCTAATAGTCGACTCCTATTCCAAGTGGTTGGAAGTAATCCCCATGAACAGCACCTCCTCTGCGGCAACCATTAAACAGTTGTGCAAGGTCTTTGCCTGTTTCGGCCTGCCGGACGTCCTTGTTAGCAATAACGCTAGTACCTTCACGTCTGCGGAGTTCAAGACCTTTATTGAAAGAAACGCCATCAGGCATATTACCGCTGCCCCGTTTCACCCCGCCACAAACGGTCAGGTAGAGCGCCAAGTGCGCACTACGAAAGACGCACTGTGGTGCATGGGTCCCGGTGAGTTAAACCTCCATCTGTGTCAGTTCCTCATCTGCTACAGGACAACCCCCCTAGCTTCAGGACTCTCGCCAGCCGAACTCCTCATGAGGAGACGTCCGGCAACACTTTTTGACCGGATGGACCCAGCCAGGGTGGAGGATGAAGGGAGAAATATAGATATCGGGGTAGGAAGCTCCAAAAGTTTTTCGGTAGGGGATCCGGTTCACTGCAGGAACTACGCGGCCTCTGGGCCAGCGTGGGTACCAGGGACGATCATTGAGCAGACGGGGCCAGTATCCTATAGAGTTGAGACTAGCTCGGGTCTACTCTGGAGAAGGCACGCCGACCAACTCAGAAGGCGGGTCACCAGTGACGGGGAATCAGCGTTAGGGTCCTCCCCCACCCACGTTATCCAAGGGGGAGACACGGTGGAATCCGCGGGTACAAATGCATACCCTGGATTCTCAGCCACAGAGGAGGATACTTTGAAAGAGAGGGATGAGTTTGATTATGATTTGCAGTACCAGGGGGGTGTAGCGGAGTGGTCCCCCACCCGTCCTAGCGAAAAGAGGGGTTTCAGTTCAGCCCCTGGTACCTCCAGTCCCCCCAGCCCTTTTGTTTTAGAATATACCATAACTCCAGCCCCCCGGAGACAGACACCCCCGAGACAGGCAGCAGGGGGGAGTCCGCCCGCCTCAGCCTCTAGAACGCCTGGACAGGCAACAGGGGGTGGCGAGACCACAAGGGCCTCATCGTCAGTCCCGAGATTCATACTGGGGGGGACCCCAAGTTCCTCAAGCGGTAGGCAGGGGTTCACGTCCCAACTGTTCATTCCATTCCCATCCCCCAATGCAAGGTTGTCACAGAGTCCCCACTGAGCCACTAATGAGTCCCCCCTTTCCGTTGCAGGACAGGACTCCGCAGAACCAGGAGCCCCCGGCTCCCCTATGTTAAGTCAAGCAGCCGCGCGCCCCAGACGCACGTGCGGCAAGCCACAATGGTTGAGGGACTTCGTCCCATCCTAGGGGGGAGGAGTGTTATGTATGTACAATGTTGCTTTAAGAAATGTATGAATGTAACCTGACCACAATTACAATGTAGCCCAGCTGCTAAGGAACACGAGTAAGCTGCCTATAGAGGGCAGCTGCGAGCGTTCAGCTCACATGGTTCACATTCCCCAAATCACCGGCAGCTGCGGGAACCTTTCCCGCGCGAGGATCACCTGGAGAAGATGGGCGTGACTCAGAATGACGTCACGCCGGTAGCAGCCAATAAGCTACCGTGCAACGAGATTCAAATGTATGTACTGCAGTATATAATGAGCTGTACCTCTGCCATTACCACATGTTCATCCTGATCATCAACCAATAAACCTGCATTTAGGCCTCACTGCGGCTCCTTCTTTGTCTTCCGTGCAATACACTAAACCCCCGCTGCCAAATTACGGGGTTTTGGCAGTGCGGGGTGGGTTATGACATCAATCAACGTCAAATTACGGGGTAATCCCAGCCAAATCGGGATGGTTGACAGGTATGACCATGACCCTCTCACCGTTAAAAGACCCTCCCTTCCCACCCAACAATAAAAAGGGGCCACTGCTTCTAGCAGAGCCAATGAGCGGGAGTCATCACCCCATCGGCCCCCATACTTGCCCCGCCAACCAGGTTTTCATCCCTTTCCTAAAGGGCAGCAATTCAGTCTGCAGCCACAGGTCTGCTGGCAGGAGGTTCCACAAGGTTGGGGTGGACACGGAGAAGGCCCTCCTCCTTGTGCTAGAGAGGTGGGCCCCTCTAGCCGATGGAACACTGAGGGAGCCCCTCCGGTCCACCCTGGTGGGACAGGCAGACTCCCTTGGGGCAATGCGGTCTCTTAGGTAACCTGGCCCACTATTCTGAAGGGCTTTAAAGGTTATTACCAGCACCTTGAATTGCACCTGGAGACAAACTGGTAACCAGTGCAGCTCCCAAAGCAGAGGCAAGGCACGGATATAGCGGCCGCACCCCATCACTACCTGGGCCGCTGCATTCTGGACCAGCTGTAGCCTCTGAATGGTTGTCAAGGGCAGCCCCATGTAGAGCATGTTACAATAATCAAGTCTGGGGGTAACCAGGGCATGTGTGACCATGAGCAACGAATCCCTATCCAGGAGCGGGCACAACTGGCGAATTACACGTAATTGTGCAAAGGCCCTCCTAGCCACAGCCACCACCTGTTCTTCAAGCAGCAGACGCGCATCCAGGAGAAACCCCAGGTTGCACAGTGGGTCTGTCTGGGGCAAAGTAGCCCCATCCAAGACCAAGGATGGCATCTCCTAGGATAATGTGGGACCCCGAACCTAGGATAATGTGGGACCCCGAACCCACAGCCACTCAGTCTTGCTCGGATTCAGCTGTAACCCATTGGCCCCCATCCAGACCCCCACTGCCTCAAGGCACTCAGACAGGATGTTGACAGCAACACTTGGATCCCCATGGGCTAAGATGTACAACTGAGTCTCAGCTGCATACTAATGGTACCGTACCCCGTGGGAATGGATGATCTCACCCAATGGCTTCATGTAAATGTTAAATAGGAGAGGAGAAAGCACCGAGCCCTGAGGAACCCCATATTAGAGATGCCTCTCACTCTCCAACCACACCGACTGGGTCCGGCCCTCCAAGAATGAGGAAAACCAGGACAACACAGTGCCTTGGATCCCCAACCCTTTGAGCCATCCCAGAAAGATACCATGGTCAACAGCATCGAAGGCCGCTGAGAGGTCGAGGAGAGTAAGGATGGATGGATGACCATCATCCTGCTCCCTCCAGAGATCATCCACAAGCGCGACCAATGCTGTCTCAGTACCATGACCGGGCCTAAATCCTGACTGAAAGGGGTCCAGATCATCCGCTTCATCCAGAATCCTTGCAGCTGATGCGCCACTGCCCTCTCCATTACCTTCCCCAAAAAGGGGAGGTTGGAGACTGGTCTATAATTAGAAAGGACAGCTGGGTCAAGGGAAGGTGTTGTGTGTTTTTTAGGAGGGGGAGCACCAAAGCATCTTTTAGTGGTGCAGGAACCACCCCCTCCTGAAATGAGGCATTAATTATTGCCTCGACCCAGCTACCTGTCACCTTCTTAGAGGCTTTCACTGGCCAGGAGGGACAGGGGTCCAAGGGGCAAGTACTGGCACGAGAAGCTGCAAGAAGCCTGTCCACTTCATCAGGGCCTACTGGGTTTAACTGGTCCCAGATGACCTTGCAAGACTGTGCTCCGGTACCCTCCAGACCATCCCCAACCACGCCAGGATTAAGCCCGGAGCTAATCTGATTGATTTTCTCCACCAGATGGTCCGCGAAGTCCTCAGCCAAACCCTGCCAACCAGTCACCCGGTCCCCCCTACCTAGGAGGGAACTGGTCACCCGAAACAGGGTGGCTGGGTGATTATCGGCAGAGGCAATGAGGGTGGTGAAGTATTGACATTTCACCACCCTCATCGCCACTTGATAGGCCCTAATAGCGGCTCTAGCAAGTGTTTGGTCAGTATCCCTCTGAGTCTGCACCCAGCGGTGCTCTTGTCCCATTTGAACTCCTGTAGTTCTTCAGTGAACCACGGGGATGACCTAGCTCCACAGTCCCGGAGAGGCCAGAGAGGCCGTAGTGGCATGATTTCATCCAAAGTCGCCGTCATCATCTTGTACCATAAGTTGACGATCGCCTCAGGTGAATCGTGTACCTGATCCAGAGGAAAATCCCCCAACTTCCTTTGGAATCCATCAGGATCCATCAGTTGCCGGGGGCGGGCCAATCTAATAGACCCCACCTCCCTGTGCTGGAATGTCGCCCCCAGAAAGTCAATAGTCACCAGAAAGTGATCTGACCATGGCACCGGCGTAATATCTAATTTCTGTAATTTCAGATCACTAAGCCACCACTCTGACAAGAAAACTAAATCCGGTGTGTGGCCACTGCCCCTGTTTGGACCCTGAATTAACTGAGTCAGGCCCATGGCTGCCATGGAAGCCATGAACTCCTGTGCCACCTCAGAGCTCATTCCCAGAGAAGGTAAATTGAAGTCCCCCAGGACTATCAGCCTGGGGAACTCCAATGCCAATTCTGAGATGGACTCGAGGAGCTCAGGCAGGGCATCCTTTACCCTGCAAGGGGGCAGGTACAGGAATAAGACACCCAACTGACCCTTAGTGCCCAACCGCAGGAGCAGAGCCTCACCACCCGGAACTTGTGGAGCAGAGGCCCTGGCAACTCCTAAAGACTCCCTGGCTACGATGTTAACACCACCACCCCACCCCTCTAGGCTGGTGCCAAACACCGAAACCGGCTGGACGCAATTCTGACAGTGGTACACCGTCTTCCGGGGCCAGCCAGGTCTTGGTGATGCATGCCAGGTTAGATTGCTCCTCCAGAATGGAATCTTGAATTAGAGGAGCTTTGTTACAAACCGACCTGGCATTCATCAGCAGCAGCCTGAGGACAGAAGTGCTCTGGACAGGTTGTTCAGGGCCCAGAGATGTAGCCGAGGTGCTGGAACGGGGAACAGATATTAAACATCAGTCCCACATTTCCTGGGTGCAGCCTGCCCCTTGGTACCTGCTATATCAACCCATGCCCAACACCACCTCAATTTGGTTCCTGGGAGCCACCATGCTGGCCGCAGACAGAATGCTGCCCCTATTCCCTGGCTCGCGAGTTAGTCCCTTAGTCATACTATTCCTCCCTCCCACCCTACGCCAACTCCTTCCCCCTCTCGGTCCATGCCTCCACCCCTCAAGTGCCATATCTGATTCTGAACATTGGTTATCATTATGGCAATCAGCTAATCCTGGGAACAATATAATGCAGTGGCTTTCCAGTCGCCTTCCATATTGCAGCAAGACACCCATACCATTGATTTACTTTTGCAAGTCGCTCTCTAGTCTTGAGTCCTTTTGTCACACAAAGTCCTCATCAGTCCCCAGCCAGTACTGATGAAGCTGCTGCCCTCCATCAAGATGGATTCAAGTGGGATTTAATCCACTTGGGGACCATCATCCTTCCCTGTGAACTTCACCACCAAAGGCCGTTATTCCACACGGTTGTCAGGTTAACTAACCACTGTCTGACGATCGACATTGAGTCGCTGGCACTATGGTCTACTCTATTAGCATAGCAGCATAACCTGGCCAGACTTTGGCAGGATATTGTCTGTTTCCCATCACCTTTGCTGTATGGGCAGGCACACCTGCTTTCCTTCTTGCACCTCTGTGTGTGTGTGTGTGTGTGTGTGTGTGTGTGTGTGTGTGTGTGTGTGTGTGTGTGTGTGTGTGTGTGTGTGTGTGTGTGTGTGCGCGCATTTCCATCTTCTAATTTATGTCCATTCCACTCTCCCTTCTCCTTCAGTTCCTTCATGGCCACTGGAATGATCAAAAATTATGTAAATACATGTGATATACAGCAGTGCAGGAGAGAGGATGTGTTTTCTGGCTTAAATTAGACATGTCTTTATCAATGCACCCGTCTTTTGATTTGATACGGATTTGGCATTCATCCTTGTAAAGCCCAGACTCTGTTTAGATGAAACTATCCTCTATTGTCTTGCTGAATTCCCTTTTCAGACATTTTTTTGCCTATTTGAATGAAGGATCTTGTTGCCTTAAAAGCACATTGGAAACTCTCTGTTTAGGAAATGGTGGTTGGACTGTCAAGAGCAATTTTACTAAGGCAATCCTTGAAGAAGAACTGTAACTCTGAAAGGATACCCAGCCAGCGTCAAGGAAATCGGATGTTGCCTTGTACAGTTACAAAATATACAAAAAATGTCAAAACAGGGAAATGATAACAAAAAGGGAAAGATGTAAATATCAGGAATGAGAAATGGGGAAGGTCTGCAGGGCCATCTATTCTCTTCCATGCCAGAGGTGAATATACTTGACTGATTTGTCTGATCTAATTTGAATGCTGCAAGTGATGATCTCTACTTTCCACTCCAGGAGACCATACTGCAGCCTGCTGCAATTCATTTGTTAAGAAAATATTCCAAGTAATAAGATTTTGTTTTATCATGTCTCCTTAGACCAGAGCTTGGAAATACCAAGTTTTGGAGTACAGCTTCCAGAAACTCTGGCCAACATTCTGAAAGTTGTAGTTAAAAAAGATTTCCAAGTTTTGCCTTAGAGTAGACTATACAGAAAGCTCCTAGGACTCTAATAGCAAACATTCTTCTAAGCAGAAGTTTTCAACTTTATAAGCATCGGCTGGCATAAAATAGCAAATCCCTGATGTTGATCAAAAACCATGTGGCTTCTATATTAGAAATTGTCTGTGCAGATTATTTCAGAACTAACTGGCTCAGGCAATGAGTGTTTTTGCACCAATTCTTAAATATTTGTAGTCAACTGTTATTCTTGGATATTTCTTGCAACAGAATTGAAGATAATTTCCACTTTTAAAAACTTCAGCAACCTTCACTGTGAATTTGAATGCTGAATATTTGCCAATAGAGCCGTGCACATCTGCCTAGTTCAGAGGTGCCTAAACTATGGCACGTGGGCCAGATCTTCTGATGACAATTCATCCAGCCCACGCTGCCCTCATCGCTCCCAAAAGCAGAAGTAAAACGTGCCCATACAGGAGCATTTTACTTCTGCTTCTGGGAACAACTAGGGCAGCACAGGCCATATAAATTGATGTCAGGGCTGGATCTGGCCTGCGGGCTGTAATTTGGGCACCCCTGGTTTAAGAAGAGAAAATGGCATCTTAAAATCTATCTCATCCTGTTGCAAAATAGATTGCAAGGCGCATTTTACTTCCACTTCTGGTGGGAGGAACCATATGACCGGCCCGCTGAACCATGTGACTGGGCACCCCTGGACGAGTTGATCAGTTCAGGACCCATATGCCTTTTTGAAGGTACCCTGAGCTCTCCCATATCTGTGTTCATGTGTTTCAAAATACTGAGGGGGATATACCATTTAGGAATGACATGTGGTTATAATAACTGGAGAAGGGGAAGGACTTGCCTTTGTCTTTCCTCCGATAGGCAGCAACAGAGAAAGCTGGCCCTTTGGAAATGATATTGTAGCATTACCACACCAGAGAGAAAGAAAAAGCACACTGCAAAGTTAGCTTTCAAATTCCAACTACATGAATAGTCTTTCATCCGCCATTATCTTATTGAATTAAAAATATTCCAAAGTACTGTGAGGCTTTAGGGATAAAATCAATGCTTGCACATTTAATTTTTGAAAGTGCTTAATTACCTAATATATGTGAAAGGCTCTATTACTGCTGACATTACCCAAATAGTTAAAATGTGGTCACAGAACCATACTGACATTTGTGTAAGGTTTATGTAACTTGCTGCAGCAAATTGTAGCTAAATGACGAGTTGCAAGAGTGCATTTTGGTAATGCGCTCGGTTATGTGCCTGACTGAATAACGGAGATGAACCTTGTCAACTAGTTGCAATTAGCTGTGACACATTCTGCAAACCTTATGGAAACACAAGTGGGATTCCAAATTCTGTATCACTATTTCTTCATTAGTTTCCATTCCCTTTTTTTTTTAGTCCTTGTGATAGGAGTGAAAATATCATGAAACATGAAAAATGCTGTTCTAAAGTGCCTTTAATAAGTACTGTAACTCCATGTGGTGTAGTGAATATCATTCTTATGACTTCATTACTGGAGAAAAAAGGAAAGAAAGGGCAAAGATGTTGAGGTTTATAAGTAACTATATTATTTCAATTCCTCCCAGTTCTGGCTAAAATGTTCCATTTATAGCTCCTGCAGTTTTGCTAAAAAAACAACAACCCTGGCTTGCCTTTGGGGTTCCAACACACTTCTTAAAATGAAGTCTGTTTTATAACCATGGAAACAGATCTTGTAATTCCCCCAAAACAATGGCCCAATTTTTCAACATATCTCTGTCAATTACCATTTCCTGCCTTAGGCTTCTCGTTGTTTCCTTATGATGGCATAACATTTTTTTTAAAATCACAGACACTTTTTGTTAGAAGCATCTTTAAACAGAAAAAAATGTCCATCTATTTCTTTCTGGGATAAGTTGTTGTTCAGTTGCACAGTCAATTCTGACCCTTCGCGACTCCATGGGCAACCACATGCCAGGCACCCCTATCCTCCACCATCCTCCTCAACATGCCCAGCTTTGTGCCCATTGCATCAACAATGCCATCTAGCCATCTCATTCTATGCCGCCCCTTCTTCTTTTGCTCTTGATCTTTCCCAGCCTCAAGGCTTTCTCAAGTGAGTCCTCTCTTCTAACTTGATGTCCAAAGTACTTTAATGTCATCTTCAATATTTGACCTTCCAAGGAGCAGTCGGGATTGATTTCTTTTAAGATCGACCTATTTGTTCTCTTTGCTGTCCAGGGTACTCTCAAAATTCTCCTCCAACACCATATCTCAAGGGTGTCCATTCTTCTGCGCTCAGCTTTCCTTATGGTCCAGCTATAGTCACCACCATACATTACTACCGGGAATACCATTGCTTTGATTGCAAGGTGATGTCTCTACTTTTAACTATGTTGCACAAATTTCTCATAGCTTGCCTTTTTATTTCATGGCTGCAATCACCATCTGTGGTGATCTTGGATCCTACGAATCCAAGATGTTGGGATAAGACTGGATAGCAACTGAAATAAACTGAAGTGAACAGAAAGGAGCTGGAAAGAAGAGGCTAGGAGGACAGAGCAGCAACTTCAACCTGGTACCTTTCAGGATGGGTTAGGCTAAAACTCCCATAATCCTGAACTAATCAGATTATCGTCTGAGGAAAGCTATTGAAGAGACTCTTTCTAGCCTATAATAATAGCAATTCCCAAATTTAACCATTTGTGCCAATATTTTCTGACCCACTGGTATCACTGTGCACATTTATAAACTCCCATCTTATATGCAAATACTGCATTGTTTTATTTTTCCTTGGGACAGATTAAGGATTTCCTTGGTATAGAACTAAAGTTAATAGAGATATACTCAGGCTGGCTATAGATACATGATACTTCAGGACAGCAGAGAAGCTGTGATTCCTGGAAGAACAAAATTACAGGCATTCTCTTTAGAGCTCTCTATTGCCATTATATAAAGTATAGACAACTTTTTACAAATGCTCACAACTAAATTCCAGTTCAACTTCAATTCCCAGGAGTTTTGTTTTTACTGATTGACTGTCCTGACCCCTCCCCCTTTCTTTGCTGTGCTGTTTTAAGCAAAAGGTCCATATGTTCAACATAGTAGGAAATTTGCTAGGTTGTAGATCACAGGAGTGAGTGTGAGACAAGATGTGTCTCGAGGGAACCCCAGGAAGCCATAAGGAATGTAAAAAGTCACAGGGTTAAAGCCACATTAAGACAGCTGTTATGTTAATGAGACTTCTGCTTTTCTTGCAACTGTGGGTCACTGCTTTAGAAAAATATGAACATTTATTGTGGCCTTTAAAGCTCACTCTTCCCAGACCTGTGTGTACAAGAAACTGAAGGGTGTGCTCTTGATTAACAATCTCTATCTCTTCTTTTTTTCACATGTTTGTTTAGATCTCAAATTGTTATTCTACACACACACACACACACACACACACAAACACACACACACACACACACACACACACACAAAGAATTATGCTCCCAATACATTTGTTTCAAAATACAGTTTATACACCCTTATTATAGATCAGGGATGCCCAAACTACAGCTTGTGGGCCAGATCCGGCCCCAACACCAATTCATCTGGCCCACACCAGCCTCGTTGCTCCCCAAAGTAGAAGTAAAATGCAAATGGGCTCATACTTCCACTTCCAGGAGCAATGAGGCTGGCATGGGCCAGATGAATTTGTGTTGGGGGCCAAATCTGTCGTGCAGGCTGTAGTTTTGGGACCCCTGGTTTAAGTAGAGAAAATGGCAGTTTAAAATCTATATCATCCTGTTGCAAAGCATGCTTTACTTCTGCTTCCAGTGGGAGGAACCATGTGACCAGCCCGCTGAACCACATGACCAGCCCATGGCCCAAAAAGTTTGGGCACCCCAGTTATAGATTATCTTTAATGTAGTATTATAGACTGGTATCCCTTCTAGCGCATCCAATGAAGAATGTACTGGTTGGGGAATCTGGGAGACTAGTTTGGCTGCAACACAGGATCATGGTTTAGAGGTGCTGCACTGCAAATCAAAATCATGCAAATCATGGCATTGAGCTTCTGGGCAGAGGCAACAGCAAGAAGAAAACTACTACTGGCCAAGTGTGGAAGAAAATTATGACATTTTTTCACTAGATCTTTGATGACCATCCATGGGCCACATGAAGAGCTTGCACAGAATTGCAGAACAAGATACTTTAGAGCAGGGGTCCCCAACCTTTTTTGCACCACAGACCGGTTTCATGCTAAACAATTTTTCCATGGGCCGGCAACTGTTTGATTGGGGTAGTAAGGTATCACACTGCACACAGGTGGAGGGTGGAGCCCCGCCTTGGTTAAGCAATGTGCCTATCTGCTGTGTCTGAAGCCCATGTTCTCACTCCATTCACCAAGCAGACCACGTTGAGAGCAGAAGGCTACCATTTGGACTCACAGCACCACCCACCCCCAAGTAGAGTTGCCATAATTCTCTCCCACAAAACCAGGACAGAAGTATACTTAACAAAAATGAGCAGGTTATCTACAAAATAGCCTTTAAAAAAACATAATATAATGACAGCTATAAAACACTTTCACATTAAATATAACAATACATAAATGAGTTTATTTACAACAGTTAATTCTTACACCAATCATAACCCAAAGGTTGGCAGGATCTGGGACAGAGAGGGGAGTTCACTCTGTCATGTAGTGCCCAGGAATCAAACTCCAACCTTCCAGTTGTCGAGTTCAGCATTTTAACTTCTTGAGCCACAGCAGTCCCTATGGGGTGGTATGTAAGTGTGATTGCTTTGAGGGGAAGTTTGCCCTCCAGGGATTGTTAGACGACAATTCCCATCATCCTTCACTAAGAGCCATGGCCTCTGGGGCAGTTGTGGTTCTAAACCATTTAAAGGGCCACAGCTTGCTCACATGGACAAAACAGGAGGTGATACTGTAAGAAAAGCACAGGAGAGGGTTTTTCACCCACCCACCCACCAGCAGACCCATTCCTACGAGACAAGGGCTAGGTCTCTATCACGATAACATCAATCACGCTATCCCTCCGACAAGGAGGTGCCACTCAAGGTGGAAAAGGCACCCCTTCAAGATGGCACCCTCTCCAACCAGGGATCAAGCAATAGCAAATCTGCTTCGAACAAGCCTGGGGCTGCCCTGTATAAACGGTGGTGACGGTTGCAGTCAGACTGCATGTGAGTGACCCACGCAGTCGAGACTTCCCCACTTCACATGTGCACAAAGCCAGTCACAGCTCTGATGCAGAAGCTAAAATTTGACCCACAGAGTGGTGGGAAGAGATGGGAGGGGAAGAAAGAGAGCGTGGAGCGGGAGTTCTTTCAAACTAGGAGACTTGTCAGGTTTGTCTGAAAGGTTTTCGAACTCTTCTTTTCAGGCATGGTTGCCAAAAATCCAGGACTTTAACATGATTTTTATTGAACTAGATGGGACAATTTTTCAACCTTGAATCCGGGACAATTCTGGTTTTCCAGGATGTATGGCAACCCTACCCCCATGGCCTGGTTTGGGACAGCCTGTGGCCTGGTGGTTGGGGACCTCTGCTTTAGAGCACATGCTCAATCCAGGAATTTTCCTTTTCATTGCAAGAACTACAGCTTGAACACAAAAAATCCTTGTGCTCACAATTTTGTCTGATTCTCCAAAGTACATTCCTTAATTTCAGCATATACATTTCAATGGTCATAATGGTTTGCTTTCTTTAATTTTGCTGTTACTAAAGGACAATCAATTAGAAACCAAGAAAGCTATAGAACATTGGTTCCTGACTAGTGGCATTTGTATTACCAGTGAAATGCAGAGGTAGCTAAAGAGGAAAGCAGGAGTTTCCTAATTAACTAATATGAATTTGCTCCTCCTACAAGTGATCTAATGTATAGTACTGTGCAAAGGTCTTACACTACCATCAGCTGGTTTGGGGAAAACTCAATGAGTGGTCTGGGGAGGGGGTGCATTACTTGGACACCCTAACTCTAAACTTCACTCAACTTGGAGAGGGTTGAGAGGAAACTCAACTGCCTGGAATTGATCCCAGCTCACCTGCACCTGCCACCGCTGCCACCCTCTATGAGCCATGCTTGGCCAGATGGGTGAAAAAGCTGCCGCCACCACCGCAGAGGTCCCGTGCAGCTTTCACAGAGCCACACCATCGCCCCGGGAGGGTTGAAGCCACTTGGGGATGTTTTGACATAACTGAGGACCGTTTACCTTTTATCCTGGCTGGGCTTCATTGTTTGTATCTTGTCTTTTGTTTCTATTTTATCACTGCTTTCTTTTGATTGTAACTTTAATTATGTTTTGACACTTTTTGTATATTTCACATTGTATTTTTCTTGTTCATGTTTGCTGCTGTCTGCTGAGCAAACAGCATGCACCAATGTAATCTGCTCTGAGTCACCTTCGGGCGAGTAGAGTGGTATATAAATTAAAGTTATTATTATTATTATTATTATTATTATTATTATTATTATTATTATTATTATTATTATTATTATTATTATTATTATTATTATTATTATTATTATTATTAAGACTCTCTCCACTTTTGGTGTGTTTAGATGTCTCAGGAAATGAGTTATGCCCCCCATCACTTACTGAATTTTCCCCAAACCAGCTGTTTGTGGCCCAAGACTTTTGCATTGTACCATAGTTCCAATAGTTGTACTCATGTTTTGTTCCTTTATGCTGATTCTGAACAATTCTACTGCAATTTCTTAATATCCTTAACACCTGCTGTAAATGATGGACATAATAAAAGAATATAAACATGTGTCCTTTACTGAATAAGTGGACTGTTTTTGCTGTCATGAACCCAGGATTCTAATAAGAGTGACTGGTGGGATATATGATACAAAAGGTTGAAAACCACTGCTCAAGGACAAATAACCTACAGGTATTTCACTAGATCCCTATACATTTTCTATCTGACTATGCTATAGACCAGTGATGGTGAACTTTGGCACTCCAGCTGTTCTTGAACTTCAATTCCCAGAATCCTTGATCAGCAGGAGTGCTGACTTGGGCTTCTGGTAATTGAAGTCTAAGAACACCTGGAGTGCCAAGGTTCAACATCACTGCTATAGACCAAACACAGACCCAATTATGAGTGAAGATTTTAAATTTTAAAAAATCATGTTTTTAAAAGTACTAATTGGCAAACTTTAGCAATGATTGGAAATCGGGCTTTTAAAAGTCTCAAGCATTTTTGTGTTTGGATTTTCAAGATATTATTTACAATTTGAAGGATTTCCCCACAAACAGCAGGTTCCAGACATCCACAGTGTTGCTTATTTTTTGTCTTAAAATCATGAAAGGCTTGTTTGGTGTTTTGTTTTTTAAAACACCTTCCAGTTAAAGAAATATTAAAGTACAATAATGGAATTTTAGTATTTTTCTTGTGTAAGCAATAGTACTGTATTGTAAAATAACTATTATGACTTCCACTCTGCTTGCAATTTTAGGAAATAATCTGGAATAGTGTGGGATCTCCTTCATGTATCCATACATGTCCATTTCAGATTTTTTAAATGAAACTCATGATTTATTATCGACATTTTAGCATTTTCAAAACTAATTTTGGGGCATTCACACAAGCATGTATTTGTATCTTTCCACATGTTTACATGGAAAGGGAACATGGTTATGTTTTCTTTCACCATCAATCCTAGTCACTATGCATTCCGTGTCCTTTTCTATAAAAGGAGTCTCATGCAAGTAGAAGTGCATGCATGTGATCAGGAGCCCTAATAAGGGAGGAAATTGAATTCAAGCTGTAAAATGACTTACAATTGACAAAGTTAACTAAAGAACAAGAGGCTGATTCAGTCACCCATCATATTCTCCCCAGAACCTCTTACCCAGCCATCTGTTCCACCACTGGTTGTTTCTTGTTGCTAGTTTGCTCCAGTCTGGCCGAGCTATCCTGCTATAGTAATAGAGTAGACCATACTGCCAGTGATTCAACATTGAGTGTCAGGCAGCATTTGACTAATCTGACAATCCTGAGGACTAAAGGCCTTGGGTGCCGAAGTCCACAGGGAAGGGTGATGATCTCCAAGTGAATTAAATCCCACTTGAATCCATCTTGATGGAGGGAAGCAGCTTCATCAATACGGGCCTGGGTCTGAGGAAGACTTTGCATGCCAAAAGGGCTCAGGACCAGAAGTGACTCACGGAACTGCATCAGTGGCACAGGTGTCATGCTGCAATGCAGGAGGCAGATGAAAGGGCACTGCATTATATTCTCAGGACAATCTTCATGGCTGATCACCATGATGATTGCCCATATTTTGATTTGTATATGGCAGAACAACAAGAAGAAGATGTTTGCTCCCCCATTAGTGGTACTACAAGAAAACTGCCTATTTGAAGGCTATCTAATGGGACCAAAAGGACCAATTCCCATTGTAAAAAAAAATATGCATCAGTCCATGTTCACTCTCACCTTTGACATATTCTGATACACTTTGTTCTCTCTCTCTCTCTCTCTCTCTCTCACACACACACACACACACACACACACACACACACACACACAGGTAGACAAATGAAGAATAGCAATTATATTTCTTCTCACCCTGTCATCCAGATAAAACCAAACAAAATGTTTTCAAACTTTCTGAAGCATATTCACCTGAACCCGAGCTTCGGTGAGTTTAGCTCTTTGCGCAAGTTCTTCCCGGGTGTAAATATCAGGGTAGTGGGTCCTCTCAAATGCTCGCTCCAGCTCTTCTAATTGTTCAGCTGTGAAGGTTGTTCTACTTCGACGTTGCTTTCGCTTTAGTGGCAAATCTGGCTCAGAATCTATATCAGACCCTTCTTCTGACTGCGGCGCTGAAGCTGGAACAAAATTAAGCAACCGGCAATTAACATTTGACTGGAGGTGGGGAGTTGAATAAAGAATTAAAGTAACAAGAGGGTGCACTGAAGAAAAATACTTTATCTAAATTAGTTGGGATTGTCCAATGAATCATACAATAGACATCTTTGTCTCAGAGAGCTACAACATATTTCATTCATATGATTGAATAATTCTCAGTACAGTAGTTCCTTCAGTCAATACACCCTCTTTTCTTTCTGGAGACAGATTTTTATTTCCTTGCTTGGATTCCCCACCCCCCAGTACAATGCATACATAGAAACGCATATACTATAATTCTAAAAGCATGTCTTAAATAAGTAGGTTTCACATATGGTACTTAAATGCTTTTTGGCTTCAAGAGAGTAGTTTAAAACATCAGAAACAATGCATGAATGTTTATTAAGCAAACTGTGTAATTCAGTTCCAGCTACATATTCTGCATAATATAAATAAATGGTACATCAATAACTCAAATTTTCAGAGCTCGTAAATATGTTTTTGTATAATTCTGTCCATGACCTTCTTTTTACTTTGGACATCCCATCATCTCCTGTGGTCAGTTGCCTGCTGGGTAGAGAAGTTAGATTTTGTCCTTCAAAACTTCTAGAGAGATGGACCCAGTTTGACGATCTTATACATATCATCTCAAAGGTAAATTAATGAGGTACAGTGGTACCACACATAACGAACGCATCGTACAGCAAAAAATTCGCACAACAAAGCATTCATTATGCAATGCCGATACCCCGCATAATGAAAAAATCATTATCTGGGGTTTTTGGTAACTGGGGTATACCCGCTTAATGGGAACCACGATTAACGAACAATTTTTTTGTGTTATGTGGGATATCTCCCATAGGGAACCACATAGCGGGGAAAACACATAGTGAAGAGCTCCGTGGAATGGAGTTTTTTCGTTATGCATGGTTCTATTGTATTGGAATCCAAGTAAGCCTTGCATAGGAGAAATGACAACCTCCTTTTGCAAGAGATACAGTCATGTGCCATCATTAAATATCTGAATATACACAGGAATAGTTGCTGCTGGCTCAGATATTTTCAGCTTCTCAGATGCGTACATAAATTCCTGCCTGGTTTGGATACAACTATTAGATTACCCATAATCTCACCCGTAATCTATTTCAGTTGCCTTACGTCCGTGCTTATTTGTTTTTGGCTTGAACATGCAGACTCAATTTCACGCATTTTATTATTAAAGTATGGCAAAACCTCTCAAAGTACTTTGTCTGCACTACACAGGAAAGGATTCAGAACCTTAAATTAATTGGCTTTCCAAGAGCCAGATACTGTATAGGAAATATTTGCATTTTGCTGTCTCTCTCTCTTTTCTTTTTTAAAAGCCATTTTATATCTCACAAAATACCACTGGCACCCTAGGGGATCCATGTACCTTCTTTGCCAAGAACATTTACACACACACTTTCAAGTCAGTTTTATTTATGGCATCATGAGGTACAGGAGATGTCAAAGAACTGGTTTATTATTGCTATCACTCAATGAGTATTCTGGCCAAGCAGGGATTTGAACCCAGGTTTCCTAGGTCACCAGCCAACGCTTTATCCACTATACCACACATGGCTTTCACTAAGGGCTTACCTTCCTGAGTGGCATTTTTTTTTAAAAAAAAAAAAACTATGCTATTTGGCAAGATCCCTGATACCAAGCAGCATTTTGATCAACCAATGGGGAAGGGCTTCCCTGTCAGATATAAAGAGGCTAATACCATCCTGCTCTACTTTATCCTGTCTCCAGTGGGCATATATGTCAGAGACAGGATAAAATACATTGGGGCAATTTTATTAAGTCCCCTAATGGGGTATCTAAATAGGGTAGGTTGGGGAAGACAGTCAACATGTGCACACAATCGGATAAACCCATATGAACCTGTCTCAAACAGCTGTCCAGATGAATGTGTAGAAACACCTATCTGCACCAATGAAAGGACTAATTGTGCCTGTAGAATTAAGTGTTTGATGTGTGCACATCTGTCCCACAATCAGCACAATATATCCTTACTTTCTCTCTCATTCTTCTGCTTCCAGAAATCATTGTTTAAAAGAATTTCTATTAATATTAAACATATGGAGTATAAATAGATAGGATCTGAAAGCCTACACAAGCAGGATCCCATTAGAAAAACACATTACAGAATCTTTTCACACATGGGAACAGAAAGCATACTTGAGTCTTTTATGTCATGTTTAAGCATTATTATGCAATAGAAAGTGCAAGAGTGCAACTTTCAAAGCAATTACTTCAAGTAAACATAGATTTTATACTTGCATTATAAAAAGATGATCAAGCTGTGGCTTAAATCAAATGAATAGTCCCAGCTAAAGTACACTCAAAGAATCTAAGCATTGTCTGTTTATTTAGTGGGCCTCCTTTAGTTAGGACTAACAACCAAAACCTATATACAGGCAGGGTCCCATTAGAAAAACACATTACAGTATCTTTTCACACATGGGAATAATAAGCATACTTGAGTCTTTTGTGTCATGTTTAAGCATTACTATGCAATAGAAAGTGCAAGAGTGCAACTTTGAAAGCAATTACTTCAAGTAAACATAGATGTTTATGTCTATTTGATTTATATGCCGCCCTACTCAACAAACGCCGACTCAGGGCGGCTCACAACCCATCAGAACAAAGATACAATATAGCAAAAACAAAATGCAAGATACAATAGTGAATACAATATAGAAAAGAACAAAATACAAGATACAAAAAGTCCAGTAACATCTCAATAGAGTACAGTAACATCACAGCCTCTTCGCCCCGCAAAGAAGACTGGAGGCTGAGGCGAAAGTCCAGTTGCCTCTACGGTCTTTAAGCCCTGACCGGAGGTGGAGCCCGTGATGCCAGCAATGGTGTTGATCCCATCGTCCAGTGCTGCGAGGCCTCTTTGCCCCTTCCAAGCCCAAAGGGGGGGCGGGAGTGCCAGCAGGTGTTGCGCTTGAGGCTGGCGGGCTTCGATTCTATTTAAGATTTTATTCTTTTTTTATATATATAAATTGTTATTATTTATAACAGCAATACAAAAGAAAAAACTTAAAAGACAAAAATACAATTTGAATTAACCATAAAAATATCAAATTACAAATATAATACATTACATACAAATTCATAAATTTTCAATAAAAATACTTGTTTAAGTGTATAGCCAGAACCTTCTTATTAATTTATTAGTTCATAAATATTCAAAATCCAATCAACTCCCAGCTCTCACATTACCCTTCACTTAATATAACCCAAATTTCTCAATTAGACTATATTGGTCAAAACCTCCATATCCTGCTATACCATTGTTTTACAAGAACTTAAATCAAATTACCAAAGTATTCAATATACAATTACAATAAACACCCTGTGTGTAAACACTTTAAAAGAGTCTGCGAAATGTCACATTTATTTTTACCATTTCCAAAAATATATCTGTTCAGGTACCCGACTGACCCCCTGCTCTCCTTTGATTGAGTAGTCCACAAATGGTTGCCAAATTTTCCAAAATCTATTTTCTTTAACTTTACCTTTGTATTTATTTATTTCCCATGTTAGTTTATCATTCAATGCAAGATCCCACATCACTCTTTACCATTCTTCTATTTTCAATATTCCTTCAAATTTCAAATTTCTTGCAATACACATTCTTCCCATTATCAACATTAAAGATATTAATTCCTTTTTATCCTCATTCAATTTTAAATTTTCAACATCTGTTAATAACACCATACTTGAATCCAGCTTGCATTCAATCCCTATGATATCACATATCTCTTTCTCAATTTCCCCCCAGAAATCATTTACCACCTTACATTCCCACCACATATGTTCATACGTTCCCAGGGTGTTTTTACATCTCTAACACTTTTTACTTTTAATATTGTCCATTTGAAATAATCTCTCTGGAGTCAAGTACCATTTCCACAACATTTTATAATTATGTTCCTTTATTCTGACTGACATTGTTCTCATAAACCTTTTTCTCCATTTGTTTTTCCAAATTCTTTCTGATATTTTTATATTTAAGTCTTGTTCCCAACATAATTTCAATATTTCTTGCGGATTACCTTCTTTATTTAATATTTTATATACTCTACTCACCATACCCTTTAATCCCATATCGCCTTTTCTTATCTTTGATACCAATTCCTCAAATTCTGTTTTACCTCTTTCTAAACTTGATTGTCCTATATATTCTCCATTCCATTTGTCTATCAACGCTATCTGAAACCAGTTCAAATTCAACTGCGTATATATTTCTGCTTTTATTCTTGCATTATAAAAAGATGATCAAGCTGTGGCTTAAGTCAAATGGTTAGTCTCAGCTAAAGTGCACTCAAAGAATCTAAGCATTGTCTGTTTATTTAGTGGGCCTCCTTTAGTTAGGACTAACAACCAAAACCTATATACAGTGTCCTAGACCTGCTAAATGCAATTTAACTTAATTCTAAACAAATGTTAGAGGATTTTGCTATCAAGTCATTAGTGAATAAACCTTAAAATCAATCTCAGAATGTTATGTGACCAGTTTTAAACTTGCATGCCCATTTCTCCAGACAAGTTATTTTGAAAAGGTTATTTATCTCATTTGCATCCAAGCTTCCTCCAAGAAAGATAGGTCATCAGGGTTAGCCTCACAACATGCTTGTACACTAGTTTAGGCTGAGAAAAGCTTAGCGCAAAACACTTAGCAAACTTCAAGATGAAGGAAATATTTAGATCTTGGTCTAAAACTCTTAACTGATCTCATGTCTGTTTCTGATACCTTCTGATTGACAGGAAATTGAATCCTTGAGAGAAGAGAACCAGAAGCAAAAGTAATGTTGAATGCCCAAATAATTACAACAAGACAGAGCATTGCTCCCAGACAACTTAACAGCAGCTTCCCACTTGGTGCAGCTATATAAACATGCACCAAACTCTAGGTTGTATGTTTTGGAAGAAAAGCGTTTGTTCTACAAAGCTTGGTCAAAACACAAGACAGACTTAAGTCTTAAAACTGCACTATACCTAGCAGAGTTGTTATCCAGATGTCGCACAGAAAATGTTTATTATTTATTTATTTATTTATTTCCTGGGCTCAATCAACAGATCCCACATAGGTTATTTTTAATCAAAAGCTGAAAGAATTTGAGAACTTTAAAATAAGATTTTAAATCATTGAAGAAAGTAACAATTAAGCATTTAATTTAATTTTAAAAACAGCAGACTAATCTTTCTAATTATTAAATTCCTACATCATGGCTTCCCAGCCTAAGGCCCCCATGCTAGAGGTGGCCCATAGTGCCATTTCATGTGGCCCCCACCCTCCAAGAGCATTTGAGAAACAAAATGGCTGCCTCTTTGAAGCTGTTGGGACAAAATGGCCATACCCATTGTGCAGGCAGGGCAAAATGGCCATCCAGCCCTCAAAGCTGACTGAGAGAGCTTGACCCGGCCCCTAGCTTGAAAAGGTTAGGAACCCCTGGCCTATATAAACAATCAGATTTTAATTAGGCATTGAAATACAGGGCAGTGTGGGTGCAATTTAGATTTCCAAGGGGAGGGCATTTTGCAACTAAAGCACTGCCTTTGAAAAACCCCTCTTCTGCACCATAGACAACAGTTACTCAGTTGCTTCCTTTAATAAACCACTGTTTTTCATGGCAGAGCTTCTCTGGAAACATGTTTATGTTTATGTTTATTTGATTTATACCCCGCCCTACTCGGCAACAGGCCAACTCAGGGCGGCTTACAACACATCAGTGCAAGTACAAAAGGCAATACAGTAGTACAAAAAATAAGTATCTAGTACAATATAAACAGTACATATCAGAATGTATCAGCAATATATCCGCAAAACAATGTTACCTCAAAACATAATATCAAAAGACATCAACAAAAAGTCTCTCAGCAAATTAGTATATTGACAAACAGTAAACACAAATATAATATACAATAATACATGAAAACACATTAAAGCAAAATTACAATAAGATATAGTCCCAAAAACAATCTTCTAGCCCCTTGAGCAGGCGGGGCTCCAGAGGGGCAGGGGAGGCACCCGTCACACCTGCCTCCCATCTCTGAGCCGATGACATGGGCTCAGGGAGAGGCAATGGGTCCCGGGCAGCAATAACGACGGTGTCGGCGTCTCTTCCTCTTCTAGCCCCTCGAGCAGGCGGGGCTCCAGAGGGGCAGGGGAGGTGCCAGTCACACCTGCCTCCCATCCCTGAGCCAATGACATACTGTATTTATGACCATCAAACTGAAATTTGTTCCTGAAAAACATACTTCCCAGGCTGAAAGTTATTGCTGTTTAGAACTGCAGTGGCTTAGGGGTTAAAACTCTGAACTTGACAACTGGAAGGTTGGTAGGTCAGCAGTTCAAGACCCGAGTGCTGCACGACAGACTGAGCCCCCGTCTCTGTCCCAGCTCCTGCCAACCTAGCAGTTCAAAAGCAAGAAATTGGAAGTAGATATGGGTGCATTTTACTTCCGCTTCTGGGAGCCATGAGGGCATCATGGGCCAGATGAATTGGCATCAGGGGCTGTATCCAGCCCATGGGCTGTAGTTTGGGCACCTCTGTGCTAGGGATTCTGCAGCTCCATATGGCTGTTTTAGGATTATAGAAGGTTGTACTTCTTCCTGCAACTCCCCAACTCTCCTCCAGAAAAAAAAATCATATTAAAAAGGTGATTTTTGTACTGGCAAAGCCATGTTGCACCTTGTAATGGCTAATTTATTAAAGTACAATATTAAAATAATTGGAATGTGCCTCAAAACATCAAAAAAAAACTGCACAAAGCGATTTTCTGAGACTTGGAGGAAGAATGGAGTGCTTGGGAGACCAGGCATTCGAGGGGTGGGGTGGAGGATTAAGGGACCTAGGAAATGTATGTATCTTATAGACCACATATTTACCAGTGGAGAAACACATGGCAATGAAGTTTGGACAAGTCAGATGTTCAATATCTTTCCTTCAGGCTCTTTCACTCAGCTGAAAGATTTCTGGCCAGCAAGTACTGTTATTGAATGCCTGGTTGGCTGTAAAATATCTGGTATCCATGGTTTAATTATTGTTAAAGGAACTGATCTGGTTCCTTGTCACCAGGACTAGATGCAAGAGATGGAAAAGTTACCCTTGCCTGAAATGTACCATCCTGTGTCCACTATATTTAGTCCAGCTTTACCTCAGACAAGAAAGAAGTCAGCATAGTTAATGGGAATATCATGTCTCCATTCTTGTATTCTGTTGGGAGCCTTTGTGTTTACATTGTGAACACAAAGGCTAGCACCTAACCCAATGATTAAAATGGTCTGGGATAAGGTAGGTAATGGGAATCTCCAAGATAGTTGTCCCAAACAAAAATCATTATAAATATAGGAAGAAGCGTGTGTGTTTGCCCTGAAAGATCTGTGAAACAGTAAGAGCTAGAAATACAAAAAAAAATTCTAAATAGAAAATACAGATTCCCCCTGCCATGTCTATGGGGGATACATTTCAAGATGTTCCACAGATACCTGAAACCACAGAAAGCAGCAAACCCAGTATTATTGTCCACATACCTGAGTCAAACAAGTAGGGTAAAGGTAAAGGTTTCCCTTGCTCAAAAGCCAGTCGTATCCGACTCTAGGGTTCAGTGCTCATCTCTGTTTCAAAGCTGAAAAGCCAGTGCTGTCTGCTTCTGCAGATGTTTCCATGGTCATGTGGCAGGTATGACTAGACACCGGAGTGCATGGAATGCTGTTTATTACCGAAGTGGTCCCTATATATCTGCTTGCAATTTCTTGCTTTCGAATTGCTAGGTTGGCAGGAGCTGAGACAAAGATGGGAGCTCATTCTGTCCTGCAGTACTCAGGAATCAAACTGCTGACCTTCCGCCTCCCAGTCAGCATCTTAGCCTCTTGAGCCACTGCAGTCCCTGGAACAAGTAGGGAGGGTGCTACAAATGCCTCCATCCATCTTTCAGGTCCACTCAGCAATTAAAGCAATTGTATAATATTTATATACAGCCCTACAGCACTTAGGTTTCCCCTAGCTGTTATTTTAACTGTAGGGGAATAAAATATTAGAAGAGATCTGGGCTGTTTCACAAGATAATTAGTTGAATCCTCATTTTACTGACCTTGGAAGGATAAAAGGCTGAGTCAGCCTTGAGGACTGTCAGGACTGAACTCACAATGTCAGCAGTTTAACCACTGTGCAAAGAGGACTCAGGAAATGATTCCCCTGGAAACGATGTATTCCTTCTCAACTGAGGAAATGTCTTGGAAATACAGTGGAACCTCAGTTAACAAATGGCTTGGTTAACATAGAAATTACATAAAAAAACATAAAAACATAGTGGTTCGGTTTACAGAATTTTTTCAGAACAGATTAATTGGTTTTCAATGCATTCCTATGGGAAACCAAATTTCATTGCATTCCTATGATAAATTGCATGCAATGCATTCCTATGGAAAATTCAGTTTAAGTAATGTTCACTTTAAGAAACATCCCAGGGGATGCATTAATTATATTAACTGAGGTTTTATTGTACAAATGTATTACCGGGATTTTTCAGACTATTTTTGCATCTGTGGATAACTGAAAGTGCAAATACTGAACTCCAGTATACAGGAAACAACCAATTTGCCCCCAACTATTTAAAAGTGTTTTAAGTATTTGTATTTTTATAAAATAGTGAAAAACATGAAAGAGAGGGGGGTATAATGGATAATTAAAAAGTAGAGCCATCACTCTGCCAACAAAAGTTCACATAGTTTAAGTGATACTATCTATCCCAGTAGTAATGCATGGCTGTGTGAGCTGGGCAATACAGTAGGCTGAGCACAGAAGAATAGACACTTTTGAACTGCAGTGCTGGAGAAGATTTCTTAGAGCCCCCTAAGAGTCCCCAATACAGTCAATTCTGAAGAAAATCAACCCTGACTGCTCCTTGGAAGGACAAATACTGAAGCTGAATATTTTGGCCACCAAATGAGAAGTGAGGACTCACTGGAAAAGTCCCTGATGCTAGGAAAGTTTGTAGGCAAAAAGAGAAGCAGATGGCAAAGGTGAGATGGTTAGACAGCATCATTGATGCAGTGGATGTAGATCTGGGCAGGTTCTGGAGGATGGCAGATGACAGAGGACTATGATGTGCAGTGGCCCATGAGGTCACAAAGTGTTGGACTTAACTGTACGACTGAACAACAACATAAAGGATGCTTCCGCCCGCTCACCTTCGGGCCCCGTCATCACCTGGAGGAGGAGGACCGGGCCAGCTGTGGCTGCTTGGGAGGTGGAGGACTCTCCCGCCCGCCTAACTCCGGGCTCCACCCGCCCGGAGAAGGATAAAAGCCACCACAGCCAAAGACGGTTGAGGTGATGCTACTGTTGGGTCTCTTCTTGCTACTGTTGGGTCCCTTCTTCTTCGCCCCACCCCCAGGCGTCCTTGTGGTCAGGGTGAAGAAGTCACTGTGGCAATGGGCAATGGGACCCTCCACCACCGTTGGTGTCTGGGCCCCGCCCCGAGGCACAAAAGGCTGCTACGGTGGCGCACGGCAGGACTTCACTGACACCACTCTCGGACTTGCCTGCAGCCGGAGAGGAGAGACCATTGTACCACAGATGCAATATTGTTTTATATTATGATATGTGCTTTTGTGGGCTGAATATGGTATAATTGTTGTCTATATTGTATATTTATTGTTGTGTTTGCTGCATAATATTGTGTGAGCCTCCCTGAGTCGGGTTTCCTGATTGGGCAGCATACGTGTGATAATTAAATTAAATTAAAATAATTACAATAAAGGACTTTAGGGTGGTAGGTGTATGCCAGGAGTTCTCAACCTTTTTAAGACAGGGGCCATATCACACTCTCTCAGATAGCTTCAGGGGGGGGGCAGTTCAGCCATTTAACCCTTCTTCCACCTCATGGCACTTCCTGGTATGGTTGAGGCGGTGGGGAGGCCACATGAAATGGTGCCATGGGCCGCATCTGGCCCACGGGCTGAAGGTTGAGAATCCCTGGCATATGTCATTGCCAAAAAATAATTTGCCAGGCAATACAGGAGGGTTTCCAGTTACCCCCCAATCCCCTGGGTGGGAAAAGCCTGCTGCTCTGGATTTTAAACCTCTGAAGTACCAAAACAAAATCCAGTGCTTTCAAGGAACCTTAATTCAACTCAAGCACTGTTTCATTTTCCCTCCCTTTGCTTCAGATCCCTTCACTTTGTTTTCTGAATAAATTCCAGATCTGAAGCATAAATGATAGATCATACACAGTGTTTCAAAAAAAATGTGCACATATATACACTGCTGATCCTTAGCTTCAAACCATTCTTATAGTTAAGAAGGGAGAGTGTAATTGGTCTCCAAAGACAGCAAGTACAGAACCTCAGTCAGTATCTACAGGATTACAAATTCCCCCATTTAAGAACAGGGGAAGAATCCCATAAGCACCAACCACTAGTAGACTAGCCATGAACTTTAATTAAAGAAAGAATTACAGAATTAGAGTAGTTCTTTGTCCCTTAACCCCTCGTGACCTGTTTGGTGGCCCCAGGAAATACTTCATCCAAGTTAACACTATTATACAGAAAATCTTTGCACAATTTCATAGGGATTTGGTCACATGGAATTCTGTAATTATCAGTTCCCCAAGGAACATCATAAACAGACATGTCTTGGCAAAACACTCAGTAACAATTAATAAACACCACACTCATTCCATGCATTGTCTGTCCTCTCTGTGGGATATTTCATTTGAATAATTAAAGAAGAAAAACATGACAACCATTTAAAAAGCATATATTTATTACAATGCACTTCAGAATTATCTGAATGTGAGAGACTTGCCTCTCCAGAGCTTGAAGGGCATGGTTTCATTAGCAACCATTCAGCATTATGAAGCTTAACCACAGCACTGCTTCAATCTTATTCTTTTAAAATGGAATGATTAGACATATCTTAAACCACTTTAATCTATGGGGCACTGTTTGAAACCAGAAGAAAAAGGCAACCTGCTACAAATCCAGTTATCAATTTTTGATTTAATTACATCCCTTAATTCACATTTTATACTGCTAGCTATCATTCAGCTGAGCTTTTTCACTACTGGCCAGACTAAACTGATATTTAGTTGTAATTTTTGAAGTGGTAGCTGTATTAGTCTGTGCAAGCATACCAGAGAGTAAACAAAGGTAAAAGTAAAGGTTTTCCTTGCTTGAAAGCCAGTTGTATCCAACTCTAGGGTGCAGTGCTCATCTCTGTTTTAAAGCCGAATAGCCAGCGCTGTCTGCTTCTGCAGACATTTCCATGGTCATGTGTCAGGCATGACTAGACACCGGAGTGCACGGAATGCTGTTACCTTCCCATTGAAGTGGTCTCTATTTATCTACCTGCAATTTCTTGCTTTCGAACTGCTAGGTGGCAGGAGCTGGGACAAAGACGGGAGCTCATTCCGTCCTGCAGTACTCAGGAATCAAACTGCTGACCTTCCGCCTCCCAGTCAGCGTCTTAGCCAAATCAAAAAACCTTGTGGTATCTTATAGACTAACTCCTTCATTAGCTCCTATTTAAATAAGTTGCCATCAAGTAGAGATTTTTGTCTGTTTTATTATTGTTTTGTTATGTTTGCTCTCTGATATTTAGTGTGGATTCTGCATTAATGACACAATATTCTAAAATCCTTACAAATATTCCCATTCAGTACCAAAATAGCTGTGGCATATTATGACATCAAGTGTATAACACCTTGATTTCATTTACTTTATTTGCAGATCACTGGTGTGTAACAAAAACTACAGCATACATTTCAATTATACTTAAGCTAGCTGGCAAAATACTCTCTGTGTTAGTAGGAAGATGGGTTTCATTAATATGGATGTGTTCTGAAATTCTGAATAATTCTATAAATTGTAATAGCAGCAAAGCATTTGCAGGAGAATGAGGAAAAAACCACTGAAATTTGTATTGGCCAAGAGAGGCAAAACTGGCAAATATTGGCTTCTCACAGACATCCTTGCAAGCCCTTCTACACATACACATCAACCAAATAGGCCTGTCTTTGTATATCTGATATGGAGACTACGTAGTATGCCTTCTGCCTGCTTCTCAATCTGGAGTTTCCTTTCGGGAGTGAAATCTAGCCAAGGGACTTCTCTCATGTTTACTCGGGTGCAAGGCAGGATGAGGAGAGCAAGTAAGGCCAATGCCCCCTCACAGACTCGCAGTAAATGACAAATGACACTTTCCTCTTTGTGAACTTTGGGATTTGTGTTGACTTATTTGGCGGCTTTTGTTGAGTCCTTAGAAATGGCCTGTGGCTGAGGCCTATTCGACCAATTTCCACGCTCCATCTGGGGTATCCATCAACAGGGCTTTTTACCCGCATTCAGGGCTCTGACACCTGCCTAGCAGGATGCAGGAGACACAAAGAAAACTGAAGTGGATGAGAAAAGGAGGGGGGTGAGAGACTGTATGAATTTATTTTTAAGGGAGATTGAAATGGATGCTCTGTAGGGGTTAATCCATGTCTCTTCAGTCCAGAGATTTCAGCACCTGGAAGCTTCTTTTCACTTTTTACCCCCTCTAGGGAAACCAGTGCAGTCTGAAGATGTTAAATATCTGATCTCTTTTTCTCTCATAGTCCCTCTCTCTGTGTGTTAGAAAAAGCCACACTCAATAATAGAAACAGTGATAGGGACCAACTGAGTCCCTTGAAGAGCTTTCCAGTAAATTAGAGTCTGTGTAGACATTCAAGGCCATAAGTTTTGTGTTGTTTTCAGATCCTTGTCTGATTTAACCAAAAGGTTTCCCCTAGTTGTTATTTTAACTGTAGGGGAAGAAAATATTAGAAGAGCCCTTTATTGCCAGTGGAGAGTCAACCCTGAATCACTTTGTCAAAGCATTTCCATTTAAGGAAACCTTCCCCATTGGAATCGTCAACATAAAGCAGTTAAGAGCCAGCAACTCAGCATCACCGCTTTCCAACACAGGCGCAGGCGGCTTCTGCTGCATTTCCCTCCTTTGCCTTCTCTATCCCTCTCTATCCAACTTGCCCCTCCTCCCTCTAGTAATAATGTTACTGTACCATGCCTCTTCTCGGCCTCCTTTTGAAAGCTGCAATTCACAGCAAGAGGTCATTAAAAAGAAAATAAACCCCTGCCAGGTCTAGGCTAATCAAAATAGTGCAAATAAATTCTGACACTTAGCAACTCCCCAAGTGCTCACAACCCTGTGAGGGGTGTACAGATTACTTATGAATATGGTAGGCAGCAGGAGACAAGTTCAGAAGGTCTAATGTCAGTATGCAGCCACCTGTGCTTTCTGTCAAGCTCCCACACTACAGTTCTTGGTTCTTGAGATTTGTTTAAGATCAGGTCCTAGGAACTCACTCTGCAACATGGAACATGATACTGAGTGTAGTACACACATCGACATACATTTCTTAGTAGCTTGGATTTCTGACCAGCCTCTCAAGCCTATCATTTAACCCAGTATAAGTAGAATACTATTTTAATTGCAAGAAAATGCAGTGTTTATTTCCTGGAATCTTTCAGTCATTTGTTCAGAAATAATTTAATGACAGTCATTCTTGATATGTTCATGAGAATTCATAGCATTGATTGACAATACTAAGTTATTTCTATATTTCTCTGCCTTCAGCTTATTCTTGTTTGTTGTTGCTTCTGCTGCTGCTGTTGTTGGTGGTTTTGGAGGGGGGTATGGAGAACATAGTTAAAAGTAGAGACAACACCTTGCAAACAAAAGTCCGCATAGTTAAAGCAATGGTATTTCTGGTAGAAATGTATGGTTGCGAGAGCTGGACCATAAGGAAAACTAAATGCAGAAGATTAGACCCCTTTGAAATGTGGTGTTGGAGGAGAATTTTGAGAGTACCCTGGACAGCAAATAAAACAAATAGGTCGATTAAAAAAAATCAACCCCGAATGCTACTTGGAAAGTCAAATAATGAAGGTGAAGCAAAAGTAGTTTGAACATCAAATAAGAAGAGAGGATTCATTTGAGAAAGCCTTGATGCTGGGAAAGGTCGAGGGAAAAAGAAGGAGGAGGCGGCAGAGAATGAGATGGCTAGATGGTATTGTTGATACAATGGGCACAGAGCTGGACGGGTCAAGGAGGATGGTGGAGAATGGGATGCCTGGCATGTGATGGTCCATGGGATCACAAAAGGGTTGGACTAGACTATGTGACTGAACAACAACAACAAAATTTTGTTGCTTTTGTTTCATAACACATCACTTTGGTCACTCTTTTGAATAGGAGATGCACAATCAAATAAGATCAGGTTACAAAACATGGCATTAAAAGTGATCTTATAAATTGGTTTATTGGCCAAAGGACTATGAGTTATGCTTGCCAGTATAATGCAATTGATGTAAATCATGGCAGAAAAAATTACCACAAGTTAAGCAAGTAGTACACACATTAGCTGTTTTGCACTCAATCATGTGACTCAGGCCACAGCATCAAATGCCCATGCTGACTCCTTCACTTAGGACATATTCACTACTGAGATGACTCCATCATCATCCAACTCCATTATGGTAGCAAACACCTATATTTTAGCCATTATTTCTTTATTTAAGAAAAAAATCATCTTCCTGTAGAAGATACAGCTTTCCTTTCTCTAATTGGAAGGTGCCTTGGCTTTTGAAAATAATTTTAAAATTTAAATGAATAGTGGAGAAACAGGCTCTGTAGTTTTTCATTACTTGAAAAACTGACACAACTTAAGGTGACAAAATATCCCACAAGGCCATGATACCTCCAAAGAAACTTTCCACCACTATATTGTGTACATAATAATGATAAATGAGCATATGCATATGCATTTTCAGGTAATGAAAAACTCCAGAGCCTGTTCCTCTATTATTCATTTAAATTTTAAAATCCTTTTTCTAAGCCAGGTTCTTTAAAGAACTCCCATGTTTTGCTAACAGGTTTGCTTCAGTGCATCAAGTGGGAGAAAACCTCAAAACAGTTTAAACAAAACTTTTAAGTGTCATGTAATAGACCAGGAGTTCTCAACCTTTTTAAGCCGGGTCACGCTCCATCAGACAGCTTCGGGGGCCGGATGGCCATTTTGCCCTTCCTCCACCATATGGCACTTCCAGGTGTGGTGGAGGCATGGGGTGCATGAAATGGTGCTACAGGCTGCATCTGGCCCACAGGCCGCAGGTTGAGAATCCCTGTAATAGACTAACAAGATTTATTTTGACTTCATGAAATAAAGTGGCTGCAATCTATGAGCTTTTGTCAAATAAACCAGCTAGTGTTTATATTTTCAGCTTGATTTGGATCCCTATGGCAAATATCCTATTCTGTACAGTTAAGTAGTGATTTACCATTCAGGAAATGATCGAAAGGGTCTACTTTTATTTGGAACTAGCAATAGGACAGTCACAATAATATTTATGTCAGCACTCTAACTTCTATGCAATACTTGTAATTATTGCTGACAAATACTGTTTTTGTTGTTTTATGAATTGTTTGTTACACTTTCTTGTCTTACATGAATTGTATTGATGCATTTTGAACTAAATTTTCAATATTTGTTTTCAAGCAAGAGAAAATAGTGTATCTATCAGAGATCATCTGCCAGTTTCTTGTATATTTGCTGCCAGTACAATTGTTAAGATTCTAGCGAAGGACAGAGATCCAGCAATGCAGGCTCATGATTCATTAACACAAATTTGTCAGAGAAGTTAGCTTGTGTTTTGCTACAGCCAAGTAAAAAATATTTACATATTATGGAACTATAAACACTAGCTGGTGTATTTCACAAAAGCAGGTAGACTGCAGCCACTTCATTTGATGAAGTCAAAATAAAACTTGTTAGTCTATCCTATTACATGACACTGAAAAGTTTTGTTTAAACTGTTTAAAGGTTTTCTCTCACTTGATACACTGAAGCAAACATGTTAGTAAAACATGGGAGTTCTTTAAAGTACTAGTAACAGCTGCAGTCATTCTTGCAATAAAATGTCTAAAAATGTTCTTTAAAATCTAGACTAAATAAATACATCAAACAACTGTTATGGTATGCTTGTATGAGATGGTTGTGTTTTATGAGCACTTCATATTATTTCCATGTGGTTTTGGTTGTTATAATTCCAAAAACTTTAATTCATAGCATATAATATTTCCCTCCAGTAGAAAACATGGGTTCTAATTATCGGAATCTGGTCTACTGCAATTATGCAAGTTTGAAACTAAATTTAAGCATGCTCAGTTGTATGATGAATATTGTCTACATATTTATACACTAAACTACAACCAAAAAGTGCCATTAAGTCAACTTGTACTTATGGCACCTAGGTATCATGTACTCAGAAATAACTTATCATTCTTCCTCCTGGTGCTGCTCTAAGGCGATGGAGCTTGCCAAAAGACCACATGGGTGACAGGAGATAAACTCCATCAGAAACACTCTGGGGGATTTCAGGGGGCTCCTCTCCTGGTTGATACTGTGGGAATTTGAATTCTAGCTGAGATGTTCTAACCCACTGACCATACTTATGAACAAATCTCCTTTCAAACAATTTTGAACAGACAACACAGAAGTTCAATAAAGATTTGCTTCCCTTCCTCCAAGGAACTGTTATATGCATACACAACCTTCCCAGACAGGCTCACCTACAGGCTTTTTTGTGCCTCACTTCAAGAAACAGAGCTTGAACATGTGCTATCTGACCACCCTAGCCAGAAGACAATTCCTCGTCTCAAGTCTTCTGACTATTAACCTTGCAGATGACCTTCTCATAAGCTCCTGACTCCTCAGCCATATTATGGGGATGTTGTTCATCCAGGCTACTCTGTGTCAGGTAGCACCATGAGAGAGAAGGTAAGAATTGGTGGCTGAATGGTACATGAGGTTTTCCTAAAATCCTGAGTCTTATTGGGACAGAGGTTGAAAGTTGCAGTACTTGGGCTCCACTCACCCTTGGGCCGGTATTGACCAAGTGTCCTCATTCTTTTTGCTTAGTTCTCTACTCTTGATGTGGCATGGGTTCTTTTTCTTGATTATACTTAAGTCAGCCTTATAAAGTTTTTCAATTAGCAGTACAGCTTTCATAGAAACCCTTCAGCAGGAGATTATTTGGACAGGAGGTGTCTGCTAAGGAGATAAGCATTGTCAACCTCATTTTGCAACCAATACATCACTACTACTGCAATGAATCACTACTACCAGAGTACGTCACTACTAACATACCTTAATATTGTAGTTGTATTTTCTGCCATACAAAACCAGCCCTACTATTAGGCAGTATGAGGCAGTCACCTCAAAGAGTAGATGTTAGAAGGTAACAGGGAAGAATCAGAGAGAAAGTCTGTGTGACATGCAATCTGCCCAGTGTCCTCTAATATAAAATATAAATTTCCTTTGTGGTGGAGGTTAATGTTTCATTGCCATTGTTTGACTTCATCTTCTAGCAAGTTGAATTATCTGCATGGAATGGAAGGAAGGGGCTTCATCGTCATCGAGTAGCATGGAGATCAATGGCACTAAACTAGTTTCCTTCTGAACATTCACTTAATTAAAGTATTAAATGTATTAAATCCTATTTAGACTAAGCATATACTGTATCACAAGATTTCTTTCTTACAAACTCCAACATCTCTTTTCTTAAACTTTCTTCACCATTTCTTCCTCCCCTCCCCATGTAGAAACCTGACATTTCAGTTGAATTCAATACATATTTACTCAAAGTAAAATCTAATTAAAGTCTTCGGGTTTGCTGATGTCTACATCATTTGTCAAAATAATGATAGCTCAGGTTCAGTACCTTAAATTCAGTGGAACTGTCTCCAGAAAAATATCTAAATAAATGCCACCTAAAACTCAATTTACTCTTATGGATAATAATTTTCTCAGAGGTGAGAAAACTCAAATGGCAAGCAAAAGTGTTGCTTCTGTTTATTTAAATCCCTTCTGATAAAGTAATTACTGGTTGACAAGTGTCTCATAAAACAAATTATGGACCAAGCCTCTATATTTCAGCCTAAAAAACTAAGATATAAATGAGAAAGTAGATTAGCTTTGTTACTTCTGGAAATGCCTTTAATCAATGCACCTTCTAGAAGTAGGGCAAGAAAACAGTAGCTGGAGCAAAAGAAAAGAAAAAGAGTGGTTTTTATTTAAAATTGTCAAGAGACCGGCTATTATTGCCCATATGTGCCCCCTTATCATGAGCTGGCTACCCACGACCACTGGGAGCTGTTAATGAACTGGGTAATTGAGCTGCTGACATGTGTTACCAAAACAAAACAATAGGCAGAAGAGACAAATGAACATTTTATTTGCCAATCAGAGTAGGCTCTGCTTTTGAGAAGGCTGCAGCTAAGTAACTGACTGAATACATCAAGCAGTACATTGAAAGCAAGCAGATGCGCACACAATAATAGTTAACTGACAGCTTACGGCCCATCTGTGCTTTAACATTTTGTTAAAGAAATTACTTGACTTGCTAAAGAGTCTGAACATACAGCTGCTCAGAGCACAGCAGTGGAAGAGATAAATCATTAGTTAAACCATTTCATGCTTAAAATGATGGTGCATATTAATTGTTATCTCGGGACATTTTGTCAGCGGCATAGCACAAGCACAATTTAACAACAGAAAAACATGCAGCAACTTATGACTCAGAAGAAAAATGCAGCACATCATAAACAATTTAACTGAACTGGTAAGCAGAACATTCAAATTCTTCTCTTTGTTTCGGTACAAACACTTAGCAACTTTGAAACTGAAATTATATGCAAAGCCAAAATAACAGTTACTTTGTAGCAGCTCCTTTGCTTAGCTATAATTTATTTTAAAAACAAATGAAAAGGAAGATGTTGTATTTTAAATAAAATAAGCACGGCTCAATTGTGCTAAAGAATGTTGCAGAGTTCTAGATTTTAAAAAATTGAGGAGGGAAAAGTTGCAAAATCTTTAGAAGAATCAAATAACATCTTGCCCTCAATAACTATGCATGGTCAGTGCCTGAAGGAACATGGTTTCAGATATTGTAAACAGTGAATTACACAATAATAATTGTTAACTGTTTGTGCCTGTATTATTCTTATTAACTGGCTTAAGAAAGATTATAACATTTTATTTTTTAAATTATCAATATCTCAAAGAAATCAGCAAAATTATTTCAGTTTAGCGGACCAAACAACATTTTCGAAAAGGATGGTAATTGCAAGACTGTAGAACCACAGTTCCCAACCTTTTTTCAGACAGTTTTGGGTGCCTGACTGCAATTTTGCCCTTCCTCCACCACATTGCACTTCTTGGTGTGGTGGAGGCATATGAAATGGTACCGTGGGCCGCATCCGGCCCATGGACCACAGGTTGTGAATCCCTGCTATAGAAGATCACTAAAGAATGGAACAGACTGAATTTCCAAAATAGGAAGGTCCTTCTAGGACTATTTCTGGAGACCCTGGTTCTCCAGAAATAGTTTGAGCTCATGTTCCACTTGTCATGGCCAGATTGGGCAATAGTGAGAGATGATATGAATTATGTCTCATTTATTATCCTGCCTGACTTTTCTAAATCCTTTGATACCACTAATCACGGGGCATTGATAATCTTGATTTTGCTGGACGTAATGGAAATGTGCAATATTGTTCATAGCAGGGATCTCTTAAAGTTGGGGATAGGTGACTAGCATCGACATAGTTTTCAATGTCAATTTCAAGCATGATTTTTCTAGGACTTGCTAGTGCATGTTGAATGGCAGGTGTCAGAATCCATTGGTTGGGCCACCACAAATAGGCATGTGCACTCAGCCCCAAGACAATAAGAAACTGCAATGGGAGAAGGAATTCTTCAAATTTTGATCCTGCAAGTTGTTGTCATGATGGTAACAGCTGGGTATGGAATCTCAAAGAGAGATATTAGCTCAGGGCAAAATGCTTGAGCTGAACTAAGTGGTATGGTAATCAGGGAAATGGTTTAGTCTTCCACACTGTCCATTGAGGTACAGGCTGAATCAGGTGCAAAAGCAACACTTATGGTTGTGAGAGGAGGAGTGACATGCCATCCAGCATGCTCCTCCAAACTCAATGGGAAGCTACCCTTTTCCCACTTGCCCTGATCTGAAAGTGATTTTTTATGTCTGTAGATTATCGCCAATTTAATACAGCACTTGGTTTAAATTTTAGAAATATTAAATATAGCAGTTTTGATCACCAATACACAAAGAAGCAAAAAAAAATCAGTCTTCATAAAGAATTGTATGTTCAGGCAATAATTCCAAGCCATAAGACCATCAAAACACAGGTGGAACAATTTATTAATAGATATGCACAAGATTGCAGCGTCAGGTTTGTATTTCCTCCTCTTGTTGCCTTCTCCATCCAAGAAGTTGGCACAAACAGAAACTGTATGTATTACATTCTATTAAAATAAAAGGAAACTATGGAATGAGCCCCTGTCTCTGTCCCAGATCCGGCCAACCTAGCAGTTCAAAAGCAAGAAATTGCAAGTAGATAAATAGGTACCACTTCGGTGAGAAAGTAAACAGTGTGCCTGCCACATGTCTACGGAAATGTCTGCAGACACAGAGAGCACTGGCTCTTTGGCTGTAAACAGAGATGAAACCTAAAATCGGATACAATTGGCTTTCGACCAAAGGCAACATTTATTTGGTCGAAGTTTTAGATAACAATTTTAAAACATGGTTTTATACAAAGCATAAGTTTATGCCTTGCCATTTTATCTGTCTTGCGGGGGAAGCATTCTAAATTCTAGAAATAATGCAGATACTGTAACTAATTATATGCCAAGATTGCCATAAGACTCAACGAAGAACATTTTCCTCATCTATAAACCAAAGTTTTGTGAGGATTAATATTCCGAATTACATACACAAAGGAAATTAAAAGGAAACCCGAATGCTATTTTACACAGAATAAATTGACTATTTTTTCAAAGTCAATATGAATTGATGAGAATATAGTTTGTAATTAGGCAAAGGAGCAAATACAGCTATCTAGTGCACCAAGAAACACAGTCAACCTAGGCAACAAAGTGGTCAAAATAAATAACAATGGTAGGGAAATAAGTAAGATTGCAAGTTATACATCTTGTAAAATGAAAATCAAGAGAATACAAGTAATTGGGAAGAAGCTTCAAGGATATTTTTCCTTTCTCCCACACTCTGAATAAGGACATGATTGATACCATTGCGCTTGGTGAGAGTTTAGCTGTTGTTACAGCTGGCCCAACTTTCCAAAATGTCAAAGCAAAATAATTGTTGTTGCTTTTTTAAAAAAGTTGTAATTTGATATCATTAAAGAGAACTGCATTTCTGCATTCATTTTTGTTTTCACACACAATTCAAGAACCAGTTTCCTGAAAGTGACTCAAAGTCTCTAAGATTCCTTGACAGCATCTAGAAGAGGGTGGGTGGGGGATACTGAGGTTGTTGTCCAATGGATGTCTGTCAAAAATCTTAGGCTCACCATTTTCCTACGGAGTGTGTTTAAGATTTAACCCTATAAGTAAAGTTCTGTGTTTAGACTGGAAGCAAACAGAATGGAATACTTGGCAACACTCAAGGAATCAGGACCACTGGAAAACAAAGGTGCAAGACAATAAATATTCACTGTATGTTTTAATAGTCCTATAGGAAGGGCCCTATAGGGGAAGCAAACCAACAGAAACATCTCAATGAAAAAAATATTTCTTTCCCCCATCACTTCCATTACTCATGCCATAAAATTATATGTCTGCCTGGCCAGACATCCCGCTACAGTAATGGAGTAGACCGTACAGTCAGCGACTCAACGCTGAGTGTCAGGTGGTGGTTAACTAACCTGATTCCCTATAGGGGCCAATGGCTACAGGTGGATGAGCCCCTTTAGGTGGGGTGATGGTCCCCCTCAGTGGAGGAAATGCAACTGGAAACCATCATATTGGGTCCAATAGCAAAATGAGCAGAGGAGGAACTCTGGTTCCCAATGGTCATGGTGGCCAAAGAGGCCATGCCAGATGGACTGGCTGTGAAGGTGCATCTTGATAATATCCTCAAGGCTGTGGCAGTCTATTGCAGTCCCGGTGTTAAATCCTGCATGTCTCATGTCATAGTGTGCAGGTCACTTCATGGCAAGCTGGGATCCATCTTAAACAAATTCAAACCAATGATATTTTTCCTGCTTCAGAAAAAAATACATTCTTGGATACTAGTTGCAGTCGATGACAATGAAAATTACATGCAAATTACATTCTATCTCTTGAGTGAATCAAAGCATTTATAAGAACAGCACTACGAGAAAGAGAAGTTCCCCATCCCCCGGGGCTGGGCTGACATATCTCAGAAAATCTGTCACCTTCTGCTGAAAATTTGTAGTGATTCCAAATATTCTTCTTTTTTTTTCCATGTCTAGGCCAGACGTGAAACTGCCAAAATGAAGGCACCTTTTGGAGAATTCATTCTGCAGTTCCTTTCACCTGACCTAGTATGATAAAGATTAACTGGCAACAAAAGGTTGTCATTACCAAGGTATGCCCAATTGTGGTTCAAAAACACCACAGTCTTCAAGGAGGCCTAAGATTATTCAGCAAAATGACTCCCAACCTTCTCCTACTCTATGAACAGGGTAAATAAATTTGTACAAAAATGTATTTAGCTTTAATATAATTCAAGAACTATAAGATCTTCTGACAAGATCTACGCCCAAATAAACAGCATACATAGAACAGAGCCTACCTATTCTGCACAATTTAGGTGCTATTTCAATTGGCTCCTTGGCCAAGGCTTTTTAAAGCTCGGACTCTACCCACTCTGTCCGGCACAGGTTTCATTGACACGTCTCATCCTCCCTTGAATATTGGTGGGTATTCTTTCATTTTCTCCCTTCTTCTAGTCTCCTTTTGTTTCTTTCTTCTTCTTTTTTGTAATGGGCAATTTCCTATCCCTGCACAGCAGAGACACAGTTCTGAATTACAAATTTTGCTAATGCAATCTCAGATAAAAGTGTGTCACAGCTCTTAATAGGAATAGGCAAGGCTTGCACTTGGTACCCCGAGGTAGGGTCACTTAGATTGTCTGATTGGGGGAAAAATTGGGCATGCATTGTACAAGGATCCACAAGTTTTTTAACCCATTTTACACACTTGGCAATTGTGTAGAGATGTCATTGAAAATTTTTTAAAAAATCCTCTCGTAGATCCCCCCATTGGATCTATACCCTTGGTCTCTCTGTACCCTCCATTGCCAAGGTATGCAGAGCCAATTCAGCCTCCTCCTCCTCCACCACCTGATCCAGGATTAGGCATTTCTCAGCCACACATCACAGCCATTTCCACCCCTCTCCCTGCACAGACTCTCATACAGCAAATGATCACTAAAGCTTCTAACGATCTGCAAGCGATTGAGGACTTGATGCCTTTGATGGCTATATGTCCTGCAATTTGTATGACTGACCAGATGCCAGGAGCTATTCAGCTTGGTTATGAACCTCTCCTATTTAACTTTTACAAAGTGAAGGAGGGTGAGCTTGATTGTGGTGCAGCAAGCACCTATACAAAAGGAATCCTTGCAAGCTCAGCGGGAGGGGTGGAAATGATCCCATGGGACTGGCAGGTATTGGTAGAAACAGTAATCACTCCTGCAAAATATGCAGTTTGGAGTCAGGAATCTCATGTAGTGGCAACTCGCATTGCCATACAGAATGATCTAAATTAGATCCTTGTTTCCAAAGACATGCTTTTGGGTGAAGGCAATTACTCTTCTACCACGGCTCATATGCAAATGGATAGACGTATTTTTGCTCAGTGTGCACAGGCTAAAATTCCTGATGCTAAAACACCTTCTGGTTCTTTCACAACAGACAAGGGTCCACAGAAGATTATGTAACCTCTATAAACTGCCTTCAAGCTGAGTTAGATCACCAGCATGATAATAAAGAAGCAGCCGAGATACTGCTCAGGCAGCAGGCTTATGACAATGACAATCAGGATTGTCAGCTGCTTGAAATGATCAAAATGTGGATACCGAAGCCCATCTGGCTGGTCTATTGATGCCATAAATGCTACTTTGGTTTGCACCAAGGTAGATAGACAGCCACTTTACACTCCTTTGAGATTTGTGATTATTTCTACTGCATCCACACCCACAGATGTCTTTGTTGGCATTGAAGGAGAATGTTGTTACATTGAGGAATGGCTCTATCTTTCAACTACCCCTCCCTGCAATGTGTCTCCCTACGCTTCTGCTCTTGCAGACATGATTTCAAAGGTTCACTCTTGTTCTCTTGCCTTGCTTGGCAAAGACTTTATTGTGATTTACATACCCATTTCAAACATTGGTAACATTCTGTTTAATCCCGCAAAGGATCACAGGTCTGTCTTAATTACAAAGATGCTTATCTGTTTTGGATCCTTCTTAACTGCACCCATTTCAGGTGCTATAACCATCTTCACTGATGGATTGCACCTGAACCCCAAGTGACCATATTTTAGTCCACACTGGACCACTCTAAAACAGCCTATCTGGTTGCACCCTGGCTTAAGGGATGCAATCTGAGAGTGATGATTTATAGGAAACCACAAAATGCCAGGATGGCCCAATCCCTCTTGGCACTGTATCTGTCAATGACCCCAACTAACTTTACTGCACTTGTTTGAGCAACCCTGAATATCAGGGAATAGCTAGGATCAGGCTGAATGCAGAATCTGAAATCTGAAACCCTATTGAGATAATGGGATTTACCTCAATACCCACATGTCAGGAATGTGCTGCACAGGCACAGGCTTAGGCTAGACAAGTCTAGCAATATACCACTCTGTTTCAACTTTGCTTCAACTTTCCCATTAAAATGCATCATAAGCAGGTTATGTTCGTGATTATACTTGTGCATGGCCAGATCTCCACGAAAAACAAGCATTCCTATGAATAATGAAACACAAAGGCCAAGTTAGGTAGTAAATTGGACAGCTCAGTGGTATAGGTATGGTTTGGAGTTCAGTTCCCTGCTGTGCCTCCTTGACATAGGCCTGGACTCAACAGTGACCCTTCCAGCTCTGCATTTCGTTGAGGAGGAGGAGGAAGATGCCGAGCGCTGCACCTTTGCCAAGTGCCGCGTCTCCTTCCCACCCCCACCCCAGCCATTCCATCGCTGGGGGGAATAAAAAGGACCCTGGGACTTTGGGCTGTCAGGCAGCCGAAGAGGAGGAGGAAGACATTAAGCGCCACGCCTTTGCCAAGTGCCATGTCTCCCCCCCCCACACACCCCACCTCAGCCATTCTATCGCTGGGGGGGGAGATAAAAAGGACCCTGGGACTTTAGGCTGTCGGGCAGCTGAAGAGGAGGAGGAAGACACCGAGCACCGTGCCATTGCCGAGTGCTGCGTCTCCTCCCCACCCCCACCCAGCCATTCCATCGCTGGGGGGATAAAAGGACCCTGGGACTTTGGGCTGTCGAGCAGCCGAAGAGGAGGAGGAAGACACAGAGTGCCGCACCTTTTGCCAAGCGCCGTGTCTCCTCCCCACCCACCCATCCGCCATTCCATGCTGCCATTGTTGCACCTTATTGTATATTACGTCTTTATATGGAGTGTTGCTCTTTATATAGTTCTATTTGCATTGTGACTGGGAAACTGATGTAATTTGTATCTTATTTCTGCTCTTCATATGTTGATGCTTTCTATGGTTTGAATGGTGAAATTGACTTAACTTTGATGTAATTCTTTGTAGTGGTATTTGTATATTGTATCTTATTGGACATTTTTTTGTTAATTGACATGTTGTAATGCCGCCCTGAGTCAGCCCTGTGCTGAGAAGGGCGGGGTATAAATCGAATAAACAACATAAACATGATGATGATGATACCTGGGTCCACGGTTTGGGAAGTATTGAGCTGCATGTAGGACAGAAGAGTTTCTGGCTAGGACATGAGCAGTTTGCAGAACTGGGTGCTGTGTTTCTTTCCTAACCGCACATACCTCTGTTTCTAATTTTCCAGCCAGCAGACAGAAAGCAATCTCACCAATAATCAAAGCAGCTTCCAGACACAGTTACAGGGGAAAGAGTGACTTTAAAAGGGCAGGGTAATCTTCCATTCCTTTTTAGGCAAGTAATGTGGGGAACCTGGTCTTTTAATTTTAACAGCACCTGGAATTTCATCTCATCCTTTCCCCTTTCTCAGCTCTGTTCTCATTGCTCATCACAGTAGGTAGGTTTATTGAAGGAGGAAACACCGTTATTTCCAGTGAGAAAGAAAATAGTGAACAAATATCTTTCTCTGCATCATTTCTCCCAACCGCTCTAAACATTACCCTTCTTCTTCTTCCAAGGTTCTAAAATGATGAGTACTCTAGCTTCCTGCTGCTCCATGGACATAAGGATATAAAAGAAACAAATTCAACACACAGTATAGGCTCTGAAAATTTAAGCAAAAATTTTGCAACAGGAAACAAAAGGAAAGCTTATTTCTAAAGCAAAAAAAATGCTATAAATGCTTTTTTTCTCTGCTGACACCAATTCAGCATCATTCTTCCTTTCCCTTTTCCTATACATAAGTCTTGCATCTTCCTAATTTTAACTGTATGAATGCCAGATAAATGCAAGGCATCAGTGTGGACTACCATTCTGCCCTTCAGATACCACTGGGCTCCACCCTGTGGCCACCACAGGTACATGCATATAGCCTCCATTTAGACAGCATTTCAGTATTCAGCAAAATAATGTTTAAATCTCAAGAAAGGATGTTTGCATCTACTTTATATAAGAAGTACTGTACTTTCTTCCTAAATTCTCTCCAACTGAAAAACCTGCTGAACAAAATACTATGGTTTAGGACAGGGGTGCACAAACTACAGCCTGTAGGCCGGATACGGCCCCAATGCCAATCCATACAGCCAGGGCCGCCATCAGAAAATTCTGGGCCCCATACTGAGCAATCCTATTCACACACACACACACATACACACACACACACACACACACACACACACACACACACACAATCTCACAGTAATGTCACAGTTATGGCTGCTGGCGGCAGGGCCTCTGTCAGCTCCGGTCCTTATACGGCAGTACTGGTAGTACTGCCCTGATGGTGGCCCTGCATCCAGCCTGCAAAGCCCTTGTTGCTCCTGGAAGCGGAAGTAAAACATGCCCATATGGGCACGTTTTACTTCTGCTTCCAGGAGCAACGAGGGCTTCACAGGCAGGATGAATTGGCATTGGGGGCTGGATCCGGCCCATGGGCCATGGTGAATAGCCCCCTACACCACGTGACTGGTCCATGGCCTGAAAAGTTTGGGCCCTGATTTAGGAAGAAATTCAACTCTGCATATGTTAAAATGTGATTTTTGTTCACTGTTTCCATTTAATAGAGACGAGCCCTGGCATGGAGAAAATTTACTGCAGTGCTACTCCAAACCTCACTTGGTTTGCAAGAATGCAGAGAGTGCTTTTTCCAAACACAAGTTCTGAGTTCTTTTTCCTCCCTTTTATTGTAAATTAATACCCCTGTTTTGCCTGCATTTGTTTGTGTTTTATAAACAGATGATGCAAACTGTTATTTCCCTTTGTTCAGAATCAAAACCTCTCTTGACTTTTGCAATCAGAAATGAAAAGTAAAAGCAGACAAAACAAAGGCTTATTATTAATTATGAAGAGACAAGCATGTAACTTCATAGAAGAATAGACCATCCAACATTTCACAGAAAAGATAGACATGTTTTTGAATGCTTGTAAGCAATTTTCCTAACCTCATTTAAAGACTCGACACCTTATCACATCTCCATCAATTGCATCTTGCTGACTGAGGCTTTTTTCATGTTCCATACCTGCCACATGACCATGGAAACGTCTGCAGAACCAGACAACGCTGGCTCTTCGGCTTTGAAACAGAGATGAGCACTGCACCCTAGAGTCGGATACGACTGGCTTTCGAGCAAGGGAAACCTTTACCTTTATGCTATATTACTTTATTCTACAAAAATGTGTCCTGCATTGAGTTTGAAAGCTAAACAAGCGTGATCTGTGGCATTGCAAAGACTAGAAAATATCTATTTGAACAGACACAGAAGGCATTGTCCTGAATTTTAGCTTCATTTTGATCACACTATCTGTAATTTCCTTTTGGCCACCAGTGTCAGAGTTGAAATGGGACCTGCATGTCTGTAATGGAGATTTCTGAGGTGGGAAGAAGTTAGGGTGCATTCCAGAGAAGGATTGGTATTCAAAACATGCTAGCCTCCTGGTTTGGAAGAAGCAAAGCTTAAAGTTGGAAAGACATGTGATACTGTATAGTGATTGGCTGGAGTCATGCAGAGGATGGAACTTGTGGGAGAAGATAAAAACTGAAGGGAGGGAGCAGAACGCTCTCTTGATCCAGTGCTTTCTGCTAAGGGTGAGCTGTGAACTTAGAAGACATGTAGGGGCTTTTAAGCTAGAAGGGGGCCCCTCTAGGCTTCCACAATTAGATAAGCTTTCTTTGTTTAATGTGCTTTCTGGTTTAAAACTGTTTCATTTGCTTAATTAGTCTGTTAACTACCTTTATTACAATATACTTTTTTTTATGGAACTGTTTTTTACACTTATATCAGTTAATTGTCTACCGTCTTAGCCTTGTTTACCTCAATTTCATTTTTTAAAAATCTGTGTTCAAGACAGGACCACGGAAATATCCTCTTTATGTTGTATGCAAATATACTTGAAGCCGATTGGCTTATTGTCTCTTCTTTCTCCTGGGAAAGAGGGTGTTAAAGGGAAGAGACAATGAGCCAATCAGCTTCAAGTATATTTGCATACAACATAAAGAGGATATTTCCGTGGTCCTGTCTTAAACACCGATTTTTTTTAAAATGACATTGAGATACATAAGGCTAAGACAGTAGACAATTAACTGATATAAGTGTAAAAAAAACAGTTCCATAAAAAATCACCATATTATGAAATGATGTGGGAGCGAGTGGGGAAAGGGACTTAAAATTACAGTCTTTATCTCTTCCATTGCAGCTGAGGCTTGCCTATGGGGGTGGCTTGCTGTATTGTTGCCCATGAGGGGCAGCAGTGGTGCTAAGGGGAGTGTCTAGGGGTGCTCCCTCCTCCCCCTGGGAGAGCTCAATACCCCTCCTGCCTGGTTCTGGTGGCCCCTCCTCTTCTAGGCTCTTGGATATGCCTGGATTGTGGGGAGGAGGAGGAATGGCCTGGTGGGGAGGGGGCATGGTCCAAAATGTCCCTCATTTTCAAATCCAAAACTTGACAGGTATGGGTATCCTCAGTGATTCAGCTGCCACCTTTAAGTAGCAGCACTATGATGGCTGCATTGCCTGCCACCCACTGTTCAGGTGCAGGTTCAGAAGCTAATAGTCCACCCCTGATTTCCTGCAAAGTGTTAACCAAACCTGTTGAAGCCTTTTATAATAAATTCAGTCTAATATATAACACATATAATAAAAAGAGAGTGGATTGTGTGGTCAAATAATGATGCCTGGCACAAACATCTGACCATGATTATTTTAGAACTATTGCATTTTTTTCTTTACCAACCATAGCTCTGTGGTGTTCAGCTCAAAGGAAACCCACATAGGATCCAAAGCTAGTGAATGGTTCTAAAAAAAATTAGTGATCTAATAAAGACATCACCTATATAATATAATATAATATAATATAATATAATATAATATAATATAATATAATATAATATAATATAATATAATATAATATAATATAATATAATATAATATAATATAATATAATATAATATAATATAATATAATATAATATAATATAATATAAGAGCAGAGGAGAGCAGAGCAGAGCAGAGCAGAGCAGAGCAGAGCAGAGCAGAGCAGAGCAGAATGGACAAACCCATTTACAAAACAATAAACCCATAATACAATGTATCACATGCTAGGATTGTGGCCTACAAATTGGTGGAAATTCAGATCATTTTACACATGCTATGGGAAAGTGGCTTTCACAAATGGTAGCTTTTAGCCTTCAACAGATGTTGAGTGGAGATGAATGATGGCTCTGGCAAGCAGGAAGGAACAAAATTTGAAACACAGCATTGACCAGCTTGCCTGATGCATTGTTACAGATGAAAGCACAATGTGCAGATTGAAATCTGGTGATTCCAAGACCTCAGACTTTATATCAATTGCATTGATAAAGTTGCTATTATACAACCTGAGGTATTATCTTATCTCATGTTCTGCCCGCAGACGAAAAACGAGGAGGAAGCCAAATTCCTCCTCCTACAGGATCATCACTCAACCTATCTTCCCATCTGCTAGGGCAGAATCAGTCTTTGTGCTCCCATGGAGAGAAAGAGAATGTCTTTGATCAAAAAGAGAAACAGTGGGGAATACCATGTTGCTGCAGGATGATACTCTGGGTTCTGACCTGACATCTTATACACAAATGAATCAACCCTTTACACAAAGAAGGTCTACTCTCCAACCACATGACTGTGGCTTGCAATTCAGAATTCTATATATACTTGGATGTGCACAAAAGAAGTCTGCAAGACATTTTTTTATAGTTAATGATCTACAACACTTTCCCAATCTGGTCCCCAAGTACAAAGTATCATGGGGGTTGCCATGTCCAAAATATTAAACAGGTGTAACAGAATGAAGTATACCCTGTTCTTTATTTTCATTCAATATGGCAATTTCAGATCAGGGAGAGAGAAAACGGTATGTAAACAGTGAGCCTCATGGTGTAGAAGAAATAAAACCTAAGGTGTGATTGACATGTCTTGCTGTAAGATCATTGGTCCAAAGGTAGACTCTGTGGGAGGAGATATAACCCAGAGACTCATGCACACACACAGGCAGGCACAGAGACACTCTCTAGAATGCTGTGCTTTTAAGCTTGCCAAAATGTAGATGCTTGGGAGAAAGGGAGGCCTATGAGCTATCCCTGGAACATACAGCTTGCTTTATTTCTGCTTTGAAATGCTTTCTAAGCTTTTGCTGGACTGTATCCTGAATCTTGCTATGCTTTCAAAATATTTCTAAAATACCTGAAAAGACTTGGAATGATTACTTGGCACACATTACCTGAATCTACACTAGTTTTATGTGCACCCTTTGCTCGCTACCTAGATTTCGGCCGGGAGTGTCTGGGCACACTGATAGGAAAAGCTATGCACTGCTGGGTCTGATCTGGGCCAGGGAAGCAGGATCAGGCACAATCCCATCACCAGGAGGCCAGAGGACTACAGAGTCCTACCTGGGAGTAAGCAGATTGTTACATGGTGGCAGCAGTGGGATGAACTGCCAACAAGATAAGAATCAATATAGGAATTGCACTACGGATGGTCGTGGAGCTGGAGGCATCTCTGCAAGCCAGCCGTGGGCAAGTCCTGGGTGGTTCTGCAGCTGATGGGCTGGGGTTACAGCCAAGTAGGCAAGTCATATCTGGAAGGGAGAGGACTGCAACTTCCACTGCCTCTATGCTATCTATGTGTGAAAAGCAATTGAAGACTCTTTGGAAGCCCCATGGAGATTCCTGTGCGATGCCAAGAGGAAGAAAAGGAGAGTAATCTGGTTCCTGTGTTCCTGTTTGCTTTTGTTTCCTGTTATCTTTCTACTGGATTGTTTTCCTGCTTCATCCCAAGGAGTGAGTGAGTCTGGCTGAAAAGCCAAAGAAATGTTTTGTTGTCATTTGGGATGGTTGGTTGTCTTGTGAAATCTGTGTGCTGAAAAAGACATTCTAGAACTCTTTGCAAGTCTCAGAAAACATTACCTGTTTAAATTCTAATTGGAAGAGAAGAAATCTACAATCAACATTCTTTTGTTCGGCACACTGATAGGAAAAGCTCTGAACTGTTGGGTCCGATCTGGGCCAGGGAAGCAGTACCAGGCGCAATCCCATTACCAGGAGGCCAGAGGACTACCGAGTACTACCTGGGAGTAAGCAAATTGTTACAACAAGTCCTGCTTTTAGGATACAGAGGTACACTGGGCAGAAGGCCCGTGGACATATGGGACTGGTCGACAGATGTATGGCCTGTGGACGGGATCACCAGCCTGTTGGATGTCCTACATAAGGAATAACCTTGAAGAAATATTTGGTTTGCTTCATAAACTGCATGATTACTGTTTCTTGTGGGCAAAAAGGGCTCTGGATTTCCACAAGCCCGAACTGTTGAACAACAGAAGGAACAAAAAGAGACATGCTGTACTTCACTTCACTGCTGTGGCAACAAAGTTCTGGCTGAGCTAGAAGACAATGGAACAATATGGAAAGGCTATGAAGCTAGATACTTTCAGTGGCTCCAAGCACAGAGTGTACCCTGTTAAGAAGCTACAGTCTCATCTTGTGCTGTGGAACAAAAGGATGATTTAGTTTCTGGGAATAGAAACAATTCATTTTTGAGAGAATGGATTCAGATTCAAAGTCACATTCATTTAACAAGCACATGCTTTTCAGTCAATTTTTTCTCATATACTGTATTTTCTGGCGTATAAGACTACTTTTTAACCCCGAAAAATCTGTGCCAAAGTCGGGGGTCGTCTTATAGGACAGGTACTTAACTGCAGCTTGTTTCCCCTTGCTTCATATGTCCGGCGCATATGGTGGGGGGTGCCGCGGCCGAGTCCCTGCTCTGTGCGGGGAGTATGAAGCAAGGGGAAGCAAGCTGCACACATCTTCCTGTACCTCGAGGAGGAGAACATAAGCGTGGATTGGCTCTCCACCAGAACCTGCCCATTCGACTCGGAGGGCTGCGCGTCTTCGGGTTGAGTGTGGGTTAATTTTTATTTGGTGTGCATTGGAAGAGAGGTAGTCTTATACGGCAAGTATATTCCAAGCTCTATATTTTAACTGGAAAAGTTGGGGGTCGTCTTATACGCCCAGTCGTCTTATATGCCGGAAAATACGGTAATTTTCAGTTTGTAGAGTTTGACTGTTGGATCAATCATCCTGTATAATCTTCTGAGTCTTCAGGAACCTGTTCCTTGGAATATGTCTTTCTCAATCTTTAGGTCAAAAACTGATGGACAAAATTAGCTTCAAGTAGAGGGCTGGTGGAAGATTAGAGGGAAATGAAGTATATTATAAAAGTACTATACAGGTATGTGGCTAATTTTTCATAAGTATAACTGAATTTTCCTCTGATACTTAAATCCAGATTGTTTTGCTTTGTACTTTTCAGTTTATTATTGCTTTGTATTGCCAGAAATTAACTGTTTTTCTTGTGGTTTTTAATAATGTGCCTTCTTTTCATATTTCTTGTTTTCTGCTTTTCTACTTTGATTTGAACAAACCTTCAAGTTAATTGCACCCATGAATAGCCAAAAATCAATTCTGGTTACACCTTTAGCCCACTCGTTTTCATAAAATTATAGAGGGCAACAAGATTAGCCAAGACTGGTCTACAAAGTAGCACCAAGGCTCACTTGGAGATAAATAAATTATATTAAATTTTGCCAGTATCCTAACCATGACAACTTAGCTTAATGGCCAAAATTTAAATACAGGGATTGCTGCCAAGTGTACTTACTCTGCCCCTGGTGGTGCAGCGGGTAAACTGCTGTCCTGCAACCAAATGGTTGGAAGTTTGATCCTGACCAGGGATCAAGGTTGACTCATCCTTCCATCCTTCTGAGGTCGGTAAAATGAGTACCCAGCATGTTGGGGCAAAATGCTAATTAACTTGTGAACTGCCCAGACAGTGCACTAAGCACTATAGGGTGGTATATAAATGTGATTGGTTTACTCTTCAGCTGTAGCTCTAGATCACAGACTCATAGAATAATGCAGTTGGAAGGAGCAACTAAGATCACAAAGTCAAACTCTTCTCAATTTATAAATCCAAATCCAAAATACATCTGACAGAGGATTATATAATTTTCTCTTGAATACTTCCAGTTTTGGAACATTTGTTGCTTCCCTGATAATTGGTTCCATTGTTGTACTGTTCTAACAATTAGGATGCTTTTTTGTGTTACTGTAATCTGGCTTCCTGTACTTGAGCCCATTATTATGTGTGCTGCACTCTGGGATAATGTCTTAATCTGCATATGCACCTTGTAATTGAGGCAGTAAGGCATATTCTTGAAATGTGAGGGCAAGACATACCTTTCTTTTTGGTCCATAGCCACTCTTGTTATTTTCAAGCAGCTTTCTGAAAGTCTGTGGCCAAATTCCACGTGCATGAGCAGTCATGCAAGTATTTTTCACTGGTTGTCCATCATGTGATCAGATGTGTGATTGACTGTACCAGAACTGTAGCAGAAAATAGGCAGAATTGATAGCAAGGTTGTGCTTGTGAGATCATGTATGATTGTTCAGGCCAGTATTTCCCAACCTTTAGTTTTTGGACTTCAATTCCCAGAAGCCTAAGTCAATTCCCCAAAGCACTGATCAGCCAATGGACTGACTTAGGCTTCTGGTAATTGAGGTTCTGCTGTGGGGCACGGGCCCACATTGGGAACCACTGGTTTAGGCCAAAATGTGTTAGGTCCAATCACATTAAATTCAAGAGCTTTGACTTTTAGTAGATTTGTGGAAATGCAGCTGCAAGATTAAGAGTCTCCATAGGATTATAATGCATTAGTTTAAAAGAAGGAACAATGAAAATAGAAATAATTATATTTTACATTTATACCAATGTATGTAGATGAACATGCAACTGAAAATTGGCAATCTAACTAAAAATCTATTTCGACTTTACAGTTTACTCTCCAAGTTCAGTTAGATTAATTTAGGTAGGGCTAATCTTGGCTTTAGCACAATATGAAACTTAAAAATGGATTTTTAAAAATAGAACCCCTCATGATATGAGGAACTAAACCAGGAGTTCTTAACCTCTTAAAGCTGGAAGCTGGGTAACACTCCCTTAGACAGCTCCATGGGACGGATGGCCATTTTTGCCCTTCTTCCACCACATGGCCCTTCCTGGTGTGGTGGAGGAGGTGGGGGCCACATGAAATGGTGCCATGGGCCGCATTCAGACCACAGGTTGAGAATCCCTGAACTAAACTGTAGCTTACTTTGCTCAAGCATAAATCTGGTCTTGCCTACAAGAGTTTGTCTTTGATTATTCCAACCCGCAAGAGAGAAAGAATACATATTAATGAAGAATTTTATTATACAGAAGAATAAAAAGCCTAATGAATGCAGTAGTTTCTGCATTTAGTTTGAAAACACAATGGAACCTATTGAAACTTGTAGCATATGGAAAACCAGACCAAGGAGCCTTCAAAGTAAATTTTCCATTCCACCAAGCTTATTGGCTGTTTTCCACCTCTGCCAGAGTCAGATGGAAGAGGCCTCCAGGCATGCAAGCCAAGTTGGCATTCTCCATTCCTACCTTTTTGAGAGTGGACAAGGTATGCAAGCAATAAGTCTAAATAATAATAACTGTCTTTCAATATTCATAGACCAAGGGAGGGCAGCCAGAGTAAAGGCTCAGAAGACGATTGAACTGAAAAGAGCTACTCAGGGGGACCAAATCTGCTAAATCAAGTCATGAAAGTGGCCTTGTGTCTTTCCCTCTCTTGCTCCCTCTTTCTATCTTTTAAGTTATGTTTTTCTGATTATGAGATGATGATGTCAGTTTTAGGAAGGCATCTACTCAAATTACTTATTTAAGTGCAGGAATTTTAAAACACCAGACTCAATGTGTTTGTATGCGTGCAGAATGTCTAGAGTATTTACAGGACTCAGTTGTTTGAAAATAAAAGTGAAATTCAGTACAGGAAGGATACTGTGGTGGAACATTTTAGGTGTAACTGTTGTCATCCTGAGAAAGTACACACAGTGGTACTGAGCTTTTACTTTTAAATAAAATAGCATGTAAAAGGCAGAAGACAGATCAAGACAGTGATGCAGTGAAACCGGTCCTGTCCTGTCCGACCGTACCAGTAGCAGAACTGGCTGGCCATGCCCACCTCCCTCCCACACCGCACCCACCTCCTCCTCCTCCTCTCCCCGCACTCCAGGCACGACCAGGAGCCAGGAAGAAGAGGAGGAGGAAGAGCAGCTGCCGTCAGTGCTGCAGGAAGGTGGGCGGGTTGGAGGGCTGGCAGCCTCCCCTTCCCAGCAGCGCCAGCAACATTTCCCATATGCCTCGCCCATCCAGGGACAAAAGCACGTGGGAAGTGTGGAGGTGAAAGCACTCCTTTGGCCCTGGCTGGGCGAGGCACATGGGAAATGTTGCCGGAGCTGCTGGGAGGGCGAGACCGCTAGCCCACCACCCTGCCCACCTTCCAGCAGTGCCGGCAACACTTCACATATGCCTCACCCATGGCCGAAGGCATGCAGGAAGTGCAGAGGTCAAAGTGCACCCGGATGGTGAGAGGCTGACCCGCCAGCAGCACCTGGCTGCTCTGGGACTCCTCCTCCTTGTCTCCGGGACAACGGGCGAAGTGGCGGCAGCGGTGGTCGAGGCCTAGGTGCGACCACAACCCACGCCTGATCCTCATAAGGCCAGGTGGGCTGCATCAGGAGGCTGGGGCGGCTGCGCCAGGGTCTCCTGCCTCTGCTGGGAGTGACGCTCTGAGAGCAAGGTAGGTACCTGCCCATTTTCTTTTCTTTTTCTTTTTTTCTGGGGGGGAGGGAGATGAGGCCACACCCACAGTTAGCCATGCCCACAGTTAGCCATGCCACAGTGTGGTAGTAAATTATTTTGGAGTGCATCACTGGATCAAGATCTCTTGATAGATTCTTGGGTGTAATAGAGGTTGGTCCATTAGGGCAAAGTGGACAGCATTTCCCCCAGGAAATGTCATGAAAAATGGATAGAAACCAAACTATTCTGCCAATCTAAAAATAAAGCATTATACTGTGGAAACCTTATGAATAAACATGAGATACTGTTCTTCAGTTCCATTAGATGTTAAAAAGAGTTCTACTGAAATATCATCATTGAAAGATGGCAGGAAGTAAACAATAATAGAAAAAGCCTCACCTACTGTTGATTTTGTCTTCCCTTCTATTGGCTATTCTGCTTTACTAATCCAGATGAGAACCATGCTGTAGGCAGTTTGCAACAGATTGATTAGGATTCATTAATTTATCCTATGTAAGTGCAGTGGAACTCCCGATAACGTCCAAACTTGGTTCCACAAGTCTGGACATTAACCGGATTTGGACGTTTTGATGTTCTGGTAGAAATACGAAGCAGCCAGCATAACAGGGCCAAACAACTTTATTAGGCAGTCAGAACATGGGGAGCAATGGTGCAGCACTGCTAAATATATACAGTTGGGAATGGATACATTTGGGTAGGAAACAATGGGATTGGATGGGAGAGAGGTGGGGTGACTGGAAGGTCATTGGGCCAGAGTGAAAACTGTACATGACTACATAGTTTAGGCGGGAACGCAGTCCCGCAATATTTTAAGACCAAGAAGAAGGAGACAAAATGGAGGATTGTACTGATCCCAATTATATTACAAATCGTTACAGCAATAAATGTATTCAAACACAACAGACGTTATGAGGACCAGCACCAGATATCGCTTTAAAAAACCCGCTATCTCCCAAACCAAGCCCCGGCTTGGTTTGGGGGAAAGCGGGTGCTCCCCCTCGACACCTCTGGGCAGGGAGCCAATGAAGCGTGTGGCCAGCTCCCTGCCCGGAGGAGCCCCGGGTGAGTCTGCACTCCCCTGCCACACCTCCGGGCAGGGAGCCAGCCATGTGCTTTGCCTGGAGGGACCATGGGAGAGTGCCGGTTTGTTTCAGGGAGGATGCGCGGCGCCACACGTCCTCACCCAAAACTAATCAGCAGTCCGCCGATTGGACCAATGGGGGAGGAAGTGCCAGATGGTGCCTCCTCACCCCAAACAAACCAGCAGGCTTGCTTGGGGCAGTGGCGGTGGGTGGGTCTGCACACACACACTGCCGTGAATCGGTACTCACCCAGCCGCTGCTGTAACATACGCCCTTCCGTTTCCCGGAGTGACTGGCTCCTGACCGACAGTGGGGATGGGGTCGATCGGCACTCACATGTGGGTGCTGTAAAACACACCCTTCTGCTCCTGAAAGCGGGAGGGCGTGTTTTACAGAGCCCACGTGTGAGCGCCGATTCACTCCACCCCCACTGCTGGCCGGGAGCCAGTCACTCCTGGAAGCGGAAGGGTGTGTTTAACAGTGACAGTGGGTGTGCGCTGATCCACCCCACCCCCGTTGCCAGCCAGGAGCCGGTCATTCCAAGAAATGGAAGGGCATGTGTTACAGTGGCGGTTGGGTGAGTCCTGATCCACAGCGGTGGGTGTGTGCAGACCCCCCCTCCAGGGGGAGAAGCAGCCACGTGCTTGGCCGGTTCTCCCCCTGGAGTGTGCGCATAGACAGCTCCAGACAACGTCCCAACAACTCTATCTAGTCCATCAATTTTCTGAAAATTGATGGACGTTGTCTGGATATGACTTTATCAGGATTGGACGTTATCTGTATTTCCACTGTAGTTTTTTAAAAGCCTTCCTCCTAAAACAGCTGGTGAAATAGAGCCCTTTGAGAGAAAACCCGGAGGAGGATATTTTAAAATGATAGGACTTCTGAGGTTGAGATAGCTGTGCGCCTTACAATGGTACTAGCCTTAAGTCCCTGGGTAAGTGTATGCTCAGAGGCCTGTTTTCAACATAAGTCTATCTGTGTGGCCCATGATTTTACAGTTAAATACAGCTAGTAATCCCCAGGGTTCTTTTTAAGAACAAAATATGTTTCAACAAAAAGTATGTCCAATGCATGCCCAGCTTTGGTCTAAGCCACACAAATAGTGATTAACATCGATGCAGCTAGAATTTGGTTGAACAATATTTGCCTCATCTGCTTCTTTGTACCAAGTGCCAGGCACAATTCAAATTCCTTCCCAGCACTTTCCAGCCAATGTAGTCACAGGCCATGTGGGGTGAGCACTATGGAAATGATTATCAAAAAAGAGAGAGAGAGAGTAATGTTTCCAACTTCTAAGTATTAAATGAATCTTGATACAATTTTCTTCTCTTGGAGTAAGGTAAGCGTAACCCTTGCTCGAAAGCCAGTCACATGTGACTTTAGGGTTCAGTGTTCATCTCTGTTTGTAGCCAAAGAGCCAGAGCTGTCTACATCTGCAGACATTTCCGTGGACATGTGGCAGTCATGCCTTGACACCAGAGTGCATGGAATGCTGTTTACCTTCCCACCAAATTGGTATCTATTTATCTACTTTCAATTTCTTGCTTTCGAACTGCTAGGTTGGCAGGAGCTTGGATGGAGATGGGAGCACACTCCATCATGCAGCTCTTGGGTCTTGAACTGCTGACCTTCCAGTCGTCAAGTTCAGCGTGTTAACCACTAATCCACCACAGTCTCCTGAAGTAGGGCTAGGTAATTTTGATATGTCTGGGACCCAGTTTTCTATACTCACTAGAGGTACTGCAAAACGCATAACGCACATAAAAATGAAGCCAGAAAATAGGTAGAAATCCATTTATGCTTTTCAGAATTTGTTACATTTTGAATTAAAATGTGTAGTGTATTTTAAATGTAAATAACCACTTCTAGGACCTTTCAGCTGCATCAGTTCGCCTTTTCTTGAAAGAAACAGAGGGGGCTGTTCGAAAGCTGGAGACCACAATAACAGCGGGGGGGGGGGAACATTTTGCCCATTCCTACTCTAAAGCAGGCTAAATTCCTACTCTGCAGTGGCTCAAGTGGCTAAGACGCTGACTGGGAGGCGGAAGGTCAGCAGTTCGATTCCCAAGTACCACAGGACGGAATGGGCTCCTGTCTTTGTCCCAGCTAATGCCAACCTAGCAGTTCGAAAGCAAGAAATTGCAAGTAGATAAATAGGGACCACGTCAGTGGGAAAGTAACAGCGTTCCGTGTGCTCCGGTGTCTAGTCATGCCTGCCACATGACCACGAAAATGTCTGCAGAAGCAGACAGCGCTGGCTCTTCAGCTTTGAAACAGAGATGAGCACTGAACCCTAGAGTCAGATACGGCTGGCTTTCGAGCAAGGGAAACCTTTACCTTTAACTCTAAAATAACTATGGAAGGGAGGGGTACCGATTTGGATCTGAATCACAGAGGAAGACTGTACTTGCTTCATCACTGACTACTGAGCTACGGTTTGATACAGAGGGGAAAGCATGAATTTGTTTTTGAAAGGAAAGCCTAATTTCAATAGGGCTTGCCCTGTAGTAAGTACATGTAGAATTTCATTTTATGAGTCTTATAACCATGAGAAAGTGTGGTACTTTTTCTGTTGCTGCTGTACCATGATCAGAAAGGGGAGCCAAAAACTGTTATATGGTTATGTCAGGGTTGCAGTCTTGTGAGACAAATGTACAATACACCACTCATATCATCAGTAGTGATAGTCAAAATGGTATCAGACTAAGAATTAAAGAAAATGCATATTTCCACATATTAATATATTTTTTCCTCTCACAAGAGGCTTTCCTCAGACATGTTTGTTCCAGCAATCAAACTCGCAAATTAAATGCACATTTATCTTTCAGGAATCAATCACAAAACAGAACATGTGAGATAGCGAAGTGAGGAAAATCACATATGAAGACAAATAACTCTTTTAACACTTGAGGGAGCAGCTCTTCTGTACGTAAGAATTTAAGAACATAAGAACAGCCTTGCTGGAACAGGCCACAGCCCATCCAGTCCAGCATTCTGTCTCACACAGTGGCTCACCATTTGCTTCAGGGTATTCCCAAGCAGATGCCTTCACCTGCTTAGGATTCCCTGAAAATGGCATTGAGAGGTATCCTGCCTATCTCTCCAACCTGGAGGTTGTCCTTAGGTATCCATAATTATAGCCATTGATACCCTTGTCCTCCATTGTTGTTGTTGTTCAGTCGCACAGTCGATTCTGACCCATTGCGACCCTATGGACCATTGTTCTCCAGGCGCCTCTGTCCTCCACCATCCCCCTCAGCACTCCCAGTTCTGTGCCCATTGTGTCTACAATACCATCTAGCCATCTCATCTTAGGCCTCCCCCTTCTTCTTTTGCCCTCCACCTTTCCCAACATCAAGGCCTTCTCAAGTGAATCCTCCCTTCTCATTTGATGTCCAAAGTACTTTAGCTTCGTCTTTACTATTAGACCTTCCAATGAGCAGTCAGGGTTGATTTCTTCTAAGATTGACCTATTTGTTCTCCTCGCTGTCCAGGGTACTCTCAAAACTCTCCTCCAACACCACATTTCAAAGGCGTCTATTCTTCTGTGTTCAGCTTTCCTAATTGTCCAGCTCTCGCATCCGTACATTACCACTGGGAATACCATTGCTTTGACTATTCTAATTTTTTTTTTTTTTGCAATGTAATGTCTCTGCTTTTCATTATGTTCCCCAGGTTTCTCATGGCTTGTCTCCCAAGAATCAGTCGCCTTTTTATTTCATGGCTGCAATCTCCATCTGCAGTGATCTTTGATCCTAAGAATGTAAAATCTGTCACTGCTTCTACTTCTACCCCATCTATTTTCCAGGAACTGATCGGACTTGTTGCCATTATCTTGGTTTTCTTGATATTGAGTCTCAAGCCAGCTTTTGCACTCTCCTCCTTCAGCCCAATCAAGAGATTCTTTAGGTTTTCCTCACTTTCTCCCATTAGGGTGGTATCGTCTGCATATCTCAGATTGTTGATGTTTCTCCCAGCGATTTTAATCCCATATTGTGATTCCTCCATCCCTGCATTGCGCATTATGTGCTCTGTGTATAAGTTGAATAAGCAGGGTGACAAAATGCAGCCTTGTCTTACTCCTTTTCCTATTCCAAACCATTCTGTCATTCCGTGTTCTGTCCTAACTGTTGCTTCTTGGTTCATGTACAGATTTCTCATGAGGCATATAAGGTGCTCTGGTATTCCCATCTCTTTAATTACTTGCCACATCTTTTTGTGGTCCACACAGTCAAATGCCTTAGTGTAGTCTATAAAACAAAAGTAAACTTGTTTCTGGTATTCCTTTGTTTTCTTCATGATCCAATGTATGTTGGCAATGTAGTCTCTAGTCCCCCTGCCTCTTCTGAAACCAGCCTGCACCTTTGGTAGTTCTCTCTCCACATGCTGCTGAAGTCTATCCTGTATTATCTTGAGCATCACGTTGCTGGCGTGTGGGATGAGTGCAATTGTTCGGTAATTTGAACATTCTTTGGCATTGCCCTTTTTTGGGATTGGGACATATACTGATGTTTTCCAATGCTGTGGCCACTGTTTTGTTTTCCAAATTTGCTGGCATATTGAATGCAGTAATTTGACACCATCATCTTTTAGAGCTTTGAAAAATTCCACTGGGATACCATCATCTCCACTAGCTTTGTTGTTTGCTGTGCTCTTTAGGGCCTTTATGACTTCGCTCTCCAGGATGTCTGGCTCAAGTTCAATTTTTTCATCATTGTGATTATCAGGAGTTTTGAGGACCTTTTTGTAGAGTTCCTCTGTGTACTCTTTCCATCTTTTCTTAATCTCTTCTGCATCAGCTAGCTCTTTTCCGTCTTTGTCCCTTTTCATGGTCATTTTTGCTTTAAATGTTCCCTTGATTTCCCCAATTTTTCTGAAAAGATCTTTAGTCCTGCCTCTTTTGTTGTTTTCTTCCATTTCTTTGCACTGTTCTTTTAGGTAGTTTTCCTTATCTCTCCTTGCTTTTCTTTGAAATTCTGTGTTCAAATGATTGTATTTTTCCTTTCTCTTTTGACTTTTGCATTCCTTCTTTCCTCTGCTATTTTAAGAGCCTCATCAGACAACCACTTTGCTTTCTTACGCTTCTTTTCCTTCGGTATGGTTTTCTTTGCTGCTTCCTGCATGATGTCCCTCATCTCTCTCCATAATTCTTCTGGCACTCTGTCTATTGAGTCTAGGCCATTATATCTGTTCATCACCTCCACCGTGTATTCTTTAGGGATGCTGTCTAGGTGATATCTGTCTGGTCTCCTTGTTTTCCCTATTTTCTTTAGTCTTAGCCTGAATTTTGTGATCAGTAGGTTGTGATCTGCTCCAGGTCTTGTTTTTGCTGACTGTATGGAGGTTCTCCATCTTTGGCTGCAGAGTATGTAGTCAATTTGGTTTCGGTGTTGGCCATCTGGTGATGTCCATGTGTAAAGTCGCCTCTTGTGTTGCTGGAAGAGAGTGTTTGCTATGACCAGTGTGTTCTCTTGGCAGAACTCTATCAATCTTTGCCCTGCTTCATTCTGTACTCCAAGACCAAACTTGCCTGTTATTCCCTCCACTTTTTGATTTCCTACTTTGGCATTCCAGTCTCCTAATATAATTTGGACATCATTTCTTGGTGTCTGTTCTATGAGGTGTTCTAGATGTTCATGTCCTCCATGAACATGTCTAATCCTTTCTTAAAGCTGTCAAGACTGACAGCTGTCACCACTTCTTCTGGTAGGGAGTTCCATAGACCAGTGATCCTCTGGGTGAAAAAGTACTTTCTCTTATTTGTTTAACTAGTACCCAAAAGTTTCATGGAGTGCACCCTAGTTCTAGTGTTGTGTGATAGGGAAAACAGTTTTTTCTTATCTACTTTGTCCACACCATGCATGGTTTTATAAACTTCAATCAGATCACCTCAAGAGTGAAGAGGACCAACCGTTGCAGCCTCAGATGGTAAGGAAGGTGTTCCAGTCCCCTAATCATTCTGGTTGCCCTCCTCTGCACTTTTTCCAGCTCCATAATATCCTTCTGAAGGCGACCACAACTGTACACAGTATTCCAGATGGGGCCTCACCATAGATTTATAAAGAGGCAAAATGACACTTGCTGACTTATTATCTATAGCCTTCCATAAGATCCAGGTTGTTAGGTGGGGGGGGGGGGCTGATTCCACTCTGTAGAGTAACTGTGACAGGGTTTTGGCTTCAAATAGTTTGAGTGCAGCCGGGATGAATTGCCCTCTTTTTGTCCTCAGGAATTTTAGTATGGCAAAGGTGGATCTCTGGGCTGTAAGAGTGTGTGGTGTGGGCATTCCTTGAGCCTGCATCTTGGAGGACTACTCCCAAGTACTTAAAGCTGGTAACATGTTCTATCTTGTGTCCATTTATTCTTCAGGTGTGTTTCTTAGGCCTTTTAGCAAAAGATATCACTTTAGTTTTCTGATAGTTGCTCTCTAACTGGTTGTTGTTACAGTAGCGAGCCAGCAATGCCAGCGTTCTTCTGAGGCTTATTGGCATCCTAGAGAGAATTACAGCATCATCTGCATATAGGAGTATGTTTATGGGCTTGTCAGCACCTTGAGAGGTACATTTTATATTCATTTCCCCTATTGAATACATCACATTGTTCACATTTTTTAATTGAACACATTTCTAGCCATTTTTTAATGCTTGACGGAGTGCGTATAAAATGTGTCACACATTTCTGAGGGAAGGCGGACTTTACCTCACAGATAATCTCATGATGGATTAATTTTGGCAATAATCTTGAACTCTAGAATTATTTTCCATCCCTACCACAGCCACAGTTTGCCAGTCTAACTAAATACCATAACCTACTTTTTGCAAACTTTTTAAGAGATATGAGATTACATAATACTGTATATATCCCAGAAGGGATTGGCATGTTGTAACAATTATTTTTAGACTGTGACCAGATTCCTCTTCCCCCAACACATCTATGTTTGCTTTTGCTACACTATATCAGTCAAAAGACTGACTGCAGGAGTTAAAATTTCAGAAGGTAACTGCCCCTGGCCTTTTCCCTTAGGTAAAGGTAAAGTTCGCCCTTGCTCAAAAGCCAGCCATATCCGACTAGGGTTCAGTGCTCATCTCTGTGTTTATAGCCAAAGAGCCAGCACTGTCTGCATCTGCAGACATTAAGAACATAAGAACATAAGGTGTTCCAGTCCCCTAATCATTTTGGTTGCCCTTCTCTGCACTTTTTCCAACTCCATAATATCCTTCTGGAGGTATGGCGACCAGAACTGTACACAGTATTCCAGATGGGGCCTCACCATGGATTTATAAAGAGGCAAAATGACACTTGCTGACTTATTTTCTATACCCTTCCTAATGATCCCTAGCATTGAGTTTGCTTTTTTCACTGCTGAGGCACACTAGGTTGACACCTTCCTTGAGCTGTCCACCAGGACACCAAGGTCCCTTTCCTGGTTTGTTGCAGAGAGTTCAGAACCCATCAGTTTATAAATGTAATTGGGTTTTTTGCCCCAACATGCATCACTCTGCACTTACTAGTGTTGAAGCTTATTTGCCACTGTTTTGCCCACACCCCCAGTGTCAAGAGATCCCTCTGGAGCTCCTCACAATCTCTCACAGTTTTCACTACCCTGTATAATTTAGTGTCGTCAGCAAATTTGGCTACCTTGCTATTTACTCCTAGATAATTTATGAAGAGGTTGAAAAGCAGTGGTCCCAGTACTGAACCTTGGGGGACCCCACTCTTTACTTCCCTCCACTTGGAGAAGTGTCCATTTAGTGCTACCCTCTGTTTCCTGTCCCTTAGCCAGTTGCTGATCCAGGACAAGACCTGTCCCTTTATTCCATGACTGGTAAATTTATTCAAGAGCCTTTGGTCGGGATATTGTCAAAAGCCTTCTGAAAGTCCAGATAAACAATGTCAACTGGATCCCCCTTATCCACGTGCTTGTTGACACACTCAAAAAATTCCAACAGATTAGTGAGGCATGATTTGCCCTTGCAAAAGCCATGTTGGCTCTCCTTTAGCAGCACCTTCTCTTCTATGTGCCTATTCATTCTATCTTTTAGGATGGTTTCCATCACTTTACCTGGGACACATGTCAAACTGGCAGGTCGGTAATTTCCTGGATCAGCCCTGGATCCTTTTTTGAAAACTGGTGTTACATTCGCTACCTTCCAGTCATCAGGCACAAAGCCTGATTTGATTTCTGTGGACATGTGGCAGTCATGACTAGACACCGAAGTGGTACCTATTTAATCTACTTGCAATTTCTTGCTTTTGAACTGCTAGGTTGGCAGGAGCTTGGACAGAGTTGGAAGTGCACTTCATCATGCAGCACTCGGGACTCAAACTACTGACCTGTCAGCCTTCCATTCTTCAAGTTCAGCATCTTAACTACTAAGCCACCATAGTCCCTTCCTTTTCCCTTAGTCACATATAAACTCTTTCTCCTGCTCCTTTTCCTGCTGCAAATCCCAGACAAGGTTTTTTTTTTAAAGGCCAAACAACTGGTAATAATAAAATATTTCCTTTCTTTTTGCAGACATGTGGAGGGAAAGAACACTGGGAGAAAGAAGAAGCAAGATTTAAACTTCCCCTCCCTACAGCCAGCTATTCCCTTCTTAACTGGATCTATGTGCTTTTACTTATGAGCATAGATATATATTAACGACAGCTGCAAGGAACATGTCTTACATAATATGTATTTTGACCCTCAGACACTAGAGTGGTCACTTGCTGATTTCAACATGAATGCCAAACTCTTTCAAAGCAGGGCTTTGAACATAACTTTGCATTGTGAATGATGTTTTAGCAGAACATGTAGCATTCCAGAAGACAAAAGCATTCCGTCTAATTCCTTCTTATGGTCCATTGGTCCAGCAGCTGTTTTATTTCTTTAAGAATTTCCTTATTACACACAGGTACAAATAGATATTCACAGAGACTTACATACACAGGCCGGCTTCTCAGTGCACTATATGAAGGTTGAACATTTGGGTTTTTTTTAAAAAAAAGAAAAAGAAAGAAAAGCATGATCCCTCTGGCATTAAGTACTCTAAACCCCATTCATTTCACTGAGAAAAGTTAAGCACGTGCTTAAATCCCTCCCATTGAAATTAATAGGACTTAAAGATACTTAACTTCAGCTAAATTATGCCATAAATAAGTGGGAATTATAACAGTAGCACTCCTGCTGTTGAAAATCAACAGAGAACATTACCATTTTTATGAGCACCGTGAGGTTCCCATTATGCTAATAGTCATATCTAGAATGCAGGATGTCTCAGCATATCATATGCAGTGCCAAATAAGCAGTAACTGATGATGCACTCACCAATCTTTAAGTAATTTCAATAGAGGCTTTGTGTGTGTGTGTGTGTGTGTGTGTGTGTTTGTGTTTGTGTGTGTGTGTGTGTGTGTGTGTGTCTGTGTCTGTGTCTGTGTCTGTGTGTCTGTGTGTCTGTGTGTGTTTTGTGGGGTGGGAGTTTTCAATACCAGACTGCTTATTATTAAGGATCGTTAGCACCACTCATCATTCCCATTTACAAAAATAAAAAGTAACAATTCAATTAACAGAAAATACCGAGGGTATATTAGATAATTGGTTACATGTGCCCTTTGTGAAGGCAGGTAAGTATTCCACTTATGCCAGTGCAAGTGCGAGAGTGTGTGTGTGTGTGTGTGTGTGTGTGTGTGTGTGTGTGTGTGTGTGTGTGTGTGTGTGTGTGTGTGTGTGTGTGTGTGTGTGTGTGTGGAGTACAAAGAAGTTACAGCATACATATGTGTCCATGCACACACATTCAATAGAGAGAATTTGACCTGAAAGCACAAAAGAGGATTTTCTGCAGGATGGGTTTGTTAAAGAAGGGGGAGGCCTTTGTAGACTGCCACACAGCAGGGAGTTCAGCCCATCCTCCTTTGCTGCTCCACCAGTACCCTGGACTCAGGGGTTCCCACACTAAAAGCTGTGGGAACTGGAAAACACAGCATTGTCAGATGAAGTGAGGTGACACTTCTTAGGAACTGCACAGATTACAGTAGGATCTTATGGAAGGATTTGCTGCATCTGCACATCAAAGACTTGACATTCATAAAGGATAGTATTAAAAAATTGAAGGTAGCAAGAAAACAGGAAGTCCTAACATGAGATGGATTATCACAGCCTTTAGCTTCTATTACCTGGGCAGCACTTCTAATGATAGGGTTTTTTGAGCTGATTAAATCAGTGTTGTTATTCTATGCTGTCAAGTTGGAACTAACCTATAGCAATCCTAAAGAGGCTGTCAAAGTTAGTGAATTATTTAAGGAGTGGTTCTGAGTTTTTTAAGCCTGCATTACACATTATATACTCTAGATATAAGTTAAATAAGCAAGGTGACAATATAAAGCCTTGTTGTACTTTTCCTATTCTAAACCAATCTGTTGTTCTATATCCAGTCCTAACTGTCACTTCTTGAACTGGTTACAGGTTTTTCAGGAGACAGGTGAGGTGCTCTGGTACTCCCATCTCCTTAAGGACTTGCCACAGTTTGTTGTGATCCACACAATCAAAGACTTAGGCATAGTCAATGAAACAAAATACTGTAGGTGGTTTTTGTTGTACTCCCTTGCTTTCTCTATGAACCAGCAAATGTTGGCAATTTGGTCTCTAGTTCCCCTGCCTCTTCAGAATTTAGCTTGTACTTTTGGTAGTTCTTGATCCACATACTGCTGAAGCCTAGCTTGTAGGATCTTCAGCATGACCTTGCTAGTGTATAAGATGAACACAATTGTATGATAGTTTGCACATTCTTTGGTATTTTCCTTCTTTGGAAATGGAACATAAAATGGCTTTTCCCATTCTGTGGCTGCTGCTATGTTTTCAAAATTTCCTGGCATATTGAGTGCAGCACTTTAACAGCATCATCTTTTAGGGCTTTACAGTAAATAGCTAGACTGGAATACCATAATCTCCACTGGCTTTGTTTTTAGTAATACCAACCACTTTTGGCAAGGAAGAACCACCACACATAAAAAAGAAATCATCAAGGAATATTCACAGTGAATGTATTGAACTTTGTGCTACCTTCATATTGGCTGAACTGGAGGAAGTCATAAGAAGATGTAGGAATGGTACAGTAGAGTATCCCCATACTGTGTTTCATCTATGCTTATGATCTTGCTGCAGAGACTCAGTGGTTAAGAAGCTCACCTTGTTAGCTAGAAAGCTGGCAATTCGGCAGAGACTGCATGATGGCTTTAACGCCCATCTCTGTCCCAGCTCTTGGGGACAAGAAAGAACCAGGTCCCTCCTTAGCAGGGGGGCGGTGCCCGGTTGGCAGGGTTCGGCTGAGGACTTTACTGACCATCTGGTGGAGAAAATCGATCAGATTTGCTTGGGGCTTAACCATGGTGTGGGCAGTGAGGGTCGGGGGGGTGCTGAGGCACAGTCCTGCTGCGTGATCTGGGATCGGTTTGATCTGGTTGTCCATGATGAAGTGGACAGGCTCCTTGCAGCAGTGCGGGTGACTACATGTCCTTTGGACCCCTGGTTATAATGGGGGGCTTCAATTACCCTCACATAGACTGGGTGAACTGTTGTTCAGCACATGATAAAGAGATAAAGTTCCTAGATATGCTAAATGATTGTTCCCTGGGACAGATGGTTGAAGACCCAACTAGAGGTACAAGAATCCTTGACTTGATCCTGAGTAATACTGAGTAATACTCAGGATCTGGTGCAAGATGTTAATGTGACTGATCCAACAGGGAACAGTGACCACAACTCAATTATGTTTAACTTGATCATAGACTGCAAGTCACTGATAAAATCTAACACAGAGACCTTAAATTTTCAAAAATGAAATTTCCCAAATATGAAGAAACTAGTAAAATATTATTATTATTATTATTATTATTATTATTATTATTATTATTATTATTATTATTATTATTATTATTATTATTATTATTATTATTATTATTATTATTATTATTATTATTATTATTATTATTATTATTATTATTATTATTATTATTACATTTCTATACCGCTTTACTTCCCCTAGGGGAACTCAAAGCAGTTTACAGCATATAAATACAATATCCAAAGTACAAAAGCAGCATACAAAATCTAAATTCAAACAATATACAAAATCACAATTATAAAATTACATGTAAAACATCAATTAATAGCATCAAAAAGTACATAATATAAGAAATACAAAATGTCCAAATACAAATCATCACAAAATAATAATATAAAGATAAACCCCAACACAGTCCCTTCCAAGTCCTTCCGGGGGGGACGGGGACAGGGACGGAGGACGGACGGACGGACAGACAATGAAAAAAGAAGCTTAAAGGGAAAATTGAGAGAGTCCAAACACTCCAAGAGGCATGGAGGCTGTTTACAAAAAACAATAACAGAGGCTCAACTGGAATGCATACCCAAAAGGAAAAAGGGCACTGCCAGGTCCATGAGGACTCTGATATGGCTTACAGGAGTTGTTCGGGAAGTGATAAAAAGCAAGAAAAGCTCATTTAGAAGATGGAAGGCTTGTCCGAATGAGGACAGCAGGCAGAAACATAAATTCTGGCAGAACAAATGCAAGGCAACAATCAGAAAGCAAAGCAAGACTTTGAGGAGTGTATAGCTAAAAATACTCAGAGAAATAACAAAGACTTGCCTCACTAATCTGTTGGAATTTTTTGAGAGTGTCAACAAGCATGTGGATAAGGGGGATCCAGTTGACATTGTTTATCTGGACTTTCAGAAGGCTTTTGACAAGGTCCCACACCAAAGGCTCTTGAATAAACTTACCAGTCATGGAATAAAGGGACAGGTCTTGTCCTGGATCAGCAACTGGCTAAGGGACAGGAAACAGAGGGTAGCACTAAATGGACACTTCTCCAAGTGGAGGGAAGTAAAGAGTGGGGTCCCCCAAGGTTCAGTACTGGGACCACTGCTTTTCAACCTCTTCATAAATGATCTAGAGGTAGGAGTAAAAAGCAAGGTAGCCAAATTTGCTGACGACACTAAATTATACAGGGTAGTGAAAACTATGAGAGATTGTGAAGAGCTCCAGAGGGATCTCTTGACACTGGGGGAGTGGGCAAAACAGTGGCAAATGAGCTTCAACATCAGTAAGTGCAGAGTGATGCATGTTGGGGCAAAAAACCCCAATTACATTTATAAACTGATGGGGTCTGAACTCTCTGTCACAAACCAGGAAAGGGACCTTGGTGTCCTGGTGGACAGCTCAATGAAGATGTCAACCCAGTGTGCCTCAGCAGTGAAAAAAGCAAACTCAATGTTAGGGATCATTAGGAAGGATATAGAAAATAAGTCAGCAAGTGTCATTTTGCCTCTTTATAAATCTATGGTGAGGCCCCATCTGGAATATTGTGTACAGTTCTGGTCGCCATACCTCCAGAAGGATATTATGGAGTTGGAGAAAGTACAGAGGAGGGCAACCAAAATGATTAGGGGACTGGAACACCTTCCTTACCATCTGAGGCTGCAACGGTTGGGTCTTTTCACTCTTGAACGACGGCGTCTAAGAGGTGACCTGATTGAAGTTTATAAAATCATGCACGGTGTGGACAAAGTAGATAAGGAAAAACTGTTTTCCCTATTGCATAACACAAGAACTAGTGGGCACTCCATGAAACTTTTGGGTACTAGTTCTCAAACAAATGAGAGAAAGTACTTTTTCACCCAGAGGATCACTGGTCTATGGAACTCCCTGCAAGAAGACCTGGTGACAGCTGTCAGTCTTGACAGCTTTTTTTTAAAATGATTTTTATTAAATTTTTCACAATAATACAACTTAAAAAAAACATTACAATTATAAACAAAAATACATACATCCTACATACTATTACAAATACCATACATAAATCAATAAAAATATATAAAAGAACAGTGAAATAAGAGTACACATATATAGTTAGCCTGTGACCTAATATCATATTAACTTCCTCTTTCCTCTATACAACCTTATTTACTTTTCAGAGATTCTTAATACACTTGTAACTATCTTAATATGCATATTCCAACTCTTTCATTTAGATCATCTGTTTCATGTACCTATTAAGTCACTGTAAAAATATTCTAATAAAACTGCAATTAAAATACATTTTTCAAATACTACACCCAGTGTTATTTACAATGCCATGGAGAAAACAGAGAGTCACATTTATTTTCTATCCCCAAAAACCCCTTTGTCCAGGTACTGGTCTATATCTTTCATCTCCCTTTAGCGAGTAATCCAAAAATGGTTGTCATATTTTCCAAAATCTATTTTCTTTAACTATTCCCTTTTTCTTGTTCAAATCCCATGTGAATTTGTCATTTAACGCAAGATCCCACATCTCCTTGTACCATTCCTCTATTTTCAAAGTTATTTCACTTTTCCAATTTCTGGCAATACACTGTCTACCGGTTGTCAAAATTATTGATAATAACTCTTTTTCATCATTATTTAAAATCAAATTTTCTACTTCTGTTAACAAAACAGTACTTGGCCCCAATTTAATTCTCATACCCATAACAGCACATATCTCTTTCTCAATTTTCCCCCAGAATTCATTTACCACATTACAACTCCACCACATATGTTCATATGTTCCCAATGTATCCTTACACCTCCAACACATTTTATCTTTGTTTTGTATCTATTTGATGTAACCTCACTGGGGTCAAGTACCATTTCCACAACATTTTATAATTATGTTCTTTTACTCTAACAGACATGGTTCTCATAATCCTTTTCTTCCATTTATTTATCCAAACCTCGTCCAGTATCTTTATTTTCAAATCCTGTTCTTCAAATTCAGTTATATTTCTTTCCAAACTGGCTTCTGTTAAATATTTACCATTCCATTTATTTACCAACACAGTCTGAAACCAGTTCAACCTCAATTGTGCAAACAAATCTGCTTTTCTTTCTCAATCTTTACAAACCCGTATCCAGTCCTTCAGCAGGAAAACATCATTTCTCAATAAAACATCCTTCACCCTTTTATCAGTTTGTATTGGAAAGTCTTTAAAATCCTCGATTTCTATTATAGGAGAAGTATCTGGGGCCAATTCCATCTTCACCTTTTTCCATACTCCCAATATTGTCTTCATCAATTTATTTTTTGTAACTACTTTCCTGATTTTACCATCTAAAAACTTGACAGCTTTAAGAAAGGATTAGACAAGTTCATGGAGGACAAGGGTATCAATGGCTATAACTATGAGGACAACCTCCGGGTTGGAGAGATAGGCAGGATATCTCTCAATGCCATTTCCAGGGAATCCTAAGCAGGTGAAGGCATCTGCTTGGGAATACCCTGAAGGAAATGGTGAGCCACTGTGTGAGACAGAATGCTGGACTGGATGGGCTGTGGCCTGTTCCAGCAAGGCTGTTCTTATGTTCTTATATGTTCTTATGTCCCACCTGGTTGAAGAAAGCCTCCAAGGTGGTGACAGGAGGCTGGGTCGGGCAATAATAAATGTGTCTTTGCGGGAGGGGGTGTTTTCCTGCACTGCTAAAACATGCTTTGGTGCGTCCCCTCCTGAAGAAACCATCCCTTGACCCAGCTGTCCTAAACAACTATAGGCCCATCTCCAACCTCCCCTTTTGGGGGAAGGTATTGGAGAAGGCGGTTGCGCGCCAGCTGCAGGGGGCTCTGGAGGAAGCGGATTATCTGGACCCCTTTCAATCAGGATTCAGGCCCAGACATGGTATGGAGACGGCATTGGTCACACTGATGGATGATCTCTGGCGGAAGTGGGATGGTGGACATCCGACCGTCCTTGCTCTCCTTGACCTCTCAGCGACCTTCAATACCATCTGGAACGGCTCAAAGGATTGGAGATCCAGGGCACTGTGTTGTCCTGGATTTCCTCTTTTCTGGAGGGCCGTACCCAGTCTGTGTGGTTGGAGAGTGAGAGATCCAGACCTAGGCCCCTCAAATATGGGGTGGCACAGGGCTCGGTGCTTTCTCCTCTCCTATTTAACATTTACATGAAGCTGCTGGGTGAGATCATCCTTTCCCACGGGGTGCGATACCACTAGTACGCAGATGACACTCAGTTGTACATCTCGGCCTGTGGTGATCTCAGTGATGTGGTCAAAGTCCTGTCTGGATGCCTGGAGGCCGTTGGTGTCTGCATGAGGGACAATGGGCTTCAGCTGAATCCTGGCAAGACCGAGTGGCTTTGGGTCAGGTGTCTGGGTGTATCCAGTGAGCTACCACCTCTGATCTTGGATGGGGCATTTTTGCCCCAGACAGACCCGGTGCGCAACTTGGGGGTCCTCCTGGACTTGCGACTGCTGCTAGAAGAGCAGGTGGCAGTTGTGGCCAGGAGGGCTTTTGCTCAACTTCGAGTGATTCACCAGTTGTGCCTGGTCCTGGACCGGGACTCCTTACTCAGGGTCACTCATGCTCTGGTCACATCCAGACTAGATTACTGTAATGCACTCTACATGGGGCTGCCCTTGACGACCATTCAGAGGCTACAGCTGGTTCAGAATGCAGCTGCCCGGGTGGTGATGAGGTATGGATGTTATACCCACGCCTCCCCACTACTCCAGGAGCTGCACTGGCTACCAGTTTGCCTCTGGGGGCAATTCAAGGTGCTGTTTTTGACCTTTAAAGCCCTATATGGCAGTGGGCCAGGATACCTGAGAGACCGCATCATCCCAAGAGTGTCTGCCCATCCAACCAGAGTGGACTGGAGTGGCTCCCTAGTTGTGCCTTCAGCTAGAGGGGCTCACCTCTCTGGCACACGAAGAAGGGCCTTCTCCATTTCCACACCAGCTCTCTGGAACCTCCTGCCAACAGAACTGAGGCTACAGACAGAATTGCTGCCCTTCAAGAAAGGTCTGAAAACCTGGCTGGCAGGGCAGGTGTGAGGCCTTAATGGGAATACGGCCGCAGCCTGTTGGCTCATCTCTAGTTAGTGTCCAGTTAGTGTCCTTCCCTCTGTGCTATTGTATCCCTTCAATTCCCTTTTATTCTTTTTAAATGGGGTGGGAGTAGTAAGGTGGGTGGGTGACGGGATTTTTTAATCTGTTTTTATATGCTTTTAATTGCTGTATGCCACCCTGAGTCGTGTTCGCCTGACTGGGCGGCATAAAAATTTAAAAATTAAAAAAATTTGGACATTCACTGAGCAGAGTTTCTTCCGCAAAACTCCTTTCAACCCAGAACAATTTCTGACACAAAATTATTATGTTGCTTTGATAGTCCAAGAGATGCTTTTGAGTCCATCAAGCATCAACATAAAGGAAGTTCTGGGTTAGATTTTGGAATGTTGCCCTAACCCAAACTATTTTGGCATCACTCTAGAACGAATCTCAAACTATAAAAAAAGCCAAAACATGAAACAACAATCTGGTCAACGGCTGAATTAGTAGGGATTCTGGTCAGCCATAATTTTAAATTGTGCAATGCTCTAAAGAAAGAAAGACACAAATAGTGTAAGGTACACATAAGGTACATGTAATCGAGCAGTTCATATAAAAGCTTGTTCACTGACGTGTGTAAGTTCTTGTGAGGCAGCTTGCACAATTCAAGTCAAGTTATTAGATTTAACTCCTATGCAGGAATGAAAATCAGATTCCTATCAAGCAGTAGACAAGATTTTAGAAACTATGGTGTTAACAAGGAGAAGGCAATTTTCTGTCCCCAGAACTCTATGGGATCCATTTAAGCTTCCCAAAATGCACAAAATTTTCTCTCTTACTCAGTGTTTCAAGACCTTCCAAAGGAGTTGCGATCATGCTAAATTATAATAATTTATAACAAGCCTATTCAAAGTTTGTGCAGTATATACTGAAAATCACATGTAAATCTCTAAGTGTCAAAGCACAATATATTATTCAATAAGTTTACAACATTGCACATGTAGCATGTGAGTGGCAACTATGAATAGCCAGTATATTTCAAAGAAGTAATGTTTCCAGGCTCTAGACCAGTGGTTCCCAACTTTTCTTTGGTCATGACTCATCTAAGCATCTCTAAAATCCTGATGCCCTTCACTGTGACATAAAATTCATATTATTCAAAAAGTGAACTCCTATTCATGTGGAGGAAGCCTAAAAGACAACTCATTGTTAATAACTCATTCACAAATTGCCCCTTAAAAAGTCAAATTGCCCACTACACCCCCCAGAGTGGGAAATTTCCCAAATGGGCAGTATAGAAACATAATAAATAAATAAATAAATAAATAAATAAATAAATAGACACTCCCAACATCATGAAAGACTGAGATCATACACATAATGACTCAATAAAATCCTAGTCTCAAATAAGAACAGTTTGGTTGAAATTGCTCTGATAAGAACAAAACTTCAATAGCTCAGACCAAAAAGTCCATTTATTCCAGCATTCCACTGCCCAAAGTGGCAGCAGAAAGTAGAAAAGTGACTGTCTAGAATGGTGTGCCCAAACTACAGCCCATGGTCTGGATTTGGCTTGCAGTGCCAATTAATTCAGTCCACACCACCGTCATTGCTCCCAGATGCAAAAGTAAAATGTGCAGGCACCAAATACCCCCCCCACACACACACACACACATGTGCAGAACACTGCCATAAATTTAGTTATTTATTTATTTGTTTGTTTGTTTTGTTTTGTTTTATTCTTAGATTTTTATGCCACCCACTCGGGGAAACCCGACTCAGGGTCGCCACAACAGTAAAAACAGATAAAATACAGTTAAATATAACAAAACAGATTCAAACCCTAACTCAACCACCCAACAACCCACCATCCCACTCCCACCCCACTTGAAAAGACTAAAAAGGGAATAGGGAATGGAGGAATACTGCAGTACACAACACAAAAAGGAGGGACAGTTGGACTCTAGTTGGAAATAAGCGAACAGGCTGGGGCCGTATTCCCATTAGGGCCCCACACCTGCCCTGCCAGCGAAGTTTTCAATCCTTTCCTGAAAGGCAGCAATTCTGTCTGCATCCTCAATTCTGTTGGCGGGAGGTTCCAGAGGGTTGGTGTGGGCACGGAGAAGGCCCTCCTCCACGTGCCAAGGTACAGCCAAGGATCCCCTCCGGTTCGCTCTGGTCGGACGGGCAGACACTCTTGGGATGATGCGGTCTCTCAGGTACCCTGGCCCACTGCCATATAGGGCTTTAAAGGTCAAAACCAGCATCTTGAATTGCACCCAGAGGCAAACTGGTAACCAGTGCAACTCCCGGAGTAGTGGGGAGGCATGGGCATAACATCCACACCCCATCACTACCCAGGCAGCTGCATTCTGAACCAGCTGTAGCCTCCGAATGGTCATCAAAGGCAGCTCCATGTAAAGCGCATTACAGTAATCTAGCCTGGAGGTGACCAGAATATGAGTGACCCTGAGCAAGGAGTCCTGGTCCAGGAGCAGGCACAACTGGCAAATCACTTGAAGTTGAGCAAAAGCCCTCCTGGCCACAGCCACCACCTGTTCTTCCAGCAGCAGCCGCGGGTCCAGGAGGATCCTCAAGTTGTGCGCCGGGTCTGTCTGGGGCAAAACTGCCCCATCCAAAGCCAAAGAAGGTAACTCATTGGATAACCCCAGACCCCCAACCCATAGCGACTCGGTCTTGCTAGGGTTCAGCTGAAGCCCGTTGTCCCCCATCCAGACCCCAACAGCCTCAGGCATTCGGAGAGGACTTTGACCGCATCACTGAGATCACCACGAGCTGAGATGTACAACTGAGTGTCATCCACGTACTGATGGTACTGCACCCTGCAGGAATGGACGATCTCGCCCAGCTGCTTCATGTAGAGGCCCATATTTGAGGGGCCTAGGTCTGGACCTCTCACTCTCCAACCTCACAGACTGGGTACGGCCCTCCAGAAATGAGGAAAACCAAGACAACACCGTGCCCTGGATCCCCAATCCTTTGAGCTGTTCCAGAAGAATACCATGGTCGATGGCATCAAAGGCCGCTGAGAGGTCAAGGAGAGCAAGGACGGTTGGGTGACCACCATCCCACTTCCGCCAGAGATCATCCATCAGTGCGACCAATGCCGTCTCCGTACCATGTCTGGGCCTGAATCCTGATTGAAAGGGGTCCAGATAATCCACTTCCTCCAGAGCCCCCTGCAGCTGGCGCACCACCGCCTTCTCCAGTACCTTCCCCAAGAAGGGAAGGTTGGAGACAGGCCTGTATTTAATTAGGACAGCTGGGTCAAGGGACGGTTTCTTCAGGAGGGGGCGCACCAAAGCATGTTTTAGCGGTGCAAGAAACACCCCCTCCTGCAAGGACACATTTATTATTGCCCCGACCCAGCCTCCTGTCACCACCTTCGAAGCTTTCACTAACCAGGTGGGAAAGGGGTTCAAGGGACATGTAGTGGCCCGCACCACTGCAAGGAGGCTGTCCATTTCATCAGGGCCAACCAGATCAAACCAATCCCAGATCACACAGCAAGACTGTGCTCCAGCCAGCCCCGGCCCTTTACTGCCCACACCGCGGTTAAGCCCCAAGCGAATCCTATCGATTTTCTCCACCAGATGGTCAGCAAAGTCCTCAGCCGTGGCTGTCATAAATGACCTGCGACTGTCATAAATGCATTTATAATAACCATGGGTCATTTATGGCATTGTTCTGCACATGTGCGGGCATGTTCAGCACCCACACATGTGCATTTTACTTCCATGGCCCGAAATGTTTGGGCACCCCTTGTCTACAACTCTTGAGAATTACTGTTATTCAAGTCAATAGTGATGAGCTAGATGGACTAACTGAATGATTCGATATAAGAAATTGCTGTATGTTTTTACAAAATTGCCTATGTGATATTGAAATTTGAAAGCATGGCCTTCAGAAGATGGCAGAGCACAGGAATTTTCCAGCCTCTGCCCAGAGCCTGGTGTTGTAGATACTGGCTGACAGCAGATTTTCAGACAACATTATTTCCCAGTTGATGTTTACAAAAGCAAGCAAAATAAAATATAAAAGATTATTACCTGGCTGATGGATGATAAATAATATTTGATCTAGAGAACCTTTTTCTTTTCACAGGGCTGCCTTGACAGGGTGTTCTTAGGCCATAGCTGTCAAGTATCCCTTATTGGCCGGGAAAACCCCATATTTTACCCTCTTTCCCGCCATCATCCCTTATTAATTAGACTGCAATGCCCTATTGCCGCCATTGGAGGGCAGCACAGGATAAGCATAGCTGTCAAGTAGCCCTTTTTTGCCGGGAAATTTCCCTTATTTCCAAATCCAAAACTTGACAGGTATGTCTTAGGCATGATCTAGGGTAGTGATGGCTAACCTCGGCAATCCAGGTGTTCTTGGACTTTAATTACCAGAAACCCAAGTCAGCACTCCTGCTGATCAGGGCTTCTGGGAACTGAAAAGAACACCTGGAGTGCCAAGGTTTATCAATGCCCAAGACTGATACCTGTTTTGCCACATGTGGGAAGACTAGGCTTAGTAAACAACCAGCAACTGCTGACTGGGAATCCCACTGGCCATACTGTGGTATCTGGCTTTGGCAGTGTGGTGGTATTTGTTTGTTCTGTTCCCCTAGGCCAGTGGTGGTGAACCTTAGCACTCCAGCTGTTCTTGAACTTCAATTCCCAGAAGCCCTGATCAGCAGGAGTGCAGACTTGGGATTCTGGTAATTTAAGTCCAGGAACGTCTGGAGTGCCAAGGTTTCCCATCGCTGCCCTAGGCTACTGCAGTTAGGACTGTCAAGGCTCAGGACACCAGCTAAAGTTTCAAAGAAATGTCAATCTTCCTTCACTCTGAAAGGCAAGGAGGACAAATTTCAGAGCAAGGGGCGCCAAAGGAGGAGAATATATGTTTTGTGTATGAGGCAATTTTAAAGTCTGGATGCCCATCTTCATTCATTCTCAGCTTCTATCAGAGCTCAGAAGACTTGGATTTGGTCATTGACAAAGCAAAGAAAATGGCTTCATTTAGGCAGTCCAGGGCCTGATCAGGACATGACAGAAAAAGAATCAGAGCTGGAAGCAGCGTGTGCTACACACATATTTCTTTAGGAGCTAGTGCAGGAAAATCACATAGTCTGGCAATTCTAGCACCAATGGCAAACTAGCTGAAAGGACATGACTTGCCATTCATGCCATGCTTTGCCATTTGTGCACAGGTATTTTTATGCCAGAATGACACCAGAGAAATGGAAACCTATTGCAAGAAAATGGCTAAGCTGTTGGAAAGAAGATGTCTATCCTAACAGTAAAATCGTTGTTCTTTGGCTTTTAGAAACATAAATCAATCATAAAATCTAGTAGTATAATTAACAGCTGGGGAAGGAAAACTGTGTAACTCACAACAGCTTCTGTTTGGCAATTAATGAGTCTCTGTTTGGCTTTTCAAACAATGGCACCCATCAGACTTGTCCTGTCCAAAATTCCAACTGGGGGAAAGCCACTGCGTCAAGCACAACTATGCAACAGTGCTAAGATATTTTTGAAACATTGCCCATAGTCCATAATGTTTTTGTAGAGGCATGTCCATCTGCAAATAGGAGCATCTAGTTTGAACTGGCTGGCTAGATCAATGGTTTTGGTATCTAGTTGTTGAGCCAGAGGTTGAGAGTGCTGGAGTTTTATAACAACCTCACATGCTGCACATGTTGGAGTGTTTTTTTTAGTGTTTTTTTGGGGGGGGGGCTTTCTAAGCAGGGATGACTGTCTCTCTGTTGAGCACTGAACAATCATTCCTCCCCACCTCTGAATTCAAAGATAATCTCACCTGTAAATTCAATGCTAATCACCTGTAAACTGCCCACAGAGTGCACTAAGCTCTATGGGGTGGTATATAAATGTATTTGCTATTACTATATCTTTCTGCTGTGATTCTATCCTCACTTACGCTGGTTGGTGTCAGTTGTTTTGTTACTGTTGATCTGTTTCATTGGTTGCTAGCATGCATACATTTAAAAAACCAGCACACACATGTCCATAATAACAAGAGCCTGTAAGAAAAGGAGCTATTTTTATTATTTCTCCTTCAAATGACAAGTTGAATTATCAAGACTTTAATGAAAAGGGGTGGACTCTGTGACATTTGTAGTTATTTTCCTCTGTGTGACTCTGTACTCCTACTGCACCATGAAAGAGAATTCTACGAGAATTTCAAAACTCTGCTATAGGGAGTTCAATACATCCTTGTGCCTCCAGGGAGAACAGCCAGCCTATGTAGCCATGGTCAAATGCATGGTCCTAGGACACTCCCAGAAGAAGAGAATGGTAAGGACACTCCCAGAAAAAGAGAATGGTAAGCCACCTCTGTGTAATCTCTACCTGGAGAACCCTGAAAAAGATAACTATAAATCAGAATTGACTTGACGGCACATTATTATAATGTAGTTTGAACATGTGTTAAGAGATGACCAGTGAGAATATTGGACCCATGGTTTTAATTTGATCTGCAAAACCAATGGAAACTGTGAGTGGAATTTTACCCTGTTGTGATCTCAAAAAGATGAGAGGACTTAGACCACATGTGAAGCACTAACTAGGCACCCTTAGAAGCAATATGCAAAGACAACAGGACCTTAGCATAAAACTGTCAGGTTCTTTGTTTGTTGTGGGTTAAAGTTGATGTCATTTTGTATGCAGTTTTCAATATGTATTCCTTTTTCAAACTTCTTTTGACTTTGCAAATGTGTTTTCCTTCAAGGCTTGTTCCATTGGCAGCCATGGATGCTACATATGAACAACACTGCAAGAATTTCAAACACGCTAATGCTTCTCTGCCAGGCCCTTGGATTATTTGCTTTTCAGTTGGTTTGTTGGCTTTGTTGAGAGGGAGGGATCAGATCTGCTCTCCCACCCACTCCAAACTGGCCAACAATGTGGCAGTACACCACCCTTTATGTATATATGTTGCATAATTATGAAGACGGGAATATTTATCACCTTTTTGAAGCACTAAGCTGAAAGAAATACAATACAGTTACTTCCAGCTAGTGGCTTTCCCAAGATAATTAGATAACACAGTGGACTGAAGCCTTGGTTAGCCCGATGCTTTTCAGGTTAAGTGATTGACATGCCTCTGTCTGGCTGCTCTATTAACTGTTTTATTTTGTTGCTATTTGCAGTTTGCTTGGCTAATACTCCGAACAAATACAGACTGTTTCTTTAGCCCCTTTTTTCTCTTTGACCTTCTCCTGCCCATTTTCTTTGAGTCGCTTCAAACTGCCTTGAAAAGACCCCGTTGAATGTGCACAGTCCATCAGAGTCCCAGGTTCATCCCCTTCTTTGCCCTGAATGCCTGACTTCAAAGATGGGCCGCATTCTTTAATTGCCCTTTGAATTAATATCAAAGGGTCACAATGCGAGTGCCAAAAGAGAAAGAGGCTTTAATGAAGCAAAGAGCTGCCATTCATTTGCGGTTTTTATGCCTGAACAGTCAGCAGGGCTAAACGCTGCTGCTGCTGCTCCGCCAGGAGGCAAGGCCGAAGGGAAAGGACTTTTCGTTAAGTGGTGATTAGTGCAAACACAAACAAGAGTAAACAACTTTTTAAGGGGAAAAGGAAAGAAGGAAGTCTAAACAATGCCAGCAAGGGAAAATAAGTTAATATGGTAGGATGCCCTGAAAACTTTCCCAACAATAGTGGCTTGATGGGGCCAGTATGTTAGGCCTTTGCAAAGCAAAAAGGGGGGGGGGATCACTCAACAGTAGCAGTTCCACTACTGTTCTCTTGGTCCTGTTTGTTTATAGCAGGGTTGCCCAAACTTTTCGGGGCACAGGTCACGTGGTTTAGTGGGCCAGCATGTGGTTCCTCCCACCAGAAACAGAAGTAAAATGCACTTGGCAATCTGTTTTGCAACAGGATGAGATAGATTTTTAGGCTGCGATTTTCTCTGCTTAAACCGGGGTGCCCAAACTACAGCCCATATGGGCACATTTTACTTCTGCTTCCAGGAGTGGCAAGGGCAGTGTGGGCCGGATGAATTTGTGTCAGGGGCCAGATATGGCTCAAAGGCCATAGTTTGGGCATCCTTGGTTTATAGCCTTGAGGACCTCCTTTGTTCAATGGACCCAAGGAAATCTTCTCTTATTCAGATGAAATATTTCACATTCAATCTGAGGCGTTACCTTGAAGTAGTTAATATAGCTCCATCATAACAAGTTTAAAGGCTCTTTTAAAAACTGGTTCATTAACAAGGGGTAGGCTTCATGTTTATTAAGCCCATAAAGGTAAAGGTAAAGGTAAAGGTTTCCCTTGCTCGAAAGCCAGTCATATCTGACTCTAGGGTTCAGTGCTAGGGTTGCCATATGTCCCGGTTTTCCAGGATTTTCCCAGATTCAAGCTGTCCTGGCCGATTCAAGAAAAAACATGTAAAAGTTCCAGATTTTTAAATTTGAACAAAGGAAGCAAGATCACCCCTCACCAAGGGATTTTTGCAAAGAGTTATTTCACTGCCTCCCTGCCTTTCTTTCAATTATCCTGCTTGAAAGCGGTGAAGGCAAAACAACACCCTGAGAAGTCCGCCGGGGAGGGGAGACACTTGCAAGCAAGATAAGAACATAAGAACATAAGAACAGCCTTGCTGGAACAGGCCACAGCCCATCCAGTCCAGCATTCTGTCTCACACAGTGGCTCACCATTTCCTTCAGGGTATTCCCAAGGAGATGCCTTCACCTGCTTAGGATTCCCTGGAAATGGCATTGAGAGATATCCTGCCTATCTCTCCAACCCGGAGGTTGTCCTTAGGTAGCCATAATTATAGCCATTGATAGCCTTGTCCTCCATGAACTTGTCTAATCCTTTCTTAAAGCTGTCAAGACTGACAGCTGTCACCACTTCTTCTGGCAGGGAGTTCCATAGACCAGTAATCCTCTGGGTGAAAAAGTACTTTCTCTTATTTGTTTGAGAACTAGTACCCAAAAGTTTCATGGAGTGTCCCCTAGTTCTAGTGTTGTGCGATAGGGAAAACAGTTTTTCCTTATCCACTTTGTCCACACCGTGCATGATTTTATAAACTTCAATCAGGTCACCTCTTAGACGCCGTCGTTCAAGAGTGAAAAGGCCCAACCGTTGCAGCCTCAGATGGTAAGGAAGGTGTTCCAGTCCCCTAATCATTCTGGTTGCCCTCCTCTGTACTTTCTCCAACTCCATAATATCCTTCTGGAGGTATGGCGACCAGAACTGTACACAGTATTCCAGATGGGGCCTCACCATAGATTTATAAAGAGGCAAAATGACACTTGCTGACTTATTTTCTATACCCTTCCTAATGATCCCTAACATTGAGTTTGCTTTTTTCACTGCTGAGGCACACTGGGTTGACACCTTCATTGAGCTGTCCACCAGGACACCAAGGTCCCTTTCCTGGTTTGTAGCAGAGAGTTCAGACCCCATCAGTTTATAAATGTAATTGGGGTTTTTTGCCCCAACATGCATCATTCTGCACTTACTGATGTTGAAGCTCATTTGCCACTGTTTTGCCCACTCCCCCAGTGTCAAGAGATCCCTCTGGAGCTCTTCACAATCTCTCACAGTTTTCACTACCCTGTATAATTTAGTGTCGTCAGCAAATTTGGCTACCTTGCTTTTTACTCCTACCTCTAGATCATTTATGAAGAGGTTGAAAAGCAGGGGTCCCAGTACTGAACCTTGGGGGACCCCACTCTTTACTTCCCTCCACTTGGAGAAGTGTCCATTTAGTGCTACCCTCTGTTTCCTGTCCCTTAGCCAGTTGCTGATCCAGGACAAGACCTGTCCCTTTATTCCATGACTGGTAAGTTTATTCAAGAGCCTTTGGTGTGGGACCTTGTCAAAAGCCTTCTGAAAGTCCAGATAAACAATGTCAACTGGATCCCCCTTATCCACATGCTTGTTGACACTCTCAAAAAATTCCAACAGATTAGTGAGGCATGATTTGCCCTTGCAAAAGCCATGTTGGCTCTCCTTTAGCAGCGCCTCCTCTTCTATGTACCTATTAATTCTATCTTTTAGGATGGTTTCCATCACTTTACCTGGGACACATGTCAAACTGACAGGCCGGTAATTTCCTGGATCACCCCTGGATCCTTTTTTGAAAATTGGTGTTACATTCGCTACCTTCCAGTCATCAGGCACAAAGCCTGATTTGAGGGAAAGATTATATATTTTGGCTAGGATATCAGCAATTTCATCTTTAAGTTCCCTGAGAACTCGTGGATGGATGCCATCTGGTCCTGGGGATTTGTTAGTGTTTAGCTTAACAAGACATGCAAGGACCTCCTCCCTGGTTATTTCTATCTTGCTTAATTCTTCGGTTTCCCTCCCTACGAAGATAGGTTCTGTTTTGGGCATGTGGTCTCTATCTTCTTCAGTGAATAATTGAAAGAAAGGCATGGAGGCAGTGAAATAACTCTTTGCAAAAAAATCACTTGACTCACCTTGAAGTTTGGGGAACAAGGAGTCATCCTCAGCCCTTTCCTCGAAAGCCGGGAGGAAGCAAGAAATACCTATATCTAAGAAGCCAAACCTCCACCATACACTGGGATGGAGGATTCTTTCTTCACGTGACTGCAAAGGGTTAATTGCATAGGGTCTGTATTCCTAGAGAGGAAAGGAACAGTGTGGACAGAAAGTGAAGAGTCCTTTATCACAAAGGTCTTCCTCTAAAATAAATCCCTTCCTGTCTCCTGCTTTTCTCCTTCTGGAGGAAAATGGAGGCACCATGGACTGCATTGCCGTTCAGGGCACCTCTTTAGAACTTTCTTCCAAGGGATCCTTGTGTGGGGCTTGAGGATGAGTCTATTTCAGTGGTCTGTGTGAAGAGGAGGGTGGGGTGACCTCAGGGGGACAAAGGGTGGTTTCAAGAGTGGCCCAAGAAATTTTATTCAAAAATTTAAAATAGAACCATCAAGAATAGTCTTTTGCAAGAAGAATCACATGGGGGAAAAAAACTCTTCACTACAGTTTATTTTAAACTGACAAAGGCTGTCCAACCTAGATAGGGATTCCACGGGGACTTAGAGCTGCGGTTTCCCTGACAGTCCCGTCCGATGCATGCACAGTTTGAAGAATACAATTACATCATGTGGCTGTCCCGGTTTGGCAGGAGAGAATTATGGCAACCCTATTCAGTGCTCATCTGTGTTTCAAATCAAAAGAGCCAGCGCTGTCTGCTTTTGCAGACGTTTCTGTGGTCATGTGGCAGGCATAACTAGACACCAGAGTACACGGAACACTGTTTACCTTCCCACCAAAGTGGTCCCAATTTATTTACAGTGATACCTCATACAACGTCCAAACTTGGTTCCACAAGTTTGGACTTTATATGGATTTGGACTTAGTATGAGGCATGCAAAATCCTAGCCGTGGTGCATCATACAACGTCCAAATCCTTGCTGCGATGCCTCGTACAACGTCATTTCCATAGAGATACATTGTACTGTAACAGCACAGACTTCAGGGCAAAGTCAAGGAAGCAGCCAGAAAACTGACAGAACTTTAAGAAAACATTGTCTAAAGGCTAAATACATTACAAAAACATGTCAAACAACCCTGATTGTCCAAGAACCTGAAGAATGCTGCAAAAATCCCAGGAATGCTTCTAAAAATTCTGATTAAAAATTCAAAAAAATCTATAACCACTCCTAAACACTCTTTGCCTTGTGCAAAAGCCACAAGAGCAATGCATGCATGTGTCCTGTCTTTTATACTGCCCAGGCACAATGCAACCTGGGAAAAACTGAATGCCTCATACAAAGTCGAGCAACTTTGTATGAGGTAACTTTTTTCAAGAAATTAGGCGATGTTGTATGAATTCGATGTTGTATGAAGCAGACTTTGTATGAGGTATTACTGTACTTGCAATTTCTTGCAAATTTGGTGCATGCCAGAAACATGCACCAAGGAGGACTTAAGTTTGACCAACGAGAAAGCCAAGAAAGTGGCTTCATTTTGGCAGAGCAGGTTTTTGATCAGGACACAAAAGAAAGAAAAAAACATTTCTGGATTCAGAGAGTGCCCTGGGAGTGTGCATCTTCATCAAGGCTACAAAAACTGGCTCCCAAACGTTAGCTCTGCAATCTGATACCTAAATCACGGCGCTGTCAAGAAGGGTAAAAAAATCCACTTTTTTCTATTATTCCAATAATTTCATATTTCCTGAGAGAACAAAGGAAATTGTTAAGCAAAAAGCAGATATTTATCTCCATTTCTTTGGTAAAGTTCCTACTTCATGCTAGTCTTTCTAGTAGGAACACTTCTTTGCAAGAGTGTTTGTATATCTATTAAAAAAATGAAAATGTTGGCTTGTAGCTAGTTGAAGAGATTTTATTAAACCTCAGTTATTTTGCAATCAGAAATAAGTATTTCTGAGTTCAATAGAGTTTCAGTGAAGGTATCTTGGCATAGAAAGGTAGCCACACCACATCACAGGTACAAATATATTGGATACCACTGTTCTTAAGTGAACAATCCTGATGATCTTAATTTGTTCAAAGTTTACATTCATGACAATCATTACCTAAGGGTCAAGTGCTCAAAACATTACACTGCCTAGTGCAGGGCTCAAAAAGAGCAACTAAGAGCTGGTGAAATTTCTTTAAGATGAAAATGTACAATGTTTGGGATTTGTTGGTTTATTTGTTTTGTATTGCATTTTAAAACAAACTATTATTCATGGGACCAGAAAGTGACTCACAAGACTGCATCAGTGATCATGCTGTGATGTGGAAGACAGATGAAGGGGCACTGCATTATATTCTCAAGACAGTCTTCATGGCTGATTGCCACGATGATCGCCAATATTTGGATTTGGATATGGCAGAACAAGAAGATCTCCTGGCATGGGATCTTACTTATCAGTGTTCTGAATTTATTAAAAATGGTTTTCCTAAAATCCAACAACCACATACAGCTACATGTTGCTTTTGATTACTTTGAAATCAAGAGTTCGCTTAGAACAGTGGTGGTGAACCTATGGCATGCACGCCAGAGGTGGCACTCAGAGCCCTCTCTGTGGGCACCTGTGCAGTCACCCCAGCACAGAGTTTGCTCTGCCCAGCAGCCCAATGGGAGTGCTTCCTCCCTCCCCAGCACAGAGTTTAATTTAATTTAATTTAATTATCACATTTATATACCGCTCACTCGGCCAAAGCCAACTCAGGGCGGTTCACAATAAAAATTAAAAACACAAGTTAAAACAGTTAAAACAGTTAAAACTACCCACCCCCTAAAAACAAGGGCTGCAGGATCCAAAGGCACCATGGGGAAGAGTTCTTCTACACCAACCACCCAATGGCGGTTACCCTTCCACCTGCACCCCACACTTGACCCGCCAGCCAGGTTTTAAGATCTTTTCTGAAAGGCAGCAATTCCGTCCGGAGACGTAGCTCTGTTGGCAGGAGGTTCCAGAGGGCCGGTGCAGACACGGAGAAGGCTCTCCTCCTTGTGCCAGAGAGGCGAGCCCCTCTGGCTGATGGAACGATTAGAGAGCCGCTCCGGTCCGCTCTGGTTGGACGGACAGACGTCCTCAGGGCGATGCGGTCTCTTAGTTCGCCCCGCTCCTCTGCCCAGCAACCCGATGGGAGCATTTTCTTCCTCCCCTGTTACTGTGTTGGCACTTTGTGATAAATAAGTGGGTTTTGGGTTGCAGTTTGGGCACTCAGTCTCTAAAAGGCTCGCCATCACTGGATTAGAACATGGTCACTTTACCACAACTCATCTCTATAGGTTGGAATCAAGTGAAGGGCAGCTAATCCCCTAGTTTCTTTCTCCAAGTTTTTATAGGAGAAAATTATTAGCAACAGAAACCAGAAATTACTTAGAAGGACTATGTTTGGCAGAATTTGCCTCTCACCAGATATCAATATAATTGAAATTCCCATTACTACTACATCATGCTTCTTTGAAATTCTTTAAATTTGTTTTTCAAAGGTTTCATTTACATCTACTCCTTGATTGAGTGGTCAGTGGTAGACTCAAGCTATCATATTCCATTTATCATTCATTCCAATTATATTAATCCAGATTTTTTTTCTTAAATGTAATTTTTTTAAATAAAGTTAGGGTTTTTTTAGTTGCTTCTTATATTTGTATGGGTCTACACTGAGATTGACCATTCAGTTATGTACCTTGATCTAACTCTGCTAAAAACAAATATACAAAAAGCACGACCTCACTTCTAAACACTTTTAGCTACCATTTTTTAGATTGCAACCAAGGAAAGATGCCATCCCAATGGGCACAGTCCTTTCAATTCCTCTTTTTGAATACAGTAAAACTTTATTTATTTATTTATTAGTTCAAATTTATATTGCTGCCCACTCACAGTAGTGACTCAAGGCGGCTTACTACAATACATTACATTACAATACAATATGTTGATGGGGGCTCAGGGGGAGGGGTGGTGAAGTCCTCAACCTACCCTGGCTTCTTCTTCCCGGCCCCTTGGTGTGGGCTCAGGGGGAGGTGTGGCGAAGTCCTCAACCTGCCCTGGCTTCTTAATATTTGATCTTTAGGTTAATTCTGGTATAATAAGAACTTGTATAAGAACTTGTCCAGTGGAGGAATGCGCACCTGTACCTCCTTGAAACCAGTGGTCTGTGATTTCTATACTGTGTATTTGTCTCGTGGAAAAATGGGCAATTAAATACTTATCCAACATTTCAGTAAGACTTGGGCCACCGTGTATAATAACAAAGTAGCAGCTAGATATTTCACACAGGCTAATGAGAACTGCCTAACAGTGACAGCGCTGGTAATTGAAGTCGAAGAACACCTGGAGTGCCAAGGTTCATCATCACTGTACTAGAACATGGACCCAGCAGAAGAGGTCTATAACTCAATGGCAACACAAAATGTGCCAAAATAATTATGTGCTGTCAGATCAATTCTGACTTACGTTACAAATAAACAATTAAACTATGTGCCTTGAAAACAATAAAATATAATCGTCAAATCAATGGGAGAACAACTAGCATAATAAGACAAATAACCCAAATTAAAATAGCCAGGCAAACAGAGTGGTTTTGACATGGAGCTGAACAGATCATAACATTGGCATTTTGCAATACAGTATGTAGATTACATCCCTATTTTTGCCATGGTGAATATCCTATACAGTATGTCAGTTTATATCATAAAATATATAAAACATCATAAAAAATAGTCATCTTATTCCTGTAGAAAAGAAACACAGGTTAAAATACCCTGTTTCTGCCATTGTTTTGGAAAAAAAACCACTATGATGAAAATTAACAATTGAATTGACTTCAAGAAATGATGAGCAACAAGCGCCTATTTAGCCATTACGTCAACATATCACTATCTCCCTTGGCTACATGATTATCTCTCTCATCCCCAGTTTCTTCCTTCTTCCCACTAGAAAAATGGACAAATTTATCTCTCCTGCAAGGTAGGACTGGGAGGCGGAAGGTCAGCAGTTTGATTCCTGAGTACTGTTGGACAGAATGAGCTCCCGTCTCTGTCCCAGCTCCTGCCAACCTAGCAGTTCGAAAGCAAGAAATTGCAAGTAGATAAATAGGGACCACTTCAGTGGGAGGGTAAACAGCATTCCGTGCACTCCGGTGTCTAATCAGGTAACAGCGTTCCATGTCTAGTCATGCCTGCCACATGACCACGGAAATATCTGCAGAAGCAGACATTGCTGGCTCTTCAGCTTTGAAACAGAGATGAGCACTGAACCCTAGAGTCGGATACGACTGGCTTTTGAGCAAGGGAAACCTTTACCTAAAGGATTATGAAGCACTTTTCTAGCCCACTCTCTACTCTTATGGGATTTAATGCTGATTTAGATGTTGAGTCCTATGTGGAATCACTGGCAAACACAGTATCACAAAAATCATAGAGTAATTGAGTTGGAAGCAAGCCTGTGCTGGACATTTGGGACACAGGATCAAGTCCAGGTGTGCCCCAGTGACTCCCCCCCCCCGAGGTGGGCAGAAGTATGACACCTGGTGGCTACAATCCATGATGTCATGCAGTCCCCCCCCCAGGCACTGCCCCCTCCCTCCGTGTCCAGCACCCTTTTAGCATAGCCAGCACGCCCCCTGGTTGGAAGGGTCCTATAAGGTCATCAAGTCCAACCTCCTGCTGAATACAGGAATCCAAATAAAATCTAACAGATGGTTGTCCAAATTTCTTTTTAATGCCTTCAGCATTGGAGAGCTCATCATCTCCTTGCTACATTGATCAAAATGGGAATAAAGGTAAAGGCCTTCTTTGCTCGAAATCCAGTCATGTCTAACTCTAGGGGACGGGCCTCATCTCCAAAAAGCTCTCTGAGTTTGTAGATGTTTACATGGTCATGTGGCAGTCATGAATAGATGCTGAAGTGCATGGAATGCTGTTACCTTTCCCGCCAAGGCGATCCCTATTTATCTACTTGCAATTTCTTGTTTTCAAACTGCTATCTTTGCAGGAGCTGGGACTGATGGTGGGAGTTCACTCCGTCGTGCAGCACTTGGGTCTTGAACAGACAACCTGCCCACCTTCTGGTTGTCAAGCTCAGCATCTTAATCACTAAGGCACCATGACCCTAATTATGAATAGTCACATACCTGTATAATTATTCCTTTTTCATTGACTAGGATATAATAAATTATACTAAAATTGTAACAAAAAAAAGGATATCACTTCTTTTGATGTACTCCCCCTCCCAATGATGGAATAGAAATATCATCTAATTCAAGTACTGTGTTGTGTTGTGTTGTGTTGTGTGCTGCAGTGACTTTGTGCTCATTTGTAGTTGTTGAAGCAGTAACAAAGAGGATGATAGGAAAGCAAGTTCCATAGTAGTAATGCGATGAGTACTAGAAACATTTTTGTTCTTGGTGAGCAATAATCCCCATGTCAATACTTCCCAATGAGATTTCCCTCTAAACTTGAAAGCTTCTCTAATTTTTCCATGGGCAAAAAGCTGGACCAAGGTTTAGAGAAGACTACACAGGTATGGGTATCTGGCTGTGGAAAGTAGAAGTTTGATTCCTCACTGTGCCTCCTGGGAAAAGAACCAGCCTATGTAGTCAGGGGCAAGCTGCATAGTGCCCGGATACACCCAGCAGAAAGGACTGGTAAACCACATCTGTGTATTCTCTATCAGAAAAACCCTGAAAAGGGTCACCATGATTCAAAATAGGCTTCACAGTACATGGTTATTGATTAGAGAAGACCTACAGCGGTCAATGGGACTGAGGTTAGTCATAGATTAAGTTCCATTGACCTAAATCCAAATGTGAAGTAAAACTTGAGTAGATACTTTTAAAAATTGTTGAATAGTAAATTAACACCGATGTAAATCCAATTCTGCTGTTCGGACTGACAACTGGATTTTAACTATCAGCTAGCCCTAAGCGTAACTGATTCTGGACCCAACCAGTGTGAACTATTGCCCCAAGGCCTACATTTATTCCACGAAATCATCCCAGTGAGCTTTTATTTTTCAGGATTTGGCCAGGCAATTGACTATCTGAAGTGCTTCGATGTTGGTTTATTAATTACATTTGGGATTTTTTTAAGATGAAGGATCAATACTTTACATTAAGACAGAGAGAGGGGAATGAAAGGAAATTTTATCATTATCATAGTCTGTCTACAACTCAGTCTGTCCCTCTGGAAGGTAGGATGGGTGGTTTCAGGGGTCAGATTAGAGCATGTTTTTACAAGGTTGCACAAATGCTTCACATACAATTTAAACATGGTCAGTTTCAAAATACATCTTCCATTTTGTTTGTGTGTAGAAATGTGTAAAATTGAGATCAGGGTTTGCAAATTTTTTTTAATGAATTGGTTGCAGTTACAGTTGCAAGACTTAAAAAGCTATTTATTACCACTAGAATTAAACTTTGTTAAGTTAGTTCTCTTATTTCCCATTTCATAGCCCATGGCTGCTTTAAATATATATACAACTGAGTAAGTACTACAAATATTGCAGTGTCTTGTTCTCAGACAGAAATCTTCTTTTCCTTTACAGTGAGTTTTCCCAGCAAAATTTTCACCCTTAAAAAATCTAGCCTGTCACTAACTTTAGTCCCACTGATTTTAATGGTCTTCATGTGTATAACTAAACCTGAGTCCAGATTTATGCCCATGGGGAAGTGGGTGGTTGTTGTTATTTTTTAAACACAGAGAAATCATGGACTTTCATTTTTAGTTTTGAAATGCATAGCCTAAACTCAATACTCTCAAGGGATTTCTCAGACGTTTAGTGGTTATTTTGTTCTCTGGAGGAAATGCCAAGCTGTGCATGACTGTTATAGTTCCTGCCCATGACGGCATCTTTTCCTGCACACTTTCACCATGAAAAGGCAGACAAAATGCCATAGTGTTCAGGATTATTAAGTTTCTTCAGAGAATTATGTATGTTCTGTGCAGGATTCAACAGAAAAGACACCAAACTACATAGAATTTGGTAGCCTACACAGATCAACGGACCAAATTTGAAGTATGCATGAATGAATGAGACTTGGCTCCAGTTTTGTCTAGCATTTGAATTTAGGCCAGCGAGATTTCACCTGTGACTAACATCAGTCCAATAGATTTCTCCTTGTATATCTAAACCTAGGTCCAGCTTTAGGCCCATAGAAAAGGCATTACTTGAAAACAAAAACAGAAAACAAGGACTTTCATTTTTGTGTTGTTGTTGTTGTTGTTGTTCAGTCGCACAGTCGACTCCGACCCTTTGCGACCCCATGGACTATTTTCCTCCAGGCGCCTCTGTCCTCTACCATCCCCCTCAACCCTCCCAGCTCTGTGCCCATTGTGTCTATAATACCATCTAGCCATCTCATCCTTGGCCTCCCCCTTCTTCTTTTGCCCTCCACCTTTCCCAACATCAATGCCTTCTCAAGTGAATCCTCCCTTCTCATTTGATGTCCAAAGTACTTTAGCTTCATCTTTACTATTTGATCTTCCAATGAGCTGTCAGGGTTAATTTCTTCTAAGATTGACCTATTTGTTCTCCTCGCTGTCCAGGGGACTCTCAAAACCCTCCTCCAACACAACATTTCAAAGGCATCTATTCTTCTGCGTTCAGCCTTCCTAATTGTCCAGCTCTCACATCCATACATTACCACTGGGAATACCATTGCTTTGACTATTCTAATTTTTGTTTGCAATGTAATGTCTCTGCTTTTCACTATGTTCCCCAGGTTTCTCATCGCTTGTCTCCCAAGAATCAGTCGCCTTTTTATTTCATGGCTGCAATCCCCATCTGCAGTGATCTTTGATCCTAAGAAAGTAAAATCTGTCACTGCTTCTACTTCTTCCCCGTCTATTTTCCAGGAACTGATTGGGCCTGTTGCCATTATCTTGGTTTTCTTGATATTGAGTCTCAAGCCAGCTTTTGCACTCTCCTCCTTCAGCCCAATCAAAAGATTCTTTAGGTCTTCCTCACTTTCTGCCATTAGGGTGGTATTGTCTGCATATCTCAGATTATTGATGTTTCTCCCAGCGATTTTAATCCCATATTGTGATTCCTCCATCCCTGCACTGCGCATTATGTGCTCTGTGTATAGGTTGAATAAGCATGGTGACAAAATGCACCCTTGTCTTACTCCTTTTCCTATTCCAAACCACTCTGTTATTCCATGTTCTGAGCTAACTGTTGCTTCTTGGTTCATGTACAGATTTCTCAGGAGGCATATGAGGTGCTCTGGTATTCCCATCTCTTTAATTACTTGCCACATCTTGTTGTGGTCCACACAGTCAAATGCCTTAGTGTAGTCAATAAAACAAAAGTAAACTTGTTTCTGGTATTCCTTTGTTTTCTCCATGATCCAGCGTATGTTGGCGATGTGGTCTCTAGTCCCCCTGCCTCTTCTGAAACCAGCCTGCACCTCTGGGAATTCTCTCTCCACATGCTGCTGAAGTCTGTACTGTATTATCTTGAGCATCACCTTGCTGGCATGTGGGATGAGCGCGATTGTTCGATAATTTGAACATTCTTTGGCATTGCCCTTTTTTGGGATTGGGACGTATACTGATCTTTTCCAATCCTGTGGCCACTGTTTTGTTTTCCAAATCTGCTGGCATATTGAATGCAGTAATTTGACGCCATCATCTTTTAGCGCTTTGAAAAATTCAACTGGGATACCATCATCTCCACTAGCTTTGTTGTTTGCAGTGCTCTTTAGGGCCTTTATGACTTCGCTCTCCAGGATGTCTGGCTCAAGTTCAATTTCTTCATCATTGTGATTATCAGGAGTGTTGAGGTCCTTTTTGTAAAGTTCCTCTGTGTATTCTTTCCATCTTTTCTTAATTTCTTCTGCATCAGCTAGCTCCTTTCCGTCTTTGTCCCTTATCATGGTCATTTTTGCTTTAAATGTTCCCTTGATTTCCCCAATTTTTTTGAAAAGATCTCTGGTTCTGCCTCTTTTGTTGTTTTCCTCCATTTCTCTGCACTGTTCTTTTAGGTAGTTTTCCTTATCTCTCCTTGCTTTTCTTTGAAATTCTGTGTTCAAATGGTTGTAGTTTTTCCTTTCTCCTTTGACTTTTGCGTTCCTTCTTTCCTCTGCTATTTTAAGAGCCTCATCAGACAACCACTTTGCTTTCTTACTCTTCTTTTTTTTTTTGGTATGGTTTTCTTTGCTGCTTCCTGCATGATGTCCCTCATCTCCGTCCATAATTCTTCCGGTACTCTGTCTACCGAGTCTAAGCCATTAAATCTGTTCATCACCTCCACCGTGTATTCTTTAGGGATGCTGTCTAGGTGATATCTTTCTGGTCTCCGTGTTTTCCCTATTTTATTTAGTCTAAGCCTGAATTTTGCGATCAGTAGGTTGTGATCTGAGCCACAGTCTGCTCCAGGTCTTGTTTTTGCTGACTTTCATTTTTAGTTTTTGAAAATGCATAGCCTGAACTCGATGCATTGTTTTCCTACACACCAAACAACATGTAGAGCTGCTCTTGTTAGGTTAGCTTAATGGGTTTCAAAGATAAAAATAAAGAGGCACCAATCAATTGCTCCCAAATGGCGATCTGCTTTCTTCAGTCAAAAATATTTGCATATATAAATAAGTGTTTGCGTAATTGTGAAGAAGACATTTGTTGTGTGCTGCTGCTGTTGTTCTTCAAATGCTTCTCTTTTTCACCTGCTTGGGCCTTTTGCTGTGCATGTCTTTAGTTAAGGTTTGTTGATGGAGGCTCATGTTGAACCGACTGTTTTTAATTTACAAATTAAACTTGTCAGAAGTAGAAATCCTTCCCTTGGAACTCTTCCAATATGTCAAGAATTAATTCTAATGAAAACGGTATTGCTTAAATGCAGGATGGCCAGTTACTTACTTTATTTACACAAAGTCCTTCTCAGTTTCTTTGATAAAAGCAGCTAAATCTTTTCCCTCTTTCATGTTTTGTCAGCACTTGATTCCTTTTGTCCCCTGGCTATTTGCCTAGCTGTGGACAATAAGGCAGGAAGAATGGAAGCAGATTGCTGGAGTGGCCCTCAATAAACCTAATTATGACATGTTGACTGCACTCACCATGACATATTCAGGGGATCCAGGCTTATTCAATTACTCTGGCCAGGTTTCTCTTTCAGACCTAAAGTTATCCTTTGACTGTTTGTATTTCTGAACAGTATTCATGTTCATTGTGAAAGAAAATCCCTGAGACTTTGAGGGTTTTTTTTTTTAAAAAAGAAGTTTCTGCTGTTAGTGTAGCTAATTTTTATTAACTGAATGATAACATGATAAAGAAATAGACTTTTTGTTCTGTAATAAGAACAAATCAGTGTGTGCTTAAAAGTTACACTTTGGTTTCCTTTTCCCTCCTCTACAGGACACTAATAGCACATATTAGTGCACACTGGCAAAAAAAAAGTAAAACTGTTTTATTCACCTAGTTTTATTTATTTTTAATCCACAACCTCTAGCTTTTTCTGAACTGTATCACTTAAAATGGTTTGAAGAGGAGGGGAAATATACGGTATGTAGGTTTCAGCCCTGATGCACCTCATGATTTGGAAATGGGTGCTGTGATGCCAAGAGCTATTTCTTCAGCTGTTTGAAATATTTTTTACAGACAGCATTTAATTAAATTTCTGGCTCTTCAGAGATCATCGAAGCAATTCTTACAAATGTGCTCTTCAACAACTCAAAGGAAAACTGGGACTCAAATTCTAGAATAAAGGACAGGAAACCATGAATCATTGCATTTTTGTTCATCAGTTTTAAGAGAGTTTGTGACAACTTGTCATTTCATAATATTTTTTTCAACCAGATGTGACTTCAACATTATAGAACTTGTGTTTTGAAGCTATTTCTATCTGTTTTTGGCTCTTGTATATTTTTAATTGTTTATTCTCATTTTACATATCCATTTTGGCAGTCTCCTGTTGTTTCAAAGAATGAAAAACTCTCAAAAACAAACAGATGTTTTAAACATACATCATTCTATGCTGTGCTAGAAGCCACAAGATCTAGAATAGTTATGTCACATAATATGAAACCACAGCATACTAAATTGTCTGAGCTGAACAGCATTCTTGCAGGCAGCAATTAATAAACCATTTAATCTCAAGTAGTTCTCAAGTAGTCTTATTAATTCTTGTAAGAACTCACACAAGTGTGTGTATGGTTTGAAACTTGTGGCACCTGGATTAATCAGCTTTTTTTAAAAAAAAGTAGGGCATGATGTAAACAAAGTTGAATGATCATATTGAAATGTATTATTTGGAATGTTCAAATACAGTAAAACCTCGCATAAAGAGCACCTCGCTTAGAGACTAACTCACTTAAAGAGCAGAATTTTCTCTGAATGGTCACCTTGCTTAACAACTAAAACCAAACAAAAACTCACTTAACAACTAAATCGGGGGTCGCAATCCCCCCCCACCCGCCAGAAGTCACAATTGGTCACTTACAATGGTGTTTCACTAAAAGAGCAAACTCGCTTAAAGAGCAATCCTGTGGAACGCATTGTGCTCTTTAAGCGAGGTACCACTGTACTGTTTTTTAGGTTTTATTTTCCTACTTAGCAAATAAAAACTTAAGTAGAAATCAGTGTTTTGTTTTTCTCACTCCAATGAGCAGGACTCTAGCGGAGTGCAGTTAATTTGAAAATGACCCCCTCCCCCCTTGCATCAAAAATTTAAATGGAAATCAATGCAAATCTGAAAATGCTCACATTTTCAACAATAATTTTTTTCAAGTTGATTGTTGCCTCACTCATCTGCCCCTTGAGAAATTGTCAGGCTCATTTTAAAGAAAGTTTGAAGAAGCAGAACAAGACTAAGCTGGTTGGCAGAAGGGAAATAACAGAACAGAGATGCATAGTTTTCTTTCAAAACCCAACAAGAGTAGATCTATTAAAGATTAATGCAATGATTCTATTCATTTTCAGCAGGTTGATGTTTGCAATATATGAACAACCATTTATTATTATTATTATTATTATTATTATTATTATTATTATTATTATTATTATTATTATTATTATTATTATTATTATTATTATTATTATTATTATTATTATTATTATTATTATTATTATTATTATTATTATTATTATTATTATTATTATTATTATTAATATATTGTTTGTTTTTTGTTTATTTATATCCCACCCTACTCAGCACAGGCTGACTCTCATCAGAACTTCAGAGGTGTCAAGGGGCAAGAGTTTTTAGAAAGATTTCAGGGGATAATTTTGGGAATATATAATTTGTCTTATATGTTTTTCTCTTTGCAAAATACAAGAACATATTTTTGTGACCATCATAATCAGGGCTGTAGCCAGTGGATGGCCAGGGGGGGTCACCCCCCCCCAAGCTAACAGCCCACCCTCACCCCCACTTGAAGCAAAGTTCCACTGGTGCATGCGTGCGTGCATACGTGAGAGAGAGAGAGATTGTTTCCCCTCCTGAAAAAATATTCACACACACACCACATCTAGAATCCTGGCTGAGGCCCTAATCATAATGCACATATGGTCAGCAAGGCAATCAAACTACAAAAAGATGCTGTTCCACAAACTCTATTCATCCTCATGAAGCATACTCAGGATACACATACAAATATTACAAGGTCAAAAAGAGGAGGTAGGATGAACACTGGTTGTCAAACATACAGTAAATGCAGATCAGATACTTTTTAATTCACATTACATTGAGAACAAAGGAATTTTAATGTACTGTACAGTACTTAGATCCTACTAATTTCAGTGAAACTTGTAAGTGCTTAAACCTGCCAGCATGTGATCAGCAGTTCCAAAAATCCAGAGATGTTAAACTTGCACCATGTCTGGCTGACTTCTATTTTAGCAGCAACCATTCCTAGCTTTAAATCAGCAAACTGATCAGATGGACAAAAACTTTGCATCGCAAGTTAAAAGAAGTGAAGTGAAACCGAAGACTAACACAAATTATGTGCTCACTCCCTGTTGCAAGCCTAATATTAAATCCTTTCAATTCATGAAAAATGTCTACAATATTTTTAAAATCTTTGCTAGCAGGCTCAAGAAAAATTAAGTGACCTCAATAACAAAGAAGTAATTCTGCTTAATTCCAATAGAGATACAAAAGCATAAATGATAATTGTACACTATTTTTCATTATTTCTTTTCTTCTTTTGACTTAATAGCAACTAAAGCCAAATTGATTCCTGGTGTAACTTCTCTGAAATCTCCATCCATCTCTTTATACACAAAATAACATCTTTTAATCACAAGGCAAAACACTTTCCCAGTAGGAATATACTGAACATAGCCAAATTTTTCCAAACCCTCTAATCAGTAAATGCAATTTTCTAGACTCTTAAAGTAGGCTTTACCACTTCACAATATAATCTTCATTGTAATGTCAAAGAACTCTAAATATTTTAATACAAAACATATGTCAAGTTCCAGTACACAACTTGATTTTAATGTATTTTTGGAGGTAAATAAAATATTAACTCATCTTCAAATTTCTACCAGAATTTCATCTTTTAAAAAAGAGACATGGAATAAGAATAATAATAGGAAACAAAATCATGTAATGGGCATTTTCAAACATGACCTTCTCTAGGGAAAGGTACCTTTATTACTGTATTTCTCTTTTGCAATCAATAACAAATGCGGCTGTCAATGTCAAATGCAGGAAAGATAATTTTGACCTGGTTAACAATATGAGAAGATTGGAGTAGCCAGTCATGGGTTGACAGTACATTCCAAGTGATATAAATACATATTGATTTCATGATAAATGGTTTAGGAGTAATAATCACTGGTGATTTCTTGGGAAGAAGCTTAAAAAGCCAATCAGTCTTCAGAAGGAATCTTACTAAAATTGAATATTGACATCTCTGGACTTTAGGAACTGCTGTTCACATGCTTTCAGGTTTAAGCATGTACAAGTTTTATTGAAATTAGTAGGATCTGAGCACAGTTAAATGTCTTTGTTCTCAATGTAACATGAGGGACTGTGGTGGCTCAGTGGTTAAGAAGCTCACTTTGTTAGCGGGAAGGCTGACAAGTCAGCAGTTCGAGACCCGGGTACTGCATGACAGATTGAGCACCCATCTCTGTCCCAACTCTTGGAGAAATGAAAGAAGCCTCACTTGGCCATTCCTTCAGCAGAGTTTCTTCCGCAAAAATCCTTTAAACCCAGAATAATTTTTGACACAAAATTATTATAATGTAACATGAATTAAAAATTATCAAGCTGATGCAATAGGGATGTGCACCAACTTGATCAAAACTGGTCCCAATATTGCATATCCCACAGTTGGTGAAAAGTGCTGGGAATTGGCACTAATTGTCACACTAAGTGTTTTATCACACATGTTTTCAAACTATTATACTGTAGGTGTGTGGAGCAGGAAAATATTTGTTCAGTGAAAGATCATATAGTATATACAGCCGGATCTTTATATGATGCTTATATAAAAGCAATTCAGAGAAATAACACATTCTGAACTGAAATCAGTTAGAATCAGAGCACTTCTCATGAGACCCAGACCGAACTAGAATGGCCTTTTCCAGTTCTGAGATAAAATAGAAAAAATATTTACATTAGTTTGTGCATGGACCACAGACTTAGTCTGATGGGCACCAAAACTTCAGACTTTCCCTCTACTTCTCTTTTGTCACTCTTTTTTAAAAAGGAGACTTTAAGGTGCCTAGCATGCAAATCTGAAATTTAGCAGATTAATATTCTGCTTTAGAGTCTATCATGCCTCCAGATTTTATGTATTTCAGTCCAAAAGCAGATAAGTTGTAACCATTTGAGTTTTCCAATGCAAATTAATGAGGAATTTTAAAATCCATTTGGATGAGTCACAAATCAAGTATGATACAAATTTCTCTGCTCTAAATTAAAAGCAAATTGCTCCAAATTGAATCAGAGAACCTGTGCACAGCCCTACTTCCCAGTGGCTAAAATCCTGTTGTGGGTCTCAGCTAGAATAGGCCATTTGAATTGGGATAATTTGGTTGGTCAACTCTTCTATAATTCTCATTGAAACTTAATACTAGATTTCAGGCAGTGAATAATACATGGAAAGTGGCTAAGCAAGAGTGTGGGAATTTGTCACTTGGGAATGCCCATACAGTTGGAAGATATGCAATATTTAAGCTTCTCTTCTAATTTAGTTTATCAACTAGCTACAGTAATAAGGACTCGGATCCAGACTAAAGGCCTATTTAAACATTTCCATGTTGGTCCAATTGGCAAAAGGAGGAGCACACTAGCCCATTCTCACTATCATTGCTCACATCACAGGGAAAGCAACAAATCTTAAGAGTCATTTATTATACTTGGATTCCTTCCACATGAGCAAGAACCTTGATTTTTTCCAAGACAAGATGAAAGCCTCCATGTGTATAGGGACCTGTCTTCTTCAGACTCATCACTTTCCACATCACAAGAATTACAATTAAAGACTGAGGCCAGCATGCTCCACTCTTTGTGTGTTAGATCAAACATTGGTAACCAATACCTTAAGCTAATCATGAGTAAAATGTGCAATGATTTCAGTGGAGGAAATACATGAGTTACTTCGTACGGATTCAAGCCAAGATAGAAACCCCAAGAGGATTGCAGACTTTTGTTCACAGCATAAATTACAAAATGTTGGGAAGGCTTCACTGATAAATTCATAAGCCATGGTCCTGTCATCAAACTGAAGCAGACCATCATATATGGAGCTGGAATATCATAGCTTCGATTACTATAGTATGAAATAAAGCATTTTTATTATAATATAGAGATTCCCTTCCCCCTTAATGCTAAAAGAAATACAGTGGTACCTCATACAACGATTTTAATCCATTCCACGGGGCTTGTTGTTGTACAAAAAAATTGCTATACGATGCATGCATCGCATAGCAATTTTCACTATGGGATGCAACGTACAACAATTTTTCACTAAGTGGTATTTCCCATTGAAAAATTGTTGTACTATTTTTCCATAGGGAAAATTGTTATGCGGGACGCCATTTTTTCCAAAACCTAATTGTTATGCGATTTAATTGCTATAGGGGCGATTGTTATATGAGGTTCCACTCTACACATCATGAGTTTGTTCTGCAATACCCTTAACACATGTTGCAAACCGAGAACATAGCCAATGACTTTAGGCAGTTGGGTAGCAACTGTAAAATCTAAACTAAGCCATCCTTAATACAGAAGGTGAAACAAATGTTTCAGACCCATCAGGAAACAGTGAAGGACATTTCATAACTGTTTTGGCTGGTATTGAATGTCAGCTGTGTCTCAAAACTGGTTTATCTGTCTGTTTCTTGTTCTAGAACTCATTGTGGCTTAAATTTATGGATGTATTCTCCCACCCACTTGCAACCTACTTGGGTGCAGTTTCCTTATTTCACCACTTCATGTGTGAGATGCTGACTGAGCATAATTTTTTTAAAAAAAAACTTGTCAAAAGTTCACTGATGAGTCAGTAACTTCAGTAACCTTCAATCTCCTTATTCTTTCAGCTCTTCTTCAGAACTGATTTATTTTAAAACTATTTGCAAGAGCAAATGAGAGTTATTCTGATTTATCAGCCAGTATCAACATATTTAGTGTTACTAGCTGATTACCTGGCTTTGCTTGGGTTTTTCTTTTCTTTAATGTAGGCCATGGTCACTTACAGTGCAGATCTCGCATGCCCATTTGCCTTCCAACTACTGTGAAAACTACAGCTGAGCTCAGAGGGCTACAGCTGAGCTAGTCAGATGATGTCAAATCTCAACCTACCTGGGACTATGACATCAGCTCAGTTACATCACTGGGAAACACACACATTGTATACATCAATTGTGTCCCAATTTGGGGGATGTATGCCCCCCATGGGTTTTGAGACCCCTGCAGTGCTGATCTCCCCTGCCCAAGGTACGTATGTGCCAAATTTCAGTGGGATTGGTCCAGGGTTGCAAAAGCCTATAGACCCCATACAAACAAGCACTTCTGTTTTATATATATACTAGCTGATTGCCGGGCCTTGCCGGGGGTATTGATTTTGTATTGGTGGTGGGGTGGTTTCAGGGTGTGTGGCTTAAATGGGAAGAGAGGATTCACTTGAGAAAGCCTTGATGCTGGGGAAGGTTGAGGGCAAAGGAAGAAGGGGACGGCCAAAGATGAGATGGCTAGATAGTATTGTGAACACACTGGGCAGAAGGCTGGACGGGCTGAGGAGGATGGTGGAGGACAGAGGTGCCTGCCAACTTCCCTCTCCACTTCGCTGTTTTGAAGCCGGGCTCCAAACAGTGAGGCGGAGGGGGAAGCTGACAGGCCACTTTCTGTCCAGATACTGCATTGCCCAGTGGGAAGCAGCCTGCCTGCCAATTTCCCTCTGTGCCTTGCTGTTTTGAAGCCAGGCGCGAAACAGCAAGGCGGACGGGAAAGCTGACAGGCCGCTTTTCATCCGGGGTGGTGCATCCCTGCACGGGAAGCAGCCTGCCTGTCAACTTCCCTTTCTGCCTCGCTGTTTCGAAGCTGGGCTTGAAACAGCGAGGCAGAGGGGGAAGCTGACAGGCCACTTTCCGTCCGAAGTGGTGCGTCCCCGCATAGGAAGCAGCCTGCCTTTCAACTTCCCTCTCTGCCTCGCTGTTTCGAAGCTGGGCTCGAAACAGCGAGGCAGAGGGGGAAGCTGACAGGCCGCTTTCTGTCTGAGGTGGTGCATCCCCACACAGGAAGCAGTCTGACTTTCACCTTCTCTCTCCACCTTGCTGTTTCTAAGCTGGGCTCGAAACAGCAAGGCGGAGGGGGAAGCTGACAGGCCGCTTTCCATCTGAGGTGGTGTGTCCCCACATGGGAAGCAGCCTGCCTTTCAACTTCCCTCTCCGCCTCACTGTTTCGAAGTTGGGCTTGAAACAGCAAGGCAGAGGGGGAAGCTGACAGGCCACTTTCCATCCAGGGCGGTGTGTTCTTGAGTGGGAAGCAGCCTGTCTGTCAACTTACCTCTCTGTCATGCTGTTCCTCCTCCTCCAGCAATGGTGTGGGCCCGTCCCCCAGCATGTTGGCTGAGTCGCCACTGGCCTGTCTCGCCAGGGCTCTCGAGCCTTGCGCCGCAGAGAAGGAAGGGAAAGAGGTAAGGGAGGGAGGGAAAGGAGAAGGGATGGGGAGAAGGGAGGGAAAGAAGGTGGGAGGGAAGGCAGGAATGAAGGGGGAACAGTGGAAGGGTGGGGACGAATGAGGGAGAGAAGGAAGGAGGCAAGGGGGGAAAGGAAGGAAGATGAGCAAGAGGGAGAGGGGAAGTAGGGAAGTAAATGAAAGAAGGTTACTCACGCCATCACCGCCTCCTCCCAGAGTGTTGTTCCATCCTTCAGGCTCAGCAGTGGCAGTGGTTGGCGTGGCGTGGTGAGCAAACAGTGAGGGGCGCATGCATGTTGGGGCTTGTACGCTGAGTGTGCGTCCCTTGCTGTTACTCATGTGCATGTACAGGGCGATTGGTGTTGGTTCGTGGCTGCGTGCGCTGGCTGTCCCGCCTCCTCCACACTCAGGTCCTCCTACCTGATTGGCTGAGGTGTGCCGCGGAGGACACTGGGACTCATAGTCAATGGTTTTGTTCGCAGTTGTGGGGCGTAAGCCCCACTCTTGGTCCCCAGACCCTCATGGTGCTGATCTTGGGGGGAGGTAGGTGTGTGCAGAGCATTACTAGATAGGCTCCAGGGGTATGGGTATGCATACTGCACATGTACGGCCACACCCCTTCCTTATAGGTTAAGATAGATAGATAGAAGTAGGGTGAATAACTCCATGAATTAGGTAACAAACCGCCCAGTCCCAGGATGATCCCAGAAGAAGGGAATGATAAATCACTGTTGAGTATTCTATGCATAGAAAACCTTTAAATGGGTTACCATAACTCAGAATTGATGGAATGGCACATAATTATTATTAATTAATGGCATAGGATGTATGTCAGGTTATTAATTTTAAGAATCGATTTTGAAATATAATGCATACACAGTGTGTTCTGGGTACAGATACAAGACAGAAGCATGGTTTAAAATATGGCAACACAGTGGTAACAAGTGAACACCGCTTTCCCCATAGCATTATATACTGTAGTCCTTCATATGATGAAATACATGTTTATGAATTCTGGTACAGTATGTCACAAGTTCCTTATTTTCTCCTTGTGGTTCTTCATACAATGTGGGAGTTTCATCCTATGGAATACAGATATCCTATATATACCTAGTTTGTAGAGAATTAGTCACATAATTCCAAAGCCCCTGACTTTTGCACTGACACATCAACGCTTGGCAGGTTGGTGCCAAAAGTATGTGTGGTTAAAAAAACACAAAATAAAACCCTGGCTATCAAATTTTATTCATTTGTGTTCTTTCTCATCCAAAGATTCCTTAGGAGAACAAACACCATTTAAAAATGAAAAATAAAAAACCAATTTTAGTATTTTAATCAATTGAATGAATATTTGTTTCTATTTTTCAGCTTTGCCACCAAATTTCAAGATAAATGAATAAGGTTCATAGGAGTAGACTGGGTCCTTGCTAATTTAATTGTTTATATGATTATGCTAAAAATAATTAGTTTAAAATTTTTGACAACATACCATATATACTCGAGTATAAGCTGAGTTTTTTAGCCCCAAAAATGAGCTCCAAAAAGGGACTTGGCTTATATTCAGGTCAATGACCATTACATTACATTAAGGTGATATTATACAATGATATTATGTATCATTGTATAATATATAATATAATGTATAATATATGGGAGTGCAGTGGCTCAAGTGGCTAAGATGCTGACTGGGAGGCAGAAGGTCAGCAGTTTGATGCCCGAGTACTGCAGGACAGAATAAGTGCCCGTATTTGTCCCAGTTCCTGCCAACCTAGCAGTTCAAAAACAAGAAATTGCAAGTAGATAAATAGGGACCACTTCGGTGGGAAGGTAACAGCGTTCCGTGTGCTCCAGTGTCTAGTCATGCCTGTGCCACATGATCATGGAAACGTCTGCAGAAGCAGACAGCGCTGGCTCTTTGGCTTTGAAACAGAGATGAGCACTGAACTCTAGAGTCAGATACGACTGGCTTTCAAGCAAGGGAAACCTTACCTTACATGGGGCTGTGGTGGCTAGGTGGTTAAGAAGTTCACCTTGTTAGCTGGAAGGCCTGCAAGTTGGCAGTTTGAAACCCAGGTACTGCATGATGGATTGAGCACCCGTCTCTGTTCCAGCTCTTGGGGACATGAAAGGAGCCTCATTTCATCATTCCCTGAGTAGAGTTTCTCTCACAAAAATCCTTTCAACCCAGAATAATTTCTGACACAAGATTATTATTATTATTATTATTATTATTATTATTATTATTATTATTATTATTATTATTATTATTATTATTATTATTATTATTATTATTATTATTATTATTATTATTATTATTATTATTATTATTATGTATAATTGCCAGTCCTAGTCAGCTTTCATGTATACAACAGTATACAAGATCTTATTTGCTTCAGGGGTAACAAAATGTCTTGGGCTCAAAAGTAAATCCATTTCTCCAAGAACAGAGTGCCGGGGGTGCCAGGAGACCTGTCAGCCCTAAGGACTCTATGATGACCATGATAGCACTTTTGCCCATCTCCATCTAGAAACAATATAACGATTCTAAATGAATTTCTAGGTTGAAGAAGACAATGGCCAGAATACTGTTCATGAGTTACATGTGTGGAAATTAAATTGTGTAGTGCACAGTTGCCACTAACTAAGGTGGCACCTCTTTAATCGTGTGGTGGTTTTCTGAGTTTATCTCTTACATATGTAAATCACCAGTAGGAGTCTGGACACGGAACAAACAAATTCATTGCAATATCTTAAGTAAACAATACACACAGGAAGGAAGGGACAAGGAAGGAAGAAAACTATTCATAAGGACATAATTCAGTTCATTAAATTGCTAAAGAATGATATAGTGTTGATAGATACTTGGATCCAATTACATCTGCCAAAATTATTCTCATTGTTCTCTATATGAGAGCAGTACAAGAGTTGTGCACAAACTCAGTAAACTACAGCCTAGGTGCTGCATTGCAAGGAGTATCTAAATAGCAGGAAACAACCAACTATAGAGTAATATTCATATACAAAAGTAGAATATATAGACGAAGCAGAGAAGGTTCTACTGGAACTTCTTAAATTTGATTTTGCTTAACAGCATATTTCAATACATCCTTGCATAAGGTTTGGAAATGTTGTTTTTGGCAGACCGCTATTCCAAAAATCCTCTAGCTAGTATGGTCTACCTTCTGTTGGGTGGGACTACTAACATTTCCTGACTACTGTAGCCAGTAGGGGCTACAGTGGCTTATGACTTGAATCAAAGCCTTCCCTGCCCCCATTTCTCACAGCCTTGTTTGTTTGGTTTTTGAAGAGGCCATCAAGATGTGTGCTTTTGGTTAGTAAGTGAAGGTTTCTTCCCATATTTCTGTTTCCCACCACATTTTAAATGTTGACATGTATTTGCAAAACATAACCCAGTGTGCAAATTTTATTGTCTGTGATTGCCAAAGACACATATTTCACCCTCCCTAAAATAGCTCCTGCCAACCTAGCAGTTCAAAAGCAAGAAATTGCAAGTAGATAAATAGGGACCACTTCGGTGGGAAGGTAAACAGCATTCCGTGCACTCCGGTGTCTAGTCAGGCCTGCCACATGACCATGGAAATGTCTGCAGAAGCAGACAAGCGCTGGCTCTTTAGGTTTGAAACAGAGATGAGCACTGAACCCAAGGGTCAGCTACGACTAGCTTTCGAGCAAGGGAAACTTTTACCTTTGCCTAAAATAAATATTGCTTTGTCTTACTCAGCCCAGAATTGTTTCTTCTCTTTTGTTAAAACCTATTTGTCTTGTACATGACCTGTCCTGTTTGCTTTGGTGTATTGTTCTGCAAGGGGCCACTATATGAATCATCAGTGACAGTGAATCACATGCTGGAGCTAAATCTTGTTATTTCTAGCCAGAATAGATTCTTTCATAAATAACCACATCTGCAGGTTCCATGGATTCAGTGAGTCTTCTCTAGTTAATAATTTGTTGTTGGATGCTTCAAGTAGGAACTGACATATAGCAGCAAGCTTAATATGGTTTTCAAGGTAAATGAGATATTTAAAGGAGAGATTTTTTTAACCAGTTCCAAGCACCTACTTATTTATTTATTACATTTTTATCCTGCACATTTGGGATATTTTCCCACTCTAGCTAGTTTCCATGGCTAAACAGGGATTCAAACCCAGACCTCCTGAGTCTCAGTCCATTACTCTATCCACTACACCACACTGAGGATCTTAGTTAATGATTACATGCCATCAAATCAATTCTGATTTACAACAGGACCCTTCCAGGGTATTCTAGGTAGGGAGTGCTCAGAAGTAGTTTACTGTTCCCTTTCTCTAGAGGTGTCCTGGGACTGTAAAACCTACCCAAGGCTACAAAAATTGGCTTTTTTCTGGGAGGCACTGTGCGGAATTGAATTTCCAACTTATGGCTCCACCACCAGATATCTAACTCACCATTAGTTATTATCAATCAGATTTAATCCATAAATTAAATGACTGCCTGTGGAGCAGCCCCACCCTGACCCACCCTGCTCAAGGCCGTAGCCAGGATTCTAGATGTGGGTGGGCAAAAAAAATCCAGGGTGGGCAACAAAATTATAGTTTGTGTGTGTGTGTGTGTGTGTGTGTGTGTGTGTGTGTGTGTGTGTGTGTGTGTGTGTGTGTGTGTGTGTGTGTGTGTGTGATGGCTATGGCTCTGCCCCCGCTGGTTCATATGAATGGCCATCTAGGTTTTAGTTTTTAACTGTTGTGAATGTTGAGGGATATTTTAATGGTTTTCAATGCTTTTATGATTTTAATTGTTATTGTGGGGATGCTTTTATATTTTAGTATTCTTATTGGTTGGACTGCAAGCCGCCCAGAGTCGCCTCGGTGAGGGGGCATCGCTAAAAGTTGAACTAACTAACTAACTAAAAGCATTCTGTTTCACTACCAGTGGAACAATTCTCATTACCACTTCTTTCTGTATTTAACTTCCTTCTAACTTCATTGTCTACAGTCCAAAAAACCAATTACGGGTGGTCTAAGTATGGTGGTCTAAATGTTGTTGGACTATAACTCCCATCAGTCATGGGCAATACACTGAATATGATGAATTCTGGGAACAGCAGTCCAACAACATTTAGAAATCCACTTTTCACCAGCACATGGTGTGCATGTGTTTCAGCATGTGCACATGTGCCACACATGCACACACATGTTATATACACACAAAATGCTGCATAACACTTTATGAATCTGATGGCATAAGCTGTGGTCTGAAGATGATGAGAATGTAATAAATGAATTACTCTGATAGTAACCCCCAAAAGCCACATGGTCCTTACACAAAACTCAGGAGCAGGTGATACCTTTATTAGACCACTAAAAAAAACAGTCAATGAGTTTTTGTGATGAGGGCCACTTTCTTAGACCATGCATTGACACTTTGTGGATAATGCAGAACAATTATAAATGAGTGGCTGGAAAATTCATGACAGGTGGCTGTGCTAAGGTCTGGTTCTTAGAGGTGAGAAAGAACACAGGCTGTATTAGTTTCCAAACAACTCTCCACATTGCTATCACCACCCACCTCCAGCTTCTCAAACAAACAATCATCAGGTAATCTGCGTGTATTCTGAGTTTCAGAAGAAGGCAATGGCACGAGATGGGTGTGCATGTGCAGATTTTAAACTCACTCATGGTTGTGTCACCACAACTCTGCTAAGACATTATTATTTGATGTCCTTGTGGGTGATATTCAAATGCTCCTACATTTGTACTCTGAAAGTGTATATCTTGTTGATTTAAGCCAAATGCAATTCCACGTAGTATGTTTAGGTACTAGTAACAAAATACCACTTTAAAGAGCTTGCCTTGTTTTTATTATAAAAAGTCAATTGCTTACACAATCAAACCCTTCTTCATTTACAGTAATTTAAAATCTTACTAAGGAAAAAAAGTTCATTTTACTTCAGATGAACTGGTCTTTAAGCATCTATTATCTTAGGTAAGTTGGATATATATTAAATAATTGGACATTAGATAGATAGATAGATAGATAGATAGATAGATAGATAGATAGATAGATAGATAGATAGATAGATAGATAGATAGATAGATAGATAGATAGATAGATAGATAGATAGATAGATAGATAGATAGATAGATAGATAGATAGATAGATAGATTTACATTGAATTACTGATAAGTAGACGTAACAGGAAACCGACTGCACAAATGAAAGATGTGTATATGGAACCAGTTTAATTTCAAAGATCCCCACAGGCAAAGTGGTCATTAATCCATAGAGAGGGTTAAGACACAAAGGATTTTCCATGACGGATAAATTGAAATGACCCTGCTTTGATCTCAAGAGTTAAAATAGACAGTGAACTGGAAGGATAGACTAAGCAAGCTATTGTCATGTTAGCTGCAGCTATAATATCACCAAAGTCGGACTTCATCAATATTGAAGGGAAATGTTGAAAACCTTCCAGGTTTGAGTTCTTCCAAGTAAAACAATTGAGGAGCGTGCAGGATGAGAAGCTATCCAGCTGGCTGCTTAATTGTTTTTACTGCCTCTTTAGTTACAGATGCAAACTCTAAATGTTCTTGAAAACTTTCGTTTGTCCTAGGATCATTTTTTATTGTGTCAGAAACACACAAAGGTGCTTTCTGGGTTGAGAGGATTTTTGCTGGAGGAACTCCACTCAGGGGATGCCTGAATGAGGCTCCTTTCATGTCCCCAAGAGTTTTTTCCCACCAAAATGGTCCCTGTTTGTCTACTTGCAATTTCTTGCTTTTGAACTGCTAGGCTGGCAGTAGCTGGGACAGACAACAAGCGCTCATTCCTCCAGGCAGTACTCAGGTCTTGAACTGCCGACTTGCCGACCTTCCTGCTAACAAGGCAAGCTTCTTAACCACTAAGCCACCACAGTTCTTTCTTGGAACAGATAGTTATTGACTAGGATCAATAACTGACTGTTATGGGGAGGGCGGGGCATCATGATCCACCTGCCATTAAACATGCATCTCAGTTAGCCCTCTTTAAAAGCACAAAGCTTATGTAGTGACATTTTTTTTTCAGTTTGTGTTGTTCACATATATTTCTTCTATAACATGAATTCCAAAATTGAATCAGAGAAACAGTATGTGAGAGGGGTACCCTAAGGCAAAGAAGGAAAAAAGATAGGGATGAACCACAGCTCTAAATAAAGATTCACGAAGCCCTGAATTTGGCAAGCAATCCCATACTCTTGCTAATGAGATCATTTGTCTGCTTAGCCCTTACGTTTGTGCTGTGCAATAAAAAGTGACGTTTTGCAATGAAAAGGCTACGTTGGCAGGGTTGCTCTGATTTATTGCTGCATGTTTCAGTCAATTTCTTCTTAAATTAACCAGTGAGTACTTTGTAGTTCTGCTTCATTTCCCCATTGCTACTTTATAAACTACCCCTGGGGAGTCTCTCATGATCTATCAAGCTCAATTTTGCTTGATTGCTTCTCCCTAAAGCATATTGCCACATTAAACGTGAGACTAAATCTAATCCCAGGGAAGCAACACCTTTGCTAAAGACTGAAGGCTGTGTTTTAAAAGCTCAATGCTTTAGGTTCTCACCTTCCAGGGGCTTCTTTAAATCTCAGACTCTTAACTAAATAAAATGTAATAACTGTTTGCTATTTGCAAGATCCAAGGTGGTTTAGAATGGCGCAATTTTAAAAAGGAAACTTGCAGCAGTCATATAGATAACAGTATTAATTTAAAACAGCAAAAAGGGAGCAAGAGAATAAGCTTGTTGCTTTATCACTTCTATTTCACCAATTGATTGCTTAGAATCAGCTCTCAGAACAGTAAAGAATCTACTCCACTCCCAGTAGGATACTTTCCCAATAGGACACTTTTATCTCAAGTGCAATAACTTCTTCCTTATTGTAGACTGGTCGACTACAATCTGATTTCAAATGTTAGTTCTGATTCTCATTTCCACCTCAAAATATTGATGTACTTTAATAAACCTACATGTATCATTTAAAACCCATGCTTAGCTACCCAAAACTGAAGCATCTGACCAGCTCTCATTCCTGGGCAGCGCCATAGATCATGTGCAACCACTTCAAAGTTGGTATATCAAGTCAGTAACTGTTATGTTGCTTCAAAATATTTAAGCTACAGGCTGACCCTCATGTGTCCTATTTACAGTCAGCATCTGTCCTCTAATTCCTTTAGACAACAAAGCAAAAAATGAATCCCAAAACTCACAAACAGGAAAAGCATCACCCAACTAGAAAGAACCAGCATCAGCATCAGCATCAGCTTTTTAGCTACTGACCAGGGCTTTTGTGTTCATATCTTTCTTTTCTGGGTGCTTCACACCACTCTCCAACACACACACACACACACACACACACACACACACACACACACACACACACACACACACACACTTCAAAATAGGACCCCCTCTAAAGAAATTGCACTAATGTGAGCCTCAGGCAAAGAAGAAAATAAAGAGAGGGGAGGGGAAATATTGGCCAAGATGAAAGTGAGAGAGAAAGAAAGGAGGCAATTTAAGTCTGCTTCAGCCTGAATTGCTCTCTCACTGAAGGCAAGGGTAGAAGGGTTGGGATGCACATGACTGGGGAACAATTCATTGTGACTGTGCCTGCAGGGCCAATTCCACTGGCTCGGAGAACAGAGAGTGCCATTCAAAAGCTCAAGCAGGAGGAGGCACCCAATGCAACGAGAGGAGCAACCCCAGTGTCTCCCAAGCACATGGTTTGGAACAGAGCTATGAGAAGACTGACAAAAAGGTTTCAACCTCCCCACCCCCACCCCCGTATTTGGCCAGAGCCACCATTGCTGGCTAAAAGTATGCTTCTCTCACTCACTTGGCAACAGACAGAAGGAAGATCCCCATGTAAAGCCAACATAAGAGCTAAAGCCATGGTCACCCAGCATGTTTGTGCGCACTGCGACACAATGTGCCATGTTGTGTTTTATTAGTCAGCACAAAGGCTCGTCTACAGTTTGCAGCCCCCATGAAATTGCGAGAAAGGTAACAGCATATATCAGGATAGTAGGCTTGCTCTAAAAATAGTCCTTCTTCCAGAATAGTGGGAATGGTGGCATTTGTTTTTAGATCATTGTAGCATGGCAATGCTAAAGAAACAAATGCATCAGCAGTATCCAATTTACCACAATGTTTGCACATTACAGTATCTCCCTTTCCTTCTTGGTCTCAAACACTGCTCCCTAGACATATCTATGGAACTTTTTGTGGCTCTTCTTTTTGTACACAATGGTTTAAATTCTGTTGGTTAGCATAGCAAGTCACACTAGAGTAAGCCCATTGAATCAGTAAGGATCAGTAAGTCAATTGATCCATAAGTCCCATTGTTCAACTGGGCCTACTTTAGTTGTGACTTACTTTAATAGGCCCCTTTGAATCACTGAAACTTACAGAGGAATGGGCCTGCTAAATCCCCGTTGATTCAATGGACCTAGTCTACTACACTAAGCAATAGGATTTTAGCCACTCTGGACTAAATCAAAGAAGTGATTCTTTGCCTCAAGATTGATATCTTTCATTCAATTCTGTATTAATATGGCTGCTACTTATTTTGGCTTGTTCCAAAATACTTTCATAACAGGTAATTATAAAGCAAGTCCTATCATTAATCAGATTGAGGTTTTGTTGTTGTTCAGTCACAAAGTTGATTCCGACCCTTTGTGACCCTATGGACCATTGCCCTCCAGGCACCTCTGTCCTCCACCCACCCAGCTCTGTGCCCATTGCATCTACAATACCATCTAGCCATCTCACTTTTTGCTGCTTCCTTCTTCTTTTGCCCTCCACCTTTCCCAGCATAAAGGCTTTCTCAAGTGAATCCTATCTTCTCATTTGATGTCCAAAGTACTTTAACTTGACTTTCTAAGTAGTAGTCAGGGTTGATTTCTTCTAAGATCGACCTATTTGTTCTCCTTAGTGTCCAGGGGACTCACAAAACTCTCCTCCAACACCACATCTGAAAGGACTCTATTCGTCTGCGCTCAGCTTTCTTTATAGTCCAGCTCTCACAACCACACATTACCGCCAGGAATACCATTGCTTTGACTATGCAAATTTTTGTTTGCAAGGTGATGTCTCTTTTAACGGTGTTCTCCAGGTTTTTCATAGCTTGTCTCCCAAAAATCAGTTGCCTTTTTATTTCATGGCTGCAGTCACCATCTGCAGTGATCTTTGATCCTAGGAAGGTAAAATCTGTCACTGCTTCTACTTCTTCCACATCTATTTTCCAGGGACTGATAGGGTCTGTTGCCATTATCTTAGTTTTCTTGATGTTGAGTCTCAAGCCAGCTTTTGCACTCACTTCCTTCAACCTAATCAGATTGAGGTAGCCTCCACAGATAATGAGATGTGACATGCAACCTGCCCTATACTGTAATTTAGGAGTGACATCCTCCAATTCTCCTTGTTGAGGTAAGATCCAACTTCCAGCCCAGCCATTTTCTGTATGTGCATGTAAGGGAGGAACATCCTTTTGCAAAATATCTATTGTTATTTCAGTAGAAAAGTCTGACACCACACAAACATGGCCAAGAGCATAAGTCTTTCCCATGAATTATCAACTAGCCAATCGCACTGGTAATGGTTATGAAAAAAGAATCCACAGGTTTGGTGTCACACATGTCCTGCCAAGCCCACAGTAGTCTAAGATGAATAATCTTCTATGCAGCTGAGTGTGTATATGATTCATATTCTATGCACTTTGAACCAAAGCTTGGTAAAGTTAATTTTTGGACTATAGCTATCAGATTCCCTCAGCGAGCATGAACAGTAAAGGATTCTGGAAGCTGCAATTCAAAAGACTATGTTTTCTGTTTTTTGTCTTGAACAACCAGCTACTCAGTATATTGTATTCAACAAACCACTTTCTCCAGATATCCAGCATATAATGTAAGTACTCCTAGCAGATTCAGCAAAAAAGTCACAGGCAATAAATTGGGACAAAAACAGACTGCTGAGTGTCCTAAAGTGCAGCTAGTGGGTCTTGTATGTAGACGGCAAGCCTCCCAATACACTGCCAAGACAATTCCCAACTTGTACTATCTACTCAATAATGTGCATAGTGTAAAAATGACCATATCTGCTATCAGCAATCTTCAACTGAGACCTTAAACAAACCGACTTCAAGCCAATTAAATAATCCAAAAATCAATAATCAAAGAATCAAAGCCTTGTTGTTTAGATAGAAGCGGGAATCATTTGGATTGACTAAGCCTAGGAAATTTTTCAGTGTCCTGTTCACATCCTATTCTGATTACAACTTGTTCTGATAGCGAGACAAATCTACTGAAACCAATGGGGTTACAATTGTTTTCTCAATCATATTCATGTAAACTTGCTAAAATGCCTCCATCTTTACCTATGTTTTATTAATATTCATTTTAACACACCAAGGCATTAAAGCTTGTTTCAGAAAATTTGTACTGAATTCCTATACATGCCAATTCAGGGGGGAAAGCATTTAGTAGGACTTATTCAAGATAACTTGAGCTTGGATCTGCAGTTCTCTTTCTATCCATCCCAAAGGGTGGGGGTAGGGATCTGTCAAATAATTCAAAACTGGCAAATCAAAAGAGAAGCTGGAGACCTTAAATTGGATTGGGTGGAAAGGAATCAAGATGAATACTAGTCTTTGCATTAAAATTACAAAGACTCTACATAATTTTGGAATGGTTGTGTCCATCTCTTAGATAACAATGTGCAATTGTTAAACCAAAATTGAATGCAGTATGCAATTTTCTTCTAATCCATAATGGCTAAGAAAGAAAGCAGAAAGCCTATTTGTAACCAAGGATTGCTCATATTTCTTATTTTCCAAGAGGATGCATCCTTGGTTTTTACCAAGGACTTCAAGATGCATTTCACTTTGTCTACATAGCCCAGCATGGTAGGTAAGGATGAGAAATCCTGATTTATCTAATCAGGCAAATAAGAGACTAAAGCCATACTTGCTGCATCAAAGTAAAAAATCATTGCTGCAGCCATTAGAATATGTTAGATTTCCCAGAATGAAAGAGATGAGACATTTGTATTTACTCTTACTCCATCATCTATACCAGAGATACCCAAACTACAGCCCAGGGGCTGGATCCGGGCCCTGGGCCATAGTTTGGGCACACCTAATCTATACTTCCAAGTACTTTTACCTAACGACCAGCTGCTTGTACTAACAAATATATTTGCAACCGTATATTGAAAATGCAAGCAATTCATTCAATGAAGAGCACACACAAAATCTGTTGCTGGGTGGGTAAGATACTTTAGCCACTGCAAGTTACCAGAATAAACATTTTGACATGCAAGAAAAAAATGTAATCTGCTTCCATTTTAAATAACACATTTCATCTCCAGATGACTATATGTCCAAGGCTAAAACATTAATATGAAAGATTAAGCAAGGTGTTGTATTGAGAATGTTCCATATCCCACATCTGATTCCTATCAGGTTTATATGAAAACATATAGAAATACAGAAAAGCAGGTCTTAACAATGATTTACATAGCCACATTTCATGAGACCCCCCTGCTAAAATACTGCAAAGAAATCATATTCCTGGACTTTCTGCTATCGAATAAATGAGAACTAACATGGAACCCAATCACATATCTTTCTTCATTCAAGATAAATGAAGGCTTGTCTGTAAGTCTGTGCATAGTAGTTATCTGGACATAAACCAAAGTTCAGCAGTACTTCTAAGTTCATTCTTCTACACGCTACAATTATCTTAAGTATGTATTTGAAATATAATATTCCCAGCACAAATTCACTTATACTTTTTCAAATTCAGATATAGCAATTGATGCAGAACAACAATAATTCCTATCACCCCATATCTGTAGAGGTTTAAAGAATGATATTCCATTTTATTTCCTCTTGCTGGTTGTAGTTCTTTTCAAGAATTAAAGCTGCAGTTCAAATAAGAAAAAACTCAATGCTTTCTGTTTTGTTCTGAACAAGAATGACCATTAATTTTTATTAAATTCAAAATCAACAGGTGATTATTGTTTATGCATTTAATGTAAATTCTGCCTTTCTATTTAAGTAGAGAATGCAAGGTAACAATTAGGTAACAATTAGGATGAACTATAAATTCATAAAATACTCCTGGTGTAAATTTCTCCAGCACTTCTCATCAGGCTAGATCATGGGGGCAGGGAGGAGAGAGGGAGAAATGACCCGGGGGGGGGGGGGGAATGAACTCCCAAAATTCAACTAGGTATTTTAAATCATTGAGATTTGCAAAATTAAGATTCAGAATGGATGATGAGTCACAGGGTCATGCAAGAATCACTGTAAAAAGGCAATAGGATGATTCTTCTTCTCTGCAAACACAAAATCACTTGTGTATCTGCACAAATCACACAGTTCTTCCAGACAACATATTATTTCCTGATAAAGAAGAAACAAATATTTTTGATAGCCTTTATTATTAAACCCAATGAGCTATTTCTATAAAACTAATATTGTCTTTAGTTTGGAGTGCCTTCATCTTTGGGTGCATGAGATACACATCATGGAATATCAAAAGACATTGAGATATTTAGATTAGAGAGAGAGAATGAATGAATGAATGAATGAATGGACGAATGAACTTTAGTTTCCAGTACTCTTAAAGTTTGACGCTAACACCAAGATACCTCAAGGCAACTCAATGGAAAAGCACTTATAACTTCCAATCTAAAATTTAGATACAGTACTCTATGAATCAAATAAATAACTGCTCAAGATCACAATGCCACAGAAAGAAAGCAGTGTAAATACAGTGTTATCTTTCAACCATTTTCTGGTTTGTATGCCTGAATCAAACATGGCAACTGAGAGCCATTTCTGAGAATTGTTAGACCATCCTTTGTATAACAAATGTTATTTCACCAGGAAGATTTGCTGTGCAGAAATGTATATTCAGTACAAGGGACAAGGGCAAATGTTCATTGGCCAATCTGCCTTTAAAAAATTAAATTCTACAGACAAATATGCTGACATGGTTTTCCATCATGCAAATTTGGGGCATTTTTCATAGTTCTAAACACTGTGAAGATGCAGCTCTCTTTAAATCCCTTGTAGGCTTGAGAGTAACACCCCACCCCACCCCAAACTTTCCTTTACAATGCAGAAGGATACTATAGGCTTAAAGATCAGTTTCAGTTGTCGGCAGCTCTAGCCCGCTGGAAAGGCTAGAAACATTTTGTAGGTGAAAATAGCCACTTTTTCCACGGTGGAGAGTCCATAAAACTCCTCCATGCATTGGCTATTGGAGCTCATTGAATAATTCATCCCTCATTGCAAACCCATAGTGTCTTTTCTGAGCCTATTGTGAAGCCTGTTTTCTCTTCTTTTCTCCTTGAATTATAAAAAGGTTGCCTTCTTTTGTCTACATCAAGCTGCTGCTAGCTGAACCTTTGTCTGGCCCAAGCTAAAGTGTGAGTTTCAATGGACTCTCCCCGCTTTGTTTTCCAAGTTCATCTCCAAGTGTAGATTGTGTAGAGAAGGCCTTCTTTGTAAAAGCTGGAAAAGTTGTACAAATGTTTGACCAGCTCATTTGGGTCTTTTGTTCTCCAGGGCCAATGGTGAATGTGCAGGGCAGGCAGGGGAGGGAGAAGGCTAGGAGAGCCTTACCCAGCACTTCTGGCAGCAGCCTATTTGCTGACCCAGGCACTAAAGCCTTGGAAAAACAAGACACCATATCAACAATAGGCGATAGAAGAAGGGGATTCGTCCCTCATTTAGGTGGGAAACCCAACATGGACTTTTTCCCCCAAAGCAACCCCTATTGCAATGAATTAAAATCTCCCTTTCCCCATGGTACCTTAAAATACATTTAAGGTAAGGTAAAGGTCACCCTTGCTTAAAAGCCAGTCATATTCAACTCTAGGGTACAGTGCTCATCAACATTTACTTTGAAGTAAATCCTACTTCTTTCTACAAGCTTTGCTTTCAAGTAGAGCTGTAGCTGTCCAATGTCTGACAAAGTGGACTTGATCCACAAAAGCTAACATTAAGATACAGGAGATAGTCTTTAAGGTGGCACAACTTTTTGTCTTTTTTGTTTTGTTTACTCTCCGATCTACAGTCCTATGTATACTTAAGCTGAAACAAGCCCTATGGATGTAGGACTTTATTTCAGAGCAAAGAAATATCAGAATCTGAAAACCCAATTGGCATCACAGTTAGCAATTGCATTTATATACCACCCCATAGCACTTAGTGCACTCTCTGGATGGTTCGCAAGCTAATTAGCATTTTGCCCCCATCATGCTGGATAATCACTTTACCAACCTCAGAACAAGGAAGGTCAAGTCAACCTGGATCCCCATCAGGATCGAACTCAAGATGTTTTGTCTGCAGTAACAGCAGTTTGACCACTGTAACGCCAGCCCTAAACTATTTCTTAATCAAGTTACAGTCTGCCTGTAAACATTTAAAATCACTTTCTAGTCTTTATTTGAAATCCATTAAGACTCATCTCAATACACACCTGCCTGCTAGTAAGTCTCGCGGAATGGAGTCGATTTATTTACTGAGTACAGTTTCCTAGCCCTCCGTTTTCCTCTTCCCACAAACCTCCACTACCGCCACCAACACCACCCAGCTGTTGCCGGAATAAACTGGGAAGTTCTGTGAATCAGATTCATCCAAATATTTGAACAGGAACAGGCTTTGACGTTTAAAAGTGTCCACCTGCACTTCAGAGGTAACAGAGGTCTACCTGCACTTCAGAAGTTTAATGGGAAACAAGATCGCCAAGAATCAGAAAACAGCTTTTCCCAGCAGTTCAGTCTCCTTACTTTCTTTTATTGAGACGCTCTTTATCTGACTTGAAGCCCTTAGGGAAAAGGGCAGGATCGCGACCTTCTCTCTAGGACTCTCCCCCCCCCCCATCCCTTTCCTTTTTATTTAATGACTTCAGCTTGACTAACCCAAAATACTGCGACGATTTAAGGACACAGGAGGGATGGGGCTCAACAGCTCTGGCCACACGATTGAGCAACTAGCCTTTCACAAGTAGCCTTTCAAACCTGCCCCTCGCCCACCCTCGCCCCCTCCCCTCCCCTCCCCTCCCCTCCCCTCCCTCCGCTGGGAGCCTCGTTGTTGCCCAGATAGATTGCGAACTCTTCGTAGGCAACCTCGACAGGATACGGGAGACTCGAAGAGGGGGGGAGAGAGTGCTACGAAGAGTAGGAGGGTGGGGGATCCCACCCTTGCCAGTCTTCTCGGCCTGTGTAAAGGCGCACTTGCTGATGAGCATCAGGTTCCAAACTCTCCGTTCCTCTAGTCCAGGGATGCCCAAACTTTTCGGGCCGTGGGCCGGGCATGTGGTTCCTACCGCCAGAAACAAAAGTAAAACGTCCCTTGCAATCTGTTTGGCAACAGAATGAGATTGGTTTTAAACTGCCATTTTCATTGCTTAAAACAGGGGTGCCCAAACTATGGCCCATGGGCTGGATCCGGGGGCCCTACTCCAATTCATCCGGCCCACGACAGAACGAGGGTGGCGTGGGCCAGATGAATTGGCATGGGGGGGGCAGATCCGGCCCACGGGCCGTAGTTTGAGCACCCCTGCTTTAGTTCAATGACTCCATAAGACAGCAGGTCGGCAGGTCGTTTCTTTGCCAAGAAAACGACAACTACTTGACTCCGGTTCTCCCCCCCCCCCCCCCCTGTGACCGTTCAGACAAACAAGGCAGAGCACGGAGGCAGTTAGATCGAAAAAGCAACGTGCAAAACGAGAGTTCCTTTACTGGGCCAACTAGGAAGGAAAAGCAGCATCTAACTTATTATACACTATAAGGCCAATTTTATTATGCGAGTCAGTAATTTTATTTATCAAGTCCGCTGGCTCAGATCAAGGGAGGGCTTTATGTCAAGAAGAAACATTCTCGAAGGTACACAAGAGCAAAACCAAATTTGAAGATGGAGGAAGGAGTTCGCTAGACAAGGAATAACATTAAAGGAGGAGATAGCTGAAGATCTCAATCTCCCCTACGTCACTTGGAGGACCCTGAATAGGCTGAGGGTCGGAGTGGCTCAATGCAAGACCAACAGGCTCAAGTGGGGGCTGCTGGCAGACAACAACAACAACACGGTGTGAATGTGGAGACTCAGAATCCGGCTCATTTATTGGTCTGCTGATTGCTGCCAGAGACATGCACCGATGAGGACTTGAGTTTGGGCAAGGACAAAACGAAGAAAATGGCTTCATTTTGGCAGTTCGGTGTTTGATCGAGAAGAAGAAGAAGAAAAAGAACTATATTATGGGGTTTAAGGATCGACAAGTTCTCCCTTCCTCGGCTCAAACCAGCCTGTCCTTTCTCTCTTTTAACTTTTTTCGTGGGAGGAGGGGGATTCAAGAAAATACACAGAATCGGGTCAGGAATTTCAAACATCCCATTTTACAAGCCTCTTCCCCAGAATCTTCTGTCTGGTTATATTTTTCTCCCATCTCTGGACCAGCGGGCTCGAACTTACCTACTGCGGTCCTCACTCCGCTTTTTTCCTACCCATGTTTACAGCCTGCTACCTGTCAAAGGGCAGCATCCCCAAGGCACCGTACACAACGGGTCGTTTCCGTCGGCCAAGACTAACGTGGGCCCACAGGTCCGCTGGCTCCCGTGGAATATTCAGGGCAAACTTAGGCACGTTTATTCGAGAGGACGTCCCGTTGGGTTCAGTGAGATTTAACCCCAGGGGCGAGATGCTTAAAATCGTTTCACTTTCGTGGACAACGAATTGGGGGGAGGGGTGCCTTCTATGTTGAACATATAATCCTGCCAGTTCTGAGATACGCGAACAGAGAGAAATAAACGGGGGTGAGGGACTCCAGCGCAATCCTAGGTCAAATCAGTTCCGCCAACTCTCAGACAGGTCGGGATCGAAATGCCACCTGTTGCTTTGTCAACAGATCGCACAGACCGGATTGCCTTCCACAGAGGGTGGAGAAAGCAGGGCGGGGGAGTTGTGTGATGGGGCAGGCAGTCTTCACCCACCCGTCTCCTCCATATGCAGAATAGTTTGGGAATTATTTTACCTACGAGTTGACAGATCGGCGACAACCCACAGTTTAGTTCCTAGGAAGAACATTGGATGGAAAATAGTGGAGCGTGCTTCTGACGAAGCTACCGCTCTTCATAGGGACAGTGATCATGGAGAAATTAAATTTATACCTTGCTCAGACGGCTTCAATGGGGAATCGACTCCCCGTTCCTATGGAATCCACCTGGACTTGCAACCTGAGGTTCTGAACATCCTGGGAGTTAAAGTAAGGTCTACTAAACACAACGCAGAAGAATAGAGGCCTTTGAGATGTGGTGTTGGAGGAGGGTTGAGAGTCCCCTGGACAGCGAAGAGAACAAATGGGTCAATTTTAGAAGAAATCAACCCTGATTGCTCTTTGGAAGGTCAAATAGTAGGGATGAGGCTGAAGTACTTTGGACCTCAAATGAGAAGAGAGGATTCACTTGAGAAAGCTTTGATGCTGGGAAAGGTAGAGGGAAAAAGAAGAGGGGGGGCAAAGATGAGATGGCTAGATGGTATTGTAGACGCAATGGGCACAGAGCTGGGTGGGTTGAGGAGGATGGTGGAGGACAGAGGTGCCCAGAGGGCAATGGTTCATAGGGTCGCAAATTGACTGTGCGACTGAACAACAACAAACTCAACAGTAGCTCAGCAGTCCCTGAAACTCCAATGGCAGCCAGCAGGGATGTTCCATCATGGAGCATGAGTACATGAAGAGTTTGGGGATCCCCACAATTCATACTTAAGGTGATAGTGGGCCCTGTTGGACTGGGCAGCAGTAGGTGAGGTCCTGCTTCTTGTTAGAGGTGTGGCAAAAAGCTGCCCAGCATACAGAAAGTTAGCAAGGGGAGTTGGGCTCACTTAATATTCCCACACCCCAAAACCGCTCTTGGGGGAAACTTCTCTCTGCTTTTGTTTCTTTGTGGAAAAAGGTGGCTGACACACTTGGCAGAACAGAACGAGAAATATTGAAGACTCTTTGGATTGCTGTCCACATTGAAAGAGCCACAGGAAAGAAATTACGTTCACACACACACCAAACAAGGGCTTCCCTCAGAGTAAGTTTATTCACAGTTGAAGGCGGGACTTTGCACTCTGGAGGCAATGGGGTATTAACCAAAATAGGTTGCAGTTAAAGGCTAACTTCAGCTAAAGTCGAAGCCCACCAGATTCCGGCAGCACTGATCTTTGCCACATTTCCCAGACATGCCTGTTTTATCTTGGGCCAGAAAGTCTTTGCCATCAATAAAGTGAGAACAAACCGAAGTATAAGTGCCCAAAGAGACAAAGAAGGAATACCCAGCACAATCATGTATTTTTCACTGACTTCTCCTTAAAATGGAAGAACTTTTCCCAGTCTGTCCCTGGCAATCTTGACTCTCTGCCTCCACTGAAAGCCCCCACGCAAAGGTCACACACATCCTTGAAGGGGTCATTTTTTGCAATTGCGATGGGGTCAGACCTCGCCCTAGACCAGCAGATCTCACCTCTAAGACCTTCTTCAAAAATCACCCAGCTACCACGACAGCAAGGATAGAGAAAGACTGATCATTTCTACATATGTTGAACTTTCTCCGGAGTGAAGCTACTTCTGATACTTCTCCCTCCCCCTCTGCCCCACACTTCAGTTCTTTTGAACAAACAAAAGAAACCATCAGCCTGGCTTAGCCTTCTATTTCATCCAGACCCGCAACCGGCTTTTCTCATTAACACCACTGAGAGCTTCTCTCCTTCTGATAAAGACAGCCAAGCACCCCAAGCACCTACCTATGCAACCTCTTTGCACCACCTCTACCCAACAGAAGCAACAGATTCAGAGACAGTGGAGGGTGGGGAGCTGAAGCGGGGAGGCATCCATCCTTACCTCTTTCGCTGAGGATGCCATCAATGCTGTGCTTGGCTTTCTTCTCGCTTTCTTCCACCTCCTTCCTCGCAAGCTCAGCTTCTTCTTCTTCGTCTTCTTCTCCCTTCCCGAATTTGCTTCTCAAAATACGGCTGATGGAGCTCACTTTGGAAAGAGCGGGAGGAAAGGAAAGAGGGAAAAGGTAAAGTTGGAGGCAGGGGGGGGGCAGTAGCTTTCGATGGTTGTTGGTCCAGGTGCTAGAGAGGCTGAATGGGATGGGAGCGAACTCCTTCCGAGGTCTGTAAAGTGAGTACTCAGCATGTTGGGGGCAAAATGCTAACTAACTTGTGAACCACCCAGAAAGTGCACTAAGCGCTGTGGAATGGTATATACGGTAAGTGTGATTGCTTTGCATGAAAACCATGAGTTCCAACCCCACCTGATCTCTTAGCTCAGGAGTGGCCATACTTTTCAGGCCCCGGGCCAGTCACGTGGTTCAAGGAGCTGGTCACTATGGCCTGTAGGCTGAATCTGGCCCCGATGCCAATTCATCCGGCTCACGAAGCCCTTGTCGCTCCTGGAAGCAGAAGTAAAATGTACCCATATGAGCGCATTTTACTTCAGCTTCCAGGAGCGATGAGGGCTTTGTGAGCCGAATGAATTGGTGTCAGGGCAGGGGCCATATCCGGCCCCCAGGCCATAGTTTGGTCACCCCTGTCTTAGCTCAACCCAAAAATAGTCTGTAATTGCCAATAGATTTGTTTAAAAAGTAAAGGTTTCCCTTGCCAGTCGTATCCGACTCTAGGGTGCAGTGCTCATCTCTGTTTCTAAGCCGAAGAGCCAGCGTTGTCTGCTTCTGCAGACATTTCCGTGGTCATGTGGCAGGCATGACTAGACACCGGAGCGCACAGAACGCTGTTACCTTCCCACTGAAGTGGTCCCTATTTATCTACTTGCAATTTCTTGCTTTCGAATTGCTAGGTTGGCAGGAGCTGGGACGAAGACGGGAGCTCATTTCCGTCCTGCAGTACTCGGGAATCGAACTGCTGACCTTCCGCTTCCCAGTAGCGTCTTAGCAACTTGAGCCACTGCAGTCCCACAGATTTGTTTACTGCTCTTTAAAATTCTGTTTTACTCCACCCTGATTATTATTATTATTAATAGAATAGCAGCCTACAACTCCCTTTCCCTGGGCAAGATTCAGCATCTTGCCTTGTCAAAAAGCACTGTAAAAGGCAGGTAATAATCAGTTTAAACAAAAAAATATTGCTAGATACATCATTAATGTAAGCAAAAACAGCTGGCTCAAAAACAAATTGGCATTTTAACACACACACCTAAATATGTGTATAAAAACAGGTTGCTATCTTTCTGACAAGTGTATCCTTCATGAATTTTCCCAAGACACAAGAGTGATCCAGATCCTAGGGGGTTTAGCAGCCAGAAGCTATTGTGGAGTCGTTTCCATGCAGCAGATTATTTATTCCAAAATAACACAGAGCTGAAAGGTACAGCATATTTAAAAAGGACTTGGTGGGTGTTTGGGAAGGAATGGAGAGCTGAACACACACACACACACACACACCAAAAATACTCCTGGGAATTTCATCCCACTGATTGTGATAGGGCTATATACCCCTGTAAAAGTTCCAGGCTGAACATTTTATTCAGATCCAAAACATCCATTTTCCAAAAACTTGTGTGCATAAGGTTAGGGAAAGGAGTTAGGGGGGTTGAGCAGGGAATGTGGACATTTAACTCTGCAATTTGTCACCACCCTGCTGGGGGGAAAATATACACAATATATATTTGCCAAAGCCTTGTTCTTCCCAAGGGTTTATAATCCACTTCGGGATGACCACCAACTGGTCCTTTACCTTCCCCTGGGCTTTCCCGATCCACATCCCAAAGAGCTCAAATTTTTTTTTTTAAATACAAATTCCTAGATATTACAGATCGAACATTTTCTCCATAAAGCCCCCGGGATTGGTGAAGGAAAGAAATCGCCCGCGTGGGAAATTCTCCTTTCAATTCCCGAGGCGCGGTAGGTTTGATTCTCATACATTGTGCCAATTTTTAAAGCCTTACTTTTTAAATACATCTATCCCTTTGTGATTCTCTGACTATTAAACAATTCCGTCCTGGGAAAACTCTTGGAGTAATTTAAAAAAAAAAACGAGAGAGAGAAGCGGAAAAGAGCGCCGTCGGACGATAATTAGAAACAAGCCTTCCCGTCCCAAATGAGGGTGAATCGGAATTTCCCGGCTTGACCAGTCTAAGAAATTGACATGCTAAGGAAGCTCACTTGTCCTTTTTTGCCAAGGTAATACTACCTGCCTAACGCTGCGCCAGTCGTGTGCCTATAAGAGAAAAACAGATATTGCACACTCACCCACTAAGCCTCCCCGGCCCCACCAGAGACCTTACAAAGCCTCTAGTCCAGGGGTGCCCAAAACTATGGCCCATGGGCCGAATCCGGCCCCCCAACACCAATTCATCTGGCCCACGAGACCCTTGTCACTTCCAGAAGCAGAAGTAAAATTGTGGGCCGGATGAATTGGTGCTGGGGCCCAGATCCGGCCCACAGGCCATAGTGACCCGGCCCACTGAACCACGTGATGGCCCACGGCCTGAAAAGTTTGGGCACTCCTGCTCTAGTCTGACTACAACGTCTTCTACACCGATATTGACAAGATTTTTTGGGAGGGGAGGGGGGACGACAGGGATTTTTAGAAGTGTCGAGTAGGAGAGAACAAGCCACGATCCGGCCAGGAGTTTATTTAACTCGATTCGGATGCGGGCAGCGCAAGGAGGAAAGTTATTTGGGGGGGGGGGGATGGATGGATGGATGGATGGGGCGCAGAAGCCATTCCGTGGAGCCCTCTCCTCCCAAGGAAGCCTATAGACTTTTTTCTGCATCCTTCGGTTGGGAAGTAAGCCTGCCCCTTCGGGAAGCTGGAACCCTGAAACTCACATACTAGGCAGCCACATTCCACAAAACGGACCTTACTTCTAAGATCTACCAAAAGTATTAAACATCCATAGACTTGCTCCTAGATAAACCGATTTAAGATCGGTCTGTTTTAAATTTTAAAAACCACGCAGATGAGGCGGGGGAGAAAATAATGCAATGGTCAATATCCTCTTGGTAATCCCAGCTAGAGTAGACCTACGGAGTCAGGCGTTAGGTCTTTACCGATCATCCCAGAACGGGTTCCGTCGGTGTATTGAGCCTAGCAATAGGGTTTAGGTTAGTCAGGCCAGAAGGAACGACTTCTAACCAGTTGCGCTTCAACCGACGTAAAAAGTATATTTTGGACAGTATGTCATTTTCACTTCAGGAGCGAAGGCGTGATGACTTTGAGGGCTTTCTTGATTTCAGGCGGATCTAAGAGCAGATAGATCGAGAAGTTGAACTAGGATGGTCCTTTCCAACATAAAGGGGGTAAGATGGAGTGACAAACTAAGTCCATGATGGCGAACCTTGGCACTCCAGATGTTCTTGGACTTCAATTCCCAGAAGCCCAAGCCCCCGTGAATCCACACGAATGGGTTTGCTGCGATTCATTCGGTCCTGTGCTGCCCTCGTCGCTCCTGGAAGTGGAAGTATAACGCACCCGTCTGGGTGCATTTTACTTCCACTTCCAGGAGCGACGAGGGCTGCGTGAGCTGGATGAATCACAGCAAATCCATTCACGGGGGCTTGGGCTTCTGGGAATTGAAGTCCAAGAACATCTGGAGTGCCAAGGATCGCTATCCCGTCCAGTTTCGGGTTGTGAACGTCAACCTGAAAGACTTTGGGGGAGGCGAAAACGCTTACCTGAAGGCACGGTGTTTCTGTCGCACACGCCGTCCTTCAACAACTTGTCCCGGATCTCCCAGCTAAACATGCCGGCATTCTCCCGCTTGTACTCCTCGATTTTCTTCTCGACATCCGGCGTCGTCACCTGCTTTAATAGACAGGAGCCAGAAAGGAAGAAAAGTTTGTACTGATGTGGGTTGATGGGGGGGGGGTTAGGAGTGGGGGGGAGAGAGGGAGGGAGGGAGGACTGAAAGAGAAAAGGAACGCCACTCGAAGAGCAAAGAAAAGGAAAATAAAATCGAGGCTTCCGCAAATCTGGTGCCCATTAGGAAGTAAATCGCTTCGGGTATGTGCTGTTGAAAGTCAGGACAAAACCCCAGCATCCTGTCTTAAAAAATACTCGTCTCATCAGCTTTACAACTAGGCCCTTGGGGTGTCAGCTTGACGCAAAACAGCTGAGCCAAGGATATGAAATGAATTGGAGCAACCCGCTTTTAAAATTAGCACCACTCAGCATCTGACCAGGGGGGGGGGCGCGTCGGGAAGAGGAATGGAGAATCGGGTCCCCAATGTACACGGGTGAAGCCCTCCGCTAAACAGGGTCCCATTAGGATAAGGGCAAAGTGCCGTAAATTCTAAGCCCCTTCATCCGCTCCACCCCCAAACACAAGCCCCATGAAATCAACAGGACTTTTTAAAAAAAAAATGTTTTGGCGGGGGAATAAAAATAAAATCGCAACAAGAATTGAGTGGGAGGGAGAAACAATCAACGTGTTGGGAATGGGGGAGTGGGAGAATCCCATTTACTTAATGACAGAACAAACGCTCATAAAAGAATCCCAAAAGTTCATTGAAACTTATGCGGAACGAAGAAAAAAGCTCCAAAGGACATCCACAGAAAATCGAGGCAGAGAAACTACATGGGAGAGTTCTTCTTCCGTACCCAGGGAAATGAGGATGATTTTACTTCAGACGGTTGAAAAAAAATTATGATTTATGTGGGAATCGTTTTCCCCTCTCTCTGGTAAAGAGAACAAAATCCCGACTTTGAGTTTAAATACTTCTAGAAAATGGAGAGGTCATATAAAATGGTATATATATTTTACTCTCCTCCCCGATGAACAAATTCCTTTGATCTTTAAGCAAAATGAGGTGCGCTGGGTGAGTCCGAAAAATGGAATTCAGTTAATTTTTTTAAAAAAAACAAGAATATTTTTGGGCAGGTTTTTAGAAAAGCTTTAAAACTGCAATTAAGGGATGTAGAATTCAATTCAGCATTTTTTTCTGCATAAAAAAATACTTGTATAATAGGCCGATTCTGAAATGTGCAACAAGTACTATGGGTGGCTTGAGTGTAAAAGGTGGAATACAAAATAGAGCTTTCATCTCCAGAGCGCAATTACTGGAGAATAAGGTACATTGATTTCCTTTTGAGTTACTTCTCACAGAATCTGTGCAGGGCAAGATTAAAATCTCGTATTTTGAGAGGAATTGGACAAAATAGATATACTGTACCTACAGAAGGGCAGATGGACATGCAGGTAAACATGCAAGGTCCATTCCTATTAGTGGTGTGATTTCAAATCAACTACATGCTAGATTTATCGATACCTATTCCAAGACTGTCTCAAACTCATAGCTCCCCCATCTTCTTTATATATGAATCTTTGTGTATTTACTTAAATAAAGTTGTTTAAACTTTCAGGGTCACAGTGTATTGGTTCCGCTTCTGGGCTATAAAGCGCAACCACCACTACCCCCAAAAAAAGCCTGAATGCTCCTCCTTTCCAGAAGAACTGGTTTTGTCTGGAGTGTAATTTAACTAATTCTCTGGGAAAAGTTAAAGCAGGAATAGTAAAGGTAAAGGTCGCCCTTGCTCGAAAGCCAGTCGTATCCAACTCTAGGGTTCAGTGCTCATCTCTGTTTATAGCCAAAGAACCAGCTCTGTCTGCATCTGCAGACGTTTCCGTGGACATGTGGCAGGCACGGAACGCTGTTTGCCTTCCCACCGAAGTGGTCCCTATTTATCTACTTGCAATTTCTTGCTCTCGAACTGCTAGGTTGGCAGGAGCTAGGACAAAGACGGGAGCTCACTCCATCATGCAGTATCCGGGAATCGAACTCCGACCTTCCAGTCAGCGAGTTCAGCGTCTTAACCACTTGAGCCACCGCAATCCCCTAACAGGAATAGTCAGGAGTACTTGGGGGCTACAGTTGTACCAGCCTCTACCCACTTCACTTCACTTCACTCCTTAAACTCAGAGCTGTCTTCTGAAGAGGCCTGGTAAGACCTGCGCTATAATTTTTTTTCCCTCTCCAGGAATCAAAGAGGAGTTCCGGATAGATCAAGCTACAGATCAGGACACAGGTTTAGCGATTTGGCCTGCAATATTTGTAGAAGCGATTGAGTGTGCCTGGAGAGGTCTGCGTGCGTGTGCAAGGACTTGCGTGCCTGCAGCTAGGGAGGAGGAAAGAAAAAGGATGTCTTTCACTGGTTGATCCTGCCTTGCACAGGAGTGTCGGTTGAGTTTCTGTCTCCCATCTTGGCTTTCTGTCCAATTATGCGCTACGCACCATTGATCCAAACCTGCATCGCTTTCTCCACGTTTCCGTTGCTACTCCTATTCAATCCTCTGTTCAGGTGACTGTTCCTCCAAACCGTCCAGAAGCCTGCACTGGAGCAGCGGGGGAATCACTCTCCCTGCACAGCTCGGGAGTCACGTTTTGGACTACAGTTCCCAGAATCCCCCATCCTGCATGGCTGGTGCTGGTTGAAAAAGTCTGAAAGCTGGGGGTCCAGAAAAAGAGTTCTTCCAAGATCTCTCCCATCCCTTCTTCGCCACCCCCAGGCCCTTGGGAGAAAATTGGGAATAGGTTTGCCAAGGCTGAGGCCCAGAGCTGCCCAATTTCGTTTTCCCCCTCCTGGACCTGGAAACGATGCATCCCCCCCTTCCTCCTCACCTTGGGTTTGCTGCCCCCGATGGCCCCGGGCCGGATGGATCCGGTCTCCTGATACCTGCAAAGGATCTTAGAAACGCAGCCGTGTGATACGCGGAGCTGGCGGGAGATGACACAAGGCCGGATGCCGTGGTGGGCCATCTCCACAATCTTATGGCGGATATGGTTGGGCAAGGGACGGCCGTTGATGAAAACTCCTCCGAGCTGATTGACTCGGCCTTGGCCCAGGGGAGTCGACACTGGAGGGAGAGAAGAGGAGAACAATGTCAGAGGAAACGTACATGAGCCTAGCGCATCAATGTAGGAATCTGCAAGGGCCATACACATGACACACAGGGAGCCTTACGCAGACCTCACTTGGACTCCTCAGACCATCAGTGGGTGGGTGCATGAGTGCTTCATGGTTTCTTGACACCGTTCAGCAATTGTTGACTGTCATGCAAATGTCCCATACTAGCTAAACTAAATTGTGTACTTTCACCTCTCTTGGGTGCAAAGATCAGACGAGAATGCTGAGCCACTAGCTAAAGAGTGGGGTTAAGTGAAGAGATATTATTTCTGGCCTACAGCAATGGCTGTTGGTTTAGTCCAGGGGTGCCCAATTTTGGGTCATGGGCCGGTCACATGGTTCAGTGGGCCAGTCACATGGTTCCTCCGTGCCTTGCAATCTGTTTTGCAACAAGATGAGATAGATTTTAAGCTGCCATTTTCTCTGCTTAAACCAGTAAAATGCTTCCAGGCATGACAAGGGCAGCATGGGCCGGATGAATCGGCATGGTGGGGGGGCTGGATCTGGCCCCTGGGCCATAGTTTGGACACCCTGGTTTAGTCAATTGGAACTTTCTCCCATTAAAAAAAGTGCCAAGGGCTTTAGCTGAAGAGGTTATGCTGTCTTCTGAAAATAAGAAGTAATTGTGCCTGAAAATAAGGTGGGGTAAGAGCTCCCTAGTTTTAAAAAATCACAATACAGTATAAATGTATATTTAGATGCTGGGGGGGGGGCATTGTGAGAGCTGGCAACCTGTAACAATGTGCAATTGGCTGGCCGAATTATAGCTATCCTATCTTGCTTTAATTTGTTTCACCCGCTCCAACTGTGTATCTCCAAAAAAGAGAGGGGGGGAGAGACTAGGCTTTGCAGCCATTTCTTCACTGGTACTTCAAAGTCTACTGGATTGTGACAATCTGTTGCATTTTAAATAATCTATAGTGTGGACTGAGATTTAACTGTGTTTAGAGTAAACCCACTGAAAACAAAGGAACAAGTTAGGACAGACTCACTTAAGCCCTATTGATTTCAGTGGGTCTTTATTAAATTCATTAAATCAGGATTAAGTCCCCTGTTGTTTTTAAACAACTTTAAAGATGCTTTAATCTGTAGGGTATTTAGTTTGTGAGAATAATGTTAAATCATGATAGGTAACAGGATTTTGGAGAGGGAGCATTGCTGAGAATAATACAGAATCTTGTAATGTTTTGAGCTGGAAGATCGATCCAGAAAGGTATGCTTTGTATGGGTTTTGTTTTCCTTCACCCATTGTCTATGTTCCTAATACATACTAAAATGTGCCCTAAAACAATTTGGAGAATATAATTCAGTTTGCTTAGGTGCTTGTAACTTTTCCATCAGCTGACTGAGAAGAAGCCACTTTCTTTCCCCCAATTATTGGTAAATGATTAGATATTGGCTGGTTGAAGAAAGGTCCCCACCTGTTTCTTTTCTTGTTTCAGGTAGAAGAAGAAAAAAGAAAAGCCAGAAGCTTTATTCATTTTGATCAGCCAATAATAAGTGGGCAAGAAGAATTTCAGAAATGTCTTTGAATAGTTTTTGTATTAATTAAATAAATTAAAAGTGCTTATCAACAAATTAAGAATGGCTTCATGAGTTTTTCTGGCTGAGCCTTGTCTGCAAACTTTTGATGATACATAAAGCATTGAGGCAAAGAAGCAAAAGGAAATGAAGGAGAAAAGTGTACTGAAACAACAAGTTGTTTTCAGATCATTTGTCTAATATTAATGTCTAGCTGGTTTTGCTACAATAGGAAGTGGTGGCAGTAGCAGTACTAAAAACTGCCAGGTTTGCTATGTTGGGATTAGCAGCAATAATTTTAACTTGCTAAGCAAGATAAAGTCGAATCTAAGTGCTAGTTCTGTGAAGACGCAGTTATCCCCCTCCCAAACTAGGCTGGGTTCCGTTGTCTTGTCCACCTGCAATGTTATATAATTCTCCCTCTTATGCCAATGTTGGCTCCTTCTTTCATTGGCAGGAAAGGTAAGAACTGAAATTGACTAGAATGTTTTCTACTAGTCCACATTTTCTAGCGATTGGATCAGTTTCTTCTCTCTTTACTTGACCAATACAAAGTTAAAGATACAAATATATATCATTATTTGACATGTGGGAATGGTGGTGGTGTTGCTTGATGCACTTTCCTGGGTTGTTAAGACAAGCCTGTACCAAAGACTTAAATATACTGACTTGGAAGTAATGTCCTTCATGTACGGGTATCAATTTATTCCAAGTAAGTATCCATACAATGATGGCTTTATCCCGTAATGGCGAACCTTGGCACTCATGATGTTCTTGGACTTCAATTCCCAGAAGCCCAAGCACCCTGTGAATCCACACAAATGGGTTTACTGTGATTCATCCCTGTGCTGCCCTCGTCGCTCCAGGAAGCAGAAGTAAAACACGCCCATATAAGAGCAACGAGGGCAGCGCGGGCCACATGAATCGCAGTAAACCCATTTGTGTGGATTCACAGGGTGCTTGGGCTACTGGGAACTGAAGTCCAAGAACATCTGGAGTGCCAAGGTTCGCCATCACGGGGTAAAGCCTTCCTGCTTGTTGATTCTCTGGCCGTGTGCAGTTGTCTATTTCTATGTAAACACGTTCCTTACTCCTCTGCTAATACAGTTCAGTAGCCAGGCACGTACGTCCCCTCGGTCTCACTCCTGAAGAGTAAGGGACAGCTTCCTCACCCCTTCACCCCAACTCGCTTCTCTTGCGCCAGGATCTTACCTTCCAACGGGAACCCGCTGCGAGGGTAATTCTGTCCCGGGGCTGGTCTCATCATCCTTGGCACAACTCCACCCAAGGTTGACATTTTGGGCGCAACGTGACTTTCTTGCAAAGTGTTATATCCAGGTAATGCGGCGGGAGAAAAAGAAGGTGTTTTTTTGTAATTAAAAAAAAAGGCAGCGCAGCAGCTGCTTAAAGAAGCCTTCACAGAAGCAAAAAAGTGAAGGGCTGCAATGGTTTGCTTCGTTGTACCACTCCAAAAAATAATAATAACCAAAAGGGTGTTGTTGTTTTTTAATTGAGATTGGAAAGGGGAAAAAGAAAAGAAAAGGGACCAGATTACAGAACAGGAAGGGGGAGGGGAAGAGAGCGTCCCCACTTTCTCTGTTTGTCAATAAAGCGCAAGAGTTCAAAGCAAAGATGCGCAAAGAGAGAGAGAGAGAGAAAGGCACGGGAAAGGGGGGAAAAGTCTTGCCCCAAGAGCGCTCCGGCAGCCGCTCAGCTGCGAGGGAGGGAGCGAGGAAGTCGGCGCGCTGCCGGCCCTTTCTGGCCCCCGGGGATGCGCTGCTCCCTTTGATGGGACCTGGCCTTGAGTGGCAGGAATGGGCTTTCCTTCCTGTTGTTGATACGGAGTGAAAGGCAACTCGGCTCGGGAGCATTTATTAGTTCTTTCAGCCTGAGCTTCCTCGGGATCCCTGCGCAGCCATTGGCCAGGAGGGCCGACCGTCCCGTCTGGGGAAGCCGGGCGCTGATTGGACGGCAAGGCAACAACTTTCTCTTCTCCGCATTCCCGTGGGGGGGGGGGAGAACTCTGGAGGAGGAGGAGGAGGAGGAAGGCGGCTGGGGTGTTGTTATGTATGTTAACTGTGTTTTCTGGCAGGAGCGGAATGTATCTTTTCTCATGTATCTATTCTTATGCAAATAAGTGGATCGAAAAATGTACACACTCTGTTAGCCAATGAGCTTGTTGTATTTTTGTTACTGTTACTGTTTATAGTGTATATAAGTCAGAGTTTTGCCCCATCCAAACTGTGTTCAAACCCCACTGATAAAGAGCTGAAATTCACTACTTCACTCGTCTGCTTCTTCATTCCCTGAACGCGAAAGGTGTCCCCCCCCCTCCTCTCTCTTGTGTCACTTGAGAAAGCGCACTTTCTTTCAGAAAACAGCCCGGACAGGAGAAAATGCGAGGAGGAGCAAGGGAGGGGTGGGGGTGAGGGGTGGGGTGGGGTGGGGCTCTGTGCGGAGAGAAGGGGCACGGTCCAGCCTTCCTCTTACTCCTCTTCCTCTTCTTTCCCAGTTTCTTATTTCTTTTTTACAATTGGTCTTGGCGCAAGGCTGCTGTGAAGGGTATTACGACAAGGAAGTCACCATCCCCCTTGAAGTCAGTATATATTTCTTCTCTCTCTCTTTCTCTCTCTCTCTGGTTCGCTTTTCCTTCCTTTGCTAGAAAGTGGCGAACACGCAGCTGTCTGTTCGCCTGGGAGAAATTTAAAAAGTTTCTTTTCCTTCGTTCCCTTTCCACCTCCAGAGTAGATTTTCCCCCTTCTGGGCATGGCTCTGGCATCCAGCAGAACTCTCATCCTTCCTTCTACCGCCACCTTTCTGTTTTTACCCCCTTTTGGGATGGGGAGGAACTCAGGTTGCAAACAGTGGTGGGCATCAGCAGGTTCGCACCAGTTCGCCAGAACCGGTAGCACAAATTCTGGCTTGCACCGCCCATCCAAGTTTTAAAGTAGTCCTAATTCTGGTGCAACGCGGGGTTTTTCCCCTGGCCACGCCCACCATACCACGCCCACAGAGAAGGTAGTAAATTTTTTGGGAGCCCACCACTGGTTGCAAAGGAAGGAGCCTGAGACTGGGAATAAACCTCTTGGTGCAGTCAGGTTTCATGGGGGGTGGGGCAGCAACAAGTGGGGCCACGAAACCCTTCGGATTCTCCAAAGAGGCTCCCTGCCTGTCTGTGTATACATTGAAATAGGTGGGCAGAGGCCTTTACATAGGTCCGCGATGGCGAACCTTGGCACTCCAGATGTCCTTGGACTTCAATTCCCAGAAGCCCAAGCCCCCGTGAATCCACACGAATGGGTTTGCTGCGATTCATAGGGCCCATGCCGCCCACGTTGCTCCCAGAAGTGGAAGTAAAACTTCCACTTCCGGGAGCGATGAGGGCGGTGCAGGCCGGATTAATCGCAGTAAACCCATTCATGCAGATTCATAGGGGATTGGGCTTCTGGGAATTTAAGTCTAAGAACATCTGGAGTGCCAAGGTTCGCCATTCCGGATATAGGTCTTCCTGCGACGTTGTTTCTCATTCTCCCTCCCTGTATGTGGACGTGTATACGGCTCCCCTATATGTTTGCTAAAGTGAACTTTGCTAAGAAGCCGCTCTTCCCAGGAATTTATTGTAGCATTGAAACTAAACTGCTGGAGAGAGGGCTTTTTTTAAGGGGGGGAGAGAGAAAAGAAAGGGCTGACTAGGAGTTGAAGTGACCACAGCAGGATATGACGCCAGGAGTGTTGTAAAGACTGTCTGTCTTTAAAAAAGGTACCATTGTGCGTGTCCTTTTATTTATAACTTGGTAAGTGCCAGCAAACTCGCCTCCTTTACACTCTGAAGTGCCAGGCCGGCTTTCCACAGTGGTCTTTTTTTATTTGTAATAGTCTATTCAGTAGCTGTCACTCTCAAGCCTCAAGTTATTCAGGACCTTAATCAATCAAAGGGATGAGAATCATTCAGTTTTTTTCCCTCTCCTTCTTTGAAATCAAAGGAACAATACGATTTAGGCTTATGGTCTCTTCCTCCTCCTCCCCCCCCCCCCCAATTTATAATATGTTTTGGAATTATTGTTCGCTTTTTAAAAAATAAAATAAAAATTGCTGCATATTTTGTCTTCTGGGAAGGAAATCTTCCCGAAATTAAAAGCCTTCCCGAAAGTTTTTTTTTAAAAACCAGCAAATTTAAATCTTTAAAGCGAAATTCCATTCCATTCTTCCCTCCCCTCGGACATGGATACTACCATAGTGATAACTGAAAGGATTTTCCTAAGCAAAATAAAAAATAAAAATGGGGGGGTATGTGTGGGTGTTTGGAAACTGCTCAGGCTGCCACAGTATGTATATATATTGCACGTGTGGGAAAGTTTTCCTTTTTAAAAATATCTAGTTTGTTTTGCTGGATCCTGGTTAAATTCCTCCTAACGGAGGCATAGAGAACAAATACACGGTTGAACAAGCAGAAAATAATCTTAACCATATTTGGATAAAGCTACAGATATATATTTGGTATATTACAAAGGGTTAATGAGGCCCTGAAGGACACCGAAATGGCATTTGTAGGGACAAAATGTGGCGCTAAAGACAATAAATGGTTTTCAAATAAAATTTATTGGAGTCAACGGTTTATCCTTTCACAGATGTCCTGGGAAAACTAACTGGCTCTGGAAAACGCATCAGGACAGAATATTGCTTGCTTCTCTAAACCCGCTGATTCTACCACCACCACCACCACCACTACCACCACCACCACCCGTTATATTATCAAACTACTTATCTGCAAAGATTGCTTCTCATCAGTTTTAAAAAAGAAAAACGCGTCCAGGCGCTATAGATCTAATTTATGGTCTTTGCTCGCTTTTCGCCCCCTGAAAACCTTTTAAGTGTGATTTGGCCATTCAACTCACCGCTGTTCTTGGGAGCGTCTGAGAGAGCGTGTGAGCGACGGCTCCCGCTGTTTAGAAGAAGACCTCAAGTGCGAATACCCGGCACTGTGTAGCGTAGGATTTGTTTTGATGCACACTGATTCAAGCCCCATCCTTTCTTTAGAGCAGTAGCTCCCAACCATTTTTTTCCGCCTAAGCATCTTTAAAATCATGATGCCTTCCCCCACCCCACATATAATTTTATTATTTAAAAAGTGAACTCCTATTCACGTTCAGAAAACCTAAAAGGCCATTCACTTGGTCTAAACAAGCTTCGAATTGCCCCCCCTTAAAATCAAAATTTCTCCCCCTGTGGGGCGTGTGTCCCACGTTGGGAACCACTAACTTAGATTAGAGGAAATGCTCATTGAAACGAGAGTGTCTAAAATCAGGGCAAAAACGAGGAAGTGATTCAACAGAGCTACTGAATTAGTAGCAATAATCCCATGCATTTAAGTGATGTAAACTCCAGCGAGGGTAGTGAGATTTACACCGAGGTGAGTAAGTATGGAACGGCAATTCTACTCACAACACCTTAGCACACTTTCTCTCATACAGCAGTGTTGTGTTCCTAACTGGAGATATAAAAGAATTGTTTCTCTGTGCGTGATTTGTAAATTATTTTTTAATTAAAATTACACATAGCCACCATTAAATCCTATGGCAGAATGCAATGCTGGTGTTTTTAACATTTTATATTGGTTTGTGTATGTCCAGTTTGTTTTATGATTGTGAGCTGCGGTCTAGGCCGAGTGGGCGACATAGAAATCTAATAAATTGAATTGAATTGAATTGTACCAATTACTAACCGTTTTATTCTGTTGAAAGGTGGGTGCCTTCTGCCCTGGTGTCAATGAGTTTTTTCTGGCATGCAGTTCAGTCCTAAACTTGTCTGGCCGCAGGTAAGTCTTTGCTGAACTCCATGCAGGCCCCTTCTCCTACGGCAAGCGTTGCAAAAAATCTCGCAAAGGAATACTCAAGAAATCAATAACCCCCAAACCTGCACGCATGGGATCGTAGCCTTCCTTTAGGCTTAGATTGTTGCTCTTCGTGCTTGCTGTAACCCCACAGATCAAATAAACCGGTGTCACCATTTCCAAGCAAAGTGTTCTCGACAGATTATTCAACTCGCCATCACCATTCCCCACTGTGGACTTGGAAATAACAGCACGCCTCAAACACCCACTGATTTCCTCGAAACCCAGTGAGGTTGAGAAGCTGTAAATGTGATGTTATTTTCTCTCTCTCTCTCCATTTGAGAAAAGAAAACGGTTATAATTTGCTATTAGTTCCACTCCAAAGGCATTTCATGGCTTTCTTCACTGCTCCCAGCACCCCGGCCTATCTATACCTTTTCTGCCTCTTGTGAGCTTGTGTGACGTAAGCTGATGATACTTTGTGCCATACAGGTTGGTAAAATGTCAAGTCCTCTTTAACTCGGCTGCCTTGGCTTGAGAAAGTTGAGCTTAAATCAGCTCTGGAGCCTCATTCCACCACCCTGAAAATCTCATCCCCGGTTTGGGGGCACATCTTCACCAAGCAGTTGTACTATTCACTTCCCCAGCCTCATCGAAAGAAATAGTCCACCTACGACCCTGCCTAGCAGCTTCCATTCATTCTATTGGGAAAGATCTCTCTCTCTCTTTTACACACATACGCACACAATCCGAATTAATTACTCCCTAGAAGAGTTTGGTTTTCCTTCAGCTTGTCACAGACCTCGAATTCAGGTGAAGTAGAAGCACGGAGTTTCCTAAGAGGCTTGCTGTCTTCATAGTCCTAAACTGCTGACTGGGTTTCAGGATCCGAAATATGGATCCGTTGAGGCTTTTGTCAAAGCTATGGCCCTAAAGTCTCAGCCCAAATGGTCAGTGCGATCCTATATTCTGCACACTCAATAATAGATCCCATTAATGCTAATTATATTTAATCCCAAATTAGTGTGTATATAAGATTTCAGCCTGAATTTGTTTAGAATGGGGGCCTTGGGCCAAAGCCCTGTTGCAAGAGTATTCAATTAAGACAACAAATACTATCAACCTCCACAGCGCAGTGGATCAAGAAAGAAGCCTACTGAACTAGGAGGGCTTACTCGCAGGAAAATTTATGTTGGTTGTCATGCTAGGCTTGCATCCCAGGAAAGAAAATAACTGACAAACGCCATTGTTAGTTACAGGATAGCACCACTGTACTGAACTCCCAACTTACAATCCAGTTGAGACTGCAATCCTAAATACAGACACTGCATATGAAGGCAACAGGACTTCCTTCTGAGTAAAACCTGTACAGGATTGTACTATAAAGATGGCATCTTGTTCACAGACAGAAAAACCCATGGATGTTTTATTGTTCTGCGATGATTTTAGGCATGTGGACGTGTAAATCCATTGGATACAGAAGGAATTACTTCCAAAAAGTGAGCAGTATGGATGTTTGAGCTATGACTTGATTCATTCACCATTGTTCAACGGGAGTTCTTTCCAGCTCAAGGGGTTAGCATCTAAATGAAGGTCCCATCACCTATAGTCAGGATCCTAAAAACACTACACCGAATATTACCTGGAATCAAGTCTCACCTAGAAATTTACTTCGGACTAAGCAGAACTTTAGGCAGGTTTAACAGACTGTGGAGTGGACTAGAGCTGGGAAAAGTCACTGTTGTGGATGACAATTTCGGGTCCCTCGGCCAGCTATGGAAGTTGCACACTAAAAAAAAGGAACTTTTTGGACTAGCCAACATTCTTCCCACTGACCTAGGAAATATAGGATAAGTGAGGAGTAGGGAAGCCATGCAGGGAATATAAAGGCAGGTGTCAAGTATAACAAATCAAATAGGAAGGAGGGAAGGTGTCGGAATTGCTCCTATTCCTTTCTTCCCTTCCCTTTTCTTGATACTTTGGGCCTAATCCTGTTTCCACTGAGGCAGTCCATTCCGAAAGGCACCGTTACTAGCGATTCTCCCCCTCTCCAGCTACTGGGACGAGCTTTGGGAATCCTGCTTCCCACTTTTCCTTTCCCCCTCCCCTCTCCCCCCTCCCATGGGTTTGGTGGTCCCTCCTGATGCCTCCAGCACCAACATTAAGATATCTTTCCACCTCCACCTCATCAGCTGTGCCAGGCAGGCGCAAGGCAATGCTGAACAGTTCCATGCAAAAAGGCCTTGGCTGGAGCCACAGTTTCTAATTGGAACATTATTGCCCTTTAGGGCCCTCCGAGCATAAAGGGGGGGCAAGGAGGGAGTGAGCGAGCTTCATGGGTTTGAGCAATGTTGGCCGAGATATACTTGGCCTGACGTTTGTTGCAAGACTCCCCCAAGTATTCATTAGATATAAAAAGCTCCAGACAGGCAGGAAAAGTTTAGTTGATTTGTCAAGATGGTCAACCATACAATCGCCTCAAGGTTTACAGAAGATCTCTGATGGAAACGGATAGCTATGGTACTTATCAGCAGTGTCCTGTGTCACCATAAAGGCTGACAAGACTGCTGTAGCAGAAGCTTTTGTGAATCATAGTCTACTTCAGGGGTGCCCAAACTTTTTTGGCTGTGGGGTGGTCACTATGGCCCGTGGGCCGGATCCAGCCCCCAATGATAATTCATCCAGCTCATGAAGCCCTCATTATTCCCAAAAGCAGAAGTAAAACACACCGGATTAATTGGTGTTGGGGGCTGGATCTGGCTCACGGGCCATAGTTTGGGCAACCCTGGTCTACTTGGTCAGATGGGTCAAGCATAGGTCAGAATTTAATACATGCTCACCATGGTTCAGGGTAAGGCTGTAGTAGATCTTGAGATGAGAGGAAAATCAAATGCAGGATGCAGAATAAATTATGTCTTAACATATACACTGTATATATAACTGTAATTCTGGGTAATGCTTCATGCATTTGATAACGTAGACTCAAATGTAAAACAAAATGGTTATATCATTCTAAAATGTTAGTCTTAAAGCTTTTACAAATCTCTTTGTGTTTATTTGTTTGCTGTAACAGATCCAGTATGATTTTCAGAGAGGTATCTGTGATAGACTGCTTCAGCAAAAGCAATTTTAAAACACAAAATATGGTGGCATCCTTAAGACAGACAAATTTCAGTATGTGCTCTTTGGTGCATTACAACCCACTTCTGCAGACACAGTGTCAGACCTAAGAAGGTATCCTGTGGGCATATATGATTAATTATTTATTTCAGTGCTGTTATTTGGCTAGTTTTAATGGCTATAAAGTTCACCTTTGCTCGAAAGCCAGTCATATCTGACTCTAGGGTTCAGTGCTCATCTCTGTTTCATAGCTGAAGAGCCAGCGCTGTTTGCTTCTGCAGACATTTCCGTGGTCATGTGGCAGGCATGGAACGCTGTTACCTTCCCACCGAAGTGGTCCCTATTTATCTACTTGCAATTTCTTGCTTCCAAACTGCTAGTTTGGCAGGAATTGGGACAAAGATGGGAGCTCATTCCGTCCTGCAGTATTCAGGGATCGAAATTCTGACCTCCTGCCTTCCAGTCAGCGTCTTAGCCACTTGAGCCACTGCAGTCCCTTCTTTAATGGCTATAGCTCATATCTAATACAGATGGGAGAAGTTCAGCCAAAGTTATGTACTTCCTAGCCCTTAGACTGAGATGCAGATGGTGGCAATCCACAACTAAAAGTGGGGGATTTAACAGTGCAACCCTAAACATGGTGGCTTAAACTGGTGTTTATATCAGAATAAGAACAAACAAGACTTTATGGCATAAATTCCTTATATCTTTAGCTATAGCATACCTATACATCTGTTCTAAAATGGCAAAGGTCATGTCCTGCAAAGGAAAGCCCTTGATTTATTACATGATGCAATTCCTGAGTAAGCAAATTCAAGGGATGGAGAACTAGCAAGATTTTAATCAGTAAAATATTTTTGCAAAGATTCAAATAACCATAACGAGATGTATAAATAAAGCCTTATCTGGGCTCTAAAACAAGAGATATAGTTGGAAAGCTAAAATAATTTCCTTGCCAAAGCCTCGTGCCTGAATAAATAAGATTTGAATTCTGAACATCTACTCTGGTCTTGTATAACATGCTTCTAGAACTTTAGGCGAAACTCAGAGCCCTTAGAATCAACAGGGACTGAGTTATTGAATTGAGAAGAGGAATGTCTGGGAGAGAGGTGGACAGATTTCTAGGTATGAAGCTGTGGTTTCTTGGCTCTGTCAGAGGCAGACCTCAGCTGCGAGGGAGACTTAGAGATCTCTCTTACCTAATTCCCACAGGACAAAGTAGGCCTGTCTTTCTAATGCAGCGCATAGCAAATTGTCAACTATAGCTGCCTTACCCAACCAGACGTTCCTTTCACGGCACACAATGGGGTGACTTTCATGGGGATTCAAAAACTGCCCTACCAACCAGAAAGTTGCGAAACCAGGAAGAGGGTGGGGTGGGGGAGAGGCGGACAATATAAACAAAATATACAAGCAACCGATTGAGACAGATGCAAACCTTTCCTCCCCCGTGTCCATTTTTGTTGTTGTTGTTGTTTTGGAGCTCGACATTAACTTTAAAAAAAAATCCTGCAACTTGAAGAACTAGCTGGCATGGTTTCTGGACTTTTTCTGTTTCTCCTCCATTTCGTGAGCTCTGCAGACGCGGAGCTTGCAGAGAAATCCTGCAGCACTCGAGACCTCTCTTTTTTTTATTATGTTTCAGTAGCCCAATAAAAAGGCATTAACCTACCCTTTGATATTGAATTTTACGTACGCATTGCTGTGCTACTTTCTTCCTCCACCAGCTCCCCCGCCTCCGCCCCCCACAAGTGATCATCTTGTGACTCAAAATACCATACAAGCCACGAAGAAATAATGAATGGTAGAGCTCAGCTCATTGATCGGGCCGCGCCACCACGTGCCAATGAATGGACCCTCAGTCTCCTCAAAAGAAAGCTTCCGAACGTTCGAAACGCGATGATTGGCTGAATCGGGCCTTTCCCCGGAGCGCCATAGGCCAGCCTGGCCTCCGATGGAATTCTCAGCGCGCTGCCTTCGCCATTGATGGCTGCATTAATGGCATTCTCCCGCTGGGCATAGAAAATCATTTTTTTTTTCAAGCCACTAGTCGTCAAGGAGATCCCGATCCTGTCCCGGATCTCAGCCTAAAGGAGGAAGGGCAACCTTGGGCTTGTTGCCCTTTTATTTCCCATAAGGAGACAAAAGTCCCTCCGCTTTTCCCCCTGCCCAGGCACTTTTCACATTCCAGGCAAACGATTAGCCAAGAAAGCCTGGACCCTCATATTAGCCCAGCGGAGAGGATTTCACGCCTTTCCAGTGGAAATAGCTAAAAATGCTCCTGCTAATTATAGAGCTCTTCCAGGCCAGGTGCACTTTTAATTGGATTAGTAAGTGCTCTATATTAAACTTGCAGCACATCAAATGGGCAAGGAAAATTAGAGCTATTAAGAACACCCAGGCAATTATTTATGGACGGTAACATTAGTATGTTTCTCCCCAGTTAGAGGGGAAAATATCAATTATCCTATTTAGCAAGATTCTCCCCACAAATGGAGTCGGAAGCTTTTCTATTCTTGGTTCTCATGACTTCTTTTTTAAAAAACCAGGCTATCAAAAAAAAGGCACATCAAAGGCTTCTGGGACAAGAATTACCTGCTATAGTTCATTTACTCCCCCCCCCCCTTCGGACATCTTTAGATATTTGTAAAGAACAATTGTATAGCTAAAGCAAGCCACCTTTAATTTCAAGTGGGCTTGCCTATGGATAAATTATGCTGAGGATCGAGAACGCACAGTGGAGAAGAAGAGAGAGAGAAAGAAAAAAATTAAGCATAGGCTAGCTAGTTCTGCAGGAAATTTCACTAATGGATCAAGAGTTCTTTCAAGGATCCACTTCCCTGAAACTTACTTCTTTTTATACCACTTGCCTAAAACACAATTGGGCCCTACACTTCTGATAATTTTCTATGAACTGGGTATGTGTCTAGATTTCTCCAATTTAAACAAGTTTTTAAAACTATTGCTCATATGTTTCAGTTTCATCTGTTGCTGTTTCTCATACCCGTCTTTAATTGGGATGTGTGTGTGTGTGTGTGTGTCCTTCCTTAGATTTGCAATAAGTGCTTTGTCTTACTTATCCTGACACACACACCCAATCCCACATCCATGCATTGACTGCATGGTATGGATTCACCGCAGATTAAAATCCGATCTACTTTGGGACATACCAGATACAGTACTTTTGAAGAGATTTTTTTAAAAAAATGCATTTATTCAAGATCGCTGTCAGAATTTCAAGCTGCAGATCTGGTACCCTAAATGTCTTCGTGCTGGGGTTGAAGTTATTTTCTATAACCCCTCACGTTCCTTGCACGGGTTTCGTTTTAATATGCAATTCTTTCCTCCAAAATAAAAAGCGTCCCTTAATGACTGCTCCAGGGAAATAAAGCCAGGTTAGAGCGATAACCATCAGCTGCTTCTGCTTCCTAACAAAACATAAAGGTCAACTAAGCAAGAGAGAGAGTCCTGTGGACCGATATACAGGCTCCCTTGTAGCCCGATGGCTGAAGGCTACCGGCTGGACACCGTTCTCTTAGCATTGTGGTTCAAAGGAAAGGCTGCGTGACCCTTACCTGGTTGGTTCTGAGCAGAAGAAACCACAACTAGATCTATTACTCGCTTGCAGGCGAATTAGAGAGCTCAGTGATTTAGGTACTAATTCCTCACCGCCTTCTGCGAGTAGAACTAGCCTGCATAGCCTTGAGAAAGTTGCATTTTCCCAGTGTACACCTTGGAAAGGGTCGCCATAAGTCACAACTGACTTGATAGAATGAAGGCTATGAGGAAGGTAGATTTAAGTCTGGGGCCACGGTGGCTCAGTGGTTAAGACGCTGAGCCTTACGACTGGAAGAGCAGCAGAATGGAAGGGGAGCAGGTCAACAGTTCGAGACCCGATCACTGCCTGACAGAGTGAGCTCCCGTTGCCTGTGCCAGCTCCTGCAAACCTAGCAGTTCGAAAGCAAGAGATTGCAAATAGATAAATAGGTACCCCTGCTGTGGGAAAGGTAACAGTGTTCCATGTCCTCCGGTGTCTAGCCTGCTACCCGACCATGGAAATGTCTAGACTAGAATCAGACAGGACTGGCTCTTTGGTTGAAAAATGAGATGAGCACTACCCCCTAGAGTTGGACATGACCGGCTTTTAAGCAAGGGAGACCTTTACCTTTTTACCTTTAGATTTAAGCATGTCCACGTCCATTGGAGTGTGTAAGGAAGGAAACAAAATTCCTCTAAATCTAATCTACACGAGTAGGGGAGGTTTTTTTTGTTTGTTTGTTTGTTTGTTTTTGGGGGGAGGGAACGTTGGATGAGTAGTTGCTTTCTACTATTAATACCGAAGTTGGTCCACTTGGGAATAATACAGCCAAAAGTGACGCCTCAGTGTCCCTCCATGTCAGTTCCAGTCACTAGTGCTGGATGAAGGGAAAGCTCCCTGGGAGATCTGTCCTGCGCTAGAGTCCCGCCACAAATATTTATTTTTCCTTGTCCAACCAACTCGCTATATATCCGTCGCTGAGGTCCCAACCCTGCCCACGTTTGTTCTGAAGAACGTCTCATTGAATTCCGGAGTGGGATGGATTGCGCCGATTCGGACTCCAGTTCAGCTGTGACTCGATCTGGAACGGCTGGTTAGTATCCTGTTTCTACTCGAGAGCAGCCCGAAAGAAGAATGATGAGGATGTTTTAAATTCTGTCAACACGTCTAACTCTAGCTTGGACTATTGCTAGGGTACTGGTCACTTATTTTCTTTCCTGAACAAATGTATTTACAGACGGATCTCAAGTGTCTGTGGGTTTACTCTCTGGTCAGCTAGACCCAAAATTTCAGGGAGATGAACATCTAGGTCAAGGTGCACAGAGCCACCCTTCTAGATCTACAGACAGAGACACTTATGTGCCCTCAAGTGTCTTCACTTATAGGGACCCCATGAATGAATGACTTTCAAAAGATCTTAATATTAACTGCAGGTCACTAAGACGTGGTTTCCTTGGTTGAATCAATTCATCTCCTCTTAAGATAGAGATATAAATGTGTACGTGTTGTATGACTGTGTTTCAAACCTATTTCCCTTGAAAATAAAGTAAAAACATATCTGGAGTGCAAATTTACTCTTAGCAAGTGGGTTTTGGGTTGTAGATTTACCATACAGTTCTGGGAAAGAAGTTTTCATTGAGTGAGGTTTATGCACAAGTATTGGATTGGACTGAGTGTCCCTTTTGTCCTTTTGGCTGACACTCTTTTTTCTGTTTACCCTTTTTTGTTTGCTTTCACAATTGCAATTTTATTGTACAGTAACTTTAACAAGGAATAGTTGTTGAGGCTTTTACGCTCTTCTTTACCTGACCCCAAACATTTCAGCTGGAGAATAAGCATGCTGGTATACCACATTAAGACACGTGTGTGCGTGTGCGTGTGCACGTGCATGCGTGTGTGTGTGTGTGTTATTTTTCCCCCCAGAAAGACTTCTTTCCAAACTAACGTGGGGGCGGGCTGCACTGATCCAGTACTTCCACACATATGTATTGTATCTTATCAGCTAACAACCCGATCCCAAACGTGTTGACTTTAAAATCACAGCACTTTCCCCTCTAATCCGAAAAACACCTGCTCGCTAAAATCAAGTTCTGGACACTTTTTTAAATTGCAAGGCGAGTTTCAGCAAAATGCATTTTTTCCTCTGGAAAACATCATCCTTTCAAGTACTGGTGTTTGAAGTTGGTACTTTACTGTCCAGAGAGAAGGACACCTATTATAAACTGGGATTTTGCTTGCAAATAAAAGAAAAGTGGGGGGGGAGGGTTAATAGGAGGGGGGAGATAAACGGCTCCTTCTGCCAGAGGTAATGATTATAGAGGACCATAAAATGAGCTGGAGGAGGGAGGTACCCCGTCGTTTCCAGGCGAAGTCAATTTCCACACCTAATCCACAATCAACAAGATATAGGCTTTGTAGTAGTAGTAGTAGTAGTAGTAGTAGTAGTAGTAGTAGTAGTAGTAGTAGTAGTAACTTGGATCAAAAGGCACTATCCCCCAAAAATCACAAAAGCACCACGTGGTCTGCAAAACTTGCAGCCAAATCACTTAAGCAGACATTCTTAGACCGTGGCAGGCAGTCAAAGGGCTTCCAGAGACAAACTGTCAGAAGGTCCCTGCAGGAGAGTTAGACCAACGTGTCGCAGAAACAAATGAGGTCACATCGTACCGACGTCTGGCGGGAAGCCTCAGCTCTTGGTGGCGGAATTCTGCCTACCATCAGCCGAAGTGTTCTAATATTTATTCCCTTGCAGACCATGGGGAAGTCAATTTCCCGGGTTACATCTGCTCAGATCTTACAAGCCGAGTTGTCTGGGAATTCTAGGAGTTGTATTTCAACTAAGCAACTTTCAAATGATAATAATTTCGGGACAGAAATTATTCGGGGTTGAAAGGCTTTTTGCTGGAGAAACTCCGACTTTTAAATCACCGCACTTCCCCCCCTAATCCGGCGAGATCTTTTCTCACCGAAGTGGATCCAAGATCTTTTCCCACCGAAGTGGCCCCTGTTTATCTACTTGCAATTTCTTGCTTTCGAGCTGGGACAGAGGTGGGACAGAGGTGGGCGTTCAATCCGTCGTGCAGTACCCACGTTTCGAACTGCCGACTTGCTGGCCTTCAATTCCAGCTAATAAATCGAGTTTTACTGAGCCACAGCAGCCAATGAGGCCTAAAGAATGCGCTTTGGTTGACTGCGGATCGTCGAAAACAAATGTACAGTACTCGATCACTTATGGGAATCTAGACTTACTCTGCAGCCTAATCAGACACTGACTTGAGGGCAGATCAGGTGGACTTTTGACCCTAGATCGGTCCGTTTGGTTACAGACCCTATTATAAGACTAAATCAAGTAAAAGGAGTAAGTTTACTCTGGAATAAGTGTACTCACTCCCTTTGAGTTCAATGGTTCCTATTCCTACGTGGGGGTCGAAGGTTGTTGCCTAAAAGCTCGTGGTCTCTACTCGGAAGTAAGTCGCATGACATATGCTTCATAGTAAGGATGCATTAGACAGCTTTTGGGAAAGACTGTTCGCTGCACTGCTGGCCCAGGAAAAAAGGACATTTTATATTAAGTTAGTATTTGGTTTTACGCCGAGGAAATCGTTATCCATAAATGAGCCTGAACAAGAGCGTAAATTTTGTTTGCTGATTGTAATGGGTCAGAATAACCTCCAAGAAGTTATAGTTACTCAAGATTAGAAAACTGAGTTTATACTGTGGACAAGATATTCAAACGCACATAAACGTCCTCTGATCCCGTTCACATGTACAAAAGAGTAAATCTCGTTGCCTTCAGTGTGAAGAACTTTCCTTCGAGTATGAAGGACTGGGTTGGTGCGCTGCACTCTTACGCGCGTTCACTGTTATTTAGGATCAAGCGTTCCTGAACTTAAGGCTACCTGTCTCCGAAGGTGGCGAATTGGGATGCAAATGCTAGTAATTCTAACTAGAGCCGAAGCAGGTCGGAAATACGGAACAAGGACGACGCTTAGCTGGAAATCCAAGGCAAACTTTGAGTAGATTTCAATTTACTAGAAATGATCGGTAACGTGTGGCTAACTTGAGTCGCTCTACAAAGAGTGGGGCTGGTGGGTTCTCACATTTTCCTGCCCCACTGATTCCGATGAAGACATTAAGTACCAAAACAGCGTCATGCCACTGGAGTGCACTGGGTTTTTACTTCCACTTCCGGGAGTGATTAGGGCGGTGCGGCCGGAGTAAACCCCTTCGTGTGGATGCACGGGGCTTGGGCTTCTGGAAATTGAAGTCCAAGAACATCTGGAGTGCCGAGGTTCACGGCCGTAGGACTTCCCAGACTCGTGTGCCAAGGGCTTCAAGTTGCTCAAACCAAAATGATCCCGATCCACTCTCCTGGACACTTCTTTCTGGGAAGGAAGGACAACCCAGTACCAGATTACTTGCTGCAACATTATATACCAGTAAATTTTGCTGGTTTCCAGAAGAGCTTACTTTTAAGTAAGCCTGCTCTGAGTTTCAAAGAAAATTCCTATCTCACTTTTTCCCCCTTCCCGTTTTTCAGGAGTGTAACGTTTCCCTTTTCTGGAAAAGAAAAGTAATTTGCAGCTTAAGAGCAAGTAAGGGTAAAGGTTTCCCTTGCTCGATAGCCAGTCGTATCGGACTCTAGGGTGCAGTGCTCATCTGTTTCAAAGTCGAAGAGCCAGCTGTCTGCTTCTGCAGACATTTCCGTGGTCATGTGGCAGGCATGACTAGACACCGGAGTGCAGGGAGCGTGGTTTACCTTCCCACGGAAGTGGTCCCTCCCTATTTATCTACTTGCAATGTCTTGCTTTCGACCTGCTAGGTTGGCAGGAGCTGGGACAGAGACGGGAGCTCATTCCGTCCCGCAGTGCTCGGAAATCGAACTGCTAACCTTCCGCCTCCCAGTCAGCGTTTTAGCCAAACACGGTTGCAGTGGGGTGCGGGCAGGCCTAAGCAAAACCCTCCATTGTTGAGTTTCTGGACTCTGTTGGATTGAACTGTCCTACAGAGGCCGACGTTACTTCTGCTGCTGGAGGATGCAGAAGTTACTTGCTCCGTCGCTCTGTTCCCACATTGGGCTTCCTCGCCGTGTAAACGGGAGCCTCCCGAGAGTGGAAGACAACTTTCCAGCTCCCTTAGGCTCTGGGAGAAAAGTGGGGCCTCTAAGCCCTTGCATTCAAGTAGCCCGAAGATTAATGGGTTGGCAGGATTACTCCCCAGCCCTACAACTCCAGCCGCGAAATAGGATACGAGATGGCGAAAGAAGGGGTGGGGGTGAATAATAACATTCGGGGGCAAGAGAGGAAGAAAAGGGTGGGGTGGGGGGAGAGATTAACATTTGGAATCTTATGAAACCTAATCTGCATATCTAATTGATTCCCAGCATATCACTTGAAAGAATAAAGATGTATATCTGCGCGAGGGAGACTGCATTAATAGCCACATAAATAAAGACTGAAAAGTCATCAGAGTTGCCTTTGAAGCTCGGGGACCCTGGCAGGACAGCGCAAGCTCTCTCCTCTGGGATACAGGTACAGGTGGGGCCTGCCCTGCGCGGAAAGGACAGGTAAAGGCAGTGGCTCAAGTGGCTAAGACGTTGACTGGGAGGTCAGCAGTTCGATTCCCGAGCACTGCAGGATGGAATGAGCTCCCGTCTTTGTCCCAGCTCCTGCCAACCTAGCAGTTCGAAAGCAAGAAATTGCAAGTAGATAAATAGGGACCACTTCGGTGAGAAGGTAAACAGCGTTCCGTGTGCTCAGGTGTCTAGTCAGTCCTGCCACATGACCACGGAAACGCTGGCTCTTGGGCTTTGAAACAGAGATGAGCACTGCACCCTAGAGTCAGATATGACTGGCTTTCGAGCAAGGGAAACCTTTACCTTTACCTTTAAAGGTAAAGGTCTCCTTTGCTTGAAAGGCAGTCGTGCCTGACTCTAGGGGGTGATGCTTATCTCCGTTTACAGCCAAAGAGCCACCTGTGTCTGCAGATGTTTCCTTGGTCATGGGGCTGTTACCTTTCCCACCGAAGCAGTACCTGTTTATCTACTTGCAATTTCTTGCTTTCAAACTGCTAGGTTGGCAGGAGCTGGGACAGATGACCGGGAGCTCAGCCTGAGCCCAGGGTTCTTGAACTGCTGATCTGCCCACCTTCCATCATCAAGCTCAGCCATAAAGGAGCAGATCAACTGGACTTGAGTCATGGGCTCCTCACTTCTGGGCAGGGGGTGGAGGGGCCTTTCATACTAAAGGGAAAACCAGGCAATGGGAGGCAACTCAAAATTCAAGTTTGTGCCCAGTTTCCAAAACCAAGCAGGTCCGGGCTAAGGAGGGGGACACCATGTACAGTATTTTTCAAGTGGACCTGGATTCCTCCCCTCTTCCATCTTCTTTCCCTCCTCTTCGACTTCTGGAAAGTTCCAAGAAGCAGAGAAGAGGGACTGGAATGGAAATGAAGAATTGTTTGTTCAATCCTCTTGAAATCCAGATTATCCAAACCACGGAGTGGTGGAAACAAGTACCACATCCACATCCCTCTCGGTTCAGATGGAAGCAGGGAAGGAAGATGATGGGAAGGAGCTGGACAGATTCAGGCTTCAAAGCCCCAAGAGATCTGGAGGCCGGATTTAAAAAGGTGTCGCAGGATTTTGCAGCTTCTTGTGAACTGAGTTTACTAAAGGCATGCATTGTCGAAAATGGGGTTCTGACGTTAGCATCCTAAAAACATCATGAAGCCCTGAGCTAAACACAAATTACTGAGAAGAATTCATCCTAGATGCAAAACAAACCTGCCTCCAGCAAAGTCCTTTTTGATCAAGTGATATGGTGGGCATTCTACACTCCCTTCTTGTGAGTAAATCCCATTGACCTTTCTGACATTTATGATGAGGTGGCTTTCCTGAACTGCAGTTTTAATTCTACATATTTTGTGTTGCTACAAAACTACATTCTTCGACTGTCCCTTAAATCATATGATCTGTCTCATTTATAGGAAATGAGCATCTTCACATCCTCAAGGGTTGCAGTGATTTACTTTCCCAGACATATGTTTATAGTTCAAACTTTAGTTCCCTAAGGCTGCAATCCTATGCACATACCCTACCATTTGAGTATGTGCCACTGAATTAAATGGGTCCTTCGTTCTCAAGAGTCCTGTAAAGTACTGTACTTTACTGAATTGTTAATAAGAGTAAGTTAAGGGGTGTCAGGGTTCTACCAGGTTATCCTGTTATGGTAATAAAGTAGATCAGGGATTCTCAACCTATGGCCTGTGGGCCAGATGTGGCCTACAACCCCATTTCATGTGCCCCCCCCCCACTGCCTTCCCGATGCCTGGAAGTGCCATGTGGTGGAGGCAGGGCAAAATGGCTGTCTGGGCCCCAAAGCTGTTTGAGGAAGCATGACCTGGCCCCCAGCTTTAAAAGGTTGAGAACTCCTGGAGTAGACCATACTGCCAATGACTCCATGTCAGGCGGCAGTTAACTAACCTGACAATCCTGAGGGGTGCCAAAGTCCACAGGGAAGGGTACTGGTCCTCAAGTGGATTAAATTCCCCTTGAATCCATTATCATGGAGGGAAATACTTAGGAGGCTTAGGTTCAATTCCTCTCTTGGCCATGGTAAATCAGGGTGTGAGGGTGTCAGTAATAAAATCATCCCTTAAATATCTCACATATCTTGAAAACCCTGTTAGGGCTGCTCAAGGGGAATCAACTTGATGACACATAATACCCACCCCACACATTTCATACTACAGGTGGATACACCACTGGAATTACAAGTAGAGAGGGGAGTTCTCCAGCTATTAACACTTGGATACCTCCACATGCTTCTGGGACCTGCCGATTGCAGCTGTGAGCCATGCTGCCTTCCATCTGTGTTATTTTGGCCTAATTGAATGGAATTGTTTTAAATGGCTTGTGTTGTTTTATAACAATTTTAAGTGATTTTATTGTCTAGAACAGGGTGGCCAAACTATGGCCTGTGGAGCAAACCTAGCCCGTGGCACCATTTCATCAGGTCTGCACTGCCCTTGCTGCTACTGGAAGCAGAGGTAAAGTGTGCCTATGCATGCACAAACACTGCTGTAAATGCACTCGCAGCTGTTGTGTGTTTACAACAGCCACGGATGTGTTTTATGGCAATGTTTGTGCATGTGAGGTGCACTTTACTTCTGCTTCTGGCTGGAGGAACCACATGACCGGCCTGCTCAACCATGTGATCGGCCCATGGCATGAAAAGTTTGTGAACCCCTGGTCTAGAAGACCTTGCTGTGAGATTTCCTGATGTAGGGCTAAAAATGTTTTGTAGAAAAACATTTATATTTATAAATAAATATTTTTCTTTTATATGTTCCTGATATATAAATATAGGGTTATACATCTTTTAATAAATAAGATATATTTCATATACATCAGCCATTTATAGACAACATACACCAGTTTTAGAACAGCAAGATTTCAGCTACATTTGTCCCCCAAAAATGTTACTGCACATATGAAATGCAGGAACACTATAGGCAAACTCCAGACAATGGGGGATGTGCACAATCTCCGGGCTCACTGAGTCTTAATTTACGTCTTCCAATCTGTTATTAAAAATAAAGCTGCAGCCCTTGTAGGTGTACTTTACGACAGCGTATCTGTTATGATGTACATTAACTTAGTGACTAACAAACCTCTGTTTTTAGCCAATGAATGAAATCATAGTAATGATTGCTATACCCCTTGCTGGGAAAATGAACTTTCTGAATCATTTTTATGCCTTCTCTTTTCTTTGTTTTCCCTAGGTGCATCATCGTAGACATCATCGGCATCATTGTCCCCATCATCATCATTTAAGGATTAAGATTAGGAGGAGAAAAAAATATCCTTCACCCCTTCCTTCTCCATGAATCTGTAAACATTTTAAACATTGCATGTGAATAATAATAGCAATGACAATGTGCTGTCAAGTTGAATCTAACGTAAACAAACTACAAAGCTGGGGCAAGTTGGCAGTTAGAGGCCCAGGTAATGCATGATGGATTGAGCACCTGTCTCTGACCCAGCTCCTGCCAATTTAGCAGCTCGAAAGCAAGTTTTCCAGAATCTTGGTATTTTCTAAAGGAAGACAGGGAGGCTGAAGTAACGATGCTATTAAGGAGTCCAAAAGGGAATGCAATATGGTGTGCAGAAATGTTTCTGTGTGGTGTCTACAACTGTTACACTCACTTTCTTCCTGGATGCCTTCTTGGAAACTTTCTTCTCTTAGTGCGATACTACTGTCTTTCCTTCCTGTTGAAAATGTACCTGAATCATTTATGTAGTGCCTGAACAAAGAGCCTAGATGCAGATTGCACACAGAATAGGTGTGCTTGCCTCAACTCTTAATTCAGGGTAACCACTGTAAGTAAAATTGAAAGAAATTATTCCAATAACAGAAAGAGTGGTTAGGGCTGCTACAGCTGGTGTATTGAATATTCAGAACTACCTAATGGCCCTTCTGTTAGCTAAAGAACATGGTCTATTTATGAGTCCATGTTTGCTTTTCTCTGCAGAATATCAGCTTGCTATACCAAACCCCAGTGGGGTTTGGACGACCTTTGGAGTAGGGTCATGACCTGAAACCACAAACTGATTCAAAATGTTTATTTTAGTCTCACTGCAAGGGAAAGGCTTCATTGAGCAAGCACAATAATGATTTTTAAGATAACAAAAGAACCACCACAGATTGTGGTTGCACCACAAATGTACATATTTTGTGAAAGCCTCTCAGAATGTACCTCTTCTCCCACTTTCTCAGAAAGCCGCGCTACCAAACTGAAATAAACAGTGCACAAGCTGTTCTGATATGTCTTTCAGCGGTACTGCCAACTGAGATGATATACAGAGTGAGGAAGAAAAGCGGGAGGATGTGTTACCTTAAGAACAAAATCCCAACCCTTTCTCCCAGATAAAGCATGTGCAGAATACCCAGGCGGTGGGTAGGGGATAGCGACAGACTAGGAGTCAAAGAAGATGGGTTCAAATCCCTTCTTTGCCATGAGGTATGAAACTGGTAAAATCACTCCTTAAATATTTTACCTTGAAAACTCTATGAGGGGCACTTTAATTCAGTTCCACCTTGATGGAACATAAACTAACCAACTAACATTGGCAAAATTTGTACATACAGTAAAAACCACTACTTACATAAAAAGTCTGTTCCGTAGGCTTTTATGTAAATCAATTTTTTACTTAACTCAAAGCAAACTCATAGGAAAAATGATTTTTTTACTTAACTCGAAACAAACACATAGGAAAATGATATTTATGTAAATCGAAGCAACCCCATAGGAAAAATGGTTTTTTTATGTAACTCGAAGCAAACCCATAGGACATTGTGTTATGTAAATCAGGACATTTATGTAAATCAGAACATGGTTTTAGTGCAAAAATAATTATGTGAGTTGAATTTTATGCATCTCGAGGCATATGTAAGTCAGGGTTTTACTGTATTTCCTAATGTTGTATTTATTTTGTGCAAAGTCATTTCTAGTGATATTCCCAAGGAGGACTGTAACCTGAGCTGAGTCTATTTATTTATTTATCACCCCACATTTGTAGAATAAATGCTTGGGGACCTGGTATAAAAATGGAATCAGGACTTACCAGGTTGTAGCGTCTGCAGTTTTGAGTTGATGATGTTGTCAGATAGATCCTTACTCCAACTTTCCTGCTCCCATTGAATTTCACTGTAATCCAAGAGTAAGTTGTTGAGAGAAGGAATTTTCACCATGTCTACTGTTGTGAGTGATCCTAGTTGCAAAATAAGGCATTTTGTGGTGGCTTGGTCCTAAGTGGGCAGTTAAGATCATTAGCTTTATAAAAGTCCTGATTCTAGGGGAGATAAAAGCTACAGGAACAAAGTACAGTAGTTGGCTGTGAGAGAAAATATTTGTGGGAGGGGGTGGAATCTTGAGACTTGTATATTTTCATATTATTCATTCATGTATATTGAATTTTATATTGTATCTTTTGTATTATGGATGGTTGTTTTATGTTCACTACCTTGGGTGGCCTCCTGGCCAGAAGGGCGGTATACATGTCTAATAAATTATTAATAATATCTGCTCCTTTAAAAGCACCCTTCTTTTCCATTTCCATACATTCTTTTTTGCAAGTGTTCTCACAGCACTCCAGTCAAAGCCTAGCATGTTAAGCACTGCATTGCCCTCTGTTCTCTCATTCCCTCCAAAAAAACTGCCATCTGATTGAAATAATTTGCAAATAATGCTATGTATTGCTATCGTTGGGATATATATTGGTGGAAGAGGAGAGGGGAGAGGGGAATCAATTTTACTACCAGCATTTTTGGAAGGCAGATACAGAGAACAGCATACAACACATCTCAAGGCAGATAGGAATAATATGTAGGTAAAATAACAAATATATAATTAAAATGTGGTTGATTGGATACAAACTTTAGTATGTGCAAGCAGGCTGTTTTAAGAGGATTTCCATATCCTCAGTCCTTCAGCAGATTGTCTGGATAGCTCTGTGGGTTGGGTCTCTGGTTTCAGAGCCTAGAGGGTGGGTTCAGTTTCCCAACATGCAGCCCTGGGCAAACTACACAATCCCAGGATGTCCTCAACAGAAGTGAATAGCAAACCACTTCTGAGTACTCTCTACACAGAAAACCCTAGAAAGAGATGCCAGAAGTAAAAGTTGACTTGACGCCTCATCATCATTCTAATTGTCATCATCAATCCCTTGACAGATTTTCACGCCAACTAATCAGTCATTGTGGTGTATTGGATAGAATGATAGACTAAAACTAAAGCCTGAGTTCAAATCCCCATTCAGTCATGGAAGCTCATATTGGGGGTGTGGAGCTGGTAAAACCACACCTTAAATACAGTACAGTATCTCACTTACCTTGAAAGCCCTGTTAGGGTTCTATAAGTCATTTCTGACATGGAGGCAACATAATATATAAAAATGCAACATGGTGGTTTGGGAGATCCTGCTGAATGCAGTAAACTATAATGTGGGGGGGAAAGTAAGAGAAGAAATCCCTCTAAAATCAAGCAGAACCACCTTCTCTTAGCAGAATCCTTGTATTCAAACAGAGTAATTCCTGAATTTAATCCTGAAACTCATCTTCAAGTTGTACTGAATCTAAATAATAATAATTTCATGTCAGAAATTAAATAATAAAGCAGCTCCCCGGTGGTTCTGTGGGTAAAAGCACTGTGCTTGGAGACCAGAAGGATAGGGTTCAATTCCCCAAGAGCAGCACGATGGGGGAAATGAAAGGAGCCTCATTTGGGTGCCCCCTGAAAAAAGTCCTTTCAACCCAGAGTAATCTCTGACACAAAAACACACACACACTGAATCTAAAGCTGCCATCCTATATGTAATTGCTTGTGAGCAAATTTTGCTGCAACCTGAAGGAATTTCTGTATGGAGATGATGACGGCCATGTTGCAAATTTGTTAACTGAGTCTGAAGCTCCATTGGCGTCATTGGGCAGCATTCTGGCCAGCTCATCTAGTCGTGTAGATTTGAGCATGTGGGACCTTAGGTGTAACTAGAATATAATCAGAGGTCAGAATAGTTTCTTTTCTAGCTAGAAGTCCCAGACCCCTCCTCACCCCCAGCCATTGGAAATTATAGTATTATTCCAAAAAAGTAAAAATGCTAAGTTTTGGTTATCAATGTAGTCACATTTCTGAAAGCAATTTCCATTGAGATCAATAGGTTGACTTGCAAGTAAACTTACAATTGGGATGGTTAAGGATTATAACCCAATAACTATATAAATAAAAGAGGGATGAAATACATTAAATATATATTTAATATATTAAGTTAAATACTACTTATATTTTTCATTTAGTAAATCAACATCTACACTTACATATTAGGAGAAATGCTCAAGTTTTTCCATGTGTAGGTTTGTCACATAAACTTTGATTTTGTTTCTTGAAGCCAGATATTACAACTGTAGGTTATTTGAGGACTGCAGTGGCTCAAGTGGCTAAGATGCTGACTGGGAGGCGGAAGGTCAGCAGTTCGATTCCCGAGTACTGCAGGACGGAATGAGCTCCCGTCTTTGTCCCAGCTCCTGCCAACCTAGCAGTCTGAAAGCAAGAAATTGCAAGTAGATAAATAGGGACCACTTCGGTGGGAAGGTAAACAGCGTTCTGTGTGCTCCGGTGTTTAGTCATGCCTGCCACATGACCACGGATATGTCTGCAGAAGTAGGCAGCACTGGCTCTTCGGCTTTGAAACAGAGATGAGCACTGAACCCTAGAGTCGGATACAACTGGCTTTCGAGCAAGGGAAACCTTTACCTTTACCTAGGTTATTTGAACTCCCCAAACTTAGTAACTTTGCTGTTTAATTAATCAGGGCTGTCATATAGCCACTTGATACCAACTGCTACTTTGAGTAGCATAGATATGCATATTCCGCTCCTTCTGTGTGTTTGTTCGGAGGTGGCAGCATGTACTTTAGAGTAGCTAGCATCGATTGTGCTAGCAGTAATGGTCCCCATCAAATGGCAAAGAACTGGCTGGCACTCCAGTAGTCATCACCATTACTAAGAAGGAAATTTATGGATTACGTGGAACCTAGATGTTAAGAAAAGTATATAAAAACATTCACATGAGACTAGACATTCTAGCATGAAACTACTAGCAGTACAACAGTAATATATCCAATGATAACACTTAGTTCAGAGAATTACATGAATTATCTACTGTTGAGAAAGCATGAAATCCTGGCCTCATCACAAAGTTTCCTTTGACCTCAGAAGGGGTCATGATTTCAATCCTCCCCTCTTGCCCCTTCTGTCTTTTAAGGAACAAGGCATATTTTTAGAGGATTAATTGTGTAATCTGCATGGCTGCTGGGCTTTTGGCTTCTTGATCTTATTCCACCAGCTTGGCTCCCATTTGTGAATTTCAAATCCCAAAGGTTTGGTTACCTCTCAGTTTACTACAGGATTTTTTAAAAAATGTGACTCAGGCCCAGGAGACAGGTCTATCTGTCAATGTGCATATTTGAGTTTCCAAAAAAACTAGTCCCTCTTTAAAAGACCATCCCAATACCTCCCATTCAACAGACTTACACTCTATTATTTATCAGTGGACTGCGCTGGCTCAGTGGTTAAGAAGTTTGCCTTATTAGCTGAAAGGTAGGCAAGTCAGCAGTTCAAGACGCGAGTACTACATGACGGAATGAGCACCCATCTCTGTCCCAGCTCCTGCCAAGCTAGCAGTAAAAAAGCAAGAAATTGCAAATAGATAAATAGGGACCACTTCAGTGGGAAATGATCTTAGGGACATGAAAGGAGCCTCATTCAGGTGTCCCCTGAGCAGTGTTCCTCCAGCAAAAATCCTTTCAACCCAGAAAGCACCTTTGTGTGCTTCTGACATGATAAAAAACTATCAGTTATTTTAAACTATATAGATAGAAAATACACTGCTCTGTCACTATGACCTAAGTGCAGAGTATTGGTCAATGGTCTACGACGTTATCTGTAAACTTGCTGGATGAATAGATCTGTGGTTCTCAACCAGCAATTCATGTACCACAAGTGGAACACAGAAATCATTCAAATCCAATAGAGGGTTTCATTGTCGTTATTAAGAACTAGCAAGGGTTGCCCGGCGTTGCCGGGCTTTCCCCCCCGTGTGTTTTAATAAAAAATGAACCAATTTTATTTTTGCAATAGTTTTACATTGTGTTGGAAGGTTAAATTGTGTTAAGTTTTTTAAAAAATTGCTTAGTCTGTAATTTTAATTTTTTAAATGTTTATTTATGTAAAAAATTTTTGGCTTGGCTGTTATTAACTGTGATCTGCTTTTTTGGGGTTTTTTTGAGGATTAATAAAAGAAGAAAGTATGATATAATTTTTTCAAATTGTTTTATGTAAGCTAATAATGTTTTAGTTTTTTGAATTTTTTTAATTAGTTGTACCATAGGTAATAATTTAAATAATTTTAAAGTAAATGTTTTTTACATTCAATGTTTTTAAAATGTGTTTAGATGTTTTGAGTTTAAATTTGAGTTATAACTCAGCACAGGATTTTTAAAAGTTTCTATTGTATTTTATTGACATATATTTGTGATTTGTGTTAAAGTGTGTTTAGTGTAATTTTTTTTACTTGTTTTTATTGGTGTGGCCTTTTGTGTAAAATTGTGAATTTGTGTTATGTTTTTGATTTGTTTTTACTCTTCTGGCCTTTTGTTTGGGGCTGTTGTGTGTTTTTGAATTGTTTTTACTATTGTGGCCAGCAGGTGGTGCTGGTAGGGGTTATTGTATTTTGATTTTCTTTTCTCTCCTGGCCTCTGGGTGGAGCTTCTTCTGGTAAGTAGTGTCTTTCTTTATTCATTTCTTTTCCAGTCCTGGTTGAGGTAGCACCTGTTTTGGTAAGTTTGTTTGTTTTCTTTCCTTTGTGTGTGTGTGTGGGCGGGGGGGGGGAGGGGGGTTGGAGTTTGTGTTTTTTGTCTGTTTGTTTTGTTTTTTATTGTGTCTTTGTTTACTTCGTATTGTTTTTGGTGTTTTTGTTTTTGTGTATTTTTGGATGTGTTTGAGTGTTTTTAGTAATTTTTAAAAAATTATTTATTTGGTGGTGGGGAAGGTACGTGGTCATTGGGGGTTAGGAAGGGTGGGCTAGATGGTGGGGAGGGGGCATGGTCATTGGGGTTAGGAAGGGTGGGCTAGGTGGTGGGGAGGGGGGCATGGTCATTGGGGTTAGGAAGGGTGGGCTAGGTGGTGGGGAGGGGGGAATGGTCATTGGGGTTAGGAAGGGTGGGCTAGGTGGTGGGGAGGGGGCATGGTCGTTGGGGTTAGGAAGGGTGGGCTAGGTGGTGGGGAGGGGGGAATGGTCATTGGGGTTAGGAAGGGTGGGCTAGGTGGTGGGGAGGGGGCATGGTCATTGGGGTTAGGAAGGGTGGGCTAGGTGGTGGGGAGGGGGCATGGTCGTTGGGGTTAGGAAGGGTGGGCTAGGTGGTGGGGAGTGGGGCATGGTCGTTGGGGTTAGGAAGGGTGGGCTAGGTGGTGGGGAGGGGGCATGGTCGTTGGGGTTAGGAAGGGTGGGCTAGGTGGTGGGGAGGGGGGAATGGTCATTGGGGTTAGGAAGGGTGGGCTAGGTGGTGGGGAGGGGGCATGGTCGTTGGGGTTAGGAAGGGTGGGCTAGGTGGTGGGGAGGGGGGAATGGTCTTTGGGGTTAGGAAGGGTGGGCTAGGTGGTGGGGAGGGGGCATGGTCGTTAGGGTTAGGAAGGGTGGGCTAGGTGGTGGGGAGGGGGACTTTAGTGTGTTATGGTGCTTTGTGTGGAGACGTGAAAGTAGATCGGGTTTCCCCTTTAATATCAGTGTGTGAGCGGATCGATTCCCTCCCCCCTCCTTAAAACAACTCCGTTTTTAAAGAGAAGAAAAGACGGAGTTGTTTTAAGGAGGGGGTGGGAATCGATCCCGTCTCCCTGGTGTCCTGAGTCCAGAAGGGTTTGGGAAACATTCCCCTTTTGTTCCCACAAACCTCCCAACCCTGGGGGAGACAGGGAAGAGGGGGATCGCAACCCCCACCCACTGATATTAAAGGGGAAACTCCAGTCGGGACCTTCAGGCGCCGCGGGTGAGGGAAAGAAAGGCAGCAGGTGTTTGCTTGGCTGTGAGTTGTTTTTCTTTTTAATTTTTTGGGCGCCGGTTTCCTCAGCGTTCTGCGCGGGCGCGCAGGACACTGGGGCTTGTAGTAATGGGTTGGTGCTTTCTGTTTGTGCTGCGTTTTTTTAAAATGCTTTTCTTTTGATTGGCTGCGGCGCGTTTCCGAACGCTGCCCCGTGCGAGAGCCTCTCAGCCTGATTGGCTCTGGCGCGGCGCAAGGAATGTTGGGAAGTGAAGTTGTTTCCCTTTCTTCGCGTTTGTGGGGCTGTTGCCCCACTGCCGGTTTTCTCAATCTTTCGTTGACCTGCGTACCCAGATCGGCCGTGTGCACGAAGGGTGAGTGCAGGCAAGTAGGGCGAGGCATAGCAACCTATAGCCAGTTCCAACGGTTAACCCTTGGATTTATAGGTTAAGATTTACTCTTCTTAAAAGCCCATGTTCTCTTCAACTGTGCCATGCCAACTCTTGCTAACCCTACTAACCATTGATTGCCCATCTCTGATTATCCATTTCTGAATTTTTATTCTCACTGTATGTGCTTAATCAGAAAAATTCTGAATTTCAGAGGGGAAATCCTTAAAACTCAATAAAAATGACAAATATAGCAACAGAAAACTTAACAACATGTACATGTTCTTCTTGAAGGCAGGGGAAAGATTATTTTTTTGTTTCTCTTTTTTGTTTCATGCCATCATGTCAGTTTCATCTTGCTGCTACCTTTACCAGGGACAGAGTGTTTGTCAGGATGTAAAATATGAAAGGTGGAGAATATGTAAAAGAGATAGTGAAAACAAGCCATTTTCCAAGTCAAACAAGCAGCAGAGTGGTGGAAATGCCTCTGCTGAGTTTCAGGTATGCTCATGAAATAGCACCGGTGAAAACACTGATAATTAGAAAAACATTCCTTCTCAACATTAAATTGTATATAGTGGCCTCTAGTGGCCATGTCTAGTAATGTGCCTTGGAAATAATTACAGTAAAGCCCCGACTTACAAATGCCTCGAGTCACATAAAATTCGACTTACATAATGATTTTATGCTAAAACCATGTCCCTATTTACACGATTTCCTATGGGTTTGCTTCGATTTACATACAAAAATATTTTTTCTATGGGTTTGCTTCGAGTTAGGTAAAAATATAATTTTTCCTAAGGGTTTGTTTCGAGTTACAAAAAATTCAATTTAAGCAAAAGCCTACAGAACAGTCTTTTTTTGTAAGTAGGGGTTTTACTGTTTTGTTTTTGTTGTTGTTCAGTCGCACAGTTGATTCCGACCCTTTGCGACCCTATGGACCGTTGCTCACCAGGTACCTCTGTCTTCCACCATTCTACTCAGCCCGCCCAGCTTTGTGCTAATTGCATCTACAATATACAGTGTGTGTGTGTGTGTGTGTGTGTGTGTGTGTGTGTGTGTGTGTGTGTGTGTGTGTGTGTGCATGCCAAAATGGAAACTTGCACTCTCAGTTATCAAAGCATATGCTGCTACATCTCTGACAACCTATATAAAATAATAATTTCAGCAACCAGACCAGATCCTCAACCTGCGGCCCATGGGCTGGATGCAGCTCACAGCACCATTTCATGTGCTGCCGCCGCCCGCCCACCCACCCCACCTCCACTACACAAGGAAGTGCCATGTGGTGGAGGAAGGGCAAAATGGCCTTCCGGCCCCCGAAGCTGTCTGAGGAAGTGTGACCTGGCCCCTGGCTTAAAAAAGTTGAGCTCCTGAACTAGACAGTTAATAGTAAAAGCACAAACATATGCATGTTTCCTCAAAAAATAACTCTCACTCTGTCCCATGTGATTTACTTCCAGGCAGTAAGATTCCATCTTAAAATATCTGTAATTTATTTAGATTTTTTCTATACTACCTTCCAATTCAAAATACCAGGGGCAATTTGAGCTACAACTAATTGAAACATGGATGGAAACAGCAAAAGTGTGCTAGAAATGACCACAGGATACAGAATCAATAGTAAATCATGTACTAGAGCATACATCAGATATGGACAAAGTTCAGATCTATATTGAATCCTGATTCATGTTCACTCATAACAATATATTATATTATAATGCTACAGGAATCTTCATGCATAGAATTATCATCTTAATGATACAAAATTAATTCAATGTGATGTTAATAAAACAAAGAAAACCCAAAGACATATGGGAGGACAAGATTAAGTGGTTCTGTACTGTGTAATGTAAGCATTAGTAAGAAAATATGGCTAATTAAAGCATAAATCAGCTTTTCAAATTATCTTTTCTAGTGATAACCAGAAAGGGTAATTGGTGATTTTAGCAAAATAATTATGGGATTAAAGCCTTCACTTCAGTCTGTTAGAACAAATAGGAGAAAGAGTTGGTTTTGGGAATAACGTATTAGGATTGGCAAAAGGGACTGTGGTGGCTTGGTGGTTAAGATGACTGGAAGGTTGGTAGGTCAGCAGTTCAAGACCCAAGTGCTGCAGGATGGTTTGAGCTCCCATTTCTGTCCCAGCTCCTGCCAACATAGCAGTTCAAAAGCAAGAAATTGCAAGTAGATAAATAGGTACTGCTTTGGCAGGAAAGATAACAGCATTCCGTGCACTCCGGTGTCGAGTCATGTCCACATGCAGACAGCGCTGGCTCTTTGACTGTAAACAGAGATGAGCACTGAACCCTAGAGTTGGATACGACTGGCTTTTGAGCAAAGGCAACCTTTGCCTTTACCTATTATGATTGGCAGTGCAGTCCTGTTGCACACTTACTCAGAAGACTGTTCCACAGACCTCCATTCTTGATCTTCCTCTAGTCCTGCTGCTTTCAACATTTCCTAGCATTACTGTTAACAACAACAACAACAACAACAACAACAGTTTTTCCAGCCAGTCTTGTCCTCTCATGATGGGCGCAAAGTGTGTAATGTGAGGAAACATAGTTTCTTAAAGATGATGGGGCTCACCATTGCCTCCAGCCCCTGATGTACTCAAGGGTGGGGTGGGCTGGCCAGGTGGGTGGGTGGGTAAGCAGTCCTCCTCTCTCCTCCCCACCTGTGACCCCTTCGTACAAGCGGTCACCTCTGGAAGCAAAGCAGCCCTGCCGGACAAAATGGGGGCAGCCCCCTCTCTTACCCAGAGGGAGGAAGCCCTGGTTCTGTGCCAGACCTTCCCCTGGGCACATGGAGCCCCTCCATGGGCATCGCCGGTTGCCCACGGTTTTCTGAATTGGCTCTTCGTGGGTTTTTTAACGATGCCCGGCTAGACAGAGAAAAGCCTGAGGAGGGGGGGGGCGGGCGGTGTTCGTCTCGGGACAGAAGGGGAGGGTAGCCGCCAGCGAGGGTTGCCTCCCGTGCCCTATAGCGGTGGCTGGGGTGGGGAAAGGGAAGAGGGATCGGCCCCGGCAGGGGGCGCTGGAGGACCGGCTTGGAATTGGAGGCTGAGCAGGGCTTGGTGGAAGTGGTACCAAGCAATGACACGTCTATACTGCCCTTCGTGCCCTCTCTGGGCGGCTCACAAGTTAATTAGTATTTTGCCCCCAACATAGTAAAGGTAAAGGACGCCCTTGCTCGAAAGCCCGTCGTATCCGACTCTAGGGTTCAGTGTTCATCTCTGTTTATAGCCAAAGAGGCAGAGCCAGCGCTGTCTGCGTTTGCAGACGTTTCGGTGGTCATGGGGCAAGCATGCATGCCTCGACACCAGAGTGCACGGCACGCTGCTTACCTTCCCACCGAAGTGGCCCCTATTTATCGGCTTGCAATGTCTTGCTTTCGAACTGATAGGTTGTCAGGAGCTGGGACAGGGACGGGAGCTCAGTCCGTCATGCAGTACCCGGGAATCAAACTCCGACCTTCCAGTCAGCGAGTTCAGGGTCTTAACCACTTGCGCCACCGTGGCCCGGATTCTGGGGGGGGGGGGGATTGGGGGGGATATTTTTCAGGAGGAGCAAAAATGACACACACACAATCCTGGGGCTGGGGGGGGGGGCTGTTAGCTGGGGGGGGGTTAATCTCCCCTGGCCACCCTCTGGCTACGCCCCTTGTCCCGCCCCCAAGATGCTGGCTACTTATTGACCGATTTCGGAAGGATGGGAGGCTGAGTCAACCTCCCTGTCAGGATCGAACTCACAACCTTCGGCCTGCAGTACAGCAGTTGAAACACTGCGCCACCGGGCAGGCCAAACAGAAGCTGTGCAAGCACGCCAGCATTGTGGACAGCCTCCGGGTTGGAAGGCGTGGTAATAATGCGGCACCTCTGAGCAAAGGCCCCCTTCCCGCCGATCCTCGTGGGTGTGCAGACGGAGGGGTTGCACGCTTGGTTTGGATGGGGAGCCGAGGCGCATGCGTTGAGTTTTTCCTCCCTCCCGGCCCTTTTGGTGGGTGGGCCGAAAGCAACTGATTTGTCTAGGGCAGGGGTGACCAAACTATGGCCCATATCTGGCCCCCAACACCAATTCATCTGGCTGACGCTGCCCTTGCCGCTCCTGGAAGAGGAAGTAAACCGCGCCCAAAACCGCGCCCATGCTGGCACGTTTTACTTCCACTTCCAGGAGCAGCAAAGGCAGCACAGGTTGGATGAATTGGTGTCAGGGGCCGGATTCGGCCCATGGGCCGTAGTTTAAACACCCCTTGTTTAAGCAGAGAAAATGGCAGCCTAAAAATCTATCTCATCTTGTTGCAAAACTGATTGCAAAGCATGTTTTACTTCCGCTTCCAGTGAGAGGAACCATGTGACCTGCCCATGGACAGAAAAGTTTGGGCACCCCATTCTAGGGCTCCATGTGCCCCGTTGGAAGGCTCAGGTTCCTTGTCCCTTCCCTCCCACACCCTCTTCAGAGCTCACCCTGCCCAGAAGACGCAAAGTGGGATCCTGAGCGGGATCTATTCTCGGTCATCCCAGAGTGCAGGACGTGTAATAATGGGCTCAAACTAAAGGAAGCCAGTTAATAATAATTTCTTGTCAGAAAGGATTTTTGCGGAGGAAACTGCTCAGGGAACACCCAAATGAGGCTCCTTTCATGTCCCCAAGAGCTGGGACAGAGACAGGTGCTCAATCTGTCATGCAATACCCAGGTCTCGATCTGCTGACTTGCCAGTCTTCCAGCTAACAAAGTGAGCTTCTTAACCACTGAGCCACCGCAGCCCCGAGGAAGCCAGATATAGGTGGAATACCAAGAAAAACCTCTTAATGGTTAGAGCAGTATTTCAGTGGAACCAACTGCCTTGAGAGGGATTGAGTGCTCTGACAGTGGAAACATTCAAGAGAGAATTGGGCAACCACCTGTTATATTTAATTTGATTCAGATTCCTCCATTAACAGGGGGTTGGACGCATGGCCTAAAAGGCCCCTTCCAATTCACTGATTCTATGATTATATGACCTGGATGGGGCTGGATTCTCATCCAGAACTGTGCTTATAAATCCTCATTTGACTCTGCCCTCTGTTTCTACAGTTTATAATGACCTGAACTATAGACCTGAACATCCGAAAGCTTACCATGTGAGGGAATTGATAAAAAAAATATTCATGAAATTATAATAATTTTGTGTAAGATATTACTCTGAGCTGAAAGGATTTTTTTTAAAGGAGATGCCCGAATGCATTCGGCATCCCCTAAAAATCTTTTCAGCCCAGAGTAATTTCTGACACAAAATTATTATAATTTCATTATAAACTATGTCATCAAATGTCTGTTCTTTCATGGGCCAGAGAAGGTCAACTATTAGAAGGAGTCCAGAACCAGATCCTGGCCCTTTGCTGAGAACAGCTGCTTCTCCATTGCCTTCTTCAGCTTCTAAATATATTTAAACCCTGGAGTTATAGATGTTCTAAGAGAGTTTCTTGAATTTACCCCACCTCTGAAATTTCTTGTGCAAAAATTCTATGAAGCCAATGTGAAATGTGGGTTGTCCTGAATGGCATGGCAAAATTGACTTTACTTTGCATTTTAAAGCAATAGATGAAATGTGCCTAAGATTCTGGTCCTCTAGCCATCGGACAGTCCTTTATCAATTCCCAGACAAACAACCAAAGCTCAAATGTTGGCTGAAATGTGGAGTGCAAACCAAGGTGGAGAACAAATGGCTGGATAAAGTAGCAGTCACAAGGAACTGTCTGTGGGGTTTCATCACTCCATGATTGGTATCACAACAGAGACATGAGCCCACAATAGTTGGTGAAGTGGAAGGTACAGCACAGATGGGCAGAGCCAGGGTGAGAGGCAAAGCCAGGGGCAAAAATATTTGCACAGGCACAGGGGAAAAATATTTGCACAGACAGGTAGACAGTCACACAGACACAGGAGGGGGCATAAACGGGGCCCTACTCCTCTGACTCTGGTAAGGAAGATGATGATGCAGGTGGCCTGAACCTGAGGTGAGGCAATACCCTCTTTGTTTTAATGGATAAGCCTCCACTGTGCCAGCTAGAGCAGGGGTGGCTAAACTATGGACCATGGACCAGACCTAGCCCACGCACCATTTCATGTGGCCCACCACCACCCTCACCACTATCGGAAGCATTTATGACAGCTGTAAAGTACACCCCTGCTTGCCATAAATGCTGCTGTAAATGCACCCGTGGCTGTCATAAATGTGTTTACAATAGCCAGAGACATGTTTTATGGCAGCATTTTACGGCTGGAGGAGGCATGTGACCGGCCCACTCAGCTGTCCAGGGGGCATGGCCTGGCCCATGGCACAAAAAGTTTGGCCACCCCTGAGCTAGAGGATCTTTCTGATGAAGCTTCTGCAACATTTGTTGCTACCAACTGAGATCTCATCAATGTATATGTGGGAGTGGGATGTATACATATTTTTGTCCCAATACATTACTATATCTTTGTTTAAACTTGATCTCATGTTATTTTAGTACCTCTTTCTTTGAAGCTGGGAAATATGGTAGCTCGGCTGGACACAGTCCTTTTAAAACTGCCCCCTTTCCATACCTCCACTCATGCACATACATACACAGAGCAGACCTGGCCCTGGGAAATGGCCTCCTTGAAGATAGTTTTTACCTTCAAAGTCAGGGATGCCCCCCGCAGATAATATTCCCAGGCCAGTGATAGAAGGAAGAGCTAATCCCTTTGTATCTTCATAGAGACCTTATCTCTCCCAAAGTAAAAAGTGTATCATGTCCAGTCATTACTTCAACCTGCACTACCTTCCAATATTTTATTATCTACACAGGTTGGCTCTTTTCCATGAAGTGAAGAATTGAACTGCTAACCTCTGACTCAATAGGCAGGTACATAAACCACCGAGCTATTTATTTAACCAAAAATGTCTTGCCAGAACTCAAAACTAATTTCTGATAGTCTCCCAAGTGCCTTCATTTTGGCAGTTTCACGTCTGGCCTAGACATGGAAGAAGAATCCCAACTTCAATTACAGCTGGGATATCATTTGAGAAACCAACACCTGAGACAGAGTACTTTCTTAGCTAAGGAGGCATCTATGGTACAGTATTTCTTTAGAGTTTAGAGCTCAATTATTCATAGAGGCTTGAATCCACATTCTATGTGAGGCTGCTTTGAAGACAACATGAAGGCTAGTTATAACCAGTGCCATGGAAGAAATGTTCAACAAACACCTGATGTCAACAATTATAAAGGAGTTATACTGTTTGTCAGTGGCTTGCAACTTAAAATAGCTGAAGGAGCACCTGTATTGATATCCCTAGCAGTGGAACCCTCACCCCATTTAATTGATACCCACATCAGCTTCATTTCAGCACAAAGTTAAAATCTGACTTCTCACAAAAACGTGGTTGGGAGTTTAGCTTGACTAGGCTATTTATTTTCTCTCCCTAGTGCACACTATTTTGAATTGTTTTAATTTATTTTTATTTGCTTAAATGATTGCTCCCTTGTAAGAGAATTCAGTTCTCCAGGAACTCATTTTGGAGACCTTTACTAATTGTTGAACAGAGGTTCCGTAGATATATTTTAAAGTGTTTTCATATGGTAGCTTTTTATTTTACTTGCCTAATTGCTTTTTAAATACTATGATCTATTTTACTTTCAATTTTGTTTAATATGTTGCTTTGACTGTGAGCGGTCTAGAGTCTCTTATGGAGAGAAAGACAGCATATTGCCTGTTACACTTCCAGGCCTTTCTAAAGGTTGCTGTGGCCTTATTATATGCTATTTGTCCACCAAACAGATTTTTAAAAAAATCTGAAAATCTTCAGGAAGGGAAGATACAAAAGGAAATGGGACACATATGATCCTAAGACTCACTGTAGTTGTTCCACCATCTAACCTCCAACTGTACCAGATGTTGGGAAAGCACTCAATGACTTTGGGTATTGAAAAAGAGAGGCTGATGAGCACTATCATTGTACTGATGGCTTTAAGAACAAAGCATCCCTATTTTCAATGCTTGTGGACACATTTGAACTATATAAACAGGAACAGAATCAACTGAGAATCTGGAGTCTGAATACAGAAATACATAAAGGTTCATGTAGTTTTGTCATGAAATACTTTTTCATTCCTGATAAATAAACCGACAGATTATTCAGTTTTTTAAAAGAACATTTCAGCCACCAAAAGAAATATACAGCAACATATGACAATATAGGAATATCAAATGCAATTCAGCAAGTTTGCACAATAGTTGCAGTATTTAGTTGTTTGAAATGCACCATGATCACATATGAAAGAGACCTGTTGATTAAAAAGGATGGAGAATATTTAAAAAGTGTTTACTTTTAGATAAATATATAAATTCATAATATACCATTTAAGCATGTCAAAAAGAAAACCATCCTAAGCACTCTATAGGTGTTTGTAGTTAACCTACAAAATCCAAATGTGTAACTTATGATTGTGAAAGGGCAATGAAGTTATTAGTAGGGGGAGATTTTAGGCAATTAAAGACTACTTCATTCTATCCCACAGCTTGTCCAACTCATGAATTTCGCTGGATGGAAGATGTAGGAGCTCTAGGATGATAGAAGTCTTTAATCCCCAAAAATAACACTGCTGATGTTACCGACAGAGATTTCACTAATTAAAGACTTCTTCCTTTCTGCACCGCCCAAGTCTTCTACACAAAGTAAACAGATTATTGATAAATAAGGACAAAGCTTTAAATTATCAAGAATCTTCTCCTGCTGGTGATGTCATAATCTTCTGCAGGTGCAACTTGTGCAACAGGTTTTTGGTCACTGTGGAGGTGCATGTTGAATGCCTTGAGCTGAACTGACTAGAACACATAACAAGCTGTGAGTGTATGTTTGAATATGTCCCATTCAGAGCAAGATTTCAGACAGATTGTATTTTCAGTCATATATGCATTTAGTTCAGAGATTGGAAAAGTTAAGTTTTTTGGACTCACTAGACACCTTGAACTCATCAGCCCATGGCCAATCATTCTGACCAAAATACATATTGGGAACTGTAGTTTAAAAAAAGCTAACTTGACCTAGTTCTGCTTTAGTTGCAAGTTGAGTTGAAGTTCATTATTTCAAAAGAGTAATACAGAAAATAGCAATACATATTTCTTCTTGAATATACAATTGTTTTCAATCATAATCAACAGGTTATTAGCCTTGCTCACAACATATTTATTTTTCCACACTTAGATTTTAACTGAATATCTTTAAATATTCTTGATATTGGAAAAACTGGGATGGATTTAAACTAAGTCATATGCCAACTAGGCCCATTAAGATCTATGAAACTTAATGCTAATTATTTCAATGGGTCTACTCTAAGACTGAGTCTGGATCCACCCCTAATATTTTCCTATATTACTTCATCACCTGTTGTATACTGCCTTTCATCAACAATGGAAAACTGGGTGAAACGTTATTTACAATACTGGACAGAGGTGAAATTTTATATTCTTCTGCAGTAGCAAGTAAAACAGTATAAAACTGGCAGAGCTTATCCACTTATCATTTGGTTTTCTGCACCCAGACAAACATTTGATTGACATTAGTTCTAGGACAGTGCTTCCCAACCTTTGGTTCTTGGACTTCAATTCCCAGAACCAAAGGTTGGGAAACACTGTCCTAGGGCAGTGATGGTGAACCTTGGCATTCCAGCTGTTCTTCAACTTCAGTTCCCAGAAGCCCTGACCAGCAGGAATGCTGACTTGGGCTTCTGGTAATTGAAGTCCAAGAACACCTAGAGTGCCAAGGTTCACCATTACAGTTCTAGGGTATAAACAATCAGATGCCAAATGGAAGGCAAGTTCTAAACACAGGAATTTGCAGCCTCTACCTCTACATGTTTAGTTCTGAATTCAAATATATTCATTCTACCCAGTATTCCATCACTTTGTCACACATCAGCAGGGTGAATTGGTACAGCCTATGAACTGTTTTACCATGGAGTTTGCTGGATTGACATGTAGAATAGTTCCATCTCACAGATAACACTAGTTTAGTTCACACATGCATGTTCATAACCTATTAAGTAGGTTTGGAAAAGTTAAGTAACAATGTGTGAACTAACCCCAGGGCTATTTTTGAGGTGACTAAATTATCATGAAAATTCTGTGAATGGTATTAAATGTATAAAAACTCATTCATTCATGAAAGTCACCATGGAAGCTGCATTCCTTAACCTTTGCATGAGCAAAGGTGGTTTTTGGCGTCAAAAATTAGCCCTCTAACTATAGGATCCAGAGGTGCACATTTGGATGTCAACGCAAACTATTTTCAGTAGGGAAAACATAAACTTTCATTTGTGAATTCCCATAGGTTATATAAAGGCAATATATGCTTCTGTTTGGATATCTAAATCTACTCACATTTCTCCAGTACTTACATCTGAAATCCCCCATCCTCTGTGTGTATGTATGCACAAAACATGGTACATATGAAAATGCTACAAGACTCTTCTTTGTCATTTTTGAATTGTTTCTTCTGAAAATAAAGCGCAACCCACATCCTAAAGAACTTCCTAATGGAAGTCTCTTCTTGATTTTAATGCATTAGTAGCCAATATGTGACTTCTCTGATGTTTTTGGATTGTTACTTCCATCAGTCTAACAGCATAAAACATAAAAGGGATGTTGTGTAATATCTGGAAAGTCACAGATGGTTCAGCTCTGTTTTAGTTAATTCAGACAAAATATAAAATAGCATCTACTTTCATTTCAGTTCACAAAACAAATAGTTAAGGGCTGAATCCTTCACCCTGGCCAACAATTTTCTGTGAAAGTACAGTACAGTACATGGAATCTGAGACCCTATCCACAAGAGAAAGTGACAATGTCCAGGAAAAGGCTTACCTATTTCTTGGCTATTTATGACAATTGTAAAGAATTAATAAAAAAATAACACATTTTTAATATGCTTACTTAAAAAAACACAAAGAAATGAAGATAAAGTGTCCCTTCAGTTGCTCAAACTTAAACTATGCTACCAATAAAAGGTTTTAAGCAGAACTGTGAAGGTCAGTGCTTTTGGGCTACAGCGCCCCATGCTGCCTGTGCAATTCTTTGGAGTTGTGATCTCAAACCACAGATCTGTACAGCTCTAAGCCTCTGTTCTAGAGTCTGTTTTAGATATTTGGCAATATGGACAGAGAAAAATTATCTTCTTCATTTGCAAGACCTACAGATGCAATGGAAGTGCAAGGCCATGTGAAGTGGAACAAACAGTAACACCTAGTCATATCTGTATATGTTTTCACATGCAAATAGTTTTCTGTGAGTACTGTGTGTGAATGATCAAGAATACAAGTGCACTATATAAAATGGTTACTTCTGATATCATGCCCTTACTTACATTTTGACACAAGTTTTAGTCGTTACCTTTTCTGCCATCTCTATCAAAAAAGATGTGAATCTGAAGGAAATACCAGAAGAGGAATTCATAGTTCAGCCCCCTGCTTCCAAGACTTATGGATCTTGTTATTTCTCAAAATACGGAGATAAGGGAATGTAATGTTGAAAAAGTCTATATAAGTGTTGCTGCCTGGATTATAATTGCCTCATTTATTCCTCAAGGTTGCCAACTACATGGAGTATCATAGAAGAAACACATCTCTCCATTGATGGAGCCGGACATAACTTGAGTAAAAGTAGTGCATAACATCTGAGAGCTGCCACACCTATTTATCTCTTCTATGAGGTTTGTCCTTAGAAGCACTGAAAAAAGGCACTCTGCAGAAACTCAAGAGGCACACTCTGCTTTATGCATTCACGGGTTTTAAATTTTGGCACAAGTAATGTTAGGGCTCAACCCAGATTCAAAACCAACCCTGCAGGGGAGGCATCCTTCTTCTTTCAGCAGGGGCAAAGCTCCAGACTTTCATTTTAAAGCCCTCCCACTGCCTTGACTACTGCTCTACACTCCCTGGGCTTCAACAAAACCAAGCTGCCACAGGACAACTTCCAACCCTTTCCCAGGGCCCCTATAAAATTATTTCTCAGTCCCACTGTGCGAGGTCCTTTTGCTGAGACCAAAGTGTCAGGAACTGAACCTGTGACCTGTATGCAAAGTACCAGAAACAGCTATGCCTGGGACTCTCCTGACCTGCCATGGGAATGATAAAGGCTCAGGCACCTTGCATGGCTCCCCTCTTCTTTCGTCTTTTAAGCCCCCCCCCCAAAGCAATCATTTTCAAATCTGCTCTCACACCCACCCCAGAATGGTGGATCCATGCTCCCAAAAACCCTGGCCACTCGGGCCTTCTGGAGAAAAGTGACACGGAAATGAAACCACCAGACAAACAAGTAACAGCCAGAGACTTCGTTCAGGGATCCCATGGACCGCCTAGGGCAGTGATGGTGAACTTTGGCACTCCAGGTGTTCTTGGGCTTCAATTCCCAGAAGCCACTGTGGATCCACACGAATGGGTTTACTGCGATTCATCCAGCCTGTGCCACCCTCGTCACTCCCGGAAGTGGAAGTAAAACGCACCCGTACGCATACCTGTCAAGATGCGGTTGAGAAAATATGGGAAGCACCGCTGCCTCTGATGGGCGTGCATGCACAGAAACCCCCCACGCATGTGCACCTGCGCCTCTGATGGGTGCGCATGTGTAGTAACCCCTTTGCGCATGCACAGAAACCCCTCATACATGTGCACCTCCGCCTTTGATGCACAGTAACTCCCCCTCTGGCCGCTCCAAATTCAGCGGGACAGAGGAGTAAAATACAGGATTTCCTGACCATTACGGGACGCTTGACAGGTATGCGTACGGTTGCATTTTACTTCCGCTTCCGGGAGTGACAAGGGTGGCGTAGGCTGGATGAATCGCAGTAAACCCATTTGTGTGGATCTACGGGAGTTTGGGCTTCTGGGAATTGAAGTCCAAGAACACCTGGAGTGCCAAAGGTTCCCCGTCACTGGAGGGCGCCTCCTCTGTCTTCCAGATAGTGTACACTAAACCAATTCGTGTGGATCCACGGGAGTTTGGGCTTCTGGGAATTGAAGTCCAAGAACACCTGGAGTGCCAAAGGTTCCCCGTCACTGGAGGGCGCCTCCTCTGTCTTCCAGATAGTGTACACTAAACCAATTCGTGTGGATCCACGGGAGTTTGGGCTTCTGGGAATTGAAGTCCAAGAACACCTGGAGTGCCAAAGGTTCCCCATCACTGGAGGGCGCCTCCTCTCTCTCTTCCAGTCCGTCCTTCTGGTGGGCATGGAGGTCGCCAAGTCCCAACAAGGCTCTTGCGCTTTCAATGCTGCCAAGCTTGGCAAACTGAAGAAGGGCGGGACTAGAGGGGGGCACCTTTTTCCTGCCAGGGGCCAAAGGCCCACCTGCAGAAACATTACACACAGCTCCCAGTCAGAACCGGAGTGAGGTGGGGGGGGGGGGTTCCCCCACATTATTCTTCCTCCTCCTCCTCCTACCAGTGGCTCCGCCCGTCCACTAGTGCAGGCCGGCTTCCGGCGGGGGTGCTTCGGCAGGAAGCGCCCCCCTCTCGAGAGGAGCCGCCACCACCACCACCACCCGGGCGGGTATAAAAGATGGTCCTGGGCTCGCTGCGGAGCCGGAAGCCGTACATGAAAGGCATGGTGGAGGCGAAGAGGAGCACGAGGGCGACGCCGAGGAAGATGGAGCCCGTCAGCCACTCCATCCAGGCGAAGCCGAAGAGGGCCATGGCCAACACCAGGAAGACGAAGCACACGCAGCCGGCCTTCTCGCGGCACTTGGCCACGCAGCCCTCGGGGGTGGTGGGGGACCCGCCGCCGCCGCCGCCCCCTCCCTCCTCGGCGCACCGGCCGCCGCCTTCCTCCGGGGGGTGCCCGAAGGTGACGGTGGCCGAGCTGGGCGTGGCGCCCCCCTCCTCGTGGCTGGCGCTGGGCGGCGAGGGCGAGCGAGAGGGGCGGCGGCCCGCCGAGGGCGGCAGCAGGAGCAGGCGCTGCGGGTGGAGGTCGCGCAGCAGAGGCGCCCAGCCGCGCAGCTGCAGCAGGATGGCCTCCACCAGGCGCGTGTTGACGGGCAGGCTGTGCGGGAGGCCGTCCGGGAGGGCCGTGCGGTGGCGGCACACCGGGCACGTCACGGAGGAGGAGGAGGAGATGGTCACGCTGCAGGAGGGGGGGCTGTTGGGGGCCCCCGCGCGGGTCACGGTGCCGCAGGGGCTGTGGCTGCTGCTGCTGCGCAGGTGGAGCTGGTGGAGGCACTCGAGGCAGAAGGTGTGCAGGCACTCGAGCAGCTTGGGCGCGTGGCGCTCCAGGTCGAAGAGGTTGTAGCAGATGCGGCACTCGTACTCCTCCGAGCTCAGCTCCGCCGCCGCCAAGGAGGAGGAGGAGGAAGGGGGGGCGCCCTTGGCCGGCTTGGCCTCGGCAGGCGGCCGGGCGTCCCCCTCCGGGAGATGATGATGATCTGGGGCGCTTCTTTCCTCGCCGCTCGGCTCTTCTTCCTCCGCCTTGGCCATCCTCGCATAATCCCCGGGGTGGGGCCCCCGCCCGGCCTCCACTTCTTGCACTTTCAAGGGATTGGGGAGGGGGGAGGAGGCTCCCCCCCCTTCTCTCTCTCTCGCTGTTTTAGTACATTACTAGGTCAGTCAAGCTGATGCTGCGTCTTCTCTGGACTGTGGATCCCTCCCTCCGATCCTATCGCAGCTCCTATTCCTCCCTTGTCTGCTCTCTCTCTCCTCGGGGGTGGCGCCCCGCCCTTTCCCCTGCTTTTTATTCCAGCCGGGGTGACCCGCTGGGTGACGTCACGAGGGTTTCCACTTTTGTGATCCCACCAAGGCGAGCAATCGCCGGCCTCCGACAGCAATAGCACCACCCCACCATCCCTGGGAATAAGTTCATTTCCTTGAGTAAGGGTGGGAGACCGGAAGTGGTGGCCGGGGGGGGGGGCGGTGGTGGGAGACCGGAAGTGGTGGCGAGGGGGGGGAAGCTGGCCGCCGCCCATTTCTGCCAACGGAGCCGGAGCGCAACAGTTGGGATCTTTTTGCACCACCGAATATGCACAATATGCATACAGCTGCTTTATTGGCATGGATGGAGGCACTGTGATTTGCAAAATTTGACATGCCTGTGCAAATAGTAAACAAGGAAAACAGCACTGGAACAGCACACACAAACACACTTCCTGATCTTATGTTGTGGATTTTTTTTATAAAAGGAAGAAAACAGTCTCTTCTAGTTCTAGGACAGGAGTTCTAAACCATTTTAAGCCAGGGGTTGGGTCATGTTCCTTCAGACAGCTTCGGGGACCGGATGGCCATTTAAGCATAGGCTACCTAGGCTGCAGCGTATGGGCCTGCACCACAATGGGGCCCCCCGCACCACGTGATAATATATAGGAATGCTATACGTAAATTTTCTATAATTTAATAATAAACTTTAAACGTTTATTTTTCAGTTTTTAATTGGACAATTGCTGAAAATGCTGTTTTGTAGGTTAATTTTTTAAAAATACTTTCCCTGGTAGGGCATGCACCACAGGTTCAGCCTAGGGGCCCGCAGATCCAAAATACGGCACTGGGCCATTTTGCCCTTCCTCCACCACATGGCACTTCCTGGTGTGTGTGTGAGGCACATGAAATGGAGCTGTGGGCCGCATCCAGCCTGTGGGCCGCAGGTTGAGAATCCCTGTTCTAGGAATAACATCTAAAGCAAGGCTTCATTTTTTTCACCCATTCTGCCTATGTTTGCTAGTAGCATTTGAGAAGTTTTGTTCTGAAGAATATGGTCCCAGAGGCAGGGCAATGTCTTACAGTATTGCACTTAAAACAAGCCAGAAAGGAATTGCTCTTGGATCAGACTGCAGGATGCTGGTCTAAAGAGGGAAGCCCACAAGCAGAACAGAAGAGCAACAACCCTCCCTTTCAGATCATACATCCCAGCAACTGATACACAGAGTGATATGTATGCAATTTTGTGACTTAACTGTTGATCTGCCATGAAGTTCCCTAATCCAAGTTGAAACCTGTCTGAACTGATAGTCATCACTAGTGCTTCCAGTAGTGAATTCTGCAGTTAAACTATGCTGAAGGAAGAAATATTTCCTTTCATCTGTCCCAAATCTGCTGCCACTCAGCTTCATTGGATAACTCCAGATTCTAATAAAGTATTAAGAAGAAAAACATCAATTCTCCACACACCATGTATAATTTTATACATTTTTATTATGCCTTTGTCATTATTCATTCAACTGTTGGCATGGTAATAATCTTGCATGTACTAACACTAGCTATCAGAGGGAGGGTTTTTTACTGTCTATTGAGATAGTCCTTTAGTGAAGTTCTTTTTCCTGCTTGTAAGGCTAGTCCTTTAGTGAAGTTCTTTCCACAAGTGTCATTTTGCCTCTATAAATCTATGGTGAGGCCCCATCTGGAATACTGTGTAGAGTTCTGGTCGCCATACCTCCAGAAGGATATTATGGAGTTGGAAAAAGTGCAGAGGAGGGCAACCAGAATTATTAGGGGACTGGAACACCTTCCTTACCATCTGAGGCTGCAACGGTTAGGCCTCTTCATTCTTGAATGACGGGGTCTAAGAGGTGACCTGATTGAAGTTTATAAAATCATGCACGGTGTGGACAAAGTAGATAAGGAAAAACTGTTTTTCCTATTGCACAACACTAGAACTAGGGGGCGCTCCATGAAACTTTTGGGTACTAGTTTTCAAACAAATAAGAGAAAGTACTTTTTCACCCAGAGGATCACTGGTCTATGAAACTCCCTGCCAGAAGAAGTGGTGACAGCTGTCAGTCTTGACAGCTTTAAGAAAGGATTAGACAAGTTCATGGAGGCCAAGTGTATCAATGGCTATAATTATGGATACCTAAGGACAACCTCCGGGGTTGGAGAGATAGGCAGGATATCTCTCAATGCCATGTCCAGGGAATCCTAAGCAAGTGAAGGCATCTGCTTGGGAATACCCTGAAGCAAATGGTGAGCCTCTGTGTGAGACAGAATGCTGGACTGGATGGGCTGTGGCCTGTTCCAGCAAGGCTGTTCCTCTGTTCTTTTTCCTGCTTGTGGCTTATCCTTTCTTCCCTTCTTTCTCTATCCTTTGTTTCTTCCTGTTGCTTCCAGCTCCATGCAACAGGCATGGAAGAATGTCTCTCCACATGGTAGAAATTCCATTTCCCTCCTTTTATTCTTCTGACTGTAACCACAGGTTGTAACTATAAGTAAAGTTTGCTTTTTCTATTTTAAATGCTTCTAGAGTGATTTTTAGCATACAACATCCTCCTAGGCATTGTGAAAAGGCGAGTGGTTAGGTTTGAGATTTGGGTTACTATCATATTTTTTCCCTGTTGTTGATTTTGCCTTATATTTTGCTAACCTATAAAGCTTTTCACAATATAAACAGCCACAAAATATTGCAACTTCATAGTGAAGTTACTTGAGCCCCATTAAACATTTTGGTTGCCCCTTCCTGGATCTTTTCCTGCTCTATTATTGTTTTCAGGAATAGCAATTAGAATAATGCAGTACTCAAGATGTGGCAACATCATAAAATTATGCATGCACAGTAAGATACTAGCTATTTCCCTTTTCTGATTATGTCCAACACGAAACTCCCAACACTGTCTCACTTCTTTTTTACAAGAGCTACACCTAGGGTCCACATTTTGATTTGATTTGAAATTTAATTTATATACCGCAATTTTCTGCCAAAGGGGCGACTCAATGCGGTTTACAAGTTACAGGTTCCAGCATAAAAATATCACAATAAATATCACAAAAAAATACAGTATATCACAATACAATACAGTAAATTCAATAAATACAAAATATCAAATATGAACATACATATACAGAATATATAATAAGTATGCAATAATAATACAATATAAGCCGGCACAGGCAATCCGACTCCCCCAGCAAACAAATAATGGGGGAAGGAGCTCCATGTCTCGGCTAAGGGCAGAATACAAAATTCAAAATACTAAATGTCCAAGTACAATTCATTAAACAGTTACACCAAAATATAAGGTACAATAAACAAATACAAATATAAATTATACAAAATACCATTAAATACAGTACTGAAATCACAATATCAATTGCATAAACCCTCAGCTCCCTCATGTCTGCAAAAACCCCTTGGCTCCTAAACATCCTTGCCGGAGCCCTATAGCCCCACGCGGGAGAAAAAAACCAGTTCCAGCTGGGCTCCCACCTTCCCCAACCGGGCGGGCCAGGGGAGGGAGCCGAAGATGTTGTTGCAGTCTCAGTGTAGAAATTTTCATTGAACCATCTGCAATGAGACCTCTTAAGATATTCAATGCCAATTCAGATTCTGGTAACATTATTTATTTATTTATTTATAATTCAAATTTCTATGCTGCCCAATCAGGCGAACCCGACTCAAGGTGGCTTACAGCAGATTAAAACATAAAAAACAAAAAACCCTAAATTACCCACCCACCTACCGCCCCCATTCATTTTTTTTAAATGCAATATAAACTGAAATGCATTTTGTGCACTGATATGTCTTGCTGTGAGGTGCCCTTAAGGCTGATGTCTAGAAGTTACCAATTAAATTCTGTGGGATTTAAGTAAATCCCCAATGAATTCCATAAATCATTTCATGGGCTAACAAAAGTAGTGCTTGACATTTTGAAAATAGAACCTCCATAATCCCTAACTACTGGTTATCTTTTAGGTCTGATGAGACTTGTAGGCAGCAAGTTCTGGAAATCCCTCTCCCCCTACTGCTACCCCATATCTATCTCAAATATGCCTAACTCAAACATTGGCTCAGTGTAGAAGATTGCACTAGAGTAGGTCAACTCAATCATTGAGTATTTTGGTGACTCGTCTCTAAGTATTATTGATATAAAAGGGCCTACTCTAGCTGCCATTTAGTTTAGTTTAACCACTGCCCTGATGGCGCAGTGGTTAAACTGCTGTACTGCAAGCAAAAGGTGAGTTCAATCCTGACTAACCAGGGATCAAGATTGACTCAGCCTTCCATCCTTCTGAGGTAGGTAAAATGAGTACCCAGCATATTGGGGGCAAAATGCTAATTAACTTGTGATCTGTCCAGAGTGTGCTAAGTGCTATGGGGCAGCAGATAAGTGTGATTTCTTTGTTTTATTTTAGCATAGTAAGTCACAGTTTGAAGCAATGGAACTTATGGATGACCTAGGCCTCAACTGACCAGTTACCATCCAGAGGCCTTGGGGGGAAGTGAGTGAAGAATCGGCCCCTCCCCCCACCCCATCCTAAAACCTGGGTGCAGGGAAGGAAAAGGCAGAGAAGGACACAGGCCCCAACTGCCCAGTTACCATCCAGAGGCCCACAGGAGTCCTCCTAGAGTAGCAATGCCCCAGAGGGCAAAGAGGAAGGGCCGTGCTGACACTGCAGACACAGGAGACCCTCGACCACACCCAGGAGACACCATCCGCAGCCACCATCACAGTGAGGCCTGAGTTGGTGCTTTTGACCAACTTTTTGCAGCCGAAGGGAGGCAAGAGCTGCTGCATGCAAGGGATCAGTAATCGAACTGAAATAATATAGTTGACTGAACATAGATGACTTATAGCAACTGACATAGTCACTGTGTCACTGTGTCACTGTGTCAGTTTAGAGCTGACTGACATCAGATCTAAACTGATACTGTGTTCTAAACTGTGATAATATGCATTATGTTACCTTGTTTTAAACTGTGATAATATGTATGATGGGGGAGGGATGGCGTAGAAACCGACAAAGCATTCCAGGGAGATTGCCAAGAGAACCCTATTGAACAAAGCAAAGGCAAAACAAAGGGACAAATCAGAGGAAACAGGAAGGATGCTCAGCACATTAGATGGACAGAAAGGGATGAGCAGGAAAGGGGGAGGAGAAATACAGTGTTGTAAGGAACAATATTGCATAGGGACATGGAATGTAAGATCTATGAGCCAAGGAAAGCTGGAAGTGGTAAAAAAGGAAATGGAAAGAATAAGTATTGACATCTTGGGAATCAGTGAGCTAAAATGGATAGGTATGGGCGAATTCAGCTCTGGAAACCATCATATCTACTACTGTGTACAAGAAAACCTCAGAAGAAATGGAGTGGCCATAATTGTAAATAAAAGAGTGAGAAAAGCAGTAACGGGATACAATCTCAAAAATGATAGAATGATGTCAGTCAGACTACAAGGCAAACCATTTAATATCACTGTAATCCAAATATATGCACCAACTACTAGTGAAGATCAAGCCACAGTAGACCAGTTCTATGAGGACCTACAACATCTTATAGAACAGACACCAAGAAACGATGTCCACATTATCTTAGGAGACTGGAATGCAAAAGTAGGAAATCAAAAAGTGGATGGAATAACAGGCAAGTTTGGTCTGGGAACACAAAACGAAGCAGGGCAAAGACTGATAGAGTTCTGCCAAGATAACACACTAGTCATAGCAACACAAGAGGAGACTCTACACATGGACATCACCAGATGGCCAACATCGCAACCAAATTGACTACATACTCTGCAGCCAAAGATGGAGAACCCCCATACAGTCAGCAAAAACAAGACCTGGAGCGGACTGTGGCTCAGATCACAATCTACTGATTGCAAAATTCAGGCTCAGACTGAAGAAAATAGGGAAATAGGGAAAACTAATAGGCCGGATAGATATGATCTAGACAACATACCCAAGGAATACACGGTGGAGGTGAGGAACAGATTCAATGGTCTGGACCAGATAGACAGAGTACCAGAAGAATTATGGACAGAGATGAGAGACATTATGGAGGAGGCAGCAAGGAAAACTATACCAAAAGAAAAGAAGCTCAAGAAAGCAAAGTGGTTGTCGGATGAGGCTTTTAAAATAGCAGAGGAAAGAAGGAATGCAAAAGGCAAAGGAGAAAGGAAAAAATACAATCACTTAAATAAAGAATTTCAAAGAAAAGCAAGGAGAGATAAGGAAAGCTACCTAAATGAACAGTGCAAAGAAATAGAGAAAAACAACACAAGAGGCAGGACTAGAGATCGCTTTAAAAAAATTGGGGAAGTCAAGGGAACGTTCAAAGCAAAAATGACCACAATAAAAGACAAAGATGGCAAAGAGTTAGCGGATGCAGAAGAGATAAAGAAAAGATGGAAAGAATACACAGAGGAACTTTACAAAAAAAAAAAAGACCTAAACACCCCGGATAATAACAATGAGGGAGAAATTGAACTTGAACCAGACATCCTAGAGAGTAAAGTCAGAAAGGCCCTAAAAAGCACGGCAAATAACAAAGCCAGTGGAGATGATGGTATCCCAGTTGAATTCTTCAAAGCCCTAAAAGATGATGGAATCAAGCTACTACATGCTATATGCCAGCAGATTTGGAAAACGAAACAGTGGCCACAGGATTGGAAAAGATCAGTATACGTCCCAATCCCAAAAAAGGGCAATACCAAAGAATGTTCAAATTATCGAACAATTGCGCTCATCCCACAAGCTAGCAAAGTGATACTCAAGATAATACAGGATAGACTACAGCAGCATGTAGAAAGAGAACTACCAGAGGTGCAGGCTGGATTCAGAAGAGGCAGGGGGACCAGAGATCACATTGCCAACATACGTTGGATCATGGAGAAAACAAAGGAATACCAGAAACAAGCTTACTTCTGTTTCATTGACTACACCAAGGCCTTTGATTGTGTGGACCACAACAAAATGTGGCAAGTAATTAAAGAGATGGGAATACCAGAACACCTCATATGTCTCCTGAGAAATCTGTACATGAGTCAAGAAGCAACAGTTAGGACAGAGTATGGAATGACGGAGTGGTTTGGAATAGGAAAAGGAGTAAGACAAGGCTGCATTCTGTCACCCTGCTTATTCAACTTATACACAGAGCACATAATGCGCAATGCAGGGATGGAGGAATCACAATATGGGATCAAAATTGCTGGGAGAAACATCAACAATTTGAGATATGCAGATGATACCACCCTAATGGCAGAAAGTGAAGAAGACCTAAAGAAGCTCCTGATTAGGTTGAAAGAAGAGAGTGCAAAAGCTGGCCTGAGACTCAATATCAAGAAAACCAAGATAATGGCAACAGGCCATATCAGTCCCTGGAAAATAGATGAGGAAGAAGTAGAAGCAGTAACAGATTTTACTTTCTTAGGAATCAAGATCTCTGGAGATGGGGATTGCAGCCATGAAATAAAAAGGTGACTGATTCTTGGGAGACAAGCTATGAAACACCTGGGGAACATAGTGAAAAGTAGAGATATCTCACTGCAAACAAAGGTCCGCATAGTCAAAGCAATGGTATTTCCGGTGGTAATGTATGGCTGTGAGAGCTGGACCATTAGAAAGACTGAGCGAAGAAAAATAGATGCCTTTGAGATGTGGTGCTGGAGGAGAGTTTTGAGAGTCCCCTGGACAGCGAGGAGAACAAATGGGTCAATATTAGAAGAGATTAGCCCTGAGTGCTCCTTCGAAGGACAAATAACAAAGATGAAGTTAAAGTATTTTGGACATCAAATGAGAAGAGAGGATTCACTTGAGAAGGCCTTGATGCTGGGGAAGGTGGAGGGCAAAAGAAGAAGGGGATGGCCAAAGATGAGATGGCTAGATGGTATTGTAGACACAATGGGCACGGGGCTGTGTGGACTAAGGAGGATGGTGGAGGACAGAGGTGCCTGGAGAGCGATTGTCAATAGGGTCGCAAAGAGTTGGAATCGACTGTGCGACTGAACAACAAATTAAATTATTGATTCAGTGGGCCTACTCTAGTGCAATTTACTGTGCTATGCAATTGGATCTTGGCCATTTTCTAAAGGAGGTGGCCATTTTGTTTCTTGAATGCCCTTGGAGTGGTGGAGGCCACATGAAATGGTGCTGCAGGCCGGATTCAGCCCATGGGCTTTAGGTTGGGAACCCCTGCCTTACACTTTTGTATTATTGTGGAATTATATACATTATGTCATGTACCATTAAGTCAGAACCAACGTACAGCAACTCTAAAAGGTTTTTTGAGGGAAGTGATTTAAGGAGTGTTTTATGAGTTCCACACACTTTCATTGAGTTTCCACAGCTGAGTTGGGATTCAAAACCAGGCCGTCTTGAGTCCTAGTCCACCAGCCTAGCCACCAAACTATGATGTGTATCTCTTGGTAAGAGCATTGGTAAAGTCTGAATAGAATGAAACTTAAAAAAACTGATCTGAATATGCTGTTAAATTCCCAGCTTAAAGCTGGCAAAGTATATCTTGGGTTGAACCTCATCTTAAGCCATAAAAATTTGTCACTATGATGGTTCTTCAAGGCAATTAATGGCAATAAAGAATAGAGATATTCTATTTCAAATTAAAATGTGCAAGCATCATAGATGGAGTGGGGGGAAAAAACATCCATTAGGAGCAATTTCTGGTACAATTAGCATGGTTTTCCATCCAGTCTTAAAACACTTAAGCCCCAGATGCCTTTCTAAAAAGGCAAGCCTTCCCCGCCTGGCAAAGTGCCACTGGCAAATTCTCAAGGGAAACCTCTGACATGGTTGAACAAATATGACTGTACAAAATACTCATAAACATTGGGAAACAAAGTACAGCACATGCATTCTGTGAGAACAATCAACATTTTGATGGGGATCAAAATCTTCTGGACTCACAGACAGAAGATTTATTGGGCAGATAGAATCTAAAGAGGCAGGCACTGTATGGGTTCAGGAATATGGTAAAGAGCACTAGTAACATTGGTAGAAAAATGCAATGACAAAAGTGCAAATAAGAGTTTTGGAAATTATCAAGGGAAGTATGTAAAAACAATGCTGTTTGTTTGTGTGTGAACACATAGACAGATAAGTTGCAAGACTAAAGCCTATTGCTATTCTCAGCTAGAAAATGCCCGCTCCAGCAGGACAAATCAATGTAAGTCCCCATTATTTGAGAGATCCACTCTAGTTTAATATAACAATTCATTTTAGTCCCCACATCTTAAAAACTGACTTACCTGTGTTTATCCCCTGCATGGTGTTGTTTGGAGGATCGGGCCTTATTAGTCGAAATAAGTGTGTGACTGCACAGCAAAAGATACAAGCTGTAAATTCTTTATTGGCTGGGGCATCACACCATGGAATTTGGATCTGTTTAGTTTAGATGGCCACACAAAAAGAAAAACATTTTGTACTTTTGTAGGAATCGGGGCCGCTGAGGGCCGTAGGTCCTGGAGGAGACTGATCAAAGAACGATACGAGGCAGTATGGAGGAGGATAAGATCAGTGGTTTATTGAGGAAAAGGCATAACCATTTATAGATCAGAAGGCAGGGTAGAAAAACCCGTCACCCGACAGTCAATCACATCACCTATTTACTCAGGTTAATTGGGAATCTCTCTGGGGGAAGTTAATTAGTGCGGGCAAACACTGGCTGGAACAACACCATTGTTTTGGGCTTAGACTAAGGCAATCATGACTCCTGTTTGCTTCTGGGATAAGACTGAGAGTCAGAGATGAGGGATTACTCTAATGAGTAACATATTCGCTCTCTCAGCAGGTCCGCTGGTCAGGTCAAGGAATTGGGTGAATCAAACCCTATCATTTATCCACCCCCCTTAATTTCTCCCTGCTGGCAAGGGCCAGGGGCCAGGAGCGTGCTCGCTAGGTTTAACCTCTGCCAGAGACCATGCGTGCCAACTGGGCACACGGATCCACATCTCCCCTTTTAAATTTTCTTAAGAGCCTGACCGGCGACTCTGCGTAGGAGCGGCATCAGCTGTTGGGCGGGAATGACGTCTCGGGGTTTCCTTCTGGGGCGGCACCCTGAGATCAGCGAGGGAATACATTGCGCAAAGCAGCAGATTGCTATGCCTAGTATAATCACCCCCACAACCACCTTGAGTACCGTTTGGAGCCACCCCCAGGGGATCCATGACCACATCCAGTTCCACAATGAACTCCACCAAGCTCCCCATGCAGAACCCTCTGTGATGCCCTGGACTATGGTGTGGAGATTAGTGAGCTGACTCTGTATTTTGCGGGAGTTGTCAGTAAGGTTGAAACAGCACATACCATGAAAGGATTCGCAACCCAGGTGGTGCAACAATAAGAGGTAGTCGATAGCCGCTCGATTGTCAAGGATGGCATGGCGAAGCTCTGCCTGCTCTTGATTAAGGAGCGCTATCGCTGAGGAGGTATGGTTGATGGCTTTTGCTAGACCGCAAGCCAAGCGACCAATCCTCTTTGCGTTGCCGACGGCTAAGCCTGGCACGCCAAAGATGCTGACTGCCAAAGAGAGATATTCGGCAGGGCTCATTACCCTGAAGCTGCTCTCACATGAGCTGTCTAACTGGGTGGTGCGAGTGTGCCGTATGAGTGAGGGAACATTTGAAATATTTGTTACATTTGTGCTTGGGGTGACCATATCCTTGGTAGGGAGTAACAATGTCAAATGACTGATACAGCATATAGAGTCTAAAACATTAGCAGGAATGTAGTTCCACGTATACTGGTTGCATGTGAAGAACCAACCGGATGGCAGGGTGATATGGGCGTACATGGTGCCAAGTGGTACTGGGTTATTGCAAGTCCAATTGCCACTGCCAACGTTGAGGCAGCGGCGCCGAGTACGACCAGCTGAGGCGCAGCCGTACATTCGTCCACAGGTAGTGTTCGGGCTAACCGCCACCCGAGGAGTGTGGAGGGTGGCTGCGTCAGCCGGCAAAGTCATGGTCAGCCGCATCTCCCAGCGGGCATACTCTGAAGAAGCCGCCGGAATGTATGGGCTGAAAAGTCTTTTCACAAGCCAGTCCCCATCCCTGGGGTGCGCGCCTGGAGAATGGCACACAGGGATGAGGCAGGTGCTGAGGATCGAAGCAGAACCAAGGTCCTGCCTGAGGCAAAAATCGGACTGGTTGACGAGACCCGCCAACCTCTCCCAAATATTGTACTGCATCCGGGCAGAGAGGTCTCCGCCGGGCAGCAGATCGTTGGCCTCCAACGAGGCGGCCTGAACGCCTCCCCCCCAAAAGCAGGGAAAGGGTCAGGATGATGGTGAAGATCACGGTGTTGACATCAATCTGGGCGAAGACTGCTGCTACGAAGTTCTCCGGTGTCGGCTCCCTCTCCTCGCGTCGGAGGGCGCCCTGGGCCTCACTGCAAAGGGTCTTGACCATCCCCCAGGTGATCCTCGGTGCTGGCGTCCGCAGCCGTCGCTTCTCCCGGTGGGTCTCCTCGGTCAGGGTGAGGTCCTCCATCTCCGGGATCGGACTCGGGTCGGTCTGGGTCCACGCTATGAGGTTCCAAGTGAGGCTTGACGCACTGAGCTGGAATCCAAACGACACCTGTAGGAGACATAACTGCAGCATACCCTCGCCCCCAGGTTACGAGTGGCGCCGGGCCCCTCCATGAAGGGTCCGGTGGCACCCGGTATCGGACCATCGGTCGCGGGAGAGCTTCCGAACGGCGGAAGTGCTTCTCCTGCGGCGTGCAATCCGAAAAAACATTAAGGTGATTGTAAGTCAACAATACCTTATTCAGGCAATGCTGTGCCTGGCCCTGTGACTTGGGGAGGGCTGGTGGCTCCCCCCTTTCTGTTTGTTTGTCAATATAGGACTTGAGCGTCCGATTGACCCGTTCCACAATCGCTTGCCCCTGCGGATTGTAAGGAACGCCAAAAGTATGCTTAATATCCCAAGTGGCCATGAAGGCGGCCAGCTGCCTAGAGCTGTAGGATGGGGCGTTATCGGTTTTAACGTGCCGAGGTTTGCCCATGGCTGCAATGCAGGAAAGGAGGTGCTGCTCCACGTGGGAAGCCGTCTCCCCTTTCTGCGCCATTGCCCAAACGAATTGTGAAAAAGTGTCTATGCAAACGTGCATGTACTGCCATCTGCCAAACTGCGGAACATGCGTGACGTCCATTTGCCACACCTGATTAGCCTCTGTCCCTCGTGGGTTGACCCCCCATGAGGGCCCCCCCGGTGCCCCTGCACAATGCTGGCAAGAGCGAACTATGCCTTGGGCTTGAGAAAGTGGCAAATTGAACTGTCTGGCAAGTGCTTTGGCATTTTGGTGAAAAAAGGCATGACTCTGAATTGTAGTAGTAAAAACACCCAAAACTGAACGTTGCTGAATTTCCTTTGCCGCCGCATCCGCTCTGCTATTGCCCGCGGAAATCGGACCCGGTAGGTCTTGATGACTTCGGATGTGGGCAATATAGAGCGGCTCCGTGCGGTTTCGCAAATGAAATTGAGCAGTGAGAAACAAACTAAGCAAATTTTTGTCTATCGCGGGAGTAATGTATGCTCCCGGTAGACTGTGAAGCAAATTCCTAACATACTGACTGTCCGTGATGATGTTTAAACGTTCTTTGGCGAAGGTGCGCAAAGCAAGGTTCACCGCTGCCAACTCTGCCCGCTGCGCGGACTTTTGTGGAAGAGTTAGCAGCGTGCGCCAAGCTTTGCCCTCCTGCCAGGTCAAGACACCATATGTGCGACCACCATCAGTAAAAACTGTCCTGGCCCCCTGAAGCGGAACCAGCGAGAGCAATTCGAACAAGCTGACTGTCTGCGTCTGGAGTGAGACAAGTCTGGGGTCCTTTGGCAAGTGGTATGCCAAGCTCCCAGTGAATCCTTCCAAAGCTATTGGAAGCGAGTCACCGAGCTGCATTAATTGCTGGATTTGTTCCTTGGTGAACGGGACTACGATTTTGGCCAAATCGTGCCCTGAAATGTCCCTAGCTCTCAGCCTTCCGCGGTAAACCACCGCGGAGACCAGTTCTTGGGGAGGAACGATGTTCCGTGAAGAGGTATTCGGAAGGTACACCCACTCCACGATACTCGCCCCTTTCTCGGCATCTACGCCGAGCGCTCCAGTGAACATGGATCCTGACCGTACGATGTACAAACTCAGGATCGGAGCATATGGCCCTGGGGTGATCCTATCTACCCACCTCTGGCTGAGAACTTGGTTAACCTTCTCGAGAGCCAAGCGCGCTTCTCGAGAAATTTGTATCCGGTCTGCTGGCTGCTTACCTAATGTTAGCAGCGAGAAGAGCGGTTTCAAAAGATCCGTATCCAATCGGAAATACGGTCTGGCCCAATTGATATTACCCAGAACTTGCTGCAACTCTACAAGGGTGACTGAATCCTGTAAATTGATTTTAGGCAAGACTGGTGCTGCGACAGAGCGGAGAAGCCGATGTCCCAAGTATGAGAAGGGCTCGGTTCTCTGCACTTTCTCTGGGGCAATGAGTAAACCTTTGTCCCCCAGGCTGGCCTGGAGGTCAGAAAACATTTCTCTGCCGAATTGCGGCATCGCAACCAAGATGTCATCCATAAAATGGCAAACTATGGCTTTAGGGTAAAGGCTTCGGAACTTTGCCAGTGCGTTGTGAACATAAATTTGGCACAGGGTGGGCGAATTGAGCATGCCCTGTGGCAAAAATTTCCACGCGTAACGCTGCGTAGGCTCACTGTGGTTCACAATTGGCACCGTAAAGGCGAACCTTTCCCGGTCCCGGGGGTCTAAGGGGATTGTATAAAAGCAATCCTTGAGATCTACGACTAGAATCTCCCACCCCTCGGGAATCATGTTGGGATTTGGGATGCCGCATTGAAGCGGGCCCATTGGCTGTATGCATTTATTGATCTCTCTGAGATCATGGAGGAGTCGCCACTTCCCCGACTTCTTTTTGATCACAAAAATTGGCGAATGCCAAGGACTCGTGGACTGCTCTATGTGTCCTGCGTCTAGCTGTTCTTTAACTAGCTGCTTGAGGGCGACTAATTTCTCTCCCACTACCGGCCATTGTTCTACCCAGACCGGCGTGTCGGTGAGCCATTTAAGTGGCAACGCCATTACCCAAAGGTAAGCGTAGCACCGTACTGCTGTAAGATGTCTCGCCCCCAAAGGTTGATGTGCACGTCAAGAATGTGCGGCCGAATCACCGCCGTGCCGTCAGCCTTTGGGATTGTGACTTCCACCCACTCTTGGCTCCTAAACGCTTCCTGGACGCCGCCTACCCCCCACAGATCGGAGACCGGCTCAATGGCCCACTCCCTTGGCCACTGGCTTCTGCTTATCACGCTCACATCCACTCCGGTATCGAGTAACCCTGAGAACGCTCTTTTGTTCAAAAATACCTCGATAACGGGGCGCTGCTTCCACTCAATGTTGGTCTCCACTGTCGCTAAGACCTGGTATCCTTGTACTGCCTCACTGGCGCTCGAGCGGTCCTCTGACCGGGACTCGGAGCTGTCGCTGAGCCTTCCCTGGCTATCTGCTGGCGAGTGACAAGGAACCATGATCAGTTGCGCTAAGGTGTCTCCCTTGTGGATTGTTTGGGGCAGATGAGTCCAAAGCTGAACTTGGAGAACGGCTGGAAAATTCGAGTCAACGACTCCTGGAATTATGAAAATTCCGCGTGCTCCAGCTACACTGCGGGGCAAAACTAAACCTATAAAGCCTTTGGGCAGTTGACCCATGTACTGGGAATCCACCAGATAGACCGTGCCTGGCAGGTCGCATGTAACGTCCGCCTGACAAGTCAAGTCTAACCCTGTACTACCCTTGGGGCTGGCCTGTGCCCTCGCAATGTCTGGAATGCGACCGGGATTTAGTCTAGCTCTGGTGAGCTTCAGGTGAGGGGAGTCCCTGTTTGGACCGGGGCCAGAGACATGCCCGCGTTCCGGTTTCCCCGAGTTCGGACAGTCTCGAGCCCAGTGGTAGCCTCTTTTGCACTTCGGACATGGGGTGTTTGGAGCCTTGGGACGGCCGGACTTTTGTCCGCCTCCCTTGGATCGGCACTCCCTAGCGAAGTGACCAACCTTGCCACAATTGTGACATGCTCCTTGGGTCTTTCCTTTAGGTCTCTTACCCCCTTGCACCGCTGCCGCTAGCAATCCCATCTTGTAGGATTCCGTGCCAACGTCGGCGCAAGCTCTAATCATGTCCGTAAGTGTCAAATCCGGACGATTGCCCAGTGACTGCAAGATTTTACGGCAGTCTAAATTGGCATTGTTCTTGGCTAACTTCATCATGAGCTCTTGTTGGGCCTGCTCATTGTCAATCTGCCTGCTAATAGCTTCCTCCAGGCGATTGATGAAGTCCATATAGGGTTCCTGGGCTCCTTGCTTGATAGCGGTGTAATTTTTAGCCGCTTTGCCAGTTGCTGGGACTTTGAAAAACGCCCTAAAGGCGGCCTCGGCCGACATCTGGAGAATGGCGAGAGGCAAGTTGATTTGGGCATCGATGGATTCGAAGGCACCTGAACCATACAGCTGGTCAGGAAGTACTGCGCCTCCCATCCTGGCAGCCCTCGTCTGCGCCTCTAGGCGAAACTCGCTGTCCCAAATTAAATACTGGCTAGGGGTGAGCATCATCCGCATGACGGCTTTCCAGTCATGGGGAATCCACATGGTGTTCTCGCACACTTGCTGAAGCGTGCCCCTTGTAAAGCGACTTTGGAGCCCGGTTTCTGAAATGGCTTTCCGTATAGCCATGAGAAGCTTATATGGGACTGGGGAATGTACTATCTGCTGGGCGCCTGTAAGCGCGTCCATCTCCATGCGGATGGGACATATCTGACTGAGCTCTGCTAGCTCCTCTACTGGCAATTCCCCCTTCCTGAGTTCTTCCTCTACTGTGCGCTGAAGGGCACTTTTGGTAGCTAGGGAACCCGTTGCTATCCGAGAAGCGCCTGCGCTCCTCATTCCTTGCATTCCGTCAGTGACGTCTGCAGCTATCACTGAGGGAAAGCTCCCTACGCTACTCTGCCTAAATTGGAGTGACGGATAGAGCGCCGTAGGCGCCGTTGGTTCGGCTGGCGCATCTGGCAGATTTGGGGGTTCTTTGGCCTCTACCCGGACTGGCTCTATCTCCGCCAAGAGCTTCCTACATTTTCCCCATGTGCGAATTACGCCTCCTGGCTTTTGGGGGTTGCTGAATGCAGTCTCCTATCTGATCCCAGAGCTCAAGGGTCAACGTACCTACTTCTGGGTAAAGTAGGCAGTGTTCCCCTAGGTACACCAAAAGTCTCGCTAGCTCTCCGCTGTGAAAACACACCTTAAATACCCTGGCCAGGATTCTGAACTCTCCCTCACGAGTTCTTTGGCTAGCGGATGCACGCTGTCGCTGAGGACAGGTCCCCATATTACCTGCGATTGGGTCCTCGGAAGATTCCTCCTCGGGACGAGTCAACGCGTCTTTGGCAGGCAACAGGTTCTGGCGACGACGCTTCTGGGTAGAGCTCGGAGCGTGGACTGCGGCCACGGGCCCTCGGTGGCCACTGCGCTGTCAGGGGCTCACAGCTGCCCTGAGCGGAATGCGTTTTTCCCTTTGGCGCAAGCCGCCGCGAAAGTCGGGAGCAAACTGTAGGATGCCTCTTTGGACTGCCTCACCGCAGGCCATCCCTCCAATCGGCTGGCTGCCGGACGGAGTGCCGCGCTGTCCTCCGGGATGATTCAGACATGGTTCAAGCGCAGAACCGGACCGTGTGATCGCTACTCTGAGGAAGACCGCTCGGGGGTCGCTTACTCACGAGTAGATCACGTCTCAGGGTCACCAGGTGTAGGAATCGGGGCCGCTGAGGGCCGTAGGTCCCGGAGGAGACTGATCAAAGAACGATACGAGGCAGTATGGAGGAGGATAAGATCAGTGGTTTATTGAGGAAAAGGCATAACCATTTATAGATCAGAAGGCAGGGTAGAAAAACCCGTCACCCGACAGTCAATCACATCACCTATTTACTCAGGTTAATTGGGAATCTCTCTGGGGGAAGTTAATTAGTGCGGGCAAACACTGGCTGGAACAACACCATTGTTTTGGGCTTAGACTAAGGCAATCATGACTCCTGTTTGCTTCTGGGATAAGAGTGAGAGTCAGAGATGAGGGATTACTCTAATGAGTAACATATTCGCTCTCTCAGCAGGTCCGCTGGTCAGGTCAAGGAATTGGGTGAATCAAACCCTATCATTTATCCACCCCCCTTAATTTCTCCCTGCTGGCAAGGGCCAGGGGCCAGGAGCGTGCTCGCTAGGTTTAACCTCTGCCAGAGGCCATGCGTGCCAACTGGGCACGCAGATCCACATACTTTGTAGCTCTATTTGAAGCACCTGTGCGAAGTGTGATTCAAAGTGACAGCCATGAGGTATAAAGAGTCTTTCCTTTTCTTGCTTCCTCCTCCCATCAGCTTCTCTTTTTGAATGTTTATGTGCTCTATCCCATCAGTCCTTGCACCAAGCTGTTTTTTAAAAAATATTCCAGGCTTCGCAAGCTGTTTCTGAGCTGTAATAAAAAGGGCTTTGCTTGCCATTAGTGGGGGGAAACAAGAAAGTTCTGCCAAGACTTTTGAAAAGCTTTGCAATATGCTCAGCTCAATATGCTTCACTCTCCTGGCTCTGTGCTGGTGCTGAGTTTTTCTGCATCAGTTCAAGGGCTCACATTCCTGAACCAATGTGAACTGTTTGTGCATTGTTTGAAAAGGTAAATGCCCCAGCAGTGGAGAGAGAAACTACAGATGGTGGTGGTGATTTCAAGCTGACTTGCATTTCCCTTTGGGTTGTGTTATCAGTGGAAAAATGAGTGCACCAGTTTGCCCTTAGACTTCAGCATTTCCTGCATTTTTCCCTAGTGCAGTTAATGGTAAAAGTAAAAGTTTCCCTTGCTCAAAAGCCAGTCATATCTGACTCTAGGGTTCAGTGCTCATCTCTGTTTCAAAGCCGAAGAGCTAACGCTGTCTGCTCCTGCAGACATTTCTGTGGTCATGTGACAGGCATGGAATGCTGTTTACCTTCCCACTGAAGTGGCCCCTATTTATCTACTTGCAATTTCTTGCTTTTGAACTGCTAGGTTGGCAGGAACTGGGACAGAGACGGGATCTCATTCCGTCATGCAGTACTCGGGAATCGAACTGCTGACCTCCCGCCTTCCAGTCAGTGTCTTAACCACTTGAGCCACTGCAGTCCCAGTTACACCCTCATATAGGGTAAGTGAGCAGGCAGAGTTCCAATTTAGTGGATGATAACACTCAGATATTAAGTAGGGCCACTCAAGTCCACTTACCTGGAAGTAAGTCCTACTGAATTCAGCAAGAGCATATGTCCATTTTTTTTAAAACACTTATAGGATTGTACTGTGACATTATGAAATAATCAAACAATTGGTTACAACATGGAGTGAGCTTGTTCCCCCCACTCCAGAGGGTAATACAGTACCTGAAGAAATGGACATAAATTACAGGAAAGCAGGTTATGATTCAACACTAGGAAGAACCCCCTAACAGAGCTGTTTGACAACTCAATGGATTGCTTCATAGGGTGATGGATTTCTGAACAACAGAAGTGTTTAAACCAGTGGTTCCCAACCTTTTTTTAGTCATGCCCCACCTAAGCATCTCTAAAATCCTGATCCCCTGGCCCCCCTTGGCATATAATTTTTCTTATTCAAAAAGTGAACTCCTATTCACATGGAGGAAGCCTAAAAGGCAATTGACTGTTAATTTCCAAATTCCCGCTCCCTAAAAATCTAATTGTCCCCCTGTGGCAGGTGTGGAAATCATGGATTTAAACCAGTGATGGGCATCAGCAGGTTCGTACCAGTTTGCCAGAACCAGTAGCAAAAATCTGGCTGGCCCCGCCCATCCAAGTTTTGAAATAAAGTACAGTAGTCCTAATTCGGGTGCAACACAGGGCTTTCCACCTGGCCACACCCACCATACCACACCCACAGTGGGGTAGTAAATTTTTTGGAGCCCACCATTGGTTTAAACAGAGGTTGGATGACCAAACTATCTGGGATGCTTTAAGTGGAAATTTTCTGTTTTGGCAGATGACTTGATGACCTCTGCAGCCTTTTCCAGCCCCAAGCTTCTGTTCCAGATAGACGTTGCAAGCTACACTTTGCTGCTGACTTTGGTGTGTGGACTGAACCAGTGACAGGATGTTTACATAGTTGAAAAGTGCAGAAATGGGTGTGTTCATGCATGTGTGTGAATCCAGCCACCTGTCTCTGTCTGTTCCGAGGGCTAGCAAAGTGTGAGCCTCCAGTATCCCTCACCACTGCCTATGCTGGACAATGCCACCGGCTTCTGCAGTACAGGAACATTTAGAAGCCTCCATGTCATCCATCTTTAAATGATATACTGTACTTCTTCCGTGGCTAGGCCAAATGTGAAACTGTCAAAATGAAACCACCTTTTGGTGAATTTATTCCATCGTTCCTTTCACCTGATCTAGTGTGAGAATGTGAAGATTCCCCGTGCCCGGTTGGGCATCAGTGGCTTCTGGCAGAGGTTAAACCAGTGAGCAAACTCCTGGCCTCTGGCCCTTGTCAGGGCATTAGGGGGGTGAATTAATGATAGGGATTAATCCGGCCGCTTGTAGCCTGACCGACGATTCTGCCGAGCAAGCATCTCGCAGACCCCAGTTATCCATTAGAGTAATCACTCATCCTCTGGCCAAGGTAATCCCCGGTGTAAATATCAGCCATATTTACCCTTGCTTAAGCCCTACACAATGGTCTTCCTTGCCCCATGTTTGTCCAAGTTAATTAACTTCCCTTTGAGAGGTTCCCTATTAACCCGGGTACGTGGGTGAGGTAATTTTCCTGTCCGATGACAGTTTCGCCACCGTTGCGCTTTTTCCCCTATAAATGATGTTGCCTTTTTCCAATAAAGGACTGATCTGATCTCGCTCCATTTGCCTCGTGTCGTCACTTGATCAGTCTCCTCCGGGACATTAAGGCCACCCCAGTGGCCCCGATTCCTACATTTGGTGACCCCGACGTGATTTACTCGTGAGTAAAGCGACCCAGGAGAGGTCTACTCACGAGTAGCGAACCACGCGGTCCGGTTCTACGCTTGAACCGCGACCCGTCCGCCCGGAGGACAGCGCGGTGCTCTGGCCGGCAGCCAGTCGGTCAGAAGGACGGCCAGCGGCGAGGCATTCCAAGAGAGGCATTCCTGCACCTTGCTCCCGGCTTTCGGGGAGACTTGCGCCAAAGGGAAAAACGCGTTCCGCTCAGGGCAGCTGTGAGCCCCTGACAGCGCAGAGGCCGCCGAGGGCCCGTGGCAGGAGGCCACGCTCCGAGCTCCACCCAGACGATCGTCGCCAGAACCAGTTACCTTGCCCCAAGACGCGTCAACCCGTCCCGAGGAGGAAACTTCAGAGGACAACTCGCAGGTAATATGGGGACTTGTTCTCAGGGACAGAGTCCGTCCGCTAGCCAAAAAACTCGTGAGGAAGAGTTTAGAATCCTGGCCAGGGTATTTAAGTTACGCTTTCACAGCAGGGAGCTAGCGAGACTTTTGGCGTACCTTAGGGAGCACTGCCTGCTTTACCCAGAAGTAGGTATGTTAGCCCTACAGCTCTGGGATCGGATTGGAGACTGCATTCAGCAACCCCCGAAGGCCCCAGGAGGGATAGTTAGCACATGGAGGAAGTGTAGGAGACTCTTAGCTGAGATCGAGCCAGTCCGGATGGAAGCGGCAGAACCCCCGTTAGAGAAGTCATCAGTCCAGCCAGTCGAGCCGACTGCGCCCACCGCACTCTATCCGACATTCAAGTACCAGCAGAGTAGCGCAGGGAGCCTTCCCGCGGTGACAGCTGCAGACGTCACCGAGGGAATGCAGGGCATGAGAAGCGCAGGCGCTCCTCTGACAGCTTCGGGTTCCCGAGTTACCAAAAGTCCCCTTCAGCGCACAATTGAAGAGGAGATTAGGAAGGGGGAATTGCCAGCAGAAGAACTAGCTGAGCTCAGACAGATATGTCCAATTCGCATGGAAATGGACGCGCTCACGGGCGCACAGCAGATTGTTCATTCCCCAGTCCCGTATAAGCTGCTCATGGCTATGCGGAAGGCAATTGCAGAAACAGGGCTCCAAAGTCGTTTTACTAGGGGCACGCTTCAGCAGGTGTGCGAGACCACCATGTGGATCCCCCATGATTGGAAAGCCGTCATGAGGATGATGCTGACCCCTAGCCAGTACATGATCTGGGACAGCGAGTTCCGCCTAGAGGCGCAAACTCGGGCTGCCAGGATGGGAGGCGCGGTGCTTCCTGAGCAGCTGTATGGCTCGGGTAATTTCGAGTCAATCAATGCTCAGATCAACCTGCCTCTCGCCACTCTCGAGATGTCAGCCGAGGCAGCCTTTAGGGCTTATTTTAAGATCCCAGCCACTGGCAAAGCGGCTAAAAATTACACCTCCATCAAACAGGGAGCCCAGGAACCCTACATGGACTTCATCAATCGCCTGGAAGAAGCCATTAGCAGGCAGATTGATAATGAGCAAGCCCAGGAAGAGCTCATGATTAAGTTAGCCAAGGACAATGCCAACCTGGACTGCCGTAGAATCTTGCAGTCCCTAGGCAATCGTCCTGACTTGACCCTATCGGACATGATTAGAGCTTGCGCCGACGTTGGCACAGAATCCTATAAGATGGGTCTGCTAGCGGCAGCGGTGCAAGGAGGGAAAAGACCTAATGGTAAGAACAAAGGAGCATGCCACAATTGCGGCAAGATCGGTCACTTCGCTAGGGAGTGCCGATCCAAGGGAGGCGGGCAAAAGTCCGGCCGTCCCAAGGCTCCGAACACCCTCTGTCCGAAGTGCAAGAAAGGCTATCATTGGGCCAGGTATTGCCAGAATTCGGGAAACCAGAACACGGGCATGTCTCTGGCCCCAGTCCAAACAGAGGCGTCCTTCACCCAGAACTCCCCAGAGCCAGAGTAGAGTCCAACCCCATCCCAGACATTGCGAGGGCACAGGCCAGCCCCAGGGGCAGCGCGGGACTAGAATTGACTTGCCAGGCGGACGTCACATGCGACCTGCCAGGCACAGTCTATCTGGTCGATTCCCAGTACATGGGACCCCTGCCCAGAGGCTTTATAGGTTTAGTTTTGCCCCGTAGTGTAGCGGGTGCACGCGGAATTTTTATAATTCCAGGAGTCATCGACTCCAATTTTTCGGGCGTTCTCCAAGTTCAGCTTTGGACACACCTGCCCCAAACCATCCCTAAAGGGGACACCTTAGCGCAACTGATCATGGTTCCTTGTCGCTCGCCAGCAGAGAGCCAGGGAGGGCTCAGTGACAGCTTCGAGTCCCGGTCAGAGGACCGCTCGAGCGCCAGTGAGGCAGCGCAAGGATACCAGGTCTTAGCGACAGTGGAGACCAACATTGAGTGGAAACAGCGCCCGGTTATCGAGGTATTTTTGAATAATCATTCTCAGGCCTATTAGATACCGGAGCAGATGTCAGTGTGATAAGCAGAAGCCAGTGGCCAAGGGAGTGGGCCATTGAGCCGGCCTCCGGGGGGTAGGCGGCGTCCAGGAAGCGTTTAGGAGCTGAGAGTGGGTAGAAGTCACAATCCCAAGGGCTGAGGGCACGGCGGTGATCCGACCGCACATTCTTGACGTGCACATCAACCTTTGGGGGCGAGACATTCTGCAGCAGTACGGTGCCACCCTTACCTTTGGGTAATGGCGTTGCCACTTAAATGGCTCACCGATACTCCGGTCTGGGTAGAACAATGGCCGGTAGTAGGGGAGAAATTGGTTGCTCTCAAGCAGCTAGTCAAGGAACAGCTAGACGCAGGACATATAGAACAGTCCACAAGTCCTTGGAATTCGCCAATTTTTGTTATCAAGAAGAAGTCGGGGAAGTGGCGACTCCTCCACGATCTCAGAGAGATCAATAAATGCATACAGCCAATGGGTCCGCTTCAATGCGGCATCCCGAATCCGAACATGATTCCCGAGGGGTGGGAGATCCTAGTCGTAGATCTCAAGGATTGCTTTTATACAATCCCCTTAGACCCCAGGGACCGGGAGAGGTTTGCCTTTACCGTGCCGGTCGTGAACCACAGTGAGCCTACGCAGCGTTACGCGTGGAAATTTTTGCCACAGGGCATGCTCAATTCGCCCACTTTGTGCCAAATTTACGTTCACGACGCACTGGCAAAGTTTCGAAACCTCTACCCACAAGCCTTAGTTTGTCACTTTATGGATGATATTTTGGTAGCGTTGCTGAAACTGGGCAGCGAAGTGTTTTCAGACCTCCAGGCCAGCCTGGGGGACAAAGGGTTACTCATTGCCCCGGAGAAAGTGCAGAGAACCGAGCCCTTCTCATACTTGGGCCATCGGCTTCTCCGCTCTTTCGCAGCACCAGTTTTGCCTCAGATCAATTTACAGGACTCTGTCACCTTGGTAGAATTACAGCAGGTTTTAGGAAACATTAATTGGGCCAGACCATATTTTCGATTGGATACGGATCTTCTGAAACCGCTCTTCTCGCTGCTAACGCTAGGTAAGCAGCCAGCAGACCGGATAAAAATTTCTCGAGACGCGCGCTTGGCGCTCGAGAAAGTTAACCAAGCTCTCAGCCAAAGATGGGTAGATAGGATCGCCCAGGGGCCCTATGCCCCGATCCTGAATCTGTACATCGTGCGATCGGGATCCATGTTCACTGGGGCGCTAGGAGTAGACTCAGAGAAGGGAGCGAAAATTGTGGAGTGGGTGTACTTGCCTAACACCTCATCTCGGAACATTGTTCCGCCCCAAGAACTGGTCTCCGCGGTGATTTACCGCGGCAGGCTGAGAGCTAGGGACATTTCTGGGCACGATTTAGCCAAGATCGTAGTCCCGTTCACCAAGGAACAAGTTCAGCAGTTGATGCAGCTAGGTGACTCGCTTCCGATAGCTTTGGAAGGATTCACTGGAAGCTTGGCATACCATTTGCCTAAAGACCCCAGACTCGTCTCGCTTCAAACAGGAACAGTCAGCTTGTTCGAATTGCTCTCGCTGGTCCCACTTCAGGGGGCCAGAACAGTTTTTTCTGATGGCGGACGCACCTATGGTGTCCTGACCTGGCAGGAGGGCGAAGCTTGGCACACGCTGCTAACTCTTCCACAGAAGTCCGCACAGCGGGCAGAGTTGGCAGCCGTGAACCTTGCTTTGCGCACCTTCGCCAAGGAACGTTTAAATATCATAACTGACAGTCTGTATGTTAGGAATTTGCTTCACAGTCTACCGGGAGCTTACATCACTCCCGCGATAGACAAGAATCTGCTTAGCCTGTTTCTCACTGCTCAATTTCATTTGCGAAACCGCACGGAGCCGCTCTATATTGCCCACATCCGCAGTCATCAAGACCTACCGGGTCCGATTTCCGCGGGCAATAGCAGAGCGGACGCGGCGGCAAAGGAAATTCAGCAACGTTCTGTTTTGGGAGTTTTCACTACTCCAATTCAAAGTCATGCCTTTTTTCACCAAAACGCCAAGGCACTCGCCAGACAGTTCAATTTGCCACTTTCTCAAGCCCAGGGTATAGTGCGCTCTTGCCAGCATTGTGCAGGGGCACCGGGGGGGGCCCTCGTGGGGGGGTTAACCCGCGGGGGACAGAGGCCAATCAGGTGTGGCAAATGGACGTCACGCATGTGCCGCAGTTTGGCAGATGGCAGTACATGCACGTCTGCATAGACACTTTTTCCCAGTTCGTTTGGGCGACGGCGCAGAAGGGGGAGACTGCCTCCCATGTGGAGCAGCATCTCCTGTCCTGCATTGCGGCAATGGGCAAGCCGCAGCACGTGAAAACGGACAACGCCCCGTCCTACTGCTCTAGGCAGTTGGCCACCTTCATGGCCACCTGGGACATCAAGCATACATTTGGCATTCCCTACAATCCGCAAGGGCAGGCGATTGTAGAACGGGTCAATCGGACGCTAAAGTCCTATATTGACAAACAAACAGAAAGGGGGGAGCCACCAGCCCTCCCCAATTCACAGGGACAAGCACAGTTTTGTCTGAATAAGGTGTTGTTCACATACAATCACCTCAATGTTTTTTCGGACTGTACGCCGCAGGAGAAGCACTTCCGCCATTCGGAAGCTCTCCCGCGACCTATGGTCCGGTACCGAGTGCCACCGGACCCATCCTGGAGGGGCCCGGTGCCGCTCATAACCTGGGGGAGAGGGTATGCTGCAATTATGTCTCCAACAGGTGTCGTGTGGATTCCGGCCCGGTGTGTCAAGCCCCATCTGGAACCTCATGGCGTGGACCCAGACCGACCCGAGTCCGATCCCGGAGATGGAGGACCTCACTCTGGCCGAGGAGACCCACCAGGAGAAGCGGCGGCTGCGGACCCAAGCGCCGAGGATCACCTGGGGGATGGTCAAGACCCTTTGCAGAGAGGCCGAGGACGCCCTCCAACGCGAGGAGATGGAGCCGACACCGGAGCACTTCGTTGCAGCAGTCTTTGCCCAGATTAATGCCAACTCCGTGATCTTCACCCTCATCCTGGCCCTCGCCCTGCTTTTGGGGGGAGGCATTCAGGCCGCTTCACTTCAGGCCAACGGCCTGCCCCCCGGTGAAGACCTTTCAGCACGGATGCACTCAACTTGTGGGCAAGGTTGGCGGGTCTTGTCAACCAGTCCGATTTTTGCCTGAAGCAGGACATTGGTTCCGCCTCAATCCTCAGCACCTGTCTCATCCCAGTGTGCCACACTCTTGACGCACGTGCCAGGGATGGAGACTGGCTGCTAAAGAAGATTTTTGGACCGCACCTCCCTGCGACTTTTGCAGCCTACGCTCGCTGGGGGGGATTGCGGCTCACCATGACTTTGCCGGCTGATGCAGCCACTCTTCACACCCGCGAGTGGCGGCCAGCCCGAACTCTACTTGCGCGCAAATAATCGGCTGCGCCACAGGCGGCCGGACCCAGCGCAGCTGCCTCGATACCGGCAGCAGCAACTGGACTTGTGCAAACCCAGAGACAATTGGTTCGTTACCTGCCCATATCACCCTACCCTCAGGGTGGTTCTTCACATGCAACCAGTATACCTTCAATTATATTCCCGCAAATGTATCAGATTCCACATGTTGCCTTAGCCGGTTGACACTGTTGCTCCCCACTAGGGATATGGTTGCCCCAAGCACAAATGTTTCTAATGTTCCCCATGTTTCAAATGTTTCAAATGTTTCTGCACCCATCAGGCGCACTCGCACCACCCAACTAGACAGCTCGTGTGACAGCAGCTTTAGAGTCCTAAGCCCAGCCGAATACGTCTCACTATCAGTCATTATAGTTGGCGTGCCAGGCTTAGCCGTCGGCAACGCACGGAGAATTGGTCGCTTGGCTTGCGGTTTGGCAAAAGCCATCAACCATACCTCCACAGCGATAGCGCTCCTCAATCAGGAGCAGGCGGAACTTCGCCATGCCATCCTCGATAATCGAGCGGCTATCGACTACCTCTTATTGTTGCACCATCTGGGTTGCGAATCCCTTCACGGTATGTGCTGTTTCAACCTTACTGACAACTCCCGGAAAATCCAAAGTCAGCTCACTGATCTCCACACCATAGTCCAGGGCATCACTGAGGGTTCCGCATGGGGGGCTTGGTGGAGTTCATTGTGGAGCTGGATGTGGTCATGGATCCCCTGGGGGTGGCTTCAGACGGTACTCAAGGTGGTAGTGGGGGTGACTATACTAGGCATAGCGTTATGCTGCTTTGCGCAATGTATTCCCTCACTGATCTCGAAGTGCCGCCCCGAGAAGAAACCCCGTGACGTCATTCCCGATCAACAGCTGATGATGATTCTGCGCAGAGTCGCCAGTCAGGCTCTTAATATTAAAAAGTAAGGGGAGATGAAGATTCCCCGTGCCCGGTTGGGCATCAGTGGCTTCTGGCAGAGGTTAAACCAGTGAGCAAACTCCTGGCCTCTGGCCCTTGTCAGGGCATAAGGGGGGTGAATTAATGATAGGGATTAATCCGGCCGCTTGTAGCCTGACCGACGATTCTGCCGAGCAAGCATCTCGCAGACCCCAGTTATCCATTAGAGTAATCACTCATCCTCTGGCCAAGGTAATCCCCGGTGTAAATATCAGCCATATTTACCCTTGCTTAAGCCCTACACAATGGTCTTCCTTGCCCCATGTTTGTCCAAGTTAATTAACTTCCCTTTGAGAGGTTCCCTATTAACCCGGGTACGTGGGTGAGGTAATTTTCCTGTCCGATGACAGTTTCGCCACCGTTGCGCTTTTTTCCCTATAAATGATGTTGCCTTTTTCCAATAAAGGACTGATCTGATCTCGCTCCATTTGCCTCGTGTTGTCACTTGATCAGTCTCCTCCGGGACATTAAGGCCACCCCAGTGGCCCCGATTCCTACAAGAATGATTATCTGGCACAAGGATATACTGAGATCTAGGAAACCAAAACCATGATCAGAACACTTGGGGGTGAGAGGGGAAGTCTTTCAAAGCACTGGAGGGCTCTGGTCCAGCCAACCCAACCGCTGGATGTCCACTCCTACTCAAGTGTTCACATTCATTTGGCACTGGAAATGAGAGGCGATGGGGAAGGGAAAGTCTCTTCTACTCCAACCAACAGCAGTTTGAAGGCTCTGTGGTTGGGAATCTTAAACACTGCTTATGATTTGGAATAGGAACCGTAGAGCCTCATTCCACTTCTTCTTTCATGTCCAGATCAAACTTTGGACTGCCAAAATGAAGCCACTTTCTTGACTTCATTAGTGGCCAAAATTAAATCTTCATCGGTACATGTTTCTGATAGTATTCGGCAGACCAGTAAATGGCCATTCCAATGATAAATCTTAATTGTCAAACCACTGCCAAACAAATCCTAAGTATAATATTTCTTTACCAGGTGCCACTTCTGAGAAAGTTTTATGGCATCCTAAAGATGAACAGACAGAGAGCTGCATTTTTAAGCTGGAGCCCAGCCAGGCAGGCTGTAACTGTCCAAATGCTGCTTTCAGAATCTGATGTGGGGCCAGAGGTTTTCTGCCTGCTGTAGAAGTCAGTTTGCTTCTACTATACTGTTCTTGTCCATAAGACATTTTTTTCTAATGCAATTCCCTTCCTACTCATGGAAGGGAGTAGTGCCAAAGGAGGACCACAGACAATTTGCTTCATTTTACTTACCTGCATTCAAAGATGTAGACGGGTTAAGTATGTTTTACCACATTTAGCAGAAACAAAATGCATAGTATTGTGGAGCCTTTGAGACTAAATATGTATTCTAATTAAAGCATTCATGCATTACAGTTCACTCCCTCAGACACATGGAATATAGTATTTAGTCCTCAGGTTAATGTACCTGGCTGTGGTAGGGGGATCAGAGTGAAATGGGAAGAGTTGCATTGACACTGGTAATGGATCTTCCAAACTGTAGATTACATAATAATTCAGATGATACGTAGAGCTAATGCTAAATGTCTGTGGTAGATATATATCCCTCAGACTTTTGCCATAGAAGAATAGAATTCTGCTGTCATGAGAGAGTTAGTTGTGCTAAAGCAGAGTTTTCATGAAAAAGAAAATAACTGTTTAACTATATAAAAGAATGTTATGAAAACCAGGTTATTGTGTTCTAACAAGCTCCAGTCTCTGTTTGATCATTAGATACAGATGAGAGTTCATGACAAATTATCCTGCTTGTCCTATGTAGATTACAGTGAGGCACTACCGGTAGAGAATGGGATGTTTCACATTAAAGAAACACACACAAAAAATCAACTTCCTCATGCAGGGATGACATTTTTGGGACTTATCATTGTTCTGCCAGAGTCAGTACAGGGGGAGGTTTGGCCTCTGAGCTTCCAGGAAAAGTCATGTTGCTTTCTCTACATCCACATAGTCTAGTCCAGGGTTCCTCAAGCTTGGGTCTTCAGGTGTTCTCTTGGACTTCAATTACAGGAAGCCCAAGCCAGTAAACATGCTGTTCAGGGCTTCTGGGAATTGAAGTTCAAGAACATCAGGAGAGACAAGTTTGCTGACCCCTGGTCTAATCTATTATTTCTGTATTTCACCCACCAGAATTCTGTTAGCCAGTTTGATTGTATAAGTGAAATGACATACACTGTGATGAGTTAATGTGGTGCTGGTTGCATCTCTGTTTACAGCCAAAGAGCCAGCACTGTCTGCATCTGCAAATGTTTCTGTGGCCATGTGGCAGGCATGACGAGATGCCAGAGCACATGGAATTCTGCTACCTTTCTGGTTGAAGTGGCTATTTATCTACTTGCAATTTCTTGCTTTCAAACTGCTAGGTTGGCAGGAGCTGGGACAGATGATGGGAGTTCAGCCCATCGCACAGCACTTGAGTCTCGAACTGACCTCCCAGTTGTCAAGCTCAGCATCTTAACCACTAGGCCACTGTGGCCCTGGTGTCTTGTTAAAGGTTTCCCTTGCTTGAAAGCCAGTCGTATCTGACTGTAGGGTTCAGTGCTCATCTCTGTTTCGAAGCCGAAGAGTCAACGCTATCTACTTCTGTAGACGTGTCCATAGTCATGTGGCAAGCATGACTAGACACCTGAGCATATGGAACACGGTTTACCTTCTACCAAAGTGGCCCCTATTTATCTACTTGCAATTTTTAGCTTTTGAACTGCTAGGTTGGCAGGAGCTGGGACAAAGACGGGAGCTCATTCCGTCCTGCAGTACTCAGGTATCAAACTACTGACCTCCCACCTTCCAGTCAGCATCTTAGCGACTTGAGCCACTGCACTTGAGCCACTGTTAAGTAGTGGCAATTTGCCACCATAACTTATGTGCTTTCACTTACACATTCTTAGATTACTAGTAGGAATCTGGCCACTGATTCACCGTGTTAAAGCAACAGTTCGCCATTTAATAGACACAATACAAACAGAAGGAAGGGTGAAGGGTGAATCCTAAGCATATTTCAGGTTTTGTGGCCAATAGGCAGGCTCATGGAAGGAAACATGTTGTCTAATGGCACTTCTTTTTTTAGCTCCCAGCTAAAAGGAACATTTTTTTTGGGGGGGGGAGGGGGGAGGAATTCAATGGCAATTGACCCAAGATTAACCAATGAGGTAGGCTTGATGTCTACACCTCCCTCACAGTTGCTGTGCACATAATACGAACAAGTAGATCTCAAGCTTGGAAAAGCTACTATTTGTTTTATAATAACTCTCAGAATCCACCGGCTAGCAGGTCATGCAGACTGTTGATTCTGGGAGCTCCAGTCTTCGGGAGGTATTTCTTGCTTACATTTATTCTCTTGCATGAAGATTGTCCTGCTTGTCTTATGTAGACTGTAGATATGCACTGCTGCCAGAGAAGGACAGAAGCTCCTGCCAACCTAGCAGTTCAAAAGCAAGAAATTGCAAGTAGATAAATAGGGACTACTTCGATGTGAAGGTAAGCAGCGTTCTGTGCACTCCAGTGTCTAGTCATGCCTGCCACATGTCCGCGGAGACATCTGCAGATGCAGACAGTTATGGCTCTTTGGCTATAAACAGAAATGAGGACTGAACCCTGGAGTCAGAAACGACTGGCTTTCGAGCAAGGGTGACCTTTACCTTTTCTCTAGTGAACTGATGATAGTGTACTTGTCTGTTCTCTTTCCCACTTTAAACTCACAATACCTCAATGGAGTACATCAGGATGAAACAATATGCATGATCTACTGTAACCCAATGAATTTCTTAGCCAAGCAGAGATTTCAAGGCAAGATTCCTGACCATCTATAAAGGGTCATAATTCTAACCATTATATCACACACCATGCTCATTGGAGGAATCTGGAAGTTGTTGTCCCTATAGAAATTTTTCTAACTTCCAGAAAGAATCCCACCATCTGCTCTTCGGATCTCAGCTCATTTCTAGAGGTGTAATTCAAATCCTGGAGCTGCTCAAGAAGTTAATCCAGGGAGCTGAAACGTGACTCAAGCTGCATGTTTTAAATGTGATTCTTTAATATTTGAGTGCTGACAGACTGCTGCTCCAGTAGAAATGAGCTCTTCATTTCATTCAGCACCCATCTGACAGTAGGGTGTGTGAAGATGAAATGGCTGGAGGGAAGGCTTAAAATTTCTCCAACCCATTCATGGTAGCTCCAACCTCTATCCCCATATGCTTATTAGGAAATAGGAAAGAAAATGGCCCATTCATACACATGCAGTCTGTTGTCCAAGACATATAGATTAACAAGTCATTAGAAGTGGAACAGAAGTAGCAAAGAGAACCTTTGTGATCCATTGCTTTTAGAAAGAACATTTGGAAGTCTCCATGCCAAGAGATTGTGGGGTACATTACACAGCAAAGATCTAGAGTCTGCCTCCAGCTCATACCTGTCAAGTATCCTGTATTGGTCAGGATTTCTAATTTTTCAGCGCTCGTTCCTCCCCTTTCCCGCCGCCCCCTGTATTTGAATGGTGGGGAAAGGGCTTACTGTGCATGCATGGCCATGGTGCACATGCACAAACAGGCTACTGCTCATGCACGGCGATGGTGCGCATGCGCAAACGGGTTACTGAGCATACACGTCCACGCATGCGCAGTAATTTCCTGTATTTTGCAGAGCTTGACGGGTATGCTCCAGCTGTTGCTCACATGAAAACTTTGCAATATCCTATGGAATCAATGTGCTAGACATAGATTTCAACAGGAAAGCCAACTAACAGGTCAAGATTTCCACCATCAAATACTTCTGCCTAGCGCTCAGGGAAGATTCTGAAGCCAAGCTCAACCAAACAGATGAAGCGCTGTAGTCTCTACACAATAAAAAGCAAGGGCAGGTGATACCTTTATTATATTATTTTTAAAAAGCTAACTTACGGCCAGTGGTGGGCATCAGCGAACCACACCAGCTCGCTAGAACTGGTAGCAGAAATTCTGGCTGGCCTCGTCCATCCAAGTTTTGAAATAAAGTACTTCTAATTTGGGTGCAACGCAGGGCTTTCCCCCTGACCACACCCACCATGCCATGTCCACAGTATGGTAGTAAATTTTTTTGGAGCCCACTACTGCTTACGGTGTATACTAGCCAAAGGGAGTTCAGTTCCTCACTGTGCATGCCAGAACAGTCACCTTGTGTAGCCTTGAGTAAAATGCATAGTTCCAGAGCACCCCCAGAAGAAGTTAAACAACTTCTGAGTATTTTCTACCTTAAAAATCCTGGAATGGGTTCCCATTAGTTAAATATACTGTGGATCGGGTGGGTGGGTGGTGTAATTTCCAAAAGTATGGCAGATGCTTGTGCTAAATCTGTTTCTTAAAAGTGAGTCCCAACATACAGACTGCAAACACAAGTCAAATTCCATCCTGGTGATGATTGGTTGGATTATCTCTCCCAATTTACCAAAGAAAGGGCTGCTGGGTGTTCAGCATTTCCCTCCTCCCTGGGCCTTTTGCCTTATTTTGAGGTTCAAGGTTTCTATTTGGTTTGGAATGAGGAGATTATACAGAAATGTAGCAAAACACCTCTTAAAGGTAAAGGTAAAGGTTTTCCTTGCTCGAAAGCCAGTCGGATACGACTCTAGGGTTCAGTGCTCAACTCTGTTTCAAAGCCAGCACTGTCTGCTTCTGCAGATGTTTTCGTGGTCATGTGGAAGGCATGATTAGACACCAGAGCACACGGAGCGCTGTTGCCTTCCCACCAAAGTGGTACCTATTTATCTACTTGCAATTTCTTGCTATCAAACTGCTAGGTTGGCAGGAGCTGGGACAAAGACGGGAGCTCATTCCGTCCTGCAATACTCGGGAATCGAACTGCTGACCTTCTGCCTCCCAGTCAGCATCTTAGCCACCAAGCCACTGCAGTCTTCTTAGAGAACTGGAAATAAAATCTGGTATACCCACTAGGTGAAACCAATTGTAGCCAAATTATTGTATTACCTAGTGGTTGGAAGCAGGTGTTTTCTTTATAAAATTAATTTTAATAAATTAAGAAGTGAGTTAAAGCCATTGGCAGACCAAATAAGGCGGTTAAAGGATCATGATTTGGGAGAATCAATGTTTGTAAAATTAAAACTATGCCAAAATTAAATTTTTTATTTGAAAATCTTCCAATTAAAATTAAAGAATCGGAGTTTAGCAGTTGGCAAAAATTAATAAATGAAATGAGTAACAATGGGAAAAACCCAAGAATTAGCAAAGGATTGTAGTACAAAAAAATAGGCATGGAGGACTAAATATACCAAATGTCAAAATTTACTATCAAACTTTCCATTTGAAGAGAATAATAAAACTACTAATCCAACAGTATGAGGTACCATATGAAACGGAACATGAAGAATTTAGAAAGTTGAGGGGGGATGGTTTTTATCTCAGATGCATAATAAACCAAAAATAAACAATTTTTCAATCAGAAATATATACAATGCATGTAAAGGAATGAAAAGTAAATTGGCACCCAATCAATCTCCGATAATAGAAATTTTAGACATCCAGGAATGCCCATTAGCACCATCAGGTAAACTAAGACATATACTAATGCAAAACAAAGTACTATTAAGCACAGATTTGATTAGAAAATGTGGTACCTATCAAAAAAGAAAAGAAATATATGATAAATTGAATTTAAAATGGTTTCAGGAAATGCAGATGGAGGGATGGGATAGATCTGTAAGGGTAATAAGAGAGAGGAGTATAACCACACCATTTGAAGAACTGGTAATGGAAGCAAGAATGCGCCCCCCCCCCACCGGACTTGGGCATCCGGGTAGTTAGGGGGCGTGGCCAGCACCCTTTAAAAGGGGTGGCCACGAGGCAGCAGAGCTGCCATTTTGCGAAAGCGACTGAGAGGAGAAGTTTTTAGCTCCGTCGCTCTTCGTGTTCCAGGGAAGCCTCTTTTTGGGCAGCAGTCAGATTTTCTTCGCCTGCTTCTTAGGCTTCCCACGTAGGATCAGCGATGCCTTCCAGAAAGAAGGCGATGGCGAATTTGGTTCGCCCAACAAGGAGGCGGCAGCCGGGTCGGAGGACCGCAACTGCGCCCTCTCAGCTGGCCCCCTTCGCGGGGGCACCCACCGGGACCGGTGGAATGGGGCAGATTAATCCGTGGCCTGAGGCTGTACAGCCCCAGGCCGGCCCAGCGTTGGCCGTGGCCCCCGGCCCGCAATCCTTGGCCATGGGCCCGGGACAGGTGGGTGGGCATAGCGCCGCTGGGCCTACGGCCCCTGGCCTGCATCACCCGGCCATTGTTTTTACACAGGAGGGTGGGCTGGGGTCACTTCCTTGGCAGGGTATGCCCCTGACACCTCAAGGGCCAGAGCTTCTGGCAGGGCCATACCCGGGACCAAGTGCCTCTGCACCGGCCCCAGGCCTGGCGACCAGTGGGTCGCACGCCCCCTTGGCCCCCTTTGTGTCGGGGGCTCCATGAACATGGACGCCCTTCTGGCCCGCGTGGCGGCCTTGGAGGCGTCCATGGGGATATCCACCCCATCGGGGGCACCTTTTGGCCTACAGTTCACCGCAGCGCCGGCCAATCTTCAGCAGGCGGCCGGCCGGGTTGAGCTGCTTGAGGCCCATAGGCCAGCGCCCGCCATGGCCTCGCAGCTCCCCATGCAGCAGATGCCACCAGCAGGTAGTGGTCTGGTATGTCCGCCGAGCTCGATTCCGGTCGCGAGCTCCGACGCCCGCCGTGGGCCGGAACCCCCATGGGGGCGGCCCATGGGGGTGCAACTTGTGAGTATCCGGTTCAAACTAATGCACCCACACCACCATCCACTATGGGGGGGTCTACAGTGGCCGTGGCCACGTCAGGTTGGGACTGGGGGACAGCAACCCCTGGCGTACCCAGGTGCGGCTTTGCCGATGGCAGCCCCCACATGGGGTGGGGGCCCTCATGTTACAGGGAATGCAGCGGGGGTTTCAGGGCAGGTTGCGGCCAATTGTTTGATGCCCCGTACTGTTAACGTGCTGGTGTCGGCACTCCCGACGGCTGGGTACTCTTTGCCCCTCGGGGATCATTTGGCACAAGCCACAAAAGAAAAAATTTGGCGGGGAGAGTACGTGGATATTTTCTCCCTATTGAACAGGGAACCCATCAAGGAGGAGAGGGAGGGGCAGGACGAAAAGGACAAGGAGCAGTCCCGCCGTCGTAAGCCACCACGCACGTGGGCCAATTGGTTGCCCGCATATCTCATATACATGGCGGTGTACCTTAGGGCCCGGCCTGATCTGGCCATTCCGATGGTCCAGTATTTGGACAACATTTACAGGGCAATGGTTGATTTCCCTGGCCCATCGTGGTTGGCTTACGACGAGGAATTTCGAATGAGAGTGCCCCTACACCCGGAGATGAGGTGGGATGAGCCCTGTCAGAAGCTGTGGCTTCTGTATATGACCCCCACGCGCCCTGCGCCTGGGGAGAGGTATCATTGTGGACATGCGGTCCAGCGAGCCGCTCCAGCGCAGGCACCCCACCAAGTGGCGGGGCAGGGGGTTCCAGCCCGCCTGCTGTGCTGGAGCTTCTCGGCCAATGGTGCGTGCAATAGAAAACAGTGCCGGTACAAGCACGAGTGTCCCTCTTGCGCTGGCCCCCATGCCGCTGCTGCGTGCCCGCGAGCGGGCAGATTTCGGGGCAGGGGTAGAGGTGGACAGGGAGCGGGCAGACCTGCCGCCGAGGGTGCTGGTCAATCAAAAGGCCCCCTCACCAGTTAATGTGGTCATGTTGGAGCGTTGGCTCGCAACATACCCGAGGAGGGGGGACGCAGCTTACCTACTGGAAGGTTTCCAGCGGGGGTTTCACATTCCATTTACAGGGGATAGGTCCCCCCAAGATGCGCCCAACTTATTTCCCCTTAAGGGCAGGGAGGAGGTGGCCGCCCTCAGTATTGCTAAGGAGGTTAATGCAGGTAGGGTTGCTGGCCCCTTTCACGCCCTGCCCTTTCCCAATCTGAAGGTTTCCCCTTTGGGGTTGGTGCCCAAAAAGACACCAGGGGAGTTTCGTTTGATTCACCACCTGTCGTACCCGGCTGGCCATTCGGTCAATGATGCCATCCCTGATGACCTTTGTTCGGTCAGGTATACATCATTTGACCAGGCCCTGCGCATGGTGCGCTCTTGTGGCCCGGGTGCCCAAAACTATTAGCGAAGTGTGACATTAAGTCAGCGTTCCGTCTGCTGCCTGTGCACCCGGGCGACTTTGAGTTGTTAGGTTTCAAATTCCAGGGCAAATTTTATTTTGATAAAGCCATGCCTTTTGGCTGCTCCATCTCATGCTCGGCATTTGAACACTTTAGCACCTTTCTCCAGTGGGCCTTTGTTCGCAGGTCGGGATCTCGGTCTGTAGCCCATTACCTCGATGATTTTTTGTTCGGGGGTGAACGGGGCTGGGACACGTGTACGCGTCTCCTCAACACATTTCAGACGCTAATGCAGGAACTTGGTGTCCCTTTAGCGCCCGAAAAGACCGAGGGCCCATCCACCAAGCTCACGTTCCTGGGTGTCGAAATTGACACAGTTGCGCAGGCATCCAGGTTACCCATCGACAAGGTGTCCCGGATCACTGTATTGATCTCGGCCTTGCTGGCCAAACGCAAAGTGTCACTCCGTGAGCTCCAGGTACTCCATGGTCACCTTAACTTCGCTTGCAGGGTGGTTGCACCTGGCAGAGCTTTTGCTCGCCGCTTGTGCGACGCCATGGCTGGCTTGTCCAGGCCCTACCATAGGGTCCGACTGAACAGGGGCATGAGGGCTGATCTGCTGATATGGCTTCAATTCCTTAAAGAGTTCAATGGGGTCTCATTTTGGAGATCTGACCTTCTGGTGTCCCCTCGCTTCCAGGTTCAGTCGGATGCATCAGGGTCCCTGGGTTATGGGATTTACTTTGAGGGGAAGTGGGCATATGGTCAATGGCCACCAGCTTGGAAGGGCACGGATCGTTTACGCGATCTCACGTTCCTTGAATTCTTTCCCATTCTGGGAGCTTTGATGCTATGGGGTGCGGAGTGGGCTAATTCGGTCGTACATTTCTGGCGTGACAATGCTGCGGTTGCGCACATTGTTAACTCTCAGACGTCTAAATCACCCAGAGTTATGGAATTGGTGCGCCAGTTTGTTTTGCGCAGCCTATGCCTCAATGTGCTATTTCGGGCTAGGCACATACCAGGTATTAATAACGAAATCGCTGATGCTTTGTCCCGCTTGCAGATCTCCCGGTTCCGTGCCTTGGCCCCGGACACAGAGGAATTTCCCTCGCCACTCCCGGACAACATATGGACGTTTGGCAAGGAGAGGTGAACCGGGCGATCGGCATGTCGCTGGCGCCCCGCACGCGTAAGGCGTATCTCCACGCATTCAGTACATTCCAGGCCTTTTGTGCCCAATTTCGATTGCCCGGAATCTGGCCTATCCCAGTGGCACAGATTCTTCAATTCATGGTTTACCTACACAGCCAGGGCCTAGCTCCCCGCACCATAGCATCCAGGCTGTCAGCACTGGCATTCATGGCCAAGGTGGGGGGTTATGCTGACAGCACAACTGACTTCCGTATACGACATGTTTTGGAAGGGTGGGCACGGGAGCGTGGACGCTGCCCGAACAACCGCCACCCAATCTCTCCAGGGGTACTTACCCAACTTGCACGGGGCTGGCATGACCTGTGTTTTGACAGGTATGAGGCAGCCTTGTTTCATGCGGCTACCACGGTGGCCTTTTTTGGAGCGCTCCGCATCAGTGAGCTTGTGCTACTGTCTAAGGCGGATGCGACGCGTAGGGCACTGGAACTCGAAGATGTCTATGTTTCCGATGAGTGGGCTCAGTTGAGGATACGCTCCTCAAAAGTTGATCAGCACGGTGTAGGCAGTGGTGTAAGACTGCTACGGTGTTCAATGGCAGACATCTGTCCGGTTGGTGCCCTACAAGAGTTCCTTGCACTGCGTGGTACGCACCCTGGCCCGTTTTTCTGCCACCAAGATGGGTCTCCCCTTACTAAATTTCAATTTTGGAAGGTGACCGGTAAGGCACTAACCAGTGTTGGCCTCCCTGGGGCTCGTTATGGCACCCATTCTTTTAGAATAGGAGCGGCTTCTACTGCAGCTGCATTTGGGTACTCTGGGGCTGAGATACGCCAGATGGGAAGGTGGGGATCGCAGTGTTTTCAGTTGTATGTTCGCCCGCTTCAATTGTGAGTACCAGTTAAGTCACTGTCCTGTTTCCTTTTTTCTTTGACAGACCCTGGGTGCCAACTTGCACCGGTGGCAGTATGGCTGGTGGGCCATAGCTACGTGCACAGGGCAGCGCAGTATGCTGCGGCGACAGAGTGGGGACCCCAGCTGGGACTACGTGCGTCCGCATGTCTAAGGTGGTACGGTAAGCGCGGGATGTTATGGCGGAAACTGTTGCCATTCCTTTTTTCCATTAGGGATGCTGACCCGCCTGATGTCCTGGTTATACACCTCGGGGGCGATGATTTGGGCCAGGTCACCGGCCTGTCGTTGAAACACGCGATATGTGGTGACCTGGCTTACTTGCATTATGTGTGGCCTGCCACAACCCTGATTTGGTCGGACATCATACCGTGTCACGCTTACAGGGGGGGCATTAACCTCCAGGCCCTTGACCGTGCTCGCTGCTCAGTGAACAGGGCAGTAGCCCGGTTCGTGCTAGACAAGGGTTGGGGGCGCGTCATCCGACACCCCGATATTAGTCTTCCAAATTGTGAACTTTACGCAGGGGATGGGGTCCATCTGTCGCCAGGAGGTATGAACCTCTTTTTGGAAGATCTGCAAGCAGGCCTGTTGACCCAGCTGACGGTCTGAGGGGGGGGGGGGCGGTGAGCCTTTATTGAAGCCTCCCCGTGTGGCGGGTAGCACTGGTAAGGTAAATATTTATGACCCACAGGTATCCGGCAGGTTCGCAATTGACTGGACAACACTAGATAGGCACAAGTTGGTTAACGTTGTCCGGTCAACGACGAACCAGGCAATGGGGTGATGGCACGAGCTAGGCAGCATGCATCACCCCGTGATTTTACGGATACGCATCAGAGGGTGGGGTCAGTAGTTAGTTTATTGACTACGGTCAACAATTTGTTTGTTGCCAACAAACAAATTGATACAAATGGATACATTGTAACCAATTGCCGTTGGCAATTTTGGGAGGTACCTTACCAGTGTTACTGCGGCCTGCTTGCCTTAAGAATTATAATTGGTTGAGTACCAATCGAAATTTATAATTCGGACTAGGGCATGAATCAATAAATGTGGCCCAATGCCGTTATCCACTTTCACCAGTGTCTGATTCCTTTTTTGGGGGGTGCGCCTGCAAAGGAGAAAGTAAAATTACAAGGACTAGTGGGGAAATTATACCAATTCCTTATTCCAGGGGAAGAAAGCCAATGAGTACTTAAAAGAATTTGGGAGGAAGAGTTGGAAGTCACAATCAAGGAAGAAAACTGGAGGAAAAAAATGGAATAATAGAATTACAAAAACAATGTCAATTAAGGGGAAAGAGCATACCTGTAAAGTCCTTTGGAGATGGTACCTTACCCCAATTAAAATCCATCAGATGAATAGAAATAAAACAGATCTATGTTGGAGATGTAATAAAGAGAAAGGCTCCACAAACAATTTTTAGAAGGTGATAGAGGAGGAAAGAAATAATATCTTCAATGCAAAAATAATCTTGGAACCTAAGCATGCTATATTAGGAGAGGTCGAAGAACTAAACCTGGAGAGTGCAAGAAAGAGTTAATCTTGGCATTATTACTAGTAGCCAGGCAACTAATAGCGCAGGAATGGAAAAACAAGGAGGAATTAAGTAGGAAAAGATGGTGTGCAGGAGTCTGGCAGCTGACATTAAATGAAAAATTAACTAGCCAAATTTGACAAAAACAAGGAATAAGGATGAAAACTCCCTTTTGGAAAATTTGGGAACCATTTATTCAGTATCCACTAACTAATGAAGAAGAAATTAAACCTGGCCCAGATACACTCCAGTTTTGGAAGGTATAAAACATAGTTTGTTACCCGAATCTCACCGCAGTCTCCCAACCAAACCACAGGTGTTGCGTTCTTAACCTATAGACAAAGTGACGAATAGCTTTTTACAATATAAAAAGGAGAGTTATAATAAATATGTCAATCTACAGGCCACGATCGAGGGTTATACGTCGGGTTATCACGTTCTATGTTTAGTTATTGTGGTTAGCTTTGTTTATGTTTATATGAGGTAAATGTTTTATCAATAAAATAAAAAAAAGAGAGTGTAATCCTGTACTAAGGAAATAACACCTACACCCCCATAGGTGATCAGGAGTATAAAACAAAGGAATAGACTCACAAAAATTAATTTATCCAAAATATTTTAGAATTTTGTGTGATCATGTAATACATACAAGTGGCTTATACATATAATGTAATCAGACAAGAATGGATTGTGGTCAAGTGTTGGAGCGGGTGCCTCATCTCAATATTTCATAGGGGAACTGTGCAATCAGATGTTATTTTTTTAGTCAGAGTTTCCCTGAGGAGGGACTGCTGTGAATAAAAGGGTCCAAAATGTGTTGGGTCAGCACTACTTCTGTTTTGTTTTGTTGTACTATGTTTGGCAGTGGCTTTACAGTAGGATGAATGAAATGATTGTTACTGAGCGACATTCTTTCAGGTTTGCTTGCCCTCTGAGGGCTGTGCTTCGAAGTTAGAGGGGGCCCTGGGGGAATGGGCATTGCCAAATAGATTTATTTGGTTGTGTCATGTTATGGAGTGTGTGTGTCAAAATGAACCCCCAAAAGTTGTGTTCTACTGAAAAGGCTCTCTCATGCCCTCTAGTGGTAAAATAATATATTAAAAAGTAAACAAATCTTGAGCTCTATAAGCCAGTTTAAAGAGTGCAGGGTCTTTGAACATGGCGAAAGTGTCCGCTAAGCTTTCTAGAGGGAAAAACAGATTATTATTTTTTGTAAAACAGTTTTCAAACTTTTACATTTTGGAGCAGTGTTTGGAATGGTGAAGGGAGGACAGAAATGGCCCTGGGTCTGCATGTTGCCCACCTTGCATTACTACCTTGATGCAATCCTATATCCATTTTATCAGGGATTATACCCATTAAACAGTGATGTTACTGTTTAATAGATATATGCAAGGTTTATTGACAGTAAGAAATAGATTGAGGAAGTTTGTTTTTTCTGAGTGTCTTTAGTGTATGAGAGTCAAGACACAGGAAACAGCCAAGGGCTGGGTTAACTCAGGTTTATTGCATGGTGGACAGAGGGAACATGAGGTAATGGCGGACGAACAGCTCTATATATATGGTCGTAACGTATTTGAATGTGGCTCCACGATAGCCCATTGGCTACTGCCCGCGTGACGTCATGGCTGGTCACGCCCTTCTTGTCCAGGTGTAGGTAGCGGCGGGAAACTTCCCGCGCTGTGGCCTTTGATGGGTTTGAACCAAGAGAGCTTGGACGCTCGCTGCTGCCAGCTGGTGGTCATTAGCTCGCGTCCTATTACAGGGTTTATAGTGATACAGCTGAAGGTTACATTGGTTCAGATACATTGTTATCACATGTAGAAGGTTACACTGTTAGAACACAACACTCCTCCCCCCTAGGATGAGACGAAGTCTCTCAGCCAAGATGGCTTATTTCGAACACGCTGGGGTCTCGGCGCGGGCTGCCCTGCCCCGGCTTCGCTCCCTCCTCCTTGCTCCCTGGCTTCCTGCCCTGTAATCGGAGAGGATGACTCGTTAGTAGCTTGCCGCGGCTCTGCGGCTTTGTTGGGAGGTGTGTGCTTTGTTTGGGAAGAACCGGGGGCACTGGGGGCTAACGAAAAACCCCTCTTCTCACTTGGATGGGTGGGGGAACACTCCAAAAAACCCCCCCGGCTCGCAAAATTAAAATCGTAATCGAATTCGGGGGAAGTGGCAGCGGCGGCCGCAAGCTCCTTTTCCCCCTCCCCGGGCTCGGATAGAGCTGGCGTGTCAAAAGGATATGAGTCGGGATCACTGCTTTCCCCCCTGGCTTTGGACTGGTGTCCTTCTCTGTCTCCCCCTTGGGCTAAACGGGTGGGGGAGAACCCTATCGCTGAATCCGGTTGCTGAGCCCCACTGATCGGACCCTCACTCACTCGGCGCCGCAGTTGGTCAGCGTGCCTCCTCCAGAGGAGACCGGTGTTCGTTTCCACCCGATACGACACTGGTCCCATCTGTTCTACTATCGTCCCTGGCACCCAGACTGGGCCTGCGTTGGCATAGTTCCTGCAGTGTACAGGATCGCCTACGCCGAAACCTTTCGAGACCGCTAAACCTATGTTCTTCCCTTTGTCCTCGACCCTCGTCGGGTCTAACCTGGACAAGATCGTGGTCAGTTTCCTCCGCATCAGCAGCTCAGCCGGCGAGTATCCGGACGCTAAGGGGGTCACTCTGTACGCTAACAGAAATTGACAGACTTGGTGATTTAGATCCCCCGAGCCCATGCGCCGCAGCGCGTCTTTTGTTGTGCGCACCAACCGTTCCACCTGGCCATTCGTGGCCGGGTGAAACGGCGCGGATGTGACGTGCCGAATTGCATTTGCCTCCATGAATGCCGCGAACTCAGCGGACGTGAAACAGCTAGCGTTATCGCTGACCAGAGTGTCGGGTAAACCGAACGTGGAAAAGACCCTCCTCAGCTGGCCAATGGTAGTGGCGGAGGATGTGCTCTTTACCGGAATGACCTCCAGCCACTTTGAGTACGCATCCACTACCAGGAGAAAAATGGTTCCTCGGAACGGGCCAGCAAAATCTACGTGCACCCTGGACCACGGTCCCCTTGCTGCGTCCCATTCCCTATGCGGGAGACGGGCTACCTCCGGTCGGGAGCCCTGACATGCCTCACAAGTGCCAATCATATGCTCTATGTCGGCGTCCAGCTGGGGCCACCAGAAATAACTCCGGGCCAGTGCCTTGGAACGGACGATTCCCGGGTGGCTGACGTGCAGCAGCTTTAGCACCTTCGGTCGCAGGGACGTAGGAACCACCACCCGTTGGCCCCACAAGAGGCACCCCCTCTCTAATGACAATTCTATTCGTTTTCGAAAAAATGGGTCGAATTCCATGCTTGGGGATGACGCCGGCCACCCCTTCTGTACCCACGAGCATACTTTCTCCAGTGTTCTATCCTTTCCCGTCGCCTTGGCAATGTCGGCCGGTACTAATGGGGGTGAATCTAAGACCTCTATTAGCAATACCTGGCGGTCTCTTCCTACCCCTGCCTTCTGATCGTCCGACAAGGGCAACGGAGACCGTGAGAGCGCGTCTGCATGGCTGATCTCCTTCCCGGGCCGGTATTCCAACTCATGTTGGTATGCGTTAAGAAAAATAGCCCACCACAGCATCCTCGGGGACAGGATCTGTGGCGTGGGCTTATTTGCAGTGAAGATTCCTAACAGGGGCTTGTGATCAGTCACGATCTTGAACGGGCGACCATACAGAAAATCGTGAAATTTTTTGGTTCCCGCTACTATCGCTAATGCCTCCCTGTCGGTCTGTGCGTAATTCCGCTCTGCTTGGGACAGGGACCTTGAATAAAACGCTATCGGGGCCTCCCTTCCGTCGTTCAACACGTGGCAAAGCACCGCCCCCACCCCCACCGGGGATGCGTCGCAGACTAAAACTACTGGCCGTTTGGGATCGAAATGAGTCAGGATTGCCTCGGATGTTAGGAGTTGCTTTAACTCTGTGAACGCCCTCTCTTGCTCGTCACCCCACAGCCATTTTTCCTCTTTTTTAAGTAACTGATGGAGCGGCTCGGCAACAGACGCCTTCCGTGGAAGGAAAGTATGGTAGAAATTGAGAAGCCCCAGAAATGACTGTAGTTCGGTTTTGGATGTGGGTCGAGGAGCTTTCTTGATGGCGGCTACCTTAGATTTGGACGGCCTAATTCCCTCGGGCGTGACACGGAACCCTAAAAACTCAACCTCTGTTTCGAAAAATACACATTTGTCTTTTCTCAGTCGCAGCCCCGCTTTCTCGAACACGGTCAGAACTTTATCCAATCTATGTGCCAGCTCGGCCTTACTCCCCCCCGTTATCAACACGTCATCAAAATATGGCAACACCCCCTCCAGCCCCTTCAGGAGGCGTTCCACGAGCGACTGAAAAAGGCCAGGTGCCGAGTTCACGCCGAACTGTAAACGCGACACCTGGAACGCCCCCTTATGTGTAACTATTGTTTGTGCCGCCGCTGTGGCGGGGGTTACAGGGAGTTGCTGGTAGGCCTGTGCTAAATCGAGCTTAGCGAAACACTATCCCCCATTCAGCCTGGCCAGGAGGTGGCTGACCACTGGCACCGGGTATGCATTAGGGCGGATCGCCTTGTTAATTGTACACTTATAATCAGCGCAAATGCGCACCTCCCCGTTAGCCTTCAGTGCTGTTACAATTGGAGTCTCCCACTCCGCGGAATCCACAGGAACAAGAATCCCCTGACCCACCAGTTTGTCCAGTTCCGCCTCTATTTTGTCCTTTAGTGCGAACGGTACCCTGCGCGGTTTGAGTCTTATCGGGCGGACCTCCGGGTCTAGGTCGAAGGCTACAGGGGGTCCCTTGAACTTTCCCAGTCCACTTTTAAAAACGGCGGGGTGTGCGTCGCACACCGCTTGTATTGGGTCCACGCCTACGGCATGCACCCCCCCTATGAACAAGCCTAAAGGCTGAAACCATTGCGTCCCGAGGAGGCTACAACTCCCCCCTTTTAGCACCACTAGGGGAAGTTCCGCAGAATGTCTCTTAAAACGAACCCGGAATGTCCCGACCCCCACCACTGGAATGCTGTTCCCCTGTACGTCCCGTAGTGTGGCCCTCAACGCTTTAAGTTTGGGCCGCACGTGGGGGTCGATTTTCAAGAACTCTCTCTGGGGAATTATAGAATAGGAGGACCCCGAGTCAATTTCCATCCTAATAGGGGTCCCTTGTACTAGTACCTCAACGAAGTAATGGGGCTGTCCCGCAGACACGCTGAACACAGGAGCGTCGCCCTCGCTGTCGTCCGAGATGCGGCCCACGCCGTCCTGCTTCCTCGTGGTCTGGGCGCCATCTTTGGACCTCGCTGGACGGTCCGGTCTGGCCGAACGGTCTTGTGACTGTCTCCGGCCCTCTTTCCCTTTCCTGCACGCCCTGGCGATGTGCCCCCGACGGCCGCAGTTGTAGCACTCGGTTTTTCTGAATGGGCACCTCACGCGCTCATGGGCCGCTCCGCAACCATCGCAACGGCGCCCTCCCCTTCGGACCTTCTGGACCTCCTCGCCGTCGCTGCTTTCCGAAGACGACTTCGAGGTCCGTCGGGTTGCATGCACCGACTGTCCGGACTTTCCGTGCAACGAGTTTTCCGCTTTGCCGGCCCTCGGACGCCACTCACGCCACTTGTGCATCTCATCTACTCCAGCATTCGTGGATTCCGCGGCTTCCGCGGCCTCTACAACCTCTGTCAGTGTGGGTGGTGGCTCCTTGTTCATCAGGCTGCGCTGCACTTCCTTGTCCTTCAGGCCACACAGAACTCCGTCCCTGAGGGCCATCTCTAGAAAGTGGTCCCATCTGCAGGGGGTGGCGGCTACTCTCATAGCTGTTACGAAGGCTTCTACCGACTCGTCCGGCGCTTGAACTCGCCTCCAAAACGCGCTCCGAGCGGGAAACATTGCCCTCGAGGGTCGGAAACGCTCACGCAGCAGTTTCATGATGTCATCGGCTTTGAACTCACCCATCTTCTTCGGTGCAATAATGCCCACCAGTGTTCGCTTGGTCTCCATCCCAAGCATGCGGGTGAGGATGGCCCTCTTCCTTTCCTCGTCGTCTTCTTTGACTTTGAGTTCCACCAGTGCCGCCTGGAAGTCCATCTCAAAAAGCTCCCAGTCTTGCGGTTTGGTAATGTTGAACCCGCTCTGTGCCCTGGCTCCTTGGGGATCCATAATCCCACCTTCGTCGCCAGTTTAGTGTATGAGAGTCAAGACACAGGAAACAGCCAAGGGCTGGGTTAACTCAGGTTTATTGCATGGTGGACAGAGGGAACATGAGGTAATGGCGGACGAACAGCTCTATATATATGGTCGTAACGTATTTGAATGTGGCTCCACGATAGCCCATTGGCTACTGCCCGCGTGACGTCATGGCTGGTCACGCCCTTCTTGTCCAGGTGTAGGTAGCGGCGGGAAACTTCCCGCGCTGTGGCCTTTGATGGGTTTGAACCAAGAGAGCTTGGACGCTCGCTGCTGCCAGCTGGTGGTCATTAGCTCGCGTCCTATTACAGGGTTTATAGTGATACAGCTGAAGGTTACATTGGTTCAGATACATTGTTATCACATGTAGAAGGTTACACTGTTAGAACACAACAGTGTCACAATTAAACAATGAATGTTTAGTTTGTTCTCATATTCGACATTTCTGCCAAAAATGGTGCTGAAAGTAACTAATTTTTAAAAAGAATGAAAATCCAAACAAGGATGATGATGATGGCGATGGCAGTGACCTACTACTACTACTACTACTACTACTACTACTACTACTACTACTACTACTACTACTACTACTACTACTACTACAGACCAACAAGTCAATTCTGACTTACAGCAACCCTTGGGTTTTCTAGGTAGAGAGTACTGGGAAGTGATTCACCATTCCTGTCTTGTGGGGGTGCCCCGTGACTCTGCAGCTTGCTGAAGGCTAGACAGGCTAACTGTTCTCCTGGGAAGCACACTGAGAAATAAAATTCCTAACCTTCTTTGCTGCAGATGCCTAACTTGCTGAGCGATTATTATTGTTATTACACCCCACAAAACTCAAATGGAATATAGGTAAAGGTAAAGGTTGCCCTTGCTTAAAAGCCAGTCATATCTGACTCTAGGATTCACTGCTCAACTCTGTTTATGGTCAAAGAGTCAGTGCTGTCTGTGTCTGCAGACATTTCTATGGACATGTGAGAGGCATGACTAGACACCGGAGTGCACAAAATGCTGTTTACCTTCCCACCAAAATGCTCCCTATTTATCTACTTGCAATTTCTTGCTTTTGAACTGCTAGGTTGGCAGGAACTGGGACAGAGTCAGGAGTCATGCAGTACTCGGGTCTCAAACTGCCGACCTGCCAACCTTCCAGTCATCAAGTTCAGAGTCTTAACTACAGTTGGGAGTTTGAGGGTGGACAAACTGCTAACTCAGGGTGGGCAAAGCCTGCACTTGTCCCCCTGGCTATGACCCCTGGCTATGACCCTGCTTAACTACTAAGTCACCAAACATTAAAGTTCTCCAGAATTCTTCACTAGGCAAAGTATTTAAAGGATGTGGAGAAGCATCAGGAAAATCCAAAGGTTAGGCTAAATACTCTAGTGGTAAGATCTAGAGTGAATTTATGTGTAATTTAATAACTGCACACCTGCATGGATCACCGCAATTTCCATTTTGGGACTGAGATAATGTTAAAAATTGATGGATCAATTTAGGAAATAGAATTGGACAGAGTGCCTATAAATCCTGTTCTCCCAGATGAGACTGAATAGCAAAGGACAAAAGTTTTGAAAAACAATTATGATTACTATTTCTATTACTTTCAAGAACTTCACATTACGTTTTTTATGCAACCATTTCACCATTTACCTTTAGCAAAAAAAAAAACACTTTTGAAAGTCTCCTTCAGAATTATGTCAAACTCATCCGTCCACACTTCTTCGTAACAATTTGGAACAGATTAATTATTTGAAATTGCATGCAAAGCTTCAATTGAAATTAGCAATACCATTTCATGCAATGCAAATTGTATGTAATTACATAGCATTATCTGGTAACTTACCACATAAACAGGAAAGTTAATTGCTTCTATCTAAAGCAGATAGATTTGCAGCAGGCAGCTGCTTTTATGCACACACTTAGTAATTCATAGGATATGCTTACCTCAAGCTAAAATTCACTTATTTTGTTTTTATACTGCCTAGAAATAGAATTTGATGCCAAATGCAAAACAGATATGTTAATGAGCAAAATAAAAATGTATGCTAGTAATTAGATTTTTTTTTAAAAAAAACTGAGTTTAAAATATTTAGGGCTCAGAGTTATATTTTCCTCAGCACAAGCTGATATTAAGTATTATATAATATACTATAATGCAAATATGTGAAGCTTTTTTAAAAAAAAATAATTTTCTAAATGACTACTAAGGTTATACTAGATATCAAATAAAACAAACATTCAGCTTACAATTGCATGCTCTTTGATACATGAACAGATAGATGCTCTGAATATGCTATCCTCCATACATCCAGATTCCTGAAAAATACAGTGGAGCCCTTTATACAGGCCATCCCATGATATTTTGCTGCCTGAGACAAGTGGGGAGATTATGCGTCCTCTTTCCACATACAGAAGTGACCTAGAATGGCAGTTGAATTTGGGGCCATCAAACTGAGTATTGTTAGCTCTGGTGGACAGCTGTTTTTCAGGGCTTTAGGCAGGTTCCCTCTCCCAAGTTCTACAAGGATACTCAGTGTGGTATACAGAGGATACAGTGACATACTAGGGCTCAGAGAGTCTAGGTTCAAATCCCTGCTCAGCCAAGGAAGCTCATTGGGAGTGTGGAACTGGTAAAACCACTTCTTAAATGTCTCACTTTAAAAGCCCAATTAAGGTTGCTAAAAATCATTCCTGACTCAACACATAACAACAATGTCAATAACTTGGATAACCCTGACATTTTCTGACTTTCTCCCACCGAAGAAGAAACCAGGCCTGAACTTGCTTAGTTTCCAAAGCCAAACAAGATCAATGTGCTCAGGGTAGTATGTGGCTTCTTATATTATACTGTGTAGGAGTTTAATTACTTCTTATTGTTGTTATCATTATTATTAGTAATTTATTTATATGGGCCCTAGGCACATATGGCTATATGCCAGCTTCTCAAATCCTTTCATGTTTCAAGTCTTATACCCTGCACCATTTCCAATTGAGTGCACCTTCTGAAACAGTCTTGTCTCTGTTCACATCTGTTTTGGTATGAAGGAGCCATAAACATTTCTTGAATAAATTTCACAATTGGCCGTGCTGGCTGGAAATTATATAACCCAACACATCTGAGAGATACCAGGCTGTGACAGGATAGCATAGTCCATTGTTTTATCATTCACCCTATGGCATTGTATTATGGGCATTAATAAATCCAGCACAAAATGGTTGTTCGGCACAAATGACTATCGGACTCTGGTTCAGCTCTCGCAGAAACACTTTGTTGCCACAGGTAAGTCTTGGAAATGTAGTCAGTCAGTCAGTCAATCAATCAATCATTTGAGAAATCCCACAACATTTCTTGAATGTTTAATGGTATTGTTGTTCTGTTAAAAAGGGGGGCAGTATTTCAGCTTGAAATTGATAAACAAACAGTCAAGGAATACCTTGTTACGTTGAATGAGTTCAAATTCCTAGGACGAGATTAACTGTATCCAAGGATATTGAAGGAACTGGCTTAAGATCTCAGAACCACTGCCTATCATTTTCCTGAAATCACAAAGGACGGGTGAAGTACCCTTTGATTGGAGAAGGGCTAATGTTGTCCCTATCTTCAAAAAGAGCAAAAAGGAAGAACTGGGGAACTGCAGACCAGTCAGCTTGACATCAATCCTAGGGAAAATTCTGGAGCAAATTATAATGTGGTCACTTTGCAGGCAACTTGGAAACAGTGCAGTAACAATTAGAAACCAACATAGATTTGTCAAAAACAAATTCTGCCAAACTAATCTGATATCATTTTTCGATTGAGTACCTTCCATAGTGGATAATGGGAATGTTGTTGATTTAATATATCTTGACATCAGCAAAGCCTTTGACAAAGTGCCCCATGATATTCTGATTACCAAGCTAGAAGAAGTCAATAACTCTCTGAGTACAATTCTGTAACCAACTGTATAACGTTGGTTACAGAATTATACTCAGAGAGTTCTTATTGACTCCTTCTCAGGCTGGGAGGGGGTAACAAGTGGAATACCACAAGGCACAGTCCTGGGCCCTGTGTTCTTAATCATTTTCATAAACAATTTGGATAAGGGAGTGCAGGGAACAATTGTAAAATTTGCAGATGACACAAAATTGGATGGAATACAGTGGTGGGATTCAGCAGGTTCGCCCAAGTTCGCCAGAACCGGTAGCAGAAATTCCGGCTGGCCCTGCCCATCCAAGTTTTGAAACAAAGTACAGTAGTCCTAATTCAGGTGCAATGCCGGGCTTTCCCCCTGGCCACGCCCACCATACCACACCCACAGAGTAGGCAGTAATTATTTTTTAATCCCACCACTGATGGAATAGCTAATACAATAAAACCTTGCATAAAGAGCACCTCGCTTAGAGACTAACTCGCTTAAAGAGCAGAATTTTCTCTGAATGGTCGCCTCGCTTAACAACTAAAGCCAACCAAAAACTCACTTAACAACTAAATCGGGGTTCACAATTTCCCCCACCAGAAGTCACAATTGGTCACTTACAATGGTGTTTCACTTAAAGAGCAAACTTGCTTAAAGAGCAATCCCATGGAACACATTATGTTCTTTAAGCGAGGTACCACTGTACCTTGGAAGATGGGAGCAAAATTCAAAAAGATTTTGATAGGTTTGAATACTGGGCTGAAACCAACAGATTGAAATTTAACAGGGATAAAAGCAAAGTTTTACACCTAGGGAAAAGAAACAGATGCACAGTTACAAGATGGAGGGAGGGGGCGGGGAGGGGGGAGAGATACTTGGCTCAGTAATACTATAAGTGAGAAGGATCTTGATATTGTTGTAGATCACAGGCTAAGTATTCGTCAACAGTGCAGTGCGATGAAGCTGCAAAAAAGGGCCAACACTGTTTTAGGCTGCATTAACAGTATTGTCTCCAAAACCCATGAGGTACTAGTCCCACTCTATTTAGCACTAGTTAGATCACATCTAGAGTACTGTGTCCAATTGTGGGGTCCACACTTTAAGAAAGATGCAAACAAACTAGAACAGGTACAGAGAAGGGCAACAAGGTTGATCTGAGGACTGGAAACCAAGCCCTATGAGGAAAGACTGAAATAACTTTTCTTAGAGAAAAGAAGTCCTTAAGTCTGACTACCCCAATGTATACTGCCCCAGAAAGTATTGCAACAATATCTGCATTACTAAGCAAAACTCTCAAGGGTTCGGTAGCATTGCAAAAAAATAAGGTGAATGCAGTGGTGGGCTCTAAAAAAAAATTTTTTACTGCCACACTTTGGGTGTGGTATGGTGGGTGTGACCAGGGGTAAAGTCCTGTCTTACACCCGAATTAGGACTACAGTATTTTATTTCAAAACTTGGATGGGCGGGGCCAGTCAGAATTTCTGCTACTGGTTCTGGCGAGCTGCTGATGCCCACCACTGGGAATGTTAAAAGCCAACAGCAAGCTGCTGGCATTCTATATTCTCTCTCTCTCTCTCCCCCCCCCCCCCTCTCACCTTTTCAGTAGTGTGACATGAGACAACATGACTGTTTTCTGGGTTTCATCACTGCAACCAGACAGGAATGCAGGCAACCTACTTCATGCTTGAATCAGTTCCAAGTTTGGAAAAATTTGGAGGTTTTGGACTTCAGCTCCCACTATCTGTTCACATCTGGAATCTGAGAATTAAAAGAGTAACATTTCCAAGCTCTCCTTCATTCGTTATTTTATACCACATGCGACAAGAAAGAGGGGAGAGAGGAAAATGTTTCTTGTATAATCCATTCCATTCTTGCATGGGATTTCTTTGACATTCCAAGGTTGTGGTGTAAAGGTTCAGCATTCATGTATCTTTCAGAAGTTTAATCAATCTAGATTTGTTGGATGGAAAAATCAGCAACCTATGTATGTAGATTTGACCTTCCTTGTGGATAGGGTTGCCATATGTCCCGATTTTCAAGGATTTTCCCAGATTCAAGCTGTCCCAGCCAGTTCAAGAAAAACCATGTAAAAGTCCCAGATTTTAAAATTTGAACAAAGAAAGCAAGATCACCCCTCACCAAGGGATTTTTGCAAAGAGTTAATTCGCTGCCTCCCTGCCTTTCTTCCAATTATCCTGCTTGAAAGCAGCAAGGCAAAACAGCACCCTGAGAAGCTCGCCAGGGAGGGGAAATACTTGCAAGTGAGATAACTGAGAAAAAGCCAGAGGCAGTGAAATAACTCTGCTTTGCTGAAGTCAAGATATAGTAAATCAACAACAATCCCATTATCCACCATGGAAGGTACCCAATCGAAAAATGAAATCAGATTAGTTTGGCAGAATTTGTTTTTGACAAATCTATGCTGGCTTCTAGTTGTTACTGCACTGTTCTCAAGTTGTCTGCAAAGTGACCACATTATAATTTGCTCCAGAATTTTCCCTAGGAAAATTCCACAGTAAATAGCATTTTCAACAGTGGACAATCTCCCCACTCTCCCCAAATGTAATTCAGACCTACATTGCAATCTTGTTAGAGGCAAGCACAGATATTTTTGTTTACTAAATGGGTTAAATGGGGCATATTAAAAAAATTCCTAAGGACTCTGTCTTCTCTTTTTTTGTTTTTTGTCTGAAAATGCTTTGAAATTTTAATAGGCTCAGAGGCATTCTACTGAAAGAAATAATTATTTTAGCTCAGTTTGGGTAGACATTTCCAGGAGTCCAGGAATCAGGGACAAGCCCAGATAATGCTTTAAAGCTGATTTTCCTGATGCTCCTAAACTCTTATGCCCTATCAGTCTTAGCTAGTAGAGTCAATGGCAGAGGTTCATAGGGGTTGTAGTTCAGCAACATCTGAAGTACCACAACTGTCCATCTCTTGTTTAAAGCAAGCACACCAAGTACTCTAGCTGCACTCCCCCATGACCAGCAGATCAAGACCGAGCAGGAAAGGAAGAAAACAGATGCCGTGTGAAAACAGCAGTGCTTAGTAAAAACCTGGAAAGGGTTATCTTCAGTCATAATTGACTTGACAGCATGTGATGCTGATGATTATTATGGCACAATGATTTTCAAAAGGTTGGACTAAATGTTTTAGAGTCTCTATATAAACAGGGAGATGCAGAATACAGGGACCACAATGCAGTGAGTAAGACAAAGCTATTATAAAGCAGCAATTCCCAAAACAGAGCACAAGTCTGTCTAGATATCAGCAGCCTACAAACTGGTGCCTCTGCATTGCAGCTGTGACAGAGAAGCCGAAAGAGAAATAAAAGTCATTGCAATTAGGAATAGGAAATTGCAACCTTTCTTAGAAAATCAACAGCACAGTCAAACTTTCATCAATCCTGCTTAATAAACCAAGTCAAATCAAAGGTGATTATTATTATTAATCAGGCACAAAAAAACATCCTTAGTGGAGTCAGACAAACAGCACATCTCATACAGCAGTGCCAAATGTACATAGTAGAACCTCAGCAGATTCATAAGATTTTTCAAACCTCCTGGGATATCCCTTCTTTAGGGACACAAGTAATTGAACACTGACTAAACATCATATACCTCTTAATAGGATTCAGATTTTTTTTCCTGAAGCCGTTTTCTTTCTGCCTACTCTTTCCTTATCAGCTCATAGTACTGACCGTTGAGGATGTATGTTTTCTCATAATCAGGTATGTAAAAATGCTCAGAAATTCAATCTGGTCCAACTAATGTTACTGTACAGTCATGGGTCTCTTGGCAATATGATTAGTACAGTACTTCCCTGCAGATGCTTCTAGGTCAGCATCGACTTTTTACAAACCGGGTGGTGATATGGATATAAATCTAGATAAACAAGTTCATGGTTGGAAAGTAAACATTGTTGTCCTATGCACTAATTTTAAATCTTATTATATGAGTGCTATTGTCTATACCCATGATGGCAAACCTTGGCACTCCAGATGTTCTTGGACTTCAATTCCTAGAAGCCCCTGTGAATCCATGAGAATGGGGAAGTGGCTGATGGGGAAGTGGCCCCCGATCGTTCTAAGATAAAGTATCCCTCCTGTACTGATGGGTGGATTTTTTTAACTGTTTTTAATGGGCTCTTATAGGTTATTAATTGGGGTTGTCTTTTTAATAATTTTTTAAGGATTTTTTTTTATATTTTATGCTTGCTGTGAGCTGCCCAGAGTTGCCCTAGGGCAAGGGGGCGGCATACAAATTTAATAAATAAATAAATAAAATGGGTTTACTGTGATTCATCCAGCCCACAACGCCCTCGTCGCTCCTGGAAGTAGAAGTAAAACTCACCCCTACGGGCATGTTTTACTTCCGCTTCCAGGAGCGACGATGGTGGTGTGGGCTGGATGAATTGCAGTAAATCCATTTGTGTGGATTCACAGGGCCTTCTGGGAATTGAAGTCCAAGAACATCTGGAGTGCCAAGGTTCACCATCACAGGTCTATACTAATAAAACCTGCTTATTCAAAATTGCATAACACTATTGGGAAATTCTAAGCTTTAGGGCCTTTCCCATGGGAGGGAGACCTTTAGAGCAGATTGGTGCAGGCGGGTGGGGGGGGTGCATGAAAACTGAGCATGCTCAGTAGTCACAAAACATTGTACTGTACTGTATATCTGTTGTGGGGGAGAAATAGAAAACTTTGGGAAGGAACAGAATGGAATATCCTGGGAAAAGGTATTATAGCAATAGCAGTAACACTTATATGCACCCAATAGGGCTTAGAGCAGGGGTCCTCAACCTTTTTGGCACCACAGACCAGTTTCATGCTAAACAATTTTTCTACCGAGCTTTAGTGTATGGGACCAAAGACAACAGAACAACCGAAGGGTTGGTTTAACACAGGTTTATTGCATGGTGTTCCGGTGAAGCATGGGGGTAATGGTGGTGGTACATCTCATTATATACTGAGGACTATACATTTGAATCTTGCAGCACGGTAGCTCATTGGCTACTGTCGGCGTGGCCTCGCCCAGGCACGCCTTACTCTCGCAGTTGTATCTTCTTCCTGCTGAATGCGAGTATCTTCATTCTGCTGAATGCGAGTATCTTCATTCTGCTGAATGCGGAGGCATTTCCCGCGGCTGTCCGTGATTGAGCAATGTGAACCATGTGAGGCTGAACGCTCGCAGCTGCCCCAAGGGGTTGCTTGCTCGCGTTCCTTTCAGCTGAGATACATTGTAATTGTGATGGAACATTTATATCTTGATAGCTTTACAGTACATTGATATGCATACATAACACCCTCCCCCCTAGGATGGGACGAAGTCCCGCAACCATTGTGGCTTGCCGCACGTGCGCTTGGGGCGTGCTTGCGCCTGACCTAGTACCGGAGAGCCTGTGATCCCTGACTCCGTGGGAGCTTGTCCTGCTACGGGAAACGGGGATTCGTTAGTGGCTCTGTGGGGCGTCCGTGCCTGCCTTGCGCCCGGGGATGGGAATGGAATGAATAGTTGGGAGGTGAACCCCTGCCTGTTGCTCTCGGACCCCGGGGACCCTCCTATTGTGAACCGCGGAACCGATGAGGTCGCCCTTGAGGTTCTGCTACCTTCTGATCCCCGCTCGGGGGACCTTGAGACTGTGGTGGGCGGACTCGCTGCTGCCTCCTGTCTTGGGGGTGTCGGTCTCCGGGAAATTGGCGCTATATTGCATTCTAACTCACAGGGGCTACTGGGACTGGAAGTACCAGGGGCTGAACTGAAACCCCTCTTTTCGCTAGGACGGTTGGGGGACCACTCCGCTAACTCCCCCTGGTACTGTAAATCAACGTCTAAACTTCTATGGGCGTCTGTGTCTCGGGGAAACTTCCAAGGGGTATGTGTGTGGTCGGGGCTCTTCCTTTCCGCCGCGGACTCCCGCAAAAGATCTCTGTGGATCGATTCCCTTTCCTCCCCCCTTGGTGGGGACCCATGTTCCCCTTTTCCTCCCCCTTGGGCTAAGCGGGTGGGGGAGTACCCTAACGCTGATTCGACGCTATTTTCGTCTCCGTCCTGCTCTCCGGGAACCCTGCGCCTGAGTTGGTCCACGTGTCGCCTCCACAGGAAACCTGTACTGGTCTCCACGCGGTATGAGACGGGGCCGGTTTGTGCTATTACGGTGCCCGGCACCCAGGCTGGCCCCGCGTTGGCATAGTTCCTGCAGTGCACCGGGGCGCCTACGCTGAAACTCTTTGAGGGTTCCACCCCTATGTTCCACCCTTTGTCCTCTACTCTCGTGGGGTCTAGCTTGGAGATTCCCGTGGCCAGCTTCCTGCGCATCAACAGCTCTGCGGGGGAGTACCCTGACGCCAATGGGGTGACCCTGTACCTTAGCAGGAATTGGCACAATTTCAGGTCGAGGTCTCCGGGGCCCATGCGCAGCAGCGCGTCTTTCGTGGTGCGCACGAGGTGCTCTACTTGGCCGTTGGTGGCCGGGTGAAAGGGGGCGGAGGTGATGTGCCGAATGGCGTTGCGCTCCATGAACGCCCCGAACTCGGCGGACGTGAAACAGCTAGCGTTATCGCTGACGAGGGTGTCGGGTAAACCGAACGTGGAAAAGACCCTCCGTAACTGTTTAATTGTTGTGGCCGAGGAGGTGCTCGAGACTGGGATGACCTCCAACCACTTGGAGAACGCGTCCACCACAAGGAGGAAAAGCGTTCCCCTGAACGGGCCAGCAAAGTCTACGTGTACCCGGGACCAGGGCCCCGTTGCTGCGTCCCACTCCCTATGTGGCGAGCGGGCCTCTTCTGGCCGGGAGCTTTGGCACGCTTCGCAAGTGCCGACCATGTGTTCGATGTCGGCGTCTAGCTGGGGCCACCAAAAGTAACTGCGGGCCAGCGCCTTAGAGCGGACGATCCCCGGGTGGCTGACGTGCAGCAGTTTAAGCACCCTCGGCCGGAGAGACGTGGGGATCACTACCCGCTGTCCCCACAAAAGGCAACCCCTCTCTAGGGACAACTCTAGTTTTGAAAAATGTGTCGAATTCCGCTGCTGGGGAAGACACGGGCCACCCTTTCTGTACCCAGGAGCAAACTGTGGCCAGCGTTTTGTCCTTGCCGGTCGCTTTAGCGATGTCGGCCGGTACTACTGGAGGGGAGTCTAGGACCTCTATCATTAAGACCTGGTGGTCCCTCTCTACCTCGCCCACGTGGCAGCAATCCCGGGGAATGGGGGACCTTGACAGGGCATCCGCATGGCTGATCTCCTTCCCGGGCCGGTATACCAACGCGTGCTGATACGCGTTGAGAAAAATGGCCCACCTGAGCATTCTCGGGGACAGGATTTGGGGTGTGGGCTTATCTGCGGTGAAAATGCCTAGCAAGGGCTTATGGTCAGTCACTATGGTGAAGGGGCGGCCGTACACAAAATCATGAAATTTCTTAGTCCCCGCAATTATCGCTAGTGCTTCCCTGTCTGTCTGGGCATAGTTCCTCTCCGCTTGGGACAAGGACCTAGAGTAGAACGCTATCGGGGCCTCCCTCCCGTTCTCCAGTACGTGGCATAACACCGCCCCCACCCCCACCGGGGATGCATCGCATATCAGGACCACTGGGCGTTTGGGATTGAAATGGTTCAGTACCGCATCTGATGCCAGGAGTCACTTCAGGTCATTGAAAGCCCTCTCCTGGTCGTCGCCCCACTTCCATGCCTCGTCCTTTTTTAACAATTTGTGTAGCGGTTCCGCTACTGCTGCCTTCCGCGGAAGGAAGGAGTGGTAAAGGTTGAGCAGTCCAAGGAACGACTGCAACTCGGGCTTGGAGGTGGGGCGAGGGGCCTTCTTGATGGCGGCCACCTTGGATTGGGATGGCCTGATTCCCTCGGGAGTAACACGGAACCCTAGGAACTCAACCTCAGTTGCGAAGAAAACGCATTTGTCCTTCCGCAACCGCAACCCCGCTTTCTCGAATATTGTCAGGACCCTTCCCAACCTGCTTGCTAATTCGGCCCGGCTCCCCCCTGTAATCAATACGTCATCAAAGTAGGGTAACACCCCCTCTAACCCCTTCAGGAGGCGTTCCACGAGTGACTGGAAAATCCCGGGCGCCGAATTCACGCCGAATTGGAGGCGCGATACCTGGAACGCCCCTTTGTGGGTGACTATGGTCTGTGCAGCAGCTGCGGCGGGGGTCACCGGGAGTTGCTGGTAGGCTTGGGCCAGGTCGAGTTTAGCGAAACACCTCCCCCCGTGTAACCTGGCCAACAAGTGGCTGACTACCGGCACCGGATAAGCATTAGGGCGGATCGCCTTATTGATGGTGCACTTGTAATCAGCGCATATGCGGACCTCCCCGTTGGCCTTGAGCGCTGTTACAATTGGAGTTTCCCACTCCGCAGAATCAACAGGAACAAGAATCCCCTGGCCCACCAATTTGTCCAACTCCGCCTCTATTTTGTCCTTTAGTGCGAAAGGCACTCTGCGCGGTTTAAGTCTGATTGGACGTACTCCAGGGTCCAGGTCAAAAGTCACTGGGGGGCCCTTGAATTTTCCGAGCCCCTTTTTGAAAACCTCGGGGTGCGCGTCGCACACGCTCTGTATTGGATCAGTCCCGGTGGCGTGTGCTCCCACGGCGTGCACCCCCCCAATGAACAACCCCAGGGGCTGGAACCATTGAGTCCCGAGGAGGCTGCATTTTCCTCCCTTGAGGACGACTAGGGGAAGCGTTGCGGTGTGCTTTTTAAACTGGACCTGGAACTTCCCAACCCCCAACACTGGGATGCGGTTCCCTTGCACGTCCTTCAGTGTGGCCCTCAACGCTTTGAGCTTGGGCCGCACGCGGGGGGCGATTTTCATGAACTCTCCCTGGGAAATAATAGAGTATGACGAACCCGAGTCCACCTCCATTCTAACAGGGGCCCCTTGTATTACTACCTCAACGAAGTAACGGGGGTGCTCCGTGGAAACGCTGCAAACCGGAGCGTCGTCCTCGCTGTCGTCGGAGATGCGCCCTACGCCGTCCCGCGTCCTCGTGGTCCGGGTGCCGTCCTTTGGCCTCGTGTTGCGGTCCTGCCTCGCCGAGCGGTCTGGAGAACTCCTTGTGGCCTCGCGCCGTTTCCGGCAGACCTTGGCGATGTGCCCGCGCTGGCCGCAGTTGTGGCACTCGGCCTTGCGGAATGGGCATTTGGCGCGGGCGTGGGCGACGCCGCAGCCGTCGCAGCGCCAGCCCTCTCTCTGGACCCTCCGGACGTCCTCGTCGTCGCTGCTCTCCGCAGACGAGTTCGAAACTCGCCGGGCCGCGCGCACCGAGCTCTCTGCCTTGGCGGGCTTCGGGCGCCAGTCCTGAAGCTCTTGCACCCCGGCAGTCATGGCCTCCGCGGCCTGCGCCATGTCGAGGACTTGTTGCCACGTGGGAGGCGGCTCCTTTTTCATCAGCGCGCGCTGAGTCTCGGTATCCCTCAGACCGCAGAGCAGGCAGTCCCGGAGGGTGACTTCTGGGGTCTCCCACTTGCATGGGCCGCCGGCCAGCCGCAGGGCCGCGGCGAACTCAGCGACCGATTCCCCGGGCGCCTGGACTCGCCTCCAGAACGCGCTCCGAGCGGGGAACATTGCTATCGCTGGCCGGAGATGGGCGCGCAGCGCCGCCAGGAGCTCTGTGGCTTTGAGGTCGCCCACCTTCCTCGGCGCGATCAGGTCCACCAAGGTCCTCTTGGTCTCGTGTCCGAGCATGCGGACGAAAATGGCCCTCTTCTTGGCCTCATCTGAGACTTCGAGCTCCACCAGCACTGCGTTGAAGTCTATCTCAAACAGCTCCAAGTCTCCCGGCTTCCTGATCTCGTAGCCGGCGCATGTCTTGGTCCCGTGGGCAGCCATATCCCATCCTCGTCGCCAATTTAGTGTATGGGACCAAAGACAACAGAACAACCGAAGGGTTGGTTTAACACAGGTTTATTGCATGGTGTTCCGGTGAAGCATGGGGGTAATGGTGGTGGTACATCTCATTATATACTGAGGACTATACATTTGAATCTTGCAGCACGGTAGCTCATTGGCTACTGTCGGCGTGGCCTCGCCCAGGCACGCCTTACTCTCGCAGTTGTATCTTCTTCCTGCTGAATGCGAGTATCTTCATTCTGCTGAATGCGAGTATCTTCATTCTGCTGAATGCGGAGGCATTTCCCGCGGCTGTCCGTGATTGAGCAATGTGAACCATGTGAGGCTGAACGCTCGCAGCTGCCCCAAGGGGTTGCTTGCTCGCGTTCCTTTCAGCTGAGATACATTGTAATTGTGATGGAACATTTATATCTTGATAGCTTTACAGTACATTGATATGCATACATAACACCCCTCCCCCCTAGGATGGGACGAAGTCCCGCAACCATTGTGGCTTGCCGCACGTGCGCTTGGGGCGTGCTTGCGCCTGACCTAGTACCGGAGAGCCTGTGATCCCTGACTCCGTGGGAGCTTGTCCTGCTACGGGAAACGGGGATTCGTTAGTGGCTCTGTGGGGCGTCCGTGCCTGCCTTGCGCCCGGGGATGGGAATGGAATGAATAGTTGGGAGGTGAACCCCTGCCTGTTGCTCTCGGACCCCGGGGACCCTCCTATTGTGAACCGCGGAACCGATGAGGTCGCCCTTGAGGTTCTGCTACCTTCTGATCCCCGCTCGGGGGACCTTGAGACTGTGGTGGGCGGACTCGCTGCTGCCTCCTGTCTTGGGGGTGTCGGTCTCCGGGAAATTGGCGCTATATTGCATTCTAACTCACAGGGGCTACTGGGACTGGAAGTACCAGGGGCTGAACTGAAACCCCTCTTTTCGCTAGGACGGGTGGGGGACCACTCTGCTAACTCCCCCTGGTACTGTAAATCAACGTCTAAACTTCTATGGGCGTCTGTGTCTCGGGGAAACTTCCAAGGGGTATGTGTGTGGTCGGGGCTCTTCCTTTCCGCCGCGGACTCCCGCAAAAGATCTCTGTGGATCGATTCCCTTTCCTCCCCCTTTGGTGGGGACCCATGTTCCCCTTTTCCTCCCCCTTGGGCTAAGCGGGTGGGGGAGTACCCTAACGCTGATTCGACGCTATTTTCGTCTCCGTCCTGCTCTCCGGGAACCCTGCGCCTGAGTTGGTCCACGTGTCGCCTCCACAGGAAACATGTACTGGTCTCCACGCGGTATGAGACGGGGCCGGTTTGTGCTATTACGGTGCCCGGCACCCAGGCTGGCCCCGCGTTGGCGTAGTTCCTGCAGTGCACCGGGGCGCCTACGCTGAAACTCTTTGAGGGTTCCACCCCTATGTTCCACCCTTTGTCCTCTACTCTCGTGGGGTCTAGCTTGGAGATTCCCGTGGCCAGCTTCCTGCGCATCAACAGCTCTGCGGGGGAGTACCCTGACGCCAATGGGGTGACCCTGTACCTTAGCAGGAATTGGCACAATTTCAGGTCGAGGTCTCCGGGGCCCATGCGCAGCAGCGCGTCTTTCGTGGTGCGCACGAGGCGCTCTACTTGGCCGTTGGTGGCCGGGTGAAAGGGGGCGGAGGTGATGTGCCGAATGGCGTTGCGCTCCATGAACGCCCCGAACTCGGCGGACGTGAAACAGCTAGCGTTATCGCTGACGAGGGTGTCGGGTAAACCGAACGTGGAAAAGACCCTCCGTAACTGTTTAATTGTTGTGGCCGAGGAGGTGCTCGAGACTGGGATGACCTCCAACCACTTGGAGAATGCGTCCACCACAAGGAGGAAAAGCGTTCCCCTGAACGGGCCAGCAAAGTCTACGTGTACCCGGGACCAGGGCCCCCTTGCTGCGTCCCACTCCCTATGTGGCGAGCGGGCCTCTTCTGGCCTGGAGCTTTGGCACGCTTCGCAAGTGCCGACCATGTGTTCGATGTCGGCGTCTAGCTGGGGCCACCAAAAGTAACTGCGGGCCAGCGCCTTAGAGCGGACGATCCCCGGGTGGCTGACGTGCAGCAGTTTAAGCACCCTCGGCCGGAGAGACGTGGGGATCACTACCCGCTGTCCCCACAAAAGGCAACCCCTCTCTAGGGACAACTCTAGTTTCTTTTTGAAAAATGTGTCGAATTCCGCTGCTGGGGAAGACACGGGCCACCCTTTCTGTACCCAGGAGCAAACTGTGGCCAGCGTTTTGTCCTTGCCGGTCGCTTTAGCGATGTCGGCCGGTACTACTGGAGGGGAGTCTAGGACCTCTATCATTAAGACCTGGTGGTCCCTCTCTACCTCGCCCACGTGGCAGCAATCCCGGGGAATGGGGGACCTTGACAGGGCATCCGCATGGCTGATCTCCTTCCCGGGCCGGTATACCAACGCGTGCTGATACGCGTTGAGAAAAATGGCCCACCTGAGCATTCTCGGGGACAGGATTTGGGGTGTGGGCTTATCTGCGGTGAAAATGCCTAGCAAGGGTTTATGGTCAGTCACTATGGTGAAGGGGCGGCCGTACACAAAATCATGAAATTTCTTAGTCCCCGCAATTATCACTAGTGCTTCCCTGTCTGTCTGGGCATAGTTCCTCTCTGCTTGGGACAAGGACCTAGAGTAGAACGCTATCGGGGCCTCCCTCCCGTTCTCCAGTACGTGGCATAACACCGCCCCCACCCCCACCGGGGATGCATCGCATATCAGGACCACTGGGCGTTTGGGATTGAAATGGGTCAGTACCGCATCTGATGCCAGGAGTCGCTTCAGGTCATTGAAAGCCCTCTCCTGGTCGTCGCCCCACTTCCATGCCTCGTCCTTTTTTAACAATTTGTGTAGCGGTTCCGCTACTGCTGCCTTCCGCGGAAGGAAGGAGTGGTAAAAGTTGAGCAGTCCAAGGAACGACTGCAACTCGGGCTTGGAGGTGGGGCGAGGGGCCTTCTTGATGGCGGCCACCTTGGATTGGGATGGCCTGATTCCCTCGGGAGTAACACGGAACCCTAGGAACTCAACCTCAGTTGCGAAGAAAACGCATTTGTCCTTCCGCAACCGCAACCCCGCTTTCTCGAATATTGTCAGGACCCTTCCCAACCTGCTTGCTAATTCGGCCCGGCTCCCCCCTGTAATCAATACGTCATCAAAGTAGGGTAACACCCCCTCTAACCCCTTCAGGAGGCGTTCCACGAGTGACTGGAAAATCCCGGGCGCCGAATTCACGCCGAATTGGAGGCGCGATACCTGGAACGCCCCTTTGTGGGTGACTATGGTCTGTGCAGCAGCTGCGGCGGGGGTCACCAGGAGTTGCTGGTAGGCTTGGGCCAGGTCGAGTTTAGCGAAACACCTCCCCCCCGTGTAACCTGGCCAACAAGTGGCTGACTACCGGCACCGGATAAGCATTAGGGCGGATCGCCTTATTGATGGTGCACTTGTAATCAGCGCATATGCGGACCTCCCCGTTGGCCTTGAGCGCTGTTACAATTGGAGTTTCCCACTCCGCAGAATCAACAGGAACAAGAATCCCCTGGCCCACCAATTTGTCCAACTCCGCCTCTATTTTGTCCTTTAGTGCGAAAGGCACTCTGCGCGGTTTAAGTCTGATTGGACGTACTCCAGGGTCCAGGTCGAAAGTCACTGGGGGGCCCTTGAATTTTCCGAGCCCCTTTTTGAAAACCTCGGGGTGCGCGTCGCACACGCTCTGTATTGGATCAGTCCCGGTGGCGTGTGCTCCCACGGCGTGCACCCCCCCAATGAACAACCCCAGGGGCTGGAACCATTGAGTCCCGAGGAGGCTGCATTTTCCTCCCTTGAGGACGACTAGGGGAAGCGTTGCGGTGTGCTTTTTAAACTGGACCTGGAACTTCCCAACCCCCAACACTGGGATGCGGTTCCCTTGCACGTCCTTCAGTGTGGCCCTCAACGCTTTGAGCTTGGGCCACACGCGGGGGGCGATTTTCATGAACTCTCCCTGGGAAATAATAGAGTATGACGAACCCGAGTCCACCTCCATTCTAACAGGGGCCCCTTGTATTACTACCTCAACGAAGTAACGGGGGTGCTCCGTGGAAACGCTGCAAACCGGAGCGTCGTCCTCGCTGTCGTCGGAGATGCGCCCTACGCCGTCCCGCGTCCTCGTGGTCCGGGTGCCGTCCTTTGGCCTCGTGGTGCGGTCCTGCCTCGCCGAGCGGTCTGGAGAACTCCTTGTGGCCTTGCGCCGTTTCCGGCAGACCTTGGCGATGTGCCCGCGCCGGCCGCAGTTGTGGCACTCGGCCTTCCGGAATGGGCATTTGGCGCGGGCGTGGGCGGCGCCGCAGCCGTCGCAGCGCCGGCCCTCTCTCTGGACCCTCCGGACGTCCTCGTCGTCGCTGCTCTCCGCAGACGAGTTCGAAACTCGCCGGGCCGCGCGCACCGAGCTCTCTGCCTTGGCGGGCTTCGGGCGCCAGTCCTGAAGCTCTTGCACCCCGGCAGTCGTGGCCTCCGCGGCCTGCGCCATGTCGAGGACTTGTTGCCACGTGGGAGGCGGCTCCTTTTTCATCAGCGCGCGCTGAGTCTCGGTATCCCTCAGACCGCAGAGCAGGCAGTCCCGGAGGGTGACTTCTGGGGTCTCCCACTTGCATGGGCCGGTGGCCAGCCGCAGGGCCGCGGCGAACTCGGCGACCGATTCCCCGGGCGCCTGGACTCGCCTCCAGAACGCGCTCCGAGCGGGGAACATCGCTATCGCTGGCCGGAGATGGGCGCGCAGCGCCGCCAGGAGCTCTGTGGCTTTGAGGTCGCCCACCTTCCTCGGCGCGATCAGGTCCACCAAGGTCCTCTTGGTCTCGTGTCCGAGCATGCGGACGAAAATGGCCCTCTTCTTGGCCTCATCTGAGACTTCGAGCTCCACCAGCGCTGCGTTGAAGTCTATCTCAAACAGCTCCAAGTCTCCCGGCTTCCTGATCTCGTAGCCGGCGCATGTCTTGGTCCCGTGGGCAGCCATATCCCATCCTCGTCGCCAATTTAGTGTATGGGACCAAAGACAACAGAACAACCGAAGGGTTGGTTTAACACAGGTTTATTGCATGGTGTTCCGGTGAAGCATGGGGGTAATGGTGGTGGTACATCTCATTATATACTGAGGACTATACATTTGAATCTTGCAGCACGGTAGCTCATTGGCTACTGTCGGCGTGGCCTCGCCCAGGCACGCCTTACTCTCGCAGTTGTATCTTCTTCCTGCTGAATGCGAGTATCTTCATTCTGCTGAATGCGAGTATCTTCATTCTGCTGAATGCGGAGGCATTTCCCGCGGCTGTCCGTGATTGAGCAATGTGAACCATGTGAGGCTGAACGCTCGCAGCTGCCCCAAGGGGTTGCTTGCTCGCGTTCCTTTCAGCTGAGATACATTGTAATTGTGATGGAACATTTATATCTTGATAGCTTTACAGTACATTGATATGCATACATAACACGAGCGCAACCTGAATATGGGCATGATACCTCACTGCGCACAGGTGGTGGTGGGGAGAAGCCCTGCTGTAGCTTAAAAACAAGGAGTTTGACTCAGGCGGTGAGATATCACACTGCACACAGGCAGGGGAAGCCCTGCCATAGTTAAGCAATGTGGAGGAGGGGCCCAGCCACTTGCGCTTCTGCTGTCTGAAGCCCATGCGCTCGCTCCATTCGGTGGGCAGACCCAGCGGAGCACATTGAGGGCAGAAGGCTGCCATCAGGGCTTCCAGTGCCATCCACACCTTTGGCCCAGTTTGGGACAACCAATAGCCCAGTACTGATCTGCAGCCCAGTGGATGGGGACCCCTGGCTTAGAGCACTGTCTAGGCAGTTCACAAGGAAACTAGAAATTTGCCCAACACAAGCTGGGTTCTCATTTTCCTGATCTTGATACAAGGCTGATTCAACCTTGAACTCAGATTTTGAGCAGCGTTTTGGCTAAACCACTGTGCCATGGGGCATTCTGCTACTGGCTTGCTGGGACCAGAATAGAATGGTTCCATGATGCTACATTTCATGCACATGATTTATAGGACCAAACACATGCACCCATTTTATTTTAGCATTCTCACAACAGCCCTGTAGTGTTGGTTAAGCCGAGAAGTATTGATTTACCTACTGAGCTTCCAGAACGAATGACGCTTTGATGCAAAGTTCCCCAGAATCTCGTCCAACTTTATCACAGAATCTTAAATGCTGTAAGATCATCTAAATGCTTTAGCAGCAGACGTGGAGAGAATTAAGCAAGAGAATGACCCTCGACATCCTCTGAATGGATATAGGCCTCCAGTTTGCTGGCTCATATCCAGGAAGTGCTTTATGGCAAGAACAAACCTTCTTGAAGGTACACAAGAGCAAAACCAAATTAGAAGATGGTGGAAGGAGCTCACTGGACAAGGAATAACATTAAAGGAGGATATGTGGCTAAGGAATCCGGCCCTCCCTATGGAGGACCCTGAATACGCTGAGGGTTGAAGTCTCTAAATGTAAGACCAACATGCTCAAGTGGGGCCTGCTGGCAGACAACAACACACTGTGTGAATGTGAAGAGATAAAGAATTCGGCTCATTTCCTGGTCTACCGATTACTACCAGAAACATGTGCCAATGAAGATTTAATTTTGGCCCGTGACAAAGCCAGGAAAGTGGCTTCATTTTGGCAGTCCAAAGTTTGATCTGGACATGAAAAAAAATCTAACTTTGCTCAGGGCAACTTCACACCCTGTAACACAGGGTGCAGCTACTGCACCTCTGACCAAAGGGCATCCAAAGCTGTATTATGCTTCAAGAGAGGCCCAGCCCAGGCCTTTCAAGACAGCTGTTCTCCTCTGCTTTCCTGAAACTGCCCCAGATTCATTCAAGCTCAGCCCTGCTCTCAGGAGCTGAAGATCACAGAGGCTCGCGCTTCTGCCCTTTCGATCCCTGAAGCCCTCAGAGTTGGCAGAGTTGCCTTGCTTTGGACTACACCAACCCAGAACTACTCCACTAGGTTGGCAACAGATGTACAGGAGTTGTAGTCCCAAGGGGGAAATGCATTGGAAGAAGAGCAGCTCTCCAGGCTGGGGTGGCTCCTCCGTCCTGGCCCTGATCCTGGTCAGGAGTCTCCCCTCCAAACAAGGGCATCCCAAATAACATCCCATTGGTGGCGGTGGCACATATTTGCAAATGTAATGATCTTTTTGTTATTTTTATTGTTGTATTTTTTCTTTACATGTTATGTCAATTTTTTTTTTTGTTATTGTGGTGAGATTTTTAATGTTAATTTTTAATTTTTGATTAGTAGGATTGTTATATTTTAAAAAGTCCAGTGCTTAATGCAGGGATTCTCAAACTGCAGCCCGCAGCACCATTACATGTGCCCCACCACCACCTCCGCCACACCAGGAAGTGCCATGTGGTGGAGGAAGGGCAAAATGTCCATCCGGCCTCCGAAGCTGTCGGAGGGAGCATGACCCGGCCCCCAGCTTAAAAAGGTTGAGGACTCCTGGCTTAGTGGTTAAGATGCTGAACTTGATGCCTGGAATTCAGTGGTTATGAAGCTCTCCTTGTTAGCTGGAAGGCCAGCAAGTCAGCAGTTTGAGACTGCATGATGGAATGAGCGGGTGTTGTCTGTCCCAGATCCTGCCAACCTAGCAGATTGAAAGCAACAAACGACAAGTAGACAAAATGGGGTGGCTCAGTGCTTAAGAAGCTCACCTTGTTAGCTGGAAGGCCAGCAAGTCGGCAGTTCGAGCCCCGGGTACTGCATGGCAGATTGAGCACCTGTCCCAGCTACTGCCAACCTAGCAGATCAAACTGGCAGGTCGAGACCCCGACTCCCATCTCTGTTCTCAGCTCCTGCCAACCTAGCAGTTTGGAAGGCAAGAAATTGCAAGTAGATAAATAGGTACCATCTTGGTGGGTATAAATTACGGTTATAAATCTATAACATCAGTCTTTTTGAGTAATTGCTAGGTTTCCCTTGCGTGAAAGCCAGTCATATCCGACTCTAGGTTTCAGTGCTCATCCGTTTCAAAGCCGAAGAGCCAGCGCTGTCTGCTTCTGCAGGTGTTTCCGTGGTCATGTGGCAGGCATGACTAGACACCGGAGCGCCCGGAACGCTGTTACCTTTCCCACCGAAGTGGTCCTTATTTATCTACTTGCAATGTCTTGCTTTCAAACTGCTAGGTTGGCAGGAGCTGGGACAGAGACGGGAGCTCATTCCGTCCTGCAGTACTCAGGAATCGAACTGCTGACCTTCCGCCCAGTCTTAGCCACTTGAGCCACTGCAGTCCCTTTTTTTGAGTAATAAGATTGTTATAATTCAGGGGGGGGGGAGAGAATCAAACAAACAAGGTCATTCCCCTTGTGCGACCAGAACAGGAACACCCCAAGCCGCGCCTCGGCCTCGAGGAAGCCGTCGCCTAGAGGCCCAAGGTGACAGGAGGTGGGTGGGGCACCTGGGCGTGGGCGGAGCTCCGGCGTAGTACTACACCTGTCCTCCCTCCCTCCCTTTCTTCTCCAGCCAATCCAAGGGCTCCGCGCGGAAGGGGGGGGGGGAGAGAAGGAAAGACACCTGGAGTGCCTTGGAGGGCGAGCCTTCTCCCCCCCCGCACCCCCCTTTCCTTGGCAGCCGCGCGGGAGATTATGGCCCGCCTCCTCGGCAGCCTCTCGGACTCGCGCGGGGTCGCCCGCTTCCAGCGCCGCTGTGGGCTCTTCCCGGCCCACGAGGGAGGGGAGCCGCCTGCGGGAACAGCGGGGAACGGCCGCCGCCCCGGCGCCCTCCCTCCGCCGCAGCCCGGCAGGCAGGCTGATGAGGAGGCGCGGCACCGCCCCCCCTGGAGGAAGGTAAGGCGGGGAGGGCTCGGGCGTTTCCCTGCCCTGCGGATGGGGGCTGCCCCCCCTCCCTTGCCACCTTGGACCTAGAGGCGGCGGTCCCGGTCCTGGGTGGGGTCGGGCTTCCTCGTCGGGGCGCCTTGTCCCGGGCGGCAGTCGCCTGCCCTGCCCTCTTTTGTGGAGGCAGGTGGTCTCAAACTTTTGCATAGTCCTATAGCTCTCTGCAGTCTCGGGTAGAGATCTTTCTGGTTCCTCGTTTTCTGAGTTTTCCCACTGATTATGCTTTAAAAAAATATATATATGAACCTTTGACTTTCTGCTTGAAAACAGATCTCCAGACTTTTAAAACTTGAAATCTTTTTGGGTACTGCTCTGTGAATAATTTCCTCTTTTGTGATGTTCAGAGACAGACTATTTAATGACGCATTTACTATTTTTCTTTCATTTCTATGCTGCTTTCTACCTGGCGAAGGGATCCAAGATGCCTCACCAATGGTTAAAATGAGTTGGATTAAAAGTGCAATAAATTACAAGGCTAAAGAACTGTTAAACATATACAAATGACCATCTAAGCCAGGGGTGGCCAAACATTTGGGGCCACGGGCTAGTCACGTGGTTCCTCTCACCAAAAGCGGAAGTAAAACGTGCCCACACATGTGCAAAATGCTGCCGTAAATACACCTGCAGCTGTTGTAAACGTGTTTACGACAGCATTTTGTGCATGTGCAGGTGCATTTTATTTCCACTTCTGGGAGCGGCAAGGGTCCCGTGGGCTGGATTATTAGGGACTGTGGGTCAGATTTGGCCCACACGCTGTAGTTTGGCCACCCCTAAGCATTCAAACATTTTCAAAACATGCTTAAAAGGAACACTATGACACTAACATCAACCTACAAGGAGAAGAAAAGAACATAAAGCAGAGAAAGGTTGGGCAATGTTTGAATTCAGAGGTGTGAAGGAATAGTTAGTTAGTGCTAGATAGGTAGACAGTCACCCCAGCCCAGAAAAGTCCCTCCCTATCACTCCTATTAGAGGTAGCATACAAGATTATATACAGTATTTTTAAAAAAAAACCACTATTATTATTATTATTATTATTATTATTATTATTATTATTATTATTATTATTATTATTATTATTATTATTATTATTATTATTATTATTATTATTATTATTATTATTATTATTATTATTATTATTATTATTATTATTATTATTATTATTATTATTATTATTGCCAAGAAGAGGAAGTCCACCTGCCTCCACAAAAGAGGGCAGGGCAGGCGAATAATAATTATTAATATTATTTCATGTCAGACATTATTCTGGGTTGAAAGGATTTTTGTGGGAGGAATTCTGCTCAGGGGGAGCCTGAAGGAGGCTTCTTTCATGCCCCAAAGATCTTTTTCCCACCAAAGTGGTCCATATTGATATACAGTGGAACCTCGTACAACAATCGCCCCGTATAGTCCCCGTATAACCCTGACTGCTCATTGGAAGGTCAAATAGTAAAGATGAAGCTAAAGTACTTTGGACATCAAATGAGAAGGGAGGATTCACTTGAGAAGGCATTGATGTTGGGAAAGGTGGAGGGCAAAAGAAGAAGGGGGAGGCCAAGGATGAGATGGCTAGATGGCATTGTAGACACAATGGGCACAGAGCTGGGAGGGCTGAGGGGGATGGTGGAGGACAGAGGCGCGTGGAGGAAAATGGTCCATGGGGTCGCAAAGGGTCGGAGTCGACTGTGCGACTGAACAACAAAAAAGTCCTTTCCAGTTGTCTGGAGGCGGTTGGGGTCTGGATGGGGGCAAATGGGTTACAGCTGAATCCTAGTAAGACTGAGTGGCTGTGGATGAGGGGTCAGGTGTTATCCCGGGAGCTACCATCTTTGGTTTTGGATGGGGCTATTTTGCCCCAGACCGACCCGGTGCCCAACTTGGGGGTCCTCCTGGATTCGCGGCTGCTGCTAGAAGAACAGGTGACGGCTGTGGCCAGGAGTGCTTTCGCCCAACTTCGGCTGATTCGCCAGTTGCGCACGCTCCTGGACCGGGACTCTTTGCTCATGGTCACTCATGCTCTGGTGACCTCCAGACTAGATTATTGTAATGCACTCTACATGGGGTTGCCCTTGATGACCATTTGGAGGCTGCAGCTGGTCCAGAATGCGGCGGCCCAGGTGGTGATGGGGTGCACTGGTTACCCATTTGCCTCCGGGTGCAATTCAAGGTGCTGGTTTTGACCTTTAAAGCCCTATATGGTAGTGGGCCAGGTTACCTTAGAGACCGCATCGCCCTAAGGACGTCTGTCCGTCCAACCAGAGCAGACCGGAGGGGCTCTCTAATAGTGCCATCGGCCAGGGGGGCTCGCCTCTCTGGCACAAGGAGGAGAGCCTTCTCTGTGTCCACACCTGCCCTTTGGAACCTCCTGCCTGTGGAACTGCGTCTGCAGACGGAGTTGTTGCCCTTTAGAAAAGAGCTAAAAACCTGGCTGGCGGGCCAAGTTTGGGGTGCAGGTGGAGAGGTGGCTTCTGTTGGGTGGTTAATATAGGGGAGGATGCCTGCCCCATGGTTTCTTCAGTTCCTGCACCCCTCTCTTTTTAGGGGTGGGTTCTTATTGCTGGTTTTTATCTGTTTTATTTGTTTTTATCTGTTTTTACCCACTGTTGTGAACCGCCCAGAGTCGGCTTGCTGACGTTCCACTAACAAGGTGAGCTTCTTAAGCATTGAGCCACCGCAGCCCCCTGTTCTTGGTGAAAGGGGAACAGGGGGTAATACCCCCCTCCGGTCTATCCCCTTGGGCACAGAGGGGCTTTTCCCTGGATGTGTTGGCCAATGCCTGCCTGGTTCTGGTCCCCAAAGCTGCCTGGCTTGCTGATCTCCTTGAAAGCCAGAGATTTCCCTGCTTGCTGATGTCTTTGAAAGCCAGAGATTTCCCTGCTTGTTGATCTCCTTGAAAGCAAGAGATTTCCCTGCTTGTTGATCTCCTTGAAAGCCAGATATTTCCCTGCTTGTTGGTCTCCTTGAAAGCAAGAGATTTCCCTGCTTGCTGGCCTCCTTGAAAGTCAGAGATTTTCTTGCTTGCTGATCTCCTTGAAAGCCAGAGATTCCCCTGCTTGTTGATCTCCTTGAAAGCCAGAGATTTTCTTGCTTGCTGATCTCCTTGAAAGCCAGAGATTTCCCTGTTTGATGTTTGCAGATTGATACGCAGTAGGCAGCATTCATAAGGCCAAACACATCTTTATTGTAGAGTAAGCAATCTGAACATGAGGTAATGGCGGAGGCGCAGCTCCTTTTATACAGCATGGTACATTTGAAACTGGTTACACGGTTGCTCATTGAGTACTGTATTCGTGATGTCATTGTGACGCACAGTGTTCTTCATCAGGTTTACCTGTGGCGGGAATATTTCCTGTGGCTGGCTGTAATTGGTTAACTTGTATCATGTGTGTAGATCGCTATCAGCTGCCTCTCATACCATCTAGAGGCAGCGATAGCTCATTGTAGCTGTTGCAATACATTGGGTTACATTATTACATTCCATCTTAAAGGCATAGTATTCCATACATAACACCCTGTTTGTTGATCTCCTTGAAAGCCAGAGATTTCCCTGCTTGCTGTTCTCTTTGAAAGCCAGAGATTTCCCTGCTTGCTGATCTCCTTGAAACCCAGAGATTTCCCTGCTTGTTGATCTCCTTGAAAGCAAGAGATTTCCCTGCTTGTTGATCTCCTTGAAAGCAAGAGATTTCCCTGCTTGTTGATCTCCTTGAAAGCAAGAGATTTCCCTGCTTGCTGGCCTCCTTGAAAGCCAGAGATTTTCTTGCTTGTTGATCTCCTTGAAACCCAGAGATTTCCCTGCTTGTTGATCTCCTTGAAAGCAAGAGATTTCCCTGCTTGCTGGCCTCCTTGAAACCCAGAGATTTCCCTGCTTGTTGATCTCCTTGAAACCCAGAGATTTCCCTGCTTGTTGATCTCCTTGAAAGCAAGAGATTTCCCTGCTTGTTGATCTCCTTGAAAGCCAGAGATTTCCCTGCTTGTTGATCTCCTTGAAAGCCAGAGATTTCCCAGCGGCTGCCTGTGAAGTTTCTGGAGTTCTGTCCCCCTGGATCTGTGAGCAACATAGACATGCAGAGCAGAGAAGGAGTGATAGCATGATAGTAGGATGATGTGGACTGTCTGACTGGTGTAAGAGACTGGCATTTGTCATAATTTCTGTTTTGGATATGGTAATAATCACTGAGCTTACCCCCTTAAATTGTAGAAAGTTTCTTGGATCATCAAAGAATCCTGCAAGGAGGAAGTAAGAAGGGGGGATATTTTCTTCTGTGAACTTCCTTAGACTGCACTTTTTTGATGTTAGCCATAGATTTCTCCTGTACCTCTAGAAACAGTGGCTCCCAACCTTAGGGCCCCAAGTGTTCTTGGATTACAGCTCCTAGAAATCTTGGCTAGCAATCAAGCAATGAAGGTTTCTTGTAGCTGTAATCAAAGAACATCTGGTGCCCCAATTCGGGAACCACTGCACTAGAACATTTTTGCACTGCTAGGTGAGAGCTTGGCAAGACAATTTTGGCTTTCTCTTTGCCACTGCATGTAAGGCTTAGTGTAACCGCAGTAATACTGCCTGCTATGCCAAAGAACTTCCTAGCCAACAATAGTGTATACAAGTAGAAACTGCAGTAGATTTATGCATTATGTAGTAGATATACCCATTATGGGGTTGCGGTGGCTTAGTGGTTAAGAAGCTCACCTTATTATTTGGAAGGCCGGCAAGCCGGCAGTCCGATACCCAGGTAACTGCATGACAGATTGAGCACCTGTCTCTGTCCCAGCTCTTGGGGACATGAAAGGAGCCTCATTCGGGCATCCCCTGGCCCTGAGCAGAGTCACCTGCAAAGCTCCTTTCAACCCAGAATAATTTCTGCCACGAAATTATTATTACCCATTGACAGAAGCCACAGTGAGATTCTGTATGTACAACCATTTGGTGGGCACTGTTGCATCTACCATAACTGTACTGCCTATACAGCAAGAGAAGAGCATAAAAGAGAAAGAAACATATTTTTTTTCTGTAACTTACAAGAAATACATCAGTATTCTGTTCTACCTTGTAAAGTAGTCAGTAACCTATCCTTTTCATTAAATTTCTCTGTACTCTTGGTATAGCTAAGCTCTTTTGCTATAAAATGAGAGAGAAAAGAGTGTTTCCACTAAACATGCAGCACCCTTGTCCAAACTTTGTGTACAGAAACTTCAAATACTGTTTCTCTTACTTAGCCATTCTTTTGACCAAAGTGTTCTCTTTCCTTGTCTCTTTCTTCCTCTGTTACAATGTCTGTTGTCCTCTTTCCTATTACTGCAACCAGTCCTATTCTTTTTTTTGTTTTTCTTTCATTTGTTACTTTTGTATCCTCCCCTTTCCTCCACTGAACTCAAGGCAGAGCATATGGCAGTGATGGTGATCTTTGGCATTCTAGGTGTTCTTGAACTTCAATTCCCAGAAGCCCAAGTTTCTGTGAATCCACACGAATGGGTTTACTGCGAGTGCCAAGGCTCGCCATCATGGGCATATGGTTCTCTACCTCTCCGCTTTATTTTCACCTGTCAGGCTGAAAGAATATGCCTGGCATAATGTGTGTTTCATGTTTCAATAGTGGGACAGCTTCAAGTCTTCTGCTGCCTGAAGACAGCCCATTAGAACAGAAGTGATGATTTCATTCCAGCTAAGGAGACGGACAGCTCTGCTCAGCTATTCCCCACTCCAACCTCTCTGTGTGTGATCATTGTCTTATTATGTCCTCTAATCAACACCTTTTCTCTTGGATCCAGTTTCCCATAGCTACTTTCTTTTATTAAATCTTCATTTTTTACATCCATATCCTTTCCTGCATAGATCTGATCTGCAAACCCATGCATCTGATTGTGTGTAGGAGTAATTATCATTCAATTTCTCCATACATTACCTCTTACATTCAAAAAGTATCATCTTTCATTCCCAGTTTGAAGAGGATTAATCATCAACAAATCCTTTATATACAGTTGAATTCTGTTTTATATCTCCAGTGACATTCTCCTAGTGAAACCTCATAATTCTTCTGAAGTCATGAGCCTTTCCCAGACTGATAGTATTCTGATGGGTAACAATTAACTTACAGAATCTCCCCAGCTTTTTAGTTCTGACACTTGCATATCTTTCTACGAGGTCCTGCAGATTTGTTCTGTAGGAAATGGGTAAAACCATCCTATGTTTTAACTATAAGGATAAGCCATCTCTCTCTGGGTGAGAAAGAAAGAGAAAGTGTAAGTGTAATTAATAAATAAAAGATGACAGTAAGAAAGATGCTGGATCTTCCAGAAGGAGAAATTTACCCTATTATAAAAACTGACGCTTCTCAAAATTAGGGCATGCTAAGGCCCAAAAACCCCAGAGCAGTCAACATCTTCAAAAGTAAAATTACATTGGGAAGAAGTGAACTGAAAAGCAGTTTCTTGTTCTACTGATGCCCCCTGTTCAGGTTGGCTTCTTTACTTTCACCGCTAAACTTTAGTTCCTGTTGTGTTCTAATGGTTTTACCTTCCACAATGTATCTGAACCAATGTAACCTTGCCTATAGCAACAATGTAACCTTCAGCTGCATCATATGAACCCTGTAGGAGGACGCGAGCTAATGACCACCAGCTGGCAGCAGCGAGCGTCCAAGCTCCTTGGTCCAAACTCATCAAAGGCAACAGCGCGGGAAGTTTTCCCGCCACCACCTACACCTGGACAAGAAGGGCGTGACCCGCAATGACGTCACGCAGACAGTAGCCAATGGGCTACCATGGCACCACGTTCAAATGTATTACTACTGTATATAAAGAGCTATCGATCCGCCATTACCTCATGTTCCCTCTGTCCACGATGCAATAAACCTGAGTTAACCCAGCCCGAGGCTGTGTCCTGTGTCTTGGTTTGCATACACCAAATTGGCGACGAAGGTGGGATGATGGATCCCCACGGAACAGCCAGGGCACAGAGCGGGTTCAACATCACCAAACCGCAAGACTGGGAGCTGCTCGAGATGGACTTCCAGGCGGCACTGGTGGAACTCAAAGTCAAAGGAGACGACGAGGAGAGGAAGAGGGCCATCCTCACCAGAATGCTCGGGATGGAAACCAAGCGGACGCTGGTGAGCATCATCGCTCCGAAGAAGGTGAGCGAATTTAAGGCGGACGACATCATGAAGCTGCTGCGAGAGCGCTTCAGTCCCTCGAGGGCAATGTTTCCCGCTCGGAGCGCGTTTTGGAGGCGAGTCCAAGCGCCGGACGAGTCGGTTGAGACATTCGTGGCCGCCATGAGGATAGCCGCCGCCCCCTGCAAATGGGACAACATCCTAGAGATGGCCCTCAGGGACGGCGTGCTGTGTGGCCTGAAAGACAAGGAGGTGCAGCGCAGCTTGATGAACAAGGAGCCGCCACCCACGCTGGCAGAGGTCGTAGAGGCCGCGGAAGCCGCAGAGTCCACGAATGCTGGGGTGGACGAAATGCACCAGTGGCGTGAGTGGCGTCCTAGAGCCGGCAAAGCGGCAAATTCGGTGCACGGGAAGTCCGGACAGGCGGTGCACGCAACTCGACGGGCATCAAAGTCGTCTACGGAAGGCAGCGACGGCGAGGAGGTCCAGAAGGTCCGAAAGGGTGGTCGACGCTGCGATGGTTGCGGAGCGGCCCATGAGCGCGCGAGATGCCCATTCAGGAAGGCCGAGTGTTACACCTGCGGCCGTCGGGGGCACATCGCCAAGGCATGCAGAAAACGGAAGGAGGGCCGGAGGCAGTCACAAGACCGTTCGGCCAGACCGGACCGTCCAGCGAGGCCCAAAGATGGCGCCCAGACCACGAGGAAGCAGGATGGCGTGGGCCGCGTCTCGGACGACAGCGAGGACGACGCCCCAGTGTTCAGCGTGTCCGCGGGACAGTCCCATTACTTCGTTGAGGTACTAGTACAAGGGGCCCCTATTAGGATGGAAATTGACTCGGGGTCCTCCTATTCTATCATTCCCCAGAAAGAGTTCTTGAGAATCGACCCCCACGTGCGGCCCAAACTTAAAACGTTGAGGTCCACGCTACGAGACGTACAGGGAAACAGCATTCCGGTGTTGGGGGTCGGGAAATTTCGGGTCAACTTTAAGAGACATTCTGCGGAACTGCCCCTAGTTGTCCTTAAGGGGGGAAGTTGTAGCCTCCTAGGGACGCAGTGGTTTCAGCCTTTAGGTTTGTTCATAGGGGGAGTGCATACAGTGGGGGTGGACCCAATACAAGCGGTTTGCGATGCGCATCCCGCCGTTTTTAAGAAAGGACTCGGAAAGTTCAAGGGACCCCCTGTAGCCTTCGACCTAGACCCGGAGGTCCGCCCGATAAGACTCAAACCGCGCAGGGTGCCGTTCGCACTCAAGGACAAGATAGAGGCGGAACTGGACAAACTGGTGGGTCAGGGGATTCTTATTCCTGTTGATTCCGCGGAGTGGGAAACTCCAATTGTAACGGCTCTAAAGGCTAACGGGGAGGTGCGCATTTGCGCTGATTATAAGTGTACAATTAACAAGGCGATCCGCCCTAATGCATACCCGGTGCCGGTGATCAGCCACCTTTTGGCCAGGCTGAATGGGGGGAAGTGTTTCGCTAAACTCGATTTGGCACAAGCCTATCAGCAACTCCCAGTGACCCCCGCCACGGCCGCGGCACAAACGATAGTTACACATAAAGGGGCGTTCCAGGTGTCGCGTTTACAGTTCGGCGTGAACTCGGCACCCGGCCTTTTTCAGTCGCTTGTGGAACGCCTCCTGAAGGGACTGGAGGGGGTGTTGCCTTATTTTGATGACGTGTTGATAACAGGGGGGAGTGAGGCTGAACTGGCAAAGAGATTGGACAAAGTACTAACCGTGTTCGAGAAAGCGGGGCTGAGACTAAGGAAGGACAAATGTGTTTTTTTTGAAACTGAGGTCGAGTTTTTAGGGTTCCGGATCACACCCGAGGGGATTAAGCCGTCTAAATCCAAAGTAGCAGCCATAAAGAAGGCCCCTCGCCCCACATCCAAAACCGAGCTACAGTCTTTCCTGGGGCTCCTCAACTTTTACCACACATTCCTCCCGCGGAAGGCGTCCGTGGCCGAACCGCTCCATCGGTTACTTAAAAAAGAGGAGACATGGATGTGGGGTGACGAGCACGAGAGGGCGTTCAAAGAACTAAAGCAACTCCTAACATCTGAGGCAATCCTGACACATTTCGACCCCAAACGGCCGGTGATCTTAGTCTGTGATGCATCCCCGGTGGGAGTGGGGGCGGTACTTTGCCACGTGTTGGATGACGGAAGGGAGGCCCCGGTAGCGTTTTATTCAAGGTCCCTGTCCCAAGCGGAGCGCAATTACGCACAAACCGACAGGGAGGCATTAGCAATAGTAGCGGGAACAAAAAAATTTCACGACTTTTTGTATGGCCGCCCGTTCAAAATCGTGACTGACCACAAGCCACTGTTAGGGATTTTCACGGGAAGCAAGCCCACGCCGCAGATCCTGTCCCCGAGAATGCTGCGATGGGCCATTTTTCTCAACGCATACCAACATGAGTTGGAGTACCGGCCCGGAAAGGAGATCAGCCATGCCGATGCACTCTCGAGATCTCCTTTGCCCTTGTCGGACGACCAAAAGGCGAGAGTAGAAAGAGACCGCCAGGTGTTGCTAATTGAGGTCTTAGACGCACCCCCAATAGTACCAGCCGACATTGCTAGGGCGACAGGCAAGGACAGAACGCTAGGGAAAGTTAGTTCATGGGTACAGAAGGGGTGGCCGGCATCGTCCCCAAGCACAGAATTCGACCCATTTTTTCGGAAAAAGCTAGAGTTGTCCCTAGAGAGGGGGTGCCTGTTGTGGGGTCAGCGGGTGGTGGTTCCTACGTCCCTGCGGCCGAGGGTGCTCGAACTGCTGCACGTCAGCCACCCGGGCATAGTTCGTTCAAAGGCGCTGGCCCGGAGTTACTTCTGGTGGCCACAGCTGGACGCGGACATTGAGCACATGGTCGGCACTTGTGAGGCATGCCAGGGATCCCGACCAGAGGCGGCCCGTCTTCTGCATAGGGAATGGGACACAGCTAGGGGGCCATGGTCCAGAGTGCACGTAGATTTCGCTGGCCCTTTCCGAGGAACCATGTTTCTCCTGGTGGTGGATGCATTCTCCAAGTGGCTGGAGGTTATCCCAGTAAAGAGCACGTCCTCCGCCACGACAATTAGCCAGCTAAGGAGAGTCTTTTCCACGTTCGGTTTACCCGATACTTTAGTTAGCGATAACGCTAGTTGTTTCACCTCCGCTGAGTTCGGGGCATTCATGGAGGCAAACGCCATTCGGCATGTCACATCCGCGCCGTTTCACCCGGCCACAAATGGCCAAGTGGAACGGCTGGTGCGTACAACAAAGGATGCGCTGCGGCGCATGGGCCCGGGGGACCTGAATCACCAAGTATGCCAATTCCTCTTAGCGTATAGGGTGACCCCCTTAGCGTCAGGCTACTCGCCGGCAGAGCTCTTGATGCGGCGAAAACTGACCATGATCCTGTCCAGGCTAGACCCGACGAGAGTCGAGGATAAAGGGAAAAACATAGGGTTGGCAGTCTCGAAAGGTTTCGCCGCCGGCGACCCTGTTCACTGCAGGAACTATTCCAGTGCAGGGCCAGCCTGGGTACCAGGGACGGTTGTAGAACAGACGGGGCCAGTGTCGTACCGAGTCGAGACTAACACCGGCCTCCTCTGGAGGAGGCACGCAGACCAACTGAGGCACCGAGTGAGTAGGCCAGTCAGTGGGGCTCAGCAACAGGATTCAGCGTTAGGGTTCTCCCCCACCCGCTTAACCCAAGGGGGTGACAGCAGCGGACAACAGTCCCAAGCAAGGGGGGAAGGCAGAAGCAGCGGCCCCGACCCATACCCTTTTGATACACCAGTTCTATCAGGGGCCGGGGAAGGGGGAGAGGAGCTCGCGACCGCTGCCCCCGAATGTAATTTTGATTTTGATTTTGCGAGCCGGGGGGGTTTTCAGGAGTGTTCCCCCACCCATCCAAGCGAGAAGAGGGGTTTTTCGTTAGCCCCCAGTGCCCCCGGTTCCTCCCTAAGAAAGAGCACACCCTCCAACAACGCCGCGGAGCCGCGGCAAGTCACTAACGAGTCTCCCTCTCCAATTACAGGACAGGAAACCAGGGGACAAAGAGAAGGTAGCAAACCCGGGGAAAGGCAGCCCGCATCGAGACCCCAGCGTGTTCGAAATAAGCCATCTTGGCTGAGAGACTTTGTCTCCTAGGGGGGGGGAGTGTGTTTAAGTGTGGGCTCGAGACTTTGTCTCGTCCTAGGGGGGAGGGGTGTTGTGTTCTAATGGTTTTACCTTCCACAATGTATCTGAACCAATGTAACCTTGCCTATAGCAACAATGTAACCTTCAGCTGCATCATATGAACCCTGTAGGAGGACGCGAGCTAATGACCACCAGCTGGCAGCAGCGAGCGTCCAAGCTCCTTGGTCCAAACTCATCAAAGGCAACAGCGCGGGAAGTTTTCCCGCCACCACCTACACCTGGACAAGAAGGGCGTGACCCGCAATGACGTCACGCAGACAGTAGCCAATGGGCTACCATGGCACCACGTTCAAATGTATTACTACTGTATATAAAGAGCTATCGATCCGCCATTACCTCATGTTCCCTCTGTCCACGATGCAATAAACCTGAGTTAACCCAGCCCGAGGCTGTGTCCTGTGTCTTGGTTTGCATACACCAAAGTTCCAAATTGGTAGATGGCAAATTTTTTGGGTGGTGGTGGTGGAATGCACTGCACCACCTTTCTGTATTCCCAGAGATTAAGCCATCCTTTTGTCTTATGCCATGGCATCATAGCATTTTATCATGGTATGGCCACAAAACCTCTGTCCAGTGTACCCCTGTACCCTAAAAGTAGGACCCGATTAACAATTGGTATAAATTGTTTCCAGTTTGGTTGCTCATAACTAACTAGTTTATTTGCATGTCAGAAAAGAAAATGCATTGTGCCATTCTTTCAATAAAACACTCGTGTTAGTTGTTGAATGTCATATGCAAAGAGGATGTTTTAATAACAGTCACACTAATAGGGATTTCAGAACTGCTGAAATACTAAATGTAAAATTTGTTTCCTCAGGAAACGTACTAATGCATAAAATATTTCTCTTATAGGACAGTTTGCAAGAGTATGTTGTAAAGAACTATTTCTACTACTACTTGTTCAGGATTTCAGCCGCAATGGGTCAAGAAGTCTTCTACATTACATTCCTTCCATTCAGTTACTGGAGTATTAATCCATACATTGCTAGAAGGCTGATCATCATGTGGTCTGTAAGTATTATTATCACTGCGTATGAGCAAGTTCTTGTAACTTTGTACCTACTTTTCCTCTGGGTTTCTGATTGTTATTCTAATAGTTCAGCAACATAGTCTGAAGGATGGCATTATGTATGTTTTCTGGAATGATGCTTATTATGGATATAAATTCTCACAAATGTGGAGTATGAAATGCAAAACCATTCTTCCTGTCTTTCAAAAGGACGATGTTTTGCTTCTTTTTACTTTCTTTTATACTCTTGACAGAAAAAAGTGAGAAGGTTTGTGTAAATTGAGTGAAATGCTCAAAGTAACATTTTAGTAAGATACCCAGTGTAATGTAGTGAACAGAGTAATGGACTAGAGCAGGGGTTCACAACCTACGGCCCACGGGCTGGCCCCGACCCCCAAAGGGATTCCATGTGGCACACGGCGATGACCCCGCACCTGGAAGTGGAAGCGCCCACACTTGCTCAAACGTGCCTGCCGCCATTGCGTTCAGCCCGCTCAGCTGTCTGAGGGTGAGTAGTCTGAAGTGTGGTGCAGAAACCTTGAGAACCCCTGGACTAGAGCTCAGTAGGCCTAGATTTGAATCTTAGTTCTGGCAACACTCAATGGAGGTATAAAATTAGTAAAATGACTTTTTAAATATTTCACTTACCTTAAAAACTTTATTAGGTTTACTATTGTGGCTTGATGATGTATCTCAGTGATGATGAACCTTTTAGAGACCGAGTGCCCAAACTGCACCCAAACCCACATATTTATCACAAAGTGCCAACACAGCAACAGGGGAGGAAGGAAACACTCCCATTGGGCTGCTGGGCAGGGCAAACTTTGTGCTGGGGGGAAGGAGGAAGTGCTACCATTGAGCTGCTAGGCAGAGGGGCAAGGCAAACTCTGTGCTGGGGTGATGGCATGGGTGCCCACAGAGAGGGCTGTGAGTGCCACCTCTGGCATGCATGCCCAGTGCCGGCCCGAGGCAAGTTTTAGGATGGAGCGAGATCCAACTATGGCGTCCCCTTGGTTACCCCTAACATACATGTCATACGCTCACAATCAAAATATCGGGAAAACCCCCCCCCCCATTTTTTCCCTTTACCACTGCGGTGGCTCCTGGGAGTGGGTGCCTGGGGTGGCCCCTGGGAGTGGGCGCTTGGAGCGACCACTCCATTCGCCTTATGGTAGGGCCAGCCCTGTGCATGCCATAGGTTCGCCACCACTGGTGTATCTTCTTCTTTGCTTCTTCTTTTACTCCATTGGGTGTCAAGGTAGATACAAGGTTCTTCTTCTGGCACATCTAGTGGCCTCCACTGTCATTATTTGGTGTTCTTGTAATATTTCTTTGATATTATCCCTCCACCTTCCTCTAGGTCTGCCTCGTAATCTTTGTCCTTGTCCTCTTTCCAAATGGGCAAATTGCTTTTATTTGTTGTCTATGTAATTTAAGATTGGTTCTATTCCACTTCTTTTCCTTATAATCTCAATCCTGATTTTATCCTAGCAGTTCGAAAGCAAGAAATTGAAAGTAGATAAATAGGGACCACTTCGGTGGGAAGGTAAACAGCGTTCCGTGTGCTCTCGTGTCTAGTCATGCCTGCCAGATGACCATGGAAATGTCTGCAGAAGCAGACAGCGCTGGCTCTTGGGCTTTGAAACAGAGATGAACACTGATCCCTAGAGTTGGATACGACTGGCTTTCGAGCAAGGGAAACCTTTTCCTTTACCTTTTAGTCACTCCAGCAGCCTTCCTCAGACATCTCATTTCTATGGTTACAAACTTTTGTTTATGTTTTGTTGTAACTGTCCATGTTTGGCCTTGGTAACATAAGGTGGGAATGAATATGCTTTGTATGAGGTGTTTCTTTGTGTTGATCGGTATTGCCTTGTGTTGTAAGAGCAGGGCTAATTGTCCCAATATTTGGTTTGCCTTACTGCACCATATGTTAATCTCTTTGTCCATTTTTCCATCTCCAGTAAATGTTGTTCCTTGGTATTTAAACTCCGCCACTTGTTTTATACCCGTTTCCTCTATTTCAATATTTAAAGTAAGCTGTTTCCTTTCAGTTGTGATGACCTCCATCTTCTCTTTATTGATTCCCATCTTATTAAGCCTATGAATGAGGGAAACTAGAAAAATCCAGTGTTGCATTTGAAATACATACATGAAGCCATACACACACATATACACACAAAATGTGATCTTGTAAGCAGAGGAACATAGGCAGGCAATGGCTTTCTCCTAATGATCAGTTCTAGAGCTCTAGAACTAACTCTGTATGTTCAAGAGTACCGTGCACCATTTTTGCCACTCTTACAGTGAAATGTGATCCAGCATGTTTTTCTTTCTTTTTCGGGTCTCACATTTACTTTTCATGCTTGGCACCTGGGTGTATACAGTATTGCATGAGTTACACCATTATAGCTATAGAGCCCAGGTGGCACAGTGGTTGAACTTCTGTACTGCAGCCAAAACATGAGTTCGATCCTGATGGGGATCAAGGTTGACTCAGCCTTCCATCCTTCTGAGGTCAATAGGAGGAGTACCCAGCATGTTGGAGGCAACATGCTAATTAACTTGTGAACCGCCCAGAGAGAGCACTAAGCTCTATGAGGCAGTATATAAATATAATTACTTTTGCTGCTTCTTTTGCAAGTGCCATATCCAATTCTGAATATTGGCTATCAGCCATGAAAATTGTCCTGGGAACAATACAATGCAGCAGACTTCCACTTGCCTTCTGCATTGCAGCATGACACCTGTACCATTGATCCAGTTTTGCAAGTCACTTTCTGGTCCTGAGCCCTTCTGGTACGCAGAGTCCTCATTAGCCCCAGGCCAGTAATGATGGAGCTGCTGCCCTCCATCAAGAAGGATTCAAGTGGAATTTACTCCACTTGGGGACCATCACCCTTCCCTGTGGACTTCACCATCCAAAGCCATTAGTTCTCAGGGTTGTCAGGTTAGTTAACTGCTGCCTTGTTGTTGAGTCACTGGCGGTATGGTTTATTCTTTTACTATAGCAGGATGACCTGGCCATACTGGTATTGCTATTGCTGGTAATAATAATTGCTGGTTATTGTAAAGTGGGATAATTTCTGACCTTTTGAAGCTTTTGCTAGCTTCAGAGCAAATTCCCCTGATCTATGAAGCAGAACTATGTACTGTAGATGTATTACAGTCCAAGACTTATATTGTGCAGAATGATACCTTTGGCCATCCTATATGGTTCCATGTCTGAAACTGGAGATAAAAATATACAGAGAACTGAACCATCTGTACTTTCAAGCTTTAGCCCAAAGTTCTGCATATATTTTCTCAAGCTGGCACAGCCCAATTATTTGGGGATGTGGGGCAGGACTGAATGCATTCAGATTCTCTCCTTACCCTCTCTTTTTGGAAGAAGATGAATTCTTGCTGTAAAAGTTGACAGCTTTCACAATCTTGGGTGCTAGGTAAATCGTTCCAGTCCAACAAGTGGAGCTGTTCATATAGACCTGGTTACTAATTGGAGAAATTGAGCTATGGACAGTTTCTAACCTATTAACATATTTGGCACAGAAGCCTGCCCCTGTGCCGCTTAATTACCTGGCACAGAAATTGAAATCAGATAGATTATTTCATTTTTAAGACAAGGGTTTGTCTTTGATTGAACTTGTACGTTTTACAGGCATTTTCCATAGCAATCTCTCAAACATTTTGCCCTATGAAACAAACATGGACTCTTTATTTAAATTAGTTTTCAGTCTTTAGCTGTCGTACTGCTCTAAGTGTTAAGATGTTTGCCTGACCTTTAGCCTATATCTGGCTTTTTGCAACTTGAGCCCATTATTAACTGTCCTGCACTTTGGGATGATCAAGAACAAATCCTGCCCCTAAGTCTTTTTTATGACCATCTTTTAAGTATAGTGGACCCTTGCTTAACAAGTGGCTCGCTTAACACAAAATGCGCATAACAAAAGGAAATCCATAGAAAATAGTGGCTCAGTTAACAATTTTTTTCAGAATGGGTTAATTGGTTTTCAATGCATTCCTATGGGAAACCGTGTTTTGGTTAACAAATTTTGGTTTTCAGTGCATTCCTACAGGAAATTGCATTCCATGCATTCCTATGGGAAATTCATTTTACAAAAAAATTTGTAGTACAAAAGGTCCCAGAGATCGCATTAAATTTGTTAAGTCAGGGTCCACTGTACTGTACAGTATTTGAAAAGTCCTACCATGTCCTCTTCTTAGTCTCCTTTCCTAAAGGCTAAACATACCCAGTTCTTTCAGTCTTCCCTCATACGGCTTTCTTTCCAGGCCTCTGACCATCTTTGTTGCCTTCTTCTGAACTTGTTCAGGTTTTTTTTTTTTTTTGGCATTCTTCCTAAAGTTTGGTGTTTTTGACATAAGAAGACTATCTGGGCCCCAAGGTCCTTGCGTTTCCTTCTTTGAGCTTTAACATCTATTGTGATTTCTCCATAGTTTTTCTTGACTGTGTCATTTGTTCGCATGTGGATGAGAATAGAGAGGCATCTGTGAGTGTTCTGAGTAATGGTAATCCTTCCATCACATCTTTAATCCATCCCCTAGGGAGGCATCGTACCTGGCAGTTCCAAGGATTTCCCCAGTACATTTCAGTTCCAACCCCACAAAGTCTCCTACTACAATTACTGTTCTCTTCTTTTTGTAGGGTGTGGGTTGAGTGACTGCTTTGCTGAGCTTCAGCCTCTCTCTGTCCTTTGGTGGAGTCTCCTGTTTGTCTGCTTCTGTATGCTGTTTGCCAGATACTTTAATTCAAGAATCTGAAAGGGGTTTTACAGTTCCACTGGTGAAGAGTGTCTTCTCCTTTTTTTTGCTCCTACCTGTGATTATTTTACATGGTGCTTCCTCCACTATGTTCATTCTCTCATCAGCATTCTCCTCCTCTGCTTTGCCATGCTGTTCTTCCACCTCCATTGCCTTGACTGATGCCGCTCAAGAGTTCTGTCTATGTGCCTTTCGTCTTCTCTTATAGTAAGGGTTCCCAACCATTTTGTGCTGTGGGCCAGACCATGCCTCACTTCCCAGACAGCTGAGCAGACTGGTCACGTGGTTCTCTTGCCATAAACACTGCTGTAACATGTGTCCGCAGCTGTTGCAAATACGTTTACGACAGCCGTGGGTATATTTACAGGAGCTGCAAAAGCACATTTACACATGTGCAGGTGCATTTTATGGCTGTTGTAAATGCATCCATTTTCGGTAGTGGTGAGGCTGGTGGCAGGCAACATGAAATCTTGCCGTGGGAATGGTCTGGTCCATGGGCCAAAGGTTGGTCACCCCCGTCTTATAGTCTTTCACTTTTTCTTCCAACATTGTAGTGTGGGAATTCTTGACAGTAATTTTAAAAATCTGAGCTCCCTTTCTGCTACAAGTTGGTATTTTAGGTGATTTAGAAAAGTTCATAAGAACACAAGTTTCAGATTAACTAGGGATGTGGGACAGTTTTTATTGGTCAATGAGTTAAATTAACCGCACCGCGCCCCCACCCCCTCAATTTCCACTTTAATAGTGTAATGTATTAGAAAGTTTTATGTTCCAGATACCATCAAATGTTGCTAGTATAGTTCTTTGCGCATGAACTCCATGCAAAAATTACATATTTTACTGAACATTACCTACAAAAATATATGTATTGTGGAATCATTTGTTGAGAATGTGAATACAGTAGAACCCCGCATAACGAAAAAACTCCATTCCACGGAGCTCTTCGCTATGCGTTTTTTTCCCCTGTTATGCGGTTCCCTAAGGGAGATGCCCTGCATAATGAAAACAGATGTTCGTTAACCAGGGTTCCCATTAAGCGGGTATACCCCAGTTACCAAAAACCCCGCATAACAAAAAACATTTCCGTTATGCGGGGTATCACCATTGCATAACGAACACTTCATTGTGCACATTTTTTTGCATTCATTATGCGAGGTACCATTGTATTGGGAAAGATATACACAAGATGCATATGTTAGGAAAAGCTGAAGATGAAAATAATTGTGGAAACTGAACAGGACAGACTTACAGTTTTGAAACTGACACCAACTGGGTATACATCTCAAGTGAAACAAAATACTGTACAGCAAAGGAATAGCTACTCGGCAAGAGACAGATGCAACCAACTTGATAGTCTGCTTCCCAAAAGCCTGCTCGTACCCACTGGAAGAAGAAACCAAGTGGGAAAAGGGTGGAGCATTGGCTTTTTTAAAAACACAGAATATTTTAAAATTATTTTCAAAACCACCTTAAATGAATGCTAGATTCAATAGCACTCTAATTAGACAGTTGAGAGAGAACATAAACATCTAAATGCAGCTGTCTTTGGTTACAGTAAATGTTTCTTCTAAAATTAGGCCTGCTTCCAAGAAGAAAAGCCTTTGTATTGAAGGCTGCATTTGGATCTGGACTAATTGGTTAAGAGCCAGTAATTGGGCATTGAGTAGGCAAGGAAGAAAGCTGGGTGTGTGCTCTTTCCTCGGGGTTTTGAAATATGAGATGAATCAATTCCTTGCCTGACTTACACAGAAAGTATACAGTGTCATTGGAGGCATGACAAAGAATAAAAGATACAAACAAGTTAATATTTAGAGTAGTAAAACAGGGGCAGGGGTGATTTTATATTTGTTTCCCCCCCCAGTGCAAATCTGTGTTTCCAGTAGCACTCGGTGGAGACTGTCTCTAGTGGTAGTAGGCTAAAATATCTCTGCCTCATCAGGATAGCTCAGCAGTTTAGGTGGGAGTTCAAAACTCCACTGGGCCTCCTTAACTGAGAGCTGGACTCAACATAGGGGCACTTCCACCATGGGAAGCAGCGCAAGCAGCGCAAGCGTACTGTGAATACACCCACCACTGTACCTCTATCCCACACATCTGTCTGAGGGGGCATGGTTTGGACCATGGCGCAAGAAGGTTGGCCACACCTGAGGTAGACAATGGAAGTGGAGAATGGGTTAGTTTATATAGAAGAGTAAGTAATATTTAGAAGGGCTGTCAGGAAGCCATCTTCTGTTTGCAGGCATTCTCAGTTTTACAGGCGCTTCTATTTTTGTCCAGTTGTAAACTAAAAGAACCATTTGGAGGAAAATTGAGGGACAGGAAATTGCCTATTGATAGTTAGCACACCGGCAGCAGATTGAGCAGGTTTGCAGATTACCTGATCATAATCTTCCTCCCTATGGTGGGTTGTATTTTCCACACACAATGAAGATACCTGTACAATAGTTTGACTGCAGCTGTACAGCTCCATCAGTAGCCACTTTGCCTTAGAGTTCTGACTGTGTTATATGCATAGTCGACATATAATTTAGTCTATACCTGTGATGGCGAACCTTGGCACTCCAGATGTTCTTGGACTTCAGAAAGGAAAATAAAACACGCCTGAGGCTTGGAGTGCCAAGGTTCGCCATCACAGATCTATACAAAAAGCTGCCAAAAGGGAGATAAAAGTGAAGCAATTGGGGATCCACATTGTCAAAACTCACTGTCTCAGCATGTCACTTGATTGTAGCAAACTGGTATTTGAGAAGACAACTCTCCGGGGTCTGTTTGTATTTATGCAACTTGCCATGTATATAAAAAAGAGTGAGTGAGAGAGGATACAACATTAAAAAGAAATATTAAAAGCTACAAATAACTTATTGCAAAGAGAATTATACAACTACAATATTAAAATGAGTAGATTTAAAAAGTAATTAAAACAGATTAAAAACAGCAACAACAAAAATCCTACAACAATCCCATTTTAAAAAGTGGATTTCTGGAAGAGGATTTGAAGGACTTTTTCAATGGGGGCATAGGGTACATGTTTTTTTTAAAAAAAAAACTATTATTATTCGGGACATTTTTGCCTTTACAGTAAGGCAAAAGAAAAGGTCACCCTTGCTTGAAAGCCAGTCTTATCCGACTCTAGGATTTGGTACTCATCTCTGTTTATAGCCAAAGAGCCAATGCTGTCTGCATCTGCAGACATTTCTGTGGACATGTGGCAGGCATGACTAGACACCAGAGTGCATTGAACTCTCTTTACCTTCTCACCGAAGTGGTACCTATTTTGTTGTTGTTCAGTCACACAGTCGAATCTGACCCTTTGCGACTCTATGGACCATTGCTCACCAGGCATCTCTGTTCTCCACCATCCTCCTCAGCCTGCCCAGCTCTGTGCCCATTGCATCTACAATACCATCTAGCCATCTCATTTTTGGCCACCCCTTCTTTTTTTGCCCTCCACCTTTCCCAGCATCAAGGCTTTCTCAAGTGACTCCTCCCTATTCATTTGATGTCTGTTGTGTATAAGAAAGTATGCCTTTAAACAATGTAACAGAATAACTACCAGCTGTAACTCTGTAACCTCCTGTATTAGGACGCGAGCTAATGTCCACCAGATGGCAATAGCGAGCATCCAGCTCACATGGTTCCAATTCCACAAATACCTACAGCGCGGGAAGATTCCTGCCACCACTCACCTGGACAGAAATGACGTCACGCAGACAGTAGCCAATGGGCTACCAAGGAGCCACATTCAAATGTATAGTCTCTGTATATATTGAGCTGTTCGTCCACCATTACCACATGTTCCCCCGGACCACCATGCAATAAAGATGTGTTAAGCCAACCCTTCGGCTGTTCCTGTGTCTTGGTTCTCATACACTAAATTGGCGACGAGGATGGGATTATGGACCCCCACGAGATCAAGATACACGCCGGTTTCGACATCAACAAGCCGGAAGATTGGGAGCTCTTCGAAATGGACTTCCAAAGCGCGCTGGTGGTGTCCGACATTACGGACGAAGGAAAGAAGAGGGCCATCCTCACCCGGACGCTGGGACGTGCCGCCATGAGAGTACTGGTGGACCTGGTTTCGCCAAAGAAGGTGAGCGAGGTGTCGGTCAAGCAGCTCCTGAAAGCGATGCGCGACCACTTCCAGCCCTCGGTCTCGATGTTTTCGGCTCGAGACATGTTCTGGAAGAGAGTCCAAGCGCCTGGGGAGTCCATCGCAGCCTTTGCAGCGGCCCTCCGGTTGGCCGCTGGCCCTTGCAAGTGGGAGAACCTGGAAATCGCCCTCAGGGACCGCATGCTTTGTGGCCTATGGGACGAAGAAGTTCAGCGAAAGCTGATGAACCAGGAGCCGCCCCCGACGCTGCACGAGGTCGTGAAGGCGGCGCAGGCCGCGGAAGCCACGAGGGCCGGAGTCAAGGGGTTCAGGGAAAGGCCCCCACAACCCGATAAGGCAGCGGGCTCGGTGCACGTGGCCAGGCGAGCGCCACAATCCTCCACGGAGAGCAGCGAGGACGAGGACGTCCGGAAGGTTCGGAAGGATGGCCGACGATGCGACGGCTGCGGGGCGACCCACGACCACGCCAAGTGCCCGTTCCGGAAGGCTGAGTGCCACAACTGTGGACGTCGAGGGCACATAGCCAAGGTTTGCAGACGGCGGCGCGGGGACCAGAGAGGCTCGACAGACCGCCCACCGAGATTCCAGGAAGGCACCCGGCCCTCGAGGAAGCAGGACGGTGTGGGCCACATCTCCGACGGCAGCGACAACGACGCCCCAGTTCACAGCGTGTCTTTAGGACACCCCCGTTACTTTGTTGAGGTACTGGTGCAAGGGGCCCCCATTAGAATGGACATAGACTCGGGGTCTTCATATTCAATCATTTCCCAGAGGGAGTTTTTGGGAATTTCCCCAACTTGCGGCCCAGGCTCAAAGCGCTGAGGTCCATGCTGCGGGACGTACAGGGAAATAGCATTCCGGTGTTGGGGGTTGGAAAATTCAAGGTCCAGTACAAGCGGCACGCCGCGGAACTGCCCCTGGTTGTCCTCAAGGGGGAAGCTGTAGCCTTCTCGGGACTCAATGGTTTAAGCCCCTGGGTTTGTTCATCGGGGGGGGGGGTGCATGCCGTTGGGACTGACCCTATACAAGCGGTGTGTGACGCGCACCCCGAAGTATTCAAGAAGGGACTCGGAAAATTCAAGGGACCCCCAGTTGCGTTTGACCTGGACCCGGAGGTCCGCCCAATAAGACTCAAACCACGCAGAGTGCCTTTTGCACTCAAGGACAAGATAGAGGCGGAACTGGACAAATTGGTGGGCCAGGGGATTCTTGTTCCTGTTGATTCCGCGGAGTGGGAAACTCCGATTGTAACAGCGCTGAAGGCCAACGGGGAGGTTCGCATATGCGCAGATTACAAATGCACCATTAATAAGGCGATACGCCCAAATGCGTATCCGGTACCGGTGGTCAGCCACCTGTTGGCCAGGTTACATGGGGGGAGGTGCTTTGCAAAACTTGACCTGGCACAAGCATATCAGCAGCTTTCGGTAACCCTAGCTGTGGCTGCTGCGCAGACGATAGTCACTCATAAGGGGGGCGTTCCAGGTCACGCGCCTACAGTTTGGCGTGAACTCGGTGCCAGGTATCTTCCAATTGCTCGTGGAACGCCTCTTAAAGGGGCTAGAGGGGGTCTTACCATACTTTGATGACGTGTTGATAACGGGGGGGAACGAATCTGAATTGGCTGAGAGGTTAGACAAAGTGCTGACGATATTCGAAAAGGCGGGGTTGAGGCTGCGGAAAGACAAATGCGTCTTCTTCGCCACAGAGGTTGAGTTCTTGGGTTTCCGGGTAACCCCTGCAGGAATCAAGCCCTCCAAATCAAAGGTGGCCGCCATTCAAAATGCTCCTCGCCCCACCTCCAAGCCCGAATTGCAGTCATTCCTGGGGCTCCTAAACTTCTACCATTCCTTCCTGCCTCGGAAGGCATTGGTGGCGGAGCCGCTTCACAAGCTTCTAAAAAAGGACGAGGCATGGAAATGGGGCGAGAGCCAAGAGAAAGCGTTCAATGACCTGAAAAAACTCCTAGCCTCAGACGCCATACTAACCCATTTTGACCCCAAGAGACCAGTAGTCCTGATATTTGATGCGTCCCCAGTGGGGGTGGGGGCGGTTCTGTGCCATGTGATGGAAAACGGGTGGGAGGCTCCGGTGGCGTTCTACTCCAGGTCCCTGTCTCAGGCAGAGCGAAATTACGCACAGACAGACAGGGAAGCGTTAGCAATAATCGCTGGGACCAAAAAGTTCCACGATTTCCTCTATGGCCGCCCTTTTACCATCGTGACTGACCACAAGCCCCTGCTAGGCATTTTTACCGCAGACAAGCCCACGCCACAGATTCTGTCCCCTAGGATGCTCAGGTGGGCCATTTTCTTAAACGCATACCAGAACGCGCTGGTGTATCGCCCTGGAAAGGTCATAAGCCACGCGGACGCCCTGTCGAGGTCACCCCTTCCCCACACAAGCGGCCACGTGTGCGAGGTGGAGCAAGACCACCAAGTGCTCATGATAGAGGTCTTGTATTCACCCCCCGTATTGCCCGCAGAAATCGCCAAGGCGACAGGCAAGGACAAGACGTTGGCCCTGGTTAGTTCTTGGGTGCAGAAAGGGTGGCCAACGTCCCCCCCCCAGCGACAGAGTTCGCCCCGTTTTTTCAGAAAAAGCTAGAATTGTCCTTAGAGAGGGGGTGCCTCCTGTGGGGCCAGCGAGTAATTGTCCCTGAATCCCTGAGAGCGAGGGTGCTCAAACTGCTGCACGTCAGCCACCCTGGAATTGTCCGCTCCAAAGCGTTGGCCAGGAGCTACTTCTGGTGGCCTCAGTTGGACGCCGATATCGAGCACATGGTGGGCACTTGCACGAGCTGCCAGAGCTCCCGGCCCAAAGAAGCTCGTCTTCCGCACAGGGAATGGGACACGGCAAAGGGGCCGTGGTGCCGCGTGCACATTGACTTTGCGGGCCCTTTCAGAGGATCTCTTTTTCTCCTCGTACTGGATGCTTACTCCAAGTGGCTGGAGGTTCTCCCGGTTGCGAACACCTCCTCAGCCACAACTGTTAAACATTTGCGGAGGGTGTTCAGCACGTTCGGCATACCAGACACCCTTATTAGCGATAACGCTAGTTGTTTCACGTCCGCTGAGTTTAGGGCATTCACCGAGATCAACGCCATCCGGCACATCACCTCCGCACCCTTCCACCCGGCGACAAATGGCCAGGTAGAACGCCTCGTGCGTACCACCAAAGACGCGCTGAGGCGCATGGGCCCCGGGGATTTAAACCTACAGTTGTGTCAGTTTTTACTAGGATACAGAGTTACCCCCCTAGCATCAGGGTACTCGCCCGCAGAACTCCTAATGCGCAAGAAGCTGACTACGATACTGACCAGGCTAGACCCCTCTAGGGTGGAAGACACTGGAAGGAACATCGGGGTAGCGGGCACGAAGAGTTTCGAGATAGGCGCCCCGGTTCATTGCAGGAACTACGCTAGCGCAGGGCTGGCGCAGGGCCGGCCTGGGTTCCGGGCGTAGTCATTGGGCAGACAGGTCCCGTCTACTCTGGAGGCGACACGCAGACCAACTCCGGCGCTGGATCTCCGAAGACCAGGGCGCTGACAGCGCAGAAAAGGATTCAACGTTAGGGTTCTCCCCCACCCATTCAGCCCAAGGGGGAGGAGAGGGGGGCCGGTGGCCCCCACCACGGGGGGAAGGGAAGGCGTTTGTCCCCGTAGATATCCTGTCGGATACCCCCATAGATTCCCCAGTAGATGAGTTTGAGTTTGAGTTACAAAGCCGGGGGGGTTTTGGAGTGGTCCCCCACCCATCCAAGCGAGAAGAGGGGTTTTGCGTTAGCCCCCAGTGCCCCCGGTTTTCCCACAATGGAGTTCCTCCCTACCCCAAAAGCCGCGAAACCACGGCAAGTCGCTAACGAGTGTCCCTCTCCCATTGCAGGACAAGAGACCATGGAGCAAAGAAGCGATAGCGCCCCCGGGACAAGCCAGCCAGCCTTGCGCCCAAAACGACTTTGCAATAAACCATATTGGATGAGAGACTTCGTCTCATCCTAGGGGGAGGGATGTTGTGTATAAGAAAGTATGCCTTTAAACAATGTAACAGAATAACTACCAGCTGTAACTCTGTAACCTCCTGTATTAGGACGCGAGCTAATGTCCACCAGATGGCAATAGCGAGCGTCCAGCTCACATGGTTCCAATTCCACAAATACCTACAGCGCGGGAAGATTCCCGCCACCACTCACCTGGACAAGAAGGGCGTGACCAGAAATGACGTCACGCAGACAGTAGCCAATGGGCTACCAAGGAGCCACATTCAAATGTATAGCCTCTGTATATATTGAGCTGTTCGTCCACCATTACCACATGTTCCCCCAGACCACCATGCAATAAAGATGTGTTAAGCCAACCCTTCGGCTGTTCCTGTGTCTTGGTTCTCATACACTAAAATGTCGAAAGTACTTTAGCTTCATCTTTACTATTTGACCTTCTAAGGAGCAGTCAGGGTTGATTTCTTCTAAAATCAACCTATTTGTTCTCCTCACTGTCCAGGGTACTCTCAAAACTCTCCTCCAACATCACATTTCGGAGACATCTGATTCTTCTGCGCTCAGTTTTCCTAATGGTCCAGCTCTCACAACCATACATTACCACCGGGAATACCATTGCTTTGACTATGCAAATTTTAGTTTGCAAGGTGATGTCTCTATTTTTAACTATGTCCCCCAGGTTTGTCATAGCTTGTCTCCCAAGAATCAGCAGCCTTTTTATTTCATGGCTGCAATCACCATCTGCAGTGATCTTTGATTCTAAGAATGTAAAATCTGTCACTGTTTCTACTTCTTCCCCATCTATTTTCCAGGGAGTGATAGGACATGTTGCCATTATCTTGGTTTTCTTGATGTTGAGTCTCAAGCCAGCTTTTGTACTCTCTTCTTTCAACCTAATCAAGAGGCTCTTTGGGTCTTCCTTACTTTCTGCCATTAAGGTAGTATAATCTGAGTATCTCAAATTGTTGATGTTTCTCCCAGAAATTTTGATCCCAAATTGTAATTCATCCATCCCTGCATTGCACATTATGTGCTCCGTGTATAAGTTGAATAAGCAGGGTGACAAAATGCAGCCTTGTCTTACTCCTTTTCCTATTCCAAACCACTCGATCATTTTGTATTCTGTCCTAACTGTTGCTTCTTGATCCATGTACAGATTTCTCATGAGGCATATAAGGTGTTTTGGTATTCCCATCTCTTTAATTACTTGTGAGAAGGTAATTATTGTAGACACAATGGGCACAGAGCTGGGTGGGTTAAGGAAGGTGGTGGAGGACAGAGGTGCCTGGCGGGCAATGTTCCATGGGGTCACAAAGGGTCGGAATCAACTGTGCGACTGAACAACAAACAGTACATACTTTCACATACTCTACTGCAAACACAATCCAATTACATTGTGGATAGCGGCCTCTAGTGGCTAGTTCTGGTAATGTGACTTTAAAATTCATATACAGTACAGTACAGTGGTACCTCGCTTAAAGAGCATAATGCGTTCCATGGGATTGCTGTTTAAGTGAGTTTGTTCTTTAAGTGAACCACCATTGTAAGTGACCAATTGTGACTTCTGACAGGGGGATTGTGAACCCCAATTTAGTTGTTAAGCGAGTTTTTGGTTGGTTTTAGTTGTTAAGTGAGGCGACCATTCAGAGAAAATTCTGCTCTTTAAGCGAGTTAGTTTCTAAGCGAGGCACTCTTTATGCAAGGTTTTACTGAAGTACTGTACTGTATATTATGTTTTTTGGAGATTTTTCATTGAATAATTTTGGGCTGGTGGATAACTGAAACTGCAATTATCAAACCTACAGATGCAAGGGCAGGTTAATGTACAATATTCCTCTGTAATTGTTTTGCAGTCATGGACTTTAACTTGGAGCCATGTTTGAGCCATATGAATATTGACTATGTCAGTTCAGTGAGAACTAAGCATTCTGCCAACTTTGTTGTGAGCTCAACCGAATTTTAAGAAGCCTCTGACCTGATGACTGATCTCTCTTCATTACTAGTTTTGTAAACACTTGTTTTCAGTATAAAGAACATATTTGTAGGTTTGGAACCTCTTCTATGTTTCCTTGTGTATGTTTGTTTCCTACCAGAAGGCATTTTATCTTTTTTTAAACTTGAAACACAGAAAGCAGTGTTTGAACTAAAGATGTCCAACATGAGTAGAAACACAGCTTTCCCCTCTTCATTATTCTTGAGCATTCTCAACTCTCAGAATTGTTTTTGTGAATGTGCAGAAGCAAGAAGAAGAGGACAGGAAGTCTCCATAGCATAAAAACACTTGTTGCTTTTTTCTTTTAAATGCATAATTATTAATCTTATTTAAGATATAAGTCAAGGAAGTACAGTTAATACATGGGAAGGGTCTATCCTTCTTTGGCCAGATCTTTTAGGCTCAAACTCAAAACATCTGTCATTTTCATTTTCAGATTTAATATGTCTTTACCAATATAATTTATAAATAGCAGTCATAGATCCTGTCCTATTGTACAACAGTACTGCTTTTCATATCTCCGTCAGTATATCAATTTTGGGAAACTGCTGGGTGGTGGTGGGTGGGGAATCTTCCAAACAGATTTCTAGGTAGACATTGTGAGCTCATTTGTTTACTGTAGTTCTCTTATTCACTGTGAGTGTCATTTCATTTCTGTTGTAGTGCCATTCTGTGATGAAGGACTGGCTTGACTGAAACTACGCAAGCATGCAACAAGTAGATTTGATGGCATTTCCCTCAGGATTGATTAATTACTGCCATCAAGTGGCAACATGTATGTGTGGGGAGGATCCAGTTGTTAGGTCAAGTACTGTACTGGACTCAGATCCTTTGTGTCAGCATAAGCGTGGTCTAGTCAAGTCTGGGGTTGTGGTGGCTCTGTGGTTAAGAAGCTCGCCTTGTTAGCTGGAAGGCCGGCAAGTCAGCAGTTCGAGACCCAGGTACTGCATGACAGTTTGAGTGCCTATCTCTGTCCCAGCTCCTGCCAACCTAGCAGTTCAAAAGCAAGAAATTACAGTTAGATAAATGTGGACCGCTTCGGTGGGAAAAGATCTTGGGGACATGAAAGGAGTCTTATTCAGGTGTCCCCTGATTGGAGTTTCTTCAGCAAAAAATCCTTTCAACTCAGAATAATTTCTGACAAAAATTTTTTGTTGCTGCTGTTGTTGTTGTCATTGTTGTTATACCAAGATATGTCCTGAGAAAGTCAAGTGGTGACCATTTCTGTGTTAACGCAGAGAGGTCTATGAAAGCTGAATAGCTTAAGCCTTAATAAAGATGACAAAAGCAGGAGCTTTTGAAATACTGTAGTAGCCATGTTTGTGTTTCAAGCATATCAGAATATGAACAAAACAAGTCAAAAGACAAAAAACGTTGTGGCAAAGACAGGAGTATGACATATCCATGAGAATGCATCCCCCACTGGTATAGAAGTAGAATGGTCACTTTTTTTACTGTTTAGGGCAGTGATGGTGAACCTTGGCATTCCTGGTGTTCTTGGACTTCAATTCTCAGAAGCCCAAGTCTCTGTGAATCCACACAAATGGGTTTACTGTGCTTATGCATTCCAAGAACACCTGGAGTGTCAAGGACATATTCCAGGGGTGGCCAAACTTGGTGCTCAAGGTGTTCTTGGACTTCAATTACCAGAAGTCCAAGTCAGCACTCTAGCTGATCAGGGCTTCTGGGAATTGAAGTTCAAGAATACCTAGAGCACCAAAGTTGGCCACCCTTGGCATATTTTCTCAGGTATAGTCCCTGTCAAGTGCAGGACCACTTTCCATCTAGGAACATGTCTTATGCTTTTTTCAATTCTGCAGCAGGACAATCAGTCTGCTATGGTATAGGCCAGAATGGTATTAAGCTTTGGAGCCTTTCCTAATCTTCTCCTCATGAACCTACCCATTTCTATACAGCCGAAGTAAATTGATTTTATAGTTTAGCTCTTAGAGTGAGCTGCATGCAAAACCTTCTTAGAAGTAGAAAGATGATGCAATCTGTTTGCTTCAGTCTTTGCGCTAGGATGCAAATCATTCAGTCTTTTGCTCTCATAGAGAAGGGAAAATGTCATTTTCTCTCCCAGGAATATTTCTCTGCACGATTGTTTTTCTTCCTCAAGGAATCATAAGATATTTCATAGTAATTTATTTTTTAGAAGAAATGTCAAGCTGCACAGGATATGTACAGTTTCTGCTCAAAATGCCATCTCTTTTGTGTTGGGTTAGCCAGAAAATTCATTAGGTAAAGGTCACTCTTGTTCAAAAGCCAGTCATAGGGTTAAGTGTTCATCTCTGTAGCCAAAGAGCCAGTGCTGTCTGCATCTGCAGACATTTCCATGGACAAATGATTGTAGAAAGTTTAATACCTCCCTAATGTCTGAATCTTGTGGGCACCTTAAAGATTAACAGATTTACTTTATTTTGAAAAGCTGTCACTTTTAATCCACATCTTCAGATGCCCAGAATGCACTGTTTAAGCTTCAGGTTTATTTGCCTGGTGGTCATGGTTGTTGGGAGTGAGGAGTGGGGGAGCAAAACTTGATATAGAAAAAGACAACTGCATTGCTAACACCCGCCATAAACACCGAAAGATATCTTGGCAACTAGTAAGGCAAATTAGATAATGCAGCAATTTGCTCGGCTGCTAAACTGTTAGGTGTCCTTATGTATAGCCCATGTAATGTGAGCCTAAGATATTTTTCTACCTAATGCAGAAACATAGTAACCAACAGTACTTCTCTCCCCACAAGTCAAGTTGTATGGGGCTAAAAGACAGCTGTGCTATGGAAAATTCAACAAACCCTCCATCTCTGGCAATAAAACCCAAATAATAACAATTTCATTGGCTAACCACTTTCAGTCCTTTCTGGTCATGCCACATCTGTTGCTAGAGGGGAGTGTCTCAGTCAGTTTGGCAATAGGACACTCAAGACTGCAGGGTAATATGTTTATTTTGATTGGCTGTTTATTTTTACCACACCGTTGCTGTCTTTTCAAGAAGGTTGGTGCACATCATGGCACAATTTACATTCAACAAATTGAATGGTGTTTTTCTTTTCCTCACAACGAAATGCAGACAGACTTCTCTATGCCTTCCCTCATTTTGGCGGTATCATAATAAATGCACCTTGTCAAAACCCTTTCATTTCCTACAAACCATCTGACTCCATATGAGTCTTTGTAGTGTTAAAGCATTTGTTTCTCTAGGATGGGCTGCCACACAGTGGAAAGTTTTTTTTAAAAAAATTATTATTTTCAATGATGAGAAACCCCAGCCTTAAAAATCTGTGGAGAGCAATGATTAGGAGAGATTGTCTGGAATATGGAGGTTCAGTGTTACCAGTGTGTTGATGACACCCAGTGCTGACTCTCCATTCCATCTAAATCTGAGGAAGCTGTTTCATTTCCAAACCAGTCTCATGTGTTAGAAATTGATCAGATGAGGGTGAATAAACTGAAATATAATCCCAAAAGCTGGGAAGACCCAATCATGAAACATAGTAACCAATGGTACTTCTCTTCCCTCAAGTCAAGTTATATGGGACTAAAGGACAGCTGTGCTGTTGAAAATTCAACAAACCCTCTGTTGTGTCCTAATAGTGTAACCTTCTACATGTGATATCAATGTATCTGAACCAATGTAACCTTGCCGATGAGTAACAATGTAACCTTCAGCTGTATCACATAAACCCTGTAATAGGACGCGAGCTAATGACCACCAGCTGGCAGCAGCGAGCGTCCAAGCTCTCTTGGTTCAAACCCATCAAAGACCGCAGCGCGGGAAGCTTCCCGCCGCTACCTACACCTGGACAAGAAGGGCGTGACCAGCCATGACGTCACGCGGACCAGTAGCCAACGGGCTACCGTGGAGCCACATTCAAATATGTTACTACCATATATATAGAGCTGTTCGTCCGCCATTACCTCATGTTCCCTCAGTCCACCATGCAATAAACCTGAGTTAACCCAGCCTTTGGCTGTGCCTTGTGTCTTGACTCTCATACACGAAATTGGCGACGAAGGTGGGATAATGGATCCCCACGGAGCCAGGACACAGAGCGGGTTCAACATCACCAAACCGCAAGACTGGGAGCTTTTTGAGATGGATTTCCAGGCGGCACTGGTGGAGCTCAAAGTCAAAGAAGACGACGAGGAAAGGAAGAGGGCCATCCTCACCCGCATGCTTGGGATGGAAACCAAGCGGACGCTGGTGGGCATCCTTGCACCGAAGAAGATGAGCGATTTCAAAGCCGGTGACATCATGAAAATGCTGCGTGAGCGTTTCCGGCCCTCGAGGGCAATGTTTCCCGCTCGGAGTGCGTTTTGGAGGCGAGTTCAAGCGCCGGACGAGTCGGTAGAAGCCTTCGTAACGGCTATGAGGGTAGCCGCCGCCCCCTGCAAATGGGACCACATCCTAGAGATGGCCCTCAGGGACGGAGTGCTGTGTGGCCTGAAGGACAAGGAAGTACAGCGCAGCTTGATGAACAAGGAGCCACCACCCACACTGGAAGAGGTTGTAGAGGCCGCGGAAGCCGCGGAATCCACGAATGCTGGAGTAGACGAGATGCACAAGTGGCGTGAGTGGCGTCCGAGGGCCGGCAAAGCGGAAAACTCGTCGCACGGGAAGTCCGGTCAGTCGGTGCATGCAACCCGACCGACCTCGAAATCGTCTTCAGAAAGCAGCGATGGCGAGGAGGTCCAGAAGGTCCGGAGAGGCGGGCGCCGCTGCGATGGTTGCGGAGCGGCCCATGAGCGCGTGAAGTGCCCATTCAGGAAAGCCGAGTGTTTCAACTGTGGACGTCGGGGGCACATCGCCAAGGCGTGCAGGAAATGGAAAGAGGGCCGGAGACAGTCGCAAGACCGTTCAGCCAGACCGGACCGTCCAGCGAGGTCCAAAGATGGCGCCCGGGCCACGAGGAAGCAGGACGGCGTGGGCCGCATCTCGGACGACAGCGAGGGCGACGCTCCTGTGTTCAACGTGTCTGCGGGACAGCCCCATTACTTTGTTGAGGTACTAGTACAAGGGACCCCTATTAGGATGGAAGTTGACTCGGGGTCCGCCTATTCTATAATCCCCCAGAGAGAGTTCTTGAAAATCGACCCCCACGTGCGGCCCAAACTTAAAGCGTTGAGGGCCACACTACGGGACGTTCAGGGGAACAGCATTCCAGTGTTGGGGGTCGGAACGTTCCGGGTTCGCTTTAAGAGACATTCTGCGGAACTTCCCCTAGTGGTGCTAAAAGGGGGGAGTTGTAGCCTCCTCGGAACACAGTGGTTTCAGCCCTTAGGCCTGTTCATAGGGGGGGTGCATGCAGTAGGCGAGGACCCAATACAAGCAGTGTGTGACGCACACCCCGCCGTTTTTAAAAGTGGACTGGGAAAGTTCAAGGGACCCCCTGTAGCCTTCGACTTAGACCCGGAGGTCCGCCCGATAAGACTTAAACCGCGCAGGGTACCGTTCGCGCTTAAGGACAAAATAGAGGCGGAACTGGACAAACTGGTGGGTCAAGGAATTCTCGTTCCTGTGGATTCCGCGGAGTGGGAGACTCCAATTGTAACAGCACTGAAGGCTAACGGGGAGGTGCGCATTTGCGCTGATTATAAGTGTACCATTAATAAGGCAATCCGCCCTAATGCATACCCGGTGCCAGTGGTCAGCCACCTTCTGGCCAGGCTGAATGGGGGAAAGTGTTTCGCTAAACTCGATTTAGCACAGGCCTACCAGCAACTCCCGGTAACCCCCGCCACAGCGGCGGCACAAACAATAGTCACACATAAGGGGGCGTTCCAGGTGTCGAGGTTACAGTTCGGCGTGAACTCGGCACCTGGCATTTTTCAATCGCTAGTGGAACGCCTCCTGAAGGGGTTGGAGGGGGTGTTGCCATATTTTGATGACGTGTTGATAACGGGGGGGGAGTAAGGCCGAGCTGGCCCACAGATTGGATAAGGTCCTGGCCGTGTTCGAGAAAGCGGGGCTGCGACTGAGAAAAGACAAATGTGTATTTTTCGAAACAGAGGTTGAGTTTTTAGGGTTCCGTGTCACGCCCGAGGGAATTAGGCCGTCCAAATCTAAGGTAGCCGCCATCAAGAAAGCCCCTCGCCCCACTTCCAAAACCGAGCTTCAGTCATTTCTGGGGCTTCTCAATTTCTACCATACCTTCCTTCCACGGAAGGCGTCTGTTGCCGAGCCGCTCCATCGGCTACTTAAAAAAGAGGAAAAATGGCTGTGGGGTGACGAGCAAGAAAGAGCGTTCACAGAGTTAAAGCAAATCCTCACATCCGAGGCAATCCTGACTCATTTCGACCCCAAACGGCCCATAGTTTTGGTCTGCGATGCATCCCCGGTGGGGGTGGGGGCGGTGCTTTGCCACGTGTTAGACGACGGAAGGGAGGCCCCGATAGCGTTTTATTCAAGGTCCCTGTCCCAAGCAGAGTGGAATTACGCACAGACCGATAGGGAGGCACTAGCGATAGTAGCGGGAACCAAGAAATTTCACGATTTTCTGTATGGTCGGCCGTTCAAGATCGTTACGGATCACAAGCCCCTGTTAGGAATCTTCACTGCAAATAAGCCCACGCCACAGATCCTGTCCCCGAGGATGCTGCGGTGGGCTATTTTTCTTAACGCATATCAACATGAGTTAGAATACCGGCCAGGGAAGGAAATCAGCCATGCAGACGCGCTCTCACGGTCGCCGTTACCCTTGTCGGACGACCAGAAGGCAGGGGTAAGAAGAGACCGCCAGGTATTGCTAATAGAGGTCTTGGAGTCACCCCCGATAGTACCGGCCGACATTGCCAGGGCGACCGGAAAGGACAGAACACTAGGGAAAGTATGCTCGTGGGTGCAGAAGGGGTGGCCGGCGTCATCCCCAGGCGCGGAATTCGACCCATTTTTCCGAAAGCGAGTAGAATTGTCTTTAGAGAGGGGGTGCCTTTTGTGGGGCCAACGGGTGGTGGTTCCTACGTCCCTGCGACCGAAGGTGCTAAAGCTGTTGCACGTCAGCCACCCGGGAATCGTCCGTTCCAAGGCGTTGGCCCGGAGTTACTTCTGGTGGCCCCAGCTGGACGCCGACATAGAGCAGATGGTTGGCACTTGTGAGGCATGTCAATGCTCTCGACCGGAGGTGGCCCGCCTACCGCATAGGGAATGGGACGCAGCAAGGGGACCGTGGTCCAGGGTGCACGTAGATTTTGCTGGCCCATTCCGGGGAACCATGTTTCTCCTGGTGGTGGATGCATACTCAAAGTGGCTGGAGGTCATTCCGGTAAAGAGCACATCCTCCGCCACTACCATTCGCCAGCTAAGGAGGGTCTTTTCCACGTTCGGCTTACCCGACACTTTGGTCAGCGATAATGCCAGTTGCTTCACGTCCGCTGAGTTCGCAGCATTCATGGAGGCAAATGCAATTCGGCATGTCACATCCGCACCATTTCACCCGGCCACGAATGGCCAAGTGGAACGGTTGGTGCGCACCACAAAAGATGCGCTGCGGCGCATGGGCTCGGGAGATCTAAATCACCAGGTTTGTCAATTTCTATTAGCGTATAGAGTGACCCCCTTAGCGTCGGGATACTCGCCGGCGGAGCTGCTGATGCGGAGGAAACTGACCACGCTTTTGTCCAGGCTAGACCCGTCGAGGGTCGAGGACAAAGGGAAGAATATAGGGTTAGCGGTCTCGAAAGGTTTCAGCGTAGGCGATCCTGTACACTGCAGGAACTATGCCAACGCAGGCCCAGCCTGGGTGCCAGGGACGATAATAGAACAGACGGGGCCAGTGTCCTATCGGGTGGAAACTAGCACCGGCCTCCTCTGGAGGAGGCACGCTGACCAACTGAGGCACCGAGTGAGCGAGGGGCCGACCAGTGGGGCACAGCGACAGGATTCAGCGATAGGGTTCTCCCCCACCCGTTTAGCCCAAGGGGGAGACAGGGGGGAAAGCAGCGAGCCCGACTCATATCCTTTTGATACCCCAGTTCTATCCGAGCCCGGGGGGAGGGAAAAGGAGTGTGCGGCCGCCGCTGCCGCTTCCCCCTAATCCGATTTTGATTTTGATTTTGCTAGCCGGGGGGGTTTTTCGGAGTGTTCCCCCACCCATCCAAGCGAGAAGAGGGGTTTTTCGTTAGCCCCCAGTGCCCCCGGTTCTTCCCAAACAAAGCACACACCTCCCAACAAAGCCGCAGAGCCGCGGCAAACCACTAACAAGTCATCCTCTCCGATTGCAGGGCAGGAAGCCAGGGAGCAAGGAGGAGGGAGCGAAGCCGGGGCAGGGCAGCCCGCGCCGAGACCCCAGCGTGTTCGAAATAAGCCATCTTGGCTGAGAGACTTCGTCTCATCCTAGGGGGGAGGAGTGTTGTGTCCTAATAGTGTAACCTTCTACATGTGATATCAATGTATCTGAACCAATGTAACCTTGCCGATGAGTAACAATGTAACCTTCAGCTGTATCACATAAACCCTGTAATAGGACGCGAGCTAATGACCACCAGCTGGCAGCAGCGAGCGTCCAAGCTCTCTTGGTTCAAACCCATCAAAGACCGCAGCGCGGGAAGCTTCCCGCAGCTACCTACACCTGGACAAGAAGGGCGTGACCAGCCATGACGTCACGCGGACCAGTAGCCAACGGGCTACCGTGGAGCCACATTCAAATATGTTACTACCATATATATAGAGCTGTTCGTCCGCCATTACCTCATGTTCCCTCAGTCCACCATGCAATAAACCTGAGTTAACCCAGCCTTTGGCTGTGCCTTGTGTCTTGACTCTCATACACGAAACCCTCCATCTCTGGCAATAAAACACAATAATGACAGATTCAGCAGCTAACCAATTGTCCTTTCCAGTCATGCCAAATCTACATTAAATATTAAGAAAATTTCCTCTATATTTGTGAGGACAGAGAAGAGTTATGTGGTGCGTGGTGAACACAATTCAGGTCACCGGTCTGTTTATGACTGACATGATATCTCCTATAGTTGCATCTGCCTCCATATATCCTCTTTGATCAAGTTTACTTGCTCTTCCCTAAGCTTCGAGTTCTCTATATTTGCAATCTTACCGCCTGTTCTTAAAAGCTTGCTCTAAAATTCCCTTTGGAAATCTGGAAATGAAGGCGTTAAAACTAAGCTGTAAAAGTAAACAAAACTTATGAGGTATCTGCTTTACTTCAGTCTTCTGAGCATCACACACAAAAATTAGTCATGCCTTACCCCTCAAACTTCCAAAAGTCACACAACTTAAGCCTCACACATTGCTTTGAAATTACTAGCTCGGCTATCAGCAACCACCCAGTTATGTTTCCATAAACTGAGTTTTTGCATTGCAAGGCAAGAAAAGGAGAAAGGTCTAATAAATCCACATCTTAGCAGTAGAAAATTCTAAGAGAAAAGGCTATGCCCCTTAAAATTCTTGTTGCTTTTAAAAACACCACCTTGCAGGGAACAAAATCTGTCCTGATAAACAGTAGCAACAACTTAGGAGAAAAATAAGCTAAAATATTGTTTCCTTAATGCAAGCGCGGCGCCAAAATGGCCGCCGTGCCCTTTGCGGGGCCCCCCCATCGGACGAAGGCATCCGGGTAGTTAGGGGGCGTGGCCAGCTCCCCTATAAAAGGGGTGGCCACGAGGCAGCCGAGCTGCCATTTTGCGAAGCGACGGAGCGGAGAAGTTTTTCCCTCTTACCTCCGTCGCTTTTACCTTCTCCGGGAAGCCTCTTGGCTGCTGGATTTTCTCCTTTTCAGCTTCCCATCGGTTAGCTGTGATGCCCTCTAAGAAGAAGGCGGCTGCGAACGCGGCTCGTTCTGCGCGGAGGCGCCAGCCGGGTCGGAGGACCGCGGCCGCGCCTACCCAGCAGCCTCCTTTGCCCGAGCTCAATGGGACCGGTTGATTCCCCCTTGGCCTGGGGCTGGAGGTCTGCGTACCAGCCCTGTAGGGGCCGCGGCCCTCGGCCCGCAAGCAGTGGCCACTGCCGCTGGCGTGGCCCATTCTGCGGGGCCTTCCCCCGTTGGTGCGCAGCTGCCTGCGGGGGGTTTCAGCTCTCTCCCCTGGCAGGGTTCTCCCCGGCCCTGGGGCCGGGCCTGGGATCATGGCCCTATATCGGCCCCAGAGTCCGGGGACCGCGCCTGCAGTTAGATTGGCCGGCCGGCCCTTTGCCCCCTCTTGGCTTGGGGGGCTACGTCAGTGTGGAGGCCCTTCTGGCCCGCGTTGCGGCCTTCAAGGCTTCACTGGCCAGGGTTAACCACCCAGGGGACCCCTTTTGGGGTGCAGATTCGTCCATCGTCTGCTGGGCAGCGGCAGGCGGCGGGACGGGTTGAGCTGACTGAGGCGCGTGGCGCAGCATCGGCCACTGCCTCGCAGCTCCCCGATCAACAGGCCGGTGATGGACAGGCCCCGTCGGCGAGCTCAGTTGCGGTCGTGAGCTCCGACGCCCCCAGTGGGTCGGAACCCCCGGTGGGGGCGGCCCATGGGGTGCAGCATGTGAGTATGTGGTTCAATCTAGCGCACCCACACACATGGCAATGTTGGGGGGGTTCAATGGCCTTGGCCTCGCACGGGTGGTGCAGCGGTTCGGCCGCCAACGGCCCACCCGGTGACTCCAGCTCTCACCCAGGGCCCCGGTGTGGGGGGTACTCCTTACGCTGTTGGGAATGTTTTAGGGGTGACCGGGTTGGTCCAGGCTCCTTTTCAGATGCCCGCAGTTCCCGCCGTTCCTGTGTCGGCATTGCCGACTGCGGGGTATTCATTGCCCCTGGGGGACCATTTGGCCCAAGCCACCAAGGAAAATATCTGGCGTGGGAAGTATGTGGACATCTTCTCCCTCCTTACCAGAGAACCCACCATAGAGGAGAGGGAGGGGCAAGATGAGAAGGATAAGGAGCAGGCACGTCGTCGCAAGCAGCCACGTACGTGGGCCAACCGGTTGCCGGCCTACCTCATATACGTGGCGGTCTACTTCAGGGCCCGGCCGGATTTGGCGATTCCGATGGTCCAGTATTTGGACGACGTTTACCGGGCGATGGTCGACTTCCCGGGCCCGTCGTGGTTGGCTTATGATGAGGAATTCTGTATGCGGATTCCCCTGCACCCCGAGATGAGGTGGGATGAGCCCTGCCAGGAGCTGTGGCTTCTGTACATGACTCCCACGCGCCCTGCGCCTGGGGAGAGATACCATTGTGGACATGTGGTCCAGCGAGCGGCCCCAGCACAGGCACCCCGCCAGGTGGCGGGGCAGGGGGTTCCAGCCCACCTGCTGTGCTGGACTTTCTTGTCCAATGGTTCCTGCAATAGGAAGAATTGCCGGTACAGGCATGAGTTGCCCTCTTGTGCCGGCCCCCATGCTGCCTCCGCCTGTCCCAGGCCTGGAGGGATGTGGGGCAGAGGGAGGGGCGGACAAGGGGCTGGCAAGACTGCCGCAGGGGGAGCTGGTCCACCGAATGGCCCCCTCCCCAATTATTTTTATTTTATTTTATTTTATAGTCAAATTTGTATATGCCGCCCGCTCAGGCAGAACCCGACTCAGGGCGGCATCACAACAATTCACAAAAGACATAAATACAATTATAAAAAAAGTATAACCCCCCCAACCCACCCCCTTTAAAAACCCCTATGTCCCACCCACCCACTATACAAAGGAGGAGGAGAAAGTTCTTATACAAGCCAGCAGGCGGGCACCATAGTCCCATTCGGGCCCCACACCTGCCCTGCCAGCCAGGTCTTCACTCCTTTCCTGAAGGGCAGCAGTTCACTTTGGAGTCTTAGGTCTATTGGCAGGAGGTTCCAGAGAGTTGGTGCGGACACGGAGAAGGCCCTCCTTCGGGTGCTAGACAAATGTGCATCCCTAGCCGGTGGCACCACTAGAGAACCCCTCCTGTCCGCTCTGGTTGGACGGGCAGACACTCTTGGGACGATGCGGTCTCTAAGGTATCCCGGCCCCCTGCCATGTAGGGCTTTAAAGGTCAAAACCAGCACCTTAAATTGCACCCGGAGACAAACTGGTAACCAGTGCAGCTCCCGAAGTAGGGGAGAGGCATGGGCATATCGCCCACACCCCATCACCACCCGGGCCGCCGCATTCTGGACCAGCTGCAGCCTCCGAATGGTCGTCAAGGGCAGCCCCATGTAGAGCGCATTACAATAGTCTAGTCGGGAAGTAACCAGAGCATGGGTGACCATAAGCAAGGAGCCCCGGTCCAGGAGTGTGCGCAATTGGCGAATCACCCGAAGTTGGGCAAAAGCCCTCCTGGCCACAGCCACCACTTGTTCTTCCAGCAGCAGCCGCGAGTCCAGAAGAACCCCCAAATTGCGCACTGGGTCTGTCTGGGGCAGAACGGCCCCATCCAGTACCAAAGATGGTAACTCCCTGGATAACGCGGGGCCCCTTATCCACAGCCACTCTGTCTTGCTGGGATTCATCCGAAGCCCATTGGCCCCCATCCAGACCCCAATGGCCTCTAGGCATCCGGATAGGATTTCAACAGCATCACTGGGGTCCCCACGGGCCGAGATGTACAACTGTGTATCATCCGCGTACTGATGGTACCGCACCCCGTGGGAACGAATGATCTCACCCAGCGGCTTCATGTAGATGTTAAATAAGAGAGGAGAGAGCACAGAGCCCTGAGGCACCCCATATTTGAGGGGCCTAGGGCTGGACCTCTCACTCTCTAACCATACCAACTGGGTACGGCCCTTCAGAAATGAGGAAAACCAGGACAACACAGTGCCCTGGATCCCCAGTCCTTCGAGCCGTTCCAGAAGGATACCGTGGTCGACGGTATCAAAAGCCGCTGAGAGGTCAAGAAGAGCAAGGACGGATGGACAACCCCCGTCCCGCTCCCGCCAGAGATCATCCATCAGTGCGACCAATGCCGTCTCCGTTCCATATCCGGGCCTGAACCCTGATTGAAAGGGGTCTAGATAATCCGCTTCCTCCAGGACACTCTGCAGCTGACGCGCCACCGCCTTTTCCAAAACCTTACCCAAAAAGGGCAGGTTGGAAACTGGCCTGTAGTTGTTAAGGACAGCTGGGTCGAGGGACAATTTCTTCAGGAGGGGGCGCACCAAAGCATGTTTTAGCTGTGCAGGAAATACCCCCTCCCGTAAAGAGGCATTTATTATCCCCCCTATCCAGCCACCTGTTACCTCCTTGGAGGCTTTCACCAACCAAGTAGGACAGGGATCCAAAGGACATGTAGTGGCACGAACAGCTGCAAGGAGCCTGTCCACTTCATCAGGGACAACAGGATCGAACTGATCCCAGATCGTACAGCAAGACAATGCTCCGGCACCTCCCCGACCCTCCCCATCCACGCCAGGATTCAATCCTGAACGAATCCGATCGATTTTCTCCACCAGATGGTCAGCAAAGTCCTCAGCCGAACCCTGCCAACCGGGCACCGATCCCCCTCTACCAAGGAGGGACCTGGTTACCCGGAACAGGGCGGCTGGGCGATTATCAGCGGAGGCAATAAGGGTGGTGAAGTATTGCCGCCTCACCACCCCTATCGCCACTAGATAGGCCCTAATAGCAGCTCTAGCTAGTGTCCAATCGGAGTCATCCTGGGTCTTCACCCAGCGGCGCTCTAGGCGTCTCTTTGCCCGTTTGAGTTCACGCAGTTCATCTGTGAACCACGGAGATGACCTAGTCCCCCGGGCGTGGAGAGGCCGCAGTGGCGCGATTTCATCCAAGGCTACTGTTGCCGACCTATTCCACAGGTCGACGAGTGCCTCGGGTGAATCGTGTAGCCGATCCAGAGGAACATCCCCCAGTTCCCTCTGGAATCCATCTGGATCCATTAGTCGCCGAGGGCGGGCCATTTTAATCGGCCCAGCCTCCCTACGATGAAGTGTCGCCCCCAGGAAGTCAAGAGTCACCAGATAGTGATCAGACCATGGCACAGGTGAGATGACTAAATCTTGTAATCTTAGATCACTCTGCCACTGCTCCGACAAGAAAACTAGGTCTGGCATGTGACCACTGCCCCTGGTCGGACCCCGAACTACCTGAGTCAGGCCCATGGCTGCCATGGAAGCCATGAACTCCCTTGCCACCTCAGAGGCCATCCCCAGCGATGGCAAATTGAAGTCCCCCAGAACCATAAGTCTCGGGAACTCCAACGCCAGCATCGAGGCGGCCTCGAGGAGCTCAGGCAGGGCATCCCTTACCCTGCAAGGGGGCAGGTACAGGAGCAAGATCCCCAACTGACCCTTGGGGCCCAGCCGTAGAAGCAGGGCCTCGCAACCAGACACTTGTGGAGCAGTGGCCCTAGCAACTCCCAAAGACTCCCTGGCAACAATGGCGACACCACCGCCCCTCCCCTCACCTCTAGGCTGGTGCCAAATACCGAACCCAGCTGGACATATGTCCGAGAGAGGTACTCCATCTTCAGGAGTCAACCAGGTTTCGGTGATGCATGCCAGGTCGGCCAGCCCTTCCTGGATGACATCTTGAATCAGGGGGGCCTTATTGCAAACCGACCTGGCATTCACCAGCAGCAGCCTAAGGGCGGGGTCACTCCGGATCTGCTGCTCAGGACCCAGAGATGTACCTGCAGGGCTGGAATGAGGGACCGCAGTTAAACATCGGACCCGCATTCCCCGAGTGCGGCCCGCTCCACGGTACCCGCCATACCGCCCCATGCCCGTCACAACACCTATATGGTTCTCCGGAGCCTCCCTAGATAGAATGCTGCCCCTCCCTAGCTGGCAGGACCAACATTCCCTCTTCCGCCCCCACCCACCATCCCCACCCAATTCTGACAGCAAACCTAACAGGTCCTGTCGTCGAAAGCTCCCTATCACCTCCCTGCCGATGGAAGGGGCGGGGGGAGCGCGGCAACGCTGGCGGCGGCGTCTTCTGAGCCTTCCGGAACACGGAAGGCTCCTTTTCATCTCCCCGCCGATGGAAGGGGCGGGGAGAGCGCGGCAACGCTGGCGGCGGCGTCTTCTGAGCCTTCCGGACCACGGAAGGCTCCTTTTCATCTCCCCGCCGATGGAAGGGGCGGGGAGAGCGCGGCAACGCTGGCGGCGGCGTCTTCTGAGCCTTCCGGACCACGGAAGGCTCCTTTTCATCTCCCCGCCGATGGAAGGGGCGGGGAGAGCGCGGCAACGCTGGCGGCGGCGTCTTCTGAGCCTTCTGGACCACGGAAGGCTCCTTTTCATCTCCCCGCCGATGGAAGGGGCGGGGAGAGCGCGGCAACGCTGGCGGCGGCGTCTTCTGAGCCTTCCGGACCACGGAAGGCTCCTTTTCATCTCCCCGCCGATGGAAGGGGCGGGGAGAGCGCGGCAACGCTGGCGGCGGCGTCTTCTGAGCCTTCTGGACCACAGAAGGCTCCTTTTCATCTCCCCGCCGATGGAAGGGGCGGGGAGAGCGCGGCAACGCTGGCGGCGGCGTCTTCTGAGCCTTCCGGACCACGGAAGGCTCCTTTTCATCTCCCCGCCGATGGAAGGGGCGGGGAGAGCGCGGCAACGCTGGCGGCGGCGTCTTCTGAGCCTTCTGGACCACAGAAGGCTCCTTTTCATCTCCCCGCCGATGGAAGGGGCGGGGAGAGCGCGGCAACGCTGGCGGCGGCGTCTTCTGAGCCTTCCGGACCACGCTTTCAGATACAGTCTGATGCCTCGGGGTCCCTGGGTTATGGGATGTACTTCAACGGGAAGTGGGCCTATGGTGGGTGGCCATCAGCCTGGGCAGGCACGGGTCGCCTGCGTGATCTCACGTATTTGGAATTTTTCCCTATCCTGGGGGCTTTGATGCTATGGGGCGAGGAGTGGGCCGACTCGGTCGTCCATTTCTGGTGTGACAATGCGGCACATTGTCAACTCCCAGACTTCCAAATCGCCCAGGGTCATGGACCTAATGCGCCAGTTTGTGTTGCGCAGCCTGTGCCTCAACGTCCTCTTCGGGGCCAGGCATGTCCTGGGGGTCAATAATGATATCGCTGACGCTTTGTCCCGCCTGCAGATCTCCCGGTTCCGTGCCTTGGCCCCGGATGCGAAGGAATTTCCCTCGCCACTCCCGGATGAGATATGGACCATTGGCAAGGAGAGGTGAACCGGGCGATTGGCTTGTCACTGGCACCACGCACGCGTAAGGCGTATCACCATGCATTCAATTCTTTCAGAGCCTTCTGTACCCAATTCCGGCTGCCAGAATCCTGGCCGATCCCAGTGACCCATGTACTTCGGTTCATGGTTTACCTGCATGCCCAGGGCCTTGCACCTCGCACCATAGCATCTAGGCTGTCAGCGTTGGCTTTTATGGCCAAGGTGGGAGGTCATGTGGATAGTACCGCTGACTTCCGTGTGAGACATGTTTTGGAGGGGTGGGTGCGGTAGCGTGGGCGTTGCCCGGACGACCGCCACCCAATTTCCCCCGTGGTTCTTACCCAATTGTCCCGGGGCTGGCCTTGCCTCTGTTTTGATAGATATGAGGCAGCCCATTTCATGCAGCCACAACGGTGGCCTTTTTTGGAGCGCTCCGCATCAGCGAGCTTGTGATGCTGTTTAAGGCGGATGCAAGTCGTAGGGCACTGGAACTCGAGGATGTCTATGTTGCCAAAGACTGGGCTCAGTTGAGGATACGCTCCTCTAAGACAGATCAGCATGGCGTAGGCAGTGATGTAAGACTACTACGGTGTTCTTTGGCAGACATCTGTCCGGTTGGTGCCCTACAGGATTTCCTTGCACTGCGTGGCACGCACCATGGCCCGTTTTTCTGTCACCAAGGTGGGTCTTCCCTTACTAAATTTCAATTTTGGAGGGTGCCGCGAAGGCACTAGACAGTGTTGGCCTCTCTGGGGCTCGTTGCGGCACCCATTCGTTCAGAAGGGGGGCGGCTTCTACTGCAGCTGTTTTGGGTACTCCGGGGCTGAAATACGCCACATGGGAGGGTGGGGATCACAATGTTTTCAATCTGTGTTCGCCCTCTTCAACCTGAGTACCAGTTTAGTCACTGCACTGTTTCTCCCCCCCTTTTTTTTCCTTGACAGACCCTGGGTGTCGTATTACACCGGTGACAGTATGGCTGGTGGGCCATAGCCGCGTGCACAGGGCAGCGCGTTATGCTGCACAGGGCAGCGCGTTACGCTGCTCAGGGCAGCGCGTTACGCTGCACAGGGCAGCGCGTTACGCTGCGGCGACAGAGTGGGACCCCGACTGAGACTGGGTGCACCCGCACGTCTCAGGTGGTATGGTAAGCGCGGCATGTTATGGCGGGAACTGTTGCCATCCCTTTTCTACATCAGGGATGCTGACTCGCCTGATGTCCTGGTTATGTACCTTGGGGGCGATGGCTTGGGACGGGTCACTGGCCTATCACGGAAGCTTACGATTTGCAGTGACCTGCCCTACTCACATTATGTGTGGCCTGCCACAACCCTCAAGTGGTCGGACATGATGTTGCGGTACACTTACTGGGGAGCGTTCGGCCTCGAGGCTCTTGACTGAGCCGACGCTCTGTGAACAGGGCTATTGCCCGGTTTCTTTTTGAATGGGGTGGGGGGACGCGTCATTCGCCTCCCCACCATCAGTCTGCAAAATTAAGAGCTTTACTCAGGGGATGGGGCCCATCTGTCGCAGGGAGGTATGGACCTCTGGTTAGTGGACTGGCGAGCAGGCCTGTTGACCGAGCTGACGGTCTTGGGGGGGGGGCGGTGAGCCTTTTTGGGAAGCCTCCCCGTGTGGCGGGTAGCACTGGTAAGGTAAACATTTATGACCCACAGGTATCCAGCAGGTTTGCAATTGACTGGACAACACTAGACAGGCATAAGTTGGTTAAACGTTGTCCGGTCAACGACGAACCAGGCGACGGGGTGATGGCTACAGCTAGACAGCATGCATCACCCCGTGATTTCACGGATACGCGTCAGAGGGTGGGGTCATTAGTTAGATATTGACTACGGTCAACAATCTGTTTGTTGTCAACAAACAAATGGATACAAATAGATACATTGTAACAATTGCCGTTGGCAATTTTGGGTGGTACCTTACCAGTGTTACTTTGGCCTGCTTGCCTTAAGAATTATAATTGGTCAATTACCAATAGAAATTTATAATTCGGACTAGGGCATGAATCAATAAATGTGGCCCAATGCCGTTATCCACTTTTACCAGTGTCTGAGTCCTTTATTGGGGGGTGCGCCTGCAATGCAAGCCCGGCGCCAAAATGGCCGCCGCGCCCTTTGCGGGCCCCCCCCATCGGACGAAGGCATCCGGGTAGTTAGGGGCGTGGCCAGCTCCCCTATAAAAGGGGTGGCCATGAGGCAGCCGAGCTGCCATTTTGCGAAGCGACGGAGCGGAGAAGTTTTTCCCCTCCACCCCCTCCCTAGTTAACAGTGTGATATTTTGGTCGCTTCGGGGCCGGGTGGGAATTTTTGGCTGGGACCCACAATTGGCTCTCGGGTCCTGGTTTTTTCGCCCATCCCACACTGTTGCTATGGTTTGATATAGGGGTTTCTGTTGCTGCTGTTGACTTTGGTCACATGGGCGGGTAGCACTGGTAAGGTAAACATTTATGACCCACAGGTATCCGGCAGGTTCGCAATTGACTGGACAACACTAGACAGGCATAAGTTGGTTAAACGTTGTCCGGTCAACGACGAACCAGGCGACGGGGTGATGGCTACAGCTAGACAGCATGCATCACCCCGTGATTTCACGGATACGCGTCAGAGGGTGGGGTCATTAGTTAGATATTGACTACGGTCAACAACCTGTTTGTTGTCAACAAACAAATGGATACAAATAGATACATTGTAACAATTGCCGTCGGCAATTTTGGGTGGTACCTTACCAGTGTTACTTTGGCCTGCTTGCCTTAAGAATTATAATTGGTCAATTACCAATAGAAATTTATAATTCGGACTAGGGCATGAATCAATAAATGTGGCCCAATGCCGTTATCCACTTTTACCAGTGTCTGAGTCCTTTATTGGGGGTGCGCCTGCAAAGTCTAGAATCCCTGTATTAGAAGAGTGGCTTTGAAAAACAAAATTAAATGTTTCCTGTGTGGAAGAACTCTGTTGCCTATCTTTTAGTAACATGTCCATTTCTTGTATCCCACACAGAAACCTTCCCATGGAGAGAACATATTCCAAACTGTAAAGGTTTTATATTTTGACTTGGAGGATGACTTAATTGAGTAACAGTTGATTCCAACAAGTACTGAATTCTGTAATTTTTGTCAAAACACTGAACAAAATATACTGTACAGCAGCAGCTAATATTTGTGTGAGCCTATATTAATTTTTTTAACCCTTTCCCCCTTGATATTATTATTTTAGAATAGACATGTTCCTCTAGATTTTCTTATATTGGAATGAAAAGTAGCTTGCTATATACCAGCATACATATAAAGAGCCGTTAACATTACTAAGATTCAATTGGGTCCAGGTGTCCTGCTAGTCATCTTTCCATGAAGGCATGGAGAATTATTTCAATTGCTTCTGAAAAGTACAGAGACATTAAGAGGGTGAACTTTGCGTACACAAGAAGGCTCCTCTGAACACTTTGTAGCTTAGTTTTCTGTACTGTATGCTGACAACAAACTCGTGACATCTTGAGGGAGTGTGGTTTACTCAGGCCATCCAGTGGGTTTTTTTTTGTTGTTGCTATTTATAAAGTTATTTTTAGTTTGCAGGTCTGTGACCCCCCCCAAAAAAAAACCCCCAAAAAAACCTTATAAGGACCCTAGGATAATAAGTATTTTATTGAGAGGGGGCAGTGAGATCTGACCTTAGATGTGCATTCCAAGCACATTGTGGGCTTCATGGCTTTGGATTTATGGAAAACTAGCAGATTTTGCCTGGCGGTGCCGAGCTGTTTAAAATGGTTTTGGAAGGTTTTTGTTTTATGTTTATGCAAATTAGGTTAGTTTTTAATTGTGGTTTTTTTAATTTTTATTTTTACCCATGGGCTATTATAAACTGTGATCATTGTTTTGTTTTTGTTTTTTGTTTTTAAAAAAGAGGAAAGGATGATATAATTTTTTATAATTATTATATTTAACCAAATAATATGTTACTATGTGAATTTTTAAAAATAGTTGTACCTTGGATAATAATTTTAAAAAAGTGTAAGAATATGTTTTTTAAAAAAATCAATGTTTCTATACTGTATTTAGATGGGTTTTTTGAGTGAAAACTTATTTCTTTTTTAAAATTATTTGTGAATATTGTGAATATTTTTGAATGTTTTGAAAACTTATTTCATTAATTTGTGAATTCTTTGTGATTATTGTGAATATTTTTGAATGTTTTTTCTCTTGTGGCCTCTGGGTGGGGCTGGTGAACTTTTCTTTTAATTTACTATTTTTCTGTACTGTCCTCTGTGTATCGCTTCTTCTTCCGGTAAGTAGTCTCTTTCTTTCCTCAGTTTAGTTCTGGTCGTCATGGAGTGAGGACATCTCCTGGTAAGGTCTCTGGTTTAAATTTGTTTTTTGGGGGTGGGGTTGTTCTGGGTTTGGGGGGGGGTGTTCTGTGTGTTTTTTCTTGTTTGTTTTTGGATGTTTTGTGTTTACTTTTTCTGTTTGTTATTTTTGGTTTTGATTACTTTTGAATGTTTTTGGATTGTGTTGTTTAGTGTTGAGGGTGGGGGTATTTCTGTGGGCCAGTCTCGGTGACTAGACCACGGAAATACCATCACCGCTTGATGCAGCATTGGTGTGGGGGTATTTCCGTTGGCCGGCCTGGGTGGCTGGACCACGGGAATCCCATCGCCGCTTGATGCGGCATTGGGGTGGGGGTATTTCCGTGGGCCGGCCTGGGTGGCTGGACCACGAGAATCCCATCGCTGCTGTATGCGGTGGTGGGGGGTGGGGGTTCCGCGGCCTGCCTTTTTTATTTTAATTTTTCACGCGCTGGCTTCCTCAGCGTTCTGCGTGCTCATGGCGCGCAGGACGCTGGGGCTTGTAGTTTGACATTTGCAATTTCAGTTTGTGCAGCATTTTTTTTCCTGCGGCTTCATTTTGATTGGCCGTGGCGCGTTTCTGAACGTTCCTTTTGCTCACGCCACTCAGCCTGATTGGCTCTGGTGCGGCGCGGCGCAAGGAATGTTGGGAATTAAAGTTCCCTTTTTTGTTTGCATCCGGGGGGCTCCTGCCCCACTGGCGCAAAATTCAACCCGACAGTTACCTGCGAACCGGGTTCGGGCGAGTGAACGGAGGCTCATTACGGGCTAGTAGGGCCTGGCTAAACATCCTTTGTCACATTCCAGCAGTTAACGCACCATTTTATAGGTATAGATATAACTCATTTAATTTGCCTTCCTTTCAGACAGATAGTAATGAGAATTCAAGGGGCAGGAAAAATGTGTTTGCTTGTTTGCTGAAATTTATATCCCACCTATCTGACTATGTCACTGTAGAGCAGTGGTGGTGAACCTTTGGCACATGTGCCAGAGGGGGCACACAGAATCCTTTTTATGGGCACACAGGCTGTCTCCCCATTGCTTCCTCCCTCTGACCAGCACAAAGTTCCCTCTGCCCAGCAGCCCAATGGGCATGCTTCCTCCCTCTCCCAGCACAGAGTTCACCCTACCCCTTTGCCCAGTAGCCCAATGGGAGCACTTCCTCCCTCCCCCCAGCACAGAATGGGTTTTGGGTTGCAGTTTGGACACTTGGTCTCTAACAGGTTTGCCATCACTGCTCTAGAGCACTGGTTCCCAACTTGGGGCCCACCCCACAAGGGGACTTCAATTCCCAGAAGCCTAAGTCAGTATATTAACTGATCAGTGCTTTGGGGAATCGACTTACGCCTCTGGAAATTGAAGTCCAAAAACCAAAGGTTGGGAAACGGTGCTCGAGAGACAGTGTATTTGCAGGGAAACACCTGTACTGTAGGTAAACATTGAGGAAACATCTGCACTGTAGGTAAACCTAAGATACCATTCTTCAGTGTTAAACAAGCTAATAAAATAAAATACTGATTACTGTACAGTAGATCCTCGGACAAAGTCCAAACTCCATTCCACAGGTTTGGACTTTATCCGATTTTGTTCTTTATCCCAATCAAATGGCCGATGCATCGGATAACGTCCAAAAATGGACTTTATCCGAGGTTCCTATACCAAATACCTCGGATAACGTCCATTTTTTAGCTGTTCTCGACTTTGTGCGATGCATCACATGTGCATGAAAACCGCGACTTTATCCAAATCAGACTTTATCCAAGGTACCACTGTATTCATTGTCTGCTGGTGCAGGAAAAGAAGTTTGCAAAAGTGAAGTCTTGTGCTGTATAATGGGATGTGTATAGCCACAAGGCTTAGTGGCTGAAATCTGGCCACTGGTTTTTCTTTTTTTCAGACTCACTTCATCACTCAGAGGTTGTGAGGATAAAGTCAGTTGAGGAGAAGAAGCACACAGTTCTGTTGCCCTGAGCTCTCTGGAGGAAGGAACAAGAATTATAAAACATATAATGAATAAGCACAGCAAGTGTTAGTCCCAGGGCTACATCAGATTGTAAATAGCTGTTACCAGTGAACAGGCATGAGCTGGTAGCTGAAACCTGAAGGACTTATCTTAATACAGTATTTTGTTTTTAAATATCTTATAAACTATCTTGTCCTTTTTTAATTGGGAAAAAGGTGTGGAAAATTAAGGTGGTTGGTTGGAAGGGTTACTTAATTAGTGAATAAATAAAATAGACAGATCCTTGAGCTGTAGCTCCTTGAAACTGAAGTCAGGGGAATAACATATAACTCTCTCTCTCTCTCCCTCTCTCTCTTTCTGTCTGTCTGTCTGTCTCTCTCTCTCTCTCTCTCACACACACACACACACACACACACACACACACACACACACACACACACACACACACCTCTCTAGGTGATTATGTACATTGGCCAAGTATCAAAAGACCTTCTGAAATGGCCTCGCCCTTGTTCACCACCTGTTGTCAAGCTAGAAGAAAAGACAAATGCAGAATATGGGATGCCTTCCACGCACGCAATGGCAGCAACTGCCATCTCTTTCACTTTTCTTGCTGCAGCTGCAAACCAGTACAAGGTAGGAATAAGTACCCATGTAGAACCTCTCTGGACCACTGAACATTTTCTCTCAAGCATTTTAATGTAGCTCAGGCTCGAGGAATTGCTGACCCAAGATCCAACATGATCGGGCATGTTCAGGGTGATACGGTTTTAAGCTGCTAACCAAGCCTGTTATCTGTTTTTCTCACCCTTCCACTACCATGGAAAACAAACATGTCCATCTGATCTTTCCTCATTGGCTGGGAGTGAGGGACACCACTGATGAAGGGTTGTATGGAAAGAACCAAATGCCCTTTTCTCATTTTGCATAATCTGCCACTGGAGGATTGGATCCAGATTATTTTATATTTGACAGTTGCATATTATTTATATCTGGTACAGTCACACATTGAAGGTACACATATATCTTTGAACTGTGGACTGTGTGGGTGGAAATGAGCAACTGTCACTGACGTGGTTGGTGGTTTGCCCAGTGCCATCAGATTTATTTCTGGCAGAATTGTTTATCCTTCTCCATCCCCGAGGACACAAGAAGAAGAAAAGCAGGGAAATTAGAGATATTGGCAGTGACACTAGCGCATCATTAAAGAAGTAAAGAAACAAAAGCTGGATATCTTTCTTATAAGATATTCATAGTTTGGATTCCCTTCTCCCTTTTTTAATAGCCTGGTGTATTTTCTAGTTGAACAAAATAAAAACTGCAACAGATGCTGGATGTAACGCAAGGGATGGGTGCCTGGGACTCTTTGCTCCACCCCATTGTTGTCTCAGAAATGACAAATAGCCTGGATTTGGTCCATATTAACTCCCCCCTGAAGGCAATGCACATCCATACTTGTTAAAGGTCTGAGGCCTACACGATGAAGGGGTGCTAATTGTGATTGCTGTTAATGTTTTTCCCCTCATTATTATGTTCACAGTATCCAGTTGTGCTTGGGGTGATGGGAGCCTCTTTGTTCTCAACTCTAGTAGGACTCAGCAGAATTTACACAGGAATGCACACAGCACTGGTATGTACGACCAATCTAATGTACATATTGTTAGGATGTGGAATAAACCCATGTGTTGTAAGGGCGTGTCAGCCAAATTCAGAGCTCAATGAATAACACAGCAACCAAAACAGATATACTGTATAGTGAGAAGAATTGTTTACTTGTGGCAAAATCAAAGGTGGAAAGCAAAATTTAAAAGCTTTCAAAGTCAAGCACAGCACTAGCAGAAATAGTGAAGAAAACGTTTCTAAAGCAAAGCAGAAGATTCTTTTCTCCTTACCAGACTTTAACAATCACGGAGAACAACAGTCCAATTGCAAATACAGTAAAACCTCGGATAATGACTGAATCGGATAATACTGTACTAAAATCAGATAACGACGTTACGTTTTGAAACTATTGTTGCACCGGATAACACCATTTTAATTTTATCCGATGCATCGTGTTTGATCTCCTATCTTTTCACGTTGTTTGTGGACAAAAAAAATGACCTTTGTTGGGTGCATGTTTCTGGCTGTCCGCCTCCCCTGCAGCCTCTGGGAGGGTGGGATGACCTTTTCTGTCCTATTCCCGCCTTCCTAGGACATCCCTGGACCACTCAACTGCTGTAAAAAGTTGTGGCCACCATTTTGTTTAAAAGCTCTCTTGGAAATATATTGGTTGTATGCCAATTAACTTTGGAGGCTTAATTCAGTGTCTAAAATATATATACAATATATTCTGTGCATGCTACAACAATTACCTACATAAATGATGAGATGTTAACGGTGGTGTCTGTGTTATCAAGTCACTTCTGATTTACTGTAATCCTATGAATTAACTGGATTTTTTTTTGAATAGTAGCCGTGTTAGTCTGTTAATATTAATGTTGATGTTGATGATAATGATAATTTAAAAACAAGCTAGCTCATATTGGGATTTTTCTCTTTTTCCGCTGATTTCTACTTTTATAGCATTGACGTCTTTTCATGTTACATCAAAAGTACAACACACTCGGTTTGGCCAGTTTCGAGTTCTTCACTGCCAATATTAAATATACAGTAAAACCCCTATTTATGCAAAAATTCCATTCCGTAGGCTTTTGCTTAAATCGTTTTTTTGTGTAACTCAAAGCAAACCCATAGAAAAAATGAAATTTTTATGTAAATTGAAGCAAACTCATAGGGAAATGAATTTTTACATAACTCAAAGCAAACCCATAGGAAAAATGATTTTTCTTATGTAACTCGAAGCAAACCCATAGGAAACCGTGTTATGTAAATTTATGTAAATCGGGACATGGTTTTAGCACAAAATCATTATGTAAGTCGAATTTTATGTAACTCGGAGCATTTGTAAGTCGGGGTTTTACTGTATGTCATTCTTCTGTAGTCTTGATTTCTGAGTTCTTAATGTTCACCTTTCAAAAGCAATGTAGCATAATTTGGAAATACGTTGCTTTTTGTGTATTGAGTCAACTATTGTGTTCTGGTTACTTTACAGAATAACTTTACAGGACAGTAATTGCAATTGCTAGAGGCATTTAGGTAGGGATTTTTCAGGTTTTGCTTCATTTTCCTTAAACAGCCCACAATTCTGAAGTATGTCACTAGGGCTGGATATAGGTGGGAAAAATAAAAAAGGTACAGTTGTTTCACTCTATAAAGAGAGAGAGAGAAAGATTGAACAGAAAATGTTTGTTGTGTATACAGTACAGCCCTGCCTTGGAAGGAAACACAAGTCTGTGCAGTTTCTTAATACAGTGGTACCCCAGTTAACGAATGCATCGGATAATGCTAAAAACTGTTAACATCGGGTAATTTGAGGAAAACCTTTGCACCACACAATGTTAAGTTAATGTTGTGCGATGCAAAGGTTTCCCTCAAATTACCCGACGTTGATCTATGTCCCTAAGCCCACAGAGAGCTCTCTGGAGGCCCCTTTGCCTCGAAACAGCAAGGGGGCCTCCGTAGACCCAAGCGTCCAATCCCCGGTTAAGAGAACTGGGCATCGGATGCTCGCCTCCCTTCCCCGAAAGGAAGCTGGCATTGGGATTGTCCAAATGCCAGCTTCCTTTCGAGGAAAGGAGTCCGCCTTCCCCCCAAAGGAAACCGGGGATCAGACGCTCCAAAGCCCACAGGACTGGTCTCCGCCTGGGAAGGCGTTACCCAGGCGACCAGCCCTGCTGACTATGGGGCTTGGTTTGATCCGCATTGATCCTCTTTGGAAAGGGCATTTGGAAATTTTCAACTACATCCCCCCTCCCCCTTCTTCCCCCTCCCACTACCCCCTCCTCTGTATGATGGTCATACTTACAGTGTACATCTAAGGTTCAAAGATTATGAAAACCTAGTTTGTCTTTCAGTTTGGAAAGACAACGACGTGTCTTTATCTGAGTGACCTTTATAAGATGTTCCCTAGGTTAATAAAGTCAAAAAAACACAGGTATTTCTTATGAAATTATTAGTAGTTATGTACAGTAAAATGTAATAAAAATGGGAATCAATATTTTAGTGTATGAGAACCAAGACAATAGAACAGCCGAAAGGTTGGCTTAACACATCTTTATTGCATGACGGTCCGGGGGAACATGTGGTAATGGCGGATGAACAGCTCAATATATACTGTGGCTATACATTTGAATGTGGCTCCTCGATAGCCCATTGGCTACTGTCTGCGTGACGTCATTCCCCGTCACACCCTTCTTGTCCAGGTGAGGTGATGGCGGGAATCTTCCCGCGCTGTAGGTATTTGGGGAATTGGAACCATGTGAGCTGGGCGCTCGCTATTGCCCCTAGTGGTCACTAGCTCGCGTCCTGATACAGAAGGTTACAATGTTACAGCTGGTGATTATTATATCCACTCATTCGAGTGTTACATTCTTAAAGGCACAATATTCCAAACACAACATCCCTCCCCCCTAGGATGAGATGAAGTCTCTCATCCAATATGGTTTATTGCAAGCGCATTTTGGGCGCAAGGCTGGCTGGCTTGTCCCGGGGGCGCTATCACTTCTGTGTTCCCTGGGCTCTTGTCCTGCAATGGGAGAGGGAGACTCGTTAGTGACTTGCCGCGGTTCCGCGGCTTTTGGGGTAGGGGTAAACTCCATTGTGGGAAAACTGGGGGCACTGGGGGCTAACGAAAAACCCCGCTTCTCGCTTGGATGGGTGGGGGACCACTCCGAAAACCCCCCCGGTTTTGTAACTCAAAATCAAAATCATCTTCTGGGGTATCTGTGGGGGTATCCCTCAGGATATCTGCGGGGACAAACTTATTACCTTCCCCCCTTGGTGGGGACCACTGACCCCCCTCTCCTCCCCCTTGGGCTGAACGGGTGGGGGAGAACCCTAACGTTGAATCCTGTCCCGCGCTGTCCGCGCTCTGGTTTCCAGAAACCCGACGCCGGAGTTGGTCCACGTGTCACCTCCAGAGTAGACCTGTGCTGGTCTCGACGCAGTACGATACGGGACCCGTTTGCCCAATGACTACGCCCGGCACCCAGGCTGGCCCTGCGCTAGCGTAGTTTCTGCAATGGACCGGGGCGCCTATTTCGAAACTCTTTGTGCGCTCTAACCCGATGTTCCTCCCAGTGTCTTCCACCCTCGAAGGGTCTAGCCTGGTCAGTACCGTGGTCAGTTTTCTACGCATTAGGAGCTCTGCGGGCGAGTATCCTGACGCTAGGGGGGTCACCCTATATCCCAGCAAAAACTGGCACAACTGCAGGTTTAAATCCCAGGGGCCCATGCGCCTCAGCGCGTCTTTGGTGGTACGCACGAGGCGTTCTACTTGGCCATTCGTCGCCGGGTGGAAAGGCGCGGAGGTGATGTGCCGGATGGTGTTGATTTCGGTGAATGCCCTGAATTCGGCGGACGTGAAGCAACTAGCGTTATCGCTAATGAGCGTGTCGGGTATGCCGAACGAGCTGAACACCCTGCGCAATTGTTTAATTGTTGCAGCTGAGGAGGTGCTCGCAACTGGGATAACCTCTAACCACTTGGAGTAAGCATCCACTATGAGGAGAAAAAGCGATCCTCTGAAAGGGCCCACGAAGTCAATGTGCATGCGGGACCACGGCCCCTTTGCCGCATCCCATTCCCTGTGCGGAAGTCGAGCCTCTTCGGGCCGGGAGCTCCGGCAACTCTCGCAAGTGCCCACCATGTGCTCGATATCGGCATCCAACTGGGGCCACCAGAAGTAGCTCCTGGCCAGTGCCTTGGAGCGGACAATTCCAGGGTGGCTAATGTGCAGCAGCTTGAGCACTCTTGCTCTCAGGGACTCAGGGACGACCACCCGCTGGCCCCACAGGAGGCAACCCCTCTCCATGGACAGTTCTAACTTTTTCCTGAAAAATGGGGCAAATTCCGCCGCCGGGGAGGACGTTGGCCACCCTTTCTGCACCCATGAAGTAACCAAGGCCAACGTCTTGTCCCTGCCCGTCGCCTTGGCGATCTCTGCGGGCACTACGGGGGGTGAATCTAGGACCTCTATCATGAGCACTTGGTGGTCTTGTTCCACCTCGCACACGTGGCTGCCCGTGTGGGGGAGGGGTGGCCTCGACAGGGCGTCCGCATGGCTTATGTCCTTTCCAGGGCGATACACCAGCGCGTTCTGGTACGCGTTTAAAAAAATGGCCCACCTGAGCATCCTAGGGGACAGAATCTGTGGCGTGGGCTTGTCTGCAGTAAAAATGCCTAGCAGGGGCTTGTGGTCAGTCACGACGGTAAAGGGGCGGCCACAGAGGAAATCGTGGAACTTCTTTGTCTCAGCAATTATCGCTAATGCCTCCCTGTCTGTCTGTGCGTAGTTACGCTCTGCCTTAGACAGGGACCTGGAGTAGAACGCCACCGGGGCCTCCCGCCCGTTCTCCAACACGTGGCACAGGACCACCCCCACCCCCACTGGAGATGCATCACATATCAGAACCACTGGTTTCTTGGGGTCAAAATGGGTTAATATGGTGTCCGAGGATAAGAGTTGTTTCAGCTCATTGAATGCCCTCTCCTGGCTCTCGCCCCATTTCCACGCCTCATCCTTTTTCAGTAACTTATGAAGCGGCTCTGCTACCGACGCCTTCCTAGGCAGGAAGGAATGGTAGAAGTTTAAGAGCCCTAGGAACGACTGCAGTTCGGGCTTGGAGGTGGGGCGAGGAGCATTTTGAACGGCGGCCACCTTTGATTCGGAGGGTTTAATGCCTGCAGGGGTTACCCGAAAACCCAGGAACTCAACCTCTTTTGCGAAGAAGACGCATTTGTCTTTCCGCAACCTTAACCCCGCCTTTTCAAATACCGTCAGTACTTTGTCTAGTCTCTCAGCCAGTTCTGACTCACTCCCCCCGTTATCAATACATCATCAAAGTATGGCAAGACCCCCTCCAGACCCTTTAAGAGGCGTTCCATGAGCGATTGGAAGATACCTGGCGCCGAGTTCACGTCAAACTGTAGGCGCGTCACCTGGAACGCCCCCTTATGAGTGACTATCGTCTGCACCGCTGTCTGCAGACCTTGGCTATGTGGCCTCGGCGCCCACAGTTGTGGCACTCGGCCTTCCTGAATGGGCACTTGATGCGGTCATGGAGCACCCCGCAGCCATCGCAACGCCAGCCATTCTTCCGCACCTTCCGGATGTCCTCGTCCTCGCTGCTCTCCGTGGAGGAGTGTGGTGCCCGCCTGGCCGCCTGCACCGAGCCCGCTGCCTTGTCGGGTTGTGGGGGCCTTGCTCTGAACCCCTTAACCCCGGCCCTCGTGGCTTCCGCCGCCTACGCCTCCTTCACGACCTCTTGCAGTGTCGGAGGCGGCTCCTTGTTCATCAGCTTTCGCTGGACCTCCTCGTCCCACAGGCCGCACAGCATGCGGTCCCTGAGGGCGATTTCCAGGTTCTCCCATTTGCATGGGCCGGCGGCCAAACGGAGGGCCGCTGCAAAGGCAGCCACGGACTCACCAGGCGCCTGGACTCTCTTCCAGAACGCATCCCGAGCCGAAAACATTGAAACCGAGGGCTGGAAATGGTCCCGCGTATCCTTCAGGAGCTGCTTGACCGGCACTTCGTTCACCTTCTTCGGAGACACCAGGTCCACCAATACCTTCATGGCGGGAAACCCGAGCATCCTGATGAGGATGGCCCTCTTCTTCCCCTCGTCTGAGATGTCGGACACCATCAGTGCACTTTGGAAGTCCATCTCGAACAGCTCCCATTCTTTCGGTTTGTTGATGTTGAAACTGGCCTGCGTTGTCTTGATTCCGTGGGGATCCATTAATCCCATCCTCGTCGCCAATTTAGTGTATGAGAACCAAGACAATAGAACCGCCGAAAGGTTGGCTTAACACATCTTTATTGCATGATGGTCCGGGGGAACATGTGGTAATGGCGGATGAACAGCTCAATATATACTGTGGCTATACATTTGAATGTGGCTCCTCGATAGCCCATTGGCTACTGTCTGCATGACGTCATTCCCCGTCACGCCCTTCTTGTCCAGGTGAGGTGATGGCGGGAATCTTCCCGCACTGTAGGTATTTGGGGAATTGGAACCATGTGAGCTGGGCGCTCGCTATTGCCCCTAGTGGTCACTAGCTCGCGTCCTGATACAGAAGGTTACAATGTTACAGCTGGTGATTATTATATCCACTCATTCGAGTGTTACATTCTTAAAGGCACAATATTCCAAACACAACAAATATGTATGTACATAAAGTAAAACAGGAAGCATTGATAAGCATACATTTAATATTTTTGGCGTTTTGTGCTGTATGGAGCTTCCTCTTCTTCTTCTTCATCCATATCCAGCACTGCATCCATCATGCTCTGCACTTCACAGTCCCCCCACTTCTTCCTCCTGGAGGTCAGGTTCGGGGGAATTTTCACAACTGTTCCCCGTGCAGTTCTTGCAAAGTGTGGAGCACCACAGTCCTGCTTTCTTGCAGCTGCAACCTGCAGTGCTGCACCCTTTCTTGCATTTACAGGAGATTATATTCAAGATGTTGTCAGGGGCTGCATTTTGAGTGGCTCTGATGGGAACAACACCTTCCCTTGTCAGTGACCATCCCCAAACTGATGATATGATGTCATCATTACCTAGCCAGATCTGGACTTGGAGGTACATACAAAACATATGGTGGGTGGCAGCGTCTTTGGTAGGAGGTAGTCTGGCCAACTGGAATGTGGGTTTGGCCACTGACTTGGTAAACAGTTGGTACCGGAGGTTGTCCAACGTGTCGGTCTCCATGTTTCCCCCATACAGCGCTACCAAAAACTTCTCCCCTGCCTCGGAAATCCGAGAGGGGGTGGCTTCCGAGTCTTTAAAAGCAGCAGCCAAAAAGTGTAGGGAACTGTTCTTCTCATACAGCTTGCACACTTTCTTCTTCCCTTGTCCAAATGGGGTTGAAGTGGTGTCGCAACCGCTGACTGTGTGAAGAAACAGGATGTCTTTTGGGTCGATCTTGCATGAAGCTGCTGAATATAAGGTTGATGGGGCATTGCCTCTCCCACTCTTCTGAAAATAGATGTTTTTGTGAGTAGTGGAGGCAAGGGCTGTCAGTATCATGAGGAGATCGACATCTTCACCTGTGATTACAGCACTGTCATATGCAGCAGCCTTTGATATTGCTGTTCTCACAATCATAATGTCTGCATCTTCAGTAGCCTGTTGCACTTCAATCCCCTTGGTTTTCATGCTCTTTGAACCTTAGATGTACACTGTAAGTATGAACATCCTACAGAGGAGGGGGTAGTGAGAGGGGGAAGAGGGGGGATGTAGTTGAACGTTTGAAAATTGAAGTAGAATCCAAAATTCCAAATGTGTTGCAAAATAGAAGATACATAGCAAAACCAGCCTTTTTAGCAAATTTTTTTTTACAAATTTGAGAAATATTTTTTCAAAGCCCTGTATCTCGGTACCTATCGGGTTAAAAATAAGTTTGACCAGTGATAATTGAAGGAATTTTAATGCTCTACAGCTTTCTAATTACATGTAGTACACAAAAAATGCATGGTTTAGAAGATATAATCAAAAAACTGAGAAGAGTGCTACAATTTTGCAGTTTTTGTGCCCCCCTCCCCCCTTTCAAGGTTCCACAAGGAAATTTTGTTGGATAAATTGAGTGTAGCTCCAATGGGCACCCATACACAACATCCCAGAGTTTCATTAACTTGGGAATTTTTGCAAGGTCTAAAGTACATCTCGACTGGGCTATATAGTATATCAAGGTTTGAAAAATTCCAGAATCCTCCAGCTAACAGGCATGTCTTTTGGGAGTTTTTGACATTCTAGAATAGGGATGTCCAAACTACGGGCCATGGTCAGATCTGGCTTGTGGCACCAATTAATCTGGCCTGTGCCACCCTCACCACTCCTGGAAGCAGAAGTAAAACACACATGCGCCTGTGCATAAAATGCCGGCACATGTGCATAATGCTGCTATAAGTGACCAGCGACTGTTGTAAACATGTAAAAATAAGGGTGACAATAATTTTAAAAACTTTTATCAACCAAAATTTCAAGGTAAAAATCAACCTTGCTCTCTGGTCTCACTCATTTGGTTCATGGGTGTGGGGTTTTATGTAATTTGCATAATCACACTTCCTTGGTTCATCCTTTGAACATATTCTAGAACAGGGGTGCCCAAACTTTACAGGCCATGGGCCCATCACATGGTTGAGCATGCCGGTTACAGGGTTCCTCCCACCCAGAAGCGGAAGTAAAACACGCGTGTGTGGGCACATAACACACCCATGCATGTGCATAATGCTGTGGTAAATGACCTGTGGCTGTCATAAACACGTTTACAACAGATCATTTACCACAGCATTATGCACATGCGTAGGTGTGTTACGCACCCACGCATGCATGTTCTACTTCCACTTCCGGGTGGGAGGAACCATGTGACCGGCATGCTCAACCATGTGATGGGCCCATGGCCCAAAAAGTTTGGGCACCCTTGTTTGTGACAATCCACTTACTCCCAGGGAGAACCTGGTAGTGCTCCGGCCTCCTCGCAGTGGGATTGCGCCCAGTGATGTGCTGCAATTTTTTTTTACTACCCCCACCCTGGGCGTGGCTCTCTGTGGGCATGGCTAACTGTGAGCCATGTCTGCTTGGCCGGCCATATCATGGCCTGGAGTAGGGAAGTGGGTGTGGCCAGCCAAGTGGGTGTGGCCTGGGGGAATTTCCACTACCAATGCCCATGCACCTGTGGGCACCGGGAGCAGCACATCACTGATTGTGCCTGACCCTGCTCCCCTGTCCCAGATTGGACTCAGCAGTTCAGAGCTTTTCCTATCAGTGTGCCCAGCCACTCTTGACTGAAATCTAGGAAGTGAGCAAGGGTGCACGTGTGACTAGTGTAGATTCAGGTAACGTGTGCCAAGTAATCAGTCTCTTCAGGCATTTTAGAAATATATTGAAAGCATAGCAAGATTCAGGATACAGACCATTTCAAAGCAGAAATAAAGCAAGCTTCATGTTCCAGGGATAGCCCATAAGCCTATAGGCCCTCCCTTTCTCCCAAACCTCTGCATTTTGCCAGCTGGCAAAGCACACATTCCAGCGAGTGTCTGAGTAGCTGCTGTGTGTGTGTGTGTGTCTGTGTGTGTGCGTCTGGGATATATCTCCTCCCCCCAGGGTCCACCTTTGGCCCTACCTTTAGTGTAAGGGACCAAAGACAATAAAACAGCCGAAGGGTTGGCTTAACACAGGTTTATTGCATGATGATCCGGAGGAACATGTGGTAATGGCGGATGGGTAGCTCAATATATACAGCTGGCTATACATTTGAATGTGGCTCGTTGACAGACTATTGGTTGCTGCCTGCGTGACGTCGTAGGAGGTCACGCCCTTCTTGACCAGGTGAGGAAGTCGCGGGGAATCTTCCCGCGCTGCTGAACCAGGTGGCTGATGATCCATTAGAGCTGGATGCTCGCTACTGCCCTCTGGTGGTCACTAGCTCGCGTCCCCTTATTATGCTAACATTGATACAGGTGGAGGTTATACTGTTGCACACAGAAAGGTTACATTGATAACACATGGTAAAGGTACATTGTTAAAGGCACTGCTTTACAGAACACAACATCCCTCCCCCCTAGGATGAGACGAAGTCTCTCAGCCAAGATGGCTTGTTGCATGTGCGTTTGGGCCGTGAAGAGGGCTGCCCCCCCCGGGGGCGTTATTGCTTCTTTGTTCCCTGGTCCCTTGTCCTGAAATGGGAGAGGGAGACTTGTTAGTGGCTTGCCGCTGTCTGGCGGATTTAGGGGAAGGGAAAAACTCCATTGTGGGCAGACCGGGGGGCGTCGGGACTAACGGAAAACCCCTCTTCTCGCTTGGACGGGTGGGGGACCACTCCGAAACCCCCCCCCGGTTCTGAAAATCAAAATCTAAGTTGGTAGGGGTACTCGCATTTGTGGGGACTTTCCGCGAGATATGTATGGGGTCGGGTTCCTCCTCCTCGGAAAGATCCCCCAGGGTATCTATGAGGATATCCTCCTCCCCCCTTGGTGGGGGCCCACGGTCCCCTTCTCCTCCCCCTTGGGCTAAACGGGTGGGGGAGAACCCTAACGCTGACTTATTTCCCGCGTGAACCGCGTCCTGCTCGTCGGGGACCCTGCGTCGGAGCTGGTCTGTGTGCCGCCTCCATAGGAGCCCTGTGCTGGTTTCCACGCGGTACGACACGGGGCCGGTTTGTTCCACGACTACGCCCGGCACCCAGGCTGGGCCTGTGCTGGCGTAATTCCTGCAATGCACGGGGGCGCCTATGCTGAAACTCTTTGTAACCTCCAGCCCGATGTTCCTTCCTTTGTCCTCTACCCTCGTGGGGTCTAGCCTAGTAAGGATGGTGGTCAGCTTCCTGCGCATTAAGAGCTCTGCGGGGGAGTATCCTGATGCCAACGGGGTCACCCAGTACCCTAGCAGAAACTGGCACACTTGGAGGTTCAAATCCCCTGGGCCCATGCGCCGCAACGCGTCCTTCGTGGTGCGGACGAGGCGCTCTACTTGGCCGTTGGTGGCCGGGTGAAACGGGGCGGAGGTAATATGCCGAACGGCGTTAATCTCCATGAATGCCTTAAACTCGGAGGACGTAAAACAACTAGCGTTGTCGCTAATTAACGTGTCGGGTATGCCGAACGTGGAAAAGAGCCTCCGCAAATGCCTAATGGTCTGGGCCGAGGAGGTGCTCGTGACTGGGATAACCTCCAACCATTTGGAGAAAGCGTCCACTACAAGGAGGAACAGGGTGCCTCTGAATGGGCCCGCGAAATCAACGTGCACCCGGGACCACGGCCCCTTAGCCGCGTCCCATTCCCTGTGGGGAAGGCGGGCCTCCTCCGGTCTGGAGCATTGGCAACTTTCACAAGTGCCGACCATGTGCTCGATGTCGGCGTCTAGCTGGGGCCACCAGAAGTAACTCCGGGCCAGCGCCTTGGATCGCACGATGCCGGGGTGGCTGACGTGAAGTAGTTTGAGCACCCGCGGCCGAAGGGAAGTGGGAATCACCACCCGCTGCCCCCACAAGAGACACCCCCTCTCTAGGGACAGTTCTAGCTTTTTTCTGAAAAATGGAGCGAACTCCTCCGCTGGGGAGGATGCGGGCCACCCTTTCTGCAGCCAGGAGCTTACTGTCGCTAACGTTTTGTCTTTCTCTGTCGCTTTGGCAATGTCGGCGGGCACTACGGGGGGCGAATCCAGCACCTCTATCATGAGAACCTGATGGTCCCGCTCCCCCATGCTCACCTGGCTGGGCGTTAGGGGGAGGGGAGACCTAGATAGGGCGTCCGCATGGCTGATCTCTTTCCCGGGCCGGTAGACCAACGCGTGCTGATACGCGTTGAGAAAAATGGCCCACCTGAGCATCCTTGGAGACAGGATTTGAGGGGTGGGCTTATCCGCGGTAAAAATGCCTAGCAGGGGTTTGTGGTCCGTCACGATGGTGAAGGGGCGGCCATACAGAAAATCGTGAAATTTTTTCGTCCCCGAGACTATCGCTAAGGCCTCCCTGTCCGTCTGTGCGTAGTTTCTCTCTGTTTGGGACAGGGACCTGGAGTAAAATGCTATCGGGGCCTCCCTTCCGTTCTCCAGCACGTGGCACAGCACCGCCCCCACCCCCACTGGAGATGCATCACAGATCAGAACTACTGGGCGTTTGGGGTCGAAGTGGGTCAGTATGGCGTCGGACGCCAGGAGGCTTTTCAGCTCACTAAATGCCCTCTCTTGGTCATCGCCCCACTTCAATGCCTGCTCTTTCTTTAGCAGCTTGTGTAGCGGTTCAGCCACCGCTGCCTTCCGGGGAAGGAAGGAGTGGTAAAAGTTGAGCAGCCCTAGGAACGACTGCAACTCGGGCTTGGAGGTGGGGCGGGGAGCTTTCTTGATGGCTGCCACCTTAGACTTGGATGGTTTTATCCCCTCAGGAGTCACAAAACCCTAGGAATTCAACCTCGGTTGCGAAGAAGACGCATTTGTCCTTTCGCAACCTCAGCCCCGCCTTCTCGAATATAGTCAGGACCTTCCCCAACCTCTTGGCCAATTCCGCCCGACTCCCCCCTGTTATTAACACGTCATCAAAATAGGGCAACACCCCCTCCAGACCCTTCAGGAGGCGTTCCACGAGTGACTGGAAAATTCCTGGCGCCGAGTTCACGCCGAATTGGAGGCGCGTCACCTGGAATGCCCCCTTATGGGTGACTATGGTCTGCGCAGCAGCTGCGGCAGGAGACACCGTGAGCTGCTGGTAGGCCTGCGCTAAGTCGAGCTTAGCGAAACATTTCCCCCCGTGTAACCTGGCCAGCAGATGGCTGACTACCGGCACCGGATATGCATTCGGGCGGATCGCCTTGTTGATGGTGCACTTGTAGTCGGCGCATATGCGGACCTCCCCATTGGACTTAAGAGCAGTTACAATTGGAGTTTCCCACTCCGCAGAATCTACAGGCACAAGAATCCCCTGACCCACCAATTTGTCCAGTTCCGCCTCTATCTTGTCCTTGAGTGCGAACGGCACCCGGCGTGGTTTTAGGCGAACAGGGCGGACCTCCGGGTCCAGGTCGAAAGTCACTGGGGGCCCCTTGAATTTCCCCAGTTCCATTTTGAAGACTTCGGGGTGCGCCTCGCACACCTCCTGAATTGGGTCAGTCCCAACAGCGTGCATCCCCACGGCATGCACCCCCCCCCCCCAATGAACAAACCCAGGGGCTGGAACCATTGAGTCCCGAGGAGGCTGCAATTTCCTCCCTTGAGCACGACCAGGGGAAGGGACGCGGCGTGCTCCTTGAATTTGACCTGAAATTCTCCAACCCCCAACACTGGAATACTGTTCCCTTGCACGTCCCGTAGTGTGGCCCTCAACGCTTTGAGCTTGGGCCGCTTTTGGGGCGCAATTCCGAAAAACTCCCTCTGGGAAATGATTGAATATGAGGACCCCGAGTCAATTTCCATCCTAATGGGAACCCCTTGGACTAGTACCTCAACAAAGTAGCGGGGGTGTCCCGTAGACACGCTGAACACTGGGGTGTCGTCCTCGCTGCCGTCGGCGATGCGGCCCACGCCGTCCTGCTTCCGCGTGGCCTGGGCGCCGTCTTTGGGTCTCGCTGAGCGGTCTCGTCCCGCGGAACGGTCTGGGGAGCTCCTCCGGGACTCGCGCTTCTTCCTGCACACCTTGGCGATGTGCCCGCGGCGGCCGCAGTTGTGGCACTCGGCCTTCCGGAAGGGGCATTTCACGCGGTCGTGGGCCGCGCCACAGCCGTCGCATCGTCGGCCCTCCTTCCGGACCTTCTGTACGTCCTCGTCGTCGCTGCTCTCTGTAGACGACCTCGAAGTTCGCCGGGCCGCCTGTACCGGAGCCTCTGCTTTTCTCGACTTTGGCCGCCAGTCCTGGAGTTCTTGGACCCCGGCCTTCGTAGCTTCTGTGGCCTGGGCTGCTCTGACGACCTCCTGCAGCGTGGGAGGCGGCTCTTGGTTCATTAATGTGCGCTGGGTTTTGGCGTCGTTCAGGCCGCACAGCACACAGTCTCGGAGGGTGATTTCGACGTTCTCCCATTTGCACAGGCCGGCCGCCAGCCGCAGGACCGCCACGAACGCAGCAACCGTCTCCCCGGGCGCTTGGACTCGCCTCCAAAACGCACTCCGAGCGGGAAACATCGCCGTGGCGGGCCGGACGTGCTCACACAGCAACTGCATGAGTTCCTTGGCTTTGAATTCGCTCACCCTCCTCGGTGCAATCAGGTCCACCAAGGTCCTTTTTGTCTCTTGTCCAAGCATTCTGGTGAAGATGGCCCTTTTCTTCGCCTCTTCCGTGACTTCGGACTCGATCAGTGCGGCCTGGAAGTCCATCTCGAAGATCTCCCAGTCGCCCGGTTTCCTGATTTCGAAACTGGCGCATGTCTTGGTCCCGTGGGCTGCCATCCCACCTTCGTCGCCAATTTAGTGTAAGGGACCAAAGACAATAAAACAGCCGAAGGGTTGGCTTAACACAGGTTTATTGCATGATGATCCGGAGGAACATGTGGTAATGGCGGATGGGTAGCTCAATATATACAGCTGGCTATACATTTGAATATGGCTCGTTGACAGACTATTGGTTGTTGCCTGCGTGACGTCGTAGGAGGTCACGCCCTTCTTGACCAGGTGAGGAAGTCGCGGGGAATCTTCCCGCGCTGCTGAACCAGGTGGCTGATGATCCATTAGAGCTGGACGCTCGCTACTGCCCTCTGGTGGTCACTAGCTCGCGTCCCCTTATTATGCTAACATTGATACAGGTGGAGGTTATACTGTTGCACACAGAAAGGTTACATTGATAACACATGGTAAAGGTACATTGTTAAAGGCACTGCTTTACAGAACACAACACTACCCCTCAGGGATTCCAACCAATGATCTTACAGCAAGACATGTCAAGACATGTCACACTTTAGGTTCCATTTCTTTTCCAACAGGAGACAAAGAATGTTTACATTCTTTCTAACTCCCACAGATTTGAAATCGCCATTTTGCAGAGGCTAAAGAACAAGGTATGAAAAAGCACAGGGTATACTCCAGTCCGTCACATTGTTCTAGAATATGTTCAAAGGATGAACCAAGGGAGTGTGATTAATCAAATAACATAAAACCCCACACCCATGAACCAAATGAGTGAGACCAGAGAGCAAGGTTGATTTTTACCTTGAAATTTTGGTTGATAAAAGTTTTTAAAATTATTGTCAACCCCATCCTTATTTTTAATGGGAGGATTATGGGGCAAATTTTGAAATGCACTGTGTTCTAGAAGGAACGTCATGTAGAACAATATAATAAGTGGTGCTAATAAAGTACTCAGGGCAAAAGTGTTGATTATGAAAATGAAATTTAAAGGAAGCAAGACACACATGATCGTTCTCTGTGGTTTTAGATCTTGGGTTCTGTTCAAAAAACAAAGAATGGTACAGTTTTTAACACAGAAGATACAAGTGTTTGGAGTTCTAGGAAATTCAACAGTAACAAAAACCCATGTGACATGCTCTTGGGATGATCTAGATATACAATGTAAATATTTGTTTCTAGCCTTTTGGCTCAAAATGTATATGTCATATTTAATCACTTTTGCTGTGGTAACAAACTGAATCTATGTAGTTAAAAGGGATGTGTTCAGGGCTGCTTGTTTAAACTGTGCAGGACTGAGATTGCAAAGTAGGGATTTTTCATTCCTGAGCAGCTCATTCCTTTTGAAAAAGGCATTTGGGAGGAAGTGATTTATCTGTTAATATCTGTCCTGGCAACAGAACACAATACAGTGATGTTCTCTAGACTAGAGCAAAAGCCCATTGGAGGTAGGTCAGCGTACATGAGTTTGTGTGTAGGATACGTATGCATGGAGAGTAGAACCAGGCCCCTTGCTTGAAATGTCAGATTTCAATTTTATCAGATTGCAATTACCGTTTTTAGCATTTTTATTTATAGATATGTAATGCAAAGTGGGTAGCATTCAGTTGTTCAGTTCAAAGTAAGCTTTGTTTGGTCAGTTAGTTCAACAAGCACTGAGACAAAAGAACTGGTGAATTTCAATTGGAGTACCATATATACTTGAGTATAAGATGAGTTTTTTAGCCCCCAAAAAGGGGACTCGGCTTATACTCGGGTCAATGACCACAAGGGTCCGTGAACCATGCCCGATTGAGATATGCCAACAATTTAATTAATTTTACCATATTTTCATGTATTTTGATTATAGAAACTCACTAGCAGCTGCTGCATTTCCCACCCTCGGGCCTCGGCTTATACTCGGATCAATCTATTTTCCTGGGTTTTCAGGTCAAAATTAGGTACCTCAGTTTATATTTGGGTCAGCTTAAATTCAAATATATACGGTACTTAATGTCTATTGCTGGGGTGGCTAAACTACGGTCCATGGGTAAATACACTCGTGGCTGTCATAAACACATTTACAACATTTACAGCAGTGTTTTGCACATGTACGGGTGTGTTTTACTTCCACTTCCAGTGGGAGGAACCACATGAACCATGTGATCAGCCCACGGCCTGAAAAATTTGCCCACCCCTGGTCTCTTGATTTTCATCATGACTCTTGTAGCAGTGAACACTTCTAGTAATGTAAAAAGATAGAAAATATTATTTATTATTTAAAAGCAATTATAAATTTTAAATGCCTAATAGAATATTACAGGTATAAACTGCCTACCAGAAGGTCATCAGGGAGACAAACAGCCTGCCCTGCCTTAGAAGAGATCACTGATGCCTGAAGTCATTTTAGCAAAATAGATAAAGTTAATTAGGCAAACAAGATTATACATTTTTAGAAGAGCAAGTGCCTCACCACAGTATTCAGTTTGTAGCATGACTGGCAATTTGGAAAATGGTCTGAACTCCTGTAGAAACAATCTAATTCAACTCGGATTCAGATCTGTACTCAGAAATCCAAACCTTCACCCCTCTTTATTGACAAACTCTGAGCATCAACTAATGACTATGCTTTTTCTCTGTTGGCCACAACTGGATTAATTTTGCAAATGCAACAGGCATTTATTGTGGATTATGCCTGCTGAATTATAGACAAATAGATGCAGTTTTTAAAAATTGCATTTAAAATGGAAATCAGTGTGCATTGATAATTGACCCCTCCAGAAAGGCTAGCCTTAACCTGATTCTTTTCTAACGTGCAACTAACTATTCTGAATTTGCTGGTGTCTCTATGTTCGTGATGGCGAACCTTGGCACTCCAGGTGTCCTTGGACTTCAATTCCCAGAAGCCCAAATCACTGTGAATCCACATAAATGGGTTTAGTGTGGATTCACAGAGACTTGGGTTTATGAGAATTGAAGTCCAAAAACACCTGGAGTGTCAAGGTTCACCATCACTGCTCTATGTTGTACTGTCATTACCCCCTGTAATATGAATAATGTACTATGAATATTATTATATTATCAATAAAGAAATACGAATAATCTTACATGTTTTCAGAAATATGCAGATTATAAAGACTGCTCTTGATTATAACTTCCCTGCATCTAGTTTTTGGTAAAATATGTACCCCCATCTAAGGTATTGTGAATGGATTCTTGATAAAACCAGCTTTTGTGATTAGAAACTCAAGCTCTGGGTCAGAGAGCTATAGTCTCCCCACAGTGGTGTTATCCTGATGAGAGTTTGGAGAGAGATGTGTCATTTGTGGACATACATTGACTGTGAATCTTCTCAGTGGATGATTTTATGATTTTCAGAAGTGTAGATTCAAATTTGATGGATTTCAGCAGAGCTTCTCTTTTCTGCCCTGAAACCTGCCCAAACCAACCTGATTCAGTTCTTGGTTTGGGATTATACAAAATGCAAGTATTTTAGATGATCTCTGTAAATTTGAGGTCCACCTGCTAGAGAACTTCTGCCAACAGTCTTGAAAAGCTTGAAAAGGTGTTAACTATTTCAAAATAAATCATTTATTAAAATGATTTAATCATCATGACTCTTGTAGCAGTGTTGTTATTATTATTATTATTATTATTATTATTATTATTATTATTATTATTATTATTATTATTATTATTATTATTATTATTATTATTATTATTATTATTATTATTATTATTATTATTATTATTATTATTATTATTATTAATGTTCTAAAAGTTTCATAGCTAAATGAGGTTGAGCAACATGTCGGTGGAGCATTCTTTAATCATTTTAATTGAATTCACTACAGTTGTGTAACTGTAGGGAAAGATCGCCCTTGCTGAAAAGCCAGTCATAACCGACTCTAGAGTTCAGTGCTCATCCCCATTTACAGCCAAAGAGCCAGCATTGCCTGCATCTGCAGACGTTCCCATGGACATGTGACAGGCATGACTCAACACCAGAGTGCATGGATCCCTGTTTACCTTCCCACCGAGGTGGGTATCTAATTATCTACTTGCAATTTCTTGCTTTCGAACTGCTAGGTTGGCAAGAGATGGAACAGAGACAGGAGCTCAATCCGTCGTGCAGTACTTGGGTCTTGAACTGTTGATCTGCTGACCTTCCAGTCATCAAGTTCAGCATCTTAATCATTTGAGCCACTGCAGTCCCCTGCGCAACTTTAAAAACACTGAGAAATGCAGGCAGTGTTGTATTTTTACAGAACATATGAAAAATGGATTGTATCTAACATCTTGTTTTTCTTTTGCTCCCCTTCCCCTGTTTATCTTTCCAGGATGTGATAGTTGGCTGCCTGGTGTCAGCACTACTAACTGCTCTTGGGTATCTCACCTGGGATGTCATTGATCACCTGGTGCTAACCAGCTCCTTGTGCCCCGTGTTCTGCATTGCTGTACCACTCCTCTTATGCTATAACTACCCCAAATTGGATTACTATAGCCCAACTAGAGCAGACACCACCACAATTTTAGGGTCTGGGGCTGGAGGAATTTTAGGGTTCTGGATAAATAATAACTACATCTCAAACACATCAGCTGGAAAGGTTTTGCCCAGTGTTCCTTTGATCACCACTAAAATACTCTTGTTGGGGTTTGCAAAGTTTTTGGTGGGAATCGGTGTGCTAGTTTTTACACGGCAGATCGTCAAAAGTGTGGTACTTAAGTCATTGTTTGCTTGGTACAATGTTCCTACGAACGATCCCAAAGCTAAGCAGCAAGTTGAAATTGAAGTGCCTTATAAATTTCTAACCTATTCTTCCATTGGCCTGAGTGCTACAGTGCTTGTGCCATTGCTGCATAGATTTTTGGATTTACATTAGATGCTGTGCATTTAATGAAGTAGCCCACGCTAAGGGATGCAATAAAATGTATGCAGTGATGATGACTTGAACAAAAATGTGTTACCTTTCAGCATAGATATAAAGCACAGCTAATAATGGGGATTGAAAGAGAAATTCATAGTGGCCTAGATGCTGTAGTGAAAGATTGTCAGCTATTTAGCAGCTTCTGTCCTTCCTTACAAAGGCAGCTTTGGGGGGCTTCATTAGAATTCCCAGCTGTGAAGTCAAACCCTACACCTTGTAGTATGAGATATGAATGGGTTAAATGGAAATTGGTTGTGGCTATCATTCCTTCACTAATGCTGCAGTTGTGTTTTTCTCCTTCACCGGCCCTGTTCTTTGTGGCTGAGCCCCAGTATAACCCAGATTGTTATTTGTTCAGTAATTGTCCTGTTCTCTAGGAACCTGTTTTGGTGGAATGCAAGGTGTGACCTTGAGCAGAGTAGGGACCCGCCTAGAAATAGTCCAGTTTCAGAAATGGGTCTCTGTTGACATTGCAGGAATGTAACAGTAGAAATGGGAGTCTTCTTGGAAACTGGGACTACAAGGTTAGCAGACTAACACCTGAAAGAAGTATAATGTTCTGCTTCCTGGGCAGACAGAAACCATAAATAATTACAAAAGGATGGCACAACTCCCCAGAGCCATCTTCTAGAGCTGTGATGATGAACCTTGGCACTCCAGATGTTCTTGGACTTCAATTCCCAGAAGCCCAAGCCCCCGTTTACTGCAATTCATCCGGCCCACGCCGCCCTCATTGCTCCCGGAAGAGGAAGTAAAACGCGATCGACGGGAATTGAAGTCCAAGAACATCTGGAGTGCCAAGGTTCGTCATCACAGTACTAGAACTATACGGTTTCATTGCTCAGTAGAGTAAAACCCCAGGTTAAAACCGCCTCAGTTTAAGTTTGCTGTGGTTTACAACGGCAAATCCTATGGAAATGCCATCCTGGTTTACAAATTCTTAAATGTATTTTTTTCTTTGTTTACAATGATCAATTCAGGACCATTTATTTTTCAATGCATCCCTATGGATGTTTTGGTTTACAATTTTTTTCAGGTTACAAGAGGCTGTTGGAACGGACCTCCGTCGTAACCCGGGGCTTTACTGTACAGTATATCAAAATCCTTTTGAATGCAGGTGCGACTGTAGTCCTAAATCAATGCTTAGGCTTCCTGTTAGTGTTGTTTCAGGTGGGCTTAAATTGATATTCTTCCTAACAGTGTTTTTAAAAAAATAATAATAGATAGTTCATATGCTTAGCATTGGAGATCATTCTTCAGCACTAAGTATCCCACAGTGGTGCCAGAACTCTCAAACCAGAGCTTGCAAGAGTAATTTTCTAAACTCTTGAGTTTCCCAGAGTTGAGATAGTTGCTAGCTGTCCTGGCTATGGGATCCCGGCGTCCTCAAAAAGGAAATTTTCCAATCTCTGCACTGAGTTTTGCTGCGATGGTTGAAGGCAGTCAAGGTTGCTACAGCTTGTGTGCCACTGAGAAGTGAAGTATAAGGACAGATAAATTAAGGGTATCTGCAAATAAGGTAGTGATTCGAGGCTATTTTCTTAACCTGTGACTGCAAGATCTTCATCTTTCTCTCCATAAACCAATGTCACCTTTTTTTCATACTTCTCTGTACTTAACAATGGGAGGGGACAGAACGAAGAGCGGGATGGCAAGAGGTTCTGGGAAAGACATTACTATCCTAACCATGATTGAACAGCTGCTTTGCATTGATTCTTCTCATGGGAGGAGCAAATATAGTTCAACATAAGATTAAGCAGCTAAATGATGCATAGCTTGCTTACAAAGGGTAAGGCTTTAGTATTATGCTAGGTTTTAAATCCCTGTTTGTGGCATGTGAACTTCCACTATGCTTTCCATGATTCCTACGTTCTGCAATATGTGGGCTGTATGAAGGCAAAAAACCTGAAGCCTGAATTGATCATATCAAAACAGGAATCAGGGCAGTGGTGGCGAACCTATGGCACGCAAGCCAGAGGGGGCACTCAGACCCCTCTGTGGGCATGCCTGCCATCACCACAGCACAGAGTTCACCCTGCCCCTTTGCTCAGCAGGAGCACTTCTTCATTCCCCCTAGCACAGAGTTTGCCCCGCCCCTCTGCCCGGCAGCCCAATGGAAGCGCTTCCTCCCTCCCGTTTGGGGTAAGGGCAAGGCAGGCAGCTCACATGCAGCGTGAGGGTGCGGCATGGACGGCAAGCTGTTGAGTTTGTGGCAAAGGTGACTTTGGACACTTGGTCTCTGAATGGTGCACCATCACTGCCTTAAGGCAAAATTAGGCAATAGATGGAAAGTATGTTCTCCACACAGCATCCTTGGATGGTAATCCTAGCTATTTCTGGGAGAGAATGGTAAGGATATGGAACTTTCCCTGCATCAAATTCACATCTTGCCCCCAAATCAAGAGGTGACACTGCAATCATCTAAGAACACAAATTACAGCTAATTAGGGAAACATTGCAAATGAAAGATTTCTTATTTAGCTTTTTCAGTACATTCATATTTAGCTTTAACTTCTATATGCATTATGAGTCACAGAACTGCCTTTCTACATAGCGCTTTGTTTTATGACATAGGCTTGGATTTATAAACCACAACGTACAGAACTTATATTTTTGTATTGTTTTAATTGAAGTAGTAAAATACAAGAAATGTATCCTGAAATTATCTCTGGCTTTATTCAAACTATAAATGTTTTCACAAACTATATTTTTTAAACTAAGCTTATTTTGTCATGTATCTGTATGTTTTGAGGAACGGGGGCTGTAGATAGGATACCTTTCAGTGTGTCACCTTGTTCTTTGGCTGCCAACATGTTCAAGAGCTATACACAATGTTTTCTAGCTGTATTTTCATGCAATAGATTTTCTGTATGCATAAATAAGGGCTTCAAAACTAGTAGTGGGAAACTGAACTAGTGCAAAAAGATTATTTGAAAACAATTGTACAGAGCTACCTTATAAACTGTAGTTCATACACTCTCCAGTCTTCCTTAGTGATCACAGGGAAAGTGTTAACCTGGAATCTTTAAGATGTTGACGAGTTTCATCATGTATATATATTTTGGCTATGTTGGCTAGAGCTGAAAGGTGTTTGTGTATAACATATGGAGGACAACATTCCTTCTCACTTGGTGTGCAAACTGCTATCTGCCTTTACTTCTGATTTGGGATGGGATCTCCATATAAATATTTCAAGGTACAGATGCTGAATATATCAAAATCCTAAGAACAATATGCCAAAAATATAGAAAATGCAACAGGGACTCACATTATGTGTTTCAGTTTGAAAGAATGGAGACACCAAAAAGCACAGTAACCTTAGAACCATTCCATTAATTACTTATATAAACAATGTGAAATTCAAGATTTTACTACAAAAGAATTTAACCAGAACCACCAGATGTTCAAGCTGGATTCAGAAAAAGAAGCACTAACAATCATATACATTAACTGTGAAAACAAGTTTGGGCTGATTAGTACTTAGAAGAGAGGGCAACAGCAAATATCAAGGATTTTCAAGTAAAGAGTAGGGGGAAAAGTCCTGCCTGAAGTCCTTGCTACTTAGAATTGACAGCACAGCTTGTTTGACCAATGGCTTTTAAGTGTGAAAACTGTAGACATGCTACTCCTATAAGGGGTACTGGAAGTCACTCATCATTCTTTCAAGGAGGATTCAAGATGTGGTTTAAGGGACCTTGTTTTCACATTTTGGCTAACAGAATCTCTCAGCCAGCCTGGCCATGCTTTGGGTTTAGGAGCGATTCCCAACTTTGGGTCCAAGCCCCACAGGGGGACTTCTATTCTCAGAAGCCTAAGTCAGTAGATTGGCCGATCAGTACTTTGGGGAATTGACTTAGGCTTCTGGGAATTGAAATCCAAAAACCAAAGGCTGGTTTGGTAATTTCCCCACTTGAATATGCAACAGGACATATAATAAATCAGATACCACAGGGACTACTTGTCAGCTGCTGCTCAGTTAATATGCTCAGAATGTATACAAATATAATATGGTGGCAGAGAATCTCCTTTGGTGTTCTGATAGGTCAGTTAATTTAGCCAATTTGTAAAGAACTTCAATCATATCCGTTGCCTAAAAAGCCCCAGAAAACAACTGAAATGTGTCGTTCTTTCATTTCCCTGCACATTTGCAGGAAGGGGTACCATATATACTCAAATATAAGCCAACCCGAATATAAGCTGAGGTACCTAATTTTGACCTGAAAACACAGGAAAATAGATTAACCTGAGTATAAACCAAGGGTAGGTAATACAGCAGCTGCTAGTGAGTTTTAATAATCAAAATACATGAAAATATGGTAAAATTAATTAAACTGTTTCCACTCTTAATCCAGAACGGTCTTGGGACCCTTGTGGTTGTTGACCCAAGTATAAGCCAAATTCCCTTTTTGGGGCTAAAAAACTCAGCTTATACTCGAGTATAAATGGTAATTTATCTTGCAGCACAAGATTACCTGCAGCAGGCATAGATATACTCCAAGCATCTTCCAACTCTTAGCCCTCCCCACTGGAGATTAGACACAATTAAATTCAGAACTTTTATTCTGATCCCTTATTTTGCTGTGTAACAGGCTGATCTGGTACTGTAGCAACTGTCATTTGCAAGGAATACAAATTTGAGTACCCTGTCCCTTTCCAACTGAGAGCTCAGAAAATAGTGATAGCAGGAAAAGCTTGATTCTTTAGTCCTGTTAAATATGTTGTAATAAATTATCCTACTTCATGCAGTAAGAAAATAATAAAATTCTTCTTGTGCAGCTGCAATCAGGCTAAAGTTCAGCCTCTGAAAGCTTAGAACAGACCATGTGCTCCATCAATACATATGCACATTAATACATTGAGCTTCTAGTTTTTTAAAAGATCGATGATTCCATCTGTTATGGAAAGCTCTACAGGTGAAACTCAGAAAATTAGAATATCATGTAAATGTTCATTCATTTCACTCAAAAGGTGAAACAAATATATGAGATAGACTCACTACATGCAAAGTGAGATATGTCATGCCTTAATTCGTTATAATTGTGATGATCCTGGCGTACAGTGTACATGAGATTATGTGATGAGTATGGGGTACATGAGATTGGGGGGTTGAGGTTTTCATAAACTGTGAGCCATAAGCATCAATATTATAACAAAGTAAGGCTTGAACTATCTTGCTTTGCATGTAATGAGTCTATCTCATATATTTTGTTTCACCTGTTAAGTTGCATTACTGGACTGAATGAACATTTCCACAATATTCTAATTTTCCGAGTTTCACCTGTATTTTGTTACCAACACCATTCTAATTGCACTGATTTTTTTAAATCAACGACTGAGACAAGACTGATCTACTCTTTTAAAAGAAGAAAAAAAATGAACGCTTCATGAAACAAGGGATCAGCATAGACACAAAGTGACATGGCTTGAAGGAAGGGTGGCAGAATCAGAATTTCACAGAAAAGGCTCGATTGTGATTTCCAGGGCAGAGCAAGGCATGGTGAGCTCAAATTTGGTAATAACATCCGGATGGAGGACTCCAAGGTTTCCAACACTCTGCCCTTTGACAAAGATCTCAGCACAGCGGCCAGGGAAAAAAGCAGGCTCTAAAAGAAAAGAAAGAGGACAATTAATGCTTCTCTAAAAAAACAAGCAAAGGATCAGACACCAATGACAGAAGTGAGTCTACTACAACAATTCTGCTAAAACAATGAAAAATTGCTTCTCATTTTGTACCATTGACAGAACTGGGCTATGGCAGATTAAAAAATACAGTAAAACCCCGTTTTACAGAAAAAGTCTGTACCGTAGCTTTTTCCTTAACTTGATTTTTTCTGTAAAATGAGGCATTCCCATTAAGAACACATTAAAGGAAAAAAAACGTGCCCAATCCCCCATAATAAAAATAAATAAACATTCTAACTCTTCTCCAAACCACTCTACTACCACCCACAGGTCCCAGAATGGCTGTGGGTGGTCTTTTAAAGTCCACCAGGTGCAACGCACTCTGGGAAATCATGTTCTGTAAAACAGGACATGTTTTCAGCAAAAAACCCTTCTGTAAAACGGGGTTTCTGTAAAATGAGGCTTCTGTAAAACAGTGATTTACTGTACTGAGATGGGGAGAATGCCTTAACCACTATGACATTGGTGGTGAACCTATGGCATGCGTGCCAGAGGTGGCACTCTGAGCCCTATCTGTGGGCACCTGTGCAGTCACCCCAGCACAGTTTGCCCCACTCCTTTGCCCAGCAGCCCAATGGGAGCACTTCTTCTCTCCCCCCAGCACAGAGTTCACCCCACCCCTCTGCCCAGCAGCCCAATGGGAGTGTTTCCTTCTTCCCCTGTAGTTGTGTTGGCACTTAGTGATAAATAAGTGGGTTTTGGGTTGCAGTGTGGGCACTCGGTCTCTAAAAGGTTCAGAATCACTGCACTATGATATAATTCTGAGATCAAACCATTTTGACCATGTTTTGCCACCAGTCCCAATCTATATGTCTAAAGCGAAGCCGCGTGTTTTTATGTCCTCTATGCACGTGCCCCCCCACGCCCCACCAGCTTCCCTGGACCTACTTTGTGTCCCCCTCCTTCAAAAGAAGGAGGTCCGAAAGCCCAGAGTGGGGCACCAGCCCCACCAGAGAGAACCACAAAAATCGCCCACATCACAACTGGGAGACACCAACAACGAGAGGGGGCACTTAAAAGGTCCAGCAGTAAAGTAAGCCATTTCATATGCCCTGATGCTATTAGCCATCATATATGACCTTGTAGAGACCCTTCTGCTGCTGTATAAATATTAACTGCAGTAGTAAAGCAGTAAACAACATGATCCAACAGTAGAAACAGGAAACCATTTGCACTCCAGCTGTTGCTGGAATATATCTCCCTACGACCACCATTAGCCATGCCAGCTGAGACTGATGGGATCTGAAGTGTAGCAAAATCTGGGGACGGCATATTCCCATCCTATGACCTATAGTTAGGTCAGCTTCAGGGCTCTCTAATCCACTTGGCTTGTAAATATTCTGCTTCAACGGCTTTATTACAGTAGAGGTATTCCTTAAAACATGTGCTTATTTCAAGGGCAAACTACCCTCTTAGTTGCAATGGAGGCTGCATTTTAGAACAGATGGGTTAGTACAATCAACAAGCCATGTGTGTTTTTTGATAAAGGCATTGACTGTCACTAGGCTTAACAATAGCCATATTACAACTCATACTGCCACAATTTCAGATGGGTGTAACAACGTAAAGTCATATACAGTGTCAGCAATGAAAAAAGCATCTACGGATTGGATAATCCTCATAAATTTGTAAGACTGCTGAAGTCACTGGTTTCAGACACAAATGCATGAAAGTAAATACAGTATCCAAATACTGTATGTTTAAGCTATTAGCAAAAGCCTCCATGAAGTTTCCCATAACAAGTGGCTCAGAAATGAACTCTAAGAACCTTGAAACTATATCTCTATTATGTGATCCTGGAAATCACACACTACACACACGTTGGCAATTACCAAAGCAAATATAGTCCCAAGAATGTAGCCACATGGCTGCCCTACAGAACACATTCTATACACATTCTATACACGATGCAAAAATTTAAAGCACAACACACAAATGATACAGGTTGCAACAACCAGAGTCTTCACATCTACATCATGGACAAATGATTAACACAAGATAAAGTTGCCAATAAATTTGCTTTGTTTGAGATGTATCTGATGCACATTTAATATGTTCTAATTTCTTCTTCCGTGATTTTGCAGTATTTTCCTCCATTGATCAGGCTGCATTAACCCAAAGCCTTATAAAGCTGAAGAATCCTTGGAAAAAGATTTTTAGTTTTTTGTCATCCTCTACACATACCAAAAGCAAACCTCCGCTTTTGTAGTAGGAACTAGAGGGGCACTGAGGCGCAACAGCAATACTTAGGGATTTACATAACAAATTTCTTCCCAGAATCAGGAGCTGGAATCCTCAAAAACATGTTTTTAAGCTAAATATTAACAACACAATCCTATGCATTTTTCCATTATGTATTCCCAGATAAATGTTTAGTGGAAAAGCAGCTGATCCCTATTTCGAAGGATCAACAAGCTTGCTAGTTCTTGGGGGGGGGGGATAAAAGTTGATCTGTAGGTAAAGACAACATCTATTAGGAGAGATTAGGATCCACTGAAACAATCAGAAAAGGGCAGGGACTTTTGAGTTCTTCAAAAAAATTCTTCAAGTTAAGTACTGTAGTACCAAAATAAATGTACACAAACATCCATAAGCACAGAGCAGGTAGAGAAAGAAACAGAAAATCCAAACCAGAGGTCAAATGTTGGTGTCACAAAGCTAACAATTAGACTCAGTCTCAAATCTGAAATTGTGGGCTGAAAGAATTACTGGTTGTTGTGTTAGCATTAGCTTAAACCTAGCAGTCTAGTCATGTCTACCAGAATAAAGAATCCATCCATAGCTGGTCAACCTTTCTGAAAAACATGTAAGTTGGCTACAACCCAAGATCTGTCCCTTGCCTTACATGAAACATGCAGGTACCCGAGTCGACACAGAGGAAGTCCTTTCTCCCTTCCTTTCCAGACAACTTCTCTATTTCCCCTGCTCCTAAAGCACCCTAAGTTCCTAGCCCAACTAAACATAACTTGGAAGCCCATAAAATAATGATGCTATTGCCAAGGTGTCAGGACTCTTGAACTGCCACAGGGCACCCCAAAGAGGATACTATTAATTGAAAAAATTAATCTCCATTATCTGTAACTAAGAAGTTGGGGCGAGATAAGCAGCATTTGTTGTTGTTGTTCAGTCGCACAGTCAATTCCGACCGTTTGCGACCCCATGGACCATTTTCCTCCAGGCACCTCTATCCTCCACCATTCTCCTCAGCCCACCAAGCTCTGTGCCCATTGTGTCCACAATACCATCTATCCATCTCATCTTTGGACGGCCCCTTCTTCTCTTTCCCTCCACCTTTCCCAGCATCAAGGCCTTCTCAAGTGAGTCCTCCCTTCTCATTTGATGTCCAAAGTACTTTAGCTTCATCTTCACTATTTGTCCCTCCAATGAACAGTCATGATTGATTTCTTCCAGTATTGACCTATTTGTTCTCTTTGCTGTCCAAGGGACTCTCAGGACTCTCCTCCAACACCACATCTCAAAGGCATCTATTCTTCTGCGCTCAGCCTTCCTAATGGTCCAGCTCTCACACCCATACATTACCACTGGGAATACCATTGCTTTGACTATGCAAATTTTTGTTTTCAAGGTGATGTCTCTGCTTTTCACTATATTCCCCAGGTTTCTCATTGCTTGTCTCCCCATAATCAGTCGTCTTTTTATTTCATGGCTACAGTCGCCATCTTCAGTGATCTTAGATCCCAGGAAAGTAAAATCTGTCACTGCTTCTACTTCTTCCCCATCTATTTTCCAGGGACTGATCGGACCTGTTGCCATTATCTTGGTTTTCTTGATATTGAGTCTCAAGCCAGCTTTTGCACTCTCCTCCTTCAATCCAATCAAGAGGTTCTTTAGGTCTTCCTCACTTTCTGCCATTAGGGTGGTATCGTCTGCATATCTCAAATTATTGATGTTTCTCCCAGCAATTTTGATCCCATATTGTGATTCCTCCATCCGTGCATTGCGCATCATGTGCTCTGTGTATAGATTGAATAAGCAGGGTGATAAAATGCAGCCTTGTCTTACTCCTTTTCCAATTCCAAACCACTCTGTCATTCCGTGTTCTGTCCTAACTGTTGCTTCTTGATTCGTGTACAGATTTCTCATGAGGCATATGAGGTGTTCTGGTATTCCCATCTCTTTAATTACTTGCCACATTTTGTTGTGGTGCACACAGTCAAAAGCCTTGGTGTAGTCAATAAAACAAAAGTAGACTGGTTTCTGGTATTCTTTTGTTTTCTCCATGATCCAACGTATGTTGGCAATGTGGTCTCTAGTCCCCCTGTCTCTTCTGAAACCGGCCTGCACCTCTGGTAGTTCTCTCTCCACATGTTGTCGAAGCCTATCTTGTATTATCTTGAGCATCACCTTGCTGGCATGTGGGATGAGCATAATTGTTCGGTAATTTGAGCATTCTTTGGCATTGCCTTTTTTGGGGATTGGAACGTACACTGATCTTTTCCAATCATGTGGCCACTGTTTTGTTATCCAAATTTGCTGGCATATTGAATGCAGTAGTTTGATTCCATCATCTTTTAGGGCTTTGAAAAATTCAACTGGGATACCATCATTTCCACTAGCTTTATTGTTTGCAGTGCTTTTTAGGGCCTTTCTGACTTCACTCTCCAGAATGTCTGGTTCAAGTTCAAATTTCTCATTATTGTTATTATCAGGAGTGTTGAGGTCCTTTTTGTAGAGTTCCTCTGTGTACTCTTGCCATCTTTTTTGATCTCTTCTGCTTCAGCTAACTCTTTTCCATCTTTGTCCCTTATCATGTTCATTTTTGCTTTAAATGTTCCCTTGATTTCCCCAATTTTTTTGAAAAGATCTCTAGTTCTGCCTCTTTTGTTGTTTTCCTCCATTTCTTTGCACTGTTCGTTCAGGTATTTTTCCTTATCTCTCCTTGCTTTTCTTTGAAATTCTGTATTCAGGTGGTTGTATTTTTTCCTTTTTCCTTGGACATTCCTTCTTTCCTCTGCTATTTTAAGAGCCTCATCAGACAACCAGCATAGGTCACTGTAATTTCAGGCAAACACATGCATGGGAATAGAAGGTGTGAAATATAGATAGATAGATAGATAGATAGATAGATAGATAGAGAGAGAGAGAGAGAGAGAGAGAGAGAGACTACACATACTAAGAACATTTGTAGTAAGAGAGTGATTTCTAAAATGCTTTAAGGTTGAAAGGATATTATGTTATTATGGCTCTTACTATAAGAATTCTTCTAAGAACCGGTAATTGTTTTTGTGTTCAGATTGCAGAAATGCTTTGATTAACCAGGATAGATCTTTGGTCACTAATCCAACAAAGGTACCTAGTCATTAGCACATTTTCTGGCTAATTGACCTTCAAAAGATTTGCTGAAATCTATGTGTATTTAGCTGTCAGATGTTGTGCATTGCTTCCTTTTTTCTGCGCATGTTTTCTCCTTCTTCCCACGTTTGGAAGAAAAAAGATTAAAGGAATGATACATGATGAGAGCTAGGTAAAGCTCTAGTCATTATGCTGGTTATAATCTTATAATCTGAAAACAAACAAATAAAAACCCAGAAGTCAACATTTAACATAACAGATAGGAAGGGCCATGTTATCTGACACAACTGCTATAGTCACTACTCACATTTTCTATTGGTTAATATTTACTACCTTATAACAGGAGTTCTCAACCTTTTTAAGCTGGGGGGCTGGGTCACGCTCCCTCAGACAGCTTCGGGGGCCGGACGGCCATTTTGCCCTTCCTCCACCACATAGCACTTCTGGGTGTGGTGGAGGGCCACATGAAATGGTGCCGTGGGCCGCATCTCACCCACGGGCTGCAAGTTGAGAATCCCTGCCTTATAATAAACTGACACAACCAGTTTAAATGGTTTTGGTCATGCCAGATATTATTATTATTATTCCAGTAACTTTTCTTTGGTAGTTTTCTAATAAGTATAACCAAATCTTCACAGGTGGCCAATTTCTGGAAATATAGTAAGCACTAATTATACAAGATACACATTTCTCTACTAGAAGCTAACAGCAATACCAGCTTGAATTTGGAGCAAAAAAGCCAATACTGCATAACTGTCAATGATTTAGAAAGTCAACAGCTTCAACATGTCAGATATATTATAAAACAATATTTGAATCACAGAATAACTGAGTTGGAAGGGGTCTTTCAAACCAGAGTCCAACCCCATGCACAATGCAGAAATCCAAATCAAAGCAGAATGACAGATCATTGCCCAATTCCCTCTTGAATGCTTCCAGTGTTGGAGCGTTATTATACGTCATTCTTCCTTCATTGCCATTTCCACTTAAAGAAAACATTCATAATTTGCCAAATTCTGCAGGCAAATAACAATTAATATATGCCACTCCACAAAGTTATGCTTTTTCATTCTAAATAGGAGAAAATCTTGTGTATGATTAAATATGCTTCTGCATGAAAAACAGCATACACTGCACCTTAAACTAGTATTATTATGCACTGGCCCATTCAAAAAAGAGATGGAAGGAGACGGAAAATAAGATTTACCACTTACATAAAATGCAAACAAGTCCTCTTATCTGGGTAAATAGTTTCTGCTGGACATGAAACAGTTAACAGCCCCTAAAGTTCTTAATACCCTAAACATAATCCCTGAAACCAACAACAGCTTCTCTCTCTATTTCTAAACATCAAAAAGAAAAAAAACCCCTTACTGTAAGTCTGAATCAATGGGACAGGTGTGGTAGTCCGGACAAGTGTGCAGATGAAAGATGAAAAGGGATAATTACCTAGTCAGCCCATTTTGGAACTTGCCCTCAAGCAGAGAAACACTTTTTAAAAATAACATCTACAATGAAGTTTCACACTGATAAGCCAAATTAAATATGGTCAATGTTTGCATAGTTAAACATTATTAGCATCTGAAGATGTCCCTTCTATTGTGTCATCTGTGATTTCTCATCAGCAATTTCAGGTGAAATTTCATTTAGGTAACCGCCAAGAGATCAAGTAGTTGCAAACACATTAAAATAGAAATAAGAGTTACCCATAGACTGCATTCTTTCCCAGTTTTTTTTAAAAATGCAACAATTCAATTTTCAGTGTGATTTATGCTGTCATCTGCCAGACACCCTTCCATTTTCTAAACATGGCAAACAAACCAGTTATACAAAAGAAGTTATTTTATTTTGAGGCGTATTTGTCGGTTGTCTGTTTTGATTTGTATTGTTGTGTGTTCTGTCGTGTTATTTGATATCTGCTTGTACACTGCCCAGAGTCACCCAAATGGGCAGTATAGAAATAGAATAAATAAATAAAATAAGAAGAAATTATCAGAAATCTGATATCCAAAATGATAACATCCAACAACCTTTCAAATCACTGTTGCTAATTTCGGAACAAATGTTCTTCAAAAAGAAACCACAATATAAAAATACTAAACAACTGATTAAAATAAGTTTTGAAGGAGAAAATAGAGTTCTGTCCCATAAGACACAAACACAACCTTTTTAGAATTACTGAGCAAGTCATCACCAATTACAGTTGCGCTGAAGGTTCATTTTGCACACATTATCATTTACATACATTTACATTTTATACTATCTTTTCCCCTTTGCCTATACCAGTGATGGTGAACCTTGGCACTCCAGATGTTCTTGAACTTCAATTCCCAGAAGCCCTGATCAGCAGGAGTGCTGACTTGGGGTTCCGGTAGTTGAAGTCCAAGAACACCTGGAGTGCCAAGGTGCACTACCACTGACCTATACCAAACAACCAATGATTAGCTGAAAACAGCTGAAAACCAAGCCTCCTCAATGCTTGTGGTATTTTTGAACCACAATTGGGCATACCCTGGGCAATGTCAACCTTGTTGCCGGCTAATCTTTCTCACACTGGGTCAAGCGAAAGGAACTACGGCAAGAATTCACTAAAAGGTGGCTTCGTTTTGGCAGTTTAACATCTGACCTAGACACGAAAGAAGAAATTGGAAATCATGTCATGTCTCCCTGGATCAGTCTCATAAGTGATGACTCTTGGACATTTAGTATACACTGGAATTGTGATTTTTTTTAAAAAGCCAATCAGTTTTCACTTCACTTACTAGAGCTGTAGCTTTGTTAGCACATGATTCCTTTTCAAAGGAGTCTGTCATCCTTTTATCTCATCTGTAACCTGTCTCCACCTTTTATTTATTTTCTCCTGGTCAGACTGTGTGCTTCCATGTTGGTCATTTAGCATTCCTAATAGTTATTTTATTATTATGTGATGATCTTTGAAAAACCATATTCAGGGTTCTGTCCTTATTTCGGTTACCTTTTACTTTTCGTTATCACCTGTTCTTTACAATTTTGTTTCCTCCATCATCCATCTAATTTTTGTTTCCTTCTGACTACAGGAATTGTCTTTTGCATTCTTCCCTAATGATATGTCTGGTTTAAATCCACAGTTCTTCTGGTTCATGGTCAATAGAGTCCAGTAATGCAAATCAAGAATGTTGTTTAAATGAGATTTTGGCTCTACAATTCGTCTAGTGTTCTTTTCCAACTTTAATGTTGGATATTAACAGTCATGATCAATACCACAATCCACTCCTGATCTTATTTTGGCAGGGAAAAATACAGCTTTTCCATCTCCTGCTTCTAGTTATGCAGTCTAATTGTTTTCTACATACACCATCTGGTGATATCCACTTCTACAACCATCCGTTCAGTTATTTGAAGTATATATTTGCAATAAACAGATTATTGGCTTTGCAGAACTCTATGAGTCATTCTCCTGCTTCACTTCTGTCCCCGAGACTAAATTTTATGGCAACATTTGGGTCTGCTTTGTTCTCTACTTTTGCGTTCCAGCCACCTATGATTATAAACATGTCTTGTTTGGGTGTGTGATCAATTTCTTTCTGGATGCTTGCATAAAAGCTTTCAATTTTATCTTCTTTGGCATCAGTAGTCAGGAGCAAAGACTTGAATGATGGTTATGTAGAAAGGTCTTCTATTGAGTCAGCCTGAAATTATTCAATATTATATAGTCATGAACTGCCTGTGCTATATCTTGCCTCAGTATCAGAGCCATTCTGTTTCTTCTGGATTAGTCATTTTCCAAGTATAACACATGTGTCTTGCTGAAAATGTTTGGTTCCCACTACAGACAAGTTGGGGCTGTGGTGGCTTAGAAGTTAATATACTGAACTTGATAACTGGAAGGTTGGCAGGTCAACAGTTCAAGACCCGAGTACTGGATGATGGAGTGAGCTCCTGTCTCTGTCCTAGCTATGCCATCCTAGCAGTTCAAAAGCAAGAAATTGCAAGTAGATAAATAGGTACCACTTTGGCAGGAAAGGAAACAGCATTCTGTGCACTCTGGCATCAGGTCATGCCTGCCACTGGCCACAGAAACGTCTGCAGATGCAAATAGCACTGGCTCTTTGGCTGTAAACGGAGATGAACATTGAGCCTTAGAATTGGATACGACTGGCTTTCAAGCAGCGGGGACCTTTACCTTTACAGATAAGTTAGTTTAGACTGCAGAGCTACCTGACTTTAGCTCATTGTTTCTGAAGATTAGCAAACAGGACAGTCACTGGGGCCACACACACTCTTGGGCTTAGCCCCAGTTGTTCTACCCTAGTTACAGCCCTGGGTCATTACATTTTATGTCTTCAGACCATAAGATGAGTTCAGTCAGAATCCATTTATAACCTGAAATCTGACAGGGAAAGAAGGGTTAAAGCAGCAGCCACGGGTTAAAGGTTAGATCTCCCAATATATAATCTAAACCAAGGAAAGAAACACGCAGCCTCTTTTACCCCTAGCCAGCATAACTGTTGGTGACGAATCATAGCATTAGTAATCTCACAACATCTGGAGGGCCACACATTCCTCATCCCTGACCTAAACTCTTGGCCTCACATCAGCTTGAAGCTGGGTCAGCAGCCTGCAGTTGTTTCTGTGTCTCAAGTTACTATAAGTCTTTAAAAGTTCAGCGGTTCACTCTTCAGGCTTTAAAATGGTATTTGTGTGCAAAGTTTTTTTTTATTTAAAGAAACAGTTCCTCTGAAAGCTAACTTAGTTTGTAAAATGCCTGACTAGAACAGCCTGCAACACATTTGCAATGTAAAAATCATTACAAACTATAAATCAGTGTGGCAAATCAAATACAAGTGTTTTGGATTTGGATTTCTTTGTTGGGAGTTTATTATTACAGTATGAACTTTGTTTTTTTTTAAATGCAATTTTCTTGTTTACACACCTTACTCACTGCCTTCTCTCCAAAATGCTAATAACAAACTGGAGGAGTTTTACATCAGGAAACACATGGCCACTGTGTTTATTATATAATTATAAAATAAAAATCTATCATTAGATTCACAGTCAAAGACTGGTATAAAATTAACACTCCTAACAGTCTTAAGAACTGTTAAGATAAAGTCTAAGTATATAGGCAGTTTCTGGTAAAGTTTATTTATTTATTTTATTAAATTTGTATATCCGCCCCAATCGACATGCGACTCCAGACGGCGTACATAAAATCCCCAACAATAAACAACAAAAATACCCTCAAAAGTTCCTAAAAACGCAAAAAAGAACATCTAGTTAAAAGCTAAAAACCTGAGTGATCCTGCTCTAGATTAGCGGGGGGGGGGGGGAGGGGTCACCCCCCTCCACCTCCCCACACCTGCCCCGCCAGCCAGGTTTTCAGCTCTTTCCTGAAGGGCAACAACTCCGTATGGAGACGCAGTTCAACTGGCAGGAGGTTCCACCAGGCCGGAGCGGATACCGAAAAGGATCTTCTTCTAGTGCTAGAGAGGCGAACTTCTCAAGCAGTTGGTTTCTTTAAAGAGCCCCTCTGGTCAGTTCTAGTGGGATGGACAGGTGTCCTCAAGGTGATGCGGTCTCTTATGTATCCTGGCCCACTACTATGTAGGGCTTTAAAGGTAATTACCAGCACCTTGAATTGCACCTGGAGGCACACTGGCAACCAATGCAGCTCTCATAGCAGGGGTGAGGCACGGGCATAACGCCCGCACCACATCACTACACATACAGCTGCATTCTGAACCAGCTGCAACCTCCGAATGGTCATCGAGGGCAGCCCCATGTAGAGCACATTACAATGTAGCATTAGGATGTTCAAGTCCAATAAATCCAACATTTCCAAATACAGTATCTAGAGAGTCCTTTAGGTATTGCTCCAAGGGCTCCGATCACTATCAGTACAACGATAGATTTATTCCTCCATAAATACTCAACTTCAATTTACAAACTGCAATATTTCTTCCTTAATATACTACTGAGCTTAAATTACACTGAACACTTAATGCGAAGGCCTAGAGAACATCACAATTTCACTCATAGTTTCAAGCGTCTCCAACTGCTGTACAGGTGTTGCTTGCAAGGGCAAAAAAAGTTAATTTAGTGGATGTTTAGGAATTACTTTAAGAGAAGGTGATCTAATAACTCTGATCTGCATACAGTAAAACCCCTACTTACATATGCCTCAAGTTACATAAAATTTGACTTTTGTGCTAAAAACATGTCCTGATTTACATGATTTCCTATGGGATTGCTTTGTTACATAAATATTATTTTTCCTATGGGTTTGCTTCAAGTTACATAAAAATAATTTTTCCTATGGGTTTGCTTCAAGTTACATAAAAAACTGATTTAAGCAAAAGCCTACGGAACGGACCTTTTTTTGTAAGTAGGGGTTTTACTGTATTTGGAAAGTAAAGGAAAATTTTGTAAACCAGGGGTTCCCAACCTTTTCGCGCTGCGGGTCAGACCACACCCACTGGACAGCTGAGCAGTCACGTGGTTCCTCCTGCCATAAAATGCATCCGCAGCTGTTGTAAATGCATTTATGACCGCTGTGGGTGCATTTACGGCAGTGCTTACTGAGGTGTGGGTGCATTTACGCATGCACATGGCACATTTTATGACTGTCGTAAACACATCCGCTTCTGCTTCCAGTAGCAGTGAAGGTGGTGGTGTTCCACAGAAATCATTATATAGCTCTTAGCAACAATTTTCAATTCAGAATGTGAAATTTTAAGCTCAGGCTTCCCAAACTGATGTCAGTAATCTGACAGACATACTTGCAATGCAGACTTTGAGCTATAAGAATCACAGAAAGGTACATCCATACATTGATCTACGGTACACTTCTATATTTTCAGCATTCTCTTTTAAAATAGTCTATATAATGCTTAGTTTTTCAATTATGCAGACATAACGAAGCTGGAGAATGGAGGCCCACTGGTCACATGTGGTCCACCCAAGCCTTCTGTGTGGACTTCCAGGGTACCCATTACTGTCTCCAAGGTGAAGATGGGTTAGAATAGAATGCAGTGAGCGAGTTATCATATTAAATGCTATGAATGGAGGTATCATCTTTTTCTCTTCTTTATCAATAAATAAATAAATTTCACGTCAGAAATTACTCTGGGTTGAAAGGATTTTTGCTGGAGAAACTCTGCTCAGGGGATGACTGAATGAGGCTCCTTTCATGTCCCCAAGATCCATCATGCAGCACTCGGGTATCGAACCCCGAACTTCTAGTCTCCAAGCTTAGCTCCTTAACCACTAAGTCACTGCAGTGCTGCTAGTGTTCTTTACCAATAACAATGCTTGAAAACCTGATCACCACTGGTTTCCTCAGAAAGGTCAAGTTTAAACTACAGGAGTTGTGGGTTGGCCAGAAAATGGGGCACATTTGGATCCTGGATCCTTCACTGTTTCCCATGTCTCTCTAAAATGTACCTCCCCCCTCATTTGCCTCATTACTCTGCCCTCAAAAGCAGACAACCTGCATCCTCCTGGTCATACTGTTCGGGAGACACCAGCGAGCTTCTGGACAGCACTTCAGAGAATGCACTGGACTGAAGTGAATAGGAAAGCTTCCTTTTGTTTGCACTCCTTAGTAGTCAGGCTTTGAAGTGCCATGTAGCTGCTCATGGGCAGTACGCAAAAACTAAGCTATGCAGAGCAAGATCTTAATCATATTTTCACTCAAACGTAACATTAACTGGAACTGAATCGCTGTAAATTCTCAGTGTTGGAAGTAACTGGGGCAACCAGAATTTCTTTAAAAGACTCTGCAAGAGAGACTGTTAACAATCTAAGTAGGAGGACCAGTATTTAGGAATGAATAGAGAGGCTTGCATTTTTGGTCTTTTTAAATGCAGGTAAGGCACATTCTAAGCCCTTGTTACCTTCAGTTGCTTTGATATAATATCCATTCTCTTTATTGGGCGGGACGTCCAGGAGTTGCATGACTCTATCCAGCAATCCATGAATTACTTCAAAGCCAGGGTTTTTATTGTAATATATGGCGCAGAGATGCCTGTGGTTTCTCGCACCTACATCTGAGGAAGAAAGAGCATGCCAAAATTACAAATGTAGTAAAAGCATAATAGAATATTAAGAACCCTGCTAGCTTTTGTACCATTTATGTAGTGTTTGTTTTCATCTATCTTTTGATCTGGGTGTAGGTTTAAAAGAAAATATGCAATATAGCAACTTTTCTGAAAACAAAATAGCCTATTTCTCAAGGTTGAGCTCTTAGTGCAGGAGTAAATCTGTCTTTTAAGGGCTGAGTAATGCTGAAAGATGGGGAGTGGAATATGGGGTAGTACTTTAGTCCTCTCCAGAGCTTGGCAAGAGAACCACTTCAGTTTCTTAAAAGGACATTTTTTGGGCTACAGCAGCACCAAAGATTACATTTATATATCAAAATGCCTTTCACCAGATCTTCTGGGGGCTAAATTTGTCTTTTGTTTTTGAGTGGAATGTGGAAGGATTCAGGTGACGGAGAGAAGGAATACAAGTGGCCTAGATACTGCACTTTGGCCACCCCTGGTTTAAATTAAATTTTCAACTATTAGCTGAGATTTACAACTGAATAACCTCTCAGTCCATGGACTGCAGTGCCTCAAATGGTTAGCTAAACTTGACAACTGGAAGGTCGGCAGGTCAGCAGTTCGAGACCTGAGTACTGCAAAACAGTATGAGCTCACGCCTCTTTCCCAGTTCCTGCCAACCTAGCAGTTCGAAAGCAAAAAACTTGCAAGTCGATAAATAGGCACCAGTTTGGTGAGAAGGTAAACAGAGTTCCGTGCACTCCGGTGTCTAGTCATGCTTGTCATATGTCCACGGAAATGTCTGCAAACGCAGTGATGGCTCTTTGGCTGTAAACAGGGATGAGCACTGAACTCTAGAGTTGGATACGACTAGCTTTCAAACAAGAGTGACCTTTACCTTTACCTAACCTCTCAATAAAAAGCAACAGCAGGATTTTAACCTAGGGTTTCCTTCAGACATTCTCGCTTTCTGCAGCTGTGTTCATGCTTCAATCTAAATCACTGTATAGCATGACATGTATACAACTGAGCTGCAACAAGCTCTGGTTCACACATTCTCTCTTCCTTTTATACAAATATATAATTCTGTCCTCCATCTTCCAGCAATGTGAGATGCAAACCCAAGATTCACTGCATTTATTAGTCCTGTTTCCCCACCACACTGCATTAAATTATTGTGTTGTGCTATATATGTAGCCTTTGGGTTGGATTTCATTTTTATTTTTTAGGAGGCCAGGCCAGCCGTCCAAACAAAATTGGTCCATGCTGCCAATTTTTTGCTCTTCCAAAAACAAAAATGTACGCCTCCAGCTAAGTTTGAAGCAGGACTGTTGAGGCCTAAGTTTACGATGACTAGGCTTTGGATCTTAAATAAGAGGTACTAAAAGCTCTAAAGATCTTTCTCTTGCACGGGCAGGACAGGCAAATTTAAAATGCTGCACTTGATTATGAAGCTCATTCTTTACAGACTCCACAAAAGAATTGTTGTCAAACCTAATCTAAGCCTGTTTGCACAACTCTTGGCTCATTCTAACTAGATATCTACTACATCACTGCAGTTTTTCCTTTTATGTGGTTTCCTATGGGAGATACCCTGCATAACCGGGGGGGGGGGGGGGGGATGTTCGTTAACTGGGGTTCCCATTGAGCAGGAAACTGCCTGGGAAACTGTCATTGGTTTTATTTTCTGTGAGGTGCCCAGAGTCTTCGGAGTTGGGCAGCAACACAAATTAGAATAAATAAATAAATAACATTTTTTCGTTATGCGAGGTATCATCCTTGGATAACGATCACTTCAGTATGCGAATTTTTCACTATGCGATGCGTTTGTTGTGCGAGGTACCACTGTAATTGGCTTTTCACAAGATTAAAAATGCAATGAGAAACAAAAGTAGTATATGCTGCCCTCTAGCACTATGAAATCCTCAAGACACTTGCATTTTTGTCCTCAGTTTCAGAATCAACATTTGCCTATTGTCTAACAAATACACCTTCTGAGGCAATTAACAACAATATAAACAAACATATAAAAGCAGTCAGTGAATTGTCTGTCTGTTACTTATCCTTTTATTTCTGCAGGCTCGAGACCTGAGTGCTGCATGACAGAGTGAGCTCCCATCTCTGTCCTAGCTCCTGCCAACCTAGCAGTTTGAAAGTCGGATGACTGGCTTTTGAGCAAGGGCAACCTTTACCCTTACTTAGTCAGTTTAGACCAGGGATCGGCAACCTTTTTAGGTTGGGGCCTGACTGGGTTACGCTCCCTCAGACAGTTCAGGGGGCCAGACTAGCGCCCCCCTAAACGATGCCAAAAATGTGCCCGCGGCTGCTGGTAGCTGAAGTGAGGGTGTGGGCTAGATGATTTAGTGCCACGGGCCAGATCTGGCCTGCAGACCGTAGGTTTCCAACCCCTGGTTTAGACCCAAGCCTTACAGAGCGTAATAGATAATAACCCACTTTGTTGTTTGCCCACAGACAAACTGTCAGCCATTGAAGCGTTGTGTTCCCTGTTACCAGCTCTGGTCAACAGTCTGGTTACAGCTGTTTGGAACAGTTGAAGTTTCTGAACACTTTCATACATATCTCATTAGAGCAATCCAAAGGAGACATAAACAAGGCATGCATCACCACTGCCAGGGAAGAAATCCCAAGGAACAGGTGTCATTGGTTCCCAACCACCACAGAAATGGAGGCACACTATTGGTTATGCAGGAGTACATCTAAACTGGGAAGCTGAGTCTTCAAGGGCAGATTTAACTGCATCCAACACAAATATAACCCATATCCAGTGGTGGGCATCAGCAGGTTCACACCAGTTTGCCAGAACCGGTAGCAGAAGTTCTGACTGACCCCACCCATCCAAATTGTGAAACAAAGTATTCCTAATTCGGGTGCAATGCAGGGCTTTCCCCCTGGCCACGCCCACCATAGCACACCCACAGAGTAGGTAGCAATTTTTTGGGAGACCACCACTGCCCATATCCCTTGCTTTTCAATCAGCTATATCCAACAGTCTAATTCAATTGAAGAGAATGGAATCATTCTTTCAAACGTCTAGTTCTAGACTATAAACTGAAATTAACCCAGCTTCCCTTTGTGCAACTAGTTGACAATCATCTGCATAAGCAGTTGTGTGCCTATGGACCATATGAACAAGTGCACAACTGCAAAAAAATAAATGATTTCTAGCAAGGTATTATTTTCCTTTACCAAAGGTATCTCAGATTAGGGACACTGCTTTTTTAAAGGAGCTTTCGAAGATTTTCTCCCCCTGCCTCAATTTTCCATGTTGTTTCAACAGTACTCACAAGGGATCTCCAAATAACCAGTTGAAACACGTGAATGAACTATTTTGAATAAATGTACAGTATTTAAAAAATTATGTTGGTAACAGAATACATTTTTAAAGGTCCAAACAAAAAGATTTAGTTTTCTATGAAATCAAACATTATTCCATAGAAATCCTTTTTAATCAGCTAAAAAAAGGGGGAGTGGCACTGTATACAAGCATGCAAAAAACCTCTGAAGATATGACCCAGTATAACTTGAAGAAAATGCCCATCTGCACATATTCATGTGCTAAAGAGAAATGCATTCTCTCATCTGCACCTATGCACATGTATCCATGCTTCTCTGCCAGTACATCTGACTATAAGAAGATAAAGAAAGACTGTGCATGCCGTATTGTCTATGCTGGTTAACTTGCAAGTTATAGGTTAAAGTTAGAGGTGGTGAGCTGAATTGAGACACAGGGAAACATGCACCTTCTCAATACTCTTGATACAGTACTGTATCTTAATTGTAAAATGAGCATAGTGAGGACAGGCAGAAGGAAAACTAGACTTCATCAGATCTACATCAATCCTCCACACAAGAGTGTTGCAGGCACAGAGAATTACTACACCCTTAACATTTTAATATTATCTTACCTTTGGTGGAATCTTTCACTACGATGTCAGATATTTCAAAGAGTTTCAGAGGTAGCGGCATCTTCTTATTAGCTGCAATTGTTTTCAGGAGACCAGGCAAAAGGGTAGTGCGTGCCACCTACAGGTCATATAGAGAATTTTAAACTTCCAACACATAAGAACAGGGGTGCCCAAACTTTTCGGGCTGCAGGCCGGCCACGTGTTTCCTTCCACCAGAAGCGGAAGTAAAACACACATGCATGTGTGTATGACGCAGCTGTAAATGACCCGCGGCTGTCGTAAACGCGTTTCTGACAGCCGTGTGTCATTTATGGCAGTGTTATGTGCATGCTAAAGTGCGTTATGCGCATGTACATGCACATTTTACTTCCGCTTTCATTGCAGGCCAGATGATTTGGTAGCATGGGCCGGATCTGCCCTGTGGGCTATAGTTTGGGCACCCATGGATAAGAACATCTACAACAGACAGCTTTTTATATGGCACTATAAACAAGAACAGCCTATCAATATTTATAGCAAACACTGTTAATTTCTACCTGGTTCCTCAGTCATTCTCAGTTGTTCCTAATATGCCAGCAGAACCTAACCTTCACATCACTGGGTCACAAAATGGTATGTTTAAAGCGGTGGTTCCCAATGTGGGGCCCGTGCTCCACAGGGGGACTACAATTCCCAGAAGCCTAAGTCAGTACATTTCCTGATCAGTGTTTTGGGGAATTGACTTAGGCTTCTGGGAACTGAAGTCCAAAAACCAAAGGTTGGGAAACACCTTTTTAAAGTACCATGTTTTAGAAAACATTGCTATAGTAATTGCATGAAAACTTCCTAGCAACAAAAAGATGCAAAAAAAAAATCTTAGGAACAGAGCATATTTATTTATTTATTTATTTTATTGTGTCAGGAGCACACAAGGTGCTTTTTGAGTTCAAAGGATTTTTGCTGGAGGAACTCAGCTCAAGGGATACCCGAATGAGGCTCCTTTCAGGTCCCAAAGATCTTTTCCTACCAAAGTGAGAAATTTACAACAACTTGTTGATTTCTTGCTTTCAAACTACTAGGTTGTCAGGAGCTGGGACAGATGAGAGGTGCTCATTCCGTCATGCAGTATCCGGGTCTTGAACTGCCAACTTCCTGACCTTCCCACTAACAATGTGAGCTTCTTAACCACTGAGCCACTGCAGTCCCATAACAGAGCAATGATAAATATGACTATTAAATTAAATTAAATTTAAAAATGTTAAACATTTCTCAGACCTGACCACAAACATTGAGAAATATAAAATACCAAACACAAGGAATGGTAAAATAAAATATTTGGATGACTTTTACATTAGAACAGTAGTTATCACTCTTGGCTTCAGATGCTTTTGGACTATGGTCATCCAAAGCTCTGATGCCCTAGCTATGTTAGCTAGTTTCTGGAGTTGCAGTTCAAAGAACCCTGGAAGTGACACATTTGAGAATCACTGCCTTAGAAAGGAAGAGAGCAATACTAGCTGAGGAAAGGGAGAAAACAAAGTGGTGACTCTATGACTTCATTCAAAGCCGAGCTGTCTAAAGTATAACAGATGGGGTCAGGTCTCCCTGCCTCCTCTGGCTTTTTAAAAATTCCCCATTGCAAATGATAGGATATTGTTTATACCAGGGGTGGCCAACTCACACTCTGTGGGCTGGGGCTGGCCCGTGGCACCATTTCATGTGGCCCACGAGGCCAACGTTGCACTGGAAGTGGACGCATCAACAACAGCCATAGAATGCACCCGTGCCTGCACAAACACACAAACAGCTGTCGTAAACACGTTTACAACAGCCGTGGATGCGTTTCATGGCAGTGTTTCCAGCGGAGGGAACATGACAGGCCCGCTCAGCTGTCCGGGGGATGTGGTCAGGGCCACGGCGTAAAAAGGTTAGGAACCCCTGGTTTATACCATCTCTGAACTGGAATAGCTGAGAAGACTGTTATGGAAGCTTCTGTAGAATCTGCAGGGCTTTGCACCCAGAAAACCCCTATAATACTGTGGTCTCGGCACCTAAATGCCCCATTAGTGCCTTATTCTTCCTACTGCACCAGGAGAACTACCAGAGTAACATTCTCTTTCAGAACACTCAGTGAGTGCAAAAAAGCTGAATGGGTGAACAAAGCCTTCCCAAACACATCTTTCTACCTCAGAGGAATGGCAGAGGAACACTGTAGCTTGATTCTAACTCTCTCCAGCAAGCTAATTCCATGAGTTAGGATGACACTGTAACGTATATCCTTCCCACTTACATACCACCATAAGACCAAGATTCACTGTTAGACCACAGTTCATTGGGATTTTTAAGTAATATGAAGTTTTATAGTTGAAGCAATACTTGTTTTCTATTCCTCACCTGAAATTCTGCTGTTTTGGGATTTGCTATGTGAACAGCTTTTGTTGCAGAAATATCAACACCCAACTTATTAGAAATGTCTTCTTGAGAACACTATCGTTGGGAGATGTGGGAGAAAACAGGAATTTAAATCAGTAATACAGTATTAAATACAACACGAGTACGAAAGTACTTGAAAGGAGAAATTCCAGATCATACGAACTCTCCATTCTAGCCATGTTATAGTATTTACATATTCTAAATGTATTCTGTGGTTATGTTTCGTTGCACTTATTGTACAATGGCTGAATAACTTGTTTTATCAGTATTTTGTCAATACGAATAAAGATATTTCCATGAACAATTTACTAATAATCCTTACTTCTTGATAACGCTGTATCCTTAAATTATATTAAGCTTGTACAATTGACAAATACAGGATATTTAAATTAAGGTTACACATCGGTACCACATTGAGAAAAATGTAGAATGACTCCCAATAATGCCTTAAGTGAAAGTTATTAATTACCAAGAAAATGAAACAAAGGGCTCATTCAAATTTTCCACAAAGTAAATACTCTGAGCAAAGCACCTGGACTACAAGGAAGCTAACCTGTTTTGCTACCCAAATGCAATTTCTGAATGCACAGTTGTGATAAGTGTAATCAAAACAAAAACAGAACAGCCATCTTACATTTTAATAAATCGAACTTGCAATGTTCTCATTAAATATCACCAGCATTATCTATTTATTCAATATGTTTGTCAATCTTGAACATAAAATTCAGAAGCACAGGGTAACAAAACAGGGATAGAAAATATAAAATAGAACACAATAATAAAAGCACAGATGAAAATGAGCATGAGCCAAACTACAGAACAACGAGATCAGCTATGCAAGATGTTGGAAAGGCCAGGACAGAAAAATTATTTTCCCAAGTATTTTTATTTATTTATTTCAGTGGCTCAAGTTGCTAAGACGCTGACTGGGAAGCGGAAGGTCAGCAGTTCGATTCCCGAGTACTGCAGGACGGAAATGAGCTCCCGTCTTCATCCCAGCTCCTGCCAACCTAGCAGTTCGAAAGCAAGAAATTGCAAGTAGATAAATAGGGACCACTTCGGTGGGAAGGTAACAGCGTTCTGTGCGCTCCGGTGTCTAGTCATGCCTGCCACATGACCACGGAAACGTCTGCAGGAGCAGACAGCGCTGGCTCTTCGGCTTAGAAACAGAGATGAGCACTGCACCCTAGAGTCAGATACGACTGGCTTTCGAGCAAGGGAAACCTTTACCTTTACCTATTTCATTTATATACTGGCATTTTAATTAACAATAAAATCAAGCTTCATGGCAACAACAGCACTAAGCAAACTTGGGCAATAATGAATAACCTAAGATCCAGCAGAAACTAAACAGAATCCTACATTACAGCATTATTTTTTTTCTAGGTAAGAAGTTCAGCAAATGCCTCTAGAGCAGTGTTTCCCCGACCTTCGGTTTTTGGACTTTAATTCCCAGAAGCCTAAGTCAATTCCCCAACGCACTGATTAGCCAATGGACTGACTTAGGCTTCTGGGAATTGAAGCCCCCCCACCTCCCACCCCCCAGTGGGGCGTGTTCTCCACATTAGGAACCAGTGGATTTGGCATTTAGAAGGGAGCAAAGAAAAGAAGAGGAGCCTTATAACTAGAGATGTGAAGGTCCGGAAAAAAACCGAAAAAATTCGGGGGGAAACCGGTTCTTTTCCGTTTTTTTCTGAAGCCTTTTTTGTTTTTCCCCCCCAAAAATTAAAAAATTAAAAACATATTATTGAATGTTTTATTTTAACATGATGAATGAATTATTTTAAGATAAGGCCGGGTTCAAATATTTTATAAATCATAAAAAAAAATTATGTATGGTATCAGATTATTTTTAATTTTCCTGAAAATTTTTGTCCCCCCCCCCGAAAAAATGCCCCCCCCCGAGTTTCAAAAATTCCCGAAATTTTACATCTCTACTTATAACCAAGGTAACTATGACTTCCTACTCGCAGCACAGCTCATTGTCAGAAACCACTTCATCTATGTCTTAAACCAGGGGTGTCAAAACTATGGCTCATGGGCCGGATTTGGCCCCCAACGCCAATTCATGTGGCCCATGCTGCCCTCATTGCTCCTGGAGGTGGAAGTAAAATGTCCCTGTATGGGCATGTTTTACTTCCGCTTCCGGGAGCGACGAGGGCGGTGTGGGCCAGATGAATTGGCATCGGGGGGCTGGATATGGCCCATGGGCCATAGTTTGGGCACCCGTGGTTTAAGCAGAGAAAATGGCAACCTAAAAAAATCTATCTCATCCTGTTGCAGAACATATCTGTTGCAAAACATATTGCAAGGCACGTTTTACTTCTGCTTCCGGTGGGAGGAACCACCCCACCCACTAAACCATTTGACAACCCCTGAATTACATGACCGGCCTGTGGCCTGAAAAGTTTGGGCACCCCCGTCTTAAACTCTAGGAACAGATCATTTACACACACCAGAGCAAAAGTGAGTGCCTCAGTAAAGCCTGCCGCTGCCAGATCTTGTCTCAGAAGTTCCGTGAGCTTATTGAGAGGAAGCTAGAGAGAAAGAAAAAAGCAATTTTTTAATCTTTCAGCTCAACAAGTATCACAAAATCATGGAGATGACTTTTTAAAAAGGTGGATGTCCTTTAAAAAAAAGTGACTCCACTCAGCTACATCTGGTCTTTACAGAGGAAAATGTAATTCCCTGTTAAGAGATTTAATATAGCCTCCAGGTTTAAACCTTCCCTTTTAAAAAAACAAACAAAAAAACCCCCTTCTCTTTCTTTTTGAAAAGCCAGCCAATGTAGGTCTTTCGAGTTTCTAAGATCACTTGGGCATCTGTTTTGTATCCTTACTATGGCAAACCCTTTCTTGCTAGGAGACATCACAGAATATTGTTTCAATTCTTTAGACGCAGCTTTCTAAGAACCCTTCTGGCATATTTCTAGCCTTTTAACTGACAATACAGATTGTTTACTTAAGGGTGCAATCTTACTTGATTAGCTATGGTGTATGTTTTCGACATCGTCATCTGAATGTTATTATAGCCATACGCGATGGCTGCGTCTTCTATGATATCACACGAATGGATAATGTCAGCTCTTGTAGGAGGGATTTCAACCTCTATATTGTTCCCATTCCCTATGACGTGCGACTTCAAACACATCCTGGTGAGCAGCTTTGCAAGGCTTGATGGTGTCTCACTATAACAAAAGCAAGAGTCATGTTTTAAGGGGGGGGGAATCACATGGTTTCATTCTGAAGCTACTGCCATTTATTTTCAGTGATAAAGCACTAGAACAGGGGTGCCCAAACTATGGCCTGTGGTCCGGATCCAGCCCCCCCCATGCCAATTCATCCAGCCCACACCACCCTTGTCACTCCTGGAAACAGAAGTGAAATACAACAAGGGCAGTGCGGATCGGATGAATTGGTGTTGGGGACCAGATCGCCTGTTGGCCGTAGTTTGGGCACCCCTGGTTTAAGCAGAGAAAATCGCAGCCTAAAAATCTATCTCAACCTGTTGCAAAACATCTGTTGCGAAACAGATTGAAAGGCACGTTTTACTTCTGCTTCTGGTGGGAGGAACCATGTGACCGTCCCGCTGAACCACATGACCAGCTCACTGAACCATGTGACCAGCCCGCAGCTCAAAAAGTTTGGGCACCCCTGCACTAGAGCTCCAAAATAGATATAAACCTTTAACAAATCAAATGGGGGGTATAGCTTTCTGAAACTGTGATTCTATTTCACAAAATCATTTACCTTCTTATTCAAAATGTGCCCTATAGTTTTCACACACTGTCATTAGAATTTCAAACTAGCTTCCTGACTCTACCAACCCTACAAGCCTACCCCCACCCCCCACCAAAAAAAAGCCAAACCTAAAATGTAGCATAGGCCAAAATCCTGGAGTAATTTTTTAAAACAAAGACTAGATCTCAATCAGAAAGGCTGTCTTTCATCAGTCAAAGCCATGTAATTTGAGGAGCTGTGATCCAACAACTGCTTTCAGCACAATTTATTATTATTTTTATTACTGCCTTTGTATTACTGCCTCCCTTGCCGAAGCGACTCCAGGTGGCTCACAACAGTATCAAAAATTCAAAATACAAAACGTCCTCATCATATAGGACTAAATAATTAAAACTTTAAAAACCATTAAAACCAGATTAAAACACCCACCCAATAAAATTAAAAAACCCGGACGGCCTTATATAAGCCAGCCAGGTGTGTGTGTGTGTGTGTACCACACCAGCAGTGTCCCACAATGATGAACCTGCTAGATGGAGCTTACAGCTAATGAAAAATATTTATTTAGCTCATTTATATCCCGCCCTTCTGGTGGGAACACCACTCAGGGCGGCTAACAACAAAAGGGGAAAGAGGAGAGGGGAAAAATACAATGAATAAAATACAATATAAAACACTTTAAACCACAACAGCTTAAAAAAATATGGTGGGATATCATTTCCAGCAGCTAAAGGCAAATTAGCAATGCTACTAGAAAAATGTTAAGGAAGACAGGCAGGAATGTGGGAAGAGAGGAACTGATTTACATCAGTTCTGCCAAAACCAAAATTTTGGGTAGAAAGGATCATATGCAAAGAGTCCAATTTTAGCATCAATTTGTGCACTGAAGAGACAAAGGTGAACTCCATACTGGAGTTCCTATTACCGTGATGCCGAACCTTGGCACTCCAAATGTTCTTGGACGTCATTTCCCAGAAGCCCAAGCCCCCTGTGAATCCACACGAATGGGTTCACTGCGATTCATCAGGCCCGCGCCGCTCTTGTCGCTCCCAGAAGTGGAAGTAAAACACGCCCATACGGGTGCGTTTTACTTCCGCTTCCGGGAGAGATGAGGGCGACGCAGGCTGGATGAATCACTGTAAACCCATTCGTGTGGATTCACAGGAGGCTTGGGCTTCTGGGAATTGGTGTCCAAAACATCTGGAGTGCCAAGGTTCACCATCATGGCTCTAGCATGAGGGACAGACTCTTTATTCAAAGACTTTAGGTGGAATTTGACTGCATGAAATCATGCAGGCTGACGTGTGTGCAGATGGCAAACGGCAGACTTTTAAATCAACGCTGAGTGACTGGTGGAAACAAGGAATTTCTTGATAGCTCTGACTCTTAGCAGTCCAGTTGAAATATTTCAGTGGAGCAGTGATATAAGACATCGGTTATAATTGAAATTTGTCACTGTAATTTGTTCAAAACTATCCATGATGACTAATAACTGAAGCACGAGCGCAAAATGGATTTAGAGCAGCAGCTGGCACAGTGGCTTGTTGTGTCATCAGCAGGATAGCATGTGTAGAGATACTCATGCTTGGCAGTTAACCAGACACATTTTCTGTGATCTACATAATAGAACTGTATTGCTCTCATGCTGTTTTTATTTGTAGACACACTTCCAACAGATACATTTACATACAAATACACTATTTTGTGGTGTTCTTATTGTAGGCTCCTTTCAAAGATTTCCCCAAAAGCAGCTCACCCACCACAATAAATAAAATCTCAGTCTCTAAGACCGTAAACCCACTCATGTGGAGTCACAGAGACTTGGGCTTCTGGGAATTGAAGTCCAAGAACACCTGGGGTGCTAAGGTTTGCCATCACAGCTCTGGGGTTTGGCACATGACCAGTCTCTGCCTATTCTTACCACATGGCAAAAACTGAACATCTCATGCATTGAAAATGTGACACAGATGCTGTTAACATTGCTCTACATGTGCTATTCAAAGAAAGGAAAACTATTTCACATACTTAATTCCTATTTTCTTGTTCATTATTTCAGGTTTTATCTTTTCACGACGATAAGCCAACTCCTACAAAGAAAATAATAATAATAAAGAAGTCAGTACTCTCTTTCTTTGAATATCAGAATTTGATTGCACTATCCATTTAGCTCAACTACCCAAATCCCATAAATGGTAATCCGAGGCATATTGCTTTTAGGCAGAAAAATACTTAGCTCTTCTTGCTGACAGATACTGAGAGGTGTACTCTACGTGCATTTGTGTTATCTTTTCCAGTTATTCGTAACTGAAACACCCCATGTATAAACAAACATAATGATAATTATCTGTTACACAGACAGCTTTTGTTTTAAATTATTTTATCCTTTAACAATAAAAACTGTGGTTACAGAAATCTCTCATTTCCGTCCTCTGATACAACCTCCGGATAAGTAAAAGTACTGTACAGTACAGTACTCTCATTTTAACATAAAAAGTGGAGGGGAATCTCTACATACAGTACTGCCCTTACATAACAGCTATTATTAGGCTGAGAGACATCAAGCTCTCACCCTCACCTTGAGCAAGTTATTCACTGCAGACAAGTTCATTTCCATTGCTAAAATTTGGCAGAACACTGGGAAAGTGACTTAGCTGCCACATCTCTTCTTGCTGTGAAATGCCCAAACAGCATAACTACGTCAGATGATCTTGCATTCAGCAGTGGTACCAAACAACTCTTGATGCACCTCTCATTTTTCAATGTGGCACTTATTTTGAGCAGGAAGAAAGGGCTAGTCAAACACCAGCAAAGAGAGACAACTCCTGAACATCAAGTATTTATATCTGTCAGTTGCATCAACTTTGCAGCATGTACCTCATAAAGATAATTAATCTTTAGGAAACATGTGCCAAAGTACACTTTGACATCATATAATCTGCTTTACCACAAGTGTTGCTCTAATTCAGGGATTCTCAACCTGCGGCTCACAGTGCCATTTTATGTGGCCTTCCACCACCTCCACACTAGGAAGTGCCATGTGGTGGAGGAAGGGCAAAATAGCAGTCTGGCCCCCAAAGCTGTCTGAGGGAGTGTGACCTGGCCCCTCCCTGTTTTAAAAAAGTTGAAAACTCCTGTTCTAGTTCCTAAAGCTATTCCACATCTATATACCTTGGATACCTTGGAGTTGTTATTCAGCGAGGAGTCTATGCACTGGCGGATGTCTCCGCGATGACATTCCACACATGCAAATGGGCCTGAGAAATCAGGTCCACTTGCATGTGGTTTTTTAGCCATTTGGATATCACGTCACCTTCTGGCTAGGCGGACCATGACGTGTGCCCTCCGCTTTCACCTTGCTTAAGGGATCCGCATCTCTATATGCCTCAGTAAATCATCCATCTGCTTGGGAATGCAGTGCAATGAATACACCAGTAGCACTCAGCTCTGCTTTTACATTTTCAATGAAACCAAGAACTGCAGGTCAATTCTTGAATAAATGTACAGCCAAAGCTATGGAGTGGACAAATGAGAAGCCGAACCCCAAATCTTATGGTGGCCCTAATGGCAGAGCAGAGCTAACGTGAGAAGCCCTTCAACTTGTTCTGAACGGTCTGTGCCCATCCCTAAACAACAAATAACATGGAAGCACTCACAGCTGCTGGAATCTCAGGCTGCATTTTCACAGCTGTCACACCTTCTCAGAGAAGAACATGACCTCAATCATCCATGCATTGGCAACTTAATTTGCTGACAAGGGGGAATGTGATTTGTTTCAAAAAGCTGTTGCCTCAAGGCAGTTGTGCTTTAAAATCCATTAATTAGCGATGACTGTATGATTGCTGTAATACTTACTGGAAGGATGTAGCTCTTTCCATTGGGGTAAGTTACTTCGACTCCTTCAACACTACAGGAGGGAAGATAAGAAAATATGTTGAAAGTGCAGGATACAGAAGACATAAACGTATGCACAATAAAGAATGTTCATCCCAACTCACGTGAATGATTTCTGACAGTATTCACTGAACATGGTAACAAGGATGTCAAGTACAATTTTTGCCTGAAACATGAACAACATATATATTCTTTAGATTAACAGATGTGACACAGGTAAATAAAAGACAATTACAGTAAGATACCTAGGTGGTCCATTATCTTTTGGAAATACAGTAACTGTATCTCCCCACCCCACCAAATAAGTGAGGAAAGGTATTTCCACAACCCAATCCCACTAATTAAAACCAACAAAACATTCATAACCTCAAAGCTGTAGGAAGACCAAGGATCTCTGTAGCTATGGCCCCATAAACATTGCTGATCCCAAATACGATTTCCAGAAGGACAAATATCAGTCCCAAATTAAAACTCAACAAATCCTACGACTCAGTGGCTTCAGAAACAGGCTCCTTTAGTAAAACATCAGCTCCACTTTTCTGAGGATGCATCTCTACAGATTAGTATAAGCTAATAAATTTACATTGTTTCAAGTTTATTTTGCAAAGCTGAATTACAGTTTTTCCTTAATTTTGTTTATCAAGCTCATTTACCTTGGTAAGATCTGTTGCTGTACATTCAATGAACACATTTCTGGTGTTCAGATGTATTTTGGTATGGTCTCCTGGAAAACACAGATACAATTATTTAATGTTGTATGTGTTGATCTGTTGCCAGGATAAATATTCTCCCACAGATTAAATGTACCTAAATTAAACATTAAGAATCAGAGGGAAGAATCCTTTTTGCCACTTCACAGACACATAATGATTTGTTGCACAAATGGCTTGACTTGTTTGGAACTTGAATAAGGAGGTATCCAATATCTCTATGCATGTTTAAACTCTGCTTCTTTCAACAGGCTGATTTGAAGATTTTGTGACATCAAGTTGGAGATCCATTTTACGCTCCACCCAGGAGCATCAAGGTACTCACCAGTGTTATTAGCAGGCCTGATAGCACAACATAAACACATGCATCTAGGCTAAGCAAAGGAGATTCTTTAAGTAGGTACATGTACTTGCAAGTGGTCAGGAGGGTTACATCTGCTCATTTTATATTATGAAATATTTGAGACATTTCTCTTGAGTTCTAGGAGAAGCCAGTGTTCAGTTTCTGGGGAAGGGGGAAGGGAGTACAAATAAAATAAACTGTACAAAGAGATATATAATCTCAAGGCTTTAGTTCCTGAAAAGAAATAAGTACTGTAGATGAATTCCATTTTTCTTATTCCATGTCTAGGCCAGATGTGGAATAAAAAAAAAGAAATGCCAAAGAATGTTCAAATTACAGTATTGAACAATTGCGCTCATCCCACACGCTAGCAAGGTTATGCTCAAGATAATACAGGATAGACTTCAGCAGCATGTGGAGAGAGAATTACCATAAGTGCAGACTGGGTTCCGAAGAGGCAGGGGAACTAGAGACCACATTGCCAACATACGTTGGATCATGGAGAAAACAAAGGAACATCAGAAACAAGTCTACTTCTGTTTCATTGACTACACCAAGGCCTTTGACTGTGTGGAACACAACAAAATGTGGCAAGTAATTAAAGAGCTGGGAATACCAGAACAACTTATATGCCTCGTGAGAAATCTGTACAAGAGTCAAGAAGCAAGTTAGGACAGAATACGGAATTATGGAGTGGTTTGGAATAGGAAAAGGAGTAAGACAAGGCTGCATTTTGTCACCCTGCTTATTCAACTTATACACTTAGCACATAATGTGCAATGCAGGGTTGGACGAATCGCAAGTTGGGATCAAAATTGCTGGGAGAAACATCAACAACTTGAGATACGCTGATTATACTACCCTAATGGCAGAAAGTGAGGAAGACCTAAATAGCTCCTGATTAGGTTGAAAGAAGAGAATGCAAAAGCTGGCTTGAGACTCAACTTCAAGAAAACCAAGATAATGGCAACATGTCCTATCAATCCCTGGAAAATAGATGGGGAGGAAGTAGAAGAAGTGACTGATTTTACTTTCCTAGGATCAAAGATCACTGTAAATGGTGATTGCAGCCATGAAATAAAAAGGCGACTGATGCTTGGAAAGCAAGCTATGAGAAACCTGGGGAACATAGTTAAAAGTAGAGACATCACTTTGCAAACAAAAATTTGCATAGTCAAAGCAATGGTATTCCCGGTGGTAATATATGGTTGTGAGCTTTCCATTAGGAAATCTGAGCACAGAGGAATAGATGCCTTTGAAATGTGGTGTTGGATGAGAGTTTTGAGAGTCCCCAGGACAGCAAGAAGAACAAATAGGTCGATCCTAAAAGAAATCAACCCTGACTGCTCATTAGAAGGTCAAATAGTAAAGATGAAGCTAAAATACTTTGAACTTCAAATTAGAAGAGAGGATTCACTTGAGAAAGCCTTGATGCTGGGAAAAGTGGAGGGCAAAAGAAGAATGGGGTGGCCAAAAATGAGATGGCTAGATGGTGTTGTAGATGCAGTGGGCACAGAGCTGGGTGGGCTGAGGAAGATGGTGAAGGACAGAGGTGCCTGGCAGGCAATGGTCCATAGGGTTGCAAAGGGTCAGAATCATCTGTGCGATTGAACAACAACAAGGTCAGATGTGAAACTGCCAAAATGAAGGCACCATTTAATTCTGCAGTTCCTTTCACCTGACAGTGCTAGAAAGATTAGCTGGCAACACAAACTTGCTGTTACCAGGGTAAATCTGATGGTGGTTCAAAAATATCACAATCTTCAAGGAGGCTCTTTCTGTGTACCCCAGTAGGGAAGGATGAAACATATTCAACAGGAGCTGGTATTTTCAAAGTGATATCTATATGCTCTTTCCTTTTATTTTTTACAGAATCATACACAAATAGAGTTGGAAGCAACCTATAAAGCTACCAAATCTCTGCTTAAAGCAGGAGTCTAAGTTAAAGTATAACTAGCTGACGGCTGTCTAATTTTCTTTGAATACCACCAGTGTTGTAGAGCTCACCAACTCCTGAGATATTCACATTCACTGTCATACTGCTCTAACAATTTGACTTGAGCAGTCCAAAAGAAACATGCCAGGCCAGTATTCTGCAGTGTATTCTTGTAGCAAAAATATTTAAAGTATCGATATTGCTATTTTACTGATATTACTAATTTACTGACATTGATAGTCTTAGCATTTTATACAGTGTAATCTTAGATGTTATTATATTTATATCATATCTGTTTACAGCATACCTTTACTATGCTATGCATATACAGTAAAACCCTGGGTTACGGAATTAATCAGTTCCGAGGGGTTTCCCTTATAGCGATTTTTCCATGAAGCAAAGCAGTTTCCCATAGGAATGAATTGAAAACAAAAAAAGTTCCAGAGGTTGGAATTTTTTTTAAAAAAACCCACAATTTTCTGTTGAAAACTCTTTCTAAAGTGGCAAAAACATAGCAAAAAATTCCAAAGTGTCCTTTAGGAACAGAAAAAAATATGGGGTTTTGTTGTTGTTGTTTTGGCATTTTAGTGAGCTTTGGAACTGATTTTTTTTATTTTCAATGCATGTCACATTTCCAACATCATCATTTAGTGGCCAGCCCTGGTAATAGCAGGAGAAGTGCCGCCGAACAGCTGATGAGGGGTGGGGGAATTTCCGGCACTTCGTGGTTGCGTTGAGAGCTTCTGCCAGAGTCAAAATGTGATGAAAAATTCCAAACCTGGAGCGGAAATGCTCCAAACACCCTCCCACCACCCTAGGAAGCATCAGAACACACACACACAAAACAAAACTGTCCATAACACAATTTTCCCCCATAAAATGGGACGGGATTTCCTCAGAATTTCCTTCCATAAGTCGAATTTTCTGTTACCCAAGGCATCTGTAACCCAGGGTTTTACTGTCCTGTGATTTTTACATGATATATACCGGATTCTATTTGGTTGAGTTTGACTAGACCGTCCTATCGTAGTCCAACCACAGTATGTTCAATTGTCTTGTGAACTTTTTGTCTATATTCTGTTCTGGTCTTTGACTGTAATAAAACTGATTGATAGATTGCTCTAACAATTAGGAATCCCCCCCCCCCCTCAGATATTTAGAAAAAATCTGGCTTTTTTTAACCTAAGCCATTATATTGTATTTCAGGGAGAAAAGACTGGGATAAGAGGTACTCAAGAGTTAACAACCACTATGTAGTTAACAGATATTTCTTCCAGCTTCATATATTATTAAAATATATAATTTAATTATGATGCATATTATATAAGTTATATTATTTTTAAAAACTCTTATATCAAGGGTGTGCTGTGACATATACAGTACAGTAATTCCAAACACAATACATTGTATACTAATACAATGCTAAGCAACAGAATTTGAGTCACTAAATACATTGTAAACAGATAATGTCTGGACTACAGAGCTACACAGAGCAACACTGAGTGCTCAAGAAACAAATGAGGTAACTTCTGCAAGTCAGATTTAAGTAAGAAACAATATTAATGCTAGATTATCATAATAATGAAATTCATTTATCGTGACAAATAGCCCAGCAAAGGATAGACGGCAGAAAATGAAAACAAAGTAACATAGATCAATCTTACCATTAATTATTGGTGGCATGGAAAGAACAACCCCATTGCTATCATAAATAATTGGGTAGAGTGGTTCGTTTTCAATAATATGTAGGTAATGCCTAAGATGACTATCTGTCTAAAATGAAAAAGTAATAAATTAATGTTTGCATTCCTTTCCTCAGAAGTCAGTGCATTGTATTACGAGAACACTAGTACTTATTTGAACAAAAAGAAAATATACTGTTAATCCTTCTATCAAACATGTTTTAATCTCTAAGAGAAAAAACTACATTAAACAAATTTACTAGGAAAATGCATACACAATTTGTGATGAATTCACTAAAAAGTGTTAACTTTATTCCTTGTATATTCTTAGTCTATATGCAACCTTGTTCAACATTGACAGAAATAAGCTTTGAAAAACCATATCCTATCTCACACTGGTTCTGACACTGCTGGTCAACAGCACACTAGCTATTTGACAGTGAAAATCTCAACAATCATAGCATGTATTCAGGAAAAGATTTAATTGCTTTTTCTGCAGAAATGAGGCTCTAGATCCCTTCTCTGCAAAAGTGCAGACACATTATATATATACAACTAGCTTTGTAAAATTGTGTTGGATAGTAAAGGTTTTTTTTTTCTTGAACCAATGGTGCTGGGCTGTTTTAAATGGTGTTGAAAGGTTTTGTGATTTTGTGGCTTCGAGGCGCTGCATCCGCCTGCGGCGGACTTGCGCTTCCAGTGTGTTTTATTTTTATTTTTGCGTGCCGGCTTCCTCAGTGCCAGGCTATTTAAATTGGTTTTGGAAGGTTTTTGTTTTATGTTTATGCAAATTTTGTTTTAATTTATTTAATGTAAATTAATTTTTTTAATTTAAAATTAAATTTTGGTTTTTTAAATCTTTATTTTTACGCATTTTTTAATTTTTTTTCTTGAGTGAAAAGTGATTCCTGTGGTTTTTTTTGGTATTTTTTGAGATTAGTGTGAATATTTTTAATGTTCTTTGATTAATTTGGGAATTAATCTTATTAGTTTCAATATTTTTGAATGTTTTTTCTCTTGTGGCCTCTGGGTGGGGGTGGTGAGCTTTTCTTCATCTCTGCAATTTTTCTCTTTTGTCCTCTGGGTGTCGCTTCCGGTAAGTATTTTCTTTATTTTCTCAGTTGAGTTCCGGTCGTCATGGAGTGAAGACGTCTCCTGGTAAGCTCTCTGGCTTTTTTTTTTGGGGGGGGGGGTGTTTTGTGTTTTTGTGGTTACTTTTTGGATGTTTTTGTGTTTCTTTTTGACTGTTTTTGTGACTGTTTTTGAATGTTTGTGTGTACTTTTTTTTTGGGGGGGGGGGTGTCTTTTTTTTCCGTGGGCCAGGCTTGATCCCTGGCCCGTGGAAAGGAAAGGGCGTGGGGGGGCCCTTTTTTCACGGGCCAGGCTCGATCCCTGGCCCGTTGAAAGTAAGGGCAGCGGCGGCGGGGTTTTTTTATTTTATTTTTCATGCGCCAGCTGCCTCAGCGTTCTGCGTGCTAATGGCGCACAGGACGCTGGGGCTTGTAGTTCTGCGTGCACGTGTTTGGTTACTGCAGCGGTTTTTTTCCTGCGGCTTTTTTTTTTGATTGGCCACGGCGCGTTTCCGAACGTTCCTTTTGACGCACCGCTCAGCCTGATTGGCTCTGGTGCAGCGCGGCGCAAGGAACGCTGGGTATTGAAGTTTCCTTTTTTTGTTTGCGTCCGGGGGGCTCCTGCCCCCTGGCCAAAAATTTCAACCCAACAGTTACCTGCGAACCCCGTTCGGGCGAGTGCACGGAGGTTCGGAATGGGGCTAGTGGGGCCTGGTGCAACATCCTTTGTCACATTCCAACGGTTAACCCACCATTTTATAGGTATAGATAATGTCTCAAACTGACTTTGAATAACAAATAGTATCCATCCTAACACATTCTACTCATTTCCTTCCCCTTCCCAAATTCACATTACTTCACAATACAATATTATTATAGTCTAAAGAACAATTTCTAGTATTATTCATTCTTGAAGTATAGCCAAATGGCAAGGAAGGACCAAGGCAATTAAAATTTGTACTTCAGTACCATATTTGCCGGCTTATAAAACGCATCAGAGTATAAGACACATTCCGTTTTTCCGGTGTATTTTAAGGGGTGTGTGTGTGTGTTTTAAACGCTAGCAAATGCGATATTTACTACAATAAATAAAACTATGATTATAGCTCAATTCCATGTCAAAATTTGAAAGGCTGAACATTTTTACTTGGCTTTGCCTCCAAAAAAGCCTCAGCTGCATGCAACAGGGTTCTTCAGGGTTTTACTACACATTTCTGATGAACACCTTATTTGAACTAAGGCATATCTAAGGACAGAGTGAACTCCCGTATCTGCCCCAGCTCCTACCAACCTAGCAGTTCGAAAGCAAGAAATTGCAAGTAGATAAATAGGGACCACTTTGGTGAGAAGGCAAACAGTGTTCCGTGCACGCCGGTGTCTAGTCATGCCTGCCACATGACCACAGAAATGTCTGCAAATACGGACAGTGCTGGATCTTCAGCTATGTAGCAGAGAAGAGCACTGAACCCTAGAGTCAGATATGACTGGCTTTCAAGCAAGGGTGACCTTTACCTTTATACCTAAGAAAATGAAGATTTAGCAAACTCAGCTTGATGCTACCAATTGCATACTGTGAATATCTGACTGGACAATCACTATTATGGCCAACATTTGGCCTCTAGAGGCTGCAGCATCAGAGAGGCAAGAGCAAGCTTACAACGCTGAGTGTCCGAAAGACAGAGAGATGGTTCTAAGCCAATCAGGGCTTCTGGGAATTGAAGTCCAAGAACATCTGGAGAACCACGTTTGCTGCCACCTGTTCTAAGCTATGGTGTGCCTGTTATACATCTGGAATGAAAACCACAGTTTTTTGTGGTGTGTGAACAGAGCCTACATGGTTGGCATATGCCAACAGTCTAATAATTCATAGAGACTAATTTGTCGTCATTTCGTTTCTCTTGATGCCAATATTGATATTATATGTTACAACCAAGAAAATTTGGAGATACCTAAAAGTAATGGTAATTACAATAACTCACTCATTCTCTCACACACAGAGTAAACAGATCATGTTACCAAAATTTCAAAGTGGTTTTCTACATGATATGGACAACTGCTTAAGAAGAAAAACTCCTGTCAGTGTGAAGAATAAATTATATGTTCCTACAAATTTCAAGTAGGGTACCTTTACTAACACTTGAAATACTTATGGAAACAACATCTTATTGCTTTGAAGGTACTTACCCTGTATAAATCCATGATTTCAGAACCAGTGTACTCTTTGTCCTGATTCAAAGGTTTAAATTTGATTTCTGATGGTGGTTTAGCTGTATATGTGAATGGGCCAGAAATTGTATCAAGATCATGGGTTCCAATTGCAACTAGTGATCTTTTCCTAGAAACAAAACACAATAGATTATCTAATGGAGATTCCACCCACAATCAATATTCCTAGTCAGTACTGTGCTGCCGATAATCACCAACATCTTAAAACTGCAGAGATGGAAAGGACCCTATGAATCATTAAGTTTAGCCCCTTTCAAGGAGGCATAGTGTGGAACTGAACTCCCAACTTCTCGTTCTGCAGCCAGTTATCTAAATCACTAAAGAGAAGTTCAGAATCTTAGAAAAGCCAAGTCACTTTCATTTAATGACTCAAATCCCCATGTACAGTTACACAAAAGGGATTAACTGTTGAAAGTAAATTGATATAAATAAAGAAATCTCAGTAGACAATATTTATGCATACAGAGTTTTCATAACTCACGCCAATTCACATCTAAAAATTGTACCATTTCCATCACTATGTAACCAGATTTCAGTCATTGTTTAAGATGTTATTCAATGAAATTCATGTCAAATGGGAGAAGTACTGCAACCAAGACACTTTCTCAAATATTGTTAAAAACAATAATTTCAAACATAGCTAAGCTCTTAAAATTACCATGGAAAAGTATTTCAAAACACTGATGAAGAACATTTTTCTTAATAAGTATAAGACAGTCCTCTTTAATATAAAAGAAACGCTAATGTTACAAAACACTGCTTAGTATTTCATTATTAATAATTCCTGATTTCTTCTTTCGTGTCCCAATCAAATCTTGGACTGCCAAAATAAAGCCACTTTCTTGACTTTGTCGTTGACCAACCTGAAATCTTCATCGGACTTCCTGATTAAAGGCATTATAGCCAACCAACCTGCATATGTTCTGATGTAATTTTTCTTGTAGGTCAATGAAACTATCATAGCGGTCCTTGTCAAAAGTAATGTTACGAAGAATAGCAGCCACAGCATGAGGTCGGACTGGGATCGTCTACAATGTAAAAGAGTCCAATTATAGGAAGCAATTTCATTTTAAAAAGTATTATTTTTCTAAGAAGCAATTATGATGCAGTACTTCATTAAATTAAACCTTCACTTCAATTATGACAAATATTTGCTGTTTATAAGTCATATTGATCAACAAGCCCATTTACTTACCTGTTCAGTGAGTGTAAGTTTCTGAATTTCTCCACTGGGTGGCATGATTCTTTTATATCGTGGGATCCTTATTCTAAAATAATACAATTGAGATTATTTTTCCAAGTTAAAATACAGAATATGTACAGATATATATAAGAGTCTAGCAACCTGATCAGACCCTCTAGTACCCCTGTGAATAACATGCACAGCTCCAAAATAGAGAATCCTCTTATGTTACATTCCCTTTAGGCCCAGCTCCGACCCATAATACAGTAATACCCCAGTTAACGTGTGCACCGCACAACGTTAAAAGTGGATAACATCAGGAAATATGAGGAAAACCTTTGCACCGCACAACGTTAACGTTGTGCGATGCAAAAGTTTTCCTCAAATTTCCCGACGTTGATCTCTGTCCCAAAGCCGGCAGAGCTGGTCTCCCCCTTAGCGATCCAGGCAGGGGGGTTCTGAAGAGAAGCTGAGGAAAAGTTTCTCCAACCTCTCTTCAGAAACACCACACCACCACCTGGATCGCTAAGGGGCTTAGCGTTCCAGGCCGGGGGGGGGGGGTCTGAAGAGAAGCTGGGGACCCTTTCTCCAGCCAAGCCCCGTAGCGATCCTGGTGGGGGGTTTCTGAAGAGGCTGGAAAAATGTTTCCCCACAAATGTTTTGCACAACGTTAAAAACCGCATAATGTTAAGACTTGTGGAACCAAGTTTTAACATTATGCAGGGTATTATTGTAGTACAGTGGAACCCCGAATAACGATGCATCTGAATAACGTCGAATCCGAATAACAACGCGTTATTTTTTGAAATGTCATGCCCCGAATAACGACATGACGTTGTTATTCGAATGGATCATATTTGGGTTCTCAGCAAGTGCGGGTGCCTCTCTGAGGCTCAGGAAATCTCTCCCTGGCCTGCCCTGACAAACAGCTGATCAGCGTTGCAGTGGCCATTTTGCTTTTTTGACTTCAATTCCCAGAAAGCTCAAGCTCCTGTACAAGAAAATGGCCGCTGCATGCATTTTTACTGGAAGCTTTGGCTTTTTGGGAATTGAAGTCAAAAAAGCAAAATGGCCGCCGAACGCTGATCAGCTGTTTGTCGGGGGCCTCGGGGCAGGCCAGGGAGAGATTTTTTCCTCCATAACTAGCACAGCTAGGAGACCAGTCGTCCTTTTGGGACGTCCACCGGCACAAAGCAGATTTCGCAAGGAGGCTAGGACGCTAGTAGTTCATGCTTGAATTGTAATCTCTTTTGAAAATTAGTTCTGAGATCCCTGATGAAAGAGGGTTAACACCCTGAAAAGCTTTGTCATAATCTGGAAAAGGCTTTGGATCTTATTCTCAGAATTTGTCTATAAAAATATATTGCAAGAAAATCACTCAAGCCTTGGACTCATTTGATTCTTTACTTAGCACGGACAATTTTATACATAGGTTGCATTCTCGCCATACACGAGTGGATTTTTTGTCTTCTCCCCAGAGTGTTCTCTGCTTTGCCCAGATTTCTCCTGCATCTCTCCCAGTATGCCATCCATTAGCTATAAACAGCCACAGCAAGGTACACAAGCCACCAACAGGATTCTGGCCAATAAAATGTAAATGTAAATTCTTAATATATTCCAATATAGTTAGAGGGTTCTCCAGATACTTTCTGCTTGCTTGAGATACATCAGCATCCACTGCCAAGTTACGTAAATGCTCCTGGGGCCTTAATAAATTCAAGTGTTTCATCTGAGGGTTTAGCAGTAAGCCAATGGCTAACACAAGCTAGTAACTATCAGTGGAACTTCGCTTAACAAATGGCTCGGTTAACACAAAACTTGCATAACAAAAGGAAATCCATAGAAAATAGTGGTTCAGTTAATTTCCCCCAGAATGGATTAATTAGTTTCCAATGCATTCCTATGGGAAACCACATTTCGGTTAACAAAATTTTGTTTTCAATGCATTCCTATGGGAAATTGCATTCAATGCATTACTATGGGAAATTGGCTTAACAAATTTTTCATAATACAAAAGGTCCCAGAGAACGCATTAAATTTGTTAAGCGAGGTTCCACAGTACATATGATATTTTAGAATACCATTACCTTTCTTTGAAGACCTGAAGACCTCTGACTAGACCTTCCAAACAAAGAAGGTCATACCGATTAGCAGGAACATCAATCTTATACAGAATGACTTCTGATGCACCCTCTGATTTTCCATCACCTTTTTCTTTACTTATTATGTCCTTCTCAGAAGTCTGAAATGAAACAAAGTCCTTTATAGACAGCACATCACTTTAAAACAACATCAAATTCTGTCTCTCGAGGTAAGCAATATTATTGTTCTTCATGATTTTACAGCAATGTGCCCCTAAACTCAACATAAGCTTTCTCTTATTATACATTAAAACATCACTTCTATCGCTATTATTTTCTCAAGGAAAGTCTAATGGAACTTTGAACTGAATAATATAGTCACAGATGAAAGCATCATTTTCTGAGTGGGGGAAAACACTAGTGCCAGTTACCAGTAACACGTTGTTGAGTCTGTATGCAAGTTCCATAAGCAACATAACTCAATGAATTTACACCATAATGTAAGCCAGATACACTGACTGCAAACATTTCTGTAGTTTCAAAACTTCAAAAATTAAGATAATGGTTACAACCATGAGCCCCACCCCATAAGTAGAAATATATATCTATATGCTATTTTGAATATTTAGGGAGCTTGCTAAAGACCTAAAGTCACTATACTGTTTACTTCCCAATATTCCATTTGTTTATGATAATCACTTATCTTAGGAAATGAACAAAACTTCAGAAATTCAAAATTGTAAGTATAAAGTTCAGTACCCAAATAAAAATATTTCAACCACACCACTCATTGAAACTATTATTAGTTTCCAAACAAGACTTATGGGAGGAGAAAGATTATGTAATTTAAACGATTGAGAGTAAATTTAGACAGTGCTTGAAAAACTGCAGGGCAGGGTAGTGAAGCTTAGGAAACAATTCACAGAATAAATGTTGTTTAGGGACATCACTACAATTGTAAGCAATTTATAGTCCTCCTTCGTATAGTTTGTGAATCCCCACTATTGGGTTATGCGCCTGCACAGAACGTAGATCGGAGGCTCATTGGTCAAAAGTTTTGGCGGTAAGACCGCCCACCCTCAGGCACCAATCTGCCATTTTACCTCAGTTCTCTTCTTTCTGCCTCAACAGCAGGATGATTGTTGAGAGCTCGCTCAATTTTTGCGTCTATTCCGAGGAAAAGACATCGTATATCTAACAATTTTTGCCAGCAATCTTGTCCTCCGGGCAGGATTGCCACCCCGGTGCTGTTTCTACTTTATTGCTGACTCAGTTACCACTTTCGCTTGGGTCACTGTTTCCCCCCTCAAGGGGGTGGCGGCTGGCCGGCCCTTCGGGGTATCAGCCTTCTAGAACGTGCGCCGTTCCTTCTACTTCCATCGGGGAAAAAATTTCATGGCTGCTGCCTTCAAGCAGTGTTCTTCTTGCTTGAAGAAATTTCCAGCTTCAGACAGGCATAGCCAGTGCCTCTTCTGCCTCGGAGAATCGCACCAGAGCCAATCCTGCGTGCATTGCAAAAACTTCACGAGGTTGGCAATTCAAAACCAGAGTAACCGGTTGAAAGCACATTTGATGGAGCTCGCCCTGGCTCCCACCGCGGCTCCTTCTACATCTTCGGGTGCCCCACTGCCTTCAGCAGCCCCTCCGTCGATTTCTTCTTCTGCTGCTGCTCTTCTTATCCGAAAAAAGAAGAAGGACAAGAACAGAGAAAAGAAGAAAAAACATACGTCTCACCCTCCGGTCTCTCCAGGGCCTTCTCCTCCTTTCTCAACCGCGAGATGCTCTTCGCCGGGATGTTCCGCATGGGGCGGCCGATCTTCATCGGACTCGCCCAATAAAGGACGCAGGGCTGGGGCACCAGCTCGCCCTTTGCATTTGGCCACTACTCCGCCTGGCGACAGGAGTCGCCTCCCAATGAGACAGGTCTTGGTTTCTCCCAGGCCTAGAACACCAACCATCGACAAGCCAGTGATCTCCATTCCGGCCACCATTTCGTCCCCGATCATGCCGTCCACCGTTTCGCCTCCCACCGTTTCGCCCCAACTGCCGGTGGTAGACGCAGCCCAGATGGGCCTTTTCAAGGGGATGTTCGAGCTATGGCAAAGTCGTTCGCCCAACAGTTTAAGGCCACCATTCCTGTGGCCTCTGCGGCTCCGGGACCGACCACCACAAGCCCCAGGGATTCTGGCCCCGCTGTCGCTCCGCCGCCCTCTCGAGGGTCTAGCGTACACTCCGCTGGTCCACCTGCATCGTCTTGGTGTGGCCCAGACATCGATGCGGTGAGCGCTCACCCTGTCGATCCACCCAGGCCGTACTGGCGCAGCCCCGACGTGGCTTCGAGTCCCTCCCTCATCCTCTGATGATTCCAGCGCGTCTTCAGAGGATGAGGGAGACGTTGACGCCGATAAAACGCCGTAGCAGGCTATCGGGCGGTAGGCCCACCGCGTGGTGAGGATCAGAGGTCCCTCACAGCGATGCTGACCTGATTGGGCACCGGTCTGAACCTGAAAGTGGACCAACCACCTCTGGAAGGTGAGGACCAGATGACTGCTAAATTAGACAAGAAAGCAATCCGTCCGGTCCACATCACCATGCTTCCCTCCATGTTGACATCAGCGAAGGCAACATGGAAAAGGCCGGTACCATCCCACTCCGTCTCGTCCAGACTCGATGGAATGTACAGAGTCTTGGAAGAAAGCGCTGAGTTTCTACAGGCACACCCACTGCCGAACTCCTTAGTTGTGAAGGCTTTCCAATGTAAGACTGCCGTCAGTGGGTTTCCAGTACCTTCAACTCCGGAGGGGAATAAGTTGGACGCAGTGGGTCGCAAATTCTACGCCACCGGTTCTCTCTTCCTCAGAGCTGCCAACTACTCCGCTGCCATGGGTCTCTATCAGTCCCATCTCTGGGAGCGTGCTAAGACCCTTGCTGCACGATTGCCTTCCAACTTCCAGAAAGAACTCGACTCACTGGCCGAGGAAGGAGACTTTCTGGCGGAACAGCAAATGAGGACTGCAAGACATATAAACAATTACGCTGCGAAAGATATGTCTTCAGCCATCCTGCTATGTCGCCACACCTGGCTCAGGGGGACCTCCCTCGATGATTCTATGAAGAAACTCATCGAGGAGTTCCCCTTTGATGGTCAGGGCCTATTTGGTCAGGACACTGACAAAGTACTTAATGGGTTAAGACAAACTAACTCTATGGCAAAATTTCTAGGACTGACCACGCCGTCTCAGCCGGCGAAACCGAGGTTCCAACCCTTTACACAACGGTATCGGGGAATCAGCAGCAGCAGGGTGGATCTACTGATCAGCCAAAGATCACTTTCTACAGGCAACGCAAACAACGCTACCAGCCCTATGGTCAGGGTAAGCGTACAGACCTCAAATCCAAGTCCCGGGTTTGAAGTCTCCCAGGCCAAGACTCTTTCGCTCCATCTCCCGTACCTCCCCCTCCAGAACTTCCTCCAGGTATGGTCTGGCGTAACGAATGACCGGTGGGTCTTGCAGATCTTGTCCGCTGGTTACGCCATCGAGTTCGACCAGATGCCTCGGGTAGGAAAATACCGTTTCACCACCTCATCCCCCCAGTTGGAGGAAGAAATTGCAACCCTTCTCTCCAAGGGAGCCATCGAGCTGGTACCATCAACCGATTGGGACAATGGTTTCTACTTGAGGTACTTCGTGGTCCAGAAGAAAGACGGAGGCCTCCACCCGATTCTGGACCTGCGCCGCCTCAACAAATGCATCCACATCAGGAAGTTCCGGATGGTGACCCTCCAGACCATCCTTCCTTTCATCAACAAAGGGGACTGGTTTACGGTGATAGACCTCAAGGACGCTTTTTTTCACATCAGCATCCTTGAGGAGCACAGACGTTTCCTCCGTTTCAGGACAGGGGATTCTGTGTACCAGTACCATTGCCTACCGTTCGGTTTGGCCACAGCACCGAGGGTATTCACCAAGTGCATGGCTCTGGTAGCTGCCTTCCTCCATCAGAAGGGGATCAGGGTCTTCCCGTACATCGACGACTGGTTGATTTCTCTCCCACCAGCACGTCCGCCATTCGGGACACGGAGTTCACAGTCCACCTCATAGAGAGTCTTGGTCTCAGGATCAACTTTACCAAGTTAAAGTTGGATCCCTCACAGCGAGTAGAGTGCATTGGAGCGGTACTAGACTCGCTAACAACCAGGGCTTTCACCCCTCAAAAATGCTTGCTGGACATTTCAACAGTAGTGAACGACTTCAGGTGCAAGCCCTTCATCAGAGCCAAGAAGGCTCAGAGACTACTAGGCCTCATGGCTTCAACCATGGCGGTGATTCCCCACACCAAGCTGAAGTTCAGATCTTTGCAATCGTGGCTCCTCCATGAGTTCAATCCCCTCACAGAGAGCCAGTCGAAACGGTTATTTCCGTCCCCGGAACTGGTGGACCAGCTGGTGTGCTGGAAGACACCTCTCAACGTGGCTATGGGAAAGGGCTTCTACCACACACAGCCATCTCTTCAAATTCTGACCGACGCAAGCAACCTCGGCTGGGGAGCTGCTTGCGGGACTCTGACGGTCAACAACTTTTGGACTCCTCACGAGTTGGTGCACCACATCAACTGTAAGGCTGCCACCTGGTCCAAACCTTCTACATTTGTCCAACACTACAGGATGGACACCAGAGCCACTGCGGACGCCAGACTTGGTCGTGTCGTCCTTGCCAGAGGGCTTCAGGCGCCTCATCATTGAGGATCCATCCTGCCTGACTATCATCCTCATTGTGGGATCATCTCATCTGACTGCCCACCAACCAAGTAAGTGTGAGCTTGCTAATCTCCCAATAGTGGGGATTCACAAACTATACGAAGGAGAAAGTTCGGTTTCACTTACCAGTGATAACTTTCGTTCTTCGAGTATATAGTTTGTGAATACAAACTACCCACCCTGCCTCCCCTCTTGTGCTATGCTTAAGTATGGAACTGAGGTAAAATGGCGGATTGGCACCTGAGGGTGGGCGGTGCGGTCTTACCGCCAAAACTTTTGACCAATGAGCTTTAGAGCCTCCGATCTATGTTCTGCGCAGGCGCATAACCCAATAGTGTGTATTCACAAACTATATACTTGAAGAACGAAAGTTATCACTGGTAAGTGAAACCGAACTTACTCCCGTCTAAATATTAAAAAAGAAAACCTTGTAGGACCACAATTCAGTTATACTGTATGTGCCATATACAACACAAAACTGTAAGTACAGTATAACAATAAAAAGAATTACTTACAATTTCATCAAGTTCCAAGCCAAACTCAAAACATAGTTCATCAAGCTCTTCATCCGCTAAAAACAACAACCTTTAATTAGTTCTTTCATCCATTGAGTATTACTTGCTTTTAAAACAGTAAGAGATTCCTTATTGATGGTACAATTTAACTCTAAAGTAATGACAAGGCTGTCATAAACTTTTTTTTTGAAAAAATAAAATTTTGCTAAGCAGATTTTGTTATTCAGTAAAATCCTTCTCTTTCTCATTTCATATTCAGATAGCCAAGATTGCTAATACAGTAATGCAACTTGTTATCTCACAAATGCATTGTCTCTGTCTCCGTACGCTTCATTGTACGGATTTTTCGTTATACGAAATGTTCGTTATGCGGGGTACCACTGTATATAAAAAAGGAAAAAATCAGAACACCAAAAAAGTTACATGTGCTTATTAATGCATGATTTGCAGTTGGTATATGATTAACATATGCTAGGTGTCATGAGTACTATCTACTGGAAGCACAGATGGGGTGAATTAAGAGCAGAGGGACAGAGCAGGGCTAGACTAGATGGTCTCCGCCAGTTGTATAACCCAATTGTTCTAAACGCTCTTCTAATTTCACCCACGTTCATCAACTGCAGACACTTTATTTGAATTCTCTGTGAGAACTAAGCAAAAGAATGAACCTTAACATCTTCTGAATGGACATGTGCCTCAAATCTGCTGGCTCAGATCCAGGAAGAGCTTTATGGCAAGAACAAACATTCTTGAGGGTACACTAGAGCAAAACCAAATTAGAAGATGGAGGAAGGAGCTCACTGTACAAAGAGTAACATTGAAGCAGGATATGGTTGATGAACTCAAACTGCTCAGTCACTTGGGGGGCCCTGAATAGGCTGAGGGTTGGAGTCCCTAAATGTAAAACCAACATGCTCAAGTGGGGACCAAGTTCTGGCAGACAAGAACATGCTGTGTGAATGTGGAGATACAGAATCCGGCTCATTTACTCGTCTGGCAATTATTACCAGAAACATGTAGCGATGAAGACTTAAATTTGGCTAACGAACAAAGCCAAGAAGGTGGTTTCTTTGGACAGTTTATAAAGTTTCATCTGGTCATGAAAGAATAACAGCATTACATAGTGCAATCTGCACTGTAGTAGTGAACTTTGTGCAGTTTATAACAAACAAGTCATTGTGTAAGTCATAAACTCATTCAAACACAGTGGGTTGGATCTCTTTTTCCTTGTGTGGACAGAAAATATATCCTTTCAGAATATGTTTTGCTAAGTTGGCAGGGAGATAGCTTATTGATAAATCTTTGCAGAGTGGTGCAGCTGTCTCAAAGGCTTAGCTTTGAATACTATGAAATACAAGCCCTCTTAGATTACACCTTTCTTTTCTTCTTTCTTCCTATAGTGCAAATGCTTAGGCACAGCTTGACCCAGACAGGAAAGAAGAACACCACCTTATTTGAACTGAGGGAGACAGGAGTTCGAATCCCCGAATCCCCGCTCAGTCATGAAGCTTACTGGGTGATCCTGGACCCAGGGGGCCATCTCTCATCCCAACTTACCTCACTGGGTTGTTTGGAGGACAAAAAGAAGGGGGAACAGAGATACAATCACTCTCTTTAACTCTCTGGAGTAAAAAAATAGATAACAGTAACCCTACCAGCCTGTTATCCCTTCTTATTATTCTTCAAATGCCATATCTGATTCTGAATATTAGCTATCCTCATGGCGATCATGAAGCATCCTGGGAGCAATATAATGCAGCGGCCTTCCACATCTCAGCATACAATTGATCAAGCTCCGTGAGTCACTTTCTGGTCCTGAGCCCTTTTGACACACAAAGTACTCATTGGCTCCAGGCCAGAATTGATGAAGCTGCTGCCTTCCATAAAGATGGATTCAAGTGAGATTTAATCCACTTGGGGACCATCACCTTTCCCTTTGGACTTCGTCAACCAATGCTGTTACTCCTCAGGGTGGTTAGCTTAGTTAACCTCCACCTGACGATCAGCATTGAGTCACTGGCAGTAGGATTTACTTTACTACCATAGCACAATAGCCTAGCCCAGGGGTGTCCAAACTACGGCCTGTGGGCCAGATCCAGCCAAGTAAAACATGTCCATACAAGTGTGTTTTATTTCCACTTCCAGGAGCAACGAGGGCTTCACGGGCCAGATGAATTGGTGTTGGGGGCCGGTCATGAACCACATGACCAGCCCACAGCCAAAAAGGTTTGGGCACCCCTGACCTAGCTACACTGTCAGCTAGTGTGCCCCAAAGGCTTAACTCTATGGAATACGAGCCCTCCTATTCCCCCTTTCGTTTCTTCTTTATTCCTATAGTACAAATGCTTGGGCACAGCTTGATCTGGACAGGAAAAGAGGGCTTCCCTGACGCTCCGAAGAGGGCTACTATAGCTCTCTTCCCTCTCAGAAAAAGGGAACCAGTCCACCCCTGGTTCGATTCCCCTTTTCCCCCTTCTTACTGTAACTCCTTCCCAGTGCTTGGAACAGCAAATCCCGCTTCACGCTGACAGTCGGCATCACTAGAGTAGAATATGACTCTGACGCGGGTGGAGAGCAACCGCCACGACGCATGCGCAACTCCTGCGCGCCGGCAGCGTAGGCCCCGTCGCCGCTGGAAACTTAGGTGTCTAAACGTCTGCCTGATGCAACCGTACGCTTCCGGCTCTCTTTTCGCCCGTCTGTATCTCCCGGGAGCCTGAACCTAACAGAAACATCGCCGAGGCGTTACAGTTGCTGCGCGGAACCCAACCACCAGTCCAGAACTTGTCCAAAGTTTGATGGTGTCTTTCCTCAGGCTTATTGTTAGACAGCTAACATTTAGGATGTTACATCAGCCGGAGCATGAACGACCCTTTCGGCCTCGCCCTCTTTATACGTAGAGTTAGAAATGAAAGCAGTACGGCAGCCGACTACTTCCGCGCTCCCCTTTTGCACCCGTAAGAAGCAGCGGTCAAGCTGGGGCGGACTCTCTAGATGGGCGATATAGAAATGAACGAATGAATGAATGAATGCTGGCTTTGGGATGAAAAGGTTCAAGGGGGTAATGATGACACCGACTTATTGCACTTCTTTTGCTATAACTTGAGAGAGGTGGTTTTAAAAGGGTGAATTTTGCTGTTTTTTTTTTAATTTTATTTAGGTAAAGGTTTCCCTTGCTCGAAAGCCAGTCGTATCCGACTCTAGGGTGCAGTGCTCATCTCTGTTTCTAAGCCGAAGAGGCAGCGCTGTCTGCTTCTGTGGTCATGTGGCAGGCATGACTAGACACCAGAGCGCACGGAATGCTGTTACCTTCCCACCGAAGTGGTCCCTACTTATCTACTTGCAATTTCTTGCTTTCGAACTGCTAGGTTTTATATGCCTAACGCAGTTGTACATATGCCTTCCGAGTAGTAAGGTTCGCTGCAATGAAGATCAACTTATTCCCGGGAAAATGCGCATAGAATTGTAGCCTTCGCCACGAAGATCTTGTTAGCAGACTGAGTTCAGCTGAAATAACTATGTATCCCTTTGTGCAGTAATTATAGGGCCAGATATAAGGGGGAAATCTCATGGCCTGCTTTGGTACCTGGATGTAGTCCCAAAACAAAATAGCTTCCATTCCAACAGTACTGTACATAACGAGTATTGTACACAGATTCATTGTTGCATTCACTATTTTCAGTTTATCTCCCACTCCCATTTCCAATATTTATACAGGTGATTGTGTTGACTCTGTTGTCTAGGGATTTTGCTGTACTGGTAGCATAATGATCGACTCTCAGATACTGTATTCACTTTTTTGTGTTTATTATGTCACCCGTCCAACACACCTACAATATGTGAATAACAATACATTTTCCTGGGGAACATAGTTAAAAATAGAGACGTCACCACTTTGCGAACAAAAATTCGCATAGTCAAAGTAATGGTATTCCCAGTAGTAATGTATGGTTGTGAGAGCTGGACCATAAGGAAAGCTGAGCATAGAAGAATAGATGCCTTTGAAATGTGGTGTTGGAGGAGAGTTTTGAGAGTACCCTGGACAGTGAGGAGAACAAATAGGTTGATTTTAGAAGAAATCAACCCTGACTGCTCCTTAGAAGGTCAAATAGTAAAGATGAAGCTAAAGTACTTTCGACATCAAATGAATAGGGAGGAGTCACTTGAGAAAGCCTTGATGCTGGGAACGGTGGAGGGAAAAAGAAGAAGGGGGCGGCAGAAAATGAGATGGCTAGATGTTATTGTAGACACAATGGACATCAAGCTGGGCGGGTTGAAGAGGATGGTGGAGGTCAGAGGTGCCTGGCGGGCAATGATGCATGGGGTTGCAAAGGGTTGGAATTGAATGTGCAACTGAACAACAACAACAAATAAAAAAGCCAGGCTTTCTGACACGTGACTGCTCCCCTTGCTCCGTATTGTATATTAGATACAATGCACAGATACAACACTGGAAAGCTTCTTTATCTTCTTCCATTTCTTGGAGGCAGTTATTAAACTTAGACTTTGATCCTCCCATGCTGTGTAGCATATCGGATAGAAAGGGATCATTTCTACCTTGGGTGTGTACTTCAGCATCCTCCCATGTCAAATTCACAATGATTAAATCTCCTGTAGTGAATCTTTAAAATTCAGCAGAAGCACCCCTACTGGAAGATGTCAAGTCTCTTGTTGATACTTGCTGATGCCTTTCAAGTCTCACAGGCATAGATGGTTGTGGGGATCACAATGGAGGTGAACAAACAGAGCTTAATTTTCAGCAATATAGATGGTGAAGACCAGATCTTATTCATGTGCTGGAAGACAGATGTTGCTTTTCCAAGACAGCATTTGACATCCACCTCTGCATATATATATTGTGTGATCACATTGCCCAAGTAAATATCTCCACTTTTAGCACCTGTGACCCAGGTATGATGATTTTTCAGCTCTTCTCTTAAAGCCTTTTTTTTTTTGCTTCTCCATCCTGTTGTAGTTTCAGCTCATTGAGCAAAACAATGTCATCAGCAAAATCTAGTTGTCAAGGCAATTTTAGTCAGACCAAGGGAAGCCTGTCCCAGTGCATACTGCTTGTCACGTAACATAGTCAAAGGCTATGAGGAGGAAGAATGGAGATAGAATACAGAGGGCAGTTATAAGCAAAACTTACTATAAAAGCAAAGCAAAAATTCATTAAAACTTGAGTATGAGAAAGTATTCAATTCAATTTTATTTACAGTCCATGACCAGCATAATATGGGAAGTAGAAAGGTTAGCTTCTGCTTTCTCTATTGCTACTGCTAACTCCCTTGAAAAATGAAGTCATATCTGAATCTTGTTATTACAGTAGTTCTGTTTTGTCTTCTTCCATTTTCTGTCACATAATCGGACATCACCAGTCTCAAAAATAACCACGGAATTCCAACTTCAGCATCAAATCACTAAAAAAATGTCTATTACTTCATCTTTCTAAGTTTGCTTACAATGTGGCAAAATGCATTGTTGCTCTGGACTAAAAATCAAAATTCAATTGGTTATCCAAGTGGGGAACTCCTGGAGAATACTGGGACTTGCAGTCCAAAAAATATGAAAGACCTCACTATTCCTCTCTGACGTGTGACTTGACAGTAGAGCGGTTTTTAATTCTGGAACAACGTCTGGACATACTAGTTTTTTCCACCAAGTTGCAGAACTTTTGGTGAGGGTTTTGTTGTGAAGCAATGCTTTTAAGTCACCCTTTGCCTGCTATGGAATGAACAACCTATACCTCTTTAGATATTTGTTGAATAGAAGCTCCGACGATTGCTCCTCGGTGGTTATATTGACTGCGGCTGGTGGGAAAAGCTGTCCAACATCACTGGAAGAAATAGGCATTGCCTGTCCTAGCAGTTTTCATCTGCTCTGATGTCACCAAATGAAATTATTCAAATAAAGAATATCCTAATCCAGAGGTATAATGGGTCAGTAGGACTTTGTACACGGTAGAACTCTTTCTTTACAAGTGTTCCTTAAACTTCTTCACACATGCTAGCTAACCTATTTCAGAAACAGAAAATTCCCCACCCTAAAAAACCTCTTTTTTGCTGTCCAGCTCTTGGGGTAAAATTAAGAAAGGGCGCAGTCTGAATGCATTCTCCCAAGAGATATTTTTACCAGTCTCCTTGATTGACCAGACTATCAAGGGATAACTTCCTGCTGGTTGCGCAACTTGTTTTCCATTTGTTTTGCTGCTGCGCTCTTTAAGTTCGACCAAAACTTTTCACAATCGATTGGGTCTTTCCATCTTTTTTTTTTTTACGGGGGTGGTAGTGCTGCCTGTTATGTTCTGTAAAGCTGTGCCTTTAACAATGTACCTTTGCCATGTGTTATCAATGTAACCTTTCTGTGTGCAACATTATAACCATCAGCTGTATCAATGTAAACCTAATAAGGGGACGCGAGCTAGTGACCACCAGAGGGCAGTAGCGAGCGTCCAGCTCTCATGGATCATATTCACCTGGTTCAGCAGCGCGGGAAGATTCCCCGCCACCTCTTCACCTGGTCAAGAAGGGCGTGACCTCCTACGACGTCACGCAGGCAGCAACCAATAGTCTGTCAACGAGCCACAAATGTATAGCCAGCTGTATATATTGAGCCACTCATCCGCCATTACCACATGTTCCTCCGGATCATCATGCAATAAACCTGTGTTAAGCCAACCCTTCGGCTGTTTCATTGTCTTTGGTCCCTTACACTAAAAAGGGTCTTTTTACTCTTCTGGGATACCAATTGGTGACTGCTGTTGTCCAATACCTGTCTGTTATTCAAGAGATGTGTCCAGCCCAGTGCTACACATTTATAACAGTACTTAACAAAATCTTAGCAACAAATTTGAATGAGTTCTCCTTTAAAACAATGCAGCACTGGGACCAGCTATTCTTCTTCACATGTCTATCTCAGATGTGAAATTGCCAAAATGAAGCCACCATTTGGTGAGTTCATTCTGTAGCTCCTTTCACCTGACCTAGTGTGAGAAAGATTAGCCTGCAACACAAGGTTTCTGTTACCAGACACCCGATTGTGGTTCAAGAATACCACAATCTTCGAGGAGACTCTTTCTGTGTACCCCATGTCCAGCTATAAAAACAAGTATAATTAGAAAGTGTGAGAAGGAGAGGAAGAAAGCAGGATAAAGAAAAGCAAGTTTCTCAAAATTTGAGCCACAGATCAACAGTCTAACCAAGATGGCACATTTTACTCATCTAAACTGAGTTGTAGGATTTGAGTATGTGCAAAGGTGTGAGAAAAAGGATCTCTCGACTCCTCATTAAGCAGAAAGAATAAGGGTGAAGTGTAGTCTTGCTTACTCCAGCGATGAGCTAAATTTCTTGTCTCATTGGTCTAGTTGGCAAATCAGAAAATTATTTGGAGTCAAGATCCACCTGTCTTGTGACCTCAGCTTGCTTGTCAAAATACAGTAGGCTCTGACTAGCAGCATTATGAAGATAGGCTGAACTTCAGGATATAAATAGGAGAGGATGTGCTAATACTTCACCTATTAATAAACTTCCCTGTGATTTATGACAAACGGACACTATGGAGGCACTCAAAACAAAAATACTGTAGCTCACACTGAAATACTTGGTTAAATTTTAAAGGGCCCCGTCATGCTAAGAGAGGACTCACTTGAGAAGGCCTTGATGCTGGGAAAGATCGAAGGCAAAAGGAGAAGGGGGTGGCAGAGGATGAGGTGGATGGATGGAATCATTGATGTGATGGGCGTAGATCTGGCCAGGCTGCAAAGGATGGCAGAGGACAGAGGAGCCTGGTGTGCGGTGGTCCATGGGGTCGCAAAGGGTCAAACTCAACTGTGTGACTGAGCAACAACATATCTAAATGTAAATAGAACTTACTTGACAATCTTGACCTCTTTCCACCATTACAAAAATCATTAAATAATTTTTGACATTCCTTAATTTCCTTCTCTTTCATTTGAATTGCCAATGCATCAAATAAAAAATTTAACCTAGGCAAAAGCATCATTTTGGTAATAGCAATTCTTCCAAACCATGACAATTTTAGTTTTTGAAGATTCTTAATTCTAGCTTTAATTTCTACTTTCAAATTATTGTAATTCAATCTCTTCAAATCTTCTAAATTATATGAGATATTTACCCCTAAATATTTCAATGTATCCTTAATTTGAATATTACCCATCCCTTTCATCCTCTTCTGATCTTCCTTGCTTATATTACATAACATCATTTCCGATTTATCCCAGTTTATCCTCAAGCCTGTAATGTCTTCAATTTTTTTTAATTGAGTTTGAATCCTATCTAAAGCCCTCTCTGGATGCTTAGCAATTATCAGAGTATCATCGGCATACAAACTTATTTTAGTTCCCATGACTCCTTCTATTCCTTTATCATCCCTAATAGCCTTAGCTAACAACTCCATGGCCAAAATAAACAAAATTGGAGATAACGGGCAACCCTGTCTCGTTCCTGCTTCTAATTTTATGTCAGTAACCTCGTCGTTTACTCTGACAGTAGCTGCACCTTGTTGATATAGTTGATCAATTATTCTAAATTTGTCACCAAAACCATAATTTTTAATTATTTCCTTTATTGCTACAAACTGCGAAGAATCAAATGCTTTACATATATCCAAGGATATCAAACCTACTTTTTCCTTTGTCTGCCTCACTATATCCAATAAATCTAATGTTCTTCTTGTCAGATCCGCCATATGTCTTCCTTTCAAGAAACCAACTTGGTCTACTTCTATATAATTGCCCATAAAATTATTTAACCTATTTGCCAGTATTGCTGTAAAATTTTTGGCATCTTGGTTGATCAATGAAATAGGTCTATAAGATTCCACTTTTTCTAAATCCTTACCGGGTTTTGGCAGCAATACAATCGTGGTCCTATACCATGAGGTCGGAATTTGTCCCCCGTCAAGAATATAATTATACAATTTTACCAACTTCGGAACCACTATATCTTTAAATTCCTTATAAAAGTCAGCCGGTAACTCAAATTCCCCTGGTGCTTTACCCATTTTCAATCCAGCTATTACCTCTTTTATCTCTTTTTCTGTTATTCGTTCTTCCCTTTTTTCCTTATGTTCCTGCTTTATACTAGAATATTTTTGTTTCTCTAATTGGGTTTTAAGTTTATCTATATCTATCTCTTTTTTTGGATATAAGGCTTGATAAAATTCTTTCACAATTTTACACTTATCTCTAGTTTTATTACATCTCACCCTTTGTTCATTTATCAAAAAAAACTATGGTATTTATCTCAGAAAGAAGGAGGACTAGGGATGCCGAATTTGCTGTCTTACTATCGAGCGTTTCAAATTAAGAATGTGGTAAAGATTTTGGTTGAGGGAAAAGCTTTATGGGAAGACATTGAAATGAAGGATTATAACCATATAGGCAAAATCCTTTTTTAGGGGCTAGTTCGGGTAAAATTAATAACTAAAAATACTATGATGAAGGGATTGGTATACACTTGGAAAAAAGTAAAGAAGGTTTTGGCCCCAAATATCTCACCAATTATAGAATTGGAAGACATGGCAGATTTTCCGGTAAAAATAAATAAAAGGATGAAAGAGATATTGGTAAAAAATGGAGTAATCCTGCTTAAAGATTGGATACAGACATGCAAAGTTAATGACAGAAGAAATGATTTGTTTGCAGAAATGAATTTGAATTGGTTTCAGATTGTGATGGTAAATAAGTGGAATGGCAAATACTGGAGAAAACCAGAATTGTATAGAGAAATGACTGAATTTGAGGTGCTGATTTCAAAATTAAGAAAAGGAGATGGATCTATTAAGGGTGTAGTTAGTAAATTGTATAAAATACTGAACATCGAGGGTGATCCACATGAGGCCTTAATGTTAAATTGGGAGCAGGAATTGAATATAAAGATTGAAAAAGATATATGGAAACATAAATGGAAAAAGAGGATAATGATAACATTATCAGTTAGAATAAAGGAGCATAATTTTAAAATGTTGTGGAGGTGGTACCTGACCCTGGTGAGGCTGCATCAAATTGATAATAAAAAAGATAAACTGTGTTGGAGATGCAGAAAGGAAATTGGAACATATGAACATATGTGGTGGAGTTGCACTGTGGTTAAAGAATTCTGGAGAAAGGTGGAGAAGGAGATCAAAGATATAATGGGTAAGAGAATTAAACTGGGGTCGGGTTCCATCATGTTAACAGATGTAGGTTTTAATTTAAACAAAGATGAAAAAGAATTGCTAGAAATAATACTTATAACGGCTAGACAATGTATAGCTAGAAATTGGAAAAACGATATAAATATAAAGATAGAAGTGTGGTATATGGAGATGTGGAATTTAGCATTGAACGATAAATTAACTTGGGAAATAAATAAGAAAAAGGGCATTATTAAAGAAAATAGATTCTGGAATATTTGGTATGCTTTTGTGGATCACTCTCTTAGAGGGGAAGAAGTAAGCAAACCTGTACCTGATCAATTGTTTTTTTTTGGATGGAAAGTATTAAGAATCTCTGATCTCTCTGGACATTGTAAATATCACAGGGTGAGCATGCCCATATATTTTTATATGGGTATGTATGTATGTTTGTATGTGTGCATATTGGTGCGCAGGTGCATGTATGCGCTGGTGCACATATATGTATATAGTAACTGTATTAGTATAAATAATAAATTTGTGAATTAAAAGGGTATATTATGCACATTAGTCGAGATATAAAGCTTAAATCACCAGTTATATAGATTAGTTAATATGTTATTAATGTGGTAATGTATTAGCTTAAAAAGATATTGGTGTCAGAAGGTAAAATTATACATTGTGTATGTATCGGCAAAATGCATTTCCTATTTTTCTTTTATGTTTATATGTGTCATATTGTTGTAATTTTGTTTGAAAATCAATAAAAATTAATAAAATAAAAAACGAACTTACTTGGATGGCACTTATTTACATCCCAGTTTTCTTCCAGAGACCTCTATAGTGTTCTTTTGAGCACTTCATTTTGTTCTCTCAACAAACCTGGGAGTTGTTCAGGCAGTCAGACCAGCAGTAAATTTTATATCTAAGTGAGATATGAACCTGGATCTTCCTAGATTTAGTTACACCACATAATTGCTAAAATAGAAATAATCCTGTACAAAGAATGGCAAAATAATTTTAAAAACCTCCCCCCGAAACAACCTAATGTGATTTTTGCCTAAAATTAGTGGGTGGAAGGGAGGTTTCACCCAATCTTATACCGTATATTCATTGTCTCAGCATCATACGTTTCTCCTGTTAGCTTAACGTGTAGAAGAATAGGCTGTAGTTTTTTCATCCATTTCTTGTGCACATTTTTATTGGCCACATTTATATCCAGGGAACTGAAATATCTGTGGAGTAGATATCCATGGTTTACTGTGGCTCAAAACTAACATGTGAAATCCCCTTATATATGGATTTGTTATCTGTGGTATCAATAATCCATGGTTTACTGTGGCTTGAAAAATTATTTATTTATTTATTCTGATTTGTATTGCCGCCCAACTCCGAAGACTCTGGGCGGCTCACAGAAAATAAAACCAATGGCAGGTGTTTTTTAAAAAAACAACAACAATAAAAACCCATTTAAAAAACTACTGATGAAAATTTTAAAAAGATAAAAAGCTTAAAAGAGTGTTCTCCTAAATTAGCCAGCAGGTGCCCCACACCTTCCCTGCCAGCCAGGTTTTTAACCCTTTCATGTAGGGCAGCAACTCTGTCTGGAGACACAACTCAATTGGCAAGAGGTTTCATAGGGCCGGAGCAGATACTGAGATACTAGCACCCTCTTTCTGGTGATAGAGAGACACACCACTCTAGCAGATGGAACAATGAGAGAGCCTCTCTGGTCTGCTATGGTGGGATGGACAGATGTTCTTGGGGTGACACGGTCTCTTAAGTATCCTGGCTATCTATATGGATAGCACAAGGTTTGCTATTATCTGGAGTTTCATTCATCTTCAGTAGGTGATTGAATATATCACCCATATGGGTGGGTGGATATTATATAGTTCTGCAACTCAAACTATAACCCAAAATCAGGAAATAAAGAAAAAGTCACATGATTTATTCCATAAGACAAGACAGGAACGAGAGAAACTCATTTATCTATTTTCTGTAGCTGCTAGTTATGGTACAGTACTTATTAACCTGAGCCACTAGGAGTGCTGAAGGCACGAATTGATTCTCTGGGCATAAAACCAAACAAAGCGTAAGCCTATCATTATCACATTCTTGTACCCAATGTTTTTCCTCAGTTCAGTTTACATAAGTGGCCAACTGATCTATAGCAGTTTCCTCTTTCAATAAGCAATGAGTCAGTAAGGCTAACCTTTCTCTCAATTACAGTAAAACCTCACATAAAGAGCACCTTGCTTAGAGACTAACTCGCTTAAAGAGCAGAATTTCCTCTGAATGGTCACCTCACTTAACTAAAACCAACCAAAATCTCACTTAACAACTAAATTGGGGTTTGCAGTTCCTCTCACCAGAAGTCACAATTGGTCACTTACAATGGTGTTTCGCTTAAAGAGCAAACTCGCTTAAGGAGCAATCCTGTGGAACACATTATGCTCTTTAAGCGAGGTGCCACTGTATCTCGTGCAGCAGGTTATGACCGGCAACAATGTCTTAGCTAATTTCCTTGCTCTTTTGAGCAGCTTTATTGGCCAGATGTTCAAGCATTGTCTTCCTCCTGTGATCTCCAGGTGATCTCCAAAAATAAACTTGTGTCTTATCATAATTACACCTATTGTGGTCCATGTGAAGATCCACTGTGCTCTATTGTCTTGCTAAAAACCCCTCCAAAGATATCTCCCCATTCATATGCATATGCATTGTATTCTTAATTTACAGTGGCACAATCCGGTGGGGGGGGGGGGACAAATAGGATTCCCATCTCGGGCCGCATGCATGCGCAGAAACCACGGGAGGGGGGGCATGGCCAAAATGGGGGGTCCCCCGCATACCAGGCCCAGAAATTTCTGATGCCGGCCCTGTTAATTTATATATGATTATTACTGCAAGGCTCCATTCAATGCTGCACAGGTCCATTTAACATCACATGTGTGACTATAAATACAATATCTGCCTTGCCTGTGAATAGCACCTTTCCCACTTTAGGAAAGGTCGCTGTCACAGGCTTCACGTGTTGGTTTCTATCTCAATAAATGAATTTCTGTCATAACTCCAGTACGTCTCTTGATCTCTGTTCAGGAGGCTTATTAGCTTAAAACAATTGGGTTTCTTATTGAAAGTAACATTTATCTTCCAAAATATATCAACACAACTGTGAGCTAGGTCACAGTGGGGAGGGGAGAAAAAGCCATTCAAGGAGAAAATGTCAGGTCAGAGATGCAGATTTCTGATATCATCTCGGTGGCGTAATCATAAAGCTTCATGGTTCTTGAAGCTTTTATGTTTCTTGTCCACAGCTCTGTGTTACCTATTTAAGACTCAAAAGATAGATACCATCCGTGGTTTTTAAACTGTAGTCTAATAAATGTATCTCCCAACCTTATCTTTGGATTGACTTTTTTTTTTGTGAGGTAGTTCAGAGTGCCAGTGCCAGAGTGTGACAAGACCACAGACACCAGGTAACTATTATGGCTGAGTATGAACTAGAACAGGGGTGCCCAAACTTTTTGGGCTGTGGGCTGGTCACATGGTTGAGCGTGTCGGTTACATAGTTCCTCCCACCCAGAAGTGGAATTAAAATGTGCATGCACGGGTGTGTCATGTCCACACACATTACACACATTCTACTTTAGCTTCCAGTAGCAGCATGGGAGGCATTGGCCGGATTAATTGGCAGTGTGGGCCAGATCCAGCCCATGGGCCGTAGTTTGGGCACCCCAAACTAGAACAAGAATCTCCCTTCCTCTAATCCAGCCCTCCAACCACTAAAGGTAAAGTGATCCCTTGCTTGAAAGCCAGTCATATCCAACTCTAGGGGGTGGTGCTCATTCTCCTTTTTCAAACTGCTGACCTGCCAAGCTTCCAGGCATCAAGTTTAGGGTCTTAACCACTAAGCCACCACAGTCACTACTCCAAGCACTACACTGCACTATTTGTCATGATCATTAAGCCTGGGTGCCCCTTTGTAAAACCAGGTTAATGATCTTTAAAAATGGAAATCTAGGTGGGCAAAGGAGAGGGAAAGTTTTTCATTTTTTTTCGAGAGCTGTTCACATATCAGTGATGTGTTGAGAGGGCTGTTTTATTAGACAGCAACCATTTAGAAATGCAAAACTTCTCCCCTCTTCTCCAAAGGTGAGTTGCAAGGAAGATTTAAGGGGGAAACTTTCCATTTATCAAAATGGGACAATCATCCAGCTGTTTAAAGATCCAGCCCTCCCCATAGTAGACCAAACAACAGGATAAATGTCCATAGGGCAGTGTTTCCCAAACCTTGTTTTTGGGACTTCATTTCCCAAAAGCCTAAGTCAATTCCTCAAAGCACTGATCAACCAATGTATTGACTTAGGCTTCTGGGAATTGAAGTCCCTCTGTGGGGCGTGGGCCCCACGTTGGGAACCATTACTATAGGGGTCACTCATGAGTCTCTCATCAGCGTTTCCAGCAACCAGCTGGGGTTTCAAAACAAAAAAGGGAAATACTTACTCCTCTTCTGCTTGAGTTTCTATGAATGCAAGCATGATGCTTGATTGCTACGAAGCCAAAACAAAAAACTTGTGAACGAAAAGTGTGTCTTCTACAGAGGTAGGACCAGAAGTAGGCAAACCTCCCCCAACACAGCCACTTCGATAGACTGCAATAAGCAAAAAGCATTTTTAAAAAATTACATCCAGACATTGCAGTGGCTTAGCAGTTAGGATGCTGAACTTAATGACTGGAAGGTCGGCAGGTCAGCAGTTCGAGTACTGTATGACGGAGTGAGCTCCAGTCTCTGTCCCAGCTCCTGCCAACCTAGCAGTTCGAAAGCATCAAATTGCAAATAGATAAACTGCAGTAGCTCAAGTGGTTAAGATGCTGGCAGCTGACTGGAAGGCGGGAGGTCAGCAGCTTGATTCCTGAGAATTGCAGGACGGAATGAGCTTCTGTCTTTGTTCCAGCTCCTGCTAACCCAGCAGTTCGAAAGCAAGAAATTGCAAGTAGATAAATAGGGACCACTTTGCTGGGAAGGTAAAGTGTTCTGTGCACTCTGGTGTTTAGTCATGCCTGCCACATGAGCACGGAAATGTCTGCAGAAGCAGACGGCGCTGGCTATTTGGCTTTGAAACAGTTGAGCACTGAACCCTAGCGTCGGATAGGACTGGATTTTGAGCAAGGGAAACCTTTACCTTTAAACAGGTACCACTTCGGTGAGAAAGGTAACAGCGTTCCATGCGTTGTCTAGTCATGTCTGCCACTCCACCAGGGAAATGTCTACAGCAGGGGTGCCCAAACTTTTTGTGCTGCGGGCCTGTCACATGGTTCAGGGGGCTGGTCACTACAGCCTGGGGGCTGGATGTGGCCCCCAACACCAATTAATCCCGCCTGCAAAGCCCTCGTCGCTCTTGGAAGCAGAAGAGCGACGAGGGCTTTGCGGGCCAGATGAATTGGCGTCGGGGGCCAGATCCAGCCCCCGGGCCATACTTTGGGTACCCCCTGGTCTACAGAGACACCATTGGCTCTTTGGCTGTAAACGGGGATGAGCACCGCCTACCCTCTAAGGTAAAGTTTTCCCTAACTCGAAAGCCAGTCGTATCTGACTCCAGGGTCCAGTGCTCATCTCTGTTTCCAAAGCCGAAGAGCACCCTCTTAAGAGTCGAGTACAAATGGCTTTCGAGCAAGGGGAGACCTTTTACCTTAGGCTAGAGTTAGAAGTTCCAGGGCTTCTCAACCTTTGGTTTCTGGACTTCAATTCCCAGAAGCCTAAGTCAATTCCCCCAAACACTGATCAGCCTAAGTACTGGCTTAGGCTTCTGGGAATTGGGAGTCCAAAAAACCAAAGGTTGAGAATCACTGTTAAAAGCGAGGCGACCGCAAGACACGGAAACAAGATTGAGCGCGTCAACCAGGCAACTTGGAGGTGTAGTTGCGTTGCAGACATAATCAGCTGCCAACCCCGAGACACCCCCCCCCCATGTCCTATCATCCTTCAGCCGCGATCCCATCCTTGTCTGGCCGCCCGTCCGTCCCCACGATGATTTCGGGAGGCAAGTGCCCACGCACCCGTCCGTCCGTCCCCCGAGGGCTATGTAGGTGGGGCTCCCTGGGAGATCCCAGGCGTGGGGGCGGGATCTGGCCCACTGACCACTGGCCCACCCTCCTCCGACGCCCCCGCGTTCCGGGAGGCAGGAGGCACTCTGGACTCGCCTCGGGGCTCTCTCGGCTCTCGCCTCTCTCCGCTGGCCCAGAGACGGACGCGGCATGAAGGTCGTCGAGTTCGCCCCGCTCCGTCTCCCGCTGGCCCGCAGGTTGCAGACGGCGGCGGCGTTCCAGTGGGTCTTCTCCTTCCTGTTGCTCGGTAGGCGCCGCACCCTTTTCTTGAGCCCGATCCTAAGGCGCGATCTTCGGGGACTCCTCCTAGTCCTGCCCGGTCCGGAGCGGAGCGGAGACGGACCTCCCCGTCGGGGCGCTGCGCCCTGATGGAAAAGAGAGGAAGCCCCAGGGAGCGTGGGACGGATTTGCTTTCTGGCAGCAGCACCCCACGGGCGGAGTTAACTGAGTCGCAATTCTTCACCAGGTTGCAAACTGAGATGGGCTTACTTGCGGGTAAAATAGGCAGTGGGCCGGGAATGGCTGAAATCCTGAGCTGGGGGCCTGGGGCCTTTAACACAGGGATTCTCAACCTGCAGGCCGGATACGGCCCACGGCAGCATTTCATGTGCTCCACACACACACACTGCCTCCACCACACCAGGAAGTGCCATGGGGTGGAGGAAGGGCATAATGGCCATCCGTCCGTCCGCCCCCCCCCCCCCAAGCTATCTGAGAGAGTGCGACCCGGCCACCGCCCCTGGCTTAAAAAGGTTGAGAACTCCTGCTTGACCAGTCAACTCCACCAAGCTAGGCAAGGTGGACTCTGAAACACGTGTATAAATTCACTCCTTAAGTCAGGATTTAAGTCTGGTTGGAAAACAGGGTTACTCTCAGTCCTAGAAAACCTTTACTGGGCTGTAAGGTCTAGCTCAGTTTGTGACAGGCTCGCTTGGGACTGAAGCCTATTTAATTCTGAAAGACTTCTTTGTTGTGAGGGGGTTAACTAGATTGACCAAGAAAGTCTCTTTTCTAATAGCTGCTTCCGAGGAGGTATACATTGGCACAACCAACCATAGACTAGTTTTGTTCAGGAGTGCTGATGAGAATTTAAAACTGGTTGACTGTATTGTACATACGGATAGTGAGTGAGTTTTGGTTCTTTTCATCTGATCTAATTAATTCCCGTGGGAAAGTTGTACTGAAGGCATGTTATGATAGATTTAGAGCAGGGGTCAGCAAACTTGGCTCTCCAGGTGTACTTGGACTTCAATTCCCATAAGCCCACGTCAATACACCTGCTGATCAGGGCTTCTGGGAATTGAAGTCCAAGAACACCTGGAGAGCCAAGTTTGCTGACCCCTGATTTAGAGGTTCTGAGTGATTAATTACAGTATGTTCTTGGGAACAGAAACACTGGCTGTCCTGATAAAGGTAGTATGAGATGGTAATTCCTAATAGAGTAGAGTATAGATAAATAAATTACAGCCTAAAGATGAAGTGAAGAAAAGTAGACACTGTTGTTTGCTGTGCTATTAAGCCACTCCAGAGTTATGGTGAACCTATGAACAACTGCAGCAGTGGCTCAAGTGGCTGACTGGGAGGCGGAAGGTCAGCAGTTTGATTCCTGAGTACTGCAGGATGGAATGAGCTCCTGCTAACCTAGCAGTTCGAAAGCAAGAAATTGCAAGTAGATAATTAGGGACCACTTCGGTGGGAAGGTAACAGCGTTCCGTGCGCCCCGGTGTCTAGTCATGCCTGCCACATGACCACGGAAACGTCTGCAGAAGTAGACAACGCTGGCTCTTCAGCTTTGAAACAGAGATGAGCACTGAACTCTAGAGTCGGATACGACTGGCTTTCGAGCAAGGGAAACCTTTACCTTTACTATGAACAACTTCCAAAAGCCTTGAGATCCCTGCTCAGGTCTTGCAAACAGCCTTCCAGATCTGGTGTCATGTTGGGGTCTAGTATATCTATCATCTGCAATCCATGTGGCATTTGTTTGGGAAAGGCTAAAGTATAACTTCTTCATTGTCATTGAGATTTGCTGAGTTATGGTGACTCAATGCATTAATGATTAACCTTCAAAAGTTTTCATTAACAGCCTTGCTTCTGCTCTGCAAATGAAAAGTTGCTTCCTTTATTGATAAACAAAACAAAAGGACAAAAAAAACCCCACGTTGTGGCACTTTAAAGAGTAACTGCTGTATTTTATCAGAGTAAACAAAACAAAAACATTGTAGCACTTAAAAGACTAACTGCTGTATTTTATTGTTAGCTTTGTGGATCAAGTCCACTGCTATATTTTAATTTTAAAGTGTCAACGGTTTTTTTTGTCTTTTTGTTTTGTTTACTCTCTAATAGTTTTGAAACACAAACTAATGTGGACACTATTTTAAAAATTCCTTTACTGAGCCACTCCATTTTATATTGAGTCTTTATTTTCTGCCACATTCATCTTTTTCTTAACATTATTGTCATTTTCAGTAGAATTGGATGCAAGCATGCAGGATAAAGTAACTTCTTCAACCAGCTCCCAGAATCTCCCATATTTTTCCTTGGCTTTGCTAGGTTGAGGGTTCTTGGCATTATAGTCAAGAAGAGTAACTCTTGCAACTGTTGAAGGAGAGCTGCTGAATTTTTGTGAAGAACAGAAATGACATTGAGATATATGTTTCAAGAAAGCATAAAAAACACAGAACCTTTTTGGTCAGTTTTATTCTTTGTCGCAACACTAAAGAGTTAGATTGGAGTACAAGATTTATGTCATCTAGCTGCCTCCGTCCTTTCCCCCCTTGTACAAATAAACCCAGCCACTCATACTTTCTTCCAGGGTTGTCTGCTTCTTTCAGCCACCCCATTATCCAGGGCAAATGATCTACTTCCAAGATCTTTAACTCTAGCAGTTCTCAATTCTCCTATATTGTTGGTTGGTTTTAAGCTTCTTCTTTCACTTTTTTCATCTTCCTAATTTAAACAAAGTCTGGCCAAATTATCTTGCTATGGTAAAGTGATGGTGAACCTTGGCACTCCAGCTGTTCTTGAATTTCAATTCCCAGAAGCCCTGATCAGCAGGAGTGCTGACTTGGGCTTCTGGTAATTGAAGTCCCAGAACACCTAGAGTGCCAAGGTTCGTCATCACGGAGTGATTCGACGCCAATCATCAGGTGGTGGTTAATTAACCTGACAACCCTGAAGATGAACAGCCTTGCGTGCCGAAGTCCACAGGGAAGGGTGATGGTCCCCAAGTAGATTGATGGAGGACAGCAGTTTCTACAATATTGGCCTGGGGCTGATGAGGACTTTGTGTGACAAAAGGGCTCAGGACCAGAAAGTGACTTGAGGAACTGGAGCAGTGGTACAGGTGTCGCGCTGCGATGCAGAAGGCAAATGGATGGCTACTTCACTATATTGTTCCCAGGGTGATTTTCATGGCTGATCACCATGAAGATAGCCAGTATTTGGAATCACATATGGTGGAAGAAGGAGGAGGAGGAGGTTGAATTAAAAATAGGCACAGAGAAGAGGTTGCTGCACTGTAACCTTAAGAACAGCTTTTACACCCGTGTGTTTCCTGTTGTGTTTGTATGAATCAGGATTTGCGCAAGTAGCACTCTACCCTAGATATAGGTCAATATCATGCAGTGGTACTGAGCAGAGTAACTGTTTCACAGTAAGCTTCTTCTAGTAGAGCCTGAGAAAGTTACTCTTTTGGACTGTACTCCCCAGAATTTCCTAGCTGGCATGACTAGTGGTTGTGGAAGCTTTTAGGTTGCTAAGAGCTGGATGGAACTTGACAGTGCAGAACATCCCATAATTCTTGCCTGTGAACAAAGGGCATTTCCATAGCCTATTATGACTGAGACTTCTGAGAGTCGAAGTACAAAACAACTGCGGGATCAAATGTTCTCCATTCCTGTACACAGATTTTAGTGCGGTTAAAAGAGTTTTTCTCTTGTTCTGACCTCTTGTGTTTAAACAGTGGAGGTGGAGTGGGAGGGAGAGAAAAGAAAAGAGGCAGCAGCTGTTAATTGCATGTGATTTGTGTTTTGTTTTTGTAAAACAAATATGATACAGATAATGAGAGGTTTTTTTATTAAGGCCAGTAAATCAGATAACAAGCAGATAATATGAAATTGATTTGTACATTTGAGGAACTCACCTTCACTGCATATGGACATTTCCTTTTGCAAAGCCACAAATGCTTAGCAATGCAAAGTCTGACCTTTCCAGCGTTTTGATTTTCTGTTCTGAAAGCAAGAGTAATTCTGAATTTCCTTACCCACAAGTTGGCAAAATTAAAAGGGGGACAATGAAGTAAAAAGGGAACAATTTTGTTTTTCCCTGACAGAGGGGAAAAACAAAATATTGGGATGCTTGAAAAACTGGCAGATGTATTTCTGTTCAGTACAAAGTGATAGTGCATCATTAAGACAAGGAATAGGATAAGTATCTCTGCTCTTGCATTTGGAAAAATAAACTTACATAGGAGCAACCAAAACACAAGAAATCAGTGCATTTATTAAATCAAGAACAATTATCTCCAAGTGTTTTCTCATAATTTTGCGCAATGGTAAGTGGGTAAAAGGGGCCACGGTGGCTTAGTGGTTAAGACACTGAGTTTATGACTGTAAGATCAGCAGGTTAACAGTTCAAGACCTGAGTGCTGCATGAGGGAATCAGCACCTGTCACCTGTCCCAGCTCCTGCCAATCTAGCGGTTGGGAAGCAAGCAATTGCAAGTAGATAAATAGGTACCACTTCAGCAAGAAAGGTAACAGCATTCTGTACAGTTCAGCATCTAATCATGCCTGCTACATGACCACAGAAACATTTGCAAACGCAGACAGCACTGGCTTTTTGGCTATAAATGGAGACAAGCATGGCCCCCTAAAGTCAGACACAACTGGCTTTCGAGCAGGAGAGACTACCTTTACCTTTAAGTGAGTAAAGCAGAAGTCTAACTGCTGACTGCTCAGAGCTGCATGTTTCAAGGCTATCTGGAGAGAGAGAAATGCATATTTCATGAACAAAAAGAATGTGTCAACAAAGTGCTTCCTTTCTGTGACAGATACCATCTTCTAATCAAATCAATTGCTTCATTCTGCCTGATAATAGGGTAGTCTTTGTAAAAGAAGCCAGAATTGCAATAGTATCCTGAAACAGCAATTCTTCTGTTATGAAATGCTTCTTCATAACAAAGGAAGCAGCTCAGTCATGCACCTAAATTTACTAAAGAGCTCTCATTGAATGTCTGGCTTGCAGTTCATCCATCTTGGTTCAGCCATCCCCTTGAAGTTTCTCTAAAGAAGAGCAGATAACTTTAACAGTTGTTCTCTTATTAATCATCATCTGTACAGATCAAGGACATGGTGTCATGGATAAAATGAGTGTCACAGCATGGAACGCAGTGCCAGAGAAAAACAGATGAAAGCAGTCTGAGTGTGCTATACTTGTTGCTTAGGTCAGACAGTGGCCTCTGAATGCAGGTGAAGCTTGGTGAATATGGCTTTCCAGGCCAAATCTATACCTAAAGGCAAAGGTGCGAGTCCTGTGTCCAGGAAAGGTTCCCACACCCCTGTCACTATCCCCGTCACAGCCCACGCACACTCACCTTTCCGCTGACAGACGGGCCCCATCGGGGTCCCGGGAACAGAGGTGGGGTGCAGGCCCCACAAACCACAACAAAACAACTGCGCATGTGCACAAGTCCCAGTGAGGAACAGCTGCGCGCAGAACCATTGTGCTGCGGCTCTGGCACGTGACGGTCCATGTGCGTTCGGAGGGGGGAAGCGGCGGACAAAGACTACACATCCCATAATCCAATGTGCACGTTCGGAGGGGGAAGCAGTGGACAAATACTACACATCCAATAATCCAATGTGGCATGCTGCGGCCAATTGGAGCCAAGAGCTGAAGAGGTGGAGCAACGGCCACACAACAGGGGAAAAAACGGACTCAGCCAACGAGGAATATGGCGGGGGGAAACTCCGGCACCCATGCCCAGAGAATGCGGGGTGGGGCGGCCACAAAAAACACCCCAGCACCGGCAGCAAGGAAGATAATGAAAAAAGATGAGGCAGGCGCCGACAGAGACGAGCATAGGCACAGCCGAAGGAAAAACCAAGACACGCTACAAGGAAATGAAAGGCCACTGCAGCCATACCACCGCCGCCACCAACAGCCCACACCAGGAGGCCATGGGTGAGGCCACGATAGCCACGACAACAGCCACAGACCGCCTTGGGGCATACCTGTCAACCCGCGGCTCCGGAAAAACGGGACCTGCGCACATCGCTTGTGCGCAGGTCGCATTCCACGCATGCGTGGAAAGGTTTTACCCCTTCCACGCATGTGCAGAAGCGCTGCGCCGCTTGCGCAGCCCTTACGCAAACGACGTAGTGCTTCCACGCATGCGCGGAAGGGGTAAACCCCTTCCGCGCATGTGCGGAAGGGGTAAACCCCTTCCGCGCATGTGCGGAAAGTGTTTCCCCCGCTGCCAAATTACGGGGTTTTGGCAGCGGGGGCCGGGTTATGACGTCAATCGACGCCAATTTACGGGGTAATCCCGGCCAAATCGGGAAGGTTGACAGGTATGCCTTGGGGACAAGAGGGCCATTCACAGCAAACGGACAAGACACCGCCCCCCCCAAACGCGACGCAAACCACCACGACCACCGTAACCCCGGGAGGTAGGACGGAGCACCCCCCCCCCAGGTACAGTGGGAGAGTCTCCCCTGATGCCACTACCTGCTCCAACTCCGGGCCCCAAAATAATAATACTACCCAAATTAATCCCTACCTAGCCAGCCCAAGTCCTCACTGCTCTTCTTTTCCACTTCCTCCACCTCCTCCTTTCTGCTCCAGCGACAGCAGAGATCGAGGCACAGAAAAAGAAGGACTTCCAGGTGAGAAAGTCCCTGAATCTCCTCCTCTCTCTCTTTCTCTCTCTCTCTGTGTTTGTGGTTGTGTTTGTGTGTGTGTGTGTGTGTGTGAGAGAGAGAGAGACAGAGAGAGTGAGTGAGAGGCGCAAGGCCGGGTACTTGCGGGGAAAATAACCCCGGGGGCTTATCAAACCCCACCCCACATCCCCGACCACTCAGGCAAAAAGCTAGTGTAACAAAGAATCATTGTCAGCTACAACTCAATCTGAATTTGTTTCCTGCCCCAGGGTGCTGGGAGACCTAGTCTTTGGAAAGGCTGGCTGATTATGGGCTGTCTTTGCCCTCCGAGGCAAGCAGGAGACGTGAATTTGTTTAAGGTGGATCCCAGCTTGCCATGACGTGACCCACATACTATGATTTTGGAGCCATCTCCTGCGGCATATATGAAATGAGACACGCAGGATTTAACACCGGGTTTGCAATGGACTGCCACAGCCCTGAGGATATTGACAAGGTACACCTTCACAGACAGTCCATTCATTTGGCATGACCTCTTCCACCTCCATGACCGTTGCAAATCAGAAAGTGGTTCCTCCTCCGCTCATTTTGCCATTGGGCCCAATATGATGGTTTCTAGCGGCATTTCCTCCACCGAGGGAACCATCACCCCACCTAAAGGGGCTCATCTGCCCGTAGCCATTGGCCCCTTTAGGGAGTCAGGTTATTTACCTCCACCCAACACTTGGCATTTTGTTGTTGGTTGTACAGTCTACTCAAATACTGTAGCAGGATGTCTGGCCAGACACCAACAAAGAATAGAATGTTGTAAGTACTGTAATTGAAGGAAGGGGCTTAATCTTTACTGGAATGTGCCATTCAGCCTGTCTGCTCTGGGGAATTCACCTTCTGTCTTTCCATCCTGTGCTTTTTACAGATTCTATACTACTCAGTATTCATTAGAAGCTAAAGTCACAGCAGTGGGCAAATGTTTCCTCTTTAATCCAATTAATATGATGTTTCCATGTTGTATGGCTCCATCCCTGCAGTCATTTAAAAAACAACCAAGAACACTGCTCTTTGAAGAAGCCTTTCACCTTTGGGAATGTTTTGCCTATCTCTGGTTGCTAGAAATGCTGCCCTGTTTAATTAGGTTGCATTTTCAGGGTCCTGGTTCGTGGCACTTTCTGCCTATTGTAATGTTTGTTGATGGTTTTATTGTGTATAATTTTTAAAAAATAATTATTGATTGTTGTATGATGGTCATATGGTGTTAGCCTCCCTGAGTAGGGATGATTTTTCTCTAGAGGGGCGGGATATAAGCGTAAATAAATAAATAAATAAATAAAAGTACAGTAAAAACTCGCATAAAATGTGCCTTGCTTAGAGACTAACTCACTTAAAGAGCAGAATTTTCTCTGAATGGTCGCCTTGCTTAACAACTATAACCAACCAAAAACTCGCTTAACAACTAAATCGGGTTTTGCAATCCCTCTCCCCCGCCAGAAGTCACAATTGGTCACGTACAATGGTGTTTCCCTTAAAGAGCAAACTCGCTTAAAGAGCAATCCCGTGGGACGCATTATGCTCTTTAAGTGAGGTACCACTGTATAGGCAGAATACTCAGTGGGAATTAAGCAAAGAGAAGTGAAATTACTTCAATTCAAGCAAATAAAAAAGACATGCATTTACTATGGGGATTCAAAATGGAGAGTTAAATTAATTGTGAGAATAATGTTGGTTTTACTCATCATACCCAAGCAACTGAGGTGTTGTATATTATACTCCAAAAGTAACTTTGTACCTATTGGTTGCATCTTTTTATCCCCAAAAGGTAAATTAAACATATAAAAATAGTAAATACAGTGGAATCTCATACAACAATCGCCCCGCATAGCAATGAAATTGCATAACAATTAGGTTTTTGGGGGAAATGGTGTCCTGCATAACAATTTTCCCTATGGAAAAAAATGTACAACGATTTTTCAATGGGAAAAACCACTTAGCAAAAATTAAATAAAAATAAAAAATCGTTGTGCGATGCATCCCATAGGGAAAATTGCTATACGATGCATGTATCGTATAGCAATTGTTTTGTACAACAACGAGCCCCATGGGATGGATTAAAATCATTGTATGTGGTACCACTGTAATAGTAAAATAAATCCAGTAAAAAAGATCAAAGAAATAGAACCAATAGAAAAAATAAAATAAAACCACCAGTAACTCTAGAAAGTCAACAGCAGTGGTATATTTTTGTATAGTCTATAAGGATGGGACGTCTTCTGTTTCCACAGTATAACACTGCCCAAGTTCCTGACCGAAATTCCACAATTGCAGTAGGATCTTTTTGTCTTCCTTTATCTGTTCCCTCAGGACATAGTAAATTCCAGAAACCTAAGTCTTCAACTTAGTCTGCTACCCTTAGCAGAAGTAGAGAATGTTTCTCTATCATCAATGCTTGTATAAGAGTTAATAAGATTTGATAGCCTATGCAAGCTAAGCTATCTTTATGATTTTTCAGTGCTATAAGACAGGAGTGCCCAAACTATGGCGTGTTTTACTTCCACTTCCAGGAGCAATGAGGACGGCATGGGCCAGATGAATTGGCATCAGGGACCAGATTTGGCCCACGGGCCATAGTTTGGGCACCCCTGGGTTTAAGTAGAGAAAATGGCATCTTTAAATCCATCTCATCCTGTTGCAAAACAGATTGCAAGGCACATTTTACTTCCACTTTTGGTGGGATGAACCACGTGACCGGCCCGCTGAACCACATGACCAGCCCACATCTCAAAAAGTTAGGGTACCCCTGCTATAAGAAATTATCATTCACTTGTGTCTTCAGATTGTTAGTATATTTGGTTTCTGTTGCTATTTTGTTGTTTTGCCTCTGGCAGCAAAATCTTGCATTTCTAACTGGTGCTATGGAGTTCAGCTTTCTTATAGATCCTGTGGAATATATTTTCCTTTAGCCTCCTTTCTTCCCTCTCTGACAACATATTGCATATGGTCCCTTTTCTTTAAACCAGATAATAGCCCTTTGAAGCAAGGATGTTCTTGTGTGGCACAGCACACACAAAAATATATTTGGCAAAATAAGTCTCAAAGTCTAAACCACAGAAAAATTTCCAGAAATTTGAGAAAAAGTAAAGCCTTTGACTGTAGATGAGAAACTATAGGTGTTCCTCAGCACTGGATTGTCTTGATGCGTAACGTGGACAAAAAGCTTCCATTGGGACAGAATACAGAGAGACAAAATGGTTTTCTAAAAGCAAATGAACCAGATAAGGGTGCATTTTATCCCATTATTTGTTCACTCCGTATGCAGAAGATATCACACAGAAAGCCAGACTAGATTCAGATGAAGGAGGAGCGGAAATTGGTGGAAGAAACATCAATAATTTAAGATACTGTATTCAGATGACACTATCTTACTGGGAGAAAGCAGCAATGACTTGAAATGACTTTTAGTGAATGTGAAAGAAGGAAGCGCCAATGTAGGAGTGTAGTTGAACATTAAGAAGACAGAAATCATCACAACAGAAGAACTAAACAACTTTAATGTTGGCAATAAAGAAAGTGAAATACAGTAGTGGATGATTGTGTATAGCTTGATTCAATCATCAATCCAAATAGAAACTGAAGCCAAGAAATCAGAAGACTGAGACTCGGAAGGACAGCAATGAAGGAACTAGAAAGAATAATCAAGTTTAAAGATATGTCACCTGAGACCAAGACCACCCACAATCTTTAATTTCTGATCACAATGTATGGATGTGATAACTAGACAGCAAAGAAAGCTGATAGGAAGAACATTGATACATTTGAAATATGGTGTTGGAGAAGACCTTTTTGCATAACCTGGACTGCCAGAAAGTTGAACTAGAGTAAGGTAAAGGTCGCCCTTGCTTGAAAGCCAGTCGTATCCAGCTAGGGTTCAGTGCTCATCTCAAGAGCCGGCGTTGTCTGTGTTTGTAGACATTTCCATGGACATACATACCTGCCAACCCGCAGCTCCGGGAAAAACGGGACCTGCGCAGATCGCTTGTGCGCAGGTCGCTTTCCATGCATGCGTGGAAGGGTTTTACACTTGTGTAGAACCCTTCCACGCATGCATGGAAAGCGTTTCCCCCCGCTGCCAAATTACGGGGTTTTGGCAGTGCGGGGCGGGTTATGACGTCAATCGGCATCAAATTCCGTGGTAATCCCGGCCAAATCAGGATGGTTGACAGGTGTGGACATATGGCAGGCATGACTAAACACCGGCATGCACAGAACACTGTTTGCCTTCTCACCAAAGTAGTACCTATTTACTTGCAATTTCTTGCTTTTGAACTGCTAGGTTGGCAGGAGCTGGTGACAACAGCTCACTCCATCGTGCAGTACTTGGGTCTCGACCTGCCGACCTTCCAGTCATCAAGTTTAGCATCTTAACCACTATGCCAATGCAGTCCCTCTTGAACTAGAGTATAGCAAGCCTGAATTGTCTCTGGAGGCAAAAATGATGAAACTAAGGCTGTCCTACTTTGTGTATTTTTTGAAAAGGTACAATTGTATGGAAAATGCAATAATGCTGGGAAAGGTTGAAGGTAGCAAGAAAGGAAGATGACCAAATGCAAGACAAACTTGCTCCCTAAAGCAGGGGTGCTCAAATTATGGCCCGTGGGCTGGATATGGCTTGTGACAGCAATCCATCAGGCCTGTAGTGCCCTCGCTTGTATGGGGCAGTATAAAACTGTAATTGCTAAGGGTAAATGTAATTGCTATCAACTTGCTATTGATTAAAAACATTGAAATCATCTCTTGGCATTTCCTGTTGAGGTCTGTAAATCAGGACTGCATATAGAAACTGTGCTGAACAACTCAGTCAGAAAAAGAGAGATAATAAGTGTGTGCGTCGCAATGTATGAATGTGATAACTATGATCCATGCAGTGTATGGATGTGAATAACTCATTCAGATAGAGATAATAATCAAGGGTGTGTCAGTATTTGTTTTGGAGATCAAGTGCTTTAGTGGGTTTTTTGGAGGTCATTTGGCTTAATGTTTGCCAGGAAGGAGAGGCGGGTGATCTTTGATGAAGCAATGCAAACATCTATTGCTGCTATTTTGAAGGTAGAGGCCTTTGTGAATTCTTTGAATAAACTGACTAGTTACAAAGAGAGCTGTGAGATCCTTCCATATTGCAAAAGCAGGAGCAAATCAAAACCTTTATTGGATCACACACACAAAAATCAAACACTACAATCACTTTTATGAATAAAGTGAATGTCTTCAGGCATGCACTAGTTTCTTGTGGATAGTGCAGGAAAATTATAAATGAGAGTTCCCAAAGTTCATGGCAGAGGTCAATGCCAGGCCACATTTCTGAGAGTTGAATTTGAAGAAACAGCAAACTGAGTCACACACACACTTCAAACAAAGTAAACCAGGTGAATGAATATGCTTTCCCCACATATGGTCTTTTTAACTTAAAACTCATAAAAGTGCTCTCTACCAGATCCCTTGGGCCAGGTGAAAGCAGAGGACATACGTTATGGTCTGCCTAGCCAGCAGGTAATGTGATATCCAAATGGCTAAAAAACCACAAGTTGTGCAGAATGTCGTCGTGGAAATATCTACTCATGCAGGGACTCCTCACTGAATAACGACTCCAAGGTATCCAAGGTAAGGCCTTTTTTTTAAAAAAAAAATATCTGTGTGGCAGAGGAACAGGAGTAATACAAGCAGTTTGCAGATTCTTCAAACTCAACTCTCAGAAACAAAGCCTGGCACAGACATTTATAATTTTCCTGTACTATCCCCAAGAAATTGGTGCATACCTGAAGACATGAGCTTGATTCAAGAAAGCTAGTACTGTATAGTATCTGACCAGAATGTCAAAAGCAGGTGCATTTGGTACTACTAGTCTTCTCTGTGTTGTGTAACTTGGATGTCTCAAGGTCAGATGCATATGAAAATGAAAGGCCCCCTGCCAAACAGCTGGAAGGGTGGTAATTTCTGTCAAACTACTGTACCCTGATATTATTTTGAGTCATTGTTATGTCGGGAACTTATTCAGACACAGACTGAATGAATTCCTCTTTTCTTCGTGGAACAAATATTGAATTGTGCTGGAAGAGCGGTTCTGGCTTTGAATGCAGTGCAATGCAGTCTATGAGGGAGCTTCTGTATATCGTTTTTAGAGCCTTAGAGTTTTAGAGCTTTTTAGGGGTTAAATATGTATATGTGGGGAGGAAATATGTTGATAATTTTGTATAGTTGTATTTTGTTTAGGTTTTGTTGAGTTGATAAGTGTTTTTCCCCCCAATCTCATTCTGTGCAGGTCAATGACAATAAAGATTTATCTATCTATCTAAGAAACTTTTAAAGAGCTCAAAGATAAGTACTTGAAACCTATTTGTATTGGTGTTGTGATTGTGTAGGAAATTATCTTTGGCTGCCTGCTTCATAAGTTCTGCCTATATATGGACTCACAGTGTAATTTCTGAATCCGACAGCCTGGTATTGTGAAACTCCTAATGTCCATTTGTTTTTAAAAGGCTTACAAACCTCATCTTAATATGATGGCAATAGTAGGCAAGGCAGACAAATGAACAAGTACTTTTCAAGATCTCCAGATCTCTTTATCAGGCAAGATGTTGCAAAATATGTAAAGTGGGAGATATTCCAAGGGTATTGCAGTTAGTAGTGATTGAATGGGGAAGGAGAGTCTGCACACCAAAATTCTAACTTTTAGATGTCTGTCTTTCATGTGTGATGTTGCTAGTAAGAGAAAGTCTGGCTCTCTGTGAAGGCCTATTGGGTGCTAACTGCTACAGCAAGAGTTACCTTTTTGGACGACTACTGCCAGAATACTACTAGCTGTTAGAATTAACCTGCAATTTAACAATATGGAGTGTCTTAAATATTGTTTTCTGAAAGATGTCATGAAAATATCTGCACACCAACCTTGGGCCAGTTCCAATTTCTGATCCCAACTAGAGTAGATCCATTAAATGGTTAGGTCAGCTTTTCTCAACCTTGGGGCCCCAGATGTTCTTGGACTTCAATTCCCAGAAGCCCTGATCAGCAGGTATGCTAAATTAGCCTTCTGGTAATTGAAATCCAAGAACATCTGGAGACCCAAGGTTGAGAAACCATGGAATAGGTCAACATTTACATAAGTTTCATTCGGTGTACTGTAGCAGCAACTTACAATTGAATTGCTCACCTCTGTTTACAACCAAATGTCTGCAGACATTTCCGTTGTCATGTGACAGGCATGACTTAACACTGAAGCATATAGAATGCTGTTACCCTTCCTACCAAAGCAGTACCTATTTATCTACTTGCAATTTTTTTCTTTCAAACAGCCATGTTGGCAAGAGCTGGGACAGATGACAGGCTCTCACTCCGTCGCACAGCACTCAGGTCACGAACTGCTGATCTGCTGACCTTCCGGTTGTCAAGCTCAGTTCAAGGGAGACCTTTCTTGTATGAAAAAAACTTTGTAAAAATATTTGTTTTGCTTTAATCTCTAAAGCAGGGGTGCCAAAACTATGGCTTATGGGCCGGATCTGTCCTGCAGCACCATTCCATCTGGCCCACACAGCTCCCAGAAGCAGAAGTAAAATGTGCCCATGCATTTACGGCAGTGTTATGTGCATGCGCAGGTGCATTTTACTTCCACTTCCGGAGGGAATAAACCACATGTCTAGCCTGCAGCCCCAAAAGTTTGAGCACCTCCGCTCTAAAGGAATGGTGTTTTCACAAACTGAAGTGTTGTGCTGTTGGAAGACCTATGCATGCACCCTGTATAAAAGAGCTATTTATGAAACCTGATATACATGAATTTAGTGTATTGAGAGAAAAAATACAATGGACAAGGAGAAGAAAGTTGGTATTTAGAATACTTTATGAGTACATTATTTCAAACATTTTGTGTTTTCTTTTCTTTTTAGCACAGTGTTGCTGTGGAATCTTTATGACCTTCCTTTTTGGAGAATACTGGTTTATCTCAGCATTTTATGCACTCTGGCTCTACCTTGATTGGGAAACGCCCCAGAGCGGAGGGAGGAGATCTCAGTGGGTCAGAAGCTGGACTGTGTGGAGGTACTTTAAGGAATACTTCCCAATTCATGTGAGTAAAAGCCCATTGTGAATAGTGGAAATTAGCCCATGGAGTTAGCAACTTCAAGTTCCGTTCTGACATTGCATTTCTCCATAATGTGTTTTTATGTTGTTGTTGTTGGTAATAAATAATAATTTTTTTTAAAAAAATGAGAGTGTCAAGATCCTGTGGGATTTTAAAATTCAAACAGATAGACATCTGACTCATAGCACACTTGATACATCTGTTGTGGAAAAGAAGACTTGGTTTATTGACAGGAGTTGCATGAATTGAGGACAAACATTTGAAGAAGTTCACAAACTGCCACGATTTACAAATTGAAGTTAAGCATTTATGGAGAAAGAAATCTGTTGTTGTACCCATCGTGATTGGAGCCCTTGGAGCAATACCTAAAGGACTCCCTAGATATTAGGAAATTTTGTATTTATTGGACTTGAACATCCTAACTCTACAAAAAAGCACCTTGCTAGGAGCTGCCTACATACTTAGACACTACCTTAACAGTTTGTAGGTCCTTGGCTAGGTCTTGAACTGTTCATTTTATACCACTCTTTGATTGTGAATCTAATGATAGATTTTTTAAAATAATAATAGCCTTCAAATCAATTCTGACTTATGGTGACCATGTCCAGGATTTTCCAGATAGCGAATATGCAGGAGTGGTATACCATTCCTTTCTTCTGGGGTGCCCTGGGACTATGTAGTTTTCCCATGGCTACATAGGATGGCTCTTTTCCTGGGGTACAGACCAAATGGCACAACTGAAAAAGTGGGACTGTTTCTGTATTTAGGAAAGTCTGTACAGTAATTTTGAGAAGGATCCTGCATCTAGGCAGAACATTTTATTTATATCTGAAAGCATAGGCTTGCATACCACTGCCTTTCCTGTGAGCAAATAGTAAACCCATGTGAAAATGAAGCCTATCCGTTGTATGTTTCTTATCTTTAATTAATCATGTGCTGACATTTCTGCTGTGTGAACTGCAAATGCCAGGGATCCTTGCAGAAACAATGGCAAGCAGAAATGCTGTCCGGAAAGCACACCTGCATGCATGCCATGCAGCAGTCTTGATGGCATGTGTATAGTCAATTGCACAATCAAATCACACAATGCTTCCTACCTCAGGCTGATACCTGGCACAGTTTTGCTGGTGTAGTTTTATATTTCGCAAGAACAAACAGAATTTAAGCCAATGGGAGAAAAATGACAAATAGGTGAAAATGAACCCAAATAGGAAAAGAAGAAATGATGTGGACAAACCATTGTTCCTATATGTAGAATAATGCTAGAAAAGGTTTCACTGCTGTTGAACAAGTCTAAATTAAAATATTGGATAAATAGGTGAGAAAAGCTAAAACGGTTCTATTTCTACTTGTGACTGAACTTTTAGGAAAGGACAGACATTGTGATTCTAGAATTTACTGTCATAAAACTGAGGTGGTGAACCTTTGGTCTTCCCAGTATTTTGGACTAAATCATTCATAGCTCTGGCTGGAGCATCTGGAATCCAGATTTTCAAGTCCAAGTCTCTGTAGGCAAAACAACATTATGCACCTGTCATACTTAGAACTGATGACAATTATCACCAGAGGAGTTGTAGTAAATCATACCCATCTTTTTTTCACCAATTTCTTCCGGCCAACCAAATACTTAGGGATAGCCCATCAGCAAGATATGAATGGAATACTTTTCCCCGTTCATGAAGCTGCCATGTAAGACTCATATAAATCTTGTAACTTTATCTTCCATGAATCACAAAGTGGCTGAAATCTTGATGTTTAGTGTAGGAAATCACATGATAGTAAGGCCATTGAAGAAGCAGGGGTTTGGTGAGTCAACTCCTCTATTGGCTCCATTGATTCATGTGGGCCTACTCTAGTTGCAACTTATTTTAGCACAGCAAGTTGCAACTAGAGTAGGGACATTGGAACCAATGGAATTCAGGTAGAAGTTGACTCACAAAATCCCCATTGATTTAATGGGCCTACCCTGGTGTGACTTCCTACATTAAACAATAGGATTTCAGCCAGTGTTTTTTGGTAAATGTGCACCGGGTTAGACTATGTAATTTGTATAGACAATAAATTATATTCGCAGTCCAGTGCATTTAGGTTGGAGTTTATCCCTTTGAACAGAATTGCATTTCCTTCTGAGGAAACACGTAAGCCTTGCACAATAAGAACTAGGAGCAGAGTTGCCTCAGGTTTTATACTCAACAAAAGTATCTTCTTTCATTTTATCAACAAAACGAAGTAAGCATCTTAATGGGTGTTCGTTACAGCTCATAAAGACTTCTGATTTGGATCCAAGTAAAAATTATCTCTTTGGATTTCATCCTCATGGTGTCCTCGTTGCTGGAGCGTTTGGAAACTTCTGCACAGAATACTCAGGGTTTAAGAGGTTCTTCCCTGGTCTGACTCCATACCTTCATATCTTGCCTTTCTGGTTCAGATGCCCTTTTTTCAGAGATTATATTATGTGTGCGGGTAAGTCGGGTTAACTCACTTTAGCCATTTCTTCAAATGCTGTATTTATTTCAGCCGACTTCCCTCAAACTCGTGATATATTGGGGTGCAGCTTCCATCACCTCCAGATAACATGGTTATGACCAGTTGCATCTACAGGGCACCAGGTTGGGCAGATAACCTGGATCTCACAGCATCCCAGTCTTTGGCTGTGTAACTGGTTGTGTAGTTTCCAAGCTGGTACAAGGATACATCTCATAACTTCATGCATAAGTGGTTCTTGCCAGTACGCAGAGGCCAATTGACGTGCCCATCAGGCATTAGCACACTGCTGTGTCCCACTACCATGAGGCACAGCCAGATTCTGAACAATTAATGGAACCAGCCGTATGTTTCCCACATAACTATTCTGTCATAGCTTTTCGATCTGTTGGTGGTATATTAGATCTGGTCCAGATGTTTTAAATGGGATAGGCAATTTATGATTCTCAAATGTGGTTAGTCTGCTGCTACCAGCATTCTTCACCATTGGCAATGCTAGCTAAGCCCTATGGGAGTTACCATCCACAGAGAGGTGTCCTGTTATCACCTTTGATTTAAATAAAACTATGGACAAAATGCATACAATTACTGATCTCGGATAGAAAACACCCAGTTAATCATTGCAGAAGTAAAAAAATCAGCATACATTATATGTAAACCCTTTGATCCTTTGTCCCAAATCTTTTAGTGTTGCTACTGTAAGCAAAATGATATAATTGGGAGCAGCAGGTAACTTAAAGACCCCCAATTTTGATTCCTCATTGCTTAGACATAAATCTTATTGTATGTACATCAGGTGGCTCCATGCATGACCTGGAATTGAAGCAGGGATTCTTTAACTATCTGTCTCAGGCACCTCTTTATGAGAACCTTTATAGACTTCCTCTGTCAGCATGAGTGGGAGGGGATGGCCAGGATGACAGGTTACCTGCTCCTGGGTACGTTTATGGCTACAGGAGCAAATGGCCTCTCCAGTTCGGTGTGTTACCATTGGGCAGTGTTTACAATATGTTGATGTTTTTAAGAGTAAGCAAAAGAGCCGTGTTAGTCTGAGCAAGCATCAGAGAGTAAACAAAATAAGGCAAAAAACGTTGTGGCATATTAAAGACTAACTGCTGTATTTTAAATGTTAGCTTTTGTGGACCAAGTCTGTCTGACGAAGTGAACTTGATCCACGAAACCTAACATTAAAATATAGCAGTTAGTCTCTAAAGTGCCACAATGTGTTTTTTGTCTTTTTGTTTTGTTTTGTAACCATGTTTGTTACTTTCGAATAACAACAAGAAGGAAACTGTAACTACAATGATAGCTAACTTCTTTCTGGAACCTTAAACTGAACCTAAGGTATAACCTTTATAAAATATGGCCTTTAAAGCTCTGATCTTGTGGGAAATTGTTCACACTGGAGTTTAGTTTAATTTCATTATTTGTGCATGTTCTTCAGCAAACTATAGATGAAGCCCACAATTAGTTGCTGCTTCTTCTGTATTTTTAAACTGCAACTAACAGGGAGAGTCTGATCTGGTTTAAGTCTGTAGTGTGCTTTGGATTATTTGTCCTCTCTCCTGTTGACTGCTATTTGCCACCTTAATTTAATTTCTAGATTAATTTATGTATAATGATCATAACTAGCTATAAGACTCAATGTAGCACCAATATGTTGATTGGGCTTTCTTTTCAGGCATGGTCTCGGCATCAAAGAAGAGTATGTCTCATGTGCTGAGCTGTGAAACAGGGGGAAACGTTGCTGTGATTGCACTTGGAGGGGCAGAAGAGTCTTTGGATGCTCACCCTGGAAGCTTAACTCTTAATATACTCCAAAGGAAAGGGTTTGTTAAAGTTGCTTTGAAGCATGGGTAAGTTCTACATCAACATATCATGCTTGGAGAATAAATATGTAGCATGGAACATTAACTAGGAATCTGAAAAACTCATCTTTGAATGGACATTGAAATTCTTTTGTTTAGTAATGTGAATCACACTAGAAAAGGCCTATTGAATTAATGGGATTAGAAAATTTAATTAGTGAGAAAAATTAATTAGTGAGAAAATTCTTTTCTAAATTCAGTTGATTCAGTTAGACAACTGTAGTTGTAATCTACTGTACTAAAGTAAGTTACAGTTAGAGTAGGCCCACTTGAATCAATGGCACTTATGGAAAAGTTGACTCATCAAATCTCCATTTTTGAGCTAAACTTTGGGATAAATTGTGAAGGGAGATAGCTGAGGAAAGCATCTCACTGCCAGAATCCACTGGGAAGAAATATCTGAAAGAAATCATTTAAGTAATAATAATAAGAAAAACTGCACACAAATGGACTTGATTTCTCAGGTCCATTTGCATGTGCATAATGTCATTGCGGAGATGTCTACCAATGCACTGACTCCTTGCTGAATAACAGCTCCAAGATATCCAAGGTAATACGAAGTTATTGGACCATCATCCTGAAAATGAGTCATACTAAGGGGAAGGAACACCATTGTCTAAAGGTTTGGTCAAAAGGTTATCATACATAACAAAAGGGGAATGAATTTCTCCAGGCTCCTTAACTATTGGTATTGTTAGAAACAGTTGATGTTCCTGATAGAGTGCTTGATCTGCTAAGTCAAGGATGGGGAGATATGGCCCTTCCAATGTTTTTGGACTACGACACTGAAGGTCCCTTACTATTGGCACTGCTAGATAAGACTTACAGGAGTTGTAGGCCAAATACATTTGGAGGGCCATACTTGCTCATATGTTCCTTCTGCAGCCTTGAGACAACTGATTGGCCTTCCTTACAGTGTGCAAGTGAAACCGTCTGTGTAGTAACTTCCTCTTTCTTACCCTTTTTTGGGTGGGTGGGTGGTTGTTGCAATCACTGTTTCTAAATAGGCTGTGAGCCAATATTAACCATGCAGATCTTTCTCTTCCTTTATATATAGCCTTTTGATTGCAGAATGCATCTCTTATCACTTCTAGTTTAATTTCTGGGTAAAAGAAGCAGCCGATAGCAATTGTGTAAGCCTGCTAATAAAATACCTGTCTTTCTTTCTCTCATGTAGGAAATATCTTTTTGTGTCCTAATTATATATTTTCCATTTCTGGAGCCACAGACTCTGGAGAGACTTGCAGATCAAGAATCATAACTATTTCACCACAAGCTCATTTCAATGCTGTATTTAGACAATCAATCACAACTGGAAGAGAGTGATGCGTGGTGGAACTAACATTGCCCACTAACCTCTCAAGTTCAGAGTAATCTTTGTATGAAAACCTGATCAGGATTTATGTAACTTCAAGAACTTGTACCTGAATATCCGTTTTCATGCAGCAGTAAAGTGGGACACATTTACAATTCGCTTTAGTTTGAGTTGCAAGTTCTCCAAGCCTTATACTCCCTGCTCTAGTCCAGCAATTAAACACATTCTATACCATGTTTAGAAACATTAAAAAATTCTTTACTTACAGTTGATTCAGAGATATAAACATTGTGCTCTGCTTTGTAAAAGTTCTTTTTATAAAGGTTGCCATGTGCTCAAACAAAATGGTGACCTTAAACATACATGATTTTCCTTGTAAGGCAAAAAATAGCAAGAAGGAGGAGAGATAAGAGGTCCGAACAACAAGGCTTAATACATCCCATCTGGCTTGTCACCGCCTCCACCACACCCAGAAGTGGAAGTGGGCGCATTTACGTCAGCCGTAAAATGCTCCCACACATACGCAAACACGCCCATGGCTGTCGTAAACATGGAAGTGGGCGCATTTACAACAGCCATAATGTGCCCACTTCTGCTCCGGGGTGTGTGTGTGTCTGGCCCATTCAGCTGTCTGGGGGCGTGGTCTGGCCCATGATGTAAAAAGGTTGGCCACCCCTGGCTTAATGCATAAAACCCATGTCAGGTGACCCTAGAGGCAGGAAGACAGAAGACTTTTCTATTGGTTAATGAGTGATAGAGTTAACATTAACAACCCATTGCATGCTGGGTAAGCTCTAAAATACTCAACATTGCCAAGGTAAGTAACCCCTTTTCCATGGGATAGTTGTTTGGCCTCCTCCTTGCTGTCTTCCCAGTGGCAGGCAAAGATATTTCTATTCAAGTAAGCTTTTGCCTGCCGAGAAAAAAACACTTTTATTTTAAAAGGCAAAACTTCAAAACTTTTTGATATGTGTATGTCATTTTTCTGTTGGTGTTTTCATTAAATTGCTTTAAAAACATTTTAAATAATTATGCTTGACTTGACATATTTGTTGTGAACTACCCTGATGGAGTGTTCTCTCCTTTTTTCACCTGCTACATATTATTTTTTCTCTGACAGGGCTCAGCTAGTTCCAGTGTTTTCTTTTGGTGAAAATGAATTGTTCAAGCAAGTTGCCAATCCCAAAGGATCATGGCTGAGAATGTGGCAAGAAAAGTCACAGAAGTTTATGGGGTTTGCTATGCCTCTTTTTCATGGCAGGGGGATATTTCAGTACAGTTTTGGCTTGATGCCTTACAGGAAACCTATTCATACAGTAGGTGAGTTCTTTTTTCTAGCTGTAGACCTAATATATCTATGTATATTCTACATGCTAAAGAGAAGAGAAAAAACTTGAAAGTTTTAAAATGGTAGCTGTGTTATTCAAAGCATATCAAAGAGTAAACAAAACAAGGACAAAAACATTGTGGCAACTTAAAGACTAACTGCTGTATTTTAATTTTAGCTTTCGTGAATCAAGTCCACTTTGTAAGACATAAGAGTGAGACTTAGTGGCATAAATGTATACACATCTGGTACAGAGGTACACAATAGTTGGTTAGCGTAACTGATAAGTATATAAATCAATGCGGCTTTTTACAACTGGTAATAGCAGAAGATCCCTGGTTGTTACTCAGATTTGCTGAGGTTTGGCCCTTTTGATTTGCAAATGGTTAGTACAGGGGTGCCCAAACTATGGCCCACTCTGCTCCCAGAAGAAAAGGTTAAATGCACTCTTGCATGCGTAAGACGCAGCCATAAAGCATCCACAGCGGTTGTAAATGTAAAATTCTAATTGACTTTTTTGGGCTTTGATTTGACTGCAATTGGCATGCCTAGTGTGTGGACCAAATTGAGACCATTGCTCCCTAATGGAGGAACATGGATTTTTGTGTTTCCTGCATCTGGCCACAAAGGAAAGCTGATGCTTAATGGAGGGCCATGCGGGATGAACAAATGCCTGGTTTCCTGTGGGGGTTGGGGTGATGAACCAAAAAGCCTTCTACTGCTGTCCCTCATGCATTTCTGAGACTTGTACCTGGCAAGGAGACATCATGCCATGCCCAAAGAAGAGATTTTGGATCTTGAAAGCTTGCATCATTTTAATGTTCAGTGATCCAATAAAGGTATCGCCTTCCTCCTGCATTTTTTGCATTTTTTTTTGCAAGTTCTTTATTTTGTCAGGTGGCCTGAGGCTGTGGATGAGAGTTCTACTGAAGTAGGTTGTACTTGATGCTACTGAAATTGATGCCATGACATCTCACTCTTCTGTCTGATGAAGTGGACTCAATCTACGAAAGCTAACATTAAAATACACTAGCTAGTTTTTAAGGGAAATACTTGATTCTTTACTACTTTTTCTTCATGAGTTTGTCCATTACTTCTCCTCCCTCCTTTTGTTGCAATCACATACAGCTTGTGAAATTTGATATAAGGTTCTGAATATTCTACTGAATGAAACTTTATGTATGTTTTATTATTTGCATACTCCTGACTCCTATTATAAATACTATTGTATCTATCTGGCTGAAACTGCTTTTGAGTCTGGCGTTGATGTTTTATTCATCAAGTGCTATCCTAAAATCAAGGGGGAAAGTCAAAAGAGGAAAGAATCCAAGACAGAGACAGAGGGAGGCAGCACAACCTAAGGTGGAGGGTACTAAGAACTTGCACATCTGCAAATAATGTTTGAAGAAAAGAATGCTTCCAGCCAATCCAGGCCCTTTCAAAGTGTCATATTTCTGCTCCTCTAAGATGTTCTAGTTGGCTGCTGTCAGTTGTTACAGTAAATTGGATGAAAAAATTCCTGGGTGCTTTGACAAAGGGTAAAGTAAATGTTTGTGATTTATTATTGGTGCTTTCAGGATTTATCAATAGTATGTGAACACAAGGGACTGTGGTGACTTAGTGGTTAAGATGCTGAACTTGATGACCGGAAGGTCAGCAGGTCAGCAGTTCGTGACCCGAGAGCTGCACGATTGAGTGAGCTCCCGTCATCTGTCCCAGCTCATGCCAAGAGTTCGAAAGCAAGAAATTGCAAGTAGATAAATAGGTGCCATGTCAGTGGGAAGGTAAATAGCTTTCTGTGCATTCTGATGTCTAGTAATGCCTGCCATGTGTCCACAGAAATGTCTGCAGATTCAGACAACACTGGCTCTTTGGCTGCAAAAGAAGATAAGCACTGAACCCTAGACTGGCTTTTGAGCAAGGGAGACCTTTACTTTTACCAAACATGAACACCAAAAAGAGAGGGAAGCTCTTTCATGTTTTTGGTCTTTTGTTAAAACATGAAAAGGCCTATCTCTACTGGCTTATGCACACAGTGTAGAGAATCCCACAGCTGTGAGCACGCCACTGTGAGTCCTTTCTCATGTTCCATTCAAACATTCTTCAAATGGTAGAAAACAAGAGAAGAGCCTCCCTTAAATAAATTTAAAGCTGTAAATAAGACATGACAGCACAGAGCAGCAGGAACAATACTTGCGCACTCAGACTGTTGAAATAAAACGAAGAAAATGGCTTCACTTTGGTAGTCTGAAGTTTGATTGGGAGACAAAAGAATTCTTTAGTTGAAATGTAAACTCTTCCACCACAGATAGAATCCTTGGTCTCTGAACTGCCTTTCAACTAGACAAGGTCACCTTTGCCTACTCTGGATTAGTACATAATCAAGATAATGTAGAAACAGCTTTAAAAGTAGATCCCATAAGATATCCAGAAAAATAAGATAATAAAATGTGCATTAGCACAGTTGAAATGGAAAAATGTGAAGCTGTATATTCAGTTTACTGATGTCTAACAAGATAGTTTACAGGGTTCTGATGGCGTGATGAATTTAGATGTGATGAATGTAGTGATCACTGTTTACATGTCTATTTATAAAAGGAGAATGAAAACAAAATCTGAAAATGCATGTTGGAACTACAACAACTCAAGTCCTTCATGGAGATGTACAGCACATATACCCATTGTGGGAAATGTGCAGCCTTTCAAATGTTGGAATGCAACTCCCATCAGCCCTGGCCTGCATAACCAGAGGTTAAAGTTGCTAGAGTTGCAGTGCAACCATAACTACTCCTTCCCCATTTCTGATATGCACAATGGTTGTAACAGCTCATGCTAGTTCTTTTGGGTCTTTGCAGTTGGAAATCCTATTGCTGTGAAACAGAATCTGAATCCCACCATTGAAGAGATTGATGAACTCCATAAGATATATCTACAGGAACTGCAAAAGTTATTTGACTTAAACAAAGAAAAGTATGGAATACCTGAGCACAGGTCTCTCACCTTTATCTAATGTGAGCTCTGCAGAATCTGGGGCTTATGACTGCTGATGAGAAAAGACATTTCTTGCTCTTCAAAGATATTTAAGAGTTCTTTCTTTATTCGTGTCAGATACACCACCAGCATATAAAAACATACAAAGCTAAAATTAATACATCTAAAAACAAATTAGAATTTAAATGTGATAGATTTTAAAATAAAATAGAATTTAAAAGGGCTAGAGTTAGTACAGGAGTCAAAATTAGGGAAAGACATTAATTCTCAAATACATGTTCAATTTCAAAATCTGGTATGTATTTGTGTTTATTGATACCTTTTGCTCTTCCTGTTTTGAATGGATTTGCTTTTGTTTGGATGCAAGGGGGAGCAGAAGGTAGATTTTTGGATAATTTGTAATAAGTCAGCAAGGATTCTGAATCTATTTCACAATGGCAGTGATAAAGGGATTCCTCTTCTACATAAATTATATTGCAAAAGCAAAGAATAATTTGAGAAAACAGGTGCATTTTTGTGCAAAAGGGCTGCTTAGTTATGATATTCAAATTGAAGTCTTGAGGCCAGGGGTACTTTAATAATAATAATAATAATAATAATAATAATAACAACATGCAATCAAAATAGTGCAGACTTATGGTGACTCTTTCTAGGTATAGAGCAGTGATGGAAACCTTGGCACTCCAGGTGTTCTTGAACTTCAATTCCCAGAAGCCCAAGTCCCTGTGAACCCACATGAATGGGTTTACTGTGCGTACACAGCTGTTCTTGGACTTCAATGCCCAGAAGCCCAAGTCTTTGTGAATCCACATGATTGGGCTTACTAGGCATACATGCAGTAAACCCATTCATGTGGATTCACAGACTTGGGTTTCTGAGAATTGAAGTCCAAGAACAGCTGGAGTGCCAAGGTTCGCCATCATGGGTATACAGTATTCAGAAGTAAATGTATGATTTCTCCATCAAGTTCCATTTGGTGACTTGCAGAGTTCTAGTAAAAGTAGATCTGACATTGTTGAAGTTGTCAAATCCTGTGCCAGTGTCTTCAGAAGTCTTTTTTATTTTGCACCCAAATAACCTCTGATAAAATGTATAGGTACTCTGACAGGAGACTTCTCACAGGAAAAGCCTTTTGGTCTAATGTCTTTAGTTAAAATGTTTTAAGTGATAGCCATGTTAGTCTGTGCAAGCTTATCTGAGAGTAAATAAATCAGAATAAATAATAAATAAATAAAACATGGCAAGCTGAGATCCACCTTAAACAAATTCACAGCAATGGCATTTTTCTTGCTTCAAGAAAAATGCATTCTCAGATATGAGTTGCAAATGATGACGACGGTGGCCATATTGGTCTGTGCAAGCTTATCTTAGAGTAAATAAAACAGAACAGCAAAAAAAGTCAAAAAAATGTTGTGACAGCTTAAAAACTAACTCCTGTATTTTAACTGTGAGCTTTTATGGACCAAGTCCACTTCATCAGACATAAAAGTGTCTTCAGTTATGTTCTCATAGGACTTCATGTGAAAAACAACAATTAGAGGTTTTCTCTCTTTTTAATCCCATCAATATCAGAATGATTGCCAGGGAGAAATTCCGAAAAATGTTATCTTATTCTTTTTAAAATGCTTGAGAAATATTTTACTATGTATTCAGCAGCTTAGAAATTGTTCGCGAAAGAGAGACAGAAAGAAAGAAATGCAATGAATATATTGTAGTTCAACTTCAGAAATATCAGGATGGTCCAAATCTCAGATTTGGATTTTTAGCCTGAATATAGCAATTTCAGTAAGGAGTAAAAATGTGGTAACTGTTAACTTGGAACTGAATTAGGTCAGTCAGTCTATCTATCTATACTGTAGCTATATCACTATATATAGGTATCTATATTAGTACCTATCTATCAAACCTCAACTTAGTAGTGAGATTGTGGGAATTGTAGCACCCCAAAATTTCTCTTCCAAGGTCTTGCTCTATCTACCTAATTGATTTATTTGAGAGATATTGAATGTTTACGTTTGTTCCCTACTTATTGACTTGATCTAACTTTGCAAAATATATGTGTTGTGTTAACAGTTTTAAAGCCATGAGATAGTCTACTTGTTCTTATACTGTATAAATGTATTTAATAATGAAAGAAATTTTTGTATTATTTTAACAGTTATGTTTATCTGATAATGATATTTTAGACCACTAAATGGTTCTAAACCATTTTTAACTTTGCAAAAGACTTGATGTTCCTTTCAAGCACATGCATTTTGTTAAACGGTTAATTATTAGTTGTGCATTTATTTTAGGAAATCTGCATGGTTGGAGGAATTTGTTTCCACAGGTGCCTTCATATATACTTGAAAAAAATCTGTAAGATACCTATTTTGGATTTTTTGCAGATATTGTTACTGGGTTTTTAAAAATTGTCCTCCTGCCCAAATAATGGGAAATCCAAAATATTTTGATTCAGGAAAAACATTGAGCACTATACCTGTATATTTTGCGGTCCAAAGCTTATTCACCAAAGAGACAATTGGAAAAATGCAGTTATTATTTTGTAGTACGACTTCATAAATATCAGGATTGTCCAGAATATTTTGTAATTTTGATTTCTAGCCTGAACATAGCAAGGAATAATTTTTTTTTTCAAAAACAGTTTTTGTGGAAAATTCCTTTAAAATTATCTAATTGCAACTTTAGAATATTCTCTCTTATGATCTGGTTTTGTCTGGCTAAAAGTTGGCAACAAACAAACAGACAGACTCCCCCCCTTCCCCACTGTGACTTAGGCTAGCAGTTACTTTGTGTTAACATGGCAGAATAATGCTAGACAGTTCTGCTTTAAGAAAAAAGCTGAGACTAAGGGAATAGGAGGGAAGTTTAAACAAGCCTACCACTTCTCCTCTTCCTTTGCCTTGACTCTTTTTTAAAAAAATGCTCAACTGACTAGCACTGTTCTGGAATATTAATACAATGTATCAGCACTGGCCTTATTTATTCCAAAAAAAAAAAATTTAAAAGCCTCAGGGACATTAAGGGCAGATTGTGTGAGAGGGTGTCCCTGCAGAAAGAACTGGGCATGTTTAGCCTTGAGAAATGGAGACTGAGAGGGGATATGATAGCACTCTTCAAATACCTGAAAGATAATCATAAAGAGGAAGGGCAGGATCTGTTCTTGATCATCCCAGCATGCTGGACACATAATAACAGGCTAAAGGAAGCCTGGTATAGGCTGAATATCAAGAAAGACCTCTTTACGGTTAGAGCAGTACAACAGTAGAACCAACTGTACCTCAAGAGATGATGAGCGCACCAACACTGGAAGCATTCAAGAGTGAGTTGGACAATCGTCTGCCAGATCTGCTTTGATTTGGATTCCTGTATTGAGCAGTTTGGACTCAATGGCCTTAATTGTCTCAATGCTCAATTGTCTATGTCAGCACACCACCACCCTCCCCCACCTCATGTACTACGGGAATGTGTTCTCCAGCTTCACTTTTGGGTTACAGAAATTGCTAGGAAATGGCACTGATTTTGTAGCCATAGTTTCTTATTTTAATTCCGGTTCCGGATACAGTACTTGGGTCATGCTTTGGGGCAATGAGTTTAAGTTGGAGGCAGAGAAATTCCAGCATACTTTGAGCAGCTAGAAGACATGTGGATATGAGTGGCATGATATAAGGTTGGGAAGTTGAACAGTACAAGGACAATAAGGTAATTGGAGACTTCATCATAATGGTTTCCACCATGAATGGCTTACACCAGAAGAATGAGGACAGAGCATGCTACCTGAGCCAATCTCAGATGGTTAGTTACAATTGCTGTGAACTCTTCCTTTTTTGTGTGTGCCACTGACAGAAAATTCTTACTTCTATCATGGGCAGAAATAGTTAGGACCTGACAGTGGTTTATCCGTCTGTATAAAGGCTCAGCTTACTGTCAGTGTTTGCTTCTCCCAACCAAGCTCCTCCTTGAAAATATATTTTCCTTTGCTATCCCTTATCTCTAATCATTTTGCAAAAATAATGTATTGCTTCCTCATGTGCAAGTCTGGGCAGGGATGGGGAATGTATGGCTACAGATCTCATCATGCTTTTGATACGTACTTGCTGTTTAATATGTTAAAACTTGGCATGTCTTGGCACAATCTTGCTTGCTTCTTTGAAATACATGCACAAGTATTCCCACTTAGCATTTGTAAAGAGGAAATAAATACACCAAGTTGTTGTGAAGAAATTGATTTCCTCCCTCTTCTTTATGATAACACTATACTTCTGTTTTCTATAACTATATGGGCAGTATCCAACATGTTGGTTCTAGAATTCTATTCAGGATGCCTTGTTTGGCTGCTTTATGATAGTTTGTTAATTTTACTGGTTGCCACTGACTTTTAATGGTTGTTCTCCAGCTTCACTTTTGGCCAAAATAAATAAATAAATCAACACATTACCAAATCTTCTTCATGATCCCTTTGAAGCCACACTAATGGGTTAACTGCACATGTGAGTTTTTCTTAGAGTTGCAAGACCCTTTCCTTGGCACCTAGCCAAAGTAGTCACACCCAAGTTCACTTTCAGTTCTTTTTTTTGTCGCTGCAAATTTTGTTTGTCTCTCTAGCCAAAGTAGTCCCACCCAAGTTCACCTTCAGTTCTTTTTTTGTCACTGCAAAGTTCATTTGTCTCTCTAGAGCTCCCTTCGCACTAAAATTAATGATTCAGTTTTACTTCTTTCTTTCTTTATTCAAGTCAGAGGCACCACCAGCATATAATAACATACAAAGCTAAAATTAATACATCTAAAACAAAAAGGAATTAAAAAGGCTAGATGACATTCACCCAATATCGTGCCACATCAACAGCATTTTCTCTTGCCAGCATAAGGTCCTCCTCAGTGCACGTTGAGGGGCATTGTGTGCACTGTACCATATGGGCAAATGTTTCTTCTCCGCAATTTATTTCCGCTTCCAGGAGTGACGGGGCAGCATGGGTAGGATGAATCACAGCAAACCCATTTGTGTGGATTCATGGAGGCTTGGGCTTCTGGGAATTGAAGTCCAAGAGCATCTGGAATGCCAAGGTTCACCATCATGGGCATAGAGAAAGCTTCTAGTGTCTTCTGGCAGTGGTTGATCAATTTTTATTTATATATAATACTGTAGTTAATAGTTTGAATAACGTTAGCCTTTTAAATAATATGTAGTTTTAAACCAATCCCATTGTTGATTACTTACCATTGTTGTTCCCCATTTATAAAGGGGGGGGAGCATATAGCTATACTATTTTATGTAGTTTGTGCATTCTTAGCAGTTTATTAGTATTTACTATCCCTCTCGTTAAGATGGAATCTTGTTAATAGCCACAATGGTCCTGTTTAAATGGTGCCAATTGTGTAACAACAAAATACTATGAAAGGATGTGTGGCTTCACAGGTGACCACTTGAAGAACAACAGTTATAGGTGAGTAAACTGCCCTTAGTTCCCCTCCTACAATTTGTCCCTCTCTGCTGAACACGGTCTTTTTTGGTTTTGCCCTTTTCTGCATGAGTGATTCCTGTCAAGTATAGAGTCTGTGCAGAATGTGATATTATCAGAATACTGTACAGCTATGGCAATCAGTTTTGGTTATATATTGATATCATCAGGAAAAAATGAGAGAAACCTGACTCTATTGTATAACACATGCATAATGTTTAATTGCTGGCATCCACAGGTGGGGCTTTGTGAATGACTCCTGTCCAAAACCATAGATGTGTGGAGAGCCATTGAAGTATGCAGATGCTGTTTGTATTCCCAGTGAAAATAATTCATAGTGTGGATAACATTTTGTGTTGGTCACACAAGTCATTATTATAGCCAATTAAGCATCATTCTCAGAATAATTTTGATATGTTTTGCTGTATTTTGTTGGACGATCTTTCCTTTTCATCTTAGCTATGATTAACATTTCAGTGTAAAATAATAAAATAAAATAAATCCAAACACAGATTAAGAGGGAAGACAAGATACAAATTTAACACATAAATACTGTTAAAACTGGAAAAGGAAGAGAGAGGAAGGTGATTGAGTTCCTGTATTCCAAGTATCAAATGAATCTTGTTGTTGTTCAGTCGCACAGTCGATTCCGACCCTTTGCGACCCTATGGACCATCGTTCTCCAGGCGCCTCTGTCCTCCACCATCCCCCTCAGTCCTCCCAGTTTTGTGCCCATTGTGTCTACAATACCATCTATCCATCTCATCCTTGGCCTCCCCCTTCTTCTTTTGCCCTCCACCTTTCCCAACATCACGGCCTTCTCAAGTGAATCCTCCCTTCTCATTTGATGCCCAAAGTACTTTAGCCTCATCTTTACTATTTGACCTTCCAATGAGCAGTCAGTGTTGATTTCTTCTAAGATTGACCTATTTGTTCTCCTCGCTGTCCAAGGTACCCTCAAAACTCTCCTCCAACACCACATTTCAAAGGCATCTATTCTTCTGCGTTCAGCTTTCCTAATTGTCCAGCTCTCACATCCGTACATTACCACTGGGAATACCATTGCTTTGACTATTCTAATTTTTGTTTTCAAGGTGATGTCTCTGCTTTTCACTATGTTCCCCAGGTTTCTCATGGCTTGTCTCCCTAGAATCAGCCGCCTCTTTATTTCATGGCTGCAATCTCCATCTGCAGTGATCTTAGATCCTAAGAAAGTGAAATCTGTCACTGCTTCTACTTCTTCCCCGTCTATTTTCCAGGAACTGATCGGGCCTGTTGCCATTATCTTGGTTTTCTTGATATTGAGTCTCAAGCCAGCTTTTGCACTCTCTTCCTTCAAACCGATCAAGAGATTCTTTAGGTCTTCCTCACTTTCTGCCATTAGGGTGGTGTCGTCTGCATATCTCAGATTGTTGATGTTTCTCCCAGCAATTTTGATCCCATATTGTGATTCCTCCATCCCTGCATTGCGCATTATGTGCTCTGTGTATAAGTTGAATAAGCAGGGTGACAAAATGCAGCCTTGTCTTACTCCTTTTCCTATTCCAAACCACTCGGTCATTCCGTGTTCTGTCCTAACTGTTGCTTCTTGGTTCATGTACAGATTTCTCAGGAGGCATATGAGGTGTTCTGGTATTCCCATCTCTTTAATCACTTGCCACATCTTGTTGTGATCCACACAATCAAATGCCTTAGTGTAGTCAATAAAGCAAAAATAAACTTGTTTCTGGTATTCCTTTGTTTTCTCCATGATCCAACGTATGTTGGCAATGTGGTCTCTAGTCCCCCTGCCTCTTCTGAAACCAGCCTGCACCTCTGGTAATTCTCTTTCCACATGCTGCTGAAGTCTATCCTGTATTATCTTGAGCATCACCTTGCTGGCGTGTGGGATGAGCGCGATTGTTCGATAGTTTGAACATTCTTTGGCATTGCCCTTTTTTGGGATTGGAACATATACTGATCTTTTCCAGTCCTGTGGCCACTGTTTTGTTTTCCAAATCTGCTGGCATATTGAATGCAGTAATTTGATGCCATCATCTTTTAGAGCTTTGAAAAATTCAACTGGGATACCATCATCTCCACTAGCTTTGTTGTTTGCAGTGCTCTTTAGGGCCTTTCTGACTTCACTCTCCAGGATGTCTGGCTCAGGTTCAATTTCTTCATCATTGTGACTATCAGGAGTGTTGAGTTCCTTTTTGTAGAGTTCCTCTGTGTACTCTTTCCATCTTTTCTTAATCTCTTCTGCATCAGCTAGCTCCTTTCTGTCTTTGTCCCTTATCATGGTCATTTTTGCTTTAAATGTTCCCTTGATTTCCCGGAATTTTTTGAAAAGATCTCTGGTTCTGCCTTTTTTGTTGTTTTCTTCCATTTCTTTGCACTGTTCTTTTAGATAGTTTTCCTTATCTCTCCTTGCTTTTCTTTGAAATTCTGTGTTCAGATGATTGTATTTTTTCCTTTCTCCTTTGACTTTTGCGTTCCTTCTTTCCTCTGCTATTTTAAGAGCCTCATCAGACAACCACTTTGCTTTCTTACTCTTCTTTTCTTTTGGTATGGTTTTCTTTGCTGCTTCCTGCATGATGTCCCTCATCTCTGTCCATAATTCTTCTGGCACTCTATCTATTGAGTCTAAGCCATTGAATCTGTTCATCACCTCCACCGTGTATTCTTTAGGGATGCTGTCTAGGTGATATCTGTCTGGTCTCTTTGTTTTCCCTATTTTCTTTAGTCTAAGCCTGAATTTTGCAATCAGTAGGTTGTGATCTGAGCCACAATCTGCTCCAGGTCTTGTTTTTGCTGACTGTATGGAGGTTCTCCATCTTTGGCTGCAGAGTATGTAGTCAATCTGGTTTCGGTGTTGGCCATCTGGTGATGTCCATGTGTAAAGTCGCCTCTTGTGTTGCTGGAAGAGGGTGTTTGCTATGACCAGTGCGTTCTCTTGGCAGAACTCTATCAATCTTTGTCCTGCTTCATTCTGTGTTCCAAGACCGAACCTGCCTGTTATTCCCTCCACTTTTTGATTGCCTACTTTGGCATTCCAGTCTCCTAGAATAATTTGAACATCATTTCTTGGTGTTTGTTCTATGAGGTGTTGTAAGTCCTCATAGAACTGGTCCACTGTGGCTTCATCTGCACCCGTGGTTGGTGCGTATATTTGGATCACAGTAACATTGAAGGGTTTGCCCTGAATTCTTACTGACATCATTCTGTCATTTTTGAGGTTGTATCCCATTACTGCTCTTCTCACTCTTTTATTGACAATTATGGCTACTCCATGTCTTCTAAAGTTTTCTTGTCCACAGTAGTAGATGTGATGGTTTCCAGAGCTGAATTCGCCCATCCCTGTCCATTTGAGCTCACTGATTCCCAAGATGTCAATGCTTATTCTTTCCATCTCATTTTTTACCACTTCCAGTTTACCTTGGTTCATTGATCTCACATTCCATGTCCCTATACAGTATTGCTCCTTACAACATTGCATTTCCCCTCCCCCTTTCCTGTCCATCCCCTTTCTCCCCTCTGAGGTGTTAAGCATCCTGTATCACCTAGCCTGCCCTTTTGTTTTGCCTTTTGTTTTGGTCCATAGGGTTCTCTTGGCAAGCTTTGTGGCGTGGTTTGCCGGTTTCTACGCCATTTTTTTCCTCGCATCATACATCATATCACAGTTTTAAAAGTTTAGAACAGTTTACACTACATATTGTCATGCATAATTATCACACTCTAAAACACAGTCTCTATGTTACTTGCTATATTAAGTCAGTATGAAGTCTCTATGTCAGTCTCTATATTAATTCAGCTACATTTTTCACATCAGCTACTTATCCTTGTGTCCTCACTCCCCAAGTGGGGTTGTTGTCTCTGGGTCCCTTGCTCCAGGGGCATCGCAGTGGTGGGCAGTGGATGTTTTCCCTGTGTCTCAGCTGTTCCTCTTCCTCTGCCTCTGGCTGCAGTGGTGGATGGTGACCTTCTCCCTCCCAGGCCTCTGGATGGTTTCTGGGCAATTGGGGCCTGGTCTTTCTCTGCCTCTTTCTTCCTTGCACCCAGGTTTTAGGATGGGGTGGAAGGGAGGGGCCGATTCTTCACTCACCTCCCTCCAAGGCTTCTGGATGGTTTCTGGGCAGTTGGGCCTGGTCTTTCTCTGCCTCTTTCTTCCTTGCACCCAGGTTTCAGGATGGGGTGGAAGGGAGGGGCCGATTCTTCACTCACCTCCCTCCAAGGCTTCTGGATGGTTTCTGGGCAGTTGGGGCCTGGTCTTTCTCTGCCTCTTTCTTCCTTGCACCCAGGTTTTAGGATGGGGTGGAAGGGAGGGGCCGATTCTTCACTCACCTCCCTCCAAGGCTTCTGGATGGTTTCTGGGCAGTTGGGCCTGGTCTTTCTCTGCCTCTTTCTTCCTTGCACCCAGGTTTTAGGATGGGGTGGAAGGGAGGGGCCGATTCTTCACTCACCTCCCTCCAAGGCTTCTGGATGGTTTCTGGGCAGTTGGGCCTGGTCTTTCTCTGCCTCTTTCTTCCTTGCACCCAGGTTTTAGGATCTTATCTTGCTGAATAACGCAGGCAGGAATTATTTTCTACAATTCCTTGGAACAAGCATAGGTGTTTGATAATTCCTTAGCTCCACTAGATGGCATCTTGCCTTTGCATTTCCCATCTGTTGTTTATGAAATTAGAAAAAGGAAAATGAGCCCTGAGGGTGCAGAAAGTGAAGATCTAAGCTGAGCGCAGAAGAATAGACCTTTGAAATGTGGTGTTGGAGGAGAGTCTTGAGAGTACGCTGGACAGTGTGGAGAACAAATAGGGTGATCTTAGAAGAAATCAACCCTGACTGCTCCTTGGAAGGTTAAATAGTGAAGATGAAGGTAAAGTACTTTGGACATCAAATGAGAAGAGAGGATTCACTTGAGAAGGCCTTGATGCTGGGAAAGGTGGAGGGCAAAAGAACAAATTTGCTGTGTCATGCTTTGTTGGCTGGATAGTTCAGTAGTTTAAGTATTTGGCTACAGCGACAGAGTTTGGGAGTTTGATTCCCGACTGTGTCTCCTTGGAAAAGTGCCAGCATATGTAGTCTTGGACAAATTGCACAGCCACAGAGTACCTCCAGAAGAAGCGAAGGGTAAACTACTTCTGTGTATTCTCTACCTAGAAAACTCTGAAAGGGTCACCATAAGTAGAAAAAATGTTTGGCCAATGAGATATACAGTACTTACCTGTCTGGAGAGATAAAATAATTTCATAGGACTGGTATCTCTGGATTTGTATGCCATAAAATTGACTGATGAGAGTAGTGCTAAACAGGGACTGTTGTAACGAATGCTGTAGGCTTACTGTGAACATATTATCTGTCCCACACAATATATTTAACATCATTAAAAGATTGTAAATTGTTATTTCATTATTGGATTATGAGTGGCCAAGGATAAGGACAAGTTCTGGACTTTTCTGGTTCATACTCTAAAATAATTATAAGCTTTGTGTTATAATTATGACTTGGGTAGGTGGAGAAAGATGCCATTGGTTACCTTGGCCTGACTGTTCTCTTAGTTTTACTGCCATTGCCAGTTCCAAACTGTGATAGTTCAGACCAAATACAATTAGATTTTTATTCTGCTTAAATGAGCATCTTACACAAACTGCAGAAATGTGCCAAAGACAACAGACACTCGTAGCTTGTTCTGGATTCCTCTTCTTACCTAGCTTTTTGTCCTTTCTGTGATTTTTTTGGTCTTGCAGTACATCAAAGATAAAAAGGTACAACCGACAGTTAATATATAAGTACATACAGTATTTGCAGCTAAACTTTCCACAGCCTTTCTTTCCCATTCCAACTCTTTTTTGCCTGGAACTTAGACTTGTCAGAGTCTGGGACATGGGCAGATGGAAGGTAACAAAAACACCAGGCAACAAGGAAACAGTAAACACATCACAGTCCAAGTCTACGTTTGACAGATACAGGATTAGTCCAACAACAAAAGCATTGTCCAAACAAGCTAGAAATCAAGTTACTGAGGGAACAGAGAAGGCAGAGCACCTTCAAGGTCTGGAACAGGACAAAGACAGGGTTTAAGGAGGAAGGATCAAAGTGAGGCATGACAACAGCAGACAGGAAGTCTATGGAACCAGGAATAAGAGCCAAACAACAGCAAATCTACTAAGCTTTATTGGTATGTCAACTTTGGGGCGGAACAGAGCCAGTTCTTATATAGTTAAGCCACCCATGGACCCCAAGTGGAGCTTATGAAGGTCCAGAACCTTCCCCGGGGCTTTTGGGTTGTGGCTTAGCAGCTGCAGCAGAATAAGGGCCCAACCCTGCAAGCACAAGAAGTTTTCTTCCAGGCTGGGGTCCAATCTTGCGAGACTCGTCCTGCAAATTCTGGAGCTGCCTCAGATCCTGACTATAGTTTCCCTTGTTCAAGTCCCCTCATTCACACAATTATATTTCACTTGCCCCATTTTCTTTCTTTCCCAAGGGTTGTTTCAGCCATTCATTCTCAGAATGCTTGTATAATTTTCTGATATACTGATGTTCCAGTTGCTACACGTTCCAGCAAAATTTAAGTACCTAAAAGTTTTTAAAAAAGTCCCTTGGACATTTATAAAGCTTGCTTATCATAATGACTCTTTCAGCATGAAACTCTCACAGTGTTTTACTTTTGTCAATATATTTGAGCCTTCATGAGGAAAACTTTTTAGCCAGGAGGGGAGGATGGGTTTAGAAGCAGGCCTGTTTCGTGGAATAAATGACGCTAAGACAGACAGACAATCTGATTGATTTTTATTCAATGTTTTTGAAGTAAAATACTAAAAATGAACAAAGTTTGGATCAAATCTGAAACAATATTGCTGTGTTGTGAATGTTGTGAATGTGTCCTGAAGAATAGAGAGGGCACTGATGTGCATACAATAGCATAGACCAGTGGTGGCTAACCTTGGCACTTCAGCTGTTCCTGGACTTCAATTCCCAGAAGCCCTGATCATCTGGTGTGCTGACTTAGGCTTCTGGGAATTGAAGTCCAGGAAAAGCTGGAGTGCCAAGGTTAGCCACCATTGGCATAGACTTTGGTATAGGTACAGATGCAAAATTAGAAATGATTCTTAGTATGTAAGCAGAATTAGAAAACATGTCCTGAGTGACGAAAACTGACTTGGGGGTTTTGTGTATCTGGTGAATATTCCTTCTAGATGTTAACTATAGATGGGCAACTTCAGGGTCTTTGATCTCCCTCTGTAGAGTCTTTTATCTTTAATTCTGATATAGATTGGTATCCCTTCAAATAAGGGACACCTTCAAAAAGATGGTTTTTCTGTGGCAGTATGTCAAAAAGGACACATGACCAACCTATCTGTAACCCTATTAGGTAGAAATCATTTGTGCAAACTACTTTGTACTTCACAATCTCAACCTTTCATATTAAGACCTAAGAATGACTAATTATTTTATAGATATAGTTGGAGTTATTTGCATATGATTATAAAATTATATCGATGGCTTGTAATAATCAAGTGCATGATCAGAAGAAGCTGATGATGCCATTTATATATATGCAGTTTTGTATGCATATACTAGTTTCAGTTACAGTTTGTCAGACTGTTTAAGGACCTGAATGACAGCAAATAGCAATATTTTACGCTGCTAATCAGCATTATGTAGGATTAACCAGGTGGAGTAATTAACTTACATAAGATGATGCTCAAGATAATACAGGATAGACTTCACCAGCATGTGGAGAGAGAATTACCAGAGGTGCAGGCTGGTTTCAGAAGAGGCAGGGGGACTAGAGACCACATCACCAACATATGCTGGATCATGGAGAAAACAAAGGAATACCAGAAACAAGTTTACTTTTATTTTATTGACTATACTAAGGCATTTGACTGTGTGGACCACAACAAGATGTGGCAAGTAATTAAAGAGATGGGAATACCAGAGCACCTCATATGCCTCCTGAGAAATCTGTACATGAACCAAGAAGCAACAGTTAGGACAGAACATGGAATAACAGAGTGGTTTGGAATAGGAAAAGGAGTAAGACAAGGCTGCATTTTGTCACCATGCTTATTCAACCTATACACAGAGCACATAATGCACAGTGCAGGGATGAAGGAATCACAATATGGGATTAAAATCGCTGGGAGAAACATCAACAATCTGAGATATGCAGACGATACCACCCTAATGGCAGAAAGTGAGGAAGACCTAAAGAATCTCTTGATTGGGCTGAAGGAGGAGAGTACAAAAGCTGGCTTGAGACTCAATATCAAGAAAACCAAGATAATGGCAACAGGCCCAATCAGTTCCTGGAAAATAGACGGGGAAGAGGTAGAAGCAGTGACAGATTTTACTTTCTTAGGATCAAAGATCACTGCAGATGGGGATTGTAGCCATGAAATAAAAAGGCGACTGATTCTTGGGAGACAAGCGATGAGAAACCTGGGGAACATAGTGAAAAGCAGAGACATCACATTGCAAACAAAAATTAGAATAGTCAAGGCAATGGTTTTACCAGTAGTAATGTATGGATGTGAGAGCTGGACAATTAGGAAGGCTGAACGCAGAAGAATAGATGCCTTTGAAATGTGGTGTTGGAGGAGGGTTTTGAGAGTCCCCTGGACAGCGAGGGGTCCATCTTAGAAGGTCAATCTTAGAAGAAATTAACCCTGAATGCTCATTGGAAGGTCAAATAGTAAAGATGAAGCTAAAATACTTTGGACATCAAATGAGAAGGGAGGATTCACTTGAGAAGGCATTGATGTTGGGAAAGGTGGAGGGCAAAAGAAGAAGGGGGAGGCCAAGGATGAGATGGCTAGATGGTATTGTAGACACAATGGGCACAGAGCTGGGAGGGCTGAGGGGGATGGTGGAGGACAGAGGCGCCTGGAGGAAAATGGTCCATGGGGTCGCAAAGGGTCGGAGTCGACTGTGCGACTGAACAACAACAAACAACAAAGCTCTTTAGCAACATTGGGCATTTGGAACTCCCATACATTCTTTAGGTTGTGATGTAAGGAATATTTTAAATGCACATAGCGTGCTGGAATAGGAGAATGAAAATGAAGTACCATCCAGAAGAGAAAATAGACCTATCCAGAAAAGGAACCAGATCTATTCAATGTTAGCCTTCTTTCCAGTTGGTTATTTTGCATCTCTTCCTTCTCTAATTCTAGAGCTACAGTCTCTTTATATGGAGAAAATGCTATTAAACTAAATGGAATATACATCTGAGTAGATATGTTTTAGATTACACTGCAGATGTATATTATTCCAGCCTAGAATCTATAAATTCTGTTCATGCAGAAAATAACCTGGGAAAGGAAGTTTAGGTTTTCCATTTCTAAAATATTTACTCTGCAAATAAATCCTAGTTACACTGTTGGGTCTATTTCTGAGCAAATACATAATCTATAGGCCTTTTATTGAGTGATTGACTGGGTTTTTCCCGAGTTTCAAATTAGATAGGACTTCTCTTTTTATTGGCAGGAGATGATACTACCAAGATTTCATAATTCTTGGCTTTGAGTTATATGTAAATTCTTTCTATTTCACTATTCCAATAAAATCAAGATGTTGTTAACATATGTAAAGATTGAGATCAGATTGCCTAAGGGAATACCTGCTCCCATCACCTGTCTATTTAATGAGTTCTACCACTCATGGCTTCTTGATTATTTTCTTTTCTGAACATGTATGTACAAGAGGAGCAATAGGGAACAGACTTTCCTCTTGTGGCACCCAGCTTTGCATTTCTATCCATGACCACCTCATCGTATGACCATCTTCAACCTTGGTGGCATTTCAGTGTGACAAAAACTTACTTGTTTGAGCAAGGTGATTATAACACCTGAGCCTAATTCCTGTTTATTTATTTATTTATCTATCCGATTTATATTGCCGCCCAACTCTGAAGACTCTGGATGGCTCACAAAGAATAAAACCAATTTGAAAACCAATTTAAAAAACCCATTAAAACTGCTACCTGTTGGGTATATATATATATATCTGCATCAGTGGAAACAGTTTGTCCACATTGGTATCTTCTTATCAAGTGAACTTCCACACAGTGAACTCATTTTCTTCAAAGTCAGGTTTTAGTTGGCAACTGCTTGGTTACTATGCAATAAACAAGTTTGCATTGACTTTGCCTAACAATTTTAATATTCAGGCTGAATATTGCTGCAGTCAGGTATATACAGCATTTTTGGAAGTTCTCCATATTATAATTTGTCACTAATGTTGGGCTTTTCACTGCACTTAGTTTTTCTTAGTACAGCAGAAAGAGGATGAACAAGCCACAGCTAAGAAACACAATACTGGAAGGTTTCAAAGGTGAGGATGGGTGATACCTTTATTAGGCTATGAACATTTATGGACAGAACCTACCATTTAACCTGTGCAGGTCTTTATCAGGTTGATCTGTGCTGCAGATTATAAAATATAATCATATAACTGCAGAGCTGGAAAGGACCCTATCGATCATTAAGTCCAGCCCCTGTTGAGGCACAGCAGGGAATCAAACTCCAAACCTCTAGTTTTGCAGCCATATAACTGAACCACTGAGATATCCAGCTGTTCTCTTATAAAAAACAAAAGTTTATGGCCAGATGTGCAGGTTCTCTTGTTCCAAGTAAGTTTCAAACTGAGGCCTGCAGATTTCAGTGAGAAGGATTGTTTCAGTTTCCTCTCTAGTGTTGCTGATTAGAATGTCTCCCTCAGTCTTGCTAGACAGCTGCCAGTCATCCATTATAACCAGCCACCTCACATTGATCTACATTAAATACAAGTTTCCTTTCCGGCTGGCAACAATAAACATAGCTTGTGACTGGGTGGGGGCACCAGATTTGCCTGAATTTTGGGGCAAGACGCACTTATGTCCTGATCTCAAAGGCACCTCTTATGAAAAATTGTGGAAGTTGAAGTCTAACATAAACTGGAGAGCTGCACATGGATCCTGTTGTAGTGTTACCAGGATAGAGAAATTCTAGCAAAATGTGCAAAATGGAAACAAAATTATACGTGCTAAAGTCCGTTGTGGTCTTTCTTGGGAGATCTCTTGTACTTCGTTCAGGGAGCACAAATCTCGTCACCCATTCACATATATAGAACAGAATTAAAATTGTGTACGGGAAGTTCTGCATCAATGAAATAAAAGACTCATTGGTTTGATAATCAGACAAATCCAAATGCAGCTGCTTATAAAGATCACCTCATAGTGCTAAATCATTCTTTGGACAGTTTACAAGGTAATTATGCAAATTACATTTTGCTTCTAACAATTTGGGTACTCATTTCACCAACCTCAGAAGGATGGGAGACTGAGTCAACCTGGATCCCCATCTGGATCAAACTCAGAAACTCAGATCATGAGCAGAGTTTTGATTGCAGTACTGCAGTTTAACCCCTGCATAATGGGGGCTATGTCAGCTAATGCTTGAGTATAAACAGGGACAGCTGTTTCTAACCTTGTTGAGTATATTTTGTGAGGTTCATTTGAGGAGGGGGAACCTGTGAGTATTTATTTAATAGATAATATCTGAATCCCCTTGAAATTCCATCCCATTTCTACCTGCTACAAGATTCACCATCATCATCACTTTTTATTTGTATACCACTTTTTATTCGAGTCAGCCCGAAGGCGACTCAAAGCGGTTCAACAACAAAGTGTTCGCAGCACACAACAGCCGCAAAAGCAATACAATAAATGTCAATAAGCAAGAAATAATAAGTACATATTAATACAAAAATACAGTAATACAATAATATAACATAATCCATATAATATCAGCAATACAAATACAATACAATGTATCAGAAAAACAGTGTATAAACTTATCAATCTAAACAGTCACAGAAAAAATTCAAAACCCAACCTCGCCAGGGGTTTTCTCTTTAAAGTTAATTATCTCTACAAAATGTGGGCAATTATTTTGAATAATGGCTTGCATTCCAATGAATCACACAATGGCTATGATCCAATGCCGTTAATTATTTTGCCAGCCAGTCTGAGGGAAACGAACTGATTGGGTTTGATGTAATGATAACTATATCTTGTTGCTATCATGTCCCACTGATTAATTACAGCATAATTCTTATCCTGCCTTCTTGGCATGTTTATCTGTTGGAGACCCATGAACAAGTAAAAGCAAGTTTTGTTAGGCATAGTTAGTTTTAAAAAATCAGCTATACAGCTCAATCCTAAACAGGTTCGCCTCAAGCAAAGTTTTGTTTCACTTTTCTTCAGTATTAGAGGCCTTCTGCCACCACCTATCAATCACTGGGAAACCCATGTGGAAGTATACTGTTGCACTCATGTTAATAAACTATTATACAGTAACTCATTAATATAAATAAGAATCATCATACAGAAATAGTTTTCCTTGTACGCCTATAGAGTAGCACAAAGTTTAACAGTGTTCAGCTATGCTAGCATGCCCCATACAGTATATGCTTTCTGTGTAGGAAAAATGTAGCTGGCCTATTGAGCTGGGAGATCAAGTCTCATGTTCTTCTCCTTCACATAACTTTAATTCAGTTCCTGCCAGAAAACAGACTCTTCCTGTTAGGAATCTGTGCTCAGCTATGTTAAATATTATGGGAATCTTATTAACAAGCTGTTGAGCTCTTTATTAATTAAAATCAGTAATTTGTTGTATGCCATCAAGTTCATTCTGACATATGGTGACCTTCTTAAGGGCTTTCTAGTATAAAGTCCTCAGAAATGGTTTACCATTCACTTTTCCTAGTGGTTCTCTGGGACTTTGCAGCTTGCCCAAGGTTGGAAAATTAACCTCATGGACAACACACATTCAAGGGGATCTTGGTTAGTCATGTCTCAGGAGGCATACTGTACATGCAAATGCCCAACCAGAGGCTCTAACCCGCTAAACTATGCTAGCGTGGAATATTATTGTTATGTCCTGCCAAGGTACTTTCAACTTATGGCAATTGTATGAATGAATGAACTCCAAAAGGCCCTGTTCATGTTTTGCAAACATCAGTCTGGAATAAGCACTATAAATTACCTGATTACACACAATTTAATGGGTGATTACTGTCACCAACTCCCTAGGCTTTTCTTGTGTCTTTAGCGCTAGGGACAGGCTGGAGGGTTGAGGTGGTAAACGGTACCTGCTGAGACTCTTGTCGCTAAGGCTAAAGGCAATTTATGCTTCCACAGCTCCAACAGTTCCAGCCCCAAAACTAGTGTGTTACGCCTGAGTCGACCTTCCTCGTAACCCTACTGGTGCACTTCCTCTACACGAGCCATGGAAGGCTTGCTGGGTAGTGTGTGTGAAGGAGTTTAAAATACCGCTACTCAGGATCCTGCCATTCTCGTAGACGACACTTCCAGAAGTCTTTAAAAAAGAAACCTGAAAGGCTTCTGTGTCTATCTGAATAAAAAGCAAAGCATTGTCCATAAGGCAAAATACTGCTTCAATAAGCAAATCATAGCAAAAGCTAAATAATAAAACTGAATCAGAAAGTTCAAAATAAACCATACCTGTCAAGCCGCAGTTTTCAAAATCTGGGAGCCAGGCACGCATGCACAGTAAGTTTCCAGGCGCTGAGCAGGAAAGGAGTTACTGCGCATGTGTGGCTGTCAGAGGCAGCAGCACGCATGCGCAGTAATCCCTGCACACATGCGCAGTAACCCCTTTGGCCATGAAAGGGGTACTGCACATGTGTGCAGGGGTTACTGTGCATGTCAAATTACGGGATGACGGCGGGAAGGAGGGGGAAGGAGCGCTAGATTACGGGATTTCCCGGCCAATTCAGAATACTTGACAGGTATGAAATAAACAGTCCCATTCCTGGGTAAAATCCAAGATGCTCTCTCTAGTTGCTCTGACTAGCAAACTAATTTCCTAGATGCAAAGTCCTACCTAACACTTTGTCTATTAAAACAAACGTGTTGTGCGCTAAGAGTAGCTAATGCAGCTATCAAAATATCTTCAAAGTCCGAAGATGTCTGAAATTATGGCAAAGTATCAAAACCTTGGCAAAATATCAAAGCTAGAAATAAAGTCCAGCTTCTGGAAATTCTGCTAAGTGTGGAATTTCAGAGATTCAGGCTAAGTCCGAACTCCCTTCTGATATCTTCTAAGGGGCAGCTTAGATGTCTATCATTGGTCCCTTAGGAACGTATTCCTTCCAGCTTCATGGTCCTCTTCCAAAGAGACGAAAAAGTGTGTTAACTAAGCTCTAACAGCCCTTTCTAAAGGGTGTTTTACAAGGTGTGATGCACCTGTTTTCTCATGAGTCAAGCTGCAGTTTTCAAAATCCGGGAGCCAGGCACGCATGCATAGTAAGTTTCCAGGCGCCAAGCAGGAAAGGGGTTACTGCGCATGTGCAGCCATCAGAGGCAGCAGCACACATGTGCAGTAATCCCTGCACACATGCACAGTAACCCCTTTGGCCAGGAAAGGGGTACTGCACATGTGCACAGGGTTTACTGGGTTACTGGCCGGTCAAATTACGGGATGACGGCGAGAAGGAGCACTAGATTACAGGATTTCTCGGCCAATCCGGGATACTTGACAGGTATGTATGTATGTATGTATGTATGTATGTATGTATGTATGTATGTATGTATGTATGTATGTATGTATGTATGTATGTATGTATGTATGTATGTATGTAATAAACAGTCCTATTCCTGGGTAAAATCTAAGCTGCTCTCTAGTTGCTCTCTCTAGCAAACTAATTTCCTAGATGCAAAGTCCTACCTAACACTTTGTCTAGTAAAACAATAAATGTGTTGTGCGCTAAGAGTAGCTAATGCAGCTATCAAAATATCTTCAAAGTCCGAAGATATCTCAAATTATGGCAAAGTATCAAAGCTATGGCAAAATATCAAAGCTAGAAATAATCAAAGTCCAGCTTCTGGAAATTCCACTAAGTGTGGAATTTCAGAGATTCAGAGTAAGTCCAAACTCCCTTCTGATATCTTCTAAGGGCAGCTTAGATGTCTATCTTTGGTATTTGAATGATGGAGGCGACAACCAGCATAGTGAAATACAGCTCTTTTATTTCTGGGGTCTGAACACAACTTGGAGGGGAACAACAGGGACTTATATACACAATAAACTTGATACAAAACAGCGGGAACAAACATTATTGGAGGATTTGAACATATTTGAACAGCGTGGCTGTTTGACAGTAATTTGCGCGGTTTCTTCAGCAGTTTGAATGTTCAAAATGTCACCATCACAATTTGTCATACATAACACTATCCTTGGTGCCTTAGGAATGTGTTCCTTCCACCTTCGTGGTCCTCTTCCAAAGATATGAAAAAGCATGTTAACTAAGCTCAGATAGCCCCTTTTAAAGGGTGTTTTACAAGGTGTGATGCACTTGTTTTCTCATGAGAATTTGATGTCCTTGGGATTAGATCGTTACCAGGGATTGCTCATCCCCTAATGTCAAGGTCGCTTCAAGGTTACTTGAAGGTTACTTCAATGTCATCTCTCCCCCTCTCTTGGGTGGTGATCTCTTGGGTCAAAATTTGTGAACCTGTGTGTCTGTTTCTGGGTAAATTCTGGTCCTAATAATTCATTGTGCCACTGGGGGCTCTGTCCAGACTGGGCACGAAGCCCTACTCTTCAGGAATTCAAAATAATAACAGCGAGAAAGTTTTGCTTTTCCACAGTTTAGCTCAGCTGGCTAAGTAAATCACAGTGACACTTTCGTGTTGCCGGTTAAATGATAAGGCCATTCAGATTCCCATTACAATTATCATAAAAATAACATAATTTGCCAGTAGCATACAAGAATCTTCTGATGACATTTTAATTGCCCATGTTGAAGGGAAGATCTTGAAGATAATTACATATTAGGGAAGTATAATTACCTCAAGTAGGGCAGGTTGAACATGGTGATCCCTCTAGGCATAGAAAAACCTATCTTCTACTGAATCAGATTACTGGTCCAACCAGTTTCTTGTTTGGCTCAGACACTTGCAGTGCAACTAAATAGGGTGAGATACTTGGTTTGGTTCAAAGTTTTTAAAATCTGGTCCCTGCTGGTTTCTCCTGGTGAAAATCACTGTAGTGGTCCACACAATATGGTCAATTATCCTGTTGCAGGGATCCACAACACACTTCCCCATTGGTTTGCCACAGAGGTAGAGCACCATTCACACTGGTGCTAGCTCCCTCCCTCCCAAGAGAGTCATTGTTCTGTTGTCTGTACTGAAAAGCAGAAACTGCAATCACGATCTTCTTGACGGAAATGAAAGAGAATCTTTGCTCAGACTCATTCTGTGATTAAATGATTGATTGCTCAAACTCTGACACTTTAAATTAGTGTTTCCCAAACTATGTTTCTTGGAACACTGGTGGACTTCAATTCCCAGAAGCCTAAGCCAATACATTAGCTGATCAGTGCTTTGGGGAATAGAAGTCCAAAAACCAAAGGTTGGGAAACACTGATTTAGAGGAAGGAAACTGAAAAGGGAAAATACTGTGAGGAAAAATATTTTTGCAGATATTGACAATTTGCAACAGGAAGACATCATTATTTCATCATCTCCCCCCCCCCCCCAAAAAAAAGGTAATGTATTGTTCATCTGATACAGCATTAACTTTGGCAAGCATTACGTTTTTAACCAATTGAAAAATGTTTGGAGAAGGAGAGACAACAGGTGCTCAGTCGGGAAGAACCGGTGTAATAGCGTTCCTGTTGTCAATGTCCTCACAGACGGCACACAACTGTCCCTTTGAATCTAGACAGGCAAACACACCATGCCAGAAAGCAAAGAAAAGCATGTCATCTGAAACGGGCAAAATAAACCTCTGTCAGCTGAACAGAGATAAATCCCCTGTGAAAAGGCCAGGTTGCCCTATGTTTACTTCTAGGTCATGAAGTTGCCATTTTTATATAGTACTTGTTTTCACCAAGCCAAATCTCACACAGGCCACAGGGTAAAATGCCAATGTAGCTGCACTCTTGCTGGCTCTCTCCTGTCTGCCTTTCAGACAGGAGTGTTTCCTATTCCCTCCTGGACATGCCAAGGATAATGAGGTCCTCTTTGTATGAAGCAAGTCTTCTACTATCAAAGGTAAAGGTTTCCCTTGCTCGAAAGCCAGTCATATCTGACTCTAGGGTTCAGTGCTCATCTCTGTTTCAAAGCTAAAGAGCCAGCGTATGCTTCTGCAGACGTTTCCGTGGTCATGTCGCAGGCATGACTAGACACCGGAGCACACAAAACACTGTTACCTTCCCACCGAAGTGGTCCCTATTTATCTACTTGCAATTTCTTGCTTTCAAACTGATAGGTTGGCAGGAGCTGGGACAAAGACGGGAGCTCATTCCGTCCTGCAGTACTTGGGAATTGTTGGAATGCTGGTTAATGGATCAGATTTGGTAGGCAAATATTTCACAAAGACAAGAATGCCTAGGTCTGTGATGGTGAACCTTGGCACTCCAGCTGTTCTTGGACTTCAAATCCCAGAAGACAAAGTCCCTGTGAAGCCACACAAGTGTGTTTACTGTGTATGCGCAGTAAACCCATTCATGTGGATTCACAGACTTGGGCAACTGAGAATTGAAGTTCAAGAACAGCTGGAGTGTCAAGGCTCGCCATCACTGGCCTAGGTATTGGTCTGCCTTGTCAGTTATATTGTTGTGTCAACTGAGAAGAAAAGTTGGAATAAATTTCCCAGGACATTTCAAAGCTTTCTTAGCATGTGTGTACATAGAGGCGTGCATGTTGATGCACGGACACACATATTTTTTATTTAGAAGCAGCAACCCCCCACTCTATTTCATTGTTAGCATTCATGTTCATTTTTAGATAAAATGTGTAATTTCCCATCTCTGTTGTTGATTGAGGGTGAAAAGATAGAATAACTGTTATTTTAATATGTTGTGCATCTTCGCATCACCTTGTTAAGGAAAACAATTGATTGCAGCAGGCTAGATGTTTATTTATTTACTCTGGGCGGCATACAATAAGAACAAACATCATCAAATTATAAGTAAAACATTAAGTAAAATAAGGACAAATAGAATCAAATAACATAGTATAGAAAGAAAAACAGGCAATATAACAATTTACAAACTACAATATCATTCAATATCTATAAACAATAAGTCTCCCAAATATTAATAAGTCAAAAGAAAGTCACTATTGCTTACCTTATCAAGGAATGTGCTATGAGAAGATCTATACTGGGAAAGCCTCTTAAAACAAAAAAAAAGTTTCCAGCATTTCCCAAAAGGCCAACAGAGAAGGGACTGTTCTAATTTCAGTTGATAAGAAATTCCATTATGTAAGTGCTACAGCTAAAAATGCTCTAACTCTCATGGTAGCTTTTAAAAAACTCCTTAGATGTAGGCACCTGCAGCTTCATCAATTGTGTACTCTGGACCAAATTTCTCAGGAAGTGGTGCTCCTGCAGATAACATAGTACTAAGCCATAAAGGGCTTTATAGATCATTACCAGAACCTTGAACCTGGCGCGGAACACCATGGGTGGGCTAGCCAAAACTTGGGTGATATGATCAAATCATCCAATACCTGAAATCAGTCTAGCTGCCACATTTTGCACCCGGTGAAGCTTCCATATCAGCCTCAAGGCCAACCCACTATAGAGATGTTGGCTTACTTTTTATGATACCCCATAAATAAAAGAGATAGATTGATGGAGAATCTGAATCTAAGAATGTAACAATCATACCTGCACTGGATGAGCTTCCACAAACTTGACTGCAACCAATTCTGTTCACTTTACCAGCAGAAAGGAGACCACCTAAAAATACCATCTTATCTATTCTGCATAGTTGATCTGTTGTGTTCAACATGGCAACATTGGTGCATGTGAATTTACTTGCCAATAAAACATATATCAGAATGGAGTTGTAATTTTGTGATGAAGCAGGTGTTTCCCCAGAGAGCTCTGCTAAGCCTTTCCTTCATCTTTTCCAGCATTTATAAAAGAGAGCTTTTATGGGGTAATCATTTTAAAAAGGTAATTATGTATGAATGTGTGTATTGTTGTAGCATTGGCTTTTATTATGCACCAATATGTACCTAATCTAGTTTTATGTGGTTTGGTTTGAACTTTGGTTTTTTATTATTGTTTTTATTTTTTAAAACTATAATTTTCCCTTGGGGTAGAATTGAAAAGTGTGACACAAATAGAGATGAATAATTTGAATCAGATCTTCTTTCTTTCTAAAGCAGTGATGGTGAACTTTGGCACTCCAGATGTTCTTGAACGTCAATTCCCAGAAGTCCTGATCAGCAGGAGTGCTGACTTATGCTTCTGGGAACTGAAGTCCAAGAACACATGGAGTGCCAAGGTTCACCATCACTGTTCTAAAGCATTACTTGGTCTACCAAACAATGGTATCCATGGGATTTTAAAAGGATTTTTAAATGGGTTTTTTAAAATGGAGGGGGCAAAGCAACAAAATGCACAGAAGCATTGTGCTTTGTGCATATAGTATTTGATTTGAGCCTATGTAATAATATTCAGTGATATTTAAAAGTCTAAAGACAGTGGGTGGAAAATATTCAGATTTTGTAACCTGACAGCATTGTTGTAGAACTGAGGAGACATCATGAAGAGATAGTAGAGGGAGGGGACCTTTAACAGAAGAAGGCAATTGGTCCAAATGGACAAAGCAAATACTTGAGAATGTGCAGTAACTTTTTGTCAACACTACCCTTACCACAACATTGTCAGCTTCACAGACCTTGGAAGAAAAAGTCCTAGAACGATTTCCTTCCTTTGGGAAAAGGGTGGGAATTGCACTCTGTAGTGAGTAGCACTGAGGTCTCCATGGAACACCTTTGGCAGGTGGAAGGAAAAAGAAATGGCTAACCTTGGGGAATATTGGTTGGAGGTGCCATTCATTTACTTTTCTCAATGCTATCATGCACTTTTTTTTACATTAGAAACGAAAAAGAATTGTTTTTCCTCCCAGATTTTGAACTGTATGCACATGGTTAGTGATCCAACCATATGTTGTGCCCTGCTATAAATAAATTTCGTGTCAGAAATTACTCTGGGTTGAAAGGATTTTTGCTGGAGAAACTGCTCATGGGACACCTGAATGAGGCTCCTTTCATGTCCCCAAGATCTGCCATGCAGCACTCAGGTATCAAACTCCAACCTTCCAGTCTTCAAGATCAGCATCTTAACCACTAAGCCACTGCAGTGCTACTGCTGATGAATGACTTTCTTTAATGTGGAGACTATATTTTGAAGCAGGAAGGCATTCAATCAAAAATAACTATAGAGAATAAGAAGTAAATATTTTGTGTATGTTAGAGCAGGATGGGCTACTGTGTCAAAGTACAGATAGGTGGATTATGTCCCTAGGATTCCGATGTCACATAGCATTTTTAGTGAGAGTAAAGTTCAAATGTGTTTTGTTACAACAAGCTGGTTTAGTGCATTACAGCAACTTTGAGATCAATGTCCAGCTTAGAGTACACATTGTATTTCCTACCACCATAAAAGTCAATTGGTTAATATATTGTTTAGTTCAAGGCTTTGACTGAAAAATAAAACACATACATACATAGCTATATATATTCACCTTGGTGATTTCTGTTGGGTAGCAAAAATAACTGAACCCAAAACAGTTCCTCTGTATGCTTTCTTTGTGTTCTTTCACAACCACTCATTTGCCATTATTAACTTGCTGAAAAAGACAAATCTCTTGTCAAGAATGCTCTTTGGGCTATAATTCTGTATCCTTATCAGTTAATCCTCAGTTTAGTAGTATCAGGTTGCTGATAACAGTATAGAATAGATATCACCTGAAGTACTTTATACCCAAGGTATGGCTTTTTCTCAGAAACACTAGCTGTAATATTGCCATCTTCTACTCTACAATGAATAGACAGAAAGAATCTAGAATTGTAGAGATGGAAGGGAACCCATGGGCCACTGAATCTAACCCCTTGCTAAAGCAGAACATCTACAACTGAAGGTCACCTAGCCTCTATTAAAAAAATTCCAACGTAGGAAAGCACACTATCTTCGGAAGTAAATCTGTTCAACTGTTGAACAGCTCTTACCATTAGTAATGTCTTCCTAATGTTTAGTTGATATTTCTTTCCCTGTAATTTTGGGTCCAAATTTCTAGAGTAGAAATTCTACTGATTTGGGGTCCAAATTTCTAGAGCAGCAGATAGCAAGCTTACTCCCTCTTTCTTACAACAATCTTCTGGGTATTGGGGGATGCATATTATATCACTCACAGTCTTCTCTTGACTGGGTTGACCATAATCCTCTTCCCCAGCCAATTTCTCATTTGAGAGTGGATGGTATCTAATCCCTCCCCCACATTGCCCACTCATTGAAATCCTTTCCCTCTCTTCAAAATAATTTATACTGTCTTGATCATTTCAGCTCTGTCAGTCCCACACATTATTGTAAAGCTACACCCCAAACACTTTTCTATTTAAATGACTTTGAGCCAGATACGACTGTCCTAAAATACCATGATGAATAGTGAGAACAGCATCTACAGTATTCCTACCATATTGTAACTGACATCTTTGGTGTCATGTTTTCTCTTTATTTTGAAAAGATCAAATCTGAACTCCCTTTTTGTTTTTGTGAACAATATTAATACATACATTCATATATTTCTGTACCTTTCTTCCCTCCTACCTCCCTTCCCAATCTTTGAAACAAAGTCAAATTCAAACTCCTATTAAACTTTCCCGAGATAATTATAATCCTATTCTATGTATGTTATAAAGACCAATAAATCTTGTATGCAGTGTTACTGTCATCTTTTAGTTTAAAGTACCATGCTACATTTGATACCTTTGAGCTAGATACACTTTTCCTACATATTCTCCAACCCTTGGCTATAGTCTGTATTGAACCCCGGCAGCTGCTACTCGTATTTGAGTATACATTTTTCCTTGAAATCATTTTCACATTTGACAGATGTGTCTCTGGTGACTCAATAAACCGATCACAGGAAAAAATGCCACTGGCGTGAATTTGTTTAAGGTGGATTGCAGCTTCTCATGAAGTGACCCACACACTATGATGTCAGAGACATCTCCTGCAGCACATATGAAATGAGACATGCAGGATTTAACACTGGGAATGCAATAGACTGCCACAGTCTTGAGGATATTGACAAGGTGCGCCTTCACAGCCAGTCCATCTGGCATGGCCTCTTCCGCTGCCATGACCATTGAGAATCACAATTGTGAAGTGGTTCCTCCTCCACTCATTTTGCCATTGGCCCAATATAATGATTTCCAATGGCATTTCCTCCACTGAGAGGATCATCACCCCACCTAAAGGGGCTCATCCACCCCTAGCTGTTGGCCCCTTTAGGGAGTCAGGTTAAATTTTTGCCTTCCAACACTTGATGTTGGGTCACTGGCTTTCAAGCAAGGGAAACCTTTACCTTTACCTTTAAAGGCTGTATTAATTGAATTTCTCCACGTTGACAGAAAATTTGTATTCAAATAGATCCATTTTACTTAATCTTCCAACATTACTTCAGAGCTTCCAGATGATCCAACCAGAATCTTGTCCTTGTGGGAGACATTCTTCTCCATTCATTCATCAAAGTGTAGGGTTTTTTTTTTTGCTTTCCATAGACTTGGACTAGCCTCTTCTGGTTGAATATTTAGAGCTTGTGAGGCCATCATCTAGGCGGCTGGTTTCCACAAAGTGGCACCTTCAAGAAAACAAGTTCTACTGGACATAAACCTCAATGGACTGTCTAGCCCAGTGTTTTCCAATGTGGGGCACATGCACCACATGAGGACTTCAATTCCCAGTAACCTAAGTCAGTACATTGGCTGATCAGTGCTTGGGTGAATTGACTTAGGCTTCTGGGAACTGAAGTCCAAAATCCAAAGGTTGGGAAATATCATAGAAACTGATGGCTGAACACTGCTGGGAGCACTTGGAGATTGGCCATGCAGTACAGGGGGCAATGGGAATTGTAGCCAGTCCCATCAGAGTATTGGGGAAGAATTATACATATCAAATTTAGACCTAGGTCTGCTTTTCCTTTCTAATGGAGCCAATTGCACCAGCACAGTGTCTGTCAGATTAAATGTCCAGATCTTTTACATCACCACTTTCTGTTACATGAAGATTTGGTTCTCTTTCCACCCACACTTTTATCCTCATAACAAGCCTGACAGGCAATTTAGCCTTACATATGGCAATGCACCCAAACTCATCTAGTGAGTTTCATTGTTGAATGGAGATCTGAACTCCACTGTTAGTCTAACCCTCTAACAAGTATATCACAACATACATATTGAATCCTGTTACTTCCTTATAATAATTTTTATTTCGCCATTAACATCTCTTTGCTTATCCCTATAATTGCAACACATTGTTTTTGAATTGCTGTAACCAATCCATTTCCCAAAGGCACCATATTTTATATCCTCTTTATATACTGTAGCATTCTGTTGGTACAGGAGCTTTTCTCCACTAGGTCAGGTCATCAGAGAATTCTTTACTAGTCCCGCCATCTAAATAAGCCACCAACAATGGGGTAATGATGATTAATAGTTACCTCTATTGTGAGAATGGCCCCACTTAAGAGTCACTTGACCTATTGACTTATCCTGTCTGCTCATTTTATCCTAGCTGTTGACTTTACCCTCTCTGCTGATTTAACTTGGCTGCTGTTACACATTAAGTTCTTTAGGCTGCTGTTCCCACTGCAGTTGTTTTAACCCCCCCCCCCAAAAAAAAGGCTAGTTCCAAAGAATATTATGGACAGAGCTTTTGTAGTTATGTGGATGTTTCTCAGAGTTGAGCAGGATCTTGGAGTGAGTTACTCCATCTCCTGCTCACTGCAGGAACCTGGGGGTAAGAGCAACCTCGACAGATGGTCAACCAGCCTGTGCTTAAGTACTTCAGTTGCCATGATTTCTAAAACCAAAGATGTTCAGTTAGGAAGTCAAAGTTAAAGATGACCCTTGCTTCTCTATATATGGTTCAGGCCACAGCTTACCAACATTACTATTGGCCATGTTGGCTAAGCATTTCTGAAAGTGGTAATGCAAGAGAAGTAACTTTTACTAGGGCTTGTTCCTCTCACATGTTGCTGTTTTCCTGAAGTATTCTTTGGCCATTCGTTCTTCGCATCCAGTTGTCTTGTTCCATTACCAGTTCCATTACCATGTGCAAGCAAACAGCTGTGTGTTTTTTTTTGTGTCAGAGATTACTCTGGGTTGAGACTCCTTTCATGTCCCCTATCGTGCAGCTCTTGAGGAATCGAAACCCAGTCCTTTTGGTCTCTAAGCACAGTGCTTTTACCCACTGAGCCACCGGGGAGCTGTAGCAAACAGCTCACTGACAGCAAAGGGTAAAGTGGGAACTGGTGCTGACTTGAAACAGCGGCATAGTCAGGACCATGGACAGGGACAATGATGCTGATCCAAACTTCAGCTAGGTTCAGAACCACATTTGTCAATTTTGCAGCTAAGGTAACAAAGGGATGGCCCAGAGCAGATGGGTGTTATGGTCTGGAGTCTACAACACTAGCTTATTCCACATTAGGATTCAAGCACATGGCATTTATGGTTTGAGTTGCCACAAAAGCCTAGTTATGAAGAAATTGGAAGAGCCAAAAATGTAAGGATATATTGTTGGTGACCAAAACTATGGTCATTCAAACTGATATTTCCAGTTATTACACATCTGTGTGAAAAGCTAGACTATGAAAAAAGCAGCCGTGTGGAAAAAAGATATGCGAAATCCAGTGTTGGAAGAGAGGTTAACTTTGATTCAAGACTGAATTAGCAGTTAAAATGTCTAACCACAGGCGTATCATACTTTGGACAAAGGACCTTTTTGAAAAGGGACACACAAGAGGCATTAGCCCCAAAAATCTTATATGAGAGGGCGACATCAGCAATGACACTGCTGTATAATGGCCGCTCTTTTCTTTGAGAATCCCCTTGGCCTGAGGAAATCTGGGTGAGAAAAATTAGAAAACAAACTCTACTCATGGTGGTAATGTCCTTTTGTCATGGTAGCATGAACAAGAAGTGCTAATACATGGCAATCTAGGTGATTAAAACTCACTTTGCTATCCCATTAGAGAAGACTATATATTTATCTGTCTTTACCTGCAAGTAGGTAAATAGGGGGCCACTTTGTGTCCACATCCTCTAAAATCAATAGATACCAGTGTTTGCCTCTTTTTAAAAAAATAATATCGATTACCTGGCTTCCCAGGGATTTGTGTGTTCAGCTTAAGTTTTAAAACAGATGTAATAACTCCTAGATTTCATAAGAGAATATCCCTTTTAATCCTCCATTGCCCCATCCCAAGACTTTCATAGTTTCTTTAGCACCTTGAGGCACCAATCCATTTTTGTCTGACCCTTCATTCCACATCAGGAACATTTATACGCTGTAGTCAACAAAAGCCATTTTTGCTTATCTTTCAAATATTTTTAACTAAATCCTTGTAGGTTTTGTAGATTATAAATAATGAATGGGAAATTCCAAGGGTTTAAATCAGTGGGGAAGGAAAGATGGGGGAGATATGAAGGTTAAAAAAAAGCCTCTACCGGGAACATTAAGCCTGAATGTTTGGGAACTTCTGTAGCAGAGTGATAGGATAGATCTGAAACTATTATAAGTAGTAAGTTAAAGACTAAAGTAAGAACCTGTTTGAACCTTTTCCAGTTATTACTATAGCTCTCTGGCTTCATTCACTTCATTATAAAGGAAAGAGCACTTGACAAATTAGTGTTTATTAAAAATAAATTACATTATGCAATGTACAAATCTTCAAGAATCTTGTCATTATCTGCATTTGCAATAGAAGGAAATCTTTTAAGATAAGTTTTTTTATAATCTAATCATTAAATTTGCTTACAAGAAAAGTAGAATTTTTAAAAAATTCCAACTATTCAGAAGGCAGTTTATTGTTGTGTTTAAATACTAACTGTAGTCAAATGTACATCTTCTTGAAAGCATTGTATGAATGTTAATTTTTTTCCAGCTGACAAATTTTTTTGACAATGACACAAAGTGCTATGTGAAAGAGTTGTGCCCGCTCCTGGACCGGGACTCCTTGCTCATGGTCACTCATGCACTGGTGACCTCCAGACTAGATTATTGTAATGCGCTATACATGGGGCTGCCCCTGATGACCATTCGGAGGCTGCAGCTGGTCCAGAATGCTGCGGCCCGGGTGGTGATGGGGTGTGGACATTATGCCCATGCCTCACCATTGCTTCGGGAGTTGCACTGGTTACCAGTTTGCCTCCGGGTGCAATTCAAGGTGCTGGTTTTGACCTTTAAAGCCCTATATGGTAGTGGGCCAGGTTACCTCAGAGACCGCATCACCCTAAGGACGTCTGTCCGTCCAACCAGAATTGAATTGAATTGAATTTTAATTTATATACCGCTTTTTTCACCCAACGAGTGACTCAAGGCAGTTTACAAAACAAAGTAATACAAAAATATAAATGCAACATACTTAATACAAAAGCAAACCACAGGTATGCAGAATAAGGCCAAACATAATTATACAGTAAATAGTAATAATACAAAAACAATAATCATTACAATAGTTACAGCAATTGAACATATCACATATCATAATACAGTTACATCAAGTGAATAGGCAATACAACATCATCAATCCTCATAAACAATATAACACTAAAGCATCCCGGCTTTTAAGGCCCCAATGGCGTGGGGGCGGAGGCCCGGGGGTGTGGCGGCTCACCCATCGCTAAGGCTGCCGGCAAAGTTCCTCGCCGCCACGCAGCACCTCCCGGCTTTTGTAGCCCCAATGGCGTGGGGGCGGAGGGGCTCTCTAATTGTGCCATCGGCCAGGGGGGCTCGCCTCTGGCACAAGGAGGAGGGCCTTCTCTGTGTCCGCACCGGCCCTTTGGAACCACCTGCCAGTAGAACTGTGTCTCCAGATGGAGTTGTTGCCCTTTAAGAAAGAACTAAAAACCTGGCTGGCGGGCCAAGTTTGGGGTGGAGGGGTGGTTTCCATTGGGTGGTTGGTATAGAGGAGTATGCCTTCCCCCACGGTTCCTCAGTACCTGCACCCCTTTTTTAGGGGTGGGTTTTTTACTCTATTTTTATCTGTTTTATTTATGTGAACCGCCCTGAGTCGGCCATGGTCTAGTGGGCAGTATAGAAATCTAACAATAAATAAATAAATAAAATAAAATAAAATAAAATAAACAATAATAATCTTAGAAATAAAGAGCTAGAAGCTCATCAAGGTGGCCAACTGAGGAATCAAACACCTATTATCTTGCTCTACAACAGATACCTAAAGCTTAGAGTTTACTAAAAGACACCTCAAATGAAACTTTTGCCTCCATGGTTCTCTGTATCTTAAAAAGGATATGTTTTGATTTATCCTAAAATGAAAAGGGAAATGGGAGGCAGTAGGGGGAAAAAAGAAAGAACATGAGATGGATTGGCTTAATAGAGGAATAAAGGAGTTTGCAAGACCCGATAAGACATTTTGGCAGTCATTAATTCATGTTCCTGGCTAGTCAGAACCAATTTACTGTACAGTGATACCTCATACAACATCCAAACTTGGTTCCACACGTTTGGACTTTATACGGATTTGGACCTTGTATGAGGCATGCAAAATCTTAGTCATGATGCCTCATACGACGTCCACATCCTTGCAGTGATGCCTCATACAACGTCGTTTCCATAGAGATACATTGTACTGTAACAGCACAGACTTCAGGGCAAAGTCAAGGAAACAGACAGGAAACTGACAGAACTTTAAGAAAACATTGTCTAAAGGCTAAAAACATTACAAAAACTTGTCAAACAACCCTGATTGTCCAAGAACCTGAAGAATGCTGCAAAAATCCCAGGAATGCTTCTAAAAATTCTGATGAAAAAAAATAAAAAAAAATCCGAAATTACGCACAAAACCACTCCTAAACACTCTTTGCCTCTTGCAAAACCCACAAGAGCAATGCACGCATGTGCCCTGCCTTTTATACTGCCCAGGCACAATGCAACCTGAGAAAACCCCAATGCCTCATTCAACGTCACACGACTTTGTATGAGGCAACTATTTTCAAGGAATTAGCCGATGTTGTATGAATCCGATGTTGTATGAAGCGGACTTTGTATGAGGTACTACTGTATAATAAATCTAAGTGGGAATTCAAGGTAAGCAAATTACAGTACTGCATGATGGAGTGAGCTCCTGACTCTGTGCCAGCTCCTGCCAACCTAGCAGTTTGAAAGCAAGAAATTGCAAGTACTGTACAGTAGATAAATAGTTACCACTTCAGTGGGAAGGTAAACAACATTCTCTGCATTCCGGTGTCTAGGCATGCCTGCCACATGTCCATGGAAACATTTGCAAACAGACAGCACTGGCTCTTCGGCTATAAACAGAAATGAGCACCGAACCCTAGAGTCGGATACAACTGGTTTTTGAGCAAGGGCAACCTTTAACTTTACTTTACCAGTGTCCCCTCCCACCAGTGAGTTCCTATGAATAAGCAAAGATTTAAAGCTAGGTCTCTGTCTATTACTCGATTCATTAAAACACTCTGGTTATACAGTAATTATTAATTCATAGGATCATTATAAATCAGCAGCACAAAACAACAAGAGACACAAGAAAGTGAGGTGTCAAATGGTACTGTAGGGTTTTATGTGCTGGTCTTTGTCCACAGAGCCCATGAGAGATAGAAAAAAGAGGCTCCAGATCTTTCCAGCTTAAGCTTTTCCAGACGTTTTCTTTCCTAGCTGGAGGGAAACATTTTTATCTCAGGCAACAATCTAGTTCTTCTGGTTTTCATTTCCAAGGGCTGTGCTCTTGGGAAGCTAAAGGACTTTAAAGTGCTTATTCAAGGACAATTCCCCCTCCTCCAATACCTTGCATTACAAAAGGAATAATTCTTAGATAATATATCAGGGAAAGGTGGAAAGCAGTAGGAAAAGAGAAAGTCCAAAGTTCTGATGCAGCGACTCCATGAGGGAAACCACAGGCTTGTGTTTGCAAGGATTGCTGAGAACAGGGCATTTTGGAGATCTTTCATTCATAGGGTCGCCATGAGTCGAAGATGACTTGACAGCACATGACAATAATACATTATTGCCAGGATGTGAAGAAATTACTGTCAGAAGTGGGAAAATCCACTTACTGCTAAGTTATTTTCTTTTAAGTTTCAATTCCCACTGAGTTGGTTGTTGCACTTGCTCCACCTCAGGTGAGGGTGGTGGATTAAGATCCTTTCTGTTCATAGCCTGGCTGGACCCCGCTGGTGGCCACTACTCCCTCATCCCAGTATGTGCCTTTGTCTGCCAGCCAAGGTAATGCTTCACACGTGACGGAGCGGACATGTCATAATCAAAAATCCCCAGGAAGCAGCCATGTATGCATAAGTAAAATATAATAGAAATTTTAAAAAATATGTGTAATGTGACAATTTTTGAAGGTACCACAAAATACTGGTTTGTTGTTGTTTTTAATTCCTGATAATCATAAGTGCATTACCCTTATTTGGGATTGGAACGTATAATGATCTTTTCCAATCCTGTGGCCACTGTTTTGTTTTCTAAATCTGCTGGCATATAGAATGCAATAATTTGATTCCATCTTTTAGGGCTTTGAAAAATTCAACTGGGATACCATCATCTCTACTAGCTTTGTTGTTTGCAGTGCTTTTTAGGGCCTTTCTGACTTCACTCTCTAGGATGTCTGGCTCAAGTTCAATGTTCTCATCATTGTGATTATCAGGGGTACTGGGGTTCCAATCCCAAAAAAGGGTAATGCCAAAGAATGTTCAAATTATCGAACAATTGCGCTCATTCCCACACACTGGCAAGATTATGCTCAAGATAATACAGGATAGACTGCAGCAGCATGTGGAGAGAGAACTACCAGAAGTGCAGGCTGGGTTCCACAGAGGCAGGGGAACTAGAGACCACATTGCCAACATATGTTGGATCATGGAGAAAACAAAGTAATATCAGAAACAAGTCTACTTCTGTTTCATTGACTACACCAAGGCCTTTGACTGTGTGGAACACAACAAAAATGAGGCAATTAATTAAAGAGATGGGAATACCAGACACCTCATATGCCTCAATAGAAATCTGTCCATGAGTCAAGAAGCAACAGTTAGGATGGAATACGGAATGACGAAGTGGTTTGGAATAGCAAAAGGAGTAAGACAAGGCTGCATTTTATCACCTTGCTTATTCAACACACACAGAGCACATAATGCGCAATGCAGGGATGGTGGAATCACAATTTGGGATCAAAATTGCTGGGAGAAACATCAACAATTTGAGGTACGCAAATGATACCACCCTAATGGCAGAAAGTGAGGAAGACCTAAAGAACCGATTGAAGGAGGAGAGTGCAAAAGCTGCCTTGAGACTCAATATCAAGAAAACCAAGATAATGGCAACAGGTCCGATCAGTCCCTGGAAAATAAATGGGAAAGAAGTAAAAGCAGTGACAGATTTTACTTTCTTAGGATCCAAGATCACTGCAGATGGAGAATGCAGCCATAGGCGACTGATTCTTGGGAGACAAGCTATGAGAAACCTGGAGGACATAGTGACAAGTAGAGACATCACATTACAAACAAAAATTCGTATAGTCAAAGCAATGGTATTCTCAGTGGTAATGTATAGGTGTGAGAGCTGGACCATTAGGAAAGCTGAGCGCAGAAGAATAGACGCCTTTGAAATGTGGTGTTGGAGGAGAGTTTTGAGAGTCCCCTGGATAGTGAGGAGAACAAATAGGTCAATCTTAGAAGAAATCAACCCTGACTGCTCCTTAGAAGGTCAAATAGTAAAGATGAAACTAAAGTGCTTTGGACATCAAATGAGAGGGGAGGATTCACTTGAGAAAGCCTTGATGCTGGGAAAAGTGGAGGGCAAAAGAAGAAGGGGGCGGCCAAAAATGAGATGGCTGGATGGTATTGTAGACACAATGGGCACAGAGCTGGGAGGGCTGAGGAGGATGGTGGAGGACAGAGGACCCCGGAGGGTCGCAATCGACTGTGCGACTGAACAACAATCATCAGCGGGGCAGCGCGGGAGAAAAGGAAGGGAATCTCTGTTGTTTAAAACGAAGCCCTTCCTTTTTAAGTCACCGGAAACGCGAATGCAAAGCTTCCTACCCTGTGACCCATTCATCGCCTTCGTGCGGCATGTAAATCGGCTGAGGGAAAACGTGTGGGAATCACGTTATTACGTAACCCCCATAATAACTTGCTTTAGATCATGGCTCAGTCAAATAAAAACGGGGGCTGAGCCGCCAACAGTCGCCGTTGATCCGCATCAGAATACACTTACTTGCCCATCCCACTTGACGACTCATCCCGTGGCAAAGATGTCAACAATCGCAGGAATCATATACTTCCCATTAGCAATGCACCAAACCACCAACGAGTGACTTATAACGATGCCTTAAGCAACGGGGGCCGGGAGTTAGGACGATGACACACATGATCCGTTCCAAGGGCCACTTTCTTTCTTTCTTTCTTTGCTCAGCTGATCTTTGCAGGTTTCTTTTCCTTAGCTGATGTTGGGGGCAAAATGTTAAATTACTTTGTGAACCGCCCACTAAGCGCTATGGGGGCGATATTTCAGTAATTGCTACTGTTATTGCTTTCCTCCGGTTGTTTGCTCTCTTCTATTTTTTCCCCCCCAGAAAGAAAAACCAAAGCAACCAACCCCACTTATACACCCCACATAGCCCTTCGTGTACTCTCTAAGCGGTTCACAAGTTAATTAGCATTTTTTTGCCCACCCCGACATGCTGGGTATTCATATTTTTTGCCAACTTCGGTAGGCTGGAAGGCTGAGTCAACCTTGAGCCCGGGTCAGGATCGAACTCACGTCCTTTCGGTACCTTTCGGTTTCAGTGCAGCAGTTTAGGAAAGAAATAAAAAGAAAGAAAGAGAAAGAAAGAGAAAGAAAGAAAAAGAAAGAAAGAGAAAGAAAGAAAAAGAAAGAAAGAAAAAAGAAAGAAAGAAAAAGAGAAAGAAAGAGAAAGAAAGAAAGAGATGATGTGGCGGATCCCTACTTGTGCCAGTCCCTCCTCGTGTTGCGCCCCTCCTTCCTTCCCTTTCCACCACCGCCCGTGACCCGGAGCAGAGAGTGACCGCTAGTAACCCCAGCCCAACGTTCTGTCTCTCTCCCTCCCCCCACCCCTCCCCGCGCGCGTCGCCGCCGCTGCTCCCACCTTTCACCGACTGAGCCGTTTTAGAACGTAAGAGCGCCGTCCCCTCGCGCGCCACCTCTCGCCAGCCAATGAGGAGCCCCGGGCCCGCTTGGCGGGTGTGGAATGGAGGATGCCTCTCTCTCTCTCCTCGGCGGCGGCGGCGATTGTGAGGTGCGCCAGCCCAGCCCAGCCCAGCGCGAGGCGGAAGGGCCGGGAGGAGGGGGGGCTGCGGAAGGGGGGGGGGCGCAGAGAGGCGTGGCTCGTGGCCACTCGGGCCCCTCTCATTGGTTCTGCCGGGGCGGGGTGGGTGGGGTGGCTGGTTTGTCCTGCCCCCCCAGGCTTGGAGCGACGGCACGGCCAACCGAGGAGGGCCCTGGCTGCACGCTACACACACACATACGCCGGGTGCGAGCGCGCTAGAGCGGACCGGTAGGTGGACTGACGGAGGGGAAGGGTCTGAGGCGAGGAGGAAAGGAACGGCGCCGGCTCCGCCTGGGGTGGTGGTGGTGGAAGCAGCCCAGAGGTAATGTGGGGGGGGGGCGGGGGGGGCGGCGGGGGGCAGAGAGAAAGGGGGGGGGGATTTGGAAGCCACGGACCCAGCCTTCAGGAGGAGAAGAAAGAGAGATGGGGATCTGGGCCCACCCAGTTGAGGATCGGGACCCGAGAGTGAACGTGTGAATGGGTGGGAGGGGGCTGGAGAGGTCTCTCGCCCGATTTTATTATTGGTGTGTGTGTGTGTGTGTGTGTGTGTGTGTGTGAGTGAGTGTGATGTGTTTCCCGACACGCGTCTGCGGCTTCGTTCTTCCTAGGTCAGGGCCATTTGCCCACCCGCCAGGGATCCCTGAGTGGGTCTCCCTCCATGGCTAAGCACGTTGCCTGGTGGCACCCAGGGCATGCTTTGCACTCCCTGCTTGGCAAGGGGGGCACATCATGTGACCTGCTGCCTGCATCTTGTTTGGGTGGCGTGGAAACTCCCTGACTTGGGTCTGTTAGGTGACGGGGCTCCCACGTGCAAGCCAGCACTCAAATGTTTACCAATGTGCTTGTATTCTCAGAGAGCAGACTTGTGCCTGTTGACTGAGAATCAAACCATAGGCCTTGTCCTTTGGGATTTGCTCCCTAGTCCAGGGGCGCCCAAATGACAGCCCGTGGGCCGGATTTGGCACCCGACGCCCATTCATCTGGCCCGTGAAGCCCTCGTCGCTCCTGGAAGCGGAAGTAAAACGTACCCATACGGGTGCCCATACGCGTTTTACTTCCGCTTCCGGGAGCGACGAGGGCTTCACGGGCCAGATGAATGGCCATCGGGTGCCAAATCCGGCCCGTGAGCCATAGTGACCCCCCCGAACCACATGACATGCCCGCAGCCCGAAATGTTTGGGCATCCTTGCCCTAGTCTAAGTATACAATGGTGGTCTCCGTTACCTAACTCCCTTTAACCTTTGTCATTTGCGTATAAGTAAAAAAATGTGGTTCTGATTTGTGAAAGGACTAGGCAAAGTATATATAGTATGCATGCATGCACTTCCCAGTTTTGCAATGCCGGCTAATCTTTCTCACACTAAGCCAGGCGAAAGGGACTACAGAAAGAATTCGCCCAAAAGGTGGCTTCATTTTGGCAGTTTCACGTCTGGTCTAGACACAGAAGAAGAAGAAGAATACAGTTTGAAATCAGAGTCTCGTGCATAGCGCATTGATCTTCTGTTTCCTGAAGGCCAGACATCAGGTCTTTTGTTAGTGCGAAAGGAAGCAACTCAAGTCAGGATGTAACTTGATTCAAAGTGTACATTGAATGTAAAGATGCTTTGAAAAAAGAAAAATCTTTTTTTTACTGTATATTGTATTTTGTTCCTCCTGCTGTTTACAGAAAAATGTGTAGGCAACTATATATAAACTAGGGCAAGGGTCATTCATATCTACACACTCAGAAAAAGCAATAAAATAGTCTTGTCATGTTTCTAACACTATTTGTTGTAAGCTTTGTGGAATGTAACCATTTTCTTCAGATGACCCCAAAGAAGTGAGCCAAAGCTCATGAGAGTTTATACCAAACAAAACTTGTTAATCCTTAAGTTATCACAAGACTTGCTGTTGTTGTTGCAACTGACTAATGCACCTGCCCCTCTGAGCATCTCCATTTGCTAGTTGAAAACATCATATTGAGGTTATGTCACCAAAAGGTTTAAGTGAGGCTTCAGTGTATATATAATGTATTTTATGTTCTGGGAATTTGAGGAAGTTGAAGAATGAATTTGGTAAGGATTGGCTACAGTATTTTAGCTGCAACAGCATGTGAAACTGGAGACAGCTCCATGCCTTTTGCTTTTACTTTTTGATTACAAAGAACCTAATTACAAAAGGTGTAGGTCTCTCTTACTTGTCTGACTCTAGGGGGCAGTGCTTATCTCCATTTTCACCCAAAAAGCTAGTGCTGCCTGCCTACAGCAGGAGTTCTCAACTCCTGGCCAGGTCACACTCCATCAGGCACCTTCAGGGGCCGGATGGCCATTTTGCACTTCCTCCACCACATGGCACTTCCTGGTATGGTGGAGGCGGTGGGGCCCCCACATGAAATGGTGCCATGGGCCACATCTGGCCCACAGGCCGCAGATTGAGAATCCCTGGCCTACAGTGTTTGCAGATGTTTCCGTGGTCATATGGCAGGCATGACTAGGTAATAGAGCACATGGAACACTGCTACCTTTCTCACTGAAGCGGTACCTGTTTATCTACATGTGAAACTCGGAAAATTAGAATATCATGGAAATGTTCATTCATTTCACTTAAAAGGTGAAACAATTATGAGATAGACTCACTACATGCAAAGTGAGATATGTCATGTCTTAATTCGTTATAATTGTGATGATCATGGCATCCAGCGTACATGAGATTATGTGATGATTATGGGTTACATGAGATTGGGGGGTTGGGGCTTTCATAAAATGTAAGGCATAAACATCAATAATATAACAAAGTAAGGCTTGAACTATCTCACTTTGCATGCAATGTCTTATCTCATAAATTTGTTTCACCTTTTAAGCTGCATTACTGAACTGAACGAACATTTGCATGGTATTGTAATTTTCTGAGTTTCACCTGTACTTGCTATTTCTTGCTTTCAAACTGCTAGGTTGGCAGGGGCTGGGACATTAGCCCACCATAGATAGATAGATAAATCTTTATTGTCATTGTCCTGCACAGAACAACAAGATTGGGGGGAAATACTTATCAACCCAACAAAACCTAAACAAAATACAGCTATACAAAATTATCAGCATACTCCCACCCCCACATATACACATTCAACCCCTAAAAGCTCTAAAACTCTAAAAACTCTAAAACCCTAAAAACTCTAAAAACAGAAGCTTCCTCATAGACTGCATTGCCCCCCCCAAAAAGAATTAAATTGCCTATGTATAAATATGATAGGCATATAAGAAATTTAACTAGTGTTGTCAGTACAGTATAATGACTACTTTGGAGTTTTAACCCCTGTTAATAAATAGTTTGTCAAAAGACGTTGGTGAGAAGTTTGCAGTGCACTTTGTAATAGGAGGACTGATATGATGATTCACACTTGCTGGTGAAATGTGTTTAGTACCTGTGCCAGCAACATGGGAGACAGCCCAGCAAGATAGTGGGCATTTTTATCTGAAAGTTGGAATGATTTTGAAGATGATTATTCATCTAAACTAGATCGTTAGTTTTCCGCGTCAGAGATTACTCTGGGCTGAAAGGATTTTTAGGGGATGCCCGAAAGAGGCTCCTTTCATGTCTCCAAGTGCAGCTCTCAGGTATCAGAACGCAACCTTCCAGTCTCCAGCTCAGTGCCTTAACCACTAAGCTACCAGGGAGCTGCATCTAAACTAGATGAAAACTGAGACTCAGTATGGTATAGTAGATAAAAGAATGTATTAAACCTCAGGGGCCTGGATTCAAATCTCCACTGGACCATGGAAACTCACTGGGATGGAAATGACAAGCCACTCCTTGAGCTTCTTGAATACCTTGAAAACTGTAATGGTCTGAAAGCAAAATCACATGAATTAGATATCCACTTTTATTGCAAAGCTTTTTTAAAAAGGTATAATTGTTTGCCAACAATGCCCACCTGCACTTTACATAGGATAAATGGGATAGGCTGCACAAAAGAATTAATGGGCATTAATCAGATATCAGATAAGGCAGTACACAGTAACTTGCTCCAAATCATTTCAATTCACCCAGGTACTTTTCACAGGGTTTGAAACTTTTGATCTGATCCTGGAGAAGAAACATGATAGAACAAGAATTCAGATGGGACAGCTGAATTCTTATGGGACATACATATGCTTAATAGACTAAATATTAGCCAAGTGCCTTAAGCCAGGGGTCTGCAAACTTGACTCTCCAGAATTCTTGGACTTCAGTTCCCAGAAGTCCTGATCAGCAGGTGTGCTGACTTGGACTTCTGGGATTTTGAGTCCAAGAACAGCTGGAGAACCAAGTTTGCAGACCCCTGGCTTAAGTGGTTACCAAATGAAAATGATATACATTGTGGTTATCTGCTACTATTTTTCTCAATCCAGATTCTTTCCCAATTAAACAGTGTCATCTCTCCGACCCCAAACAAGCTTCCAAGAATAAAACTTAGCAGGAAAAGAACTGGATATCATACTAGGGTCTTTAGATCTCCCAATCTGGGAAATGCCACATTGACTCACCCAATTTGCATCTGTATTGTTATCTATTGCCTTAGGTTCCTGCTTTTAGCTACCTTTGTTATTGAACTATTCTCCATTGGAAAAGGGCTGAATATCAAATGGGTCTTAAGTCATCACATGGTGGGAAATTCCCCATTGGTTCACATAATTCACAACCCATGTCCAACCAAACACTGTCTCTTTAATTGAGGCCATGTATAAATGGGCCTTGTAGTCCCACTATTATGTCTGAAGAGCTGGACTTGACCTATGAAAGCTCACCTTAAAATATAATATTTTTGTCTTATTATTATTAGTTTTCACTTCTGTTGTTTTATATGCTTACCAAAGCTACCACTTTGAATACTATTTCTACACAGTAAAGGTAATTCGTGTTTATAACTACATAAGGACAGACAAGGAAAACACACAACAGAAGAACGGAAGGGGAGGAAGAAAAGTGGAGGAGGGGAAAACACAAAATAGCATCCATTTAGTTGTTTTCACTATCCTAAATCTAGGTCAGTCACTGAACAACTTTGGCCAGGTTGTACAAATATTTTGATTCATTCATTTGTTGCCAATTTCCTCCACTTGTGTGCTGTTTTTCCTTTTGTGGCCAAATCCATGAGATCTTAGTCTAGCACTGAATGTGCAACATGGTTGGACAATTTTCTGTTGCATTATGATATTCACAGATCCAGGAAGGAGTTTATTGTTTCCAAGAATGCTATTTAATTGGGAGATGGCTAAAACCATATCCTCCCCCAGGTCAGCAGCCCACTTAGTTTGTAGCTTCTCCAGCATGTAGTTTAGCTCAGCCTTGGTATAGGAATCTAAGAGTCTCTGTGTTCACAGTAACATTGCCACTATGTGCATAAAGTGGAATGCCCCTGAAGCTTCTGGGGCTGCTTGGGTATTTGAGTCAATCCTAGCCCTTAGGTAGTAACTGAGTTGTAGCTTTGGGGCATTTCGGGGGCAGTCTAAATTCTGCCTCAAGTCATCTAAGGATTTGGAATAGCCATTTTAGTTGACAGGTTGTATTAGGATGTTATTTCCCATATGAGTCCATTCTTGCCACATTATCGATCTCCCTCCAGTTTTTAGTGTTGGGGTTATTGCATAGTGTGGGCAAAATTCTACTGTCATAAATGTATGTTGCAGAAGCCAGATGCCATCAGGATCCATGCCAGTAAAATTTAATTCAAATTAACTGAAATGTTCTGTTTTCCTCCTGTCAGGTTTGAATACTCTCTAGGGTTACCTTGTACCCCAAAGAAGCCTTTGGCATCCTCAGGGTGAGATGGGAAGCCTTTAAAAGCTAAAAATCACCACCACCACATTGCTGCTGAGTCCAGATTCTGGTAGTGGCAATTCAGCATAAAAGGCTCCCCCTTGACCCAAAAGGTCCCAAAAGCTTTCTCAGGGCAAAAGGGCGCCTTAAGGAGCCTTGGAAGACCAGGTGGGTAGGAAACTTTCAAATAATTTATATTTTACTGGTGCTGGCATAAATTTGTGTAAGAGGATTTTGCATCATGTGTATAAGGGTCAACGTGTAAAATGGGAGTGCTTTTCGTCTGCTCACAGCTGTACAGAATGGGAGTGCACAAATGTGATTCTCAAATGCATACAAATGTAGATAGTTCATTTCATGTTCAGTAATAGTGTGGCATGTGTCAGTATTGCCACATACAACCTGTTGAGGTGCTATATAACTGTGATTCTCATACATGTACTACTTACTGGTGGGGAATCAGGCAAACTAGATTTTCATAATCATTGTTAAGAATTTATTGCAGTGATGGCAAACCTTTTAGAGAGCGAGTGCTCAAACTGCAATCCCAAACCCACTTATTTATCGCAAAGTGCCAACACAGCAACAGGGGAGGAAGAAAACACTCCCATTAAACTGCTGGGCAGAGGGGTGGGGTGATCTCTGTGCTGGGGGGGGAGGGAGGAAGTGCTCCCATTGGTCTGCTGGGCAGAGGGGTGGGGCGATCTCTGTACTGGGGTGACTGCATGAGTGCCCACAGAGTTAGCTCCGAGTGCCACCTCTGGCACGCGTGCAATAGGTTCACTACCACTGATTTATTGTGTCTCAGTCTCCTTATCCTTTGCTCTTACGGTGTTCCATTTTTCTATTGATACTGTCTGCCAGAGATTGTCCACTGTGACTTTTTGATATGCTGGTAGTAATTTTGAATGCTCATAGTTTCGCTTAAACATCTGTTCCCTCTTCCTACCAACTTACTTATAATACCTGTAACTATATCTACTCTTCTTCAGAGTGAAAGTGGGCTTTGTTTATCTCTCATGATAGTCACCTGAGTTCTGTGACTAAGCGACTGACAGGAAAGATGAAGAAACATTGCTAAAGGAAAGTCATCACTTCACTCTGGCTGTGCAGTACAGGGAATGATTATAATCATACAGAGTGAAGTGATGACTTTCCTATGGCATGTTGCTTTTCAGGACATCATTGAGGAACTCTTTAGACTTCCTGGGCCAATCTCCAGAGTTCCATTGGCTTGTAAGACTAGGTGTGCACTGCAGTAACTCAGTAGTGTTCCCAGTAGGAACACTTGTCAATGAGTTGGGACTGATTATGGATTCTTACTGACAAAGAAGTGATGAATGTAAGTGTGTTGTATTGTACTGTGTGAAACTGCATCTTGGTTGTACACCTTAATACAATATATTAAGGAGATTTGAGTGAGAGCAGAAAGCAATGCCACCAGGAGGCTAGATTCTTATATATATATTTGATTTCTGTATTGGCCATGTGGTGATATCCATGTGTACAATTATGTTAGGTTTTCTGAAGCATGTATTTGCAGCAAACAAACTGTTGGCCTCACAAAATTCTTTGAGTGGTTCTTCATTCCTAACACCTAGGCCAAGTTCTCTGGCAAATTTAGGTTCTTCTTTATCTTCTACATTTGCATTCCTGTCAACCAAGATTACCAGCATGCCCTGTTTTTGGTTTGTGATTACAGTACTTTTCTCCTGGAACATTGCACAAAAGCTTTGTATTTTTACTTCAACATCTGTCATCGTAGCAGAGAGTTGAATGATGGTTACATCACCAGAGTTTCCATAAAGTCTGACTAATATTCAGCTTGATTTTTCTTGTTCAACATCTCACCTCACTATTCTAGTTTTTTTGAGCTTGTTGTTTGCACAGTAAAAACACTGTGTAAATATCCAATTGAAAATTTCATATTTGCTCCTTTTAGTTTACTCGCATCAAGTGTTTGCAAAGTTGAATCACTCAATTTCCTGCTTTATCCCTTCGAGATTGTATTCACTTTCTGAAGTGGATGTATGCAACTTAGACTGGTGTCTCAGCTTTTCATGTTGCACTGTAGGGGACTCAAACACAACCATTCAAACTTTTAGCATCAAGATAAACTTACAACCAGTTTAAATTGTCACAGTAAATTGAGCAATATTGTAAGCCAATTTTTAAAATGGTCTCTTCATTCCACTCCTAAAGTAGCAACAGTTCACAATTGTGAGGATAGTGCTTTGAACAGACTGGGAGCCAAACAGGAAAAAGTCCTTACCCCTGAGTATATGTCAAGAGGTCCTCTGTGGCTGTTGGCATTCTTAGGAGAGACTCTCCTGAAATGCTTAACATTCAAAAAGATCCATAATGAGGCATGTAAATCCTTGATAGCCAGTCCTCAAGACATTTAGAGATTTAAATGTTAAGCACTTCGACTTGAGCCAGTAAACATCTTTAAACAAATGCAGGTCTTTTGATACTTGGAGCTATAGGACTTCTGTACCATGTACCAGACAGTAAAACTAGCTGCTGCATATTTTGCTTTTTAATTCCTATATTTTTAAATGATTTGTGAACCAACTTGAGTCCATCTGCTAGGAGAAAGGCAGCATAGAAATTCAATAAGTGGAATACATTAAAGTAGTGAAGATGAGATAAAATTAAAGCATGAATGTTGCCATGCCAGGAAAGATAGACTAAATCCATGATGATGAACCTTACTGCCATCACCTGGGAATAACACAAAATCAAATAATACCAACAGAATGTAAATCTGAGCTTCCAGGTGTATCATATTTCTTTGTACTATATATTGAATTCCAGTATATCAGCCTTACTTCTCTTGATCAGAAGTACCTTCCTCTGCTCAACATTTAATTTCAGTTTATTCAGTCTCATCCAGACTATTATCAAGACTAGGCAGCATGTAAGGGTTTTGACTGTTTCTTCAGTGTTAGGTGACAAGGAGTAATAGAGTTGTAAGTATAATGTTGGCACGTCACTCCCAACAGCTTCATGTAGCTACTAAATAATATACAATAATGTACAAAGGAGGATAGGCCAAGGTGTCAGACAATGCTTCCTCTGCACCACCTTTTGAGTATTCCTTGAGGAAGGATTAGAACCTCTGCAATACTCTACTTTGTGTACTTGCCCAGTCAGGCTGTATTGAAACTGGTTGTATGAAAACTGGCTGAAAGGCCTAGTAGGACTAATAAGATTCCAATCTCCTTATCCAGACCGCACTGCAAGTAATCTGTCAAAGCAACCAAAGTAGTCTTAGTCACATATTCCTATCAAAAGCCTCATTGAAATGGGGTCATGTAAGCAGTTTCTTCCAGCTGTGTTTGGAATTACACCAGCGCTACTTTCTCAATCACCTTAGGCAAGAAGAGTACATTTGAGATTGGCATATAATTAGTTAAGACTTCTCTGGCCATTCACCATTCATACATGCATACATACATTTATTTTCTCTCATTAAATCAGGGAGGGCAATATTCAGCCCATATATACCAGTCCTGTCTGGATTGCCTGGGCCATAATATAGCTAGATTATTTTAAACAATAATCACATCTCTTGGGTCTAAGGATCTGGCTTTTAGGGGGGCATTTAAATTTTTGGTATGGTTATTTGGCGCCAAAGCTACTTCTGTGTGTCTCATGTCCACTATCCGTGGAACATCTGTCTGGTTAGCCAGCTGTGTTCTTAAAAGTAGGGTATTTGCTTTACCAGCATTAAAATTTCCTGGTTTGGGCTGTTTGCTCGCTAGTCTGTGATAAGATTGGCATGTTTATCTCTACCTGCTCTCCTTAGGTCATTCATTAGTTAAAACATTGGATTAAACACCAGAAACTTGAATGGTATTCAGACTCAAAAGGGACTTCCAAAAAGTCATTCAGTAGGGACCAAGGTGAGTGGGGACCATACCTGTCAACCATGGCTCCGGAAAATCCGGGACCTGCGCATAACGGTTCTGCGCAGGTCGCTTTTTACACATGCATAAAAGCCTTCTACGCATGCGTAAAAGTTCTGTGCAGCTCACTTCTACGCATGCGTAGAAGGCTTCTACGCATGCGTAGAAGGCTTCTACGCATGCGTAGAAGGCTTCTACGATCACCTTCTGCACAGAAGCCATCTACGCATGCGTAGAAGGGTTCTACGCAAGTGTAAAAGGGTTCTATGCATGCGTAAAAGCCTTCTACACATTTGTAGAAGCAAGCTGCGCAGAAGGGATGTGCAGTAACGCCTTTCCTCCCCGCTGCCAAATTCCAGGGTTTCGGCAGCTCCGGGCAGGAAATGGCGAAAATCGGTGCAGGAAAACGGGAAATCCCGGCCAATGCGGGAAGGTTGACAGGTATGGTGGGGACTTTATTCCAAAAATAAATGAATATTCTAGATATGGGCTACCAAAGTGAGAGAGACAAATATGGAACAAATCTATCCTTCTGGAAACTATTCCCAGTGGATGGAAGGGGTGTATTACTGGGATGAACTCCTAAGACTTGCAAGAAAATCCTGCATTAGAAAGATTTCTTGCTCTACATTTTGCTGTGGATGCACTGAGGTTTAATGCATACTGAAATAATATGGTGTGCAAACTGTTACCACGTCTGACTGAAAGTGTGACTTGTGTGATTGATTCTTCCCCACATGACATCCTTTACATAAAAAGATAGGTGAAAGATAGGTGGTTTTGCTTCTTCTTGATAGACTAATCCTGATCTTGTTTAGGGAGCAGGGTCACACGAGTCTGCAGGCTGAACCAGGATAGTAAAGCTAAGGCCTTCAGTGAGCAATAAGTATATTGTATTGTGCTCTTCTCCAAGATAGGCTTTTATCTTTTTCCATCATTTGTTTTGCAGCCTAGTCTGTATCCTAAGAAACATGTCTGGATATCCAGACCTGACAAATATGGTCTTCTATTTATTCAGTTCATCCTAATCAACTACTAGTATGGATAAAAGTACATAAGAGTGTAGTGAAAGATTTTGCATGCCTCATACAATGAACAGTGAGGTTAGGTAGATGCTCCAGCACTTGAAGTTGGGTGGTGGAAGCTCCAGCCTCCAGAAAGTGTAGTACAGTACAGTATTTGAATCACAGGTAAATTATAGGCTGAGGCTAACAGTTACTGTTTGGTATTTTATATATAGCTTTTCTTATGGTTATTCAAAATGGTCACTTTAGATCTGTATTGCATCTTGCATGCAGTAAATGCACAGCTAGGAAGTCCCCCCCCCCCCCCCCCCCGGGTCTTGATTTTCATACCAATCTTCTGAAGTAGTTTGTGCTGCTTCTGTGTCTAGGCCAGACATAAAACTGACATAATGAAGCCATGTTTTGTTGAATTCATTCTGCAGTTCCTTTCGCCTGACCTAGTGTGAGAAAGATTAGCCGGCAACACAATGTTGCCGTTACCAGGGTACACCCGATTGTGGTTCAGAAGTACCACAAACTTCGAGGAGGCTCTTTTTGTGTGCCCTAGTAGTTTGTGCTGAGAAACAGTGACAGGGCCAAGGCCACCTACAGAATTCCATGTTTAAGTGAGAGTTTGCACCCATGTCTCCCCAGTCTTCATCCTACGTTCTATCCACCACACTACATTGACCACACTACATTGACCTCTGGACAGCAAAAGTGAACCTCTCATTGTTCCCCAAACTTTAGGTTTTGTGCTTCAATTCCCAGAAGCCTAAGTCAGTACATCGCTGATCAGTGCTTTGGGGAATTGACTCAGACCTCTGGGAATTGAAGTACAAAACCCAAAAGTTAGGCAACACTGTTCTGAAGGTTAGTTCCAGCTAGAGTCAGGCCTTTGAATCAACGGGATATGCATTACAGCTCCAACAGGTCCCATGCATTCTGTAAATCTGCTCCAGCTGGAGTAATAGTTGGATTTGGACTGGAAGGCCGCTTAGCTAAGGTCCATCCCTGCCTTGCCAGAAAGTGTGATTTGTTGGCACCAACTGGGACCAGGTCTCTTTTCTCCAAAAAGGATGAGGCTGGTCGCGCCTCACTAGCCCAGCTTTGCTTCTCTTTGACAAGCGTTTTACTTCCGCTTCCAGGAGCGACAAGGGGAGTGTGGGCCAGATGAATCGCAGTAAACCCATTTGTGTGGATTCACAGGGGGCTTCGACTTCTGGGAATTGAAGTCCAAGAACATATGGAGTGCTAAGGTTCGCCATCACGGAGCTATGCTATTAGAAATCACACTTCTATACCACCCATAGAACTTAGTTCACCCTCTGGGCAGTTCACATGTTTGCCCCCAACATGCTAGGAACTCATTTTACTGACTTTGGAAAGACAGAAGGCTGAGTCAACCTCATCCCCATCAGGATCGAACTCACAATGTTTTGGCTGCAGTACAGCAGTTTCGAGCAAGGGTGGCCTTTACCTTTACAACAGTTTTAACCATTGCGCCACCAGGGCTCTTTATTTTATTTTATTTTTAATAATACTTTTTATTAAATTTTTTAACAAATAAAATACAAAACACAATACAAGAAAAAAAACGTACTAAAGAAACAAAAAAATCAATATACACAAACAATGAAAAAAAGAGAGAAAACATACACACCTATCCTAATACATTTTTATACCTATCTTTTTAAAACCAAAATCTTAACACCATCCTAAAATAATAATAATAATAATAATAAATCTCTTAAATTTTGACTTAATGGTTATTCTCTAACATTAACTAATGTTCCAATACTCATTTCCCCATAAAGTCATAATATGCAATTATGGATAGGATGGGAAAAACAAAAGAAAAAATACAATAATACAATTATAAATAATCATCACCCAGTGTCTATTTACATTGCCCTGGAGAGCTCAGAATATCTCATTATTTTATTTCCAAAATTCACTTTGTTCGGGTACAGGTCTGTTTCTATCCTCCCCCATAAGGGAGTGATCCACAAAAGGTTTCCAAATATTCCAAAATCTATTCACTTTTAAATTATCCCTTTTTTCTTAATCTCCCAAGTCAATTTATCGTTCAATGCTAAATTCCACATTTCTTTATACCATTCTTCAGTTTGTATAGTTACATCATTTCTCCAGTTTCTAGCAATACATTGTCTAGCCGTCGTAAGCATTATTTCTAATAATTCTTTCTCATCCTTATTTAAATTAATTTCCATCCACATTTGTTAACAGAGTGGTACCCGAATCCAGTTTAATTGTCTTACCCAGTAATTCTCCAATCTCTTTTTCAATTCTTTTCCAAAAATCTTTTACCACGTTACAACCCCACCACATGTGCTCATAGGTTCCAATTGTATCCTTACATCTCCAACACATTTTATCTTTTTTATTATCCACTAGCAAAGGTTGCCCGGCGTTGCTGGGCTGTTTTAAATGGTGTTGGAAAGTTGTTGTTGTTGTTGTTGTTAATGTTTGTAAAGAAGAGGTTAGTCTATAATTGAAATTTTTAAAATTTTTATTTATACAATTTTTTTGATGGCCTGTTATAAACTGTGATGAGTTTTGTTTGGTGTTTTGGTTTTGTGGATGAAAAAAAGAATAAAGGATGATATACTTTTTTTAAAAAAACTCTTGGGGCCTTTTGTGTGGGGCTATTGTGTCTTTTTGAAAAAAAAATTTTTATTATTATGGGCAGCAAGTGGTGCTGGTAGGGGTTATCTTGTATTTTGACTGTTTTTTCTCTCGTGGCCTCTGGGTGGAGCTTCTTCCAGTAAGTAGTCTCTTTCTTTATTCATTTCTTTTCCAGTCGTTGTGGTATGAGGTCGTGTGGTGGTGAGTTAGCTGTTTTTCTTTATTTGGGGTGGTGGTGGTTGGATTTTGTGGTGTTTGGCTGGGTGCTGGGTGTGTTTGGAAATGTTTGTTGTTGTTTACTTTTTTGGTGTTATTTTTGTTTGTTTTTGTGTATTTTTGAATGTTTTTGATTGTTTGTTTTTGTGTTTTTTGGTGTCCTGGGGGGGGATCCCCTCTCTGCCATCTCCCCTGGCTCTGGAAGGCTTGGGGGGGCAGGCTCCTTTTGTGCCCCCAAACCTTCCAGACTCAGGGGACTCAGGAGAGGGGATCGAATCCAGGCTACCCTCTGATATTAAAAGGGAAATCTCATTTGGGGATTCCCCTTTAATATCAGTGGGGGGGGGGGTTTGTAATCCCCCTCTCCGCTGGCTTCCTTGGGTTTGGGAGGGTTGGGTTGAGAAAAGGGGTCTGTCTCCCCAACCGTTCCGGACCCAGGAGAGCCATCGAGAGGGGGATTTCCCCCCCCCCAACCTCCGTTTTTAAAGAGAAGTAACCGCTTGGTTTCTTCTCTTTAATATGGGGCATGTGTGTGTGGGGGGAGGGGAATCCCCTCTCTGCCAGGTCCCCTGGGGTCAGGAGGGTTGGGGAGACAGGCTCCTTTGGTCCCCCAACCCTCTCAACCCCAGGGGAGCCAGTAGAGAGGGGGAGCACAACCCCCCCACCCAGTGATATTAAAGGGGAAACTCCGATTAGGAGCTTCAGGCGCCGTTGGGGAGGGGGGCTTTGGTTCCCACGGCTTGGCGGACTTGCTCTCCCGGTGTTTTTGTTTTATTTTTTTGGGTGCCGGCTTCCTCAGCGATCTGCGCGCTCATGGCGCGCAGGACGCTGGGGTTTGTAGTTATGGGCTGGTGCTTTGTGTTTGTACTGCATTTTTTTAAAATGCTTTTCTTTTGATTGGCTGCGGTGTGTTTCCGAACGCTGCGTCGTGCGAGAGCCTCTCAGCCTGATTGGCTCTGGCGCGGCGCGGCGCAAGGAATGTTGGGAAGTGAAGTTGTTTCCCTTTCTTCGCGTTTGTGGGGCTGTTGCCCCACTGCCGGTTTTCTCAATCCTTCGTTGACCTGCGGACCCAGATCGGCTGTGTGCACGAAGGGTGAGTGCAGGCAAGTAGGGCGAGGCATAGCAACCTATAGCCAGTTCCAACGGTTAACCCTTGGATTTATAGGTTAAGATTTGGTACAACTTCACTGGAGTTAGATACCATCTCCATAACATTTTATAATTGTGTTCTTTTATTCTAACCGACATAGTTCTCATAATCCTCTTTTTCCATTTATTTCTCCATGTATCCTTTACTATCTTTATATTCAACTCTTGCTCCCACCTTAATTTCAAATCCTCTTGTGGATCACCTTCCCTATTTAATATTGTATACAATTTCCTGACTAATCCCTTAGTATTTTTATCTCCTTTTCTAATTTTTAGAATCAGATCTTCAAATTCCGTCTTTTCTCTTTCCAAATCATATTCTCTCAAATATTTGCTATTCCATTTATTAATCCTCAATCTCTGAAACCAATTCATTTTTAATTGCTCAAACAAATTCATCCTACTAATCTCATCACTACAGATCCGTAACCAGTCTTTCAATAGGAAAACCTCATTCTTGTCCAATACTTCCTTTACCTCATCATCTATATTAATTGGAAAGCTTGCCATATCCAAAATTTCCAATATTGGAGAGACATTTGGGGCCAGATCTTTCTTTATTCTCTTCCATACATTCATTAATCCTTTCATCATAGTATTTTTAGTTACTGTTTTCCCCAAATTACTTCCTAAAAAAACCATTTTACCTATATGTCTATAGTCCCTCATCTCAATTTCCTACCATATTACCTTTTCCCTTGCCAACATCTTCACAACATTCTTAATTTGAAATGCTCAATAATATGCCATCAAATTCGGCATTCCCAATCCACCTTCTTTCTGTGATAAATACCAAAGCTTTTTTGGTGACCTGGATTTCTTCCCACCATTACAAAAATTATTAAACAAATTTTGAAACTCCTTAACTTCCTTATCCTTCAATTGAATCGCTAACGCCTCAAATAAAAAATTTATTCTAGGTAACAACATTTTTGTGAGCGCAATTCTTCCAAACCATGACAGTTTCAACTTTTGAAAACTTTGTATCTTATTTTTAAGTTCAATTTTCAAACTATCATAGTTCAGTCTTTTAAGCTCTTCCAATCTATTTGATATAATTATTCCCAAATATTTCAATTTATTTTTAATCTGAATATTAACTATTTGCTTTATCTTCTTCTGGTCTTCATCACCCATGTTACAAAGCATCATTTCCGATTTGTCCCAATTTATCCTTAGCCCAGTAATATCTTCAAAGTCCTTTAATTGTACTCTGATTCTGTCCGTTACTTTCTCAGGTTGTTTTACAATTATCAAAGTGTCATCGGCATACATACTTATCTTATTTTCCATAATCCCCACTATTTTTCCATCATCTCTTACAGCTTTTGCTAAAAGCTCCATTGCCATAATGAACAATATTGGAGATAAAGGACAGCCCTGTCTAGTGCCAGCCTCTAACTTTACCTCATCCGTAACCTCACCATTCACTCTGACAGTAGCTGTTCCTTGCTGATATAGTTGACCTATTACCCTTCTAAATTTTACTCCGTTTTAAATGAAATCTTTTATTTATTTTGCAAAACCCTTAAACATAATCTTGAATTGTTGCAAACAAAGTTCACTGTACGTTTGGGAGACTTTGAACAAATAAAAATAAAATTTAAAAGCATCTGAGATGCTCCTCCCCCCCCCACAAACACACACCTGTTTCCTCTGTAGAGTATTTTTCCCAAATCTGCTTTCCTCTGCCGTAACTCCTTGCAGATAACTAAATTGCCCCATTCACTGAGTCGTGCAGGTGAAGAGCTCTTGATAGGGCTGGAGGAACATCACGGTTTCCAATGCTTTTTATTTCAGGTGGTGGATGATTAAAGCTGATGTTGTGCACCCCTTTTCCTTCAAGTAAGTTCCACTGACCTTAGTGGGAGTAATTTTTGAGTAGACCCAAGGTTGCACATTAAATGAAATAGATCACTATCTAAAATTTGTACGTACTGTAGTGTGTTTCCAGAGTGGTGACAACAAAGAGTTTGGTGGCATTCGTAAAACTGAACAGATTTATTGTGCCATGAACATCCATGAGAGTTTTATGCCATAAAAAGTGTGTTTGTCTTAAATGTGGCAACAGTCTTTTTGTTCTTGGCTACTGTAAACCACCATCTTTGCACTGTATGTCCATGAGAATCAGATGCACTGATGTGTTATGAGAAGTGGATAAATATTTTGCTAAATAATTAACTATATTTATATCTGTAGTGGTTTGGGTATCTGACTGTGGAGCCAAAGGTTGGGAATTGAGTTCCGCACTGTGCATCTTAGAAAAACTAGCCTCTGTGTTTTTGAGCAACCAATATAGTTATAGGGCACCCCGAGAAGAAGGGAATATTAAACCACTTTTGAGTACTCTCCCTAGAAACACCCACCCACCCCCCAAAAAAATCACCTTAAGACAGAATTAACTTGACTGTACATCAGTGTTATTAGTTAACTGTATGGTGTCTGATCTACATTCCGACACATCACAGTAATCTTGCAATGTGTTCTTTGCAGTAGTAGGCTATGCATCCTAGAATGTAGTTAGTATACTAATGTAACAGTTTAGCAGTTAATAACATTGAATTGTATAATTTAAAAGCACTGTTTAACAATAAAAGTGGGCAAATAGCAATTGAATCAATTGCTTGCTTGTTTGTTTATGGAACGTATCTTTACTTTTAGTCTCACAGTAACCCTGTTAGTTTAGTTAGGTTCAAGTAAGTATTTATGCTGTAACACCAACCCCTAAACAAGAAAACGTTTAGTTTTGAGGATATTGCATCATTTGTCTAGTGTGATCCAAACAGTTGCAAAATATTGTGCAGCAAGGTATTGCTTGTAAAGTAGAGGTCATGGTGTTTATCTAATTAGACTAAGTTTATGTTTAATAATATTTTTGCTTTTTAAAAAATGTGTACAACATTTATTTGAATTTCAGTTATTTCTAGCTTTTATTTTTCAAATGTCACTGCGTCATAATAGGCTATTTTAAAAATGTGTTCTTAAGACTGAGTAAAACAATTTAAGTTTAGTGAGCAAAACCTGAACACACAGATCCTAATTATGTGCATGTTTACCCTGACTATAATGGGGCTTGCTTTGAAATTAACCCACCATCTTGTCTTCATCCAACCAGTAATAGCCCTAAATCTTATGAGGCACTTGTAAAGATAATGGTTAGCCTCCATTGTTTGTCCTAAAAATATTTAAAGCCTTTGAACATTAAGACTCCTTTTACCTATTCCAGTATTTCTTATACCTTCACCCACTTCCAGGGGCTGGAACTTCCAGTGGTTAACAACCATTGGCTGAAATCTTGTGGTTTATTGGAATAAGTCACAACTAGAGTATAGGCCCACTGAAACATTGGGGATTTGGTGAGTCAACTGCTCCACACATTCCATTGATTAAATTAACCTAGTATAGTTACCACTGAGTATGCTAAGCAACAGGATTCTAAAATAGGGGTGGCCAACCTTATTGCGCTGCAGGCCTGACCACACCCCAGAAGTGGAATCAGGATCATTTACTGCTGATGCAAATGCGCCCACTTCCGTATTTATGTCAGCCACGGAATGTTTGCGCATGCGCAGGCACATTTTACAGCTGACATAAATGTGCCTGATTCTATTTCCGGGTGTGGGGGAGTTGGCGACGGGCTGGTTGGAATCGTATTGTGGGCTGGGTCTGGCCCACAGGTCGTAGGTTGGGACCCTCTGGTCTAGACACTGAATTAAAACTGTGCTTTTCTAATTTTTTAGTTCAAATAATACTTAATTTTGTAAAATATTCATATTGAATCATGTACCAAAAACAGGTAAAACTTCAGACATTTGGAAAAAATATATAATCAGGAAGGGATTGCCTCCAATTGTACTTGTTTTTCATTCTAAGAATTTAAAGGGTTTTTATTACTCAAATGCATTTTTCAATTAACCCCATATATATGTGTGTTATAACACTTATTTGTTAGCTACAGTCCATATTTCTTTTAAGAACAAAGCCCCCCCCCCAGCTGCTTTCAAAGAAAAAAACTTTATCATGACTGATTGATTTAAACAATGATGCTAGCATAGATTCAAACAGACAAACTCAAAAACTGAGCATTAGTCAGTTGTATCAAATCTTCCTCTAGACCAGTAAATGCTCTTCAAGGAGGAAATCCTATGTTATCTTTCTGAAAGATGGGAAAGACATGTTTTCTTATAGGGAACAGTCCAGCCAGGGATATCTGGAGATGGAAGAAGCTCTATCATTAGATCCAGGAGCAAGTGATTTCTCTTGGCATAAAGCCACACAACTGCAACATGCCATTTTTCTTATCTCTTCCTCCCTCCCTCCCAGGCTTCTATTCCAGCTGAAACTGCTCTGGAGTGTTTTCCAGCTCTCCATAGCAGATATGGAGTGGCACATTGGGTTTGCAAGGGTGGGTGTGTCTTTTGCGGATCTATTGAGAAGTTTCTTCAGTGAGTGTGCTCATCTATCTATTTGGATCATGGTCCAGAAGTCACTCAGATAGATGGTTCTGTGTGCAACCTGAAAATGTTCAGTGGTATGGATGCTTAGCACAATATTTTATTATGTGGGTGGAGGGAGGGTTAGGGTAGTTTTTAATGATGATAATGCTAGTTTTGTATGTGTTTTAATTCTGCTTTGAGTTGGGGGTTTTATGTAATGTTTATATTGGAAATGGTTTTATCTTTCTTGTATTCTATATTTTTCCCCCCGTTGTTGGCGCCCTGAGTGGTGCGTTGCACTAGGAGGGCGGGGTAAAATCAATAATAATAATAATAACAATAATGTAACTGTAAGGCATATAAAGTAACATAGCGCAGGATTTGGGCTTTCAGACATCTGATTCCTTTAGAAATTCAGAGGACAGAACATATACTTTTAAAACTAAACCCTTTACTGGTAACTAATTTTGATCTCTTAGGACCTCTGTAATTGGTAATAATAGGTGGGGCATTGTTGGCCAGGGGACTGCGGTGGCTAAGTGGTTAAGATGCTGAACTTGACAACTGGAAGGTTGGCAAGTCACCAGTGGATAATTAGGTACCACTTCACTGGGAAGGTAAGCAGTGTTCAGTGCATTCTGGTGTCTAGTTATGCCTGCCACGTGTCCACGGAAACATCTGCAGACAAAGACAGCACTGGCTCTTTGGCTATAAATGGAGAAGAGCACTAAACCCTAGAGCAGTGATAGTGAACCTTGGCACTCCAGGTGTTCTTGGACTCCAATTCCCAGAAGCCCAAGTCAGCATTCCTGTTGATCAGGGCTTCTGGGAATTGAAGTTAAAGAATAGCTTAAATGCAAGGTTCACCATCACTGCCCTAGAGTCTGATACGACTGACTTTTTCGAGCAAGGGTGACCTTTACCTTTACCCGTTGTTAGCCATCTGAAATTTTTGAAGACTTTTTCGAAATGGTCTTTCATAGTACTGTATACTGTACTTCACATCTTTAATAGTAATAGGGTGCCAATTTTCCAAGTTGGGATGTAGCTTGTATGTTAAGATGGGTGGGTTGGGGGCGGGGGGGGGGGACACTCCTGGCCAAGACTGCTATTCTAAGAATGAAACACAGAGGGCTGGCTAAGTTTGTGGATCCTTCGAAGTATGGTAAGAAAGCTTGCTGCATTGACCCTTTAACTCTCACCAGCACAGATTAATCAGCGCAAGCTCTGTATTTGAGATGCCATGTATTTTTCTGTTGGGACTCCCTTTTGTGTTGTTAAAGGCCAGTGGGATTGCTTAATGGTGAAGCCATTAGTGTTAGATGGCTAGCAGCAGCTGTTTCAATTTTGATGTGATGTTGGCGGCATTTTAGGGAATTTGAATCTTGTGTAGCACTCCAATCCGGTCACCTGGTATGCAAAAGACTTTCTAAACTATAATTAGCATAGTGGTTGGGGTACACAGAAAGAGCCTCCTCGAAGATTGTCGTATTTTTGAACCATAATCGGGTGTACCCTGGTCACGGCAACAATGTGTTGCCAGCTAATCTTTCTTGCACCAGGTCAGGTGAAAAGAACTGCAGAATTAATTCACCAAAAGGTGCCTTCATTTTGGCTGTTTCACGTCTGGCTTAGATCCGGAAGCAGCAGCATAGTAGCTCTTCCATGCTGCTGGTCATGGAGTTTGGCTTGGGTTTTTTTTAACTTCAATTCCCAGAAACCCTGATCAGCAGGAGAAATGAGCCACTTCCCCGGGAGGCAAGGGCAAATAATGGCACTCCATTATGCCCTCGCCACCCAAAGGGAAGCAAATGCCTAACCCGGGGACAGGAGCAGAAACCGCGGCTGCCTTCGGCCCCCGCCTACTGGGGGAATCGAGCCACTTCCCCAGGAGGCGAGGACATAAAACGGCGCTCCGTTCCGTCAATGCCTCCTGGAGGGAAGCGAGCGCCTACCCCGGGGGACAGAGGCCAAAAGCACAGCTGCCTTCAGCACCCGCAGCCAGGGGGAAACGAGCCACTTCCCTGGAAGGCCAGGGCCACACACGCCACTGCCTTGTGTAAGTGTTTGTGTGTGGGGTATGGGGTTTTGTTTGTGTTGGTGTTTGTGTGTGTGTGTGAGAGAGAGAGAGAAAAAGAGAGGGTGAGAATGTGTGTGTGTGTGTGTGTGAAAGAAAGAGACAGACTGGGTGCATAAGTGCCTGTGTGTGTCAGTGAGTGTGTGTGTCAGTGAGTGAGTGAAAGAGAGAGAGAAGGCATGGGTCCCACATGTCCGAAGGACGGACACCTATGCTAGTAATAAATAATGTGTCAGCCTGGGGCTAGACATCAACATATGCATTGGTGATTGTTATAAGTCATATCACTGCTATGGATTGCCCTTCAGCTTGCACTGTGTAGGAAGTATAGTTTGCTTAGTCATAGGAAATCAGTTTTTTAAACTTCATTGTGAGTTTCCTTAGGTGTTTCTTGGCAGATTTCAAATTTAGAAAATGATGTAATGGACTTGGGGGCATAATCTTTCTGAACTAGTACAGAAGTATTTATTTTCCTCACGCATATCCGATTATTGTAGCACAGCTTGGAGATTACACTTACTGATTTACATTTCAGTGGGAAACAATTAGAGTTTTTAAAGAGTTGCTTTATCTTGATTGAAACTTTCATCTTTAGGTTTCTACACCTGTGACAAATCCAGCGGAGGCTGAATTATTTGGAAACTACTATTCCTTCAGTACCAACCAGAACAATGCGAAGTCATTTAAGGTACATAGTACTGTGTTTAATACTAGTTTAATTGTTATTCAAAAGATTGCCAGGTCATTTGGTGAACATCGCATATTTTACCTTTCCCATTAACAAACTTGGCTCTGAAAATAACAGTCAAGTATTACATTGTGTAATAGAGGTCAACTCTAGTGATAATTGCGACGTTTACCAGAATACCTGCCTATCTTTAGCTGAGTTGTTTTCATTTTGATCAAATCTGACAAAACACATTTTGTTTTGCCTGGACTTTTTAGTTGAATAGAACTTGTTTGTAACTACTTAGGGCTGCAGCCACAATTAACAAAGCTACCAACTTGCTCCCAATCACATCGCAGAACATTTCGTTCCATTTGTTAAGTATTGTTGTAACTTGGATAAATTTTTACCACTATACTAAATTTGTCTGTGTATCAGTAGGCTATCAAATTGGTTTGCACTTTGCAGTGTATTTTTGTATCACTTTTGTCCAAAAAGCTTGTGCAGTTTACATTAAACTTGTTTCTAACATTAGAAATGTAGCATGGTCATTTGTGACAAGATAACCTGCTGCAGGGGTGACCAACCTTTTATGACGTGGGCCGGACCACACACCCAGACAGCTGAGTTGGCTGGACCACACACTCCGGAAGTGGAAGTGGGCACATTTACACTGTCATGAATGCACCCACTTCTGCGTTTACAACATCCACAGGCGTGTTTGGGCATGTGTGGGTGCCTTTTTAAAGCTGCCGTAAATGTGCCTGCTTCCACTTCAAGGTGTGGTGGAGGTGGCAACGGGCTGGATGGACTTGCATCATGGGCCAGGTCCGGCCCACGGGTCATAGGTTGGGAACCCCTGTTCTATTGCATCATTTGAGTGTATGAAGCTTGTATTGCCAGCTAAAAGCATATTTTTTTCTCTTGCAGATACTACAAAAGGTGCTAACGCACATTCTGCTAGTGAATTAAAGAAATGTATAGTGTGTCCATCATATAGCAATATGGCTCGGTAAGCAAAGTGAACATGTAGATGTTTCAGTGGGAGTTTAGTGGGATATGAGGAAGCATGAATGCAGGGAGTATCATTCATATTCTAGGTTCCATTCAGCTTACTCGGCAAATATTTCTAGGGATGGTACGTTGTTCCCCACTACACACACAGGCTTATTTTTAATCAGAAAGATTATAATGTGATGACACAGATGATTCTATCTGTGCTCATCTCTAATAAAAATGTTGACCAAATCATTAAAATTCATTAGACCTATTTATTCCATGCCATTTGCAAGCATGGGAATAGCAATAGCAATTACACTTATATACCACCACATAGTGCACTCTCTTGACGGTTCATAAGGCAAGGAAGTGAGGTTGGGAAGATAGTACAGAATGTAGAGCAACTGATGGCAGAAGAGAGATGATGTGTAAGACTGCAGAGTATGGAAAGTTGTTTAGGACCATAGTTCTTAAACTCTTTTAGCTAGCATGACCACCTGAGTCATTGTTCAAAAAAGTGAATTCTTTATTTTTTACCAGATTGTCTCATTACTTTATGACTCAATTAAAAATAAGTTCTGTAAGGTTCAAATTTAGCATTTTGTGGGTCAACAACCACTATAATTTTGTGGGATACAATGTGGACTGTTAGCAAGTTCTAACTGGAAGAAGAACCCAAGAACACATTTACAGAGAACTATAGGAGACTGCTTTTTAGGTTCACATATACCTTTAGCCAGCCTGCTGATTGTTTATGTTCAATAACTCCTGAATATTCCAGCCTTTTCCGCCTCAATGCCCTCTGTAAGTTTTAGACTGTATTTCCCACCATCAGCCATCATGGCAAAGGGTTTTGCTGGCTGGGAATGATGGACATTATAAGCCATTAGATCTAAGCGATGATGGAACTGCTATGAACATTTTAAGATGCTCTAAACTAGTTAATTCATATCAAAAGCTCAAATTGTTCTGCCTCTATGCAGAGAAGTGGATGTCTAGTCCAGCCTGCAGGGGACAAAATCCACCCCACTGGAAACTTCTAATTTAGCCCTGTCCCAAGCCCGCCCACCCACCTAGAAGCTATAATGTTATCTCTAATCAGGGATAAAAGCAGAAACTGTGCACTGCTTTCCCTCACTGGGAAGGAGAATCATTTCTGAAGCTGATCTTATACTGAAATTTGAGGTACTAGCTTAGCCCAATGTCAGGACTAAGGGTGTGTCTTCAAGTAGTTCCTTGCATCTCATTTCACTGCTTAATTGGCTTTGTAGGTTGGAGCTGATGGAATTGGATGTGTGAAACTTCTGAAGGGTATCCAGTTACCTGTCTATAAGGAAGCATACTTGTGTAGGTTCAGTTTGGATGTCCCTCCAAATATGATTTAGGTGGACCTAGTTTCCTCCTCTTGTAGGTATACCTTTCCTTTTACATTTTTCTTTTAACGTAGTTTGCCATGATACTAGTATGACAAATGATACTTGATCTCTAAACCATGCTTTGAAGTATGCTTGCAGGTTGTATCTACTGTAATCTTTTTGAGAAAAGGTATTAATCACAGTTTGTCAATGTGGGCATTCTATACAGAAAGTAGAAGAGTAATCCTTTGGGTAAAAGGGGAATGGGGTACATGTCAGCCCATAGCAGTATCCTAAATTGTGGATGAGAGGATTAGGTTTTTGAAATCAGAAATGAGTCATAATCTAGGAGTGGCTGTTTTAGCTATTTCCAGCAGCCATAATTGATAGCTCATCCCAAAACTAGCTCTAGTGTCTAGTGAATGTATTTTCTAGTTCTGACAGTTAACAGCTCTTTGCTGGGTTCAGCTCCGAGGATTTCAGTATTGCAAGATGCACTGACCTATGTTACATCAACTCCCATTATTTATTTATTTGAATGTGTATGCTGCCCCCTCGCCCAAGGGCGACTCTGGGCGACTCACAGCAGAAATAAAAGACATAAAAACATCCATTAAAAACATTTAAAAAGACCAACCCGTTAAAAAACCACCCACCCACTCATCAGTAAAAGAGGGACAGTTTATTTTAGAACAGCCAATGGGCGGAGGCCAACTCCCCATCAGCTCCCCATACCTGCCCTGCCAGCTAGGTTTTGAGGTCTTTCCTGAAGGGCAGCAATTTCGTCTGTAGCTGTAGTTCTACTGGTAGGAGGTTCCACAGGGCTGGCTGGGGCGGACGCAGAGAAGGCCCTTCTCCTTGTGCTAGAGAGGCGAGCCCCTCTAGCCGATGGCACAATTAGGGAGCCCCTCCGGTCCGCTCTGGTTGGACGGACAGACACTCATGGGGAGATGTGGTCTCTTAGGTATTCTGGCCCACTACTATGTAGGGCTTTAAAGGTCGCCACCAGCACCTTGAATTGCACCTGGAAGCAAACTGGTAACCAGTGCAGCTCCTGGAGCAGAGGCAAGGCACGGGTATAATGGCCACACCCCATCACAACCCGGAAAGCCGCATTCTGGACCAGCTGCAGCCTCCAAATGGTTGCCAAGGGCAGCTCCATGTTGAGTCCATTACAGTAATCTAGTCTGGATGTGACCATGAGCAAGGAGTCGTGGTCCAGGAGAGGGTGCAACTGGCAAATCACACGAAGTTGTACAAAAGCCCTCCTGGCCACGACTGCCACCTGCACATCGAGCAGGAGTCGCAAGTCCAGGAAGACCCCCAAGTTGCGCACTGGGTCTGTCTGGGGCAGAATAGTCCCATCCAGGACCAAAGATGGTAGCTCCTGGGATAACGCAGGACCCTTAATCCATAGCCACTCAGTCTTGCCAGGATTCAGTTGTAGCCCATTGTCCCCCATCCAGACCCCCACAGCCTCCAGACACCTGGATAGGACTGACAGCATCGCTTGGATCACCACGGGCTGTGATGTACAGCTGAGTATCATCAGCATACTGATGATACCTCACCCCGGAACGGATGATCTTACCCAACGGCTTCATGTAGATGTTGATTAGGAGAGGAGAGAGCACCGAGCCCTGAGGCACCCCATATTGAAGGGGCCTAGGGCTGGAGCTCTCACTCTCCAACCACACCGACTGGGTCTGGCCCTTCAGAAATGAGGAAAACCAGGACCACACTATGCCCTGGATCCCCAATCCTTTGAGCCATCCCAGAAGGATACCATGATCGACGGTATCGAAGGCCACTGAGAGGTCAAAAAGAGCTAGGACGAACGGATGCCCACCGTCCTGCTCCCGCCAGAGATCATCCATCAGCATGACCAATGCCGTCTCTGTACCATATCAGGGCCTGAATCCTGATTGGAAGGGGTCCAGATAATCCACTTCATCCAGGACCCCTGCAACTGACACACCACTACCTTCTCCAATACCTTCCCCAAACAGGGAAGGTTGGAGACAGGCCTATAATTGGTTAGGACTGCTGGGTCGAGAGATGGGGTTTTTTCCCATCTGACTTTGTCATCTTTGTTCATTCATGAAAGCATTTATTTTTAATTTTAAAAACTAAGTAAGTTATCAATATGTGATGTTTTCTTTTTTGTTTCAGGACTTTGGTGATCTTTATTTGATAGACTTGTGAAGCTCTTCTGAGTAGCTTACACTCTTCAAAGATGGAGGCAATGAAACTAAAGCATACTATCAATCCATATTTTCTTTATCTTGTAAACTTTGTAGTCTGGCTATACACAGTTATAATTTTTATTCCATGGTATTTATTTTCTGGATCAAGACATGCCGCAAAGTCAATGAAAGCTAAACCTGTAAATAACACACCGGGTAGTCCATATAGATCTATCAACAGTTTGCATTGTTTAGCATCTGCTTTGTATCCTGGATGTGACACCCTTGACAAAGCTTTCAAGTATGCTACATGTAAATATAAAGACAAAAGCCTTCTAGGAACACGGGAAATCTTAATGGAGGAAGATGAGATCCAGTCATCTGGAAAAGTTTTCAAAAAGGTATGTTACGCTTCTGGATTTTAAAAAGTGTAACTTTAAAAAGGAGAAAGATTGAAAGGTTTATTCTTTTTTAAGTGTAAATCAGGGGTGCGCAGACTGCGCCCCGTGGGCCAGATGTGGTAGTTTGGGGACCTCTGTTTTAAGCAGAGAAAATGGCAGTCTATCTCATCCCGTTGCAAAACATCTCTTGCAAAACAGATTGCAAGGTGCATTTTACTTCCACTTCCAGTGGGAGGAACCACGTGACTCGCCTGCCGAACCGCATGACCGGCCTGTGGCCCAAAAAGTTTGGGCAACCTTGGTGTAAATGATCTTAAGAATCACAGCCAGAGTATATGAAGTTCATATATAAGAAACATGGTATCACATGTTCTTGCAGAAAAATGCATTGTGAATATGGTAGTTCCCATCATAATGTAGCCTGCTGGCTGAACTAGAAGATTCAGAAGATTGGCTGCTCATCAGAAGTTTGCCTGTGGTCCTAGTCTTTAAGTAGTATTAGTTAGAAGGTTGTCATAGTATACTTTGTATAAATAAACTGCGGATTTAAAAGAGATAAGGATAATTTTAGGGATCACCTTTCATTAATTTCATAGGTCAAAGTGCTTTATATGTTTTCTCCCTATTTTGTGTGTGATAGCTAAATCTCAGATTTCCAGTTAGAAATTCAAATTCTTGTCCCCTGTTGTTTCTGTGGCAACTGCAGGTAGGAGAAATAAGCATCTTCTTCACTTAGAGCAGTATCTTAGTCTTTGGAATAATTTTTCTAAGAATGAGTTTGATAGATTGATAGGAAATGTATTATAAATGCTACATGGCTTAAATGGATTCTATGCTGTTTTTTCAAACCTGTGAATTACAGTTCCAACTCATACGTAGCAACTGCCCTTTCTTCTTCAGCTCCTGTTCTTCTGAGCATAAATGTCTATTTTCTCAAGTTCTGCATATGTTGCAGAAAAGGGTGAAAGATAAAAGACTAATGCTCTAGCTTTTTCACTTGCCTATTTATTTATTTATTTATTTATTTATTTATTTATTTTGGGGGGGGGAGGAAAGAGGTATAATGGGCTTGTGCTACTTACTTTCTTCTCTGAAATAGTGCCTGTAGCAGTTTACTCTGAGGTCCTCCAAATATTGATGATCAAGATCCATTTTTAAAAAATCATTGACCAAGCTGACTGGGAGTAATAGAATCTGGAGTCTGACAACTTAGGGATGGCAATTTGGATTCCTCAACTGTAGACTACAGTCCCACTGTGCACTAGTGTGCCTTCTGGCATCTGATTAAGTTGGTAGGGTCTCTGGTGTTAAGAGAAAAAGTGTATGTGAAAAAGCAAGGATTATGTCAAACCTTAATGCAAGCAAAAGCAAAGCAATCACACTTATATACCACCCGCACCGTAGTGCTTAGTGCACTCTGGGTGGTTCATGTTAATTAGCATTTTGCCCCCAACATGCTGGGTACTCAGTTTACTGACCTTGGAAGGATGGAAGGCTGAGTCAACCTTGAGCCTAAGTCATTTCCCCAAAGTACTGATAAACCAATGTACTGACTTAGGCTTCTGAGAATTGAAGTCCCCCTGTGGGGCATGGGTCCCACATTGGGAACCACTGCCCTAGTGGAAACTCAACACTGTCTGCAACAATACAACATAGTTCTTCTAACAGTATTGTGGTCTTTTGCAACCTCTTTTTGAAGCCTCTGTTCTAGTTGTAACAGAGTTTAGATACTGAATAAGCTTCCTGGTTTTTTTATCGATCTGGTCATTATCTATTTTCTGTTAATGCACTTTTATTTTGTTTGTTCCTTAATTGTCCCATTTCAGGGTGTGTGTGTTTTTTTTTTGGGGGGGGGGAGAATTATGTGATTTAAAAGCAGAGTGAAGTGTTTCTTCTGTTTGTAGAGAAGCAGCATTTAGATTATTGTCTGCTAGGGACACGGTTCCTGCAGCACTTTTATATGACTTTTAAATGAAGTAACCAAATGACATATGTATATCAGATATGTACTTTTGACTCCTCTGCTATTTTATGTGCTCAAAAGCTCAGTTTATAAGCAGCAGCAACTTGTTTTCAGTAACTATACTCTTCAGGCCAACTCACCTAGTGAGCTGCCGAAACTACAGCCCGGGGGCTGAATGCAGATACGGGCACATTTTACTTCTGCTTCCAGGAGTGACGAGGGCTTCGCGGGCCGGATGAATTGGCGTCAGGGGCTGCATCCGGGCCCCGGGTCTTAGTGACTGGCTTCCTGAACTACATGATCGGCCTGTGGCCCGAAAAGTTTGGGCACCCTTGGTCTTAATGTTCCTTTCAACATATCCCGCTTAGTGCAAACCCAAAAAGGGGAAAAGAAAGAAAAGAATAATAAGCTTCTTCCCCTTTTTGGCTCCCCCCCCCCCCGTGTTAAGAGGAGTGGATGGATCAGTGGAACTGGTGAGGTAGCACAAATAATAGTTGGCTAGTGAGCCTAGCCAAAATCCGTCGATCTCCTTTGAACCGTGAGTGCTTGCGATTCATAAATGTCCTAGTTGGCCTGAAGAGTATAGTTATTGAAAACAAGTTGCTGCTGTTTATGAAATGAGCTTTTGAGCACAGATTAGGATTGTAGCTACTTAGTGAATTTCTTTTTTAATCATAATTAGTGTAATGATGTTCAGTATTTGTGAGCTTTAGGCTATTCTGTTATGCAAGTTGTTAAACTATCACTTCCCAGGCAGCTGAGAAGTAGAGAAACAAGGGCAGCTTTTTCCACTTTTAAAGAAAAAATTAAGGGAAGAACGACAAGATTAAAGGCTTTGGGATCTTATATTTTAGAGGGCCTTTTCTGAGTTGTCGTTGGTTGTTTTTCCACTCCCTCTGATAGGTTGGAGGGTACCCTTCCATTCTCGCTCTTCTTGACCTCTCAGTGGCTTTCAATACCGTCGACCACGGTATCCTGCTGGACCGGCTCCAGAGGTTGGGGATCTGGGGCACTGTGCTGTCCTGCTTCTCCTTCCTGAGTGGCCGGACCCAGTTGGTGTGGGTGGGGGGCATGGAGTCGAGTCCAAGGCAGCTCACATGTGGGGTGCCTCAGGGCTCGGTCCTCTTGCCCCTACTCTTTAACACATACAGGGATCATCCGATCCCATGGTGTGAGATATCATCAGTATGCTGATGATACTCAGTTGTATATCTCTGCCCGTGGTGATGCGGTCAATGTCCTGACCAGTTGCTTGGAGGCGCTTAGGGTCTGGATGAGGGACAACGGTCTACAGCTGAATCCCGGCAAGACTGAGTGGCTGTGGGTGAAGGCCCCTGGACCTCATAATTGAGTTATCCCCACTGATTTGGGATGGGGCATCGTTGCCCCAATATGATCAGGTGTGCAACCGGGGGGTCCTCCTGGACTCATGGCTTCTGCTCCAGGAGCAGGTTACGGCCGTGGCCAGGAGGGCTTCGGGCAAGTGCGTGTCATTAACCAATTGTGCCCACTCCTGGACTGGGAGGTCTTGCTCACGGTCACCCATGTCCTGGTCACCACCCGTTTGGATCATTGTAATCTGCTGTACATGGGGCTGCCCTTGATGACCATTTGGCCCAGTATGCAGCGGCCCATGCGGTGGTGGGGTGTGGTCGTTTCATCCATGCCTCGCCACTGCTGAGGGAGCTGCAGGGCTGCCTATATGTCTCCGGGTGCTGGTTATCACCTTTAAAGCCGTTCATGGTAGCGAACCAGGATACCTCAGGGACCGCATTGTCCCTAGGACATCGACCCGTCCCATGAGAGCAAACCAAGAGGGCACCTTCAATATACCATCTGTTGGGGAAGTGCGCCTCTCCAGCACGAGAAAAAGGGCCTTCTCAGTCGTAGCCCCCACATTATGGAACCTCCTCCTGGTAGAATTATGCCTCCAGGCCCAGTTGCTACCGTTTAGGAGAGAATTGAAAACGTGGTTAGCGGAATGGGTTCTGGGGGCAGGGATTGTCAACAAGCTCTCCTTTGAGGTTCCTCCCCTCTTGTAATTTGTTTTATTGGAGGGCTTTTAACTGTTTTTATATTGTTTTTCAGTTTTGTTGAGCAGCCAGTGAGGTGTGCGTTGGACTGTCTACACCGCCCAGAGTCTATTGATTGGGGCGGTATATAAATCTAAATAAATAAATCTAAATAAATAAACTTTTGTAACTCAAGGCTACTTCATCAGGTGCTCTCATGGCATGTTGTCCAAGCCAGGCTCCATTCTTAGATGTTTAATGGGGAAATAAGCAGCAGATTGTATCTTTTTAAACACGAAGCAAGGGGTCTGCATATTATCCTCCCCCATATGGCCCTCTTTGAAGCCAGTAAGCTTTCTTTGTGGCCAGGGGTGGGGTAGGGGGCAAATCAAACCTGAGTGTCCTCCAAAATTGGGCAACAAATTTACTTCATCCACTAGGAATGCCAAATTAGTCCAGAGCAGTCCAAATCAGACTCATTTAGGAATATTACCTAGTGGAAGTTTGTCAAATCGGTGGTCCTGCTGCGTTGGTCTTCAAAGTCCCTGTCGAAGATGTAGCTCTTGTGACACCTTGAAGACTAGCAAGTTTTGTTGGGAAAGGTTTTCATGGATGATATCCCACTTTATGGAAACATTTGCCAAATAAAACTTTCTGGCAACTTTATAGTACTGCAAGATTCCATGTTCACTTTGTTTTGACAGATTACAAACTAACATGGTTACCACATGGCAGTTACCATCAATCAAGTTCAACTTTTTGGTGTCTTCACCAAATCCCACCTTACGCTTCATCGTGGCGCAGCAGTGATCCTGGTCATCCAACAGCTATGGTGGCGGGGGTGTATTCCCCTGTCAGGTTCAGCCATGCCACAAAGGTGTCGGCTAGCAGTCCGGAACGGTCCTCCGTTCTGGAACTGCAGGTCAGCTACAGTAAGTGGGATTGGGTACTCGGGCAATGCGCCTGGTCAGTGCATTGCTCTAACATGGCCAACTTCAACATGAGCCCAGCCAGCTGTATTGTCGTACTTAAAATGGTTAAAGGAGCATCAAAAACACAGGCCACAGTTTCCCCCCACACCATCAGAGCCTACTACGGTAGCAATAGGACCTCCTGATGGCGAGAGGCTGCTAAAATCTCGTGGGAGATGATGCTTTGATTTGCCACATCAAACTAGACATGTGAAGTACGGATCAACCAAGTAACCATTCGATATAATCTGTGGCCACGTTAGGAAAAAAAAGCCTGGTCAGAGTCTGTGTTTGATAAAATAACTTAGAACCATGATGGCGAACCTTGGCACTACAGATGTTCTTGGACTTCAATTCCCAGAAGCCCAAGCACCCTGTGAATCCACACGAATGGGTTTATTGCAATTCATCCGGCCCACGCTGCCCGTACGGGCGCGTTTTACTTTCGCTTCCGGGAGCAACGAGGGCAGCGCTGGCTGGATGAATTGCAGTAAACCCATTTGTGTGGATTCACAGGGTGCTTGGGCTTCTGCAAATAGAAGTCCAAGAGCATCTGGAGTACCAAGGTTCATCATCATGGCCTTAGAAGCAGTTTAAGGACCCCCAGTCTGACTTCCCTAACAATGCTCTGCTACTGGAAATTGCAAGGTGCATGAGGGGTGGGGAAGGCAGGAGGCTTAAAATGCTCACACAGAAATCCTTCAAGAACACTTGTTGGATTAAGTCCGGCCACTCCGTTTTGCTCCACGTGGAGGCAGCATTTAGATGTACTTGTATTGTAAAGCAGGTTTAGGCAAACTTTATGCTTTGCAATATGTACTTTGGTTTGTTTGTTTTTTCACAAGGAGCTGGGAGTTTACTGACAAGAGCCAGATATAAAACAGTGGCTTAAGCGGCAGAATTAATAGTCTGTCTGCTTCACCCTGTGAGCCATTCTCCAGGCCAAGGTATGGGCACTGTGGTCCTTCTGCTTTTTGGCCTGCAGCTCCATCCTACCTTGCCAGCACAGTTAATAATGAAGGATGATGGAAATTTCAGTGCCAAAACATCCAAAGGCTCACTCTTTTTCCAGCTCTGCTATAAACTTCACCTGCACAAATCCTACAGATCAAGAAATTTTAATAGCTTGAGCAAAATGATTGAAGATTGTTTTTAACAATCATTGTTTCTGCCATGAAACAAAAGAGAATTGAAAATCCCTGGCTATCTTCCATATTTATTTCGACCAGTATTGATGAAGCTGCTGCCCTCCATCAAAATGGATTCAAGTGGGATTTAATCCAGGAGCGACAAGGGCTCCGGATGAATTGGCATTGGGGGCTGCATCCGGCCCCCGGGCATTAGTGACTCCCTGAACCACATGATCGGCCCGTGGACTTTGGCACCCAAGCTGTTAATCCTCAGGCTGGTCAGGTTAGTTAACCACCACCTAATATGTGACGTTAAGTCACTGGCAGTATGGTCTACTCCATGGGTTCACAACCTATGGCCTGGGGTCTGAACCCAACCCGTGGCACCATTTCATGTGGGCCACTGCTACCGGAGGTGGATGCATTTATGACAGCTATAAATGCAACGGGTTTACGGTGGGGGAACCACGTGTCTGGTCTGCTCAGCTGTCTGAAGGGACGTGGTCCAGCCCACGTCACGAAAATGTTTAGAATCCCTGGTCTATTCTTTTACCATAGCAGGATAACTGGGCCAGACTGGTCATTTTAATAGGTGTCAATTATCTTGAGGTATTTAAGAGGTATATACTTTCCACTACTAAATTAAAAATAAAACTACATGAATAAGATCACAATGCATGCTAACCATGTTGATGTGTTATTAAGTCTCTAAAGTGCCACGCCAGGTTTCTCCTTTGCTTGTTTTGCTTTTTCCCTGCTTTAATTTTGTCACCGTATATCATAATGTACATTTTTTAAATCTCCTCTTGCTCCTAAATCTTGTAACACATAGCATACACCAGATGGCAGCATTTCTCTTTTTTTCTTCATTTTTGTCCAAAGTGTACCAAGATTTATTGTTTATAATAATCTGTTCCATGTGTAAATAGCTCTTTGAGTAGAAAACAGTATAGATTGGTGTCCTGAAGACTCTCATTCCCTTTCATGTTTTTTGTCACATGGGGCTAGAAATTGTTGTAAATGTCACCCTTGCTTGAAAGCCAGTCCAACTATAGGGCTCAGTGCTCATCTCTGTTTATAGCCAAAGAGCCAACACTGTCTGTGTCTACAGGCGTCTCTATGATCATGTGGCAGGCATGACTAGACACCGGAGTGCACGGAAGGCTGTCTACCTTCCCACCGAAGTAGTACTTGCAAATTTTGCTTTCAAACAGCTAGGTTGCAGGAGCTAGGGCAAAGATGGGAGCTCACTCCGTTGTGCAGTACTCGGGTCACAAAATGCTGACCTTCCAGTTGTCAAGTTCAGCGTCTTAACCACTAAGCCCCCACAGTCCCTAGAGCCGTGATGGCAAACCTTGGCACTCTAGTTGTTCTGGAACTTCAGTTCCCAGAAGCCCAAGTCCCTGTGAATCCACATGAATGGGTTTGCTGCACGTGTTCTTGGACTTCAATTCCCAGAAGCCCAAGCCTCTGTGAATCCACACAAATGGATTTACTGTGCATATGCGCACAGTAAATCCAGTTCTCCTTCGTATAGTTTGTGAATACACACTCATGGGTTATGCGCCTGCGCAGAACGGCCGATCGGAGGCTTGAAAAGCTATTGGTCAAAAGTTTTGGCGGTAAGACCGCCCACCGTACCGCCCACCCTGAGGCGCCCGCACGCCATTTTACTTCAGTTCTCTTCTTTCCGTCGTAGCAGCAGGACGATCGTTGAGAGCTTCCTCAATTTTTTCGCCCTTCTGAGGGAAAGTCTTTTGGCAAACTTTACAATTTTTTTCGGTGATCTTGTCCTTTGGGCAGGATCGCCACCCCGGTGCTGTTTCTTCCTTCTGGTAGACTCAGTTACCTACTCGCTTCGGTCACCGTTTTCCCCCTCAAGGGGGTGGCGGCTGGCCAGCCCTTCGGGGTAACCGCGTTCCAGAAACTTCCGTTGGAAGAATTTTTCTTTGATGGCCGCGGCCTTCAAACAGTGTTCGGCTTGCCTGAAAAAGTTTCTGGCCTCCGACGGGCATAGCCTTTGCCTTTTCTGCCTGGGGGAGTCTCATCAGAGCCAGTCTTGCCCTCACTGCAAGAAATTCACCCGTCTGGCAGTGCAGAACCGGAGCTACCGGCTCAAAGCCCACCTGATGGAACTCTCTCTGGCTCCCGTTGCGGCCGCTTCTACTTTGGCTAGTGTCTCCCAGCCTCCTCCGCCTTCGACTTCTTCTTCTGCTCTCCCCATCAAGAAGAAGAAGAAGAGGGACAAGAACGGAGAGAAGAAAAAGAAACACGGGTCGGAGAAGAGGCGATCGCTCCCGCCTACTCCGCGCACTCCTGTGTCTCCGGGACCTTCGCCGCCATACTCGATCGCTCGATGTCCGTCTCCTGGGTCTTCCATCTGGGGAGGACGGTCCTCCTCGGGATCGCCTGAAAAAGGACGCAGGGCTGGGGCTCCAGCTCGCCCACTTCAGGTACTCCCGTCACCGCCTCGTGGGAGGGCCTGCTCGCCCATGAGACAGGCCTCCATCTCCCCAAGGCCCAGGACTCCGACGCTCGACGACGCGGCAATCTCCATGCCGGCCACCATTTCGTCGCCGATTCTACCGGCCACCATTTCGTCGCTGACCCTACCAGCCACCGTTTCGTCGGCCACCGTTTCGTCGCTCCCGACGGTGGGGGATCCATCCCAGATGGAGTTCCTGAAGGGGATGTTTGAGGTCATGGCTCAGACTTTTGCCAACCAGTTTAAGACCTCCATTCCTGCGGCCTCTGCGGCTCCGGTACCGACCACCGCAAGCCCCAGGGATGCTGGCCCTGCTGTGGCCCCTCGGACCTCCCGAGGGTCGATTATCCGCTCCGCTGGCCCACTCACATCGTCGCGGGTTGGTCCAGACGTTGATGCGGTGGACTCCCATCCCGCCGGCCCGCCCAGGCCGTACTGGCGCGGTCCCGACGTGGATGTAAGAGTTCCTCCCTCGTCCTCCGATGACTCCAGCGCCTCTTCGGAGACGTCGACGCCGAAAGGACGCCGGACCAAGCCATCGGCGTGGTTGACCCACCGCGTGGTGAGGACAACGCTCGCTTACGGCCATGCTGACGCGCCTGGGGACCGCTCTGAACCTAAAGGTGGACCAGCCGCCACTGGAAGGTGAGGACCAAATGACCGCCAAGCTGGACAGACGGGCGGTACGGCCGGTCCATATCACCATGCTTCCGTCCAGGTTGACGTCGGCGAAGGCGACATGGAGGAAGCCGGTGTCAGCGCACTCCGTTTCGTCCAGGCTCGACGGCATGTATAGAGTCCTGGACGAGAACGTCGAGTTCCTGCAGGCACACCCCCTGCCCAATTCCCTGGTGGTCAAGGCTTTTCAACACAGGACGGCCACCAGCGGGTTCCCGGTGCCTTCGACCCCGGAAGGGAAGAAGCTGGATGCGGTGGGCCGTAAATTCTACGCCACCGGTTCCCTCTTCCTCCGCGCCGCCAACTACTCGGCTGCCATGGGCCTGTACCAGTCTCACCTCTGGGAGCGAGTGAAGGCCGAAACGGCGACGTTGCCCGCCGACGCCCAGAAACGGATCGACGCGCTGGCGTCCGAAGGCGATTTCCTGGCGGAGCAACAAATGAGAACAGCCAGGCATATCAATGACTATGCAGCGAAGGACATGGCGTCTGCTATCCTGCTTTGTCGTCATGCCTGGCTTAGGGGCACCTCCCTCGATGATGCTATGAAGAAGCTCATCGAGGAGTTTCCCTTCGACGGGCAAGGCCTCTTTGGACAGGACACGGACAAGGTCCTCAATGAGATGCGGCAGGCCAACTCCACCGCCAAGTTTTTGGGGCTCACCACGCCGGCTCCGGCTGCCAGGCCGAGGTTCCAGCCCTTCACGCGGCGATACCAGGGGAACCCGCAACAACAGGGTGGCCCCGTGGAACAGCCAAGGTCTGGCTCTTTCAAGCAACGCTGCCAGCACAAGCCCCGCTACCAGCCCTACGGGCATGGCAAGCGTTCGGACGCTAAGTCCAAGTCGTGCGTTTGAAGCTGTGACAACCGAGTCTCTCTCGCTCCACATCCCGTACCTCCCCGTCCGGAACTTCCTCCAGGTATGGTCAGGCATCACGGACGACCGGTGGGTTTTACAGATCTTGTCCTCTGGCTACGCCATCGAGTTCGTGCGGGCGCCTCGGGTAGGACGACATCGTCTCACCACCTCGTCCCCCCATTTGGAGGAAGAAATATCAACTCTTCTGTCCAAGGGAGCCATCGAGCGGGTGGCGCCGCCCGACTGGGACAACGGCTTCTACTCGAGGTACTTCGTGGTTCAGAAGAAGGACGGAGGACTTCGCCCGATTCTGGACCTGCGCCGCCTGAACAAGTGCATCCACACCAGGAAGTTCCGGATGGTGACCCTGCAGACCGTCCTTCCCCTCATCAACAAAGGGGACTGGTTCACAGTCATAGACCTCAAGGATGCTTACTTCCATGTCTCCATCCTCGAGGAGCACCGACGGTTCCTCCGATTCCGCATCGGCGATTCGGTGTACCAGTACCGATGTCTACCGTTCGGTCTGGCCACGGCACCACGAGTCTTCACCAAATGCATAGCTCCGGTGGCTGCCTTCCTTCGCCAGCGGGGAATCAGGGTCTTCCCATACATCGACGACTGGCTGATTGTATCCCCCACCAGCTCGTCGGCCATTCGGGACACGCAGTTCACGGTCCACCTCATGGAGAGTCTCGGCCTCAGGATCAACTTCACCAAATCGAAGTTGATTCCCTCTCGACGCGTCGAGTACATCGGAGCGGTACTCGACTCGCTTGCCACCAGAGCCTTTGCACCCCAGAAGCGCTTGCAGGACATCGCGCAGGGAGTGAACGACCTACGCACCAAACCGTGCATCCGGGCGAAAAAGGCTCAAAGACTGCTAGGCCTTATGGCCTCAGCGACGGCTGTGGTCCCTCACGCCAAGTTAAAGTTCCGTTCCCTACAGTCGTGGCTTCTGCACGAATTCGATCCGCTCCGGGAGAGTCAGTCCAAATGGCTAACTCCGTCCCCGGAGCTGAGGGACCAGCTGTTGTGGTGGACGACGCCACTCAATGTGACAACGGGGAAGAGCTTTTACCCCCCGCAACCCTCGTTGCAAATATTGACCGACGCAAGCAACCTCGGCTGGGGGGCTGCCTGCGGGACTCTCACGGTCAACAACCCTTGGTCGCCTCAGGAGATGGCGCACCATATCAACTACTTGGAGCTACTGGCCATTTGGAAGGCCCTCCGTTCCTTCGAGACCATGCTCATGGGCAAGGCGGTCCAAGTGGCCTCGGACAACACCACGGCTGTGGCATATCTGAACAAGCAGGGAGGAACACGATCCACCACTCTTCTTTACCTCGCCGTGCAACTCTGGGAGTGGTGCCTAGAGAGGCACATTTTCCCGATTGGAGTGCACATTCAGGGCAAGCTGAATGTCCTGGCCGACCATCTCAGCCGCCTCACCTCGACGACCCACGAATGGGAACTGAACGACGAGGTGTTCCAGTCGCTTTGCGGGGCCTGGGGGACTCCGAACATCGACCTCTTCGCATCAGAGTCCAAAACGAAATGCCACAGGTACTGTTCCAGGGCGGGCATCGGTGTGAACTCCGAGGGCGATGCCTTCATGAAACGGTGGGATCAGGACTATTTCTACGCTTTTCCTCCGTTTCCCCTGATCCAGAAGGTCCTCACCAGAATGCTTCAGCACAGGACCAGAGCCATCCTAGTGGCCCCAGCATCGCCTCGCCAACCATGGTTTCCGCTACTGTTGCGCATGTCATCTCAGTATCGCACACTACCGGAGTCACCGACGCTTCTCCAAATGGAGCAGGGCCAGCTCCACCATTCGGACCTGCCCAGCCTCCACCTCACCGCGTGGAGGATAACCCCAGACTGTCCAGGATCCTGGAACTAGCCAGGCGCCCTTCCACAAGGAAGTCCTACGCTTCCAAATACAGACGCTTTTGTGCTTTCCTGGCATCTCAGCAGACCCCCCTCTCGCAGGTGGAACTGCAGGACATCTTGACCTACCTCCTCCATCTGGCGGAGTCTGGCCTCAGCATCGCCTCCATCCGAGTACACCTCGCAGCGGTGGTGGCTCACTCTCCAGCTGGCTCACCCGCTTCTGGCGCTTTCCGCGACCAAATGGTGAAACGTTTCCTCAAGGGATTGCGGAACGCCTTCCCTCCGATCAGGACTCCGACGGCCCAATGGTCACTCTCTACCGTCCTTAACGCGCTCACCAGGACTCCTTTCGAGCCCATGGCTACCGCGGATGCTCGTCTCCTCACATGGAAGACGTCCTTTCTTGTGGCCATCACGTCTGCTCGGCGAGCTGGTGAGCTGGTCGCCCTGCGGGCAGACGCACCCTTTCTCCAATTCTTCAATGACCGTGTGGTACTCCAAGCGGACATCACCTTCCTCCCCAAGGTGGTCTCCCAGTTTCATATGGCACAGACTATCTCCTTGCCAACATTCTTCCAGAACCCCGCTAACGCCCAAGAAAGGACTTGGCACACGCTGGATGTCAAACGGGCTTTATTGTTTTACACCAGCAGGACAAGGGAGTTCAGGAAGTCGCAACGCCTTTTTGTGGCGTATGGGGGCAAGTCCAAAGGTGAACCCATCTCTGCGCAGCGGTTCTCCAAATGGATCACCTCTACCATCTACTTGGCCTACGAGTCGGCATCGCTGCCCCCTCCACCGCATGTCAGGGCGCACTCTACCAGAGCGGTTGCAACATCCACGGCCTTTCTGGAGGGCACACCGCTTGAGGACATCTGTAAGGCTGCCACCTGGTCCAGACCTTCTACATTTGTCCTGCACTACAGGGTGGACACCAGAGCCACTGCGGACGCCAGGCTTGGCCGTGTCGTCCTCACTCGGGGTCTCCGGGCCCATCGCCCTTGACAGTTCACCCTGCCTGACCGACATCATCTTCATCGTGGGATCATCTCATCCGACTGCCCACCGACCAAGTAAGTGTGAGATTGCTAATCTCCCATGAGTGTGGATTCACAAACGATACGAAGGAGAAAGTTCGGTTTCACTTACCAGTGATAACTTTCGTTCTTCGAGTATATAGTTTGTGAATACACACTACCCACCCTGCCTCCCCTCTTGAGCTGCACGGATGAGATCAATTGGTTTATCCTGTGCTTGGCTTAAGTATGGAACTGAGGTAAAATGGCGCGCGGGCGCCTCAGGGTGGGCGGTACGGTGGGAGGTCTTACCGCCAAAACTTTTGACCAATAGCTTTTCAAGCCTCCGATCGGCCGTTCTGCGCAGGCGCATAACCCATGAGTGTGTATTCACAAACTATATACTCGAAGAACGAAAGTTATCACTGGTAAGTGAAACCGAACTTTGTGTTGATTCACAGAGGCTTGGGCTTCTGGGAATTGAAATCCAAGAACATCTGGAATGCCTAGGTTCACCATCACTGCCCTATATATTCTACTAAACTGTTAAATGGCAGCAAAGGTGCAGGCTTCTGGATCAATACAGAGTTTAAAAATGGGTTACTTAACCTATAAGTGTTGTTATTCGATACACAGCTAAAAACCATGGTTTCTATGCCATTTCAGTTTCTTCTTTGAGAGTGCAGTTAGTGGCATGATTTAGAAATTAAAGTTGCCATCTTTTTTTTTACATTCTCTTTGGTAATCATGAGATTAAATGAACAAATATATTGCATTATTTTGGAAATTTTCATTGTTCATGGTGTTTAATTTTTAGCTGGAGCAGTAAAATAAAATAGGTGTAGGAGACAGAATGAGAATAAGTTATATCTGATGGAATCAAAGCACATAGATCGTAAGACCCATAAGAACTGTCTCTGTTCATTCAGTTCTGGTTTTTTTCTGTTAAGTTTTTGTGATTTATGCAACACAGTTTATTTATACTTTCTTATATACATTGTATATAAATGCAGGTTCCCAGCCTTTCAATCTAAATGTTGAAAGAGAGAAAACAAAAGGGAAGAAGGGATTAGAGAATGAGAAAAAAATGAAGAATATGCAAAATACCCATTTTCTATATATATATATTTTAAATTAGGTCATCCTTGGAAAATACAGCTGGCTTTCATACAATGAAGTTTTCACTAAAGCTAAACAATTTGGAGATGGATTAAGTCTGTTGGGCCAGCAACCAAAGACAAATATTGCCATCTTCTGTGAAACAAGAGCCGAATGGATGATCGTTGCCCAGGCTTGCTTCATGAAAAACTTCCAACGTAAGTACTCCCCACCACCACCCGATAACAACAATCTATTGAGTATGCTTTTTGAGTACCATACTGACATTTTCCCATTGTTTTAATGGCTTTGCAGCTGTCTTACTTATTTTGAGGGGTCTCTTACCCTCCTCCCAGAAGCACACTGGTGCTTCCACACTAGATGTTTCTTCAAGAGTTGCTACTCTTTATTCATCCACTTTTATTGGGCATCAGTGTGACATTGTCAGCAAGGAATTGTTTTCTTGTGCTCCTCACTCCCCCCCCCCCCAATAATCTCCTCTGTCTTGGGACCTCCCAAAACACAGCTTTTAAAGCAGGGGTGCCCACATTTTTCAGGCCACGTGGTTCAGCGGTCCAGTCACATGGTTCCTCCCACCAGAAGCAGAAGTGATACATGTCTATGTATGCGCAGAATGCTACTATAAATGCACCCACAGTTGTCGTAAACATGTTTTTACGAACATACCATCTAGGAACTTCTGGAAGTTGCAATCCAACAAAGTAACTTTTCCAAGCTCTGTTGTTAGTTGCTAATGGTGCAACACTTCAAAATTCACAAGTAAAAGTGGTTTGGTCGAAACAGAGATGTGGGCAAACTTAATAAGCATTTTTTTGTTCCCTTACTGAGTAGGCTAATTGCTGAGAAAGCCTGTAGATCAGGGGTTCCCAACCTAAGGCCTGTGGGCCGGATATGGCCCATGTTGTCATTTCATGTGGCCCCCACCCCCTAAGGGTATTCGAGAAACAAAATAGCCAACCCCCTTTGAAGTGTTGGGACAAAATGGCTGGGCAGGACAAAATGGCCATCCGGCCCTCAAAACTGATAGAGAGTGTGATCTAACCCACGGCTTGAAAAGGTTGAGAACCCATGCTGTAAATCCTGAATTGAAACACGATGACTTACAAGGAAGAACAGATACACATCTATACCTATAAAAAGTGGCCTTAACCTTTGGATTCGTTCAAAGGCTCCCGCACCTGACCCAACCATCCCCGACCTAGCCCTCCACATTCACCGTAACCCCCGCCTTCCCAACGCCACGGGGTTCCGGTGGTCGCCAGTGGGGCAGCAGCCCCACAAACGTGCCCAAAAAAAGGAACTACAAGTCCCAGAGTCCTCTGCGCTGCACAACCCCTCAGCTAATTAGGCTGTGGGACACGAGCACAGAGGAGGCTGGGAAAGCGTGGCACAGCGGTTTTAAAAGACAAACCGTGCCAGCCCAAGAAAGACTTTCAAAGACCCATCCGGAGCCGGGAAAAGATAAGTGCAGTCGATGAGGGTGGGGGGGGGGGAGGCACGGCCCCGGTAACCATGCCGCTGCCCCTGCCCCACCACCTAGCCCCCCCCCTAACCTCCGCCAACCTCACTTACCCTTTGCTGGCTTCGGCTGGGTCTTTGAAAGTCTTTCCCTCCCAGCGCGGCCTTCTGCGAAGGGAGAAGCACCAGACTGTCCTTCATCTCTGCGGGCGACGTGGCAAAGGTCAGTCCGGTGTTTCTCCCTATGCAGAAGGCCGCGACGGGAGGGAAAGTGTTTCCCAGAGGGAACCGATTCGTCTACCTAGGAGGATGGAGGCCAAAAGATTGTCCAAACGGGAGACAAAGGCCAAGCACGGAGCACCGTTCTTGGTCTCCGTCTCCCACAACCGTCCCATAGCTTGGGGGGGGGAGGATACCCCCCTCTCCCCCTAAGCTTCGGAAAGACAGCAGGGGGAAAAAATCCCCCACAGCCTTGGAAGCTGGGAGAAGCCACCACAGTAGCATGGGGGGTGGGGAAAGAAGATACCCCTCTCCCCCCCCGACCCATGCTTCGGCGAGGCAACGGGAAAAAACTATGTTTTCCCCCGCAGCCTCAGAGGCCTACCCAAGCCGGCCCGTAGCTTGGGGGAGGGGATACCCCCCTCTTCCCCCTCAAACCCAGGCTATGGCAAGGCACCAGCCAGCCCCCCTGTAAAAAAACACATAAATAAATAAAAAAATCCCCCCCACCACCCCAACGCGAGGAGTTAACGCGGCCTGGCCAGCAAGGCGAGGCCATGTTAAACCCTCCCAACCCCCCTCCCAACCACCACCCCCACACACTTACACTAACACAACCCAAAAACAACAAAAACTCACCTACAGGGAACAACCGAAAAAGACGTCGTCCTTGCACGAACCCCTCCTCCGCACTGAACGTTAGTGAATGTAGTCCACCAGAGGATGCTATTTTTAGTTAACTAAAAATATTAACTAAAAATAGCACCCTCTGTTGGACTACATTCACACACACACACACACACACACACACACACACACACACACACACACACACACACACACACACACACACACACACACCACTCCTGCCATAATAAAAAAATTAAATGTGTGAGTTGGTGGTTGGAGTGGTTTTTTTCCTAGGAGTGGTGGTTGTGCAAAAACCAAAACCACCCCAAACCACCAACACACATTAAAAATGCCCGGCAAGGCCGAGCCAACTATGCTAGTATTATATAATTCTAAATGGAAAGTAATGGAAATTGCCTCAGCATGATGGCTTCCTCCTGACAAGCCCGGTTTGTATTTTTGACACAGAGAATTCCCAAACTGCCACTGCTGTTTCTGGGAATTGAATTGCACTAGCATGGGAAATCTCCATGTGTGTACGACAGCTGCGGGTGCATTTACAGCAGCGTTCTGCGCATGTGCGGGCATGTTTTGCTCCCACTTCTGGGAGTGGCACGGGCTGGATGAATTGGCGTTGGTGGCCGGATCCGGCCCATGGGTCAAAGCTTGGGCATCCCTGTTTCAAAGTAAGAAAGAAAATAGAAATGCATTTATAAGCATATATTATTGTTATGCAAGTGTATGGGTGTGAAAGTTGGACCATTAGGAGGGTTGAGCGCAGAAGAATAGATGCCTTTGAGATGTGGTGTTAGAGGAGAGTTTTGAGAGTGCCCTGGACAGCAAAGAGAACAAATAGGTCAATCTTAGAAGAAATCAATCCTTACTGCTCACTGGAAGGGCAAATTGTAAAGATGAAGCTGAAGTACTTTGGACACCAAATGAGAAGAGAGAACTCACATGAGAAAGCATTGATGCTTGGAAAGGTGGAGGGCAAGAGAAGAAGAGGCTGGATGGGATAGTGGATGCAGTGGGCATGAAGCTGGGTGGGCTGAGGAGGATGGTGGAGGGCAGAGGTGCCTGGAGATCAATGGGGGGTGGGAGGGTGTGATATAAATTACATAAATAAATAAATGGTCCATGGGGTTGCAAAGGGTCGGAATCGACTATGCAACTGAACAACAACAACAACAAAGTGTCTTCTTTTTATAAGTATATACTATGTTGTCAAAATAAGTGGCATTTTGGTTGATAGCCATAATTGTCAAGTTCCCATACTTCCATATCTTTTTCATTGCTGTTGCTGCTGTCAGTTTATGTGTTTTGTTTGTTTTACAAAATTATGTTAAAACACTTTTTTTGTCTTAATTAAAGAACAAATAAAAATTGTATAGAATTGTTTGTGGCTTTTTTGTGTTATCTTTTTTTCTGGCAAAATGGCTTTCAAACATTTTGAGGGGATGACTTAGTTTTTTTCAGACTTGAAAAATTTCTTACTTGACTCTCTTTTCTCGAAAGAGGTGCTTTCTCTGATCAAGGGGACAGCTTCCCTAAATCAGTCACAGGTCTCTGTGATTTAAAGGTGTCCAGAGCTTGAAGGAATAAAATTAAAGGAGAAGATGGTTGGAAGAGGGCATAAGCAAACAATACTGGCCATGATATAGCAATGACTCTACCTAGGTTCCCAAAATTGCCAGAGGCTAATCTAAAATAATATAAAAATCTCCCTCTCTGTCCTCTTCTCTAGGGCTTTGCTTCTTCCAAGCATATGTATTTGTGCAACATGTTGTAGAAAAGGACAGTCCCCCACCCCCAAACCTTCAGTTTTTCAATAGTCTCTTTACTTTCTACCTCCAAGCCTCTCAGCTTCAAGCTTTCGGTTTAGATAGTCCACTGCTCATGGCATGTGAACAGAAAAGGGAGGGAAAGGATGGTGTAAGAAAGAAAGCAATTTAAGGGTTGGCAGAGAAGAAACTACTTCAGGAAGCTGTGATCTGGGGGAGAGAGTCTCTTAGGCTAGACTTCTACTGAATAATGGTCACGTCATGAATATGGAATTGTAAGGGATTTGTGCTGGCGATTTCAAGTTATGGTTCTCTGTTATTTTCTGACTACTGCTTACATCCCCCCCCCCTTTCTCAAGAAGCCCATTAAAGGATGGGAAATGGCACAGCTGTACAGCATCTTGTATAGTGTTAGGAGCTGTCAATGAACAAACAGAAGAAGCATGAATTTCTTGAAATCACGGGAAAGAAGGTTCACTATTCACTTGAATTTTGGAGTTCTAAGCACATTTACTAGGGAACATGCCCCACTGAAAAAACAGAGAACAAAATGTTGGGGAACTTCTTGGGTCTTGCTACAAAGTTGTAGTCTCAGTTTAGTAATGCCTGCCTACTTTTGCTTTTGACATGAAGACAAAGCATTGCAAAATTGCATAGGGGTAGAACATTGAACGAAGAGTTGTGCGTAGAATCATAATTTGACAGCTTTTATGTGACAGTAGGCAACTGGTGGCTTAGTGGTTAAGACGCTGAACTTGACGACTGGAAGGTCAACTGTACACGTCAGCAGTTTGAGCCCCTGACTGCTGCATGACAGAGTGAGCTCTGCCCCAGCTCTTGCCAACCTAGTACGGTACTTCAAAAGCAAGAAATTGCAAGTAGATAAATAGGTACGGCTTTGGTGGGAAGTAACAGCATTCTGTGCATTCCGGTGCCGAGGCATGGCTGCCACATGTCCATAGAAACATCTGCAGACGCAGACAGCGCTGGCTCTTTGGCTATAAATGGAGATGAGCACTGAACCCTAGAGTTGGATACGACTGCCTTTTGAGCAAGGGCGAGTGCTCCTAATGCTTTAGCAATGGGAGAACTCTTTAGTGTAGAAATCCATTTGATGAGTGGAGGCAGAATAGCTACACAGAGCAATCCCTGCTGAGACGCTTTTATCTACCTTTTCCATGAAACTTGCTGACCAGAAAGTTGGTAGAATCAATTAAAACGTCAATTGAATATAAACAGTATTCAAGTGTGAATGCAGGCTTTACTTAGCAGTTTTAAAAGAACTCTAAAGCCTTCAAATAAGGTGTTACGTAACAGATCATTACAATTAATTTTCTTTGAAAATTTGACCATTCTTCCTCAAGATTATTACGGCTTCCATATACTGTAATAGAGTTTTTATTTCTGCCTCCAGTTTCTGTTTGCTGTTATAGTTTTCTGTCATAGCTGCACCTTGTGGGGGAAATTGCATACATGTTTAAAGCAACAGTATCTCAGTTAATGAAAATTGGGCACATGACTCATATTTTGCAAAATCTGCAGACTATCTGAAATATTGTACCATTTTTTATTTTCACTTTTTTTTTTGGGGGGGGAGGTATTATGTTTGGTGCCCAGGACTTAGCTACAGCAGTTTATGTATTCTATCTGATTACAGCTTGTGGTGCTAAGCCCTTGATATCTCTCATTTCCTGTATCATTTCTCTATTTCTGTATAATAGGAGAAATGGTGAAGATTCTAGCTGAGTAGTCATGGTTAGACTAGCAAATAAATAGACTGATTCAGAAATAGCCAGCAATCTCCACTATTGATACCTAGGATGTTGTTGATAATCCCAAATCTGGCCACAACTAAATAGGATTTCTATGGATCCTTCTTTGCTGATAAACAGTTACTGACAACACTCGTTCCCAGTTGGCATTACTTCTGAACTAGCCCAATATTTCCATTTGTGGGACATTGCAGAAATCACTTCTGCAGGGGACTAAAATGCACTGGATTGCAGCGTCATGGAACAGTTCTTTGTTGTTTGTCCTTAAAATAAATGAAATTAAGTTAAGAACTGGACACCATTCAGACTTTTTTTTAAAAAAACAACAACCCTCAGATCTTTGTAAATAATAACCCATCATAAAAGAGGGTCTCAATTTGACAATTAAAATTTAGTGAAATGTTGAAACATCTGGTATAGAGAATTTCCATTTGGGGGTTGGGAAAGGAGACGGTGGGGATTTCAGTGAACATTTCAAGTCCTGAGACGTGCTTTAGTTCACAGCATGACACAGCATTTGATGATCTCAAATGAATGAACTTGGCTGACTTATTATCTGACAGATGGTGGTACTTTTCACGTAGTCATTTCTCAAAGTTGCATTGCAGTCAGTGAAACGTGATGAATTTAGCTTTGTTTAGTTTTGTAAGGAAACATAATGCTCTCCTAAAGTTCATTATCATTTGGCCTCAATGTAGCATGCTGAAAAAATGTGAATCTTAATTAATGGTCTTTTAAAAATGTGAATCTTAATTAATGGTCTTACGTAGTTTATTTTTTTCTCTCTGTCTCAAACTTCACTTTGCCATTATTTAATAATGTTTTCCACTCAGCACTTGTGCATTTTGAGCACTTTTAGCTAACTTTTTGATTTTCAGCATTCTCCTTGATATCAACATTCTTAGGATAGATCACAGCTCCTTTATTGGGATTGTTCATCTTCTAGGATGTGCCATCATGATTCCTATGCATTTACAGTGGTATCTCGCATGACGAACGTTTCATAAAATGAAAAAAATCGCATAACAAAGCGTTCGTTAGGCAATGGCGATACATGGAATTTTTTCGTTATGTGAGGTTTTTTTTTGGTAACGGGTGTACCCGGTCAATGGGAACCCCGGATAATGAACATTTTTTGTTCGTTATCCAGGGCATCTCCCATTAACTTCGCATAACGAAAAATCCCGCATAGCAAAGAGCTCCGTGGAATGGTGTTTTTTCGTTATGCGGGGTTCTACTATATTTCCACTTTTATTTTATATGGAATGATCAGCCACATTTTTATTTTATAGTTGCTGTCTGTTGGAAGTAGGAATGACAGTGGAGTGTCTCCCTTTGAATGTCCACCCATGACCAATATGCCTTTCTCTTTATTATGTGTGAAATTACAAAGTATATGTTGTCCAAATTCAGCTTAGTAGGAATGATTTTTGGATGGTATATGGTCTATACTTTTTTCCTTTACCTTTTCTTCTGTGCTGGAAAGCAATACATACACACCTGTTGTCTTTTACTTATAATGTTAACATTTTAATTCAATTTTGCATGTTAGAATGTATTATGTATAATTTTAAGTGACAACTGGGCCAAGCAAGTTGTGTGATAATAGATTGCAGCTGCTTTAGCTCACTGTACTCTGTGGTGTTAGTGCACCAGTTTATGAAGCCAGCAGGCTTCTTGATATCATTAATGTTATTAACTGCAGTACTGTTTTTGCTTCATTCATTATCGCATACACCCCAATCTTTCCCTCCATGCATGTGCACACACTCTTAGATGAATAATAGCAATTATTGTTCAAGAGATAATACTTTTTTCTTCCACAGCTTGCTGAGAGCTGGCAAGGAAAATCTTATGTTTATATAATAGGGGTCATTGGACTAATCATGGAGATCACATAGGAACACATGAAGGCAATCTTTTATACTTTGTTCCCACTAAATTAAAGAAAACAGTGTACATGCTTATTTGGTTTGCAACAATTCGGAATTGTGTTTCATATTAAATAGTATCCCTCGGAAAACATAGTTTCAACAGTCCAGTTTTTGAGTTAATGAATATAGTTTTGAATGACAAAGAATGACATTTCTTTTAATAATCTAATTATATGCAAGAATAGGAGGGTATACACTTGTTGATCACAGTATCTGAGAATATGCTAAACTTGGAAAAGTTATTTTATTAGACCACAAATCCTAGTAATATTTTTATTGGCATAGTTAGTGAGCATACCATCTCGGAACTTCTGGAAGTTGCAATCCAACAAAGTAATGTTTCCAAGCTCTGTTGTTAGTTGCTAATGGTGCAACACTTCAAGTAAAAGTGGTTTGGTTGAAACAGATGTAGGCAAACTTGATAAGCATTTTTTTTTGTTTCCTTACTGAGTAGGCTAATTGATGAGAAAGCCTGAAAATCCTGAATTGAAACATGATGACTTACAAGGAAGAGCAGATACACATATTATATAATTCCAAATGGAAATTGCCTCAGCATGATGGCTTCCTCCTGACAAGCCCTGTTTGTCTTTTTGGCACAGAGAATTCCCAAACTGCCACTGCGGTTTCTGAGAATTAAATTGCACTAGCATGGGAAATCTCTGTGCCTGTTGCCAGAATGCTGACACTGCTGACATTATAGTCTACAGCAACAGTAAACATTACACAGAAGATCCTCCACCACCACCACCCAGTAATGTTCACATGATCAGGGTATACATTAGAGCTTGAAGTTCCCATTCTCTCCACTTGAGGTTACAAAATATGTACAGTTCTTCATGCCTGCATGTGGTGAAGATCATGTGAGGAACATGGGGTTCTCTCAATGTTGTTGGACTCCAGTTTATACCAGCCCTATCCAGCATGGAGAGTAGTGAAAGATCACGAGAGGTATAATATTAACAGTTTCTGAAGGCAATGGTGGCTGGTCCCCATTGTGGTCAGCAGTACCTTGTAGCTGAAGAAAGAAGTGGGAGGTAGAACTGGAGGAAGAAAGATGTAATCTCCTACACTTATACTCTCACTCAGAGTATCTCTCTCCCTCTTCCTCCCTCTCTCTTACTCACAGACACACACACACACACATTTACACAGACAGAGATACTGTATACAGATTGGCAAGCATTCACTCATACTCTACCTGACCTCACCCTTATTCTGCTGCTGTATCTGAATATTGGTGATCCTCATGGCAATCAGCCGTGAAGACTGTCCTGATAATGTTGTGCAGTGGCCGTTCATCTGCCTTCCGCATCACAGCATGACCCCCGTACCACTGAATGGGTTCTGTTAGTCACTTTTTGGTCCTGAGCCCTTTTTGCACGCAAAGTCCTCATCAGTCCCCAGGCCAGTATTGATGAAACTACTGCCTTCCATCAAGACGGATTCAAGTGGGATTTAATCCACTTGGGGGCCATCACCCTTCCCTGTGGACTTCGGCTCCTTAGGATGTTAGTCCTAAGGGTGGTCAGGTTAGTTAACCGCTGCCTGACACTCAGCGTTGAGTCTCTGGCAATATGGTCTACTCCTGCTATGTGACCCCACCCAATGTATTCATAATACAACTCAATTGAGAATTGGCCTTGCTCTCAAATTAGAAATATTATCACAAACTGCTGCTTATTCCCTTTTCTTCTTCCTCTCTTTGATTACCAACAACTCCCGTTAGGGGGTTTTGCAAGAGAGGAACATAAATAGAGCCCTGGCTCTTTGTAGTAAAGAGTGGGCTTGTTGGGGAAAGCCTGAGTCTGAGCAAGGTCACATCTACCTTAATAGACCAACCTCTAAAATATGAAGGGCCACAGTTTCACTTCTGGTCTTGTATTAGTGGCAATTGGCCTAACACATTAAGGGAATAGGGATTCCTTCTTCAAGCCATGTTCACTTGAAATCAGCTTTGCCTTTCAATTCAACATTTGGGAAAATGTCCTGTTTTTATTTTTAAAACAAATATATAGAACCAGTTGGTGGTTAAGATTCTTGTTGTGGTAGGTGCTTTAGGGAGAGGCATTTTCCAAATCCTCTGCAGGCCAAATTTGGCCTTCGGTCCAGAGGTTCACCTTCCATAGGCTGAAAATTATTTCTAAATATTCAGAAATCCTCATTCATAATAGTGAGTTGTGTTTGCCACTCTGTTCAGCAGGGTAGCTTCCCCTCCCGCCCTGAAATAAATGTTTGCTCTGTCAGTTTTGTCAGGGGCTCAACAGCTATTTCAAGGAAAACCACACAAGATATATGTTCTGGCTGGGGAATTATGGGAGTTTCAGTCCAAAAAAGAAGCATTGCCTTTCTGTGCTAAAGTCAAAATCTCCAGATAGGTATTCAAGGAGTAGAGTTGTACCAGATGTTGAATGCTCCCTTTTGCAACTGTGAAGTTATTCTTGCCAGATCACAACTCAATTAAATGTCAAGGCTGTCAGTATTAATCATACTTATTTAGATAAATAGTTTGTGGTCTGCTTTCATGCTCCCTGAAATTAGCCTGGAGCCACAAATTAAAGTTTTATTCAGTTACGTGTGGAAAGAATAAGTGTTCTTCTTTACAAGTTTGAGAAGAACAGCAATTCTTCTGAGAACAAAAGTATAATTGTGCAATTGTTCAATGTTCCAAATACTGGATTTTAAGGACCACTTTATAATCAAAAAATCATTATTTCCCCCAGTTGTTACACTTTATGCTACTCTTGGAGGCCCTGCAATAGTGCATGGATTAAACGAAACTGAAGTGACAACTATTATTACTAGCAAAGAACTGATGCAGACAAAATTGAAGGTAAGGCATAATCTTGTCTAGATAAATTTGACAACCATGTATAAATTGGTTGGGTCTTTAGTGATATTATGGAAGAAAATCTAGTTTGTGTATATTCTTTTAGCCTCTCAGCATCCTGTCACCACAGATTTAATTACATGATAAGAACAGAAAGATACAAAAGCATGGTTAATTTGTTTGTAGCAATATTTTGCCCAAAGGAACTGAGTCTCCTACATGTAGTGCTTAAACTAAAGTACAACTATTCCCACAACATGATGGATTAAATGCCACATAAGACTAATGAACTCATCATCTTGGGAACCCCCCTCCCCCCAAATTGAACATTTCTAATTCCCCATGAAGGTTCATCATGGAGAAGTTGGTGTGTATGTGTTTTTCAATTTTTGCAGTTTGCCACCACAGTAAAGCTGTATTTAACTGTCCTCTCTTAGTTCTTTATACCTATTTCAAGTTCCTCGTTCATATAGTTTACATATGTTTGTGTCCGAGATGCATTCTATTTTATCTCGTGAAGTCCTATGCATGTCCATTGGTCATTTATACAACATGCATACTTTTTACTGGAATGAAGGAAAAGGTTAGGTAGGCAACAGGCTGAATTTTATCTTTGCTCCTTTTGCACAAAACATGGAAAAGCCACGCTAAATTTTCTAGAAGAACTGTTGAACATTCCATTTGAATACCAGTTTAACATACCCAAAACTTGACTTACAACATGCTTATAAACACCCTCAGAGCATAATTTTACAGCACTTTGGGGTCTATATGTGTCCAAGTATAATATATGTTATAATTTGCAGAGAGATTTTGCAGTACCAAAATCCACTATCACGTGCCCCTATAACGTGTCAGCAGGATTGATGAGATTAATAGGATCTTGGCAAACATTCTGTTTGCTGTAGAACGTTCTCAGCAGCATAACATTTGCTGCATAGCACTTTAATGGACTGAAGTTGAACAATCAGCTTTTGAGGGGTTTCCCAGAGTTTCTGAACATGAAAGATACCAAAAGTCCCTAGATGAGAAGAAAGCAAAAAGATTGTCTTGACACTTCAGTGGGATGAGATCCAAGGGGGAAACACTGTAAGTTGTTGAACCAGAAACAACAAAACCAAAATGGATAGTTCAGAGGAAAGAGATAGAACAGGCAAAGCACTTATCAAAAACCAGAATAAAAGATTTTATAGGGGAAACTTGGAATCTTGTGGCAACAAGCAAACAAACAGGAAGCTAATGAAAAGAAGCAGATCCAGAACACTGACTGCTGTTAATGGGAAGAACAGGAGGAGCAGATAGAGGAAGGGAAGAGGACAGGAAGGGAAGCTATAGTATTGTGCATCAGAATCATGGACAACATAAATCTGCAGTTCCACACCCTTGTTTTAAATTTGCATATATGGAAACTTCTATATAGTGTCTATGGTTATCACCAGAAAACCTGGACAACTTCAGACCTAAGACTTCACGATTTTTAAATTGAAGAACTCTCAAAAGCAGGCTGGCAATGTGTGTCACTAAATATGTTGGACTCTAGAGTTACGTGCACTCCGGTGTTGAGGCATGCCTGCCATGTGTCCATGGAAATGTCTGCAGACACAGACAGCGCTGGTTCTTTGGCTATAAACAGAGATGAGCACTGAACCCTAGAGTTGGATACGACTGGCTTTTGAGCAAGGGTGAACTTTACCTTTACTAGTTTCTGTTATCTCTTATAGTTTATTGTGCTTGCCAAGTCTGATGGGACCTCCTGTCTGACAACATGTAGATGCTCGAAAGTTCTTCATCCCAAGAAAGATTGTGGAGCAGTAGAGCTGAATTTTGCTTGTTCAATCTGACTAGGCCGGTGATGGGCAGTCTTGGCCCTCCAGCTGTTCTTGAACTTCAATTCCCAGAAACCCTGACCAGCTGGTGTGTTGACTTGGGCTTCTGGGAATTGAAGTTCAAGAACAGCTGGAGGGCCAAGATTGCCCATCACTGGACTAGGCGGTTCCGACTAGGCGGTTCTGATATCATTGCTAAATATGGTAAATGAAGTAAATACCAAGTGAGGGCTAGAATATTTTACTCAGAGATGGTTTGCAGTGGTGGATGATAGTCCTCTAGTCAATTAGAGAAGTATTGACTTTCTTCCTATCCTATGAGCAATTAAAAGATTCATGGTTATTTTCTATGGTTAAAACCACCTTTGTCACCCCTTTTCATTTCATTTCATTTATTATTTATACCTCACTTTCCTCGACCCAATAGGGCAACCCAAAGCGGCCTCACAACATGATCAAAAATACAGTGTACAATATCCAAAGCAATACAACAAATAATTACAGATACAAATCGTTAAATACAATTACAATTAATCCCTTATTACACTTCAGAAAAATACAATAATGAATACAAAATACAGTTCAGAAAAATACAATAATGAATACAAAATACAGTTCAGAAAAATACAATAATGAATACAAGATGCACTTCAGAAAAATACAATAGTAAATACAAGATGCACTTCAGAAAAATACAATAGTAAATACAAGATGCAGCAAGCCCAATAGGTGGACCTTCCAGCGGTGCCACCATTCTTTAGCCAGGGGATCGGAACCAAAACTCAAATGACCCTACCAGACCCAGCCCAGCGACCTTAACAGGGTCTGAGCTCAATGTCCACAACAGAGCCCGGCGCCCTGTCCTCAGCTGACATCAACAGAGAAAGGTGGGGAAGGGAAAGTTGCAAAGCCCCAGGTGTGCTCAACTTCCCCGCTGCCAATGCCGGGTCAGGGAAGGAGCTGAGTGAGGCAAGGCGGCAGCAGTTCCCCGCTGCAGGTGTTCCTGCCTCCGTTCTCAGCCTGGGAAGGTGAGGCAAAGCTGGTTCGGCAGCGGTGATGGAGGCGCTTTTTAAAGTCCTCTGAGCGTGTCCCACCGCAGGTGTTCCTGCTTCCATTCTCGGCCTGAGGAGGCGAGGCAAAGCCGTTTCGGCGGCGTGATGGCGGCACTTTTTAAAGTAAGAGTATTGGGTTCCTAGAGACACAGTTGCTTCTTGTAGAGATACTAAAGCAGTGATGGCAAACCTTGGCACTCTAGGTGTTCTTGGACTGCAATTACCAGAAACCCAAGTCAGCACTTCTGCTAATCAGGGCTTCTGGAAATTGAAGTTCCAGAACACTTGGAATGCTAAGGTTCACCAACATTGCATTAAAGCATTCCAAAACCATACAAAATGTTAGGCTGTAATATTTACTGTGATACAGGTGAAGTTGTGTCAAGAAAAAGCTAGTGCAACCGGATATTTACAAAATGGCAAGGAATTATTGTATAATATTGTATAATATGTTCAATTGATTTTTTAAACCTTGTGAATATCCCAAAAGATACTGAAAGAATAACATAAATATTTGCAAAGGAATTGGGTGGCATTTAAACCTGTATCTTCCAGCCTTATTCTTCTGTTCTATAAGGAGGATGGTAGGGTAGAAAACAAATGAACAAAATATTTCTAGTTAGTCTTATGCAGTAAAGACCCATTTATGCTCTAGTGCAGGAGTGGCCAATATTTGGATTTTGGACTTCAATTCCCAGAAGCCTAAGTCAGTTCCCCAAAGCACTGATCAGCCAGTGTACTGACTTAGTCTTCTGGGAATTGAAGTCCCAAAACCGAAGGTTGGCCACCTCTGCTCTAGTGAAATAACTAAGTCCAGAGTTCCCAAGTCTTTTTTCTTGGCTAAAATGCCGATCTATTGTGCTCACCCATTCACCTAACTAGGTCTGCACCACTCCCTCAGGATTTTTGTCCTTGTTCCCATATAATCACTCATCATGTTGTTCCCTTTTGCCTCCCACTCCTGCTCACATCTCTTTTTTAGCCCTCTTTTTTTTTAAAAAAAAACATCCTGTGTTACTTTTGCTTGAAATGATACATTAAATACAAATATTTTAAAAGGCTAATATGAGGAAGAATGTTTCTTTGAGCTGAAAAGAAGTTAAAACATGGTCTGTATATTTCCCCCCCCCCCAATAGAGCATTGCTTCTCAGATTCCACTGCTGCGCCATATTATCACTGTGGATGGCAAACCAGTTTCATGGGCAGAATTTCCCAAAGGTGTAATAGTTCACACAATGGCATCTGTCCAAGCTTTGGGCGAAAAAGCAGACATTGGTATGTATAGGACACGACTGTGTGGCTGAACAACAACAAATATTTATTTTGGAGGCAAGTGGTATGACAAAGAAAGTGTTCAGGGGAAAGTAGAGAAAATCAAGATTTTGTATGAAAGTTCTCTATGTTATGGATGCATTGTGCTTAGAAGGCATATATTACGGTGTTCTGTGCCAGTTATTTCATTTTCTAGCACGTATATGCTAATTGTCGTGTGAACCATCCAGAGAGTGCAATAGGCACTATGTGGTGGTATATAAGTGTAATTGCTATTGCTATAGATACACAGATTCCATGAATATGTTGGCCAGAACCCAACTAGCAATTTATGCTTGTGTAAGTGAAATGTTGCAACTTATTTAATTTAATTTAATTTAATAGTCATATTTATATATGCCGCCCACTCAGGCAGAACCCGACTCAGGGCGGCATAAAATTGTCACTAATAAAGTGTTGTTGCATTCCTGGGCATAAGCCCAAGAGTACAGTCAGTATCTCATAATTAGTGGCAATTAGCTGTGGTGCCACTGAATTTAGGCGAGTATAAATTGATCAGCCATTGAATGTGGTGGACCTTTCATGTGATCAGAGGAGGAGTTCCATCACAGTAGGTCTCTTGCATGTGATGCTGGAAAGGTTGATTGCCATCATTGACATGTTCTATGACTAGGTTTGGGGTGTTTCAGAAGAATGTTCTTGAGTAAGACCATGATTTGTAGTCCCAGAGCCCCCAAAAGCTTGTAGAATAGAGTGGGTTTAATTAATTCTTTATCACTGCAATAAATGCCTACCGCCTATATATGGTAGTGCTTGTGTCATAGATATACTCTACCCAGTAAAGTGACTTTGTTCTGCCTATTAGAATTTGCTGTTCTTGGCAAATGGTAGAATAAATCTCTCCAACATGATTTTCCTTTTAATTGCTTTTATGTTTTTATTGTTAATCTTTCAGTAACAGTTGCCACACACAATTTGAAACCACTACACTCAGACATTGCAGTAATTATGTATACGAGTGGTTCTACAGGCGTTCCAAAAGGTGTTATGATCTCTCATTCCAATCTTATTTCTGGTATAACTGGGATGGCTGAAAGGATTCCCAATTTGGGGTAGGTATGGAATATGGTCATAAATTGAGCTGACATTTATTCTAGCAATCCTACAATCACTGAGACTCTTTCATTAAACATGGAAGTACAGTAAAAACCCGTATAACAAATGCCTCTTACAGCGATTAAATCGTACAATGACAAGGATTTGAAAAAGGATTTGAAAAAACATTGTGCCCCGTATAACAACTAAAATCGCTATACGATGCAATGCATCTGTATGGGGAAAAATCGTAGAATGATTTTTGTCGTTGTACGATTTTCCCATAGAGATAATCATTGTATGATGCATCCCATAGGGATAATCGCTATACAATGCATGCATTGTATAGCGAATAAATCATACAGCAACTAGCCCCACAGAATGAATTAAAGTTGTTATATGGGGTTTTACTGTATAGAAATCGAATGGATTTGGGCAAGCAGAATGTTTCCTTTAACTAGGACATTATGAAACAGATAGAAATAAACTGCTTAAATAAATCTCTTTGTGGAACTCAGGTGTGAATGTATATGATTGGCATGCTATATTCATGCGGTTTTTTCATTCAACTACTTTGTAAGCCTGGCAAGACTACAATTAAGTTATAGTTTCTCTGATTTTCTTTTGGTTTACTACCATTCTAGGAAGAGAATGATAAGGAACCTGAAATCATTAAAAATTGGCTTTTAAATGAAATTTTGTTTTCTGTTGATGTAGGCCGAATGTCATGGTATACAACGGAAAATCTTATTAGTCTTCATTCTGGTTTGGCTTGCCAAAGAGTGCTTAACTGCATTTAAAGATTCATCTGTGTTATGAGGGAAGTTTGTTGTATGGAGAAGACAGATAGTGAGAGAGAAGGACTGCCTTCACAAGTGGCAGGAAACAAGCATTATAGTCTCCACAGGTCATCTGTTGCAAATTATAGCATGCTAGCATTACAATGTTGTTGGGGCAAGACAGATGGTGTTGCATGCTTTCAGAGTTCTGATAACAGGTTGACCCAAAGTCTGTCCATTCCTTTTTCAGAGAGAAGGATGTATACGTCGGCTACTTGCCTCTTGCTCATGTTCTGGAATTAAGTGCAGAACTCGTTTGTTTGGCCCACGGATGCCGTGTTGGCTACTCCTCACCTCAGACTCTAAGTGATCAAGTAAGTGGTCTCCTGTTACCTCAGAACATACCTCAGAAAAATAAAGTATATTGTATAATTTATGTATTATTGTTTACTGTGTATCATGTTTGTATATTGTATTTTTTTTTTTGTTGGAAGCCGTCTTGAGTCACAACCTCAGAACATACCTCAGAACAATAAAGTATATTGTATAATTTATGTATTATTGTTTACTGTGTATCATGTTTGTATATTGTTTTTTTTTTGTTGGAAGCCGTCTTGAGTCACACTTGTGCGAATAGGGGGGTACAAATCTAATAATTAATAATAATAGCAGATAATGGTACATTCCATGATATAACTAAATATAGAATCAAGCATATATGTCTCTTTTAATGTTTCAGTATTTTTGACAAAACATGGACAATTTTGAGCAGGTTTTTTCAGGGTCCAGAGTCCATTTTCTCCTGGCTCTGGCATTAAAGGACTGACTTCCCTTGGACCCATTCCCCCTATTTCCTGCCCCTCTAATTGCAGTTCTGCTATTTTTAAGCCAGAAGATGCTGATTGTTTCCAGATTTCTAAATACTGTTTTTGCCGGTCTTAAGGGACCACCAGTTTGAAATTGCATTTGTAGATCAAATCATATCCCACAAGGCTTTCCAGAATTTAATTTGCCATTTTAGATGCTTAGTTATATTTCCTTCCCTCCCCCTCATTCCTCACCCCATTATTGATGTGGAGATTGAAAAGGGTCAGGGGACTCTGGGAAGCTGCACTCAAGAGGCACTTTGCCCAGCCCAGCCTTGAATTCTTATTATTTGACATGGTGAAACATTATCTTCTTGTGTGTATGTGTATATATTTTTATTTTTAAGCAAATGAAATGTTTTGATAATTACTAACTGAAGCTTACATATGGATGTCTTCACTTCTGTTACAGTCGAGTAAAATAAAGAAAGGAAGCAAAGGTGATGTTTCCGAACTGAAACCAACTTTAATGGCGGCTGTGCCGGTATGTTGCCTGTTTTAAGATGCGTTTTTGTGTGTGTTTTTTTTTGTTTCTTTGGTGTTACAGGAACATATTATGATTTCCGCATATTTCCCATGTAATTGCTCCATTTCTCTATTGCATGATGTGGAAAACATGTTGACATTCAACTTATATGTGAGTTAGGTTATTATTAGATTTTTTATTTGTTAAGTTCCCCCTTTTCTCCCAGAGTTTAATGAAAAATCTACATGATTAAGTGAATAATTTGGGTTTTAGTGATAAATTAGTCCAGTATATCAGATCTCTTTCAGCATACTCCCTAAAATATACTCATCATAATTGGCATTAACATCACCATCAAGAATATTGAGCGAAATTTCTCAGGAAGGTATTAAGACTGCTAAATTAAATAAATAAATTTCATGTCAGAAATTACTCTGGGTTGAAAGGATTTTTGCTGCAGAAACTCCGCTCAGAGGATGCCCGCATGAGGCTCCTTTCATGTCCCCATGGTCCGTCGTGCATCATTGAAAGATGCATACAGGAAAGAGGTGCTAAGGAATAGAATAAATGCTTGGAGTAATAAACAATAACATGCTCAATATATTAAAAAACAAGGCAAAATATATAGGACTAATAATTGGGGATGGATAAAATGTGGTATCCTTAAAAAAGGAGACAGAAGAACTTCCGTTTGCTGCCCAAGAACTACAAACCAATTTAGTTAAATAAAAAATGGGGGGAAGTTAAAATATGGAACTGACAAATAAATGTAGGCTTTGTAAAGAAATGAATGAAACAATGGATCAGCGAATATAATAAAATTTCACAGACTGACTACAAAGGACACCATAGCCAAGGCACAGCAATGTTATATTGGAATCTATGCAAGAATTGTGGAATACGGTGCCATCTCAAAATACTGGTGGGAATACAAACTTGAAAAGGTGGTCAATAATGAAGACAGTTACGATCTTGTGGGACTTTAAGATCCAAAGTGAAAAGCTTGAACACAACACTTCAGACATTACCATGGTTGCAAAAAAATTATTAACCTGATTGATGTGGCAATCCCAGGTGAAAGTCAGGTGGAAGAAAAAGAATTTTCTGACTCGTGGGGACCTTTTCAGGATTTTCTAGACAGTTAGAAGTGGTTTACCATTCCCTCCTGGGGGCTTCCTGGGACTGCTCTCATACGAGGCGCAGTGGGGAATTAAACTCCTAACCTCTGACTCCACAGCCAGATCCTTAAGCCACCAGGCTACCCAGTGAAACTGTTTAGATCAGGGGTTCCCAACCTATGGTCTGTGGTGCCAATTAATCCAGCCCACGGTGAGGACCCCACCTCTGCCGCTGCCAGAAGCTCCTCAAATGCGCCGGAAACACCCCAAACGTGCTGAAAACCCACTGGAAATGCGCTGGAAAATGGTAGAAATGTGCCACCCTTGCTCCTGGCACCATGGGAAGTGACAAAAACATGCTGTGAATGCACCTGCTGCCGCTGCCACCGGATATAGTGGAAGCGGTGGGAGGACCCACGCCTCTGGCCCGCACATCTGTCAGAGGGGACATGGTCTGGCCAATGGCGTGAAAAGGTTGGCCACCCCTGATTTAGGGTATGCAGAGGATTAAATTCTGAGGATAATTAATAGAAAGACAATCACAGAAGATCACTTTCCTTCCCCTTCTCCCCAATGCAGTTGCCCGTGCCTCAAGAAAGAGTGGTCTGAATATTGATAAATATAAATCAGTGTAGATTTCTGACACTAAATTTATTTATTTAAATGTTCTTGTCATAATTCATAGTACATAATAACATACCATTAATGTGATAACAGTTTGCAGTAGAACGTATTTGCCAAAAAGAAAGGGATAAGGAAATTAAATCATGGCAATATTAATTCTTGAAGAAGAATATATCTTTAGGACAATAACACCTCTTAAAATAGAATTGTTTTGTTAACATTCTGAATATTTAGATTTTGAAGTGGATATTTGTTATACCTTAAGATAACCATGCTACTCAAATAAGGTAAATAACTATTTTCTCTAATATACAAGTAGCAAACCACACACTATATCACATTCTTCCCACAGTTCCTCCCTGGCTCATACTTTAAATGAGTATAAACTACAACCAGTACATATACAATTTAGTACAGCTCAGGATATTAATCATTCAGTGCATACTCTATGTTAAATAGAATATTATTAAACTAGCAGTATAAGTGGTGAGAGAGAGTGCAAATGCATCTTCCAGCAGTGATGTCCAACCTTGGCTTTCCAGCTGTTCTTGAATTTCAATCCCCAGAGGCCCTGATCAGCAGGTGTACTGACTTGGATTGATGGAAATTGAACTCCAAGCATACCTGGAGTGCCAAAGGTTGGCCATCACCGATCTTTCTTTCTTGTGCAGCCTTTCCCCCTGGCTTCTGCCCAAAGAACTCCCATTCCTGTAAGGAAGAAAAATATATGGAGCCCATCTGTAGAACTAGACATGGTGGAGACACAGTTGTCTTTGACAGATTTTGGCTGGAATCTGAGGAAGCCATGGTGGTGTTATATGGTGGTTGCCTATTCTGGTTCCTCTTTACATTACAAGCCAAAAAAAGCTAGACTGATAAGAAAGAAAGGCTACATTGGTGCTACATAATGGAACTGTGCCATCACCACTACTGTCTCTCTTTGTTCTCTTAACCTCTTAAGCAAATCCCATGCTGGAAGAGAAGAGTGTAGGAGCAAATGTGCTTACTGCCACATGCCAATGTGTCCCCTTGCATTTGAATGACTGGTGTCAATCTTGATTTCAGTTGAACGCAGTGGGGTTCTAGCTTTCAAGGTCTTGCCGTTTCCCCAAAAGTCTTCTGTTGATTTTTTTTTAAATAGTCTAAGACACCTTGAAACTTGGAACCTCAGACCTAATTGAATCTGAAACAATATGGGACTTGCACATTCTTCTGGAATGAAATAAATTGATTGCATGCATACTGTTATCGTTTCAGCTGATTATGTAATCCATTTCTATAATTAGGAAATCATGGATCGAATCTACAAAAACGTCATGAGTCGAGTGAATGAAATGTCACCTTTCCAACGGAATATGTTCATATTAGCTTATAATTACAAGATGGAACAGATTTCCAAAGGCTATACTACTCCACTATGTGACAGGTAAGCTAAATGAGTCTCCTTCCCCAAGGCTAGAGATTTTCCTGTGATAATGGACTGTTGAGGAATGTCTTGCATGGTGGGATCTCCTGGGAAATGAAATTTTGAGCTGGCCACCAAAGAGCAGGGCCGAGCAGCCTACCCACCAGTCTCTCTCTCTCTGTGCAGTGGCTGTGAACGATTCCTTCATCCCAGATTTGCTAAACAGTAAAACTGTGTGTTCAGAGCCACTGTTGCATAGAATATTCAACAGAGAAGACCAGATCGCCACTGGCATCAGCTGCTACTTGTATCCGAGTATACATTTTCCCCTGGAATTCCGGTAAAATGTCATTGGCGTGAATTTGTTTAAGGTGGATCCCAGCTTGCCGAGAAGTGACCCACACACTGTGATCATAGAACCATCCCCTGCGGCACGTATAAAATGAGTCAAAGGATTTAACACTGGGATTGCAATGGACTGTCGCAGCCTTGAGGATATTAACATGGTGCGCCTTCACAGCCAGTCCATCTGGCATAGCCTCTTCCACCTCTATGACTGTTGGAAATCAGAACAGTGAAGTGGTTCCTCCTCTGCTCATTTTGCAGTTGGGCCCAATAGGATGGTTTCCAGTGGCATTTTCTCCACTGAGGGGACCATCATCCCACCTAAAGGGGCTCAACCTCCTGTAGACGTTGGCCCCTTTTGGGAGTCAAGTTATTTACCGCTGCCCAACACTTGATGTTGAGTCACTGGCTGTACAGTTTACTCCATTACTGTAGCAAGATGCCCAGCCAGACTGGTTGAAGATATTATTACTGGTGAAGTGTATTAACAGTCTTCATACTCTTACCAGAGAGTAAGTCCATTTGAAATTAGTGGGATGTGCAGCTGAATAAAAGATATACAGTATACCGGTAGTTATTTGGGGAAAGGAAATATAAATGTAGACCTTTTGCCTGAAATCCCATGCTTTTCCAAATGAATTCCAGATTTTCATTTCTTTCTCCTATGGCCAATAAAAACATTTCTTACTTTTCTAGCCTCATTTTCCGAAAAGTTCGGATGCTGCTAGGTGGGAAGATTCGGGTCTTGTTGTGTGGAGGAGCTCCCCTTTCTGCTGTTACCCAGAGGTTTATGAACATCTGTTTTTGTTGCCCTGTGGGACAGGGCTATGGCCTTACAGAATCCTCTGGGGCTGGAACAATAACAGAAGGTTAGTGATGTTTATAGGTGTGTAATATCACGATGCAGAAGTATAATTGGGTATTATCTCTATACTGATAGTAGAATCAGCAGAATCTATTTGATGTTGTGTTGGAAGTAGTTATTCAAAGAAATCTTATTATAAACTATATATTTTATAATACAAATCTTATTTATAAAGCTATGTTTCTAGGTTATCAATATGTCTTTTCCTAATTTCAGTTTGGGATTACACAACAGGCATAGTGGGGCCACCGTTGGTTTGCTGTGAAATCAAACTAGTAAACTGGAAAGAAGGTAAGAGGTTGTTTTTTCTTGATAGTTCTTTTTTTTATTTAGGACAAATTTTTTTAAAAATGGTTTAAGTATAATAATGTAGCTGTAATCCAAACAGCTTTGAACAGGACTTCATCATCTTTGTTGCATGTAGTTAGACTATGAGCAACCTCTTTTCATGTATCTCTGGAGATGTTTTCTCTTTTTATCCTTAAAAGTACCAAGGGGCAAATAAATTAGTTCTAATCCTAATGGGATTAGTACAAGCATTATATGATAATTCTCCATCCATTTATGCAGTTTTCTATAATCAGATCAAGCCTTTGAACCCGTTGGTAACTAGCCACAGATGGAGGAAATGAAAGGATCTCGTCTTCATAGGAGCAAGAATATGCACTCCAGAGCACAGTTTCCAAAGTGTGGTAGCTCCAGTCCTTGCTTACGTTCCAGGACAAAGGGAGCCAACAGATAGAGGTGGTTGCTCTCATTCATTCTAACTATAAATCTGGATGAGCTCAAGGTTTGTGTGTCTGCACCAATTCCTACTGTCAGGTTTTCATGATCCTTAACAGTTGGGAAAGATTACAGGGACAGTTGCTGCCTTTAAGTAATACTGTCCTGCTTACTCAAATATGAAAAAGTGGACTAGCTTGCTTTAATTAATCTAAAATTTGCTCCAGGAACCTTTTTAGTTGAACAGTGGCATATAAATGCTTTAAATAGTGTTAGTCGCCTGCAGTCTGGTCTACTGTACTGCTATAGCAGGGTAACTGGGCCAAACAGGTAATCAGAACACAAAATCACCTATTTCTGTCCAGACTGCTTGTAGAGGAAGGAAGGCATGGTAAACAAGGAATCAATTTTCAGGTTATTTTAGTTACGGATTCTTGCTTTAGTTGTAGGATGAATTACAGTTATAGCCTTTTGTTTAATCCAGGGGTTCTCAACCTACCGCCCATGGGCAGGAGCAGGCCCATGGTGCCAAATAATCTGGCCCCAGTCACTCCAGCCGCAGCCGCCAGAATCGGCCACAGACTCATTTACGGCCATAGACTCATTTACGGCCATCATAAACACGTTTATGACGAACATTCGTAAATGTGTTTACGACAGCCTTGAATGAGTCCTCAGCCTTTGAAAATGCATTTATGACAGCCGACAACCAGTCCACCCCCATCAATTGTTTGAGGGAGCGTGACCCAGGTCCCAACTTGAAAAGGTTGAGAACCCTCTGGTTTAAGCTCTAACTCAAGTCCTGTTTTGCTTCAATTCCCATAGGTTTTAGAAATCACTACATTATTCTAGGACTTCCTTTATTTTGTATTCTTTCATGAATCATGGCAGGCCATTTTTAAAATTCTGATCAAAAAAAAATTCAGCAACCAATAATGATGACTGCAAAGCAGGACTTTGAATATAACGTATTACTTTTAACTCTTAATAGTGTTATTTATTGAAAAAGTAGTTTATAATTTTACTCATTGGCGGTATGTGTTTTATGTACTAGAGTTTTTTTTATAACATAGCTAGAAATATTAAAGTGGCTGAAAATCATTTCAACCGTGCGCGCCCCGCAGAATAAACCAATAAATATTTCTTGTTATTTTATAAATGCAATATTAATGACATTACCAGCTGTTAATAGCCAAGCATTAGACATTACCAGTTTTTACTGTGTTTTTCCTAAAGAAGTAAAACTAATGCAGAAGGGAAATACTGTACTGTCATTTTCTTCTCTAACTGCATTTCTTTGCAACCAGTTTTTAAATGCATCATGTGTCATATTGTATACAGAAACTCTAAATAAAACCTCTGCAAAGAAAATCAATGTTTATACATATTTGCTCTGTTTTAAGCACTTTATGTTTTTTTCTATCTGGTACATATTATTGCTTCTATTTAAAATTATAGTGTATGCTTTTAAGTCAGCTAGGCAAACCAATTTTAAGTAACAGAACTGTTTGTAGTTCTTAAAATTAATTTTCCACATGTTACCAAAGAATTAATCAAAGTTCAGAATAAGCTGTATTTGCTCATTTTTTCTGTATACTCTTGGACCTCAGAAAAATCTGTGAGTCTTTGTTAACTAGATAAATGTAAAAAAAAAAAACAACAACTAAGTTCAGTGGAATTTGCACCCTGAATGGCTTATGATATATTGGATTCTGATGTGGAAGACATAAATTCAGCTCGTTTTTGCAAGAATGAATTTCAGGGCTGTTGTGCATGCTAATCTCTGTGGTGTGCTACTTTAAAAACTGAAGTGGGCTATAGTACAGAACAAAGTATGCTATATTAAACTTGTTAACAGTGCCAGAAAAATCCATTGGTTTTGTTGCACCAGCCTCTAGACCAGTGGTTCCCAATGCCCCTCAGGGGGACTTCAATTTCCAGAAGCCTAAATCAGTACATTAGGAGATCATTGCTTTTGGGTTCCACGTTGGGAACCACTGGTCCAAAAACCAAAGGTTGGGAAACTATGCTCTAGACTAGTGGTGGCGAACCTATGGCACGCATGCCAGAGGGGACACATAGAGCCCTCTCTGTGGGCACGCATGCCGTTGCCCTAACACAGAGTTCATCCCACCCCTCTGCCCAACAGCCCAGTGAGAGCACTTCCTCCCGCCCCCAGCACAGAGTTCATCCCACCCCTATGCCCAGCAGCCCAATGGGAGCACTTCCTCCCTTCCCCGCCAGCACAGAGTTTGCTCCGCCCCTCTACAGTGTGGATGGCGACCTGTTGAGTTTGGGCACTCATTCTTTAAAAGGTTTGCCATCACTGTTTTAGACTAACATGGCGCTACTCCTCTGGAAATCTCTGTGTGAGAAAATGCATATTTTTATACTTTAAGCTATTATGATATGCACACATATTCTATGTGGTTTAATATATGTGAAGGTGCCTCTTACCTCATCAAAAGTTGGTGCTGCAAGACTGAGGCTTACACTCCTCTCGGTACAAGTACCAGACAATTAGTTTGAATTTCTAGATTGAAGCAAATTAGCATTTGCTATTATGTCCATGCTGGCACATGGTTTGTGTTTCCTTCTGCAAACCACAGGCAAATCCTCCTTTCAGGCTTGTTCAGATATTTCCCTAACTGATAGGGGTGATCTGTTCCAATCTTTTTGAGTCTTTATAGGGCTATAATAAAGATACAGTGAAGCATTTTTACCTTGTAAGCTGCTCAAATCATGTGGATGTAATGAAAAGGATATCTAAATATTCCTTGCACTTAGATTCTAAAGTTCCTCTCTTAATTTCCTTTTAAATCTGGAGTATTAATGGCTTGAAATAGTCCACTGGCAAATCAATCAGATCTTGATCATCATTCTGGTCATCATTAAACCGACATAAATAAAATGGTGTGAATTGCAACAGTAAATTGTTGCTGATTGAGAAATCGATGCTTATATTTCTTACTAGCTTTTTTTTGCTCTGCCCTGCTGGGCAGGTTTTTTGTGTGTGTTGCTGTGTGGGGTGACTTTGGGGAGTACATACCACACTCAACACAACCACACACACACACAACACAACCACACACACACACACAACACAACCACACACACACACACACCCCACAACCATAAACACAACTCAAGCACATGCACAACACAACCACACACACAACACTACCACACACACAACACAACCACACACACACACTCAATACACACACACAACACAACCACACACACACACTCATTACACACAACACAACCACCCACACACAACATAACAATACACATACACGCTGTAGCTCCACGAGGAGAGGAGGGGCTCTCCTTCCTCCCCCTCATAGCCTTGGTGAGGACACACACTCCAAAGCTGCGTGGGGAGAGGAGGAGCTCCCCCTCATCCCCCCCCGAAGCCTCAGCAAGGACACACACACACACCGAAGCTGTGTGGGAGGAAGAAGGGCTCTCCCTCCTCTCGCCAAGCCTTGGCGAGGACACCCAGGAAGCCTTCGCCGGGTGGGCGGGCGCATCGTTTGCTGGCTGGGCCGCCTGCTTTTGGTGGCCCCCACCCGACCAACGAAGGCCTTGGCACCAGCGGTTAGGGAGGAAAGGAGACACGGAAGGTGAGAGGCCCAGCGCAGAAGGCTGCGCTGGGGAGGCGCAGAGTACGAAATGTCCAGCCACCAACAGGTAAGTGGGGCGGGGGACAGGGACTGTGGGAAAGGCCTTGGTGGGCGGCATGCTCCCCGAGCCTGTTCCCTCCCTCAGTTCCTCTCCCCCGCCCCACTTACCTGTTGCTGGTTGGGCCTTTCGTACTCTGTATGCCTCCCAATTGAGAATTTAGAATGGTACTTATCTTAGCAACTATGTACCAAGATACAGTTCTAAAAGTTGTTTATACCATTCTTATCACCAGCACCAGAGCAGGAGTTGCTTGAAGAACGGCCGATCGGATGCTTGAAAAGCTATTGGTCAAAAGTTTTGGCGGTAAGACCGCCCACCGTACCGCCCACCGTACCGCCCACCCTGAGGCGCCCGCGCGCCATTTTACCTCAGTTCTCTTCTTTCCGCCGTAGCAGCAGGACGATCGTTGAGAGCTTCCTCAATTTTTTCGAACTTCTGAGGGAAAGTCTTTTGGCAAATTTCAACAATTTTTCTTGGTGATCTTGTCCTTCGGGCAGGATCGCCACCCCGGTGCTGTTTCTTCCTTCTGGTGGACTCAGTTACCTACTCGCTTCGGTCACCGTTTCCCCCCTCAAGGGGGTGGCGGCTGGCCAGCCCTTCGGGGTAACCGCGTTCCAGAAACTTCCGTTGGAAGAATTTTTTCTTTGATGGCCGCGGCCTTCAAACAGTGCTCGGCTTGCCTGAAAAAGTTTCCGGCTTCCGACGGGCATAGCCTCTGCCTTTTCTGCCTCGGAGAGTCTCATCAGAGCCAGTCTTGTCCCCACTGCAAGAAATTCACCCGTCTGGCCGTGCAAAACCGGAGCTACCGGCTCAAAGCGCACCTGATGGAGCTCTCTCTGGCTCCCGTTGCGGCCGCTTCTACCTCGGCTAGCGTCTCTCAGCCTCCGCCGCCTTCGACCTCTTCTTCTGCCACCATCAGGAAGAAGAAGAAGAGGGACAAGAACGGAGACAAGAAAAAGAAGCGCGGGTCGGAGAAGAGGTGATCGCTCCCGCCTACTCCGCACACCCCTGTGTCTCCGGGACCCTCGCCACCATACTCGGTCACAAGATGTCCGTCTCCTGGGTCTTCCATCTGGGGAGGACGGTCCTCCTCGGGTTCGCCTGAAAAAGGACGCAGGGCTGGGGCTCCAGCTCGCCCACTTCAGGTACTCCCGTCACCGCCTCGTGGGAGGGCCCGCTCGCCTATGAGGCAGGCCTCCGTCTCCCCAAGGCCCAGGACTCCGACGCTCGACGATGCGGCGATCACCATGCCGGCCACCATTTTGTCGCCGATTTTACCGGCCACCGTTTTGTCACCGACTCAGCCAGCCACTGTTTCGTCGGCCACCGTTTCGTCGCTCCCGACGGTGGGGGACCCATCCCAGAGGGAGTTCCTGAAGGAGATGTTTGAGGTCATGGCTCAGACTTTTGCCAATCGGTTTAAGACCTCCATGCCTGCGGCCTCTGCGGCTCTGGTACCGACCACCGCAAGCCCCAGGGATGCTGGCCCTGCTGTGGCCCCACCGACCTCCCGAGGGTCGAGTGTCCGCTCCGCTGGCCCACCCACATCGTCGCGAGTTGGTCCAGACGTTGAAGCGGTGGACTCCCATCCCGTCGGCCCGCCCAGGCCGTACTGGCGCGGTCCCGACGTGGATGTAAGAGTTCCTCCCTCGTCCTCCGATGACTCCAGCGCCTCTTCGGAGGAGGACGAGGGAGACGTCGACGCCGAGCGGACGCCGGACCAGCCATTGGCGCGGTTGACCCACCGCGTGGTGACGATCAACGCTCGCTCACGGCCATGCTGACGTGCCTGGGGACCGCGTTGAACCTGAAGGTGGACCAGCCGCCACTGGAAGGTGAGGACCAGATGACCGCAAAACTGGACAGGCGTGCGGTACGGCCGGTCCATATCACCATGCTTCCGTCCATGCTGACGTCGGCGAAGGCGACGTGGAGGAAGCCGGTGTCAGCGCACTCCGTTTCGTCCAGGCTCGACGACATGTATAGAGTCCTGGACGAGAACGTCGAGTTCCTGCAGGCGCATCCCCTGCCGAATTCCCTGGTGGTCAAGGCCTTCCAACACAGGACGGCCACCAGCGGGTTCCTGGTTCCGTCGACCCCGGAAGGGAAGAAGCTGGACGCGGTGGGCCGCAAATTCTAGGCCACCGGTTCCCTCTTCCTCCGCGCCGCCAACTACTCGGCTGCCATGGGCCTGTACCAGTCTCACCTCTGGGAGCGGGTGAAGGCCGAGACGGCGACGTTACCTGCCGACGCCCAGAAACGGATCGACGCGCTGGCATCCGAGGGCGATTTCCTGGCGGAGCAACAGATGCGAACCGCCAGGCATATAAATGACTATGCGGCGAAGGACATGTCGTCTGCGATCCTGCTCCGTCGCCACGCCTGGCTTAGGGGCACCTCCCTCGATGACGCTATGAAGAAGCTCATCGAGGAGTTTCCCTTCGACGGGCAAGGCCTTTTTGGGCAGGACACGGACAAGGTCCTCAATGAAATGCGGCAGACCAACTCCACCGCCAAGTTTCTGGGGCTCACCACGCCAGCTCCGCCTGCCAGGCCGAGGTTCCAGCCCTTCACGCGGCGCTACCAGGGGAACCCGCAACAACAGGGTGGCCCCGTGGAGCAGCCCAGGTCTGGCTCTTACAAGCAACGACGCCAGCACAAGCCGCGCTACCAGCCCTATGGACACGGCAAGCGTTCGGACGCTAAGTCCAAGTCGCGCGTTTGAAGCTGCGACGGCCAAGTCTCTCGCGCTCCATCTCCCGTACCTTCCCCTCCAGAACTTCCTTCAGGTATGGTCGGGCATCACGGACGACCGGTGGGTCTTAAAGATCTTGTCCTCTGGCTACGCCATCGAGTTCGTGCGGGCGCCTCGGGTAGGAAGACATCGTTTCACCACCTCGTCCCCCCATTTGGAGGAAGAAATATCAACTCTTCTGTCCAAGGGAGCCATCGAGCGGGTGGCCCTGCCCGATTGGGACAACGGCTTCTACTCGAGGTACTTCGTGGTCCAGAAGAAGGACGGAGGACTTCGCCCGATCCTGGACCTGCGCCGCCTCAACAAATGCATCCACACCAGGAAGTTCCGCATGGTGACCCTGCAGACCGTCCTTCCCCTCATCAACAAAGGGGACTGGTTTACAGTCATAGACCTCAAGGACGCTTACTTCCATGTCTCCATCCTCGAGGAGCACCGAAGGCTCCTTCGGTTCCGCATCGGCGATTCGGTTTACCAGTACCGATGTCTACCGTTCGGTCTGGCCACGGCACCGCGAGTCTTCACCAAATGCATGGCTCCGGTGGCCGTCTTCCTTCGCCAGCGGGGAATCAGGGTCTTCCCATACATCGACGACTGGTTGATCGTATCCCCCACCAGCTCGTCGGCCATTCGGGACACGCAGTTCACGGTCCACCTCATGGAGAGTCTTGGCCTCAGGATCAACTTCACCAAATCGAAGTTGATCCCCTCTCAACGCGTCGAGTACATCGGAGCGGTACTCGACTCACTTGCCACCAGAGCCTTTGCACCCCAGAAGCGCCTGCAGGACATCGCGCAGGGAGTGAACGACCTACGCACCAAACCGTGCATCCGGGCGAAAAAGGCTCAAAGACTGCTAGGCCTTATGGCCTCAACGACGGCTGTGGTCCCTCACGCCAAGTTAAAGTTCCGGTCCCTACAGTCGTGGCTCCTGCACGAATTCGATGCGCTCCGGGAGAGTCAGTCCAAACGGCTGACTCCGTCCCCGGAGCTGAGGGACCAGCTGGTGTGGTGGACGACACCACTCAACGTGGCAACGGGGAAGAGTTTTTACCCCCCGCAACCCTCGTTGCAAATATTGACCGACGCAAGCAACCTCGGCTGGGGGGCTGCCTGCGGGACTCTCACGGTCAACAACCCTTGGTCGCCTCAGGAGATGGTGCACCATATCAACTACTTGGAGCTACTGGCCATTTGGAAGGCCCTCCATTCCTTCGAGACCTTGCTCATGGGCAAGGCGGTCCAAGTGGCCTCGGACAACACCACGGCTGTGGCGTACCTGAACAAGCAGGGAGGAACACAATCCACCACCCTTCTTTACCTCGCTGTGCAACTCTGGGAGTGGTGCCTGGAGAGGCACATTTTCCCGATTGGAGTGCACATTCAGGGCAAGCTGAATGTCCTGGACGACCATCTCAGCCGCCTCACCTCGACGACCCACGAATGGGAACTGAACGATGAGGTGTTCCAGTCGCTCTGCGAGGCCTGGGGGACTCCGAACATCGACCTCTTCGCATCGGAGTCCAACACGAAATGCCACAGGTACTGTTCCAGGGCGGGCATCGGTGCCAACTCCGAGGGCGATGCCTTCATGAAACGGTGGGATCAGGACTATTTCTACGCTTTTCCTCCGTTTCCCCTGGTCCAGAAGGTCCTCACCAGAATGCTCCAGCACAGGACCAGAGCCATCCTAGTGGCCCCAGCATGGCCTCGCCAACCATGGTTTCCGCTGCTGTTGCGCATGTCATCTCAGTATCGCACGCTACCAGAGTCATCGACGCTCCTCCAGATGGAGCAGGGCCAGCTCCACCACTCGGACCTGCCCAGCCTCCACCTCACCGCGTGGAGGATAACCCCAGACTGTCCAGGATCCTGGAACTAGCCAGGCGCCCGTCCACAAGGAAGTCCTACACTTCCAAATACAGATGCTTTTGTGCTTTCCTGGCATCTCAGCAGACCCCCCTCTCGCAGGTGGAACTGCAGGACGTCTTGACCTACCTCCTCCATCTGGCGGAGTCTGGCCTCAGCATCGCCTCCATCCGAGTACACCTCGCAGCGGTGGTGGCTCACTCTCCAGCTGGCTCGCCCGCTTCTGGCGCTTTCCGCGACCAAACGGTGAAACGCTTCCTCAAGGGATTGCGGAACGCCTTCCCGCCGGTCAGGACTCCAACGGCCCAATGGTCACTCTCTACCGTCCTTAACGCGCTCACCAGGACTCCTTTCGAGCCCATGGCTACCGCGGATGCTCGTTTCCTCACATGGAAGACGGCGTTTCTGGTGGCTATCACGTCTGCTCGACGAGCTGGTGAACTGGTCGCCCTGCGGGCGGACGCACCCTTTCTCCAGTTCTTCAATGACCGTGTGGTGCTCCAACCGGACATCACCTTCCTCCCCAAGGTGGTCTCCCAGTTTCATATGGCACAGACTATCTCCTTGCCAACATTCTTCCAGAACCCCGCTAACGCCCAAGAAAGGACTTGGCACACGCTGGATGTCAAACGGGCTTTATTGTTTTACACCAGCAGGACAAGGGAGTTCAGGAAGTCGCAACGCCTTTTTGTGGCGTATGGGGGCAAGTCCAAAGGTGAATCCATCTCAGCGCAGCGGTTCTCCAAATGGATCACCTCTACCATCTACTTGGCCTACGAGTCGGCATCGCTGCCCCCTCCACCGCATGTCAGGGCGCACTCTACCAGAGCGGTTGCAACATCCACGGCCTTTCTGGAGGGCACACCGCTTGAGGACATCTGTAAGGCTGCCACCTGGTCCAGACCTTCTACATTTGCCCAGCACTACAGGGTGGACACCAGAGCCACTGCGGACGCCAGGCTTGGCCGTGTCGTCCTCACTCGGGGGCTCCGGGCCCGTCGCCCTTGACAGTTCACCCTGCCTGACCGTCATCATCTTCATCGTGGGATCATCTCATCCGACTGCCCACCGACCAAGTAAGTGTGAGCTTGCTAATCTCCCATGAGTGTGGATTCACAAACTATACGAAGGAGAAAGTTCGGTTTCACTTACCAGTGATAACTTTCGTTCTTCGAGTATATAGTTTGTGAATACACACTACCCACCCTACCTCCCCTCTTGAGCTGCACGGATGAGATCAATTGGTTTATCCTGTGCTTGGCTTAAGTATGGAACTGAGGTAAAATGGCGCGCGGGCGCCTCAGGGTGGGCGGTACGGTGGGCGGTCTTACCGCCAAAACTTTTGACCAATAGCTTTTCAAGCCTCCGATCGGCCGTTCTGCACAGGCGCATAACCCATGAGTGTGTATTCACAAACTATATACTCGAAGAACGAAAGTTATCACTGGTAAGTGAAACCGAACTAATTCAAATATCTCTTTAAAACCAAATGAGAACAAAGTCCAAGATATATTTATCAACCAAAACAGGACATCTACAACATAGAGAAATCAGTTTCGCATACAGATTGTATGCTTTGTATTTGGTGTTTTATGTACTGTGTTCGGGTGAGATTGTTCTCTTTTATTGTATAAAGAGCTTTCTCCCTTTTTGTTGTTTAACCACTCTGGGTAGCGCTTGCGCCAGAAGGGCGGGATATAAATAAACCAAATAAATAATAAAATATCATCTCTAAAGCCCTTTAAAAAAGACAAATGCAAATGCCTAAGATAGGGGCTCTTAAGGTTTTTGCAACACAGGCCTGACTACTCACCCTCAGATAGCTGAGCAAGCCGGACACAATGGCGGTGGGTGGGTGGGTTTGTGCAGGTTTTTCTGCTTCTGGGATTGCTGCCATGGGCTGGATGGAAGAGCATTGCAGGCCAGCCCACAGGCCGTAGGTTGCGAACCCCTGGCATAAGATAACTATGTGGATTCACTCTTGTAGTGTTCTTCTTGCACAAATATATTGAAATTCCACTACCTAAACTGAAGCTGGGAGGGCCTTGCCTTCCTGCGTGGGAACATTAGTAGCTAGCTCCCTCGTTCTTTCTAATTCCTATCATACATAACGGCCCCTTTCTAGAATTTTTCTTCGCATTGGGCTGAACCAAATAGTCCAAAGAGGTTACACATGCATGCATAGTTCTCCTTCAACAGAGTATGACTGTGTAGATATCTTCAGTGTAATTAAATTATGACCTCAGGAAGTATTAGTATATTATGTCATAGTGTATTAATACTGTATTTGAATAACAGGACAACATCCAAAATACCGTTAGCAATGCTGTTGGTGTAATTGCAGTGGCAAATTGCCAGAAGAGGTTAACATGGACATTTGGTGTTGTGCATCATTTAGGTTACTCCACACGATTTTAGTATGGAGTAGGTATGTTTTTCATTTAATTGTTCTGCACTTTAAAAATACAGTACATGACAACATTATATGTTTCCAAAAATGTTTGTTATAGGTGGGTACTTTAACACAGATAAACCGCATCCTAGAGGTGAGATTGTTATTGGAGGCCAAAACATAACAATGGGCTACTACAAAAATGAAGAGCGAACTCGAGCTGATTTCATGGTAGATGAGAATGGACAGAGGTGGCTGTATACTGGAGACATTGGGGAATTCCAGGCAGATGGGTGTCTAAAAATTATTGGTGAGTTATTCTTATTATACTTCACTCAGATATTTCATTGACATAATACTCTTGCAGTCCAATCTGCGAGATTCTTCTATTATGTCTGGGCAACTACATGGCCACATTTGCGCAGCTGTTAAAAGATATTTTATAAGGCAATGTTAAAAGAGGGTGGCAGCACAAATAAAATAAAAAACTTCAAACCAAGCACTGAATTTGACACATAGTAAGTCTGGTGTTGTTTGGAGCCACATTTGGGAAAGTGTAGGCAAAAGGTTTTAAAGTTGTGAGATTTTGAAAAATAGATCTGGTTTGCCTTCCTCCCCCATTCATACAGAGGTGACCATAAAAAGCAGCAGCAAATTCGTCAAATATATTTCAAAATAAATAAAAGAAGGCAATAAGGGAGATGTATAGTCTTCTAGAGAGAATAATCTACCTTATAAAAAAAATGAAGCTTCACTCAAAATCAAGGTAGGCCGAGAGCAGTCAAAATCTACGGAAGTAAAAATTACGTGAGAAAAATGAACTGAAAAGCAGAATGTGATGTGACTCCGAGTTCCTTCTCTCAAACAGCAATTGCTTTTTTTGCACTGATTTTCCTGAATTGTGGCTTCTTTACCATTACCCTTTAAATTAAGTTCTATATTGGTAGATGGTGGGTTGGGAACAAAAGTGCATCGCATGACATTTCTTTATTTCCCAAAACTGAACCTATCCCTTTGTCCTGCAAATGGCATGACAGTAGCAATCTTACCAGGATACACTCTGGGCCTGGAACCACTGAAAGTATCCAACTTTGTTTCTTGCCCATACTGCTAAATTGTCTTCTATCTTGACTAGAGTCTTCATATATCTGTCTCTTTTTGCATATTTCATTACACAAAAACGTAGGCTGGGAGGAATTCTCAACCTTTTGTGCCCACAGAGAACAATCATGTTGTTTATGAAACAAACCAAAGATTTCCTCAAGGCCATTCAATAGCAATTTTACACCTTGGTAATCCAGTCCATAGGGCCATACATCTGTAGGCCAGCCCAGTCCAATTGTCCACAGCCTTTTTGGCAGTGTACCACTGTAACCTGAAAGTTGGATCTGCTTAACAAGTTTTTTATTTAAATCTAACGGTGAATATTCCCAAGTAAACATACATTGGTTGGAGCTAGCTCTGATTTTGGTTTTTAAGATCACTGAATACATTCTGACTAAGACTAGTGTTGTGCTTCTTGATCTAATACCAGAGGAATTGTAATCTTCCTCCACTTCTTCTCCTATTGTATCCATCACCAGTGACATAAACCAGCTGCAAAGGGTTTTCTAACACTCCAGACCAAGTTTTTGAGGTATAGGCAGTAGTGAAGGACAGGGAGAAAAGAACTGCAGGATCAAATGGAATTGCACCTTAGATCCCACTCTGTGTCTGAGATATGGGTAAATGCTTATCAATGTTAAGTTGAAACTATAAAACACAGATCTGCAGGACCTAATGAAATGACTGGAAAATATCACAGTCTATCACATTCAATTATTTAAATGAAGTCTAGATGGTTTAATCACAAGTGCTCTGAAATGAAAATAAGAGGCAGGGTTGTGGCTAGTCTATATTTAAAGGATTCTAGTTTGTAAATGAATGTAACAGCCACTTTTATTTTAACACCCCTTTCTGTAGATCGTAAAAAAGATCTTGTGAAGCTTCAAGCAGGAGAGTATGTTTCTCTGGGAAAAGTTGAAGCTGCTTTGAAGAATCTTCCATTGGTAGACAATATTTGTGTGTATGCAAGCAGGTAAGATGGACAGTATAATGTTTATTCCTCTGAGGTAGAACAACTTTTTGTGTTAGTTTAACACAATGATCTCCAGGAACTTTTCTGTACCTTTAAAAAAGCAACAGTAGAACATCTTGGATCTATAAGATTAGACATTTTTTTTACTACCAAACATTACTAAATGTTAAATCTGTACTATTTTTAAAAAACTTGGTTCTAATATATGGTCTATAAAAGCTGTTCTTTTTCAATTTATTAAGAAAAGTTGCTGACATTTTCACCTTTCCAAAACCAAGTCTTTGAATTGACAGAGCTCTTTAAAAAGCCCACCTCTTTGAACCTAGTTATCCATTATAGCTGCTCACATCTGAGGCTGACTCCCAAAAGCTTTCCGCCCACAACAATCCCATCAGGCAAGAATAATGTGGTCTGAAGCCCCTGGCTCACCCCCTCACCTTTTCATACCCTATTAGAAAGGAGGCAGTGCCCTGAGGAAATCAAATTAGCAGGGAACAGCTTCTTGCCCAAGAGAAGAGGTCATGCTGATCTCTGGCTTAGAATTTTGTATGTTTTATCTTGTGTTTACTGTGGAAGAAGCAATCAACTCTCAAGGTGCAAATTTGAGAGCTCCAGATCTGTGATGTCTTTCCTTCTGATGAGACGAGGACATTAAACAAACTAAACAAACAAATAACCAAAAGAAGGTCCATCTCATCAGCATGGTGGAAACTTCCTTTGAGCAAGGAGGTATTTCTCTTCTTTAGCTTGAGCACATGGGCTTTAAAGACTTACTCGCATAGTGCCAAAATTATCCTTTAGTATGACCTTGAACAAACAGATGTATCTCAGACATGTTAGAGATAAAGTCCCCTAATTGTTGTGGGTTTGTGGACATGGTAGTCTGGTGTATCTCGGGCACAAGACCGGAGTCATAATGTAGCTGAAGCATTCCTGAGGGGTAGCTGTATGAATACTGCATGTAGCAAGATGTTAAAATTTTACAAATAGTCTACCAGAGCCTATAGCAGTGATGACAAATCTTTTAAAGACCGAGTGCCCAAACCGCTGCCCTCACGCCACATGTGAGCCACCTGCCTTACCCTCAGACAGGGAAGGGAGGAACTACTCCCATTGGACTGCTGGGCAGAAGGGCAGGGCGAACTCTGTTCTGGGGCAGGGAGGAAGTGCTCTCATTGGGCTGCTGGGCAGAGGGGTGGGGCAAACTGCTGGGAGAGGGAGGAAGCGCTTCTGTTGGGCTGCTGGGTAGAAGGGCAGAATGAACCCTGTGTTGGGGCAATTGCATGCGTACCAGAGGGGGCTCTCAGAGCCCTCTCTGTGGGTGCCCCGTCTGGCATGTGTGCCATAGGTTTGCACCACTGGCTTATAGGAAGTATAAACTTGCTATCTTCAGTGGCATCACTGCAGCAAAATTAATGTTTATGGCATTTATTTTTGGGCAAAGGTGTAGGAAAACAATGTGATGAAAGATACTTAGTCAAATTGCATAAAACAGAGTGCAGATCCATATGAAATTGAAATTAAGTTTTCTTTCTCCTACTCCACCTCAAGTTTCCAGTCTTATGTGATTGGGTTTGTTGTGCCAAACCATAAAGAACTTAAAGAGTTAGCACGGAAGAAGAAATTTAAAGGAAACCTGGAAGAAATATGTAATAGTGCAGAAATGGAGAAAGAAGTACAGAAGATTTTAGTTGAGGCTGCTAAGACAGGTAAGGAAAGAACAAGTTACCCTTTTAAAAAAATTGTGCTGCCTTCATTAAATAAATGGTAAATATGCAAAGGTTCTATAGATTAAAGGGAACAGTTACACAATGTAAAATATTTTCTTTACATGCCAGATTTGTTTTCCTTACCCTAATGGGGTGGGGATTTTTTAAAAAAATCATAGGAACATAAGAAGTGGCCTGCTGCAGTAGTTCAAAAGTCCATCTTTTCTAGCATCCTGATTCCCACACTAGCCAACCAGATGCTTCTGGGAAGTACCAGTATACAGATAAGGGCATGGAGTAATGAACAGGCTTCCCCTGATGTTGCTTTCTAGGAATTGTTATTCAGAGATATGCTGAATTTGAAACTGGAAGGTCCATAGAACCATCACAGTTATAGCTTGAATTACTCTTGATGCTAAAATCCCTCAGTCAAAGTTTTTATTAGCCATGTTGTCTGGGAGATTGTGGGAGTTATAGTCCCAAAAAGGAATGTTTTCAAGCTCTGCTTATAACAGGGGTGGCCAAACTACAGCCCATGGACTGGGCCCCAGCCTGTGGTGCCAAATCATTCGGCACACACCACCCTCGCCACTACCAGATGTGGAAGTAAAATGCACCTGTGCATGCTCAAACACTGCCGTAAATGCATCCATAGCTGTCGTAAATGCATTTATGGCATCCACGGATGTGTTTTATGGCAGGAGGAACCACGTGACCGGCTTGCTCAACCACGTGACTGTGGTTGCATGCCCAGATTACGTACGCTGTCCTTCAAGCTAATGAGAATCTTCTTCACCTGTGATTGGTTACCCCTTACCAGCATCATCTCCATCTTCTCTGGGTTCAGTCTCTGCCTCTTATCCCCCATCCACACCATAACTGCCTCCAGGCCCCTGACAGCATCCACTGCTGAGGTGGAGAAGAAGAGATAGAGCTGCATGTCATCAGAGTACTGACTCCATAGCTCCTGATGACCTCTCTCAGCAGCCTCATATAGATGTTAAACAACATTGGGGAGATTGCTGACCCCTGAGGTACTGTTGAATCCAGATGTTGGACAACTCCTCCCCAAGCTGTACTCTGGACACACTCCTCCAGGAAGGACCAAGCCTGAACCCCAATACTTATCCTGGCAAGCCTGTTCAGGAGGCCAACAGTATCAAAGGCTGCTGAAAGATCCAAGAGAACCAACAGGGAAGATTTACCCCTGTCAGCTTCTCTCAGAAGGTCATCTAGCAGGGTGACCAATACAATCTTGGTTCCATGGTGTGGCCTGAAGTCAGACTGGTGTGGATCAAGGCATTTGACAGCTGACCTGTATTTTTGGTGTATAATTTATTATCTAAAGTTATCTCTTTATCTTGTTACAGCTAATCTGGAGAAATTTGAAGTTCCACTCAAAATTCGTTTGAGTCCTGAACCTTGGACCCCTGAAATGGGCTTGGTGACAGATGCCTTCAAACTAAAACGTAAAGAGCTTACTGCATTCTACCAGGAAGATATTAATCGAATGTATGGAACAAAAGTAAAATAATTTCTTCCTTTTCCAAGTTTTGTCTTCTCTCTCTCTCTCTCTCTCTCTCTCTCTTTTTTTTTTTGCACCATTTTGCTATGGTGAGCTCAGATCAAATAGGAAATACTTGAATCACAGGTCTCATCCCATGGGACCAACATAAAAACATTCAAATTATGCTGTTTACTTCTGATACTATCAACGTCTTTAACTGGCAGGATTAGTAAAATGTTAAGACAGAAAACCTGTGTCTGACTCCTTTTTTCCCCCCTCAGCTTTCTCTGCTCCATTGTCAGAATTTGGATACTTCTCAAAATTCTTTTCAGCTAACATAATTTTGAAGCCTCAGATTTTTAAACCTGATTTATAAATACTGTATAATGTTCTGTTTCAGACTTTTCAATGTTTGATTATATAGCGAGAGAGATTGGCTATGAAAGAAATGATTAGTGGGAGGGGGGCTTTTTTATATATGTATTTAAATATTAAAGAGGCATCAATGTGAAATTATGTACAAATAAAATTACTTGTAGGTGAAAATCATTTTTGGCCAGAAAACCAGATTATTTGTTGCTGTGCAATTGTTTTGTATAAAATTGCAAGAGAAATAGTCTGACATTCTGACTTGTGAAATAACAGCTGAAGTATGTGCCTGACGGTTTCCTCCTTCGTATATATTTTATTTTTATCTGAAATAAGGAAAAACAGTCATGGCAAAGCACTGTATATATAGACGAGCATACAAGCAGAACAATGATGCTTTATTCATGCAAAGTATGTTCTAGCACAGCAGATCTTATACCTGTGAATAATCTGTTTAACAGAGGTAGTTCACTAGTTGAACTGTACTGTGGCCATTTTGTAAAGAAATTAAATTGTTAAAACTAGTGAGAACTCAGTTTTAAGTGAATTGAATTCTGGCTAGCAGTGTCTTTTTCCAATATGGGACATTTCTTTGTAATTTATTTTATTTGCTTTATCATTCAGGCTACCTTTATTTGTGTGTGTGTGTGTATATATATGTGTGTGTGTGTGTTTGCGTGTGTATGCATGTAAATCTACATTTACAATCCAGCTAAAGCCCAAAAGGTTTGAACACTGCCCATCGTGAACTTTTGCAGCACAAGCCTTCCCAGCATGGAGAGACAGGGAATGGTAGTCTTGCGCCCGATTAGTGGTGGATTGTACACTTGAAGAACATTTTCAATGTACTAGTGTCAGTTTGCATACTCTATCTGTTTCATTGTCATGAATAGTGATAGAAATGTTCACTCTTAGGTAATTAATTCTTGGAATCTTCTTTATGAGCACAGTTACTGTATTAACATAAAGCCAAACCGTTTTCAGAGAGCATTCTAATTAGAGTAAATTTTGTTCCAACATTTCTTTATGGAAACAGGTTCCATTGTGACTTTCTCAACCTTGGGTCTCAGGTTTCTTCAATTACCAGAAGCCCAAGTCAGCACACCTGCTGATCAGGGCTTCTGAGAATTGAAGTCCAACAACATCTGTGGGCGCAAGGTTGGGCCATTAGATACAGAGCTTTGAATCTTTTGGTGCATGTTCAGACCTCTGTGAAAGCTGAAACAAACAGTTGGTGAGTAAGAGGCATCCCTGCCTTTTTGTGTCTGAAAAGAGATGTGTGCTACAGTTCTGTATGTGCACCTGACCTACATTGAATTGCAGGTTTTAATGGTGTGTTCAAAGTCATGAGTACTGCATAAGATCTGAATTTGGACAAATGTGCTGTTTACCATCACCCCCAAAGTTTATAATACAGTACTGTATAAAGCCCAGGAATAGAAAAAGCATAGTAATAAATTTTATGTGAGAAAGATTAGCCAGCACAAGGTTGCCATTGCCAGGGTTATGCCCAGTTATGGTTAAAAAATACCACAATCTTCGAGGAGGATTTTTATACAGGAACCTTCACGGAAAGAAAAAAAAACCTTCCCTTTGCTTGCTACTGGCCCAGCAACCATAGTTCTGCATTACTGCACTGATGGCAATTTCTGCTCATTGGAAGTCCATTGGAAGCAGAGGTAGCAGCCAATGCATTTATGTTCTTTTAGAAGTGAGAACTTACTTTAAAAGCAATGATTGTTTCTTGAGTAGCTGGATTTCATGGTGACAAAGGGTTTCTTTATTGTGCTAATTTATTGCACAGTGCTTTAATAATTTGGGAGAGATGATTTGTGACATAGTTTATAACCAGAGCTAATTTTAGTTAAGTATTGTTTCCATGTGTTCAGTCCTTGTCACTAATACTGCTGGATTTTTAAAATTGATACTAGCACTACGATTTTGAGTGCTTTCCAATGGATCAGCTTTTTGAGCATCACTATTTATGTTCTACAGAAAAATGTTGTATGGGGCCGGTGTCTTTATTTACAGTGAATGAACCAAATAGCGTAACTTGAGATTTTATGTTCCATCTCATGATTTCCATTGGATGATATTCATGCTTGTTGGTTCATGCTTTTTAGATTCAGGTACTAAGTCAGGGAACCAAAGTGAAAATACTACGGGCCGTAAACATTTCACCAAATTAAAATGCACTGTTTGTGTCTCTTCCTTTGAACGGTGTGCAGTCTGTCATCCCTCTAGCTCAGGGGTAGGCAACCTATAGCCCACAAGTTGGATCTGACCCACAGTGCCAAATAATCCCTCACTCCAGCTGCTGGAATTGGCCACAGACTTGTTTACAGCTGTTGTAAACGTGTTTACGGCAGACATAAATGGCGGGGGGACCACCACTCTGGCCCCCTCAGCTGTCTGAGGGAGCATGACCTGGCTGTCGACTTAAAAAGGTTGGCAAGCCCTGCTCTACCTGTATGCTTTGCTGGCTGCTCTGAAGGTGACAAGGTAGACAAAAGTGTTATGTAGGCATTTCTAAAAGTAAATACAATTGGATATACAGTATATTGTAACTTCTAAACTTGAAAGGATTTCTAAAAAAAGAATATCTTGTAAATTTAACTGTTAACAGTAGGAGGCATTACTTAGCAGATGTATATAACTGTCTGTTTTATTAATAAAAAGCAATTTTATTTGTATCAGTATCATACAATTTAAAATTATGGACATACAGTATATAAACTATAGTTAAAACTCAAACAAATTAAAACATTAAAATGATTGGACTCTTTGATGAGAAGTAGGATACTTCAATAATATTATCTCAATTGTTTACTAGAACTTTTGCACATGTGATGAGATATATATTGCATGCACATAAAGGCTGCATTGATTAGATTTGTCTACATTTCCAGAGAAATTGTCCTGTATCCAAGTAGCCCCATTTTACTTGATTATTCTTTGATCTTCCTCCCTTGCTTCAATGTTTATTAAGCGATTACTGCGTGGTCCAGTCAGATTCTTGTCCTGATGTGATACACTCTTCTGTATTCATACATTTTGCAAGATGTATTGTTTTTTGCTCTTCATAGGTTTAAACTAGCCTCTACTTCTGTGTCTAGGCCAGACATGAAACTGCCAAAATGAACCCACCTTTTGGTGGGTTCATTCTGCAGTTCCCTTTGCCTGACCTAGTGTGAGAAAGATTAGCTGGCAACACAAGGTTACCATTACCAGGGTACGCCCGATTGTGGTTCAACTAGCATCTACTGATTTAATATATAAAGCTTGAGAGATGTGCAGAAAACTATTTTAGTTGTCTAGGGAATTGGTATCCATGAAGTGGATGAATTTGGTGCTAAATTATTTTATTTTATTTGTTATTTGCTGGCATCTCTCGACATACTTCTGGAGGGACAAGGACAGCCAAATAATAGACTTTTCCCAGTGGAAGTAATAATAATAACCTTGCATGATTCATTTAGAGCTACATTCTTTTATTATTTGGCATTTGCTGATTTATACCATATGTTAACATATTCTGCTTTGGAATATCAGAGGGGCAGAACTGTTATTCTCATTTGTGGATATTCGTCACAATTTGGACCAGCCAGTTTCCTACTTTCTGTTTCAAGTTCAGAAAACAGGTTTTATTGTAAATCAGAATTGGATCCAGATTGATGCCCAAAAATCTCTGCTTCTCTCTGTAAGTGGAAGGCATAGACCTGTGGTTTTAAAAGGTTTGGTTTCAGCTGATTGTTTTTGTATTATTTAAAAAAGCTATAATGTGGAGTTTAGCTGGTGCTTGATGCGCTCAAAGGTTTCCCCCTAGACCCATGATGGCGAACCTTGCCACTTCAGATGTTCTTGGACTTCAATTCCCAGAAGTCCCCGTGAATCCTCACAGGCGCTTTTTACTTCCGCTTCCAGGAGCGATGAGGGCAGTGCGGGCCGGATGAATTGCAGTAAACCCATTTGTGGGGATTCATAGGGGCTTCTGGGAATTGAAGTCCAAGAACATCTGGAGTGCCAAGGTTTGCCATCTCAGCCCTAGACTGTCAAGGCACTATCATAAGCATAGATGAAACACCTGGCAAAAATGGGATCGTTGGCTGATCAGTAAAAAGCAGCTTGAAAGGCTTCAATCATGAGCAAATGACAGGAAAAACCCATCCTATCGTTTCTCTCACCAGTTATTTTCTGCTCAGTGTTCCCTGTTTTTCCACCCTTGGATAGGAAAGAACTTTGCTAAGTGGCAGGGCAAACCTCCTTTGGGGTTGGGCAAAGTGGTGACCCTCCAGAAATTGGGATTATAATTCCTGCCCGCCTCCCCATCATAATCGATGGTGAGAAATTATGACAACCACTTCTGGAGGGTTGCCCTTTGCAGACCTCTGCTTTCCTGGGAAAATTGCTGAATGAACAAAGATTTAGTGGACCATCTGCCTGCTGCTCCTTTGCTTAAGAACACCTTATCTTGCCATTATGCTTTTTCAGTAAGTCAGAATATTGCTACAGCTGCTCAAGTCTGTGTGCCCAATGCTTAATAAATGAGATCACTCATTTTTCCCATTTGAAAGTAATAGTTTGAATGATTATAGCATTCAAGGTGTAGAAGGCCACCTTCACATCCACCTGTTGCTGTGGGGGCCCTGCTATACTATAGCAGTGTTGCTGTGAAAAGTGTTGAAAAGTTATTAAAGGAGAGTCGTCATGTTTCCATAGAATCTAGCACCACAACAGTGCAGTTGCTCCATGAGCATGGATTTGCAATAATGGTTCTCTTAACGTAGCGTGTCTGAAGAAATAAGCTGGCTAGATAGTTCCCTGGGTTAGGTATCCAGTTGCAGAGCCAGAGGTTGGTAATTCAATTCCCTACCATGCCTTCTGGGAGTAGAGCCAGCCTGTCTTACCTTGGGCAAGCTGCACGGTCCCACAATGCTTCCAGAAGAAATGAATGGTTAACCATTCATTAACTTTTTAGAACACTTTTTACTTGGGAACACCTGAAAATGTTGCAATTCAGAATTGATGGTAAACAAAGTTTGTTGAACAGTTCAGGGTTTAAATCTAAACATATTTTTGGCCTCAGGTATCGCATGAATATTTTCAGGAAGGAGAAATGTGTTTGTGTGTGTGTGTGTGTGTGTGTGTGTGTGTGTGTGTGTGTGTGTGTGTGTGTGTGTGTGTGTGTGTGTGTGTGTGTGTGTGTGTGTGTGTGTGTGTGTGTGTGTGTAAGGAATTATTGTTGTTGATTCTGGTCATCTTTCATTTCTTTCACCAAGACTTGTGAAACCCATACAAATTTGATCAAAAGCGAAAAGCGGCAGCAATTATACCTTTTAAACACTGCTCAGTGATTTTCTTGATGCTGTTGCTATTGCAGGTTTACAGATAATACATCTATTTACCTCAAGGGGAAGCTGTCTTTTTAGCAGTGAAATTCTTTGCTGAAGTTAAGGCTAAAAGCAGTGTGCAATTAATATGAAGCCTATGAATTTATTGTGGGCTTCCACTCTTTAATAAAGATAAGAACAATGTTTGGAATTGGAACTCAAAGGTTGCATCCTATAAAGCTTGAGGATACATACAGCAAATTCAATATAATAGAAGGCTTTAGGAAATAATTTTTTGCTGCAAAATGCACAAGCTTGGTTTTTCATCCTGCTTTAGACGTTTATGTCACTCATTTGACTTTTTATTTTTAAGTAAGTGTAATGTATGAGTTCTTCTGGGCTTGTGAGGAAATTGTTTGCATCTGTTGTCTCCAAAATGATAGAGGAGGGAACTTTGAAAAAGGCTATTCACATGTTTAGACCATGCTGAAAATGTAACTGGATGGCCAGTTTGTTATAGTAATTGGTTATTTAATGTAAATTCATTGATCTTGGTTGTTATTCTGAACTGCCTGAAAATGTGTCTATCATAACTGAGTTATATTGTATGAATTATTTATTTGTAATTGGACATTGACACTTCAAAAATAAAATTAAAATTGAGTTTCACAAGTTAATTTGTTTCCTGACTTATGTACTTCTGGGATTTTGACTTTTAATGGTCTTAAACACTGCATTCAATTCATAGAAGATCAATTGCTACTCAAACTGTTTAGCCCTGGATATGACCACACATTGAGAATGATGTCTAAGTAAGTGTGTATGATATAGCAATAGCAATTACACTTACCGATATATGCTGCCCCAGAGTGCTTAGTGCACTCTGGGCGGTTCACAAGGTAATTAGCATTTTGCCCAAAACATGCTGGGTACTCATTTTACTGACCTCATAAGGGTGGAAGGCTGAGTCAACCTTGATCTCCATCTGGATCTAATTCAACCTTTTGGCTGCAAGTATAGAAGTTTAACTACTGTGCCAACAGGGCTGCATAGATTGCAGCCAAGCTACCAAAATACAGAATACTTGCATGAGAATAGGGCTAGCCCTGATATTGGGCAGAAGTAAGCAGTTAAGCAAGACATGCTCAATACTGGGGGACAAACAGTTACAGCATCCCCCACTGGCTGTTGCCTTCCTTTGGAAGACAAAGCTATGCATTCCGGGCAGTCTGCTGCTGTCAAGTGGATGAGGATGTCCTTTTATTGTTACTGTAGATATTTTCACCTTCAAGTCTGGCCTGTTTCTGTAGGTTGAAAGCAGAGGATGCAATTTTGCTTTTGGTGGCAACACACCTTGGGATGATCTTAATCTTGGGAGAGGTTTTTTTGCATGTTATGGTCCTGTTGTGTATTCTGAATGCCTGGCATAGGTCATGCAAATTCATGTCCTCTGATCTCGGAAATCAACCTGTTTATGCCCCTGGTGACATCAGTAGAAGAAGGGAGTTGTGGCTAAGAGATCCTTTCCTGGAGTTAGCATTCCATTGGTCAGTAAAAGCTTGCTTTCAAAACCAGCTAAATCCATTTATCAGTCACAGCTAGTGTAGACCACGGTGCAGACCATATGGCCAGTGACTCAACGCCGAGTGTCAGGTGGCGGTTAACTGACCTGACAACCCTGAGGACCAATGACCTTGGATGCCGAAGTCCACAGGAGAGAGTGATGGTCCCCAAGTGGATTAAATCCCATTTGAATCGATCTTGATGCACAGCAGCTTCATCAAGACTTGCCTGGGGCTGCGGAGGACTTTGTGTGCCAAAAAGGGCTCAGGAGCAGAAAGTGACTCTTGGAGCTGGATCAGTGGTACTGGTGTCTCTATGCGATGTGGAAGGCAGATGGAAGGCCACTGCATTATATTCTCAGGAATATCTTCATGGCTGATTGCCATGATGATCACCTATATTTGCATACAACAGAAGAAGAAGCTAGTATATGCCTGATGAATGAATAGTTTTACCTAAACTCCCTAAATCTCATTGTTTCAATTAGTCAACTCCCTTGGGACTAATGATTGGATTTAGCTCAGTGGACCTGAATATATGTGACAAATCATGAGTTTTGTAATTCTTTTTTGACAGAGATTCTGAAGATGGGCCTATTAGAAAACAAGCATATTATGGGCTAATGCTGACATAGATAGTCTTCTTAACGAAACTGCTCAAGGGTTTGACCTAATTCACCCAAACAGCAGAGAAGATGGTAAAATCTCTTGGTATGCATCATTTCACATAGTGAAGCATGCAGTCACCATCAATAAGTTGTATTTATTTGGATGCTTGCCATCTCGGATGCAATTCCCCGAGGTATCTCCAGTATAAAACTGAAAACAATAAAAATGTGTGCATAGGGAAAATCATCCTCATGGCTTTGCATAAACTCAAGTTTTCTGTCTACACAAATGCACACTGCATGTACACATATCTTTTTCACAGAAATCCTCCTGCTGCCACACCCTTTTACATTTTTGGTACATGAGCAATTGTCCTTAAATATCCCTGACCCACTCTGACCTGGTTTGTCCCACGCTGCCAATAGTTTGCAGATTTAATTGTTTTCAGCTGTTGAATCCTTTTTCTTTCTAAATCTTTCAGCAAGAGGAAAGCACAGCCTTTTCAACTATCACCTGGAATACCACACCAGCAAGCTCATAAAGTTCACTGTCTTGTTAGGTCTGATTAGGTCTGAATATATTAATGCAATCTCACAATGCAGTGGGCTAATGTAAATTATGTGCATAACCAGCCAATAAGAAGAGTTCTCTAGTTTCCTGCCTGTAGGGTCACCTGACTTGTATTAGACTGTTTTGCTATCCAGGTTTTATCTAGTTCAGTATTTTGCAATCATCGTGTGTGTACCAGTTTATTTTTCTGCTACTCTCTCGCTTTCTCCAATTTGCCTTACAAGCAGTGTGTTTGTTTATCTACTAAAGCAATTGTACAGAACTATTTATCTACCAAAGCAATGTTTTACTCTTCTAACTAGAGAAATGCAACTGTAAGTAAAGAACTGTTTATTCTTATACTTCAAGATATGTGGAGAGTTTAATTTTCTGGGCTAGAATGGGAGTCTAATATTTGGAGTGTGTGTGTGCATGCGTGCGTGCGTGCGTGTGTAGAGGTGAAACTCGGAAAATTAGAATATCGTGCAAATGTTCATTAATTTCACTTAAAAGGTGAAACAAATATATGAGATAGACTCACTACATGCAAAGCGAACTATGTCGTAGCCAAAATATTGTATATCCCAATACAGTAGAATCTCGTATAATGAAAATAATTGGTTCTACAAGGCACTTTGTTATATGATTTTTTTTGTTGTATGATGCATGCATCGTACAACAAAAATCTCTATGGGAAAAATTGTACAATGAAAATCCCTATGGGAAAAATCGTACAAAGAAAATTTTGGTTGTACAGTTCTTCCCATAGAGATTTTCATTGTACCAATTTGGAACCCATTTGTTCCAAAATTCTCTTCGTTCTATGATTTTTTCATTGTGTGATGCATTCGTTATATGATGCTCCGCTGTGTAACCGAAGCCTTGTACAGCCAAAGTGTGGCATACTGGCCGGCCAGTCTATGCAAGTCCACCATTTATACCTTTGCTCTGTGTTCCTTTCCATCACGAATAGCACAATGTGTAAAGGTTACTAGCCAGGGTGTTCTGGAAGTTGTCTAAGCAAATGTAACTTTAATAAACTGATAGCATATACCAGATGCATCAAGACTTCTACTCTGGAATTCCTAGCATTCTAGGATGATAGTGATGATCTGCCTGGAACAATCTACTCACATGTTAACATGTTAATACCTGCCTTTAGGATTAAATGCTACAGTGCAATATTTGTGCCAGTGCTAAGTTCTCCTTTGGATACTATTTACTTTCAGGAACATCTTAACACTTCTGCTTGTCCTTATATTGTCCTTCTCTAATGACAATCCTTGTGTAATCACTTCTACTTAGGACACTCCAGATGTTCTTGGACTTCAATTACCAGAAGCCCAAGTCAGCACTCCTGCTGATCAGGGCTTCTGGGAATTGAAGTTTCAGAACACCTGGAGTGCCAAGGTTTGCCATCACTGATCTAGGGGATCCACTGATACCAAAAGATGAAATGAGAAATATACTAAATACCCATCGTTTAACCTAAGCAGTGACAAATAAGAGAACAAAACCATCCCTGTTATCAAATCAAATGTAACTTACAGCAACCCTTTTTAGAGTCTTTTAGGGACAGAGTACTTAAATGTGATTTATCATTCCCTTCTATGGTGACTGGGAGGTGGAAGGTCAGCAGTTCAATCCCCGAGTATGGCAGGACAGAATGAGCTCCCGTCTTTGTCCCAGCGCCAGCCAACCTAGCAGTTCGAAAGCAGGAAATTGCAAGTAGATAAATAGGGACTACTTCGGTGGGAAGGTAACAGCATTCTGTGCACTCCAGTGTCTAGTTATGCCTGCCACATGACCATGGAAACGTCTGCAGAAGCAGACAGCACTGGCTCTTCGGCTTTGAAACTGAGATGAGCACTGCACCCTAGAGTCAGATACGACTGGCATTCGAGCAAGGGAAACCTTTACCTTTACCTCTTCTCTCACTGACGGTGCTCTGATATTTTACAACCTGCCCATGGCTGCGCAGGCTGGCTCTTCACCCACAAAGCAATGAACTACAAAGGGCTAAATCCAGTTGTTAGTCCCAAGTAAAGTGACCCAATGAACAAGAGGATTTAGATGACTGTTGATTTAACAAGTCCTGTTTGTTTTAGAGACTTTTTTGTTACCACAAACCTTCCTTGTGGGGTGCAGCAAAGGAATAATGTCTACTGATATTGTTACAGTTTTTGAAGTAATGTCATAGCTAAGACCGTGTTTGTCTTTTGATACTGTTGGATATTGGCTGCAAGGCAGTGAAGTGTAAGAAGAGTGCTGAAAGCACTGTGTCTGAAAATCCAGACATGAGACATGATAACTAAAATAAACATCAAAAAGTGCCTTCAACCAAATCAGGTGATTGGTTGGTAAGGCTCACTGATGTCTAGTCCATACTGATCTGTAGAGTCCTCTATAGTTTTAAGATGAGAGCCTTTTCCAGCTCTTAACTGCAAATGGTAGAGATGGAAGGTTTGAAGCGTTAGGCTTCTTAGATCAGTTCTATAATTTGCAAGAACTCCAAGATATATACAAAAGGGGTAGAATTAAAGTATTCTGAATCCAGGATTTTATTTTAGTACAGGAACTAAACAGGACTTGTAAACCAACAAATCAAAATGTAGTCCTGGTTACCCATATATCTTGCATTTTATTTTTATAATTTTAGGTGCAGAGGAGTAATTTCACTATGTTTTTTTTTAAAATACAAGTCACTGCTCACCTCCCTCAGAATACTCAGAGAACTGCTAGTAGATCCAGATATACCTACAGTTTCAATTAGTACCCACACTAAAGAACTGGTGTGAAATGTTTCTGTTTCTGGGGCATTCAGATATATTATTATTATTATTATAGGTTTATTTATATCCCTCCCTTCTGGCATGAACGCCACCCAGAGCGGCTAACAACACAAGAAGAGAAAGCTCTCTACAACAAAAGAAAGCTTTCTCAACAATACAAAATGCATTATACAATAAATACAAGGAATGTAATGAGATACAATTACAATAAAATACAGAATGTAGCAAAGTATATTCTTGACTTGTACCCTCAATTTGAAACATAAATAATCTAGAACTGACACATGCTCAGATGGCCAGAGAGGTAGCTATAACAAAGCCAGAAAAAGAATCCTGCAGCACCTTTAAGATGAGCTAAACACTTCAGTGGGCTGCAGTCCATGACAATTGATGCCTAATAAAACTTGTTATTACCACTGTCTGTCAGGGAAAGAAATGTCCTAACAAGGCAAACTGGGAACATTTATACCTTACCCGAGGAGAAACAGGGCAGTTCAAGAAGCTCCATCAATCATACTGGGGTCGGTTAGGACACCCCCTACAAATCACTGAAATTTGTTCCAACATTTTGTGGGTTAAACGATAAAATGTGAACAAGAACACGTGGCAGGAGTTGCCTTGGCAAAAAGAAAGAAGCTCCAAAGCACAAGATTGATAGCTACGGATGTGTCTTGTCTGTCAAAAGAATCAGGTTTCCAATTTTTTGAAATTGAGTTAAGGTCACGTGGTGCTTGTGTTGGTTTGCCTGTCCTTTGGAAAAACTAGAGCCCTGGTGGTGCAGTGGTTAAACTGCTGTACTGCAGCCAAAACTGCTGCTGCTGATGTTGTGAGTTCAAACCTGATGAGGATCACGGTTGACTCAGTCTTCCATCCTTCTGAGTTTGGTAAAATGAGTACCCAGCGTGTTGGGAACAAAATGCTAAGTACCTTGTGAACCGCTCAGAGAGTGCACTAAGTGCTATGGGGTGGTATATGTGTAATTGCTATTGCTTTTGCCCAAATGGTTTCTTTTTAAAAAAAAAAATCATTGCCAATGCCGTCACCAAGCAGCCATCTGATTTCCCTCTTCCTTTTAGGTCTCCTATAGGGCTTTATTTTCTTTCTTTTTTTTCCTTTTATCCAGTGCTGCCAGTCAGCTGTTAGGTGGCTGACCCCCAGCTCAAAGGGGAATAGAAATCTGCTGCTACCACAGTTGCCATCTCTAGCTTCACCTTTGCTGCAGAGCTATTTGTGGATTTGTGGCTACACCAGCCTCAAGTGCAGCCCCCATTGCACCTGCCAGCAGGTATAAATGATAAATTATTAATATTATTATATTTAACTAAATTAATGCTGCCCGTGAGTCTGCTAGGGTAATAGAGTAGACCATACTGCCAGTGCTTCAAAGCTGAGTGTCAGGTGGTGTTTAACTAACCTGACAACCCTGAGGACTAGTGGCTTCGGTGCCAAAGTCCACAGTGAAGGGTGATGGTCCCCAAATGGATTAAATCCCACTTGAATCCATCTTGAGGGAGGGCAGCATCTTCATCAATACTGGCCTGGGGCTGAGGAGGACATTGTGTGCCAAAAGGGCTTAGAATGAGAAAGTTACTCACAGAGCTGGATCAGTGGTACAGGTGTCATGCTGCAATGGAGAAAGCAGATGAAAGGCCATGGCATTATATTCGCTGGACTTATATTTGGATTTGGCTATGGCAGAAGCACCAGCTAGTGTAGGCCTATTAAATTAACAGTTTTACCTAAACTCCATAAGTCCCACTGTTTCAATGAATCAACTCCCTTGGGACTAATGATTGGATTTAGCTCAGTGGTCCTGAATAACTGTGACAAATCATGAGTTTTGCATTCCTTTTTTTACATGATACAGGTTCTGAAGATGAGCCTATTAGAAAACAAGCATATTATGGGCTAATGCTGGCATAGATAGTCTTCTTAATGAAACTACTTAAGGGTTTGACCCAATTCACCCAAACAGCAGAGAAGGTGGTAAAATCTCTTGGTATGCATCATTTCAGATTGTGGAGCATTCAATCATCATGACTAAGTTGTATTTATTTGGATGCTTGCCATCTCGGACACAATTCCCCGAGGTATCTCCAGTATAAAACTGAAAACAATAAAAAATGTGCGCATAGGGAAAATCTTCCTCATGGCTTTGCATAAACTCAATTTTTATGTCTACACAAATGCACATTGCATGTACACATCATATCTTTTTCACAGAAATCCTCCTGCTGCCACATCCTTCTACATTTTTGGTACATGAGCAAATGTCCTTAAATGTCCCTGACCCACTCTCACCTGGTTTGTCCTACGCTGCCAATATCGCCAATATTCAGATTCAGATACTGAAAAGAAGAAGAATGTTGTACGGTTCCTTTACATGATTGCAAATGAACTTTTATAGCATTTTAAATGTAAGGAGGCAGGGGGAAGAACCATTCTTGGGCTGCAAGAAATCCTGCAAACTTTAAGGGGCAACCCAAGAGGCACAGTATGCACTGGCATAAGTGTCCACACAGAAGAATACAGCAGATCAAATGTTATTTTAAATGTTAATTTAATTGTCAAATTTATATACCACCCAATCAGCCAAAGCCAACTCAGGGCAGTTCACCATCACAATTTAAAAAATATGTTAAAAACAGTTAAAACTATCCACCCCCTAAAACAAGGGGTGCAGGATCCAAAGGCACCATGGGGAAGAGTTCTTCTACACCAACCACCCAATGGAGGTTACCCTTCCACCTGCACCCCACACTTGACCCGCCAGCCAGGTTTTAAGTTCTTTTCTGAAAGGCAGCAATTCCGTCCGGAGACGTAGCTCTGTTGGTAGGAGGTTCCAGAGGGCCGGCACAGACGCGGAGAAGGCTCTCCTCCTTGTGCCAGAGAGGCGAGCCCCTCTGGCTGATGGAACGATTAGAGAGCCCCTTCGGTCCACTCTGGTTGGATGGACAGACGTCCTCAGGGCGATGCGGTCTCTTAGGTAACCTGGCCCACTACCATATAGGGCTTTAAAGGTCAAAAACAGCACCTTGAATTGCACCCGGAGACAAACTGGCAAGCAGTGCAGCTCCCAAAGCAGTGGTGAAGCATGAGCATAACGCCTACACCCAATCACCACCCTGGCTGCCACATTCTGGACCAGCTGTAGCCTCCGAATGGTCGTCAAGGGCAGCCCCATGTAGAGCGCATTGCAATAATCTAGTCTGGAGGTGAGCAGAGCGTGAGTGACCATGAGCAAGGAGTCCCGGTCCAGGAGCGGGCGCAACTGGGGAATCACCTGAAGCTGGGCGAAAGCCCTCCTGGTCACAGCCACCGCCTGTTCTTCTAGCAGTAGCCATGAATCCAGGAGGACCCACAAGTTGCGCATCGGGTCTGTCTGGGGCAAAATAGCCCCATCCAGTACCAAAGATGGTAGGTCCCGGGATAACGCAGGACCCCTTATCCATAGCCACTCAGTCTTTCTGGGATTCAGTTGTGGCCCGTTAGCCCTCATCCAGACCCCAATAGCTTCCAGACACCTGGAAAGGACTTTGACGGCATCACTGGGGTCCCCACGGGCCAAGATGTACAACTGAGTGTCATCCGCGTACTGATGGTACCGCACCCCATGGGAATGAATGATCTCACCCAGCTTCTTCATGTAGATGTTAAATAGGTGAGGAGAGAGCACTGAGCCCTGAGGCACCCCCCATTTGAGGGACCTAGGACTGGACCTCTCACTCTCCAAGCACACCAACTGGGTCCGATCCCAGACAGTGCCCTGGATACCCAATCCTCGGAGCCATTCCAGAAGGATACCATGGTCAACGGTATTGAAAGCCGCTGAGAGGTCAAGAAGAGCAAGGACGGATGGGTGACCACTGTCTCGCTCCTGCTAGAGATCATCCATCAGTGCAACCAATGCCATCTCAGTACCATATCCAGGCCTGAATCCTGACTGAAAGGGGTCCAGATAATCCACTTCATCCAATGTTGGTACCAAACTACCCGGTGGATGGTTTAAAATAGTCCTCATTGCAGCCGGTTAGTGCATGACTCAGCTGTGCATTGTGTATTTCTTGGTCTTTGAATCAATTTTGAACACAGCAAAACTGACATAAATATAGTACTTTCTGCTAATCAAGATGTACCCTAAGTCTCTAATGGAAGCAAAAACTTCTAGAAACTCCTATTACTGAGCTCCAGGGAAACCTCACTGGACTCTAGTTATTCGCCAGCCACCTAACCAAGCACCAATTGTGCATCAGTCATGGTAAGAGGGTCACTTACTACACTGGTCACTTTCTATAATTTCCTTGTGCTTTGTGTTCGGTTGTTGTTGTTCAGTCGCACAGTTGATTCTGACCCTTTGAGACCTTATGGACCATTGTGCTCCAGGCACCTCTCTCCTCCACCATCCTCCTCAACCCACCCAGCTCTGTGCCCATTGTGTCTACAATACCATCTAGCCATCTCATCTTTGGCCACCCCTTCTTCTTTTGCCATCTACCTTTCCCAGCATCAAAGCTTTCTCAAGTGAATCCTCTCTTCTCATTTGATGTCCAAAGTACTTCAGCCTCATCCATACTATTTGACCTTCCAAAGAGCAGTCAGAGTTGATTTCTTCTAGAATTGACCTGTTTGTTCTCTTCGCTGTCCAGGGGACTCTCAAAACTCTCCTCCAACCCCACATTTTAAAGGCATCTATTCTTCTGTGTTCAGCCTTCCTAATGGTCCAGCTCTCACAACCATACATTACCACCAGGAATACCATTGCTTTGACTATGTGAGTCTTTGTTTGCAATACATAGCAGTGAATGCATGCACGAATATGGGAAAGGTGGCTGACTTTTGTGCAAGAGATACCAAATTAGTGGTTAGAATTGTCTTCCTCTACCCTCCCCAGCATTTTCTACTTTCTAATGCAGGGGTGCCAAACTACAGCCTAGGGGCCGGATTCAGCTCCCAACGGCAATTCATCCGGCCCATGAAGCCATCGTTGCTCCCAGAAGTGGAAGTTAAATGCACCTGTGCAGGCGCATTTTACTTCTGCTTCTGGGAGTGATGGGGGCCTCATGGCCAGATGAATTGGCGTTGGGGGCTGGATCCGGCCTCCAGGCCTTAGTGGCCAGCCCCCAGAACCACATGACTGGCCTGAGGCCTAAAAAGTTTGAGCAGCCCTGTTCTAATGCTTGCTGCTGACCTTTAATTGAAGAACTATCTTCCCACGTGCTATGGCTCTCTGTAAATATTCCAAAGCGGATGGGTACCAAATGTGGATCACTCTGATTTGAGCTAGTCAGGGAGCTAGGCTACTGTTCGGGGATGCTCAAGAACATTTTCCCTAGTCTCAGCACATATTTTCTCCAGCTCTCCATTAGTTATCTTTATTGTTTGGTATAGTGCAAAAGTGCCCCAGAAGAAACATCATTTTCTTTATTACAAACTAGGTGGGTGCAAAATAAGTAGTGCTCTGATTCAGGCAAACTGGGCCTACTGATGGAAGACACTGAGTGATCATCTTAGAGAGCCTCAACACACTTTTCCCTCAGCAGGGCTTCCTGGGGCTATGGGGGGAAATGAAGGAAGTAAACTAGTATGAGCTTTGCCAGACACTGAAGGTTCAACACCTTCCCAAATTTGATGATACAGTATTGCTTAGTGCTGTGATGGTGAATCTTGGCACTCCAGATGTTCTTGGGCTTCAATTCCCAGAAGCCAAGCCCCCATGAATCCACACAAATGGGTTTGCTTCGATTCATCCAGCCCCCGCCACCCCCACCCCCCGCCGCCGGAGTGGGTGGCGTGGGCCAGATGAATCACAGCAAACCCGTTCGTGTGGATTCATGGGGGCTTGGGCTTCTGGGAATTGAAGTCCAAGAACATCTGGAGTACCAAGGTTCGCCATCATGGGCCTACCTAGTGCCTCCTTCCCACGCCATGTTTCCCTTTATCTGGAAGCATACAAATATGTACAACTATCTGCAGAACTGCCATTCTGTGTAGCTATGGTCAAATTGCACAGTTCAAGAGCACTTCCATAGGAATAGTCACATGAATAGCAAATCACTTCTGTGTATTAGGGTACTGCAGTGGCTCAAGTCGCTAAGACGCTGACTGGGAAGCGGAAGGTCAGCAGTTCGATTCCCGAGTACTGCAGGACAGAAATGAGCTCCCGTCTTCATCCCAGCTCCTGCCAACCTAGCAGTTCGAAAGCAAGAAATTGCAAGTAGATAAATAGGAACCACTTCGGTGGGAAGGTAACAGTGTTCCATGCACTCCGGTGTCTAGTCATGCCTGCCACATGACCATGGAAACGTCTGCAGAAGCAGACAGCGCTGGTTCTTCAGCTTAGAAACAGAGATGAGCACTGCACCCTAGAGTCGGATACGACTGGCTTTCGAGCAAGGGAAACCTTTACCTCTGTGTATTGTCTAACTAGAAAACCCTGGAAAGGATCACCATAAGTCAGAATTTACTAGATGACATATAATTATTAGTATAACTGTTTGGCCCTCATTTTGTAAAGTTACTTTGCATTTCCCATTTGTATAAAGTCCATGTCAGATATAGGTAGAGTGAGTTTTAAATGCTGATTTCCATGCTTCACTAAATGCACTGCTGTGACATATTTTAAATCAAAACTTGGTAACTATGATCCTCCAGATGTTGTCAGAGTGCACCTCATCCTCAAACAGTGTAGCCAACAGTAGTGAATCACAGGACTTGCAGTCCAAAACTATCTAGAGAGTCACAACTTACTCCTGAAGGTCTAAACCAGTGCTTCCCAATCTTTGGTTTTTGGACTTCAATTTCCAGAAGCCTAAGTCATTTCCCTAAAAACACTGATCAGCCATTGTATTGACTTAGGCTTCTCGGAATTGAAATCCCCCTGTGGTGTGTGCTCCCCACATTGGGAACCACTGGTCAAAGCCAAAAACCAATCTCACTAGTACTTGAGAAAAGTCTTATATCCATGTGCGTTCTTTACTGGCCATTTGGAAATGCACAACATTTAATCCGATAGAAAGAATGAAACCAAAAGATGCTTGGAAGTGCCCTTTACTCTAGAGATCTTATTAACTCATGCGCTTTCCATATGAAGCATGTAATAAAAAATAAAAAAACCCAAAAATACCACTGTAGGCTGGTTTGGTCATCTCAAGCTGGCTTCTCCAAGGCTTGCCAAAAGAGTTTCCCATGATGATATCAGATGTCACTGTTAGGACTAGAACACTTTGTAGTTCTGAGCATCCATACCAGCTGTTTCTCCAAAACAAAGTCCAGCTGCCACAGAAACCATCCTTCTCAATAGCTGGCTGATGCTAAAATAGATAAGAGAGCAAAATTATTACTGTATTTAAAGCAAAGTCACATTTCCCAGAGAGGAAAGAGAGAAGTAAGGGTGGTTTTTTTGGAGAAAGTGATCAATAATTCATCAAGAATTTAGACATTAATAAAAGATTTATCAAAGTAGTAAAAACAATATTTCAGTAACTTAAACAGGTTGTTTTAGTTTATTTCCTGTAGTGCCTCCTTCTGATAATTTCAGATTGGCATTGTTTATACGGTGATTTCCAAGCAAAGCTCTTATTGTTTACTCACCACATTCCATTCACCAAATGTTACAATGTGTGTGTTTTTTCTCACTATTTCCTACCCTGAATTAAATTTTTAAAAGTAATGGAGCAACAGCCTCCAGAAAGAGGGATGTTCTGCCATGTATTTCCAGGAAATTAGAAGCATATTAAAACATTTCTGCATTACAAAAGAAAAGTAGTTTACTGATGAAAAAAAAGGAGTCAGTTTTTGGGATTTTTCCTTGCTTGGTTTCACTTAGTGAATTGTAGTGAACACAAGAGGGTATCCTGTAAACCAGGGGTACCCAATCACTGGGTGGCAGACCATTGCTGGGCCACAGGCTGTTCCAAACTGGGCCGTGGAGGGTAGGTGGCCCTGGGAGACCTGCTGGCAGCCTTCTGCCCTCAGCATGCTCTGCTGGGTCTGCCTGATGAGCGGGGCAGCAGTGGGGGCTTTAGACACAGTGGATGGGTGGGTGACCAGGCCCCTACTCCATGTTGCTTAACTGCAGTGGGGCTCTGCCCTCTGCCTTTGTGCAGTGTGATACCTTGCTGCCTGAGTCAGGTGATGTAATGTCCGTTACCTCACTTCAAAGGGACACATCGCGTGAAAAGGATCTGCCAGAGGGGCGCCTTTTTCAAAAGGGGGGGGTGCATTTCAAAGCAGCACAGGAGACCAGATGGCTGCAGTAAACTATGATTGTCCGCTGGTATGTTTCTTTGTTGTTGAATGGTAAAATCTCTGTATATAAGATACTATCTCCCCCACATGGTCCTCAGTCTCGACTCCCAATCTGAATAAAGAATCACTATGTTCAGCCACGCTCTGCTGCCTAGTCCACTTCTTGCGAGAATCTAACAGGTGGTGTGGCTGGTGGGCAGCTGGGCCCCTCCTTGTTTTTGGGCTACAGTGGGGGTCCTCCTCCACTTTGCGCAGTATGCACTTTGTTGTATTTCGTTGTGCGCTTGCACCATCCAGTTCTGCCACCTCCACTTGCCAGTGCATGGAAAGGTTGTTTGGCATGAAGCTGGTCCGTGATGTGGGAAAGGTTGGGGGCCCCTGCTGTAGACCATCCTGACTCCTGCCATTGGTGTTGTAAACATTCAGACTGTTGTTTGCTATGTAAAGCTTGGCACCTGCTGGCAACATGGGAATGGTGTTGTTCAGCAATGTTGGGCCATTTCGTGGCATTTTAAATTGTGGATACAGAACACAATGTCCCACACGTAAGCTAGGCTAGAGACTTTTTGAAGAATTGAATCCACACTGCAGGCTGCAACTACGTATTCTTGAAAGATGGATGCCCCAGCTTTGACTTAAAACAAAATTATTTCCAAAGTCCTGTTCACTTCTCACATTCTATTATTTTATCTGTGAAATGCTGCTTTCTTAAGGCAGAATCCTGTTTAGATAAATCATTTTATTTTGAACAAAGAAGAACTTCCTCTTTTCAAGACTATTTGCTTGATTGCTCTTTATGTGGATCCCCCCCTCAATTTTTATCCATTAGGTTCTAATTCTGCCCCCTAGAACCAAAGAGCACCGAAATGTGCCAGTATCTAAACAGCAGCAATTCAGAGATTTGAAGATAAAAGCATAATGTAGTGGAATAATAATGTCACTTCTATATTTCATTCTAACTCTGTGTATACAAATGCACCCACATAGAATCGCAATAAAATGACACACAGACCAGTTTCACTACAGGAAGAAGTTCAGTTAACTAGTTGCATGACTACTTTTTGATCCTAAATGTATCTGTTTTATTTTCCTGCAGCACCAACATAATACAGTATTTAGAGATAAAGTATTTGTTACACCCATTGTATGTCAGGCTTGCTTTGGGTACTGGCTCTCCACTCCACTCCGCTGGAGAGGGTACTAAGAGAAACAGAAGTACAGACGGTACTGTTGTGAAACTTTGGGAGCAAATTCAATATTTACATAGCTCAAGGGGATATGTGCAGAAAGACGAAGGCTGTACATAAAATCTCATACTTCAAAGCAAGAGAGAGAGTGAAAGAAGAAAAGTGACAGAGAAGCGGTTGCCGATTTCTTTAAAAGGGAAGGAGTGTAATGGAAGAAGGAGACAGAGGGGAAACTCTCCTTGGGATACAAACAAAGTAGGTTTTGTTATTACCACTGGCAGCATGACTTCTCCAGCTGCCAGAGATGGGAACAGAACTGCTGCCACTACTTACCATCACATCCCTGCTGCCATCAAACAGGTCACCACACAGGTGATCTCTCACAATGCTCACACATTTTGGGGACCTCACTCTTCTTGAGCAGTCATGCATTTGGGACAGTGAGGGTCTCCAAAATAACGGGTTCACCTGGCAAGAGGCAGATAAGAAGTGATTCACCTCCCCTCATACTCTGGTATTTAAAGTGTTTGCTGTATCCTGCCCATTGCTCCATCCTATTGAATGGAAGAGGTGGCCTTGGTTGGGGCAGTGGCACACCCATCATTTGAAGGCTACCTAACCATTCCAACAAATAATATGCTTGTTTATTGCCTTCAACTTTCAGTTTGATAAAAATCATGAAGGAAGAGCCTGAACAGCTCCTCAACCATTAATAGGTATAACACACAAACTGATCTATGCTTCAATACAGACATCCACCTTGTCCTCTTGTAGAGATGTTCCAACTAAGTTCTAGCCTGTGTCCATATCTGTGCATTTCTAAGTCTCTGTGGAAAACTCTATGCCATATGAATGGGAGAACATGAAAAGCCATGACTTGGAGTGAGGGGCCACATACCGTGATGGGATCATTTGCCAATGTTCAGCCCAAAGAACACAAGAAGAAGAAATCAGAAAACAGCTATAATGAATGCTGGGTATGATACTGCCACATCAAAATTTAAAGAAAGAGTAAAAATGGAGGTGAAGAAACAGATCATAACATCATAAAATGAAGCTCCAACCTAACAGCAGAGATGCAGGCATTCATATGCACATATGCATTCAACCCCAGTAGCGTAACTATTTTCTAAAAGGAGGAAGAAGAAGAAAAAAAAAAAAAGGGGGGGGGGAATTGGGCCAAATATTGCACTGATAAATGTCCCTCACTTTACTCTGCAGTTTTAAAATGAAGTGAGTAGCTACTATAGCTTGTGACCTCATACATTGGCAGTTACATATCCAGAAAAGGTCTTATGATGGTTTAGCAGTTAACTTCTTTCTTTAGCCTTAGTTCATCCTTTCTGATATTGTGTAATAGTTTTGAGGTCCTTTTCCTCACATGGTGTGTCTTATTTATTTTTCCATTTTCCACCCCAAGAGTGCCAAACTAAATTTATATGGAGTGCTGTTTCACCCCATAGACAACCAAGGGCATCTTGTTGTATCCCTAGGATTGTGCAAATAGCCCTGGCTCAATCTATCTTACACAGTTGTGCAACGATAATGCACATCCCTGGCTGAAATGGAACTTTTAATCACTTTTGCTCTTACTACATTATTGTCTACTGTAGCAAAATAAAATAAGGTGAGTTACTTGGGCTGCCCCACTGTGCAGAAAAAAGGATTAAATACAAGTTTGATTCATCTGCAAAAGCAAAGCTGTAATATCATCAACCTGGAGGAATTTGCAAATTTGTCTAGCACAGGGGTTCTCCTTCGTATAGTTTGTGAATCCACACTCATGGATTATGCGCCTGCGCAGAACGGCCGATCGGAGGCTTGAAAAGCTATTGGTCAAAGGTTTTGGCGGTAAGACCGCCCACCGTACCGCCCACCCTGAGGCGCCTGCGCGCCATTTTACCTCAGTTCTCTTCTTTCTGCCGTAGCAGCAGGACGATCGTTGAGAGCTTCCTCTGAGGGAAAGTCTTTTGGCATATTAAAATTTTTTCTCGGTGATCTTGTCCTTCGGGCAGGATCGCCACCCCGGTGCTGTTTCTTCCTTCTGGTGGACTCAGTTACCTACTCGCTTCGGTCACCGTTTCCCCCCTCAAGGGGGTGGCAGCTGGCCAGCCCTTTGGGGTAACCGCGTTCCAGAAACTTCCGCTGGAAGAATTTTTTCTTTGATGGCCGCGGCCTTCAAACAGTGCTCGGCTTGCCTGAAAAAGTTTCCGGCTTCCGACGGGCATAGCCTCTGCCTTTTCTGCCTCGGAGAGTCTCATCAGAGCCAGTCTTGCCCCCACTGCAAGAAATTCACCCGTCTGGCCGTGCAAAACCGGAGCTACTGGCTCAAAGCGCACCTGATGGAACTCTCTCTGGCTCCCGTTCCGGCCGCTTCTACCTCGGCTAGCGTCTCTCAGCCACCGCCGCCTTCGGCCTCTTCTTCCGCTACCATCAAGAAGAAGAAGAAGAGGGACAAGAACGGAGACAAGAAAAAGAAGCGCGGGTTGGAGAAGAGGCGATCGCTCCCGCCTACTCCGCACACCCCTGTGTCTCTGGGACCCTCGCCACCATACTCGGTTGCGAGATGTCCGTCTCCTGGGTCTTCCATCTGGGGAGGACGGTCCTCCTCGGGTTCGCCTGAAAAAGGACACAGGGCTGGGGCTCCAGCTCGCCCACTTCAGGTACTCCCGTCACCGCCTCGTGGGAGGGCCCGCTTGCCTATGAGGCAGGCTTCCGTCTCCCCAAGGCCCAGGACTCCGACGCTCGACGACGCGGCGATCACCATGCCGACCACCATCTCGTCACCAATCCTACCGGCCACCGTTTCGTCGCCGACTCTGCCAGCCACCGTTTCGTCGGCCACCGTTCCGTCGCTCCCGACGGTGGGGGACCCATCCCAGATGGAGTTCCTGAAGGGGATGTTTGAGGTCATGGCTCATACTTTTGCCAACCAGTTCAAGACCTCCATGCCTGCGGCCTCTGCGGCTCCGGTACCGACCACCGCAAGCCCCAGGGAGGCTGGCCCTGCTGTGGCCCTTCCGACCTCCCGAGGGTCGAGTGTCCGCTCCGCTGGCACACCCACATCGTCGCGGGTTGGTCCAGACGTTGAAGCGGTGGACTCCCATCCCGCCGGCCCGCCCAGGCCGTACTGGCGCGGTCCCGACGTGGATGCAAGAGTTCCTCTCTCATCCTCCGATGACTCCAGCGCCTCTTCGGAGGAGGACGAGGGAGACGTCGACGCCGAACGGACGCCGGACCAGGCCATCGGCGCGGTTGACCCACCGCGTGGTGAGGATCAATGCTCGCTCACGGCCATGCTGACGCGCCTGGGGACCGCGTTGAACCTGAAGGTGGACCAGCCGCCACTGGAAGGTGAGGACCAAATGACCGCAAAACTGGATAGGCGTGCGGTACGGCCGGTCCATATCACCATGCTTCCGTCCATGCTGATGTCGGCGAAGGCGACGTGGAGGAAGCCGGTGTCAGCGCACTCCGTTTCGTCCAGGCTCGACGGCATGTATAGAGTCCTGGACGAGAACGTCGAGTTCCTGCAGGCGCATCCCCTGCTGAATTCCCTGGTGGTCAAGGCCTTCCAACACAGGACGGCCACCAGTGGGTTCCCGGTGCCGTCGACCCCGGAAGGGAAGAAGCTGGACGCGGTGGGCCGCAAATTCTACGCCACCGGTTCCCTCTTCCTCTGCGCCGCCAACTACTCGGCTGCCATGGGCCTGTACCAGTCTCACCTCTGGGAGCGGGTGAAGGCCGAGACGGCGACGTTACCTGCCGACGCCCAGAAACGGATCGACGCGCTGGCATCCGAGGGCGATTTCCTGGCGGAGCAACAGATGCGAACCGCCAGGCATATAAATGACTATGCGGCAAAGGACATGTCGTCTGCGATCCTGCTCCGTCGCCACGCCTGGCTTAGGGGCAACTCCCTCGATGACGCTATGAAGAAGCTCATCGAGGAGTTTCCTTTCGACGGGCAAGGCCTTTTTGGGCAGGACACGGACAAGGTCCTCAATGAAATGCGGCAGACCAACTCCACCACCAAGTTTCTGGGGCTTACCACGCCGGCTCCGCCTGCCAGGCCGAGGTTCCAGCCCTTCACGTGGCGCTACCAGGGAAACCCGCAACAACAGGGTGGCCCCGTGGAGCAGCCCAGGTCTGGCTCTTACAAACAACGATGCCAGCACAAGCCGCGCTACCAGCCCTACGGGCACGGCAAGCGTTCGGACGCTAAGTCCAAGTCGCGCGTTTGAAGCTGCGACGGCCGAGTCTCTCGCGCTCCATCTCCCGTACCTCCCCCTCCGGAACTTCCTCCAGGTATGGTCGGGCATCACGGACGACCGGTGGGTCTTAAGGATCTTGTCCTCTGGCTATGCCATCGAGTTCGTGCGGGCGCCTCGGGTAGGAAGACATCGTTTCACCACCTCGTCCCCCCATTTGGAGGAAGAAATATCAATTCTTCTGTCCAAGGGAGCCATCGAGCGGGTGGCCCCGCCCGATTGGGACAACGGCTTCTACTCGAGGTACTTCGTGGTCCAGAAGAAGGACGGAGGACTTCGCCCGATCCTGGACCTGCGCCGCCTCAACAAATGCATCCACACCAGGAAGTTCCGGATGGTGACCCTGCAGACCGTCCTTCCCCTCATCAACAAAGGGGACTGGTTCACAGTCATAGACCTCAAGGACGCTTACTTCCATGTCTCCATCCTCGAGGAGCACCGAAGGTTCCTTCGATTCCGCATCGGCGATTCGGTTTACCAGTACCGGTGTCTACCGTTCGGTCTGGCCACGGCACCGCGAGTCTTCACCAAATGCATGGCTCCGGTGGCCGCCTTCCTTCGCCAGCGGGGAATCAGGGTCTTCCCATACATCGACGACTGGTTGATTGTATCCCCCACCAGCTCGTCGGCCATTCGGGACACGCAGTTCACGGTCCACCTCATGGAGAGTCTCGGCCTCAGGATCAACTTCACCAAATCGAAGTTGATCCCCTCTCAACGCGTCGAGTACATCGGAGTGGTACTCGACTCGCTTGCCACCAGAGCCTTTGCACCCCAGAAGCGCTTGCAGGACATCGCGCAGGGAGTGAACGACCTACGCACCAAACCGTGCATCCGGGCGAAAAAGGCTCAAAGACTGCTAGGCCTTATGGCCTCAACGACGGCTGTGGTCCCTCACGCCAAGTTAAAGTTCCGGTCCCTACAGTCGTGGCTCCTGCACGAATTCGATGCGCTCCGGGAGAGTCAGTCCAAACGGCTAACTCCGTCCCCGGAGCTGAGGGACCAGCTGGTGTGGTGGACGACACCACTCAACGTGACAACGGGGAAGAGTTTTTACCCCCCGCAACCCTCGTTGCAAATATTGACCGACGCAAGCAACCTCGGCTGGGGGGCTGCCTGCGGGACTCTCACGGTCAACAACCCTTGGTCGCCTCAGGAGATGGTGCACCACATCAACTACTTGGAGCTACTGGCCATTTGGAAGGCCCTCCGTTCCTTCGAGAGCTTGCTCTTGGGCAAGGCGGTCCAAGTGGCCTCGGACAACACCACGGCTGTGGCTTACCTGAACAAGCAGGGAGGAACACGATCCACCACCCTTCTTTACCTCGCTGTGCAACTCTGGGAGTGGTACCTGGAGAGGCACATTTTCCCGATTGGAGTGCACATTCAGGGCAAGCTGAATGTCCTGGCCGACCATCTCAGCCGCCTCACCTCGACGACCCACGAATGGGAACTGAACGACGAGGTGTTCCAGTCGCTTTGCGAGGCCTGGGGGACTCCGAACGTCGACCTCTTCGCATCGGAGTCCAACACGAAATGCCACAGGTACTGTTCCAGGGCGGGCATCGGTGTCAACTCCGAGGGCGATGCCTTCATGAAACGGTGGGATCAGGACTATTTCTACGCTTTTCCTCCGTTTCCCCTGGTCCAGAAGGTCCTCACCAGAATGCTTCAGCACAGGACCAGAGCCATCCTAGTGGCCCCAGCATGGCCTCGCCAACCATGGTTTCCGCTGCTGTTGCGCATGTCATCTCAGTATCGCACGCTACCGGAGTCACCTACGCTCCTCCAAATGGAGCAGGGCCAGCTCCACCACTCGGACCTGCCCAGCCTCCACCTCACCACGTGGAGGATAACCCCAGACTGTCCAGGATCCTGGAACTAGCCAGGCGCCCTTCCACAAGGAAGTCCTACGCTTCCAAATACAGACGCTTTTGTGCTTTCCTGGCAGCTCAGCAGACCCCCCTCTCGCAGGTGGAACTGCAGGACGTCTTGACCTACCTCCTCCATCTGGCGGAGTCTGGCCTCAGCATCGCCTCCATCCGAGTACACCTCGCAGCGGTGGTGGCTCACTCTCCAGCTGGCTCACCCGCTTCTAGCGCTTTCTGCGACCAAACAGTGAAACGCTTCCTCAAGGGATTGCGGAACGCCTTCCCGCCGGTCAGGACTCCGACGGCCCAATGGTCACTCTCTACCATCCTTAACGCGCTCACCAGGACTCCTTTCGAGCCCATGGCTACCGCGGATGCTCGTCTCCTCACGTGGAAGACGGCTTTTCTTGTGGCCATCACGTCTGCTCGGCGAGCTGGTGAGCTGGTCGCCCTGCGGGCGGACGCACCCTTCCTCCAGTTCTTCAATGACCGTGTGGTGCTCCAACCAGACATCACCTTCCTCCCCAAGGTGGTCTCCCAGTTTCATATGGCACAAACTATCTCCTTGCCAACATTCTTCCAGAACCCCGCTAACGCCCAAGAAAGGACTTGGCACACGCTGGATGTCAAACGGGCTTTATTGTTTTACACCAGCAGGACAAGGGAGTTCAGGAAGTCGCAACGCCTTTTCATGGCGTATGGGGGCAAGTCCAAAGGTGAACCCATCTCTGCGCAGCGGTTCTCCAAATGGATCACCTCTACCATCTACTTGGCCTACGAGTCGGCATCGCTGCCCCCTCCACCGCATGTCAGGGCGCACTCTACCAGAGCGGTTGCAACATCCACGGCCTTTCTGGAGGGCACACCGCTTGAGGACATCTGTAAGGCTGCCACCTGGTCCAGACCTTCTACATTTGTCCAGCACTACAGGGTGGACACCAGAGCCACTGCGGACGCCAGGCTTGGCCGTGTCGTCCTCACTCGGGGGCTCCGGGCCCATCGCCCTTGACAGTTCACCCTGCCTGACCGTCATCATCTTCATCGTGGGATCATCTCATCCGACTGCCCACCGACCAAGTAAGTGTGAGCTTGCTAATCTCCCATGAGTGTGGATTCACAAACTATACGAAGGAGAAAGTTCGGTTTCACTTACCAGTGATAACTTTCGTTCTTCGAGTATATAGTTTGTGAATACACACTACCCACCCTGCCTCCCCTCTTGAGCTGCACGGATGAGATCAATTGGTTTATCCTGTGCTTGGCTTAAGTATGGAACTGAGGTAAAATGGCACGCGAGCGCCTCAGGGTGGGCGGTACGGTGGGCGGTCTTACCACCAAAACTTTTGACCAATAGCTTTTCAAGCCTCCGATCGGCCGTTCTGCGCAGGCGCATAACCCATGAGTGTGTATTCACAAACTATATACTCGAAGAACGAAAGTTATCACTGGTAAGTGAAACCGAACTTTCCCAACCTAAGGCCCATGGGCCAGATCCAGGCCCTGGCACCATTTCATATGGCACCCCCACCCCTCCAAGGGCATTCAAGAAACAAAATGGCCACCCCTTTGAAGCTGTTGGGACAAAATGGCCACCCCATCATGCAGGCACGTCAAAATGGCCATCCGGCCCTCGAAGCTGACTGAGAGAGCGTGACCGAGCCCCCAGCTTTAAAAGGATAGGAACCCTTGGTCTAGCGGCTAGCCTGTTGTATGTAACTCAATTACTGTTTCACTTCTCAGGCCTGTCAGCTACACTGTATTTCAGTCATAATAGTCAGGCCATGCTCTGGTAATAATTTTTCAGTCAGCCAGCCATGTTCTTTTAAAGCCATCCTTTCCTGGAACAAGCAATTTGCTGCTTCTTTCGTTGTTTTTCTTCTTCTCAGCCTTGAAGAAAAAGGAAATGCACTTAAGAAAAACATAGCCATCTCATTAGTATGTGAGATAAGAATTATGTCAGATGGAGGAAAGTGGAGCTTAACACAAATCATAGAGCCACTGCATTTTCTGCTACATTTTCCAAGGTGTTCCATTACAAAGAAAAATTGAGCCCAGACATTCTCACTTGTTTAACTATTTGTGTGTTGGAAATGTGAGCACTAGACTAAAGGCATTTTTACAGTCAGGAACAACAAAGATCTATACTCTTATTACACCAAAAGAATATGGTTTAATTCTTTTGTGGCTTCATATTTCTTTATTACTTTTGATGAACTGCTGCTGGTCCTCTGCATTAACCACTTCCAGATGGATTCTTTCCAGACTGTATATTAGCTAAGTGACACAGATTGCCGTATACGTTGCATGAAATAGAAGATCATGCGAGACCTTGTATATAACAAGCACACATCGTCCAGATGTTTGATGTCCCTAAGCAACTTAATTTCTATAACAGCCATCCTTCCCCTCACCTCTTGCATGTATCTATGGCAACAAGCAGTCTACCAGCAAAGTCTCAACAAGCCATTACTAACTATGGGTGTTGACTACACTGGGAAGCTGAATCAGAGAAATTCAGTTTTGCTGCAACTTGATTTGCAGCTTGCATTACATTTTGAATTGCAGATTTTGCTCACAAATACACTATGGATTGATTCCTGAGTTTATTTGCATTCCAGCCTACAGCCCTTCCTTCCTTCCTTTCTTCTTTCCTCTATTCCTGTCTCTGGCTTTCCTTTTATGGTGTGTTGTAAAGCAGCTTGGGTTTCAAATACACAGCTGCCCTAACACAATCTTTCATTTCATCATGCTTTCTTCTTTTTTGTTCCCTTTTTAATTTTAATATTTTCACAGTTGATCCATTGCTAGACTGAAAGGGAATAAAATAAAAATAAAGACACAATCAGGCAGGAGAACACCTCCTCTCATTCTCTTTTACTGATTGTCTTCTGAAATTGTTTTATTTCTAATTTTATTCCCTTTCAGTCTAGCACTGGATCACCTCTGCACATATTTTTAAAAAAGTTAAAAAGGGAATGGGAAAAAATGAAGTGAAAAACAATACTATGGAATTTGTATTTGAAGCCCAACTTGCTTGACAACACATCATAAAAGGAAATCCAGCGACAGGAACAGAGGAAGGAAGGACAGATCAGCATCAACAGACATGCCCCTCAAAGGAAGCGCAACTGACTACATGGTAAAAATGTGATTAAAATGTTGAAGAAGAAGAAGAAGAAGAAGACATCCACCACCACCACCAAACAAATATGAGTGGATAGCACAGCCTATTAACCTGGTAAAGTATGCATGCCTAGAACTGTTTAGACTTGTTCAGGTGTGTTTTCCTTGGAGAGCGCCTTTCTCTATACCTGTGATGGCGAACCTTAGCACTTCAATTACCAGAAGCCTAAATCAGCACTCCTGCTGATCAGGGCTCCTGGGAATTGAAATTCAAGAACAGCTGCAGTGCCAAGGTTCACCATCACTGCTCCATACTCTGGCCTATGTGTGACAGAGCCAAGAAGGAGAAAGAGGGATGCAAATGGGCAAGCAAAGGCACAATCTTACATTTCCTCTACTGAACCACTTTGGATCAAATTAAGGGGAAATGATTGGCCTTTTGATTAACTCATTTTCTCTCACACAAAAGCATTCAGCTGGAGATATGTCCCATAGCAATAGTTTTTGTAAATGTATTCCCTGTTTGCTTTCCAGTCCTGATAAATGCAAGATATATCAGTGAAGAAAATTATAAGCTATGACATATAGGACATATCAACATAATTTGCCACTTTGGGAGCACCACTACTTTTTCTTCTTCTGCCATGTCTAGGCCAGACGTGAAACTGCCAAAATGAAGGCACACTTTGGTGAGTTCATTCTGCAGTTAAAAAGAAATTGAATTTGTTACATTGTTATAGAATTATGAATTGTTTTTGCAATCTCTAGTACTGTATAAAGATAGGGATGTCTTTTATTCTTTTCTAATGTCCTCATGCTATAAAAGTTGTTGTGACCTATAAAGATTGTGAATAGAAATATGGAAGGTGTCTTTTTAAAACAGCAACATCTGGTGTTAGATACCTTTTCCCATTAGCCCAAGTTAGCTTAGCCTACAATATGGAACAATAGGAAGTTGTTCACTTTTCTTTTAAAACCTTAACAATAGTTAATGCCTCAAAGAGGGAGACTTGCTTTCTTGCAAATAGTGCAGAAGTGCCCAAACTACGGCAAATGGGCTGGCCCCGGCCCCCGGCACCAATTCATCCGGCCTGCGAAGCCCTCGTTGCTCCCGGAAACAGAAGTAAAATACTTCCACTTCTGGGAGCAATGAGGGCTTTGTGGGCCAGATGAATTGGTATTAGGGGCCAGATCCAGCCCATGGGCCATAGTGACCTGCCTCCTGAACCACATGACCAGCCCACGGCCCAAAAAGTTTGGGCAACCCTGAAATAGTGTGTACGGAAGATGAGGCTGTTGTGTCTGGACCTCCAGACTTCCAACCAGTCTTTTCAGATCTTCATAACTTCTTAAGATGCTTTATGCCTGCAAACTTTTTTGTATGGTCATAAGAGCCACACTAAAATTCTCATGTTGTGTATACAGTCCCCTATAAATCTATATCCACAATCTAGTTGACACACAATTAAAATAAAATCTCATCTTGTTGTGAGGAGTACTAAAATTCTGTAAAGAAATAGCTCAGAAAATTTAGCTGCTTTGAAATAATTTGCTTTCACAAATAGGTGACCTCTATAGGTGAGTTGTGCAGAATGTCATTGTGGAGATTTCTACTTATACAATGACTCCACGCTATATAACAACTCCAAGGTATCCAAGATATAGGTGAGCTCTTATGACAAGCATTGCTTTTACCTAGCAACGGAATTTGTGAAAGCTTGTTTGCCCTTGGTTTATTTTTGTTTCATGTGGAGAGGAAGTCTTACAGAGCTGTAGGTATTTTTATGTGTTTACCACTTTTCCTAAGCTGTCACAAGTTTCTGAAGAAATAATTATTACATTTTGTTTTCTTTTAGAAATAGACATCACTAGACACTTATGGTGATGGTTATACTATTTGTATATCCAACTGTAAGGATTATAAGGCCATTATCCCACTACCATAGGACTTGTTCCACCTGTCAGAGACCTGCACCCATCCAGGAAGCCAGCATAAAACCTTTTGCTGCTTCTGAGTACATGTGGTTCTGCTCCAGGCTAGAGAAATCGGTGATAGGTTTTAATCACTGACACAAAATTATTATTGTTATCACTGACTGTTTATGCTTACAAACCAGCTAGATCATGCAGGAAATAGCAATGTAAATTAGGTAGCAATATGTAGCATTGCTTTAGTGTCTTTTCCGGGAGACATAGAAGGAGTCGCAGTAAGGACTAACACAGGTTTATTGGTTGATGATCAGAACGAACATGTGGTAATGGCGGAGATACCTCACATTATATACAGTGGTACAATACATTTGAATCTTGCTGCACGGTAGCTCATTGGCTGCTACCGGCGTGACGTCGTCCGGGTCACGCCCATCTTCGGTGGTGGATCGGTAGTAGTTTGTTGTTGCGGGGAGTTCCCGCGGCTGCAGGTGATTTGAGGAATGAGAACCATGTGAGTTGAACACTCGCAGCTGCCCTCTATGGGCAGCTTGCTCGCGTTCCTTTAACAGCTGGGTTACATTGTGATTGTGGCCAGGTTACATTCATACATTTCTTAAAGCGACATAGTACATACATAAGAAGCAACATTGTACATACACAACATCCCTCCCCCCTAGGATGGGACGAAGTCCCTCAACCATTGTGGCTTGCCGCACGTGTGCCTGGGGCGAGCGGCCGCTTGACTTAACACAGGGGAGCCTGGCTCTGCGGAGTCCTGTCCTGCAACGGAAAGGAGGGACTCGTTAGTGTGGGCTCTGCGATCCCCTTGTAATGGGGGATGGGAATGGAATGAACAGTTGGGAAGTGAACTCCTGCCTGCCGTTTGAGGAGCTAGGGGTCCCCCCCAGTACGAATCTCAGGACCGACGAAGAGACCCTCGTGCCCTCACCCCCCCGCTGCCGGCCTGGGAGTTCTAGGGACTGTGGAGGGCGGACTCTCCCCCGTTGCCTGCCTTGGGGGTGTGGGTCTCCGGGGAGCTGGAGCTATGGTATATTCTAACACAAACGGACTGGGGGGACTGGAGGTACCAGGGGCTGAACTGAAACCTCTTTTCTCGCTAGGACGGGTGGGGGACCACTCCGCTACACCCCCCTGGTACGGCAACTCATAATCATAATCATAATCATAATCAAGCTGATCCCTCTCTTTCAAAGTATCCTCCTCTGTAGTTGGGAACCCAGGATACGCATTTGTATCTGCGGGTTCCGCCGTGTCTCCCCCTTGGGTAATGCGGGTGGGGGAGGACCCTAACGCTGATTCCCCCTCACTGGTGACTCGCCTTCTGAGTTGGTCGGCGTGCCTTCTCCAGAGTAGACCCGAGCTGGTCTCGACCCTGTAGGATACAGGCCCCGTTTGTTCAATGATTATCCCTGGAACCCACGCTGGCCCCGAAGCCGTGTAGTTCCTGCAGTGAACCGGGTCCCCTACCGAGAAACATTTGGAGCTTTCTCCCCCTATGTTTATATTTCTCCCTTCATCCTCCACCCTGGACAGATCCATCTGGTCAAAGAGCGTTACCGGACGCCTCCTCATGAGGAGTTCGGCTGGGGAAAATCCTGAAGCTAGGGGGGTTGTCCTATAGCAGATGAGGAACTGACACAGGTGGAGGTTTAACTCACCCATGCGCCGCAGTGCGTCTTTCGTAGTGCACACTTGTCACTCTACCTGACCGTTTGTGACGGGGTGAAAAGGGGCAGCGGTAATGTGCCTGATGGCGTTTCGCTCAATGAACGTCTTGAGGTACTAGCATTGTCGCTAACAAGGACGTCTGGCAGGCCGAAACAGGCAAAAAGCTTGAGCAACTGTTTGATGGTTGCCGCAGAGGAGGTGCTGTTCATGGGGATTACCTCCAACCACTTGGAGTAGGAGTCGACTACCAGCAGAAACATGGACCCGCGGAAGGGGCCAGCGAAGTCAACATGAATCCGGGACCATGGCCCCCGGGCCGTATCCCATTCCCTATGGGGCAACCGGGACTCCTCGGGCCGAGAGCTCTGGCAGCTCTCACATGTGCCCACTAAACGCTCTATGTCCCCGTCTATCTGGGGCCACCAAAAGAAACTCCTGGCCAGAGCCTTGGAGCACATGATCCCGGGGTGACTGGTGTGCAGTAGTTTCAGCACCTTGACCCTTAGCTTCTCTGGGATAACTACCCGCTGGCCCCAGAGTAAGCAGCCCCTTTCCAGCGAAAGCTCTCCCCTGCGCCTAAAAAATGGCCTGAACTTTTCATCGGGGGGAGTAGTGGGCCAGCCTTTCCTAACCCAGGAACTAACTTGGGCCAGCATCTTGTCGGCCGCCGTGGCCTTGGCGAGGTCGGCCGGGAGAATGGGGGGTGAGTCGAGGGACTCAATCAGCAGGACTTGGTGGTCCTGCTCTACCTCGCAAGCGGGGTCCCCTAGACTAGGGAGGGGAGACCGGGACAGTGCGTACGCATGGGAGATCTCCTTCCCTGGGCGGTAGACCAGCTCATACTGGTAGGCGTTTAGGAAAATGGCCCATCGCAACATTCTGGGGGATAGGATTTGTGGGGTGGGTTTACCGGTAGTGAAGATCCCCAGAAGTGGCTTGTGATCAGTCACTACCGTAAACTTGCGACCGTATAGGAAATCGTGGAACTTCTTCGTTCCCGCGATTATGGCCAGGGCCTCCCTATCTGTTTGCGCGTAATTGTGCTCGGCTTTCGAGAGGGACCTTGAGTAGTACGCCACCGGGGCTTCCCTCCCGCTCTCCAACTCGTGGCACAGGACTGCCCCCACCCCCACTGGGGACGCATCACAAACTAAGACCACTGGGTTTTTGGGGTCGAAATGGGTCAGGACAGCGTCCGAGGACAGGAGTGACTTGAGCTCCTTGAATGCTCTCTCCTGCCTGTCCCCCCACCGCCAAACCGCGTCCTTTTTAAGCAGCGCATGCAGTGGCTCCGCGACCGATGCCTTCCGAGGCAGGAAGGTATGATAGAAATTTAGGAGCCCTAGGAATGACTGTAGCTCCGGTTTCGCGGTGGGGCGAGGGGCGTTTTTTACGGCCGCAACCTTTGACTCAGAGGGTTTGATCCCATCCGGGGTTACCTTGAACCCTAGAAACTCGACCTCCCTCGCAAAGAATACGCATTTGTCCCTCCTCAGTCGAAGACCTGCCCTCTCGAACACTGAAAGGACCCCATCTAGCCTCTTTGCTAACTCTAATTCGCTCCCCGCCGTTATCAACACATCGTCAAAGTATGGGAGGATGCCTGGAAACCCCTTTAAAAGGCGTTCCACGAGGGACTGGAAAATTCCGGGGGCCGAATTCACGCCAAACTGAAGGCGCGTTACCTTAAACGCCCCCTTGTGCGTCACTATCGTTTGCGCGGCGGCAGCAGCTGGGGTTACAGAGAGCTGCTGGTATGCCTGGGCCAGGTCTAACTTTGCAAAGCACTTCCCCCCATGTAACGCGGCCAGCAAGTGGCTGACCACGGGCACCGGATATGCATTTGGCCGAATGGCCTTGTTGATGGTACATTTATAGTCCGCATGAATCCTGACCTCCCCGTTTGCCTTAAGGGCTGTAACAATCGGCGTTTCCCACTCCGCCGAGTCAACTGGAACCAAAATCCCCTGCCCCACCAATTTGTCCAGTTCCGCCTCAATCTTGTCCTTGAGTGCGAAGGGCACTCTCCTTGGTTTGAGGCGGATGGGCCGGATTTCTGAGTCCAGCTCGAAGGAAACCGGGGGCCCCTTGTATTTCCCGAGCCCCTTCTTGAAAACGTCCGGGTGCGCGTTGCACACGTCCCGCATTGGGTCAGTCTCGATGGCGTTAATGCCGGACAGTTCAATTCCCAGGGGAGCAAACCACTGCGTTCCCAAAAGGCAGCACCTCCCCCCTTGAGGACCACTAAGGGCAGTTTCTCGGAGTAGTTCTTGAACTTCACCTTGAAGTTCCCCACCCCCAACACCGGGATCCCATTCCCCTGCACGTCCCGTAGGTGTGACCTCATGGCCCGGAGCTTGGGCCGCTTATCTGGGGGAATACGCATAAACTCCTTTTGGGACAGGATGGAATAAGATGACCCCGAGTCTATCTCCATCCTCACTGGGACCCCTTGCAACAGTACCTCTACGAAAAACCGCCGGTGCTCCAGGCCCACGCGGTTCACGCCTTCCTCACTGTAGCTGGCTGCGACCTTCCTGGTGCCGGCCGCCTTCCGTTGGTGCGTCTGGGGATGGCTTGAACTCCCCTTGTCCTTGACTCGCCCACGCCTGCATACTCGGGCGATGTGCCCCTTTCGGCCGCAGTTGTGACACTCGGCCTTTCGAAACGGGCACCTCGTGCGGTCGTGGGACGCTCCACAACAGTCGCAATGGCGGTCCTGCCGTTCTCGGGTCTGCCGCTTCTCACCACGCTTCTTGATCCTCTGGGCGTCATCGTCCTCGCTGGAGTAGGGGTCCGCTGTCGTGGACGACTCCTCGGACGACGTTGGTGTGCTGGCGGGTGGCTTGGGGGCCCGCCAGGCCGCCTTCGCTGGTGTCCGCCGGGCCGCCTGTACTGGTGACTTGGCCCTCTCGGGCACGGCCCCTCGGGACTTGAACAGCCTAAACCCGCTCCTGGCCTCCTCGGCTGCTTGGGCCTCCCACAGTACCTCGTTGAACGTGAGGCGTTGGTCGCGGGTCATCAGCCTCCTCTGCAGCTCCTCGTCCCTCAAACCACACAACATGCGGTCACGGAGGGCCTGGTCCAGGTCATCCCACTGGCAGTGGACCGCCGCAAGCCTGAGGGCCGCCACGTAGGCAGACACGGACTCGCCCGGTCGCTGGTCTCACCTGTGGAACGCGACCCGGGCTGGGAAGATCGAGACGGGCAGCTGGAAATGCTCGCCCAACATAGAAGGAGTCGCAGTAAGGACTAACACAGGTTTATTGGTTGATGATCAGAACGAACATGTGGTAATGGCGGAGATACCTCACATTATATACAGTGATACAATACATTTGAATCTTGCTGCACGGTAGCTCATTGGCTGCTACCGGCGTGACGTCGTCCGGTTCACGCCCATCTTCGGTGGTGGATCGGTAGTAGTTTGTTGTTGCGGGGAGTTCCCGCGGCTGCAGGTGATTTGAGGAATGAGAGCCATGTAAGTTGAACACTCGCAGCTGCCCTCTATGGGCAGCTTGCTCGCGTTCCTTTAACAGCTGGGTTACATTGTGATTGTGGCCAGGTTACATTCATACATTTCTTAGAGCGACATAGTACATACATATGAAGCAACATTGTATGCAAACATTGTATGCAACATTGTATGCAAACATTGTATGCAAACCAAGACACAGGACACAGCCTCGGGCTGGGTTAACTCAGGTTTATTGCATCGTGGACAGAGGGAACATGAGGTAATGGCGGATCGATAGCTCTTTATATACAGTAGTAATACATTTGAACGTGGTGCCATGGTAGCCCATTGGCTACTGTCTGCGTGACGTCATTGCGGGTCACGCCCTTCTTGTCCAGGTGTAGGTGGTGGCGGGAAAACTTCCCGCGCTGTTGCCTTTGATGAGTTCGGACCAAGAGAGCTTGGACGCTCGCTGCTGCCAGCTGGTGGTCATTAGCTCGCGTCCTATTACAGGGTTTATATGATACAGCTGAAGGTTACATTGTTGCTATAGGCAAGGTTACATTGGCTCAGATACATTGTAATCCATGTGTAAGATAAAACCATCAGAACACAACACCCCTCCCCCCTAGGACGAGACAAAGTCTCGAGCCCACACTTAAACACACTCCCCCCCCTTAGGAGACAAAGTCTCTCAGCCAAGATGGCTTATTTCGAACACGCTGGGGTCTCGATGCGGGCTGCCTCTCCCCGGGTTTGCTACCTTCTCTTTGTCCCCTGGTTTCCTGTCCTGTAATTGGAGAGGGAGACTCGTTAGTGACTTGCCGCGGCTCCGCGGCGTTGTTGGGAGGTGTGCTCTTTCTTAGGGAGGAACCGGGGGCACTGGGGGCTAACGAAAAACCCCTCTTCTCGCTTGGATGGGTGGGGGAACACTCCTGAAAACCCCCCCGGCTCGCAAAATCAAAATCAAAATTACAATCGGGGGCAGCGGTCGCGAACTCCTCTCCCCCTTCCCCGGCCCCTGATATGACTGGCGTATCAAAAGGGTATGAGTCGGGGCCGCTGCTTCTGCCTTCCCCCCTTGCTTGGGACTGTTGTCCACTGCTGTCTCCCCCTTGGGTTAAGCGGGTGGGGGAGAACCCTAACGCTGAATCCTGTTGCTGAGCCCCACTTACTGGCCCACTCACTCGGTGCCTCAGTTGGTCTGCGTGCCTCCTCCAGAGGAGGCCGGTGTTAGTCTCGACCCGGTACGACACTGGCCCCGTCTGTTCTACAACCGTCCCTGGTACCCAGGCTGGCCCTGCGCTGGAATAGTTCCTGCAGTGAACAGGGTCACCGGCGGCGAAACCTTTCGAGACTGCCAACCCTATGTTTTTCCCTTTATCCTCGACTCTCGTCGGGTCTAGCCTGGACAGGATCGTGGTCAGTTTTCGCCGCATCAAGAGCTCTGCCGGCGAGTAGCCTGACGCTAAGGGGGTTACCCTATACGCTAAGAGGAACTGGCATACTTGGTGATTCAGGTCCCCCGGGCCCATGCGCCGCAGCGCCTCCTTTGTTGTACGCACCAGCCGTTCCACTTGGCCATTCGTGGCCGGGTGAAACGGTGCGGATGTGACATGCCGAATGGCGTTTGCCTCCATGAATGCTCCGAACTCAGCGGAGGTGAAACAACTAGCGTTATCGCTGACTAAAGTGTCGGGTAAACCGAACGTGGAAAAGACTCTCCTTAGCTGGCTAATTGTCGTGGCGGAGGACGTGCTCTTTACTGGGATAACCTCCAGCCACTTGGAGAACGCATCCACCACCAGGAGAAACATGGTTCCTCGGAATGGGCCAGCGAAATCTACGTGCACTCTGGACCATGGCCCCCTTGCTGTGTCCCATTCCCTATGCGGAAGACGGGCCGCCTCAGGTCGGGATCCCTGGCATGCCTCGCAAGTGCCGACCATGTGCTCAATGTCCGCGTCCAGCTGTGGCCACCAGAAGTAACTCCGGGCCAGCGCCTTTGAACGAACTATGCCCGGGTGGCTGACGTGCAGCAGTTCGAGCACCCTCGTCCGCAGGGGCGTAGGGACCACCACCCGTTGGCCCCACAAAAGGCACCCCCTTTCTAGGGACAACTCTAGCTTTTTCCGAAAGAATGGGTCGAACTCTGTACTCAGGGACGATGCCGGCCACCCCTTCTGTACCCATGAACTAACTTTCTCCAGCGTTCTGTCCTTGCCTGTCGCCCTAGCAATGTCGGCTGGTACTATTGGGGGTGCGTCTAAAACCTCAATTAGCAACACCTGGCGGTCTCTTTCTACTCTCGCCTTTTGGTCGTCCGACAAGGGCAAAGGGGATCTCGAAAGTGCATCAGCATGGCTGATCTCCTTTCCGGGCCGGTACTCCAACTCATGTTGGTATGCGTTGAGGAAAATAGCCCATCGCAGCATTCTCGGGGACAGGATCTGCGGCGTGGGCTTGCTTGCCGTGAAAATCCCTAACAGTGGCTTGTGATCGGTCACGATTTTGAACGGGCGGCCATACAAAAAATCGTGAAATTTTTTGGTTCCCGCTACTATTGCTAACACCTCCCTGTCGGTTTGTGCGTAATTTCGCTCCGCTTGGGACAGGGACCTTGAGTAAAACGCTACCGGGGCCTCCCTTCCGTCCTCCAACACGTGGCAAAGCACCGCCCCCACCCCCACCGGGGATGCATCACAGACTAGGACCACTGGCCGTTTGGGGTCGAAGTGCGTCAGGATTGCCTCAGATGTTAGGAGTTGCTTTAGCTCTTTGAACGCCCTCTCGTGCTCGTCACCCCACATCCATGTCTCCTCCTTTTTAAGTAACCGATGGAGCGGTTCGGCCACGGACGCCTTCCGCGGGAGGAATGTATGGTAAAAATTGAGGAGCCCCAGGAAGGACTGTAGCTCGGTTTTGGATGTGGGGCGAGGGGCCTTTTTAATGGCTGCTACTTTGGATTTAGACGGCTTAATCCCCTCGGGTGTGATCCGGAACCCTAAAAACTCGACCTCGGTTTCGAAAAAGACACATTTGTCCTTCCTCAATCTCAGCCCCGCTTTCTCGAACACGGTCAGTACTTTGTCCAACCTCTTTGCCAGTTCAGCCTCACTCCCCCCTGTTATCAACACGTCATCAAAATAAGGCAACACCCCCTCCAGTCCCTTCAGGAGGCGTTCCACAAGCGACTGAAAAAGGCCGGGTGCCGAGTTCACGCCAAACTGTAACCGCGACACCTGGAACGCCCCTTTATGTGTAACTATCGTTTGTGCCGCGGCCGTGGCGGGGGTCACAGGAAGTTGCTGATAGGCTTGTGCCAAATCGAGTTTAGCGAAACACTTTCCCCCATTCAGCCTGGCCAAAAGGTGGCTGATCACCGGCACCGGGTATGCATTAGGGCGGATCGCCTTGTTAATTGTGCACTTATAATCAGCGCAAATGCGCACCTCCCCGTTAGCCTTTAGAGCCGTTACAATTGGAGTTTCCCACTCCGCGGAATCAACAGGAATAAGAATCCCCTGGCCCACCAGTTTGTCCAGTTCCGCCTCTATCTTGTCCTTGAGTGCGAACGGCACCCTGCGTGGTTTGAGTCTTATCGGGCGGACCTCCGGGTCTATGTCGAAAGCTACAGGGGGTCCCTTGAACTTTCCGAGTCCTTTCTTAAAAACGGCGGGATGCGCATCGCAAACCACTTGTATTGGGTCCCCCCCCACGGTATGCACTCCCCCTATGAACAAACCTAAGGGCTGAAACCACTGTGTCCCTAGGAGGCTACAGCTTCCCCCCTTGAGGACAACTAGGGGCAGTTCCGCAGAATGTCTCTTAAAATTGACCCGAAATTTCCCGACCCCCAACACCGGAATGCTGTTTCCCTGTACGTCTCGTAGCGTGGACCTCAACGCTTTCAGTTTGGGCCGCACGTGGGGGTCGATTTTCAAGAACTCTTTCTGGGGAATTATAGAATAGGAGGACCCCGAGTCAATTTCCATCTTAATAGGGGCCCCTTGTACTAATACCTCAACGAAGTAATGGGACTGTCCCGCGGACACGCTGAACACTGGGGCGTCGTCCTCGCTGTCGTCCGAGACGCGGCCCACGCCATCCTGCTTCCTCGTGGTCTGGGCGCCATCTTTGGGCCTCGCTGGACGGTCCGGTCTGGCCGCACGGTCTTGTGACTGCCTCCGGCCCTCCTTCCGTTTTCTGCATGCCTTGGCGATGTGCCCCCGACGGCCGCAGGTGTAACACTCGGCCTTCCTGAACGGGCATCTCGCGCGCTCATGGGCCGCTCCGCAACCCTCGCAGCGTCGACCACCCTTTCGGACCTTCTGGACCTCCTCGCCGTCGCTGCCTTCCGTAGACGACTTTGAGGCCCGTCGAGTTGCGTGCACCGACTGTCCGGACTTCCCGTGCACCGAATTTTCCGCCTTGCCGGCTCTAGGACGCCACTCACGCCACTGGTGCATCTCGTCCACTCCAGCATTCGTGGACTCTGCGGCTTCCGCGGCCTCTACGACCTCTGCCAGCGTGGGTGGCGGCTCCTTGTTCATCAAGCTGCGCTGTACCTCCTTGTCTTTCAGGCCACACAACACGCCGTCCCTGAGAGCCATCTCTAGGATGTCGCCCCATTTACAGGGGGCGGCGGCTATCCTCATGGCGGCCACGAATGCCTCAACCGACTCATCCGGCGCTTGGACTCGCCTCCAAAACGCGCTCCGAGCGGGAAACATTGCCCTCGAGGGACAGAAGCGCTCTCGCAGCAGCTTCATGATGTCGTCCGCCTTAAATTCGCTCACCTTCTTCGGAGCGATGATGCCCACCAGCGTCCGCTTGGTTTCCATCCCGAGCATTCTGGTGAGGATGGCCCTCTTCCTCTCCTCGTCGTCTCCTTTGACTCTGAGTTCCACCAGTGCCGCCTGGAAGTCCATCTCAAGCAGCTCCCAGTCTTGCGGTTTGGTGATGTTGAACCCGCTCTGTGCCCTGGCTGTTCCGTGGGGATCCATCATCCCACCTTCGTCGCCAATTTGGTGTATGCAAACCAAGACACAGGACACAGCCTCGGGCTGGGTTAACTCAGGTTTATTGCATCGTGGACAGAGGGAACATGAGGCAATGGCGGATCGATAGCTCTTTATATACAGTAGTAATACATTTGAACGTGGTGCCATGGTAGCCCATTGGCTACTGTCTGCGTGACGTCATTGCGGGTCACGCCCTTCTTGTCCAGGTGTAGGTGGTGGCGGGAAAACTTCCCGCGCTGTTGCCTTTGATGAGTTCGGACCAAGAGAGCTTGGACGCTCGCTGCTGCCAGCTGGTGGTCATTAGCTCGCGTCCTATTACAGGGTTTATATGATACAGCTGAAGGTTACATTGTTGCTATAGGCAAGGTTACATTGGCTCAGATACATTGTAATCCATGTGTAAGATAAAACCATCAGAACACAACACACAACAATTGCCAATAAAGAAATAAAACAATGGGAAATCTCCCACCAGTTTATGCTCTGTATAAAAAGTACAATGTCTCCTCTTATAAATCAGCTTTTATATGAAGGAGAAACAGATCAAAGTTCAGGAGCACAAAAATAGAAAAGGAACATTTTTGCATTTCCCTATTCTCTGGATAAAATAATAAAAGCATGTCTATCTATATTTCCTGCCATAGCCAGCTCACAAAATCAAGATTACATATTTCTACTGTTGTACTCACAAGCAAGCATAGTAACTCCTGTCTCTACCTGCTATTCGAACATGCACACTCATAACAGTGTTTCTTCTTCTACAGTCTAAGATAACCAAACCCATTTTTCATTTTTCATTCCACCACTTCCTGTATGTTACCAAAGAAGTCTTTACTTTCAATGTTCATCATACCTACTTCCATTCTCACAGTGTCAGTTTATTTTGAATTCCAATAGAAAGGAATTTCCACCTGGCTTCGAAGGTCAAATTCTCAGATTTTCTTCACTCATACTCCCTTATGGAGCAAAGAACAATGACCATCTTAACTCACTAAAAGCAGAGGCTCCATTTTGATGAATTACTCCAAATTGTCCTATACCATATCCTATATCATATTGTATATCCTTATATAATTTTATTATACTATCAAATTATATAAAATACTATCTTTGCAATTAGAAGGTAATAAAGTCATTGTCCTTCCAGAGACACATTCATTTGAAGCTGCCACAACTTGCAAAAGAAGCCTGATCACTTTTGTTTTGTGATTGGTTTTCAGGCCAGAGATACTTCACTTGCTATATGCCTGCTTTTCTTTCAACCATGAAAGACTGCTTCAGCTGTGTCGCTTGAGCTCTATGGGTTTGAAATTCTAATGTTGGGTTATACATAATATGTACTTTGGTCCTACTTGCAAGTACTGTACTGTATACAGCTTGAGATTGTGTAGTACTCTTAGCTCTTTTCCACACTAGGTTTTCCTGAAGTAGCTTTGATGCTGGGAAAGGTGAAGGGCAAACGAAGAAGGGGGAGGCCAAAGATGAGATGGCTAGATGGTATTGTAGATACAATGAGCACAGAACTGGGAGGGCTGAGGGGAATGGTGGAGGACAGAGGTGCCTGGCGGGAAATGGTCCATAGGGTCGCAAAGGGTCAGAATCAACTGTGCGACTGAACAACAACAACAACAACAACAACAACAACAACAACAACAACAACAACAACAACAACAACAACAACAACAACAACAACAACAACAACAACATAGGAGTGCTGTCATCAGATTGAAAACTGTTCCTTCATTTATTAAAGCCATACAAAGGTGAAAACATAGCAAATATAGCACAATGAAGAACTGGCAAAAATAATCAGATCACTATGTTTTCTTAAAGCTGAAGTTGGTCACTTGTAAATGTAAAACAGTATGATGGTCAAAGCATGGAGTGAACTCCTAAAGGCTAAATTGACAAGACTTGAAACTGTCTGCTTAAAATGAACCAAAGGGAACAGTATAATCTCTTTAAGAACAGAGATCCACTGATGGTGCTATAGAAAAGGACTTTTTCTACTGGTCCCAGTAAGCTAGCCTGTCTTGGAAATGGGACATTTGGAAGACTATTAAGAGGATACTTAAAATGGGCAAGTTAAGGCTAAAACCATATCAAGTATAGATTGCATGGAAGGATGCTATCTTTCACTATGCTATGGCTCCATGTGTTTTATCTATGTTAGCAATTAAATTTGAAAGCATAGCATTCTTTAAGCAATGTCTTATTCCACTCCCTTGGATATTTTTTACAAGTTTAAAAAACTGACCCTTGTACAGTAATAGGACCACACACATTTCTGCAGACCAGCTGTTGGTTTGTTTACACCAAGTGTCTAATTGTCTGTCATTAGAAGACTACTGAATCCAATTTAAACCCCTAGTTCAGAATCCCCAGCATTCCACTGGATTAACAATAATCTTTACATTAACTTTTAAATATACAAGTATTAATCATTCTTTCTCCTAGCTGCTCATTTCCACCCCAAGGAAATCCTGGGAGCATTCCATTTTCCTTTATTATCTGAAGTTATTTCTTGCTTAGATAAAGGTAAAGGTTTCCCTTGCTCGAAAGCTAGTTGTATCCAACTCTAGGGTTCAGTGCTCATCTCTGTTTCAAAGCCAAAGAGCCAGTGTTGTCTGTTTCTGCAGATTTTTCCGTGGTCATGTGGCAGGCATGACTAGACACCGGAGCACACGGAACACTGTTTACCTTCCCACCGAAGTGGTCCCTATTTATTTACTTGCAATTTCTTGCTTTAGAACTGCTAGGTCGGCAGGAGCTTGGAAAAAGATGGGAGCTCATTCTGTCCTGCAGTACTCGGGAATCAAACTGCTGACCTCCCACTTTCCAGTAAGCGTCTTAGCCACTTGAGCCACTGCTTACTCACAGCAAAATCAAACTTCTGAATATGCATTATTGCATTATTGAGCTGTTACTGTATTACTGGGATGTTATTGTGTTACTGAAATGTTACTGTATTTCTGAGATGTTACTGTACCCTATTGTATTTTTGCTTATTGTATCTTTGTTTTTGTTTACTCTCTATTGTAAGCCGCCATGAGTCACATTTTAGTTGAGTAGGTCGGGATACAAATCTAATAAATGAAATAAAATTTTACTTAGGCACACATTTATTCTAATAATCTGAATTCTGTTTTTCTGTATCAACTGGCTGGATAGCTCAGTGGTTTCGTATCTGGCAGTGGAGCCAGAAGTTTCTTTCTTTATTCGTGTCAGAGGCACCACAGCATATAATAACATACAAAGCTAAAATTAACATATCTAAAACAATAAGGAATTAAAAGGACTAGATGACATCCGCCCAATATCAGGCCACCTCAACAGAATTTCCTCTTGCCAATATAAGGTCCTCCTCAGTGCACGTTGAAGGGCATTGTGTGCATTTTATCATATGGGCGATTGTTTGCTCTTCTCCACATTCACACAGGCTACCATCTACGGGAAAACCAAATAGCAGGTGTGTTTCCAAGGATCTTGCTTTTACCCACTCTTTCTGAGCCAGAAGTTGAAAGGGGCCTTTTAGGTCATGGGATCCAAACCCCTGCTCAATGCAGAAATCTGAGTCAAGACTAGACTATCTAGGAAAGACTAATGTATGATTTCTCTGTGAAAATGGTTAACAGGCCTCATTCTCTGCTTGGAAACAATAACTTTGAAAAATTCAAAAGAAGAACTGAAATCATACATTTAATATATGGGTCAGAAAATTTCTGGTGCCTCTGGTGCCATTGGGGGGGGGGGGGAAATAAAGATCAGTCAGGCTTTCAAAAATTAAATTAAAATGAATTATTAGAATAGTTCAAATATGTATAAGGTCCCAAAAGTAGAGGTGGATTTGCATAAAGAGCAAATATTTGCAGTCATGTAGAGATTTTTTAAAAGCTTTCCCTTTCTGGAAAATGGGGAGAATGGAGATGCACTGTAAATATTCCACCACATTTCAAAGAAAATGCTTTAAATAGTGATGGGGAGATTAATACATTTACATTTTTTGTTTGGAATGACAGTGCAACTGCAACAACAGTAGACTTCTGATAACTACTGCCTTTCATTCTCAGAGAGTCTTCAGGAAGAATGTCCATGTGTTCCCAGTAGCATCATTCCAAGAAATGATCTGGAAGGAAGGAGACTGCAAACTAAGCATATGTGTGCACATTCCTCAGCTCTAGAGGGTAGCAACTGTTGGCTTTTTTAGCATTGCTGGTTCGCAACTCCCACTAGTCATACACAGCATAGCATATGTCATGTATGGGTTGGAAACATCTTTGTTGAACGTCTATTCCTGAAATCCTCTAGCCAACATAACCCCATGATCATTAGTCTAAAAAAATAGCTGATGAAGAATGATGGAAGATCCCATCAAACAGCATTGGGAGGTCCATAGGTCATACCTGTCAAGTATCCCGTATTGGCCAGGATTTCCCATAATTCAGTGCCACTTTTCCTACTTTCCTGCCTGGACCTGCCATCATCCCATAATTTGATGGCGGGGGAAAAGTAGTTACTGCGCATCCCCTTCTGCGCCATACCTGTCAAGTTTCGGGAAATTTCTGTCAAATAAGGGAAATTTCCTGGCCAAAATGGGAAACTGGACAGCTATGATTATCCTGTGCTGGCCTCCAGTCTAACTCCAGTCTAATTGCAGTATAACTAATACATGATCACAGCGGGAAAGAGTGTAAAATATGGGGGTTTGACAAAAATTTCCTGAAACTTGACAGGTATGTTCTGCGCAGAACTCTTCTTCGCATGCACAGAAGGGTTCTGCGCAGGTCCCGTATTGTCCGGAGCTGTGCTTGACAGGTATGCCATAGGTTGCCTATCCTTCCTCAATCGTGTTTGTCATATCAATGATAATGTTGGGGTGATTTTACTTCTATTCTCTGTGCTTGCTTTTTAAAAAATTGTATATTTGTATAACATCAAAGAGACATCAAAGGAACACAAAATAATGCTGGTGGAGGCTCCTAGAAGTGCCAGAGCAAGAAAATTGTATCCCCTTCAACACCTAAAGGAGTAAAAGAGGAAATGAAGAACTGTATTAGGAATTTCTTTGGGATGGTCTATTCAAAGGTTGGTTAAAATGTTTGTGAAGAGATGTTGATGGAGGGCTTCCACATGGATGGAAAGATGGTGTTGCTTCTTCTTGAAGCTGGGAAATGTGGTAGCTTGGCTGAACACAGTCCTTTTAAAGCTGCCACCTTTCCATCCATACACAGATGGAACTTGCCCTGGGAAACTGCCTGCAAGGTTATTTTTACCATCAAAGTATGGGATGCCCCAGCAGATAATATTCCCAGGCCGATGATAGAAGGAAGAGCTACTCCCTTTGTATCTCCATAGAGACCTTATCTCTCAAAGTAAAATGTCCCTCTGAGAAATGTTGCATCTCAAGACTGAGCTGGTGTGAAGATGTAGCCACTAGGTTGACCTTATCATGGCTCCACTCCGCAAACACTCCCTCTTTTCCTGGTCACAAATGAGGCTTTCATAGTCTTTTCAGGCTTTTATTGAAGAAGCATTTGTATCCAAAAATATCAAACCATAGATCAAAACAATAAATTGAACTAAACTTTTAATCCCTAAATACTCTATCATGTCCAGTGATAGGCCCCTATATCTATCCTAAACTGAAACAAGCTAACAAAATAAGAAATCGACTAACTTTTCTAAGAAGCCATTCTTCTGTCAGATTCTAAGTACAGTACTTTGCCCCAGATGGTTTAGGCAAAGACTCAGAGACCACTGTGCTGGGCTTTCACCCCCATAGGATTTCTCCTAGGGTTCCATGCTGGTTCAAAAGAACGTAGGCTTGCGCCTACTCCAAAGTAGGTGCTTCTGAGCTCCCAATTTCTGGGGTTTATATTCTATTTTGCCCACTCATTCCTCCCCTCAAGAATGTGAAGTATCTGATTGTTTTGACTAAAGGTTGATTATCCAGACACGGGATGATGTAAGATTGATGTAATCCTTCTTCCAGGTGTTGGATATCCCATATTTTGGCACGCGTTCCTCCCCTTTCCCGGCGCAGTCCCATATTTAGAATGGTGGGGGAAGGGGTTACTGCACACGCGCGCATGCGCAGAACCCATCTGTGTATGCACAAACATGTTCTGCATATGCGCAAAGAGGTTTTGCGCATGCACAATGGAGTTTTTCCTGCGCATGTGGACCTGGGCCGGAGCAGTTCCCGTATTTTCCCGAGCTGCGCTTGACGGGTATGATCAGGCCCCAGTCATTCTGGACACAACTGGATACATCCTGGTGCCCTGAATTGGCTTTTAGACTTGATTGAGAGACCTATCCACAACCTGGAAAAAGTAATATCTGCTGAAAAGAGATACACTGTTTACTGTTTGAGAGACAGCATAATGTAATAGTAATGGCAGCGTGAACAGATTTCAGAGTTATATAATCTTCTGCCTTTCCCCTTTCTAATGTGATGGTGTAAATGTCAAATCTGCAATGACAGGTTGAAAGTGTTCTTCCTGAGTGAAATTCCCTTTCCTAGGTGAATGACCCTTTGTTACCTTGGGTAAACCCCCTTCTCTTCAAATGCTAATGCACAAGCGTGGGTCCTTCACAGGTGTCGAAATGCTGCTTAGCAACCCAGATGCTTTGTGATGTATTGATGTGTGGAATGTGAATGGTATGTTTATTGGAATGCTGCTGACATCAGAGTGCCTTCTCTATCGAGTTAGCCATTCTCAAACCTTATAGAGATTATGCTATATGAACTTTAATACTTATTAAATGTAAAGAAATTAATATGTGTGAACGTCCTTTGGGATTATCACAACACAAATATCTTTGCAACTGAGAGTCAAAGAACAGACAACAAGTAGTTATGCACATAAACATGGTAGAAGACTTTTATTCTATTCAATGGACAAGTAAAAAGAACAAAGTGGGGAGGGGAATGACTGCCAGCCAAATGTTTTGCAAGCATCAACCTCCCAATACCCTCTTGTTGGTATTGCTCCACCTAAGATCAGGAGAGAAATAGCAGTGGATGCTGATGGAACTAAGCAAGATAATGACCCTTGACACCCTCTGAATGGATATGAGTCTCAAATCCACTGGCTAAGACCCAGGAAGAGCTTTATGGCAAGAACAAACATCTTGAGGGTACACAAGAGCAAAACCAAATAAGAATATGGAAGAAGGAGCTCACTGCATAAGGAACAACATTAAAGGAGGATATAACTGAGGATCTCAATCTCCCCTACATTACTTAGAGCACCCTGAATAGGCAGAGGGTTAGAGTCCCTAAATGCAAGACCAACATGCTCAAGTGGAGACTGCTGGTGGACAACAACACACAGTGTGAATGAGGAAAGACACAGAGTCTGGCAAATTTACTGGTCTGCCGATTGCTGCCAGAGACATGCACTGATGAAGGGTTTGGGCAATGGCAAAGCAAAGAAAGTGGCTTCATTTTGGCAGTCCAGAGTTTGATCGGGACATGAAAGAAGAATACCACATGGGCAATACAGAAATCAAACATATATGAGTCTAGGCTCCTGGTGGCATTGCTCTCTGCTCTCACCCAAATCTCCTCGATATATGTATTAAGGTGTACTTCCAAGATGCAGTTTCACACGGTACAATACAACATGCTTATATTCATCACTTCTTTGTCAGCAATAATCCATAATCAGTTCCAACTCCTTGACAAGTGTCCCCATTGGGAACACTGCTGAGTTATTGCAGCACGCACTTTTGGGTTTGGGCAACAACAAAGCAAAGAAAGTGGCTTCATTTTGGCAGGCAAGGGTTTGATCAGGACATGAAAGAAGAAGAAGACTGACTTCCTGTATTATATCCTGACCTGTGGTGGAAAGACTACAACTGACCTGCATGAAATGTTCAAAGAAATGGAGGAAGAAAGAACCAATAGATGGAGAAATAGTTTCAAGCCTGAGCACTTCCAATGCTTCTAGCATTTCCTTTCCCTTACAGTATCACATCACATTTGCAATCATTCAGATGTTTGTGTCTTCAAAAGGTTACCCCCTCCAGCTTAATGGGAGGTCTTTTGGGTGAGTGTGGGCCTGAATGAACAATATTTCCCCTCACTTTAATCCCCTAGTTGTAACTGCACATAATGTTCTTTGAACAATTCTACAATCTCAGAGAAACCCAGGAGGTTTATATGAGCAAACTGTCCTTTTCCACATTTCTTTTTAAACCTTGGGAAAAAAACTGTGTGTAGTGCTAAATAAATAAATAAAAATAAAGCAGTCCTCACCACTTCACAGCCATCTCTCCGAAGAGCATCCTAGGTCACTATAACCTTAAAAGCATAGCAGCTGTTTTGTTTTCACATGGATAGCAGTTGCTGAGCTGTGCCACACTAACTGGGTCTTCTTGAAGCATATATATATATATTGTCTTGTAGCATAAGTAAAAATGTTGAATAAATTTATTAAGGCACAAGTTTCTGCCTACAGACAATGATTGGTAGGGTGGACACGCCTTCTCTTTTATGTTGGACAATCCCCAGGTTGAAGGGCTGCAAGTCCATGCTGTGAAAGAGGGTGGTCTTTTTTTTTGTCAGACTATATCTGCAGCTGAAATATGGAAAAAACCCTATAGACACCAAAAGCCTTCACATAGTCCCAACTCAACCATGCTCTGTAGCTGTTGACATAATTGCCATTCCTACTCAATAGTGATCAAGGAGGTGTGTGCGTGTGTGTGTACACTTCAGCTTCTAACTAGAATTTGAAGATTTCCCTGAATATTTGAAGTCATAATATTCTCTGAATATTTGAAGACAAAATAATTCTCAGGCAGGTCTTGCCTCTTTCTTTGAGTAGATTCAGTAGATCTGCCAAGTCATATTCTCTTGATAAGGAAAGTTAGAGGTTATATGTTGCCATGGGAACAATTTACTAGTTTTTTTGCTCTGAATGGCTAGCAAGTATATTATGAGAGAGAGAGAGAACTCTAGCTAAGCATGGAAGAAATAGCTCTTGCTACCACCTCTAAGTAACTGATGTGAGAAGAAATGTGTAAATAAGTAAAAATATTGATTTATTCATAAATAAATAAAAGTATGACAAAAGGCTGGTAAATTTCCTGGACATCACAGAAGAAGAGAATAATGACCCATGTCTGTGTACTTTCCACCTAGAAAACCTTGAAAAAGATTGCCTTAAGCAGAATTGACTTGTCAGCACACATCTATCTATCTATCTATCTATCTATCTATCTATCTATCTATCTATCTATCTATCTATCTATCTATCTATCTATCTATCTATCTATCTATCTATCTATCTATCTATCTATCTACCTACCTACCTACCTACCTACCTACCTACCTACCTACCTACCTACCTATCAAAACATGTAATTGCGAAAAATCATGTGTGTGTGTGTGGGGGGGCGGGGGGGGAGGCAGGAAGACAGCAGAGGGCACTAGAATGCAAAAGTCCAATAATTATATCAGGAGTTTCTGTAAAGACATTAGTGTATCTTCGAGATAACAAGGTTACTGTAAGAGGCACCTAAGTATCCAAATGGATGGGTTTTAATTTATTTTCTCGCCTACATTTCCTTTGGCTAGTTTTGCCTTTATTATTGTGTTTATTGTCAGCTGCCTGAAACAAATGAAAGCGTGGCGCCAAAATGGCCGCCGCGCTCTTTGCGCCCCCCCCACCCGGACTCAGACATCCGGGTGAGTTAGGGGGCGTGGCCACCCCTCTATAAAAGGGGTGGCCATGAGGCAGCCGAGCTGCCATTTTAAAAGAGCGACAGAGAGGAGAAGTTTTCTCCGTCGCTGTTTGTTCACTTCCCCCTTGGTCCTTTCCCGGCTGGGAAGAAAGGATTTTCGCATGGAGCCTTTGGCTTGCTTGCTCCTCCGTGCCTTTTTTGCGCTCTTCGATCCCTGGAAAGGGATCCTGCTCCTTCTGTAAGATATGCCTCCCAAACGGAGGGCCTCGGTGACGAAGCCGCGGCCCGCGGGGAGGACTTTTGGCCCTTCGCAACGCGGCGGGCAGCCCTCTGGTCGGAGGACCGTGTGGCGGGTAGCACTGGTAAGGTAAAGATTTATGACCCATAGGTATCCGGCAAGTTCGCAATTGACTGGCCAACACTTAGACAGGTACAGGTGTAATAACGTTGACCGGTCAATGACGAACCAGGCAAGGGGTGATGGCAGGAGCTTTTCAGCATGCATCACCCCGTGATTTGACGGATACACGTCAGAGGGTGGGGTCAGTAGATAATTTATTGACTACGGTCAACAATTTGTTTGTGTCAACAACCAAATTGATACAAAATGGATACATTGTAGCCAATTGCCGTTGGCAATTTTGGGAGGAATCTTACCAGTGTTACTGCGGCCTGCTTGCCTTAAGAATTATAATTGAATGAGTACCAATTGAAAGTTATAATTCAGACTAGGGCATTATTCAATAAAAGTGGCCCAATGCCTTTATCCATATACCGCTGTCTGAGTCTTTCTTTGGGGGGTGCACCTGCAATGAAAGTGCGGCGCCAAAATGGCCACTGCGCTCTTTGCGGGGCCCCCCACCCGGACTCAGACATCCGGGTGAGTTAGGGGGCGTGGCCACCCCTCTATAAAAGGGGTGGCCACGAGGCAGCCGAGCTGCCATTTTAAAAGAGTGATGGAGAGGAGAGGTTTTCCCTCCACCCCCTCCCTAGTGAACCGTGTGATATTTTGGTCGCTTCGGGGCTGGGTGGGAATTTTTGGTTGGAACCCACAATTGGCCCTTGGGTTCTGGCTTTTTTGCCCATCCCACACTGTTGCTGAGGTTTGATATAGGGGTTTTTCTTGTACTTGACTTTGGTCACTTAGGCGGGTAGCACTGGTAAGGTAATGATTTATGACCCATAGGTATCCGGCAGGTTCGCAATTGACTGGCCAACACTTAGACAGGTACAGGTGTAATAACGTTGACCGGTCAACGACGAACCAGGCAAGGGGTGATGGCAGGAGCTTTTCAGCATGCATCACCCCGTGATTTGACGGATACACGTCAGAGCGTGGGGTCAGTAGATAGTTTATTGACTACGGTCAACAATTTGTTTGTGTCAACAAACAAATTGATACAAAATGGATACATTGTAGCCAATTGCCGTTGGCAATTTTGGGAGGAACCTTACCAGTGTTACTGCGGCCTGCTTGCCTTAAGAATTATAATTGGATGAGTACCAATTGAAAGTTATAATTCGGACTAGGGCATTATTCAATAAAAGTGGCCCAATGCCTTTATCCATATACCGGTGTCTGAGTCTTTCTTTGGGGGGTGCGCCTGCAATGGATCATTTGGGAAGAAAATATATAAACATTTATGATACGTGAAGTCTGGATTGGGCCAGTTTGATAGGTATTTATTTTTCTTTGGTTCCTACTGAGCAAACATCTCTGCTAATCCTCTAGTCAAAATGCTTTCTCTCTTTCATCTGTATTTACAGGAATGGCACATCACATAATCCATCTCCAGACCAAGTGAAGTGATTTGGAGCCAGTATGTGAAAGTAGTCCCAACTCGACCATACTATGCAGGTTATAACATAACTGTCGTCCTTACTCAACAGTGATCAAGGTGGTGTGTGTGTGTGTGTGTGTGTGTGTGTGTGTGTGTGTGTGTGTGTTTGTGACACTTAAGCTTCTAACCAGAGTTTGAAGATTTCCCTGAATATTTGAAGTCAAAATAATTTCCAGACAGGTCTTGCCTCTTTCTTTAAAGGTTAAAGATGCATGTTTGACAGAATCAAACAACCAACCACTCAATTAAATAATTGTTGTTGTTGTTACTAAATAAAAATCTACCATTAGATTCACAGTCAAAGATTGCTAGAAAATTAACAGTTCAAGACCTAACCAAGGATCTAAGAGCTGGTCAGGTGGACTCTTGACCTTTGGATAAAAGTGCATGGTGTGCACACTCTCTCTGGTAGGGAAACGTGTATGGCTGCAACAGAGAAGAGGGGGTGGGAGACATTCATTCCATGAACTCAGCTTAGAATGCAAAAATTTGTTTTTTCCCCATGTTTATCTTTTTGACTCCCTTTCACTATTTCCGTGAAACCCCTGGTTTGGAAAGTGGAGGGAAATCCCAGCTCCAGCTTCTCCCTTGCCCTTCCTTTGCCCTTCCTTTCATACTGATCATAAACAGATTGCTTCAAGGAAGAATATCAGAGATTTGTATACTGTACATGCTGCTCAGCCTCATGCATAGCTTTTGGGAGCCAGTGGGAATTGAAGGGGGACCAGCATCTCATGGATTTAGCAGACCCTCCGGGGTGATGTCATTAATCCTGCTTGACTCCGTTGATAGAATTGGACAGATAAACATGCCACAAAAGAAGAAGCTCTTTTTCAAAGTGTTAAAGATCAGAAAATAATTTAAAACCCAAGTCTTTCATCCAATATGGTTTATTGCAAGCGCGTTTTGGGCGCAAGGCTGGCTGGCTTGTCCCGGGGGCGCTATCGCTTCTGTGTTCCCTGGTCTCTTGTCCTGCAATGGGAGAGGGAGACTTGTTAACGACTTGCAGCGGCTCCGCGGCTTTTGGGGTAGAGGTAAACTCCATTGTGGGAAAACCGGGGGCACTGGGGGCTAACGAAAAACCCTGCTTCTCGCTTGGATGGGTGGGGGACCTCTACGAAACCCCCCCCCGGTTTTGTAACTCAAACTCAAATTCATCTACTGGGGTATCTGTGGGGGTATCCCTCAGGATATCTATGGGATCAAACTTATTCCCTTCCCCCCCTGGTGGGGGCCCTTCCCCCCTTGGTGGGGACCACTGGCCCCCCTCTCCTCCCCCTTGGGCTGAACGGGTGGGGGAGAACCCTAATGTTGAATCCTGTTCTGCGCTGTCCGCGCTCTGGTTTCCGGCAACCCGGCGCCGGAGTTGGTCTGCGTGCCGCCTCCAGAGTAGACCTGTGCTGGTCTCTACACAATACGACACGGGACCTGTCTGCCCAATGACTACGCCCGGAACCCAGGCTGGCCCTGCACTAGCGTAGTTTCTGCAATGAACCGGGGCGCCTATTTCGAAACTCTTCGTGCCCACTAACCCGATGTTCCTCCCAGAGTCCTCCACCCTCGTAGGGTCTAGCCTTGTCAGTATCGTAGTCAGCTTTCTGCACATGAGGAGCTCCGCGGGCGAGTATCCTGATGCTAGGGGGGTCACCCTGTATCCCAGCAAAAACTGACACAACTGCAGGTTTAAATCTCCGGGGCCCATGCGCCTCAGCGCGTCTTTGGTGGTACGCACGAGGCGTTCTACCTGGCCATTCGTCGCCGGGTGGAAAGGCGCGGAGGTGATGTGCTGGATTGCGTTAATGTCGGTGAATGCCCTGAACTCGGCGGATGTGAAGCAACTAGCGTTATCGCTAAAAAGAGTGTCGGGTATACCGAACGTGCTGAACACCCTGCACAATTGTTTAATTGTTGCGGCTGAGGAGGTGTTCGCAACTGGGATAACCTCCAACCACTTGGAGTAAGCATCCACTATGAGGAGAAAAAGCGACCCTCTGAAAGGGCCCGCAAAATCAATGTGCACGCGGGACCATGGCCCCTTTGCCACATCCCATTCCCTGTGCGGAAGTCGAGCCTCTTCGGGCCGGGAGCCCTGGCAACTCTCGCAAGTGCCCACCATGTGCTCGATATCGGCGTCCAACTGGGGCCACCAGAAATAGCTCCTGGCCAATGCCTTGGAGCGGACAATTCCAGGGTGGCTGACGTGCAGCAGTTTAAGCACCCTAGCTCTCAGGGATTCAGGGACGATTACCCGCTGGCCCCACAGGAGGCACCCCCGCTCCAAAGACAGTTCTAGCTTTTTCCTAAAAAATGGGGCGAACTCCGCCGCCGGGGAGGATGTTGGCCACCCTTTCTGCACCCAAGAACTGACCAGGGCCAACGACTTGTCCTTGCCTGTCGCCTTGGTGATCTCTGCGAGCACTATGGGGGGTGAATCTAAGACCTCTATCATGAGCACTTGGTGGTCTTGTTCCACCTCACACACGTGGCTGCTTGTGTGGGGGAGGGGTGACCTCGGCAGGGCGTCCGCGTGGCTTATGTCCTTTCCAGGGCAATACACTAGCGCGTTCTGGTACGCGTTTAAAAATGGCCCACCTGAGCATCCTAGGGGACAGGATCTGTGGCGTGGGCTTGTCTGCAGTAAAAATGCCTAGCAGGGGCTTGTGGTCAGTCACAATGGTAAAGGGGCGGCCATAAAGGAAGTCGTGGAACTTTTTTGTCCCAGCAATTATCGCTAACGCCTCCCTGTCTGTCTGTGCGTAGTTTCGCTCTGCCTTAGACAGGGACCTGGAGTAGAATGCCACCGGGGCCTCCTGCCCTTTTTCCAACACGTGGCACAGAACTGCCCCCACCCCCACTGGGGATGCATCACATATCAGAACCACCGGTCTCTTGGGGTCAAAGTGGGTTAATATGGCGTCTGAGGACAAGAGTTGCTTTAGCTCATTGAATGCCCTCTCCTGGCTCTCGCCCCATTTCCACACCTCGTCCTTTTTTAGTAGCTTATGAAGCGGCTCTGCTACCGATGCCTTCTGAGGCAGGAAGGAATGGTAGAAGTTTACGAGCCCCAGGAACGACTGCAATTTGGGCTTGGAGGTGGGGCGAGGGGCATTTTGAACAGCGGCCACCTTTGATTTGGAGGGTTTGATGCCTGCAGGGGTTACCCGGAAACCCAAGAACTCAACCTCTTTTGCGAAGAAGACGCATTTGTCTCTCCGCAGCCTCAACCCCACCTTTTCGAATACCGTCAGTACTTTGTCTAGCCTCTCAGCAAGTTCTGACTCACTCCCCCCCGTTATCAACACGTCATCAAAGTATGGTAAGACCCCCTCCAGACCCTTTAAGAGGCGTTCCACGAGCGATTGGAAGATGCCTGGTGCCGAGTTCACGCCAAACTGTAGGCGCGTCACCTGGAACGCCCCCTTATGAGTGACTACCGTTTGCGCAGCAGCTGCAGCTGGGGTTACCGAGAGCTGCTGGTATGCCTGCACCAGGTCAAGCTTTGCAAAACACTTTCCCCCATGTAACCTGGCCAACAGGTGGCTGACTACCGGCACCGGATACGCATTTGGGCGTATCGCCTTATTAATGGTGCATTTGTAATCAGCGCATATTCGAACCTCCCCGTTGGCCTTCAGCGCTGTTACAATTGGAGTTTCCCACTCCGCGGAATCAACAGGAACAAGGATCCCCTGGCCCACCAATTTGTCCAGTTCCGCCTCTATTTTGTCCTTGAGTGCAAAAGGCACTCTGCACGGTTTGAGTCTTATTGGGCGGACCTCCGGGTCCAGGTCGAACGCAACTGGGGGTCCCTTGAATTTTCCGAGTCCCTTCTTGAACTCTTCGGGGTGCGCGTCACACACCTCCTGTATTGGGTCAGTCCCAACGGCATGCACCCCCCAATGAACAGACCCAGGGGCTTAAACCATTGAGTCCCGAGGAGGCAACAACTCCCCCCCTTGAGAACAACCAGGGGAAGTTCCGCGGCGCGTTGCTTGTATTGGACCTTGAATTTTCCAACCCCCAACACCGGAATGCTATTTCCCTGCACGTCCCGCAGCGTAGACCTCAGTGCTCTGAGCTCCCTCTGGGAAATGATTGAATAAGAGGAACCCGAGTCTATCTCCATCTTAACAGGGACCCCTTGCACCAGTACCTCAACAAAATAACGGGGGTGTCCTAAGGACACGCTGTGGACTGCGGTGTCGTCGTCGCTGTCGTCGGAGATGTGGCCCATGCCTTCCTGCTTCCTCGAGGGCCGGACGCCTTCCTGGGTCCTCGGCGAGCGGTCTGTCGAGCCTTTCTGGGCTCTGCGCCGCCGTCTGCAAACCTTGGCTATGTGCCCTCGGCGCCCACAGTTGTGGCACTCAGCCTTCCGGAACGGGCACTTGATGCGGTCATGGGCCGCCGCGCAGCCGTCGCAACATCGGCCCTCCTTCCACACCTTCCGTATGTCCTCATCCTCGCTGCTCTCTGTGGAGGAGTGTGGCGCCCGCCTGGCCACTTGCACTGAGCCCGCTGCCTTGTCGGGTTGTGGGGGCCTTGCTCTGAACCCCTTAACCCCGGCCCTCGTGGCTTCCGCCGCCTGTGCCTCCTTCACGACCTCTTGCAGCGTCGGGGGCGGCTCCTGGTTCATCAGCTTTCGCTGAACCTCCTCGTCCCACAGGCCGCACAGCATGCGGTCCCTGAGGGCGATTTCCAGGTTCTCCCATTTGCATGGGCTGGCGGCCAACCGGAGGGCCGCTGCAAAGGTGGCCACGGACTCACCAGGCGCCTGGACTCTCTTCCAGAATGCGTCCTGAGCCGAAAACATCGAAACCGAGGGCTGGAAATGGTCGCGCATCGCTTTCAGGAGCTGCTTGACCGGCACTTCGTTCACCTTCTTCGGAGACACCAGGTCCACCAATACCTTCATGGTGGGGAACCCAAGCATTCTGATGAGCATGGCCCTCTTCTTCCCCTCGTCTGAGATGTCGGACACCATCAGTGCGCTTTGGAAGTCCATTTCGAAGAGCTCCCATTCTTCCGGTTTGTTGATGTTGAAACCGGCCTGCGTTGTCTTGATTCCGTGGGGCTCCATTATCCCACCTTTGTCGCCAGTTTAGTGTATGAGAACCAAGACAATAGAAACAGCCGAAGGGTTGGCTTAACACATCTTTATTGCATGATGGTCCGGTGGAACATGTGGTAATGGTGGATGAACAGCTCAATATATACTATGACTATACATTAGAAAGTGGCTCCTCGATAGCCCATTGGCTACTGTCTGCGTGACGTCATTCCCCGTCATGCCCTTCTTGTCCAGGTGAGGTGGAGGCGGGAATCTTCCCGCGCTGTAGTTGTTTGGGGAATTGGAACCATGTGAGCTGGGCGCTCGCTATTGCCCCCTAGAGGTCACTAGCTCGCGTCCTGATACAGAAGGTTACAGTGTTACAGGTGGTGGTTATTATATCTACTCATTCGAGTGTTACATTGCTTAAAGGTATACTATTACAGACACAACAATTATTGACTGTAAAGCAACAGAGCAAAGTACCAGAAAATGCTGGCAGAATTCCTGGTATTTAATGACAGTTCAGATGTATGATGAATAAAATTGCTTAAATAGTTGAGAAAATCCATTCACTCAAGATATGACTCATGTCTCAATAACCAAAGTGTTAGCAATTGCCTAAATGTATGAGCCCTGTGGACAGCATGTAGCATCTCTGATTTAGTAGTTTATCCTGTATGTATTCTAGATTTACTCTGGGAGTATTTGGAGTTGTGCTTTAGCTTCCCAGTTTAGTTGGCTTCAGTCAAATGAATGGTCTGAGAGAACTGAGTAGTTTTCTTAACCACACAGATTTGAATAAAGGCTAGAAATCTAAGTGTTTTCCACCTTCTTACCCAATGTGACTTTAGTGTTGGACAGAGGAAAGCATCTGCCTCAGGCAGCAGACATTGGCTAGTGAGGCACAATGATAAGATAGATTGGAAGATAGGGATGTGTGTGCCACATGAAATGTCCTGTGCCCCCTGAACTTGCCTACTACCATCAGGTGTATTAGAAGTCACTGTCCTTTCAACAGTGTTGAATTAAGAATCAGCAGTTTGGTGTATGCAAACCAAGACACAGGACACAGCCTCGGGCTGGGTTAACTCAGGTTTATTGCATCGTGGACAGAGGGAACATGAGGTAATGGCGGATCGATAGCTCTTTATATACAGCAGTAATACATTTGAACGTGGTGCCATGGTAGCCCATTGGCTACTGTCTGCGTGACGTCATTGCAGGTCACGCCCTTCTTGTCCAGGTGTAGGTGGTGGCGGGAAAACTTCCCGCGCTGTTGCCTTTGATGAGTTTGGACCAAGAGAGCTTGGACGCTCGCTGCTGCCAGCTGGTGGTCATTAGCTCGCGTCCTATTACAGGGTTTATATGATACAGCTGAAGGTTACATTGTTGCTATAGGCAAGGTTACATTGGCTCAGATACATTGTAATCCATGTGTACAATAAAACCATCAGAACACAACACCCCTCCCCCCTAGGACGAGACAAAGTCTCGAGCCCACACTTGAACACACTCCCCCCCCTAGGAGACAAAGTCTCTCAGCCAAGATGGCTTATTTCGAACACGCTGGGGTCTCGATGCGGGCTGCCTCTCCCCGGGTTTGCTACCTTCTCTTTGTCCCCTGGTTTCCTGTCCTGTAATATGAGAGGGAGACTCGTTAGTGACTTGCCGCGGCTCCGCGGCGTTGTTGGGAGGTGTGCTCTTTCTTAGGGAGGAACCGGGGGCACTGGGGGCTAACGAAAAACCCCTCTTCTCGCTTGGATGGGTGGGGGAACACTCCTGAAAACCCCCCCGGCTCGCAAAATCAAAATCAAAATCACAATCGGGGGCAGCGGTCGCGAACTCCTCTCCCCCTTCCCCGGCCCCTGATAAGACTGGCGTATCAAAAGGATATGAGCCGGGGCCGCTGCTACTGCTTCCTTCCCCCCTTGCTTGGGACTGTTGTCCACTGCTGTCTCCCCCTTGGGTTAAGCGGGTGGGGGAGAACCCTAACGCTGAATCCCGTTGCTGAGCTCCACTGACTGGCCCACTCACTCGGTGCCTCAGTTGGTCAGCGTGCCTCCTCCAGAGGAGGCCGGTGGTCGTCTCGACCCGGTACGACACTGGCCCCGTCTGTTCTACAACCGTCCCTGGCACCCAGGCTGGCCCTGCGCTGGAATAGTTCCTGCAGTGAACAGGGTCCCCGGCGGCGAAACCTTTCGAGACTGCCAACCCTATGTTTTTCCCTTCATCCTCGACTCTCGTCGGGTCTAGCCTAGACAGGATCGTGGTCAGTTTTCGCCGCATCAAGAGCTCCGCCGGCGAGTAGCCTGACGCTAAGGGGGTTACCCTATACGCTAAGAGGAACTGGCAAACTTGGTGATTCAGGTCCCCCGGGCCCATGCGCCGCAGCGCCTCCTTCGTTGTCCGCACCAGCCGTTCCACTTGGCCATTCGTGGCCGGGTGAAACGGTGCGGACGTGACATGCCGAATGGCGTTTGCCTCCATGAACGCCCCGAACTCGGCGGAGGTGAAACAACTAGCGTTATCGCTGACCAAAGTGTCGGGTAAACCGAATGTGGAAAAGACTCTCCTCAGCTGGCTAATTGTCGTGGCGGAGGACGTGCTCTTTACTGGGATAACCTCCAGCCACTTGGAGAACGCATCTACCACCAGGAGAAACATGGTTCCTCGGAATGGGCCAGCGAAATCCACGTGCACTCTGGACCACGGCCCCCTTGCTGTGTCCCACTCCCTATGCGGGAGACGGGCCGCCTCAGGTCGGGATCCCTGGCAAGCCTCGCAAGTGCCGACCATGTGCTCAATGTCCGTGTCCAGCTGTGGCCACCAGAAGTAACTCCGGGCCAGAGCCTTTGAACGAACTATGCCCGGGTGGCTGACGTGCAGCAGTTCGAGCACCCTCGTCCGCAGGGGCGCAGGGACCACCACCCGTTGGCCCCACAGAAGGCACCCCCTCTCTAGGGACAACTCTAGCTTTTTCCTAAAGAACGGGTCGAACTCTGTACTCGGGGACGAAGCCGGCCACCCCTTCTGCACCCATGAACTAACTTTCACCAGCGTCCTGTCCTTGCCTGTCGCCCTAGCAATGTCGGCTGGTACTAGTGGGGCGCGTCTAAAACCTCAATTAGCAACACCTGGCGGTCTCTTTCTGCTCTCGCCTTTTGGTCGTCCGACAAGGGCAGAGGGGATCTCGAAAGCGCATCAGCATGGCTGATCTCCTTTCTGGGCCTGTACTCCAACTCATGTTGGTACGCGTTGAGGAAAATAGCCCATCGCAGCATTCTCGGGGACAGGATCTGCAGCGTGGGCTTGCTTGCCGTGAAAATCCCTAACAGCGGCTTGTGATCGGTCACGATTTTGAACGGGCGGCCATACAAAAAATCGTGAAATTTTTTGGTCCCCGCTACTATTGCTAACGCTTCCCTGTCGGTTTGTGCGTAATTTCGCTCCGCTTGGGACAGGGACCTTGAGTAAAACGCTACCGGGGCCTCCCTTCCGTCCTCCAACACGTGGCAAAGCACCGCCCCCACCCCCACCGGGGATGCATCACAAACTAGGACCACAGGCCGTTTGGGGTCGAAGTGCGTCAGGATTGCCTCAGATGTTAGGAGTTGCTTTAGCTCTTTGAACGCCCTCTCGTGCTCGTCACCCCACACCCATGGCTCCTCCTTTTTAAGTAACCGATGGAGCGGTTCGGCCACGGACGCCTTCCGCGGGAGGAATGTATGGTAAAAATTGAGGAGCCCCAGGAAAGACTGCAGCTCGGTTTTGGATGTGGGGCGAGGGGCCTTTTTAATGGCTGCTACCTTGGATTTAGACGGCTTAATTCCCTCGGGTGTGATCCGGAACCCTAAAAACTCGACCTCGGTTTCGAAAAAGACACATTTATCCTTCCTCAATCTCAGCCCCGCTTTCTCGAACACGGTCAGTACCTTGTCCAACCTTTTTGCCAGTTCAGCCTCACTCCCCCCTGTTATCAACACGTCATCAAAATAAGGCAACACCCCCTCCAGGCCCTTTAGGAGGCGTTCCACGAGCGATTGAAAAAGGCCGGGTGCCGAGTTCACGCCGAACTGTAACCGCGACACCTGGAACGCTCCCTTATGTGTAACTATCGTTTGTGCCGCGGCCGTGGCGGGGGTCACAGGAAGTTGCTGATAGGCTTGTGCCAAATCGAGTTTAGCGAAACACTTTCCCCCATTTAGCCTGGCCAAAAGGTGGCTGATCACTGGCACCGGGTATGCATTAGGGCGGATCGCCTTGTTAATTGTACACTTATAATCCGCGCAAATGCGCACCTCCCCGTTAGCCTTTAGAGCCGTTACAATTGGAGTTTCCCACTCCGCGGAATCAACAGGAATAAGAATCCCCTGGCCCACCAGTTTGTCCAGTTCCGCCTCTATCTTGTCCTTGAGTGCGAACGGCACCCTGCGTGGTTTGAGTCTTATCGGGCGGACCTCCGGGTCTATGTCGAAAGCTACAGGGGGTCCCTTGAACTTTCCGAGTCCTTTCTTAAAAACGGCGGGATGCGCATCGCAAACCGCTTGTATTGGGTCCCCCCCCACGGTATGCACCCCCCCTATGAACAAACCTAAGGGCTGAAACCACTGTGTCCCTAGGAGGCTACAGCTTCCCCCTTTTAGGACAACTAGGGGCAGTTCCGCAGAATGTCTCTTAAAATTGACCCGAAATTTCCCGACCCCCAACACCGGAATGCTGTTTCCCTGTACGTCCCGTAGTGTGGACCTCAACGCTTTAAGCTTGGGCCGCACGTGGGGGTCGATTTTGAGGAACTCTTTCTGGGGAATTATGGAATAGGAGGACCCCGAGTCAATTTCCATCTTAATAGGGGCCCCTTGTACTAATACCTCAATGAAGTAATGGGACTGTCCCGCGGACACGCTGAACACTGAGGCGTCGTCCTCGCTTCCGTCCGAGACGCGGCCCACGCCGTCCTGCTTCCTCGTGGTCTGGGCGCCATCTTTGGGCCTCGCTGGACGGTCCGGTCTGGCCGCGCGGTCTTGTGACTGCCTCCGGCCCTCTTTCCGCTTTCTGCACGCCTTGGCGATGTGCCCCCGACGGCCGCAGGTGTAACACTCGGCCTTCCTGAACGGGCATCTCGCGCGCTCGTGGGCAGCTCCGCAACCCTCGCAGCGTCGACCACCCTTCCGGACCTTCTGGACCTCCTCGCTGTCGCTGCCTTCCGTAGACGACTTTGAGGCCCGTCGAGTCGCGTGCACCGACTGTCCGGTCTTCCCGTGCACCGAATTTTCCGCCTTGCCGGCTCTAGGACGCCACTCACGCCACTGGTGCATCTCGTCCACTCCGGCATTCGTGGACTCTGCGGCTTCCGCGGCCTCTATGACCTCGGCCAGCGTGGGTGGCGGCTCCTTATTCATCAAGCTGCGCTGTACCTCCTTGTCTTTCAGGCCACACAACACGCCGTCCCTGAGGACCAACTCCAGGATATCGCCCCATTTACAGGGGGCGGCGGCTATCCTCATGGCGGCCACGAATGCCTCAACCGACTCATCCGGCGCTTGGACTCGCCTCCAAAACGCGCTCCGAGCGGGAAACATTGCCCTCGAGGGGCAGAACCGCTCTCGCAGCAGTTTCATGATGTCGCTCGCCTTAAAGTCGCTCACCTTCTTCGGAGCGATTATGCCCACCAGCGTCCGCTTGGTTTCCATCCCGAGCATTCTGGTGAGGATGGCCCTCTTCCTCTCCTCGTCTTCTCCTTTGACTCTGAGTTCCACCAGGGCCGCCTGGAAATCCATCTCAAGCAGCTCCCAGTCTTGCGGCTTGGTGATGTTGAAACCGCTCTGTGCCCTGGCTGTTCCGTGGGGATCCATTAATCCCACCTTCGTCGCCAATTTGGTGTATGCAAACCAAGACACAGGACACAGCCTCGGGCTGGGTTAACTCAGGTTTATTGCATCGTGGACAGAGGGAACATGAGGTAATGGCGGATCGATAGCTCTTTATATACAGCAGTAATACATTTGAACGTGGTGCCATGGTAGCCCATTGGCTACTGTCTGCGTGACGTCATTGCAGGTCACGCCCTTCTTGTCCAGGTGTAGGTGGTGGCGGGAAAACTTCCCGCGCTGTTGCCTTTGATGAGTTTGGACCAAGAGAGCTTGGACGCTCGCTGCTGCCAGCTGGTGGTCATTAGCTCGCGTCCTATTACAGGGTTTATATGATACAGCTGAAGGTTACATTGTTGCTATAGGCAAGGTTACATTGGCTCAGATACATTGTAATCCATGTGTACAATAAAACCATCAGAACACAACAGCAGCCAATATGGTTCACTTCTGTGGATGGAATGGGAGAAAAGGCATGTTCTTATCCACAGCTTTAACCAGCAAAATATTGGAGTTGGCTCTGTAACATGACAGCTAGGATGCCATATCAACAATTTTATACTTCATATTTTATGAAACAATTTATGAGCAGGGAACAGAGGATGGAGGAAAAGTGTATTCCCAGAAGATGTATAGTTTCATGGATTATGCCTATGAGTTCTCATCACAGCAAATTGCATCTATTCCTGTTTTAGCTGGATAGCTAGAAAAGTTGTTGCAGCAATCTTATGGCCAATAGGGAGAAAAGCTCCTGTGTTTATTTACTTTTTCAATGGCTATTTAACCAAGCCAAAGCAGACTGAGAATGGACTTAATTTGGACTTTTTTTGCCCCATCAAATTTCCATACAGTCAGAAAATGCACTGGGTCAGACAAGACATTGTTATTCATATTTGGTCTATTGAACCTTTTGCAGACCTCTAGTGCTGTCTGGGGGAATGGTGTAAAGCTAGATATTATACAGTAAAGCCAACATTAAAAGTATTATGAGAAGAGTAAAGGAACCCACATACACACACATGTCTATATGACAAAACAATGCTGTAGAGAAATATTGTTGTAGCAAATCCCAGAAGATGTTAATTTAACATCAATAATGTGGAGGCTATTATATGGCACCATGGAGGATCAGATGGAGTGTGTAGAGTACAAAGCCATGCTTGTTTCAAGTGATCAGAACGCTCTTACTCTAGTCTTTATGTCTCTGCATTGAACAACAACAACAACAAATGTAGATGGGTTTTCTAGCTTTTGATTCTGTCAAACATGCTTCTTTAACCTTTAAAGAAAGAGGCAAGATCTGCCTGGGAATTATTTTGACTTCAAATATTCAGGGAAATCTTCAAACTCTGGTTAGAAGCTGAAGTGCCCCCCCCCAATAAACCTCCTTGATCACTGTTGAGTAAGGACGACAGTTATGTCATAACCTACAGAGCATGGTTGAGTTGGGGCTACTTTCACATACTGCCCCCAAATTACTTCACTTGGTCTGGAGATGGATTATGTGATGTGCCATTCCTGTAAACACAGATGAAAGAGAGAAAGCATTTTGACTAGAGGATGAGCAGAGACGTTTGCTCACTGGGAACCAAAGAAAAATAAATACTTGTCAAACTGGCCCAATCCAGACTTCACATATTCAAAATATTAATATTTTTCTTTCCAAATGATCCATTGGTTTCAGGCAGCTGACAATAAACACAATAATAAAGGCATAACTAGCCAAGCCAAAGTAAACGTAGGTCAGAAAAAAAATTAAAACCCAAATACTTACATTAAGGATAGATAAATAGGAAGATGAGGAAAAGGAGGAATATGTTCAGTTATAGCCATCTATCTGGATTCTTAGGTGCCTCTTACAGTAACCTTGTTATCTCGAAGAAACACTAATGCCTTTACAGAAAATCCTGATATATTTATATTTATTGGACTTTTGCATTCTAGTGCCCTTTGCTGTCTCTCCGCCTCCCCCACCCCCACACACATGATTTTTCACAATTACATTTGTTTGGATAGATAGATAGATAGATAGATAGATAGATAGATAGATAGATAGATAGATAGATAGATAGATAGATAGATAGATAGATAGATGTGCGCTGACAAGTGAATTCTGCTTATGACAGTCTTTTTCAAGGTTTTAAGTTAGAAAGTACTCAGACATGGCCCATTATTGTCTTCTTCTGTGATGCTCAGGAAACTTACCAGCCTTTGTTGTTGTTGTTCAGTCGCACAGTCGATTCCGACCCTTTGCGACCCTATGGACCATCGTTCTCCAGGCGCCTCTGTCCTCCACCATCCCCCTCAGTCCTCCCAGTTTTGTGCCCATTGTGTCTACAATACCATCTATCCATCTCATCCTTGGCCTCCCCCTTCTTCTTTTGCCCTCCACCTTTCCCAACATCACGGCCTTCTCAAGTGAATCCTCCCTTCTCATTTGATGCCCAAAGTACTTTAGCCTCATCTTTACTATTTGACCTTCCAATGAGCAGTCAGTGTTGATTTCTTCTAAGATTGACCTATTTGTTCTCCTCGCTGTCCAAGGTACCCTCAAAACTCTCCTCCAACACCACATTTCAAAGGCATCTATTCTTCTGCGTTCAGCTTTCCTAATTGTCCAGCTCTCACATCCGTACATTACCACTGGGAATACCATTGCTTTGACTATTCTAATTTTTGTTTTCAAGGTGATGTCTCTGCTTTTCACTATGTTCCCCAGGTTTCTCATGGCTTGTCTCCCTAGAATCAGCCGCCTCTTTATTTCATGGCTGCAATCTCCATCTGCAGTGATCTTAGATCCTAAGAAAGTAAAATCTGTCACTGCTTCTACTTCTTCCCCGTCTATTTTCCAGGAACTGATCGGGCCTGTTGCCATTATCTTGGTTTTCTTGATATTGAGTCTCAAGCCAGCTTTTGCACTCTCTTCCTTCAAACCGATCAAGAGATTCTTTAGGTCTTCCTCACTTTCTGCCATTAGGGTGGTGTCGTCTGCATATCTCAGATTGTTGATGTTTCTCCCAGCAATTTTGATCCCATATTGTGATTCCTCCATCCCTGCATTGCGCATTATGTGCTCTGTGTATAAGTTGAATAAGCAGGGTGACAAAATGCAGCCTTGTCTTACTCCTTTTCCTATTCCAAACCACTCGGTCATTCCGTGTTCTGTCCTAACTGTTGCTTCTTGGTTCATGTACAGATTTCTCAGGAGGCATATGAGGTGTTCTGGTATTCCCATCTCTTTAATCACTTGCCACATCTTGTTGTGATCCACACAATCAAATGCCTTAGTGTAGTCAATAAAGCAAAAATAAACTTGTTTCTGGTATTCCTTTGTTTTCTCCATGATCCAACGTATGTTGGCAATGTGGTCTCTAGTCCCCCTGCCTCTTCTGAAACCAGCCTGCACCTCTGGTAATTCTCTTTCCACATGCTGCTGAAGTCTATCCTGTATTATCTTGAGCATCACCTTGCTGGCGTGTGGGATGAGCGCAATTGTTCGATAGTTTGAACATTCTTTGGCATTGCCCTTTTTTGGGATTGGAACATATACTGATCTTTTCCAGTCCTGTGGCCACTGTTTTGTTTTCCAAATCTGCTGGCATATTGAATGCAGTAATTTGATGCCATCATCTTTTAGAGCTTTGAAAAATTCAACTGGGATACCATCATCTCCACTAGCTTTGTTGTTTGCAGTGCTCTTTAGGGCCTTTCTGACTTCACTCTCCAGGATGTCTGGCTCAGGTTCAATTTCTTCATCATTGTGACTATCAGGAGTGTTGAGTTCCTTTTTGTAGAGTTCCTCTGTGTACTCTTTCCATCTTTTCTTAATCTCTTCTGCATCAGCTAGCTCCTTTCCGTCTTTGTCCCTTATCATGGTCATTTTTGCTTTAAATGTTCCCTTGATTTCCCGGATTTTTTTGAAAAGATCTCTGGTTCTGCCTTTTTTGTTGTTTTCTTCCATTTCTTTGCACTGTTCTTTTAGATAGTTTTCCTTATCTCTCCTTGCTTTTCTTTGAAATTCTGTGTTCAGATGATTGTATTTTTTCCTTTCTCCTTTGACTTTTGCGTTCCTTCTTTCCTCTGCTATTTTAAGAGCCTCATCAGACAACCACTTTGCTTTCTTACTCTTCTTTTCTTTTGGTATGGTTTTCTTTGCTGCTTCCTGCATGATGTCCCTCATCTCTGTCCATAATTCTTCTGGCACTCTATCTATTGAGTCTAAGCCATTGAATCTGTTCATCACCTCCACCGTGTATTCTTTAGGGATGCTGTCTAGGTGATATCTGTCTGGTCTCTTTGTTTTCCCTATTTTCTTTAGTCTAAGCCTGAATTTTGCAATCAGTAGGTTGTGATCTGAGCCACAATCTGCTCCAGGTCTTGTTTTTGCTGACTGTATGGAGGTTCTCCATCTTTGGCTGCAGAGTATGTAGTCAATCTGGTTTCGGTGTTGGCCATCTGGTGATGTCCATGTGTAAAGTCGCCTCTTGTGTTGCTGGAAGAGGGTGTTTGCTATGACCAGTGCGTTCTCTTGGCAGAACTCTATCAATCTTTGTCCTGCTTCATTCTGTGTTCCAAGACCGAACCTGCCTGTTATTCCCTCCACTTTTTGATTGCCTACTTTGGCATTCCAGTCTCCTAGAATAATTTGAACATCATTTCTTGGTGTTTGTTCTATGAGGTGTTGTAAGTCCTCATAGAACTGGTCCACTGTGGCTTCATCTGCACCCGTGGTTGGTGCGTATATTTGGATCACAGTAACATTGAAGGGTTTGCCCTGAATTCTTACTGACATCATTCTGTCATTTTTGAGGTTGTATCCCATTACTGCTCTTCTCACTCTTTTATTGACAATTATGGCTACTCCATGTCTTCTAAAGTTTTCTTGTCCACAGTAGTAGATGTGATGGTTTCCAGAGCTGAATTCGCCCATCCCTGTCCATTTGAGCTCACTGATTCCCAAGATGTCAATGCTTATTCTTTCCATCTCATTTTTTACCACTTCCAGTTTACCTTGGTTCATTGATCTCACATTCCATGTCCCTATACAGTATTGCTCCTTACAACATTGCATTTCCCCTCCCCCTTTCCTGTCCATCCCCTTTCTCCCCTCTGAGGTGTTAAGCATCCTGTATCACCTAGCCTGCCCTTTTGTTTTGCCTTTTGTTTTGGTCCATAGGGTTCTCTTGGCAAGCTTTGTGGCGTGGTTTGCCGGTTTCTACGCCATTTTTTTTCCTCGCATCATACATCATATCACAGTTTTAAAAGTTTAGAACAGTTTACACTACATATTGTCATGCATAATTATCACACTCTAAAACACAGTCTCTATGTTACTTGCTATATTAAGTCAGTATGAAGTCTCTATGTCAGTCTCTATATTAATTCAGCTACATTTTTCACATCAGCTACTTATCCTTGTGTCCTCACTCCCCAGGTGGGGTTGTTGTCTCTGGGTCCCTTGCTCCAGGGGCATCGCAGTGGCGGGCAGTGGATGTTTTCCCTGTGTCTCAGCTGTTCCTCTTCCTCTGCCTCTGGCTGCAGTGGTGGATGGTGACCTTCTCCCTCCCACTTTCTTCACTCACCTCCCTCCAAGGCTTCTGGATGGTTTCTGGGCAGTTGGGCCTGGTCTTTCTCTGCCTCTTTCTTCCTTGCACCCAGGTTTTAGGATGGGGTGGAAGGGAGGGGCCGATTCTTCACTCACCTCCCTCCAAGGCTTCTGGATGGTTTCTGGGCAGTTGGGCCTGGTCTTTCTCTGCCTCTTTCTTCCTTGCACCCAGGTTTTAGGATGGGGTGGAAGGGAGGGGCCGATTCTTCACTCACCTCCCTCCAAGGCTTCTGGATGGTTTCTGGGCAGCCTTTGGTAAGGCAACAATCAGGAAAGCAAAGCAAGACTTTGAGGAGCGTATAGCTAAAAACACTCAGAGAAACAACAAAGACTTCTTTAAGTACATTAGAAGTAAAAACCCAACTAGGAAGATCATTGGACCATTAGACGACAATGGAAGGCAAGGGGTTATTAAAGAGGAAACAGAGGTTGCAGAGAGACTCAATGAATTCTTTGCTTCAGTATTCACTGAAGAAGACAGAGACCACATGCCCAAAACAGAGCCTATCTTCGTAGGGAGGGAAACGGAAGAATTAAGCCAGATAGAAATAACCAGGGAGGAGGTTTTAGTGTAAGGGACCAAAGACAATGAAACAGCCGAAGGGTTGGCTTAACACAGGTTTATTGCAAGATGATCCAGAGGAACATGTGGTAATGGCGGATGAGTAGCTCAATATATACAGCTGGCTATACATTTGAATGTGGCTCGTCGACAGACTATTGGTTGCTGCCTGCGTGACGTCGTAGAAGGTCACGCCCTTCTTGACCAGGTGAAGAGGTGGCGGGGAATCTTCCCGCGCTGCTGAACCAGGTGAATCTGAGCCATGAGAGCTGGACGCTCGCTATTGCCATCTAGTGGTCACTAGCTTGCGTCCCCTTATCAGGTTTACATTGAGGACCCCGAGTCAATTTCCATCCTAATGGGAACCCCTTGGACTAGTACCTCAACAAAATAGCGGAGGTGTCCTGCAGACACGCTGAACACTGGGGCGTCGTCCTCGCTGCCGTCGGAGATGCGGCCCACGCCGTCCTGCTTCCGCGTGGTCTGGCCGCTGTCCTTGGGTCTCGTTGAGCGGTCTTGTCCCGCGGAACGGTCTGCGGAGCTCCTCCGGGTCTCGCGCTTCTTCCTGCACACCTTGGCGATGTGCCCGCGGCGGCCACAGTTGTGGCACTCGGCCTTCCGGAACGGGCACTTTACGCGGTCGTGGGCCGCTCCACAGCTGTCGCACCGCCGGCTCTCCTTCTGGACCCTCCGGACGTCCTCGTCGTCGCTGCTCTCTGTGGACGACCTCGAAGTTTGCCGGGCTGCCTGTACCGGAGCCTCTGCCTTGCTCGACTTCGGCCGCCAGTCCTGGAGTTCTTGGACCCCAGCCTTTGTAGCTTCTGCGGCCTGGGCCGCTCTGACGACCTCCTGCAACGTGGGAGGTGGCTCTTGGTTCATTAATGTGCGCTGGGTCTCGGCGTTGTTCAGGCCGCACAGCACACAGTCCCGGAGGGTGATTTCGGCATTCTCCCATTTGCACGGGCCGGCCGCCAGCCGCAGGGCCGCCACGAATGCGGCGACCGTCTCCCCGGGCGCTTGGACTCGCCTCCAGAACGCACTCCGAGCGGGAAACATCGCAGTGGCGGGCCGGAAGTGCTCACGCAGCATCTGCATGAGTTCCTTGGCCTTGAATTCGCTCACCCTCCTCGGTGCAATCAGGTCCACCAAGGTCCTTTTGGTTTCTTGTCCGAGCATCCTGGTGAAGATGGCCCTTTTCTTTGCCTCTTCCGTGACTTCGGACTCAATCAGTGCTGCCTGGAAATCCATCTCGAAGATCTCCCAGTCGCCCGGTTTCCTGATTTCGAAACCGGCGCATGTCTTGGTCCCGTGGGCTGCCATCATCCCACCTTCGTCGCCAATTTAGTGTAAGGGACCAAAGACAATGAAACAGCCGAAGGGTTGGCTTAACACAGGTTTATTGCATGATGATCCGGAGGAACATGTGGTAATGGCGGATGAGTAGCTCAATATATACAGCTGGCTATACATTTGAATGTGGCTCGTCGACAGACTATTGGTTGCTGCCTGCGTGACGTCGTAGAAGGTCACGCCCTTCTTGACCAGGTGAAGAGGTGGCGGGGAATCTTCCCGCGCTGCTGAACCAGGTGAATCTGAGCCATGAGAGCTGGACGCTCGCTATTGCCATCTAGTGGTCACTAGTTCGCGTCCCCTTATCAGGTTTACATTGATACAGCTGATGGTTATAATGTTGCACACAGAAAGGTTACATTGTTAACACCAGGCAAAGGTACATTGTTAAAGGCACAGCTTTACAGAACACAACAGAGGTCCTTGCATGTCTTGTTAAAATAAACACTAACAAATCACCAGGACCAGATGGCATCCATCCACGAGTTCTCAGGGAACTTAAAGATGAAATTGCTGGTCTCCTAGCCAAAATATATAATTTTCCCCTCAAATCAGGGTTTGTGCCTGATGATTGGAAGGTAGCAAATGTAACACCAATTTTGAAAAAAGGATCCAGGAAATTACCGACCTGTCAGTTTGACATGTGTCCCAGGTAGAGTGATGGAAACCATCCTAAAAGATAGAATTAATAGGCACATAGAAGAGAAGGCGCTGCTAAAGGAAGCCAACATGGCTTTTGCAAGGGGAAATCATGCCTCACTAATCTGTTGGAATTTTTTGAGAGTGTCAATAAGCATGTGGATAATGGGGATCCAGTTGACATTGTTTCTCTGAACTTTCAGAAGGCTTTTGACAAGGTCCTTTTCACTCTTGAACGATTGCGTCTAAGAGGTCCTGCACTGATTGAAGTTTATAAAATCATGCACAGTGTGGACAAAGTAGATAAGGAAAAACTGTTTTCCCTATCACATAACACTAGAACTAGGGGGCACTCCATGAAACTTTTGGGTACTAGTTCTCAAACAAATAAAAGAAAGTACTTTTTCACCCAGAGGATTACTGGTCTATGGAACTCCCTGCCAGAAGAAGTGGTGACAGCTGTCAGTCTTGACAGCTTTAAGAAAGGATTAGACAAGTTCATGGAGGACAAGGGTATCAATGGCTATAATTATGGATGTCTAAGGACAACCTTCGGGTTGGAGAGATAGGTAGGATATCTCTCAATGCCATTTCCAGGGAATCCTAAGCAGGTGAAGGCATCTGCTTAGGAATACCCTGATGCAAATGGTGAGCCACTGTGTGAGACAGAATGCTGGACTGGATGGGCTGTGGACTGTTCCAGCAAGCTGTTCTTACGTTTTGTCATATTTTTATTTATTCATAAATAAATAAATATATTTACTTATTTGCTAACACAATTTCTTCTCACATCAGTTACTTAGAGGTGGTGGCAAGAGCTATTTCTCCCATGCTTAGCTACATTTCTCTCTCAGAAATATACTTGCTAGCCATTCAGAGCAAAAAAAAAAAAAAAAACCAAAAAAACAAAAAAAAAACACTATTGAATTGTTCCCATGGCAACATATAACCTCTAGCATTCCCTATTAAGAGAATATAGCTTGGCAGATTTACCCAGTGGTTGTGTTTAATCACCATCATGGTTCCTTTTTACAGCCATACTATCAGGCCTAAAAGAGCCAGAAAAGCCATCTAATCCAGCATCTACTAGTCTCATAACAACACATATTCACCATTGTATCCAGGAGAAGAGAAATGTTCAAATCATCAATGACAAGGCTTTTAAAGCAGAATTTCCTCAAAACCCTTCCTTTTCCTGCTGACAATGTGGGCATAATATTGTGCAGCAACATTTGGCCATTTCTTGACATTTTGAATTGTGGATACAAAAGATCAATACAGTATCCCACATTTGTAAACCGGAGGTATTTTGAAGAATTGATTTACCAGTGCTAGAGTATCCCAGAAAATGAATGCATGATCTGTATGATAGTTGCTAGGAGAGGACAGAAGCAAAACAGCTTTGATGTGGCTGTAGTTCCTGTGTCAAATATTTTTAAAGGGCCGTTTTAGACTTTTATGATAGGGAGAAGCAAAGATGTGAGTAACTGCAACACATACAACAGAGAAACAGTCACATCTTTTAACCTCTCAGGTAAATGAATGCTGTCATTCCCATTTCTCTGAATGCACAGCAGAAAGTAATCTTCCAACTTCCAAACCCTTTCCTTGTGTTGGGCAACCTCAGAAAGAAAAGCTATATCAAACCTAAAGGTCTGTGAACATCTTGTGTGCATGTTTTCAAACACCTCATCCACAAACAAACCAATCCTTACACTATTTGAACAGCCCATAGACTGATGCCTGCTTTTTAAAAGCCAAATTATACAAATTAAAATAATATCAGTAGAAGATAAAACCATTAAGGCCCTGACAGATTTTTAATAGTTACAGTAAGACCTTTCAACACCTCTCATTTCAAATCAGCTTGTTTTATTTTGCATCAGCACAGACTATATGTTTGCAAGTGTGATCATTCAGTCATAAAAAGATAATGGCATTCAGCTTCTGATGATGGACTTCTTGTAATGTACAATTTGACCTCCAGTCATCATGCTGGAAACATTATTTTCTCAGAGTAGTCAGACTGGTGGAAGCATTCTGAAGGCTTTGGTTTATAAAAGTAACTTTTGCATACCACTATCTAGCACCTTCACCCTGTTCGTTTGCCTTGGAACAGAAAAGAAAAACTGCTTGTACTTGGCCATGAAAGGGTTTTTTGACTGACACACTGGTTCTTCACTGTATTGCTTGGCAAAGCTTCTTTAGTCATTGGCAGGATTTCTCTTATTATATACACAGAACAGCTTTCTGCGCAAGTCACGTCGTTCATCACCCGAGTGTCAGGGCCCCAGTTATGTCAAAATGCTCAAGCAATAGACTAGACTTTGTTTAAAAAAAGAGTTACTCACTACTCTCAACTGTTCAAATTTTTTTTCCATCTTGCAAAGTTGTCAGGAACTCAACCAATTAAACAGCAGGCCTTTGAGTTCATGCGCTGACTCCAGCATGAAACAATTGTAAACTATGGGTCATGTGACGAAACAGTTCTTCCGAGGCTATTAATGCTGGCAGCAGCCACACAAAGTTTCAGAACGGAGGGACCTGGTAGACAAGCTGTGTTCTTAAGGCTTTGGGAAGCTCAGAACTGTTTGCAGAGTCACGTAAGTTGTTCAAAGTATCTTATTCCACTTCTGCTTCTCTGTGCTTTTATATCATTATTGTCCACAGCGGAACACTGATAATTTACAGGAATTCAAGATTGTCTGATGGCAAACCTTTCCCCCTGCAACTCCTTTGCCTCCCACTTGCATGGATTTCTTGTACTGTACTTTAGAATTGTGTTTGCATCCTTTGTTAATTCATGATCACATACTCTTCTTTAATGTGCTATCTTTAGACATACTGAAAGGATTGCTCAGGTGGAAATCTGGACCTGTGAAGTATCATAGATTTCCAAAAAGGAAATGAATAAATCTGTATAGAGCGTTGTCATAGTAGTTAGCATTTAGATAGGCAATTTGATTGCTCAAACCTTTTTGCTGATTTTATCTCATTAAAATCATGCAAGGAAAAATGGCAAATATAATTACAGGCATTTTGGGGGTTGGGGAGAAACTCTGATTCTGGCTAATCTAGAGCTCTTAGAGAAATTGTGGCCAAGATAAGATTTTAACCAGGAACTTCCCAGTTTGCTATTTTCATTGTTTTGATGAGCTGCAAGAAACACATCTATCATAAGGGATAGCATACTTTTTGTGATTCTATCCACTTTGTTTCTCTATATCTTCAGGGAGAAAGGATCAAGCAACAAGTTATGGGAAAATCTTGTAAAACTCACAGGAGCTGTTCCTTCTACTGCATTTAACGAGGAAAGGGAAGCTGTCATTTCAGGATGTAGAAATATGAAAATACTTTATTTAAGAGGATTTTTTTTTAATGCCAAAAATATTTCAGCCCAGGGTTTTTGGTCTTGCTCAGGGGCATAACTTATAAATCTTTATGCCTTTCTTAGTCTTCACTCTGTTGCTCAAAATACAGCATTCAAAATCCTCCTTTAAAATGGGTTTCCATTTTTTACATCCTGAAACTACGGTTTCCCTTACATCATTACTATGAAAAATCTTTGCCTGAAACAGCTGTTGGTTAGACAGTTTGGAAAAAAATGTTGTTGCAGATTACAATTTCCAGTATCATTTACAAAGCAATGACCTTATAGGCCAAAGAAATAAACTTTTTGATTATTGAATCTAGTAATACTGAACTACGTGACCAAATGTTCTGACTTGTGATAAGGTGGTGTCCTTGTTCATTACAGACTGATCTCATATAAATCTCTCCCCTTAAATATTACTACCTGGTAAAGCATCTCTGTTCTGTTTACAATATTAGTGCATCTCAAATGAAGAACAATGCTTATCAATTCACATCCATGCTTAATTTTTATTTTATAATGTTTTTATCTCTGTTGCACCTAACTCTGTGTTCTCTTCCAGGTTCTGACTTCTACCAAAAAGTTTTGATGCTCACCATGGATCATCCAAACATCACACAGATCTTGATTGCCACAGAAAGTTCTGGCCCTGCAGCTACCACTCTTGTGAAAAGAGCAGGCAATGGCAATGAATACTTCTACATCCTGATCGTCATGTCCTTCTATGGAATCTTTCTAATGGGGATCATGCTAGGCTACATGAAGACCAAGAGGAAAGAAAAGAAACCCAACCTGCTGCTGCTCTACAAGGATGAAGAGAGAGAATGGGGACAAGCTGTCAGGCCCATGCCAACCATCTCAAGTCTGAAGTCTGTCCAGATTCCCATGATGTTCAGCATGCTGCAAGAGAGCATGTCTCCAGCTCTTTCCTGCACCATGTGCTCCATGGAGGGGAGCAGTGTGAGTGAGTCTTCTTTGCCAGACATTCACCTCCCTATTGAAGAAGAAGTTCCAGATGCTGAACTGGGGGAAATGGCTGAAGTTACTCTTCTCAATGACAGCACTGAAGGCTCTTCTGAAAGCATCCACCAGAATTCCTAGCACTTGGAAGCACTAGAGACACAGCCTTTTTAAAGTATAAAGCCAAAGACTAATTACTGCCAGATTTGCCTCCAGGGATGCAGAGTGGCCATTTGTTGTGGGAAAGAGACAAGAGGAGGAGCAGCAAACACAAACATAATGTATTATAGAATGACTTGGTTATGGTCAGAGGGAATTTTCTCTGTTTGTGTAGCTTCTTCTTTCTTCATCTGGGAAATAGTTAGGATATGTAAGAGTCAGGTTTGTGAATGACGTGCATTTTGATTGCCTTATAGATCTGTACTAAATAAATATGTTACCCAGTTCCTTAAAGGCTTCTTAAGTCTAAAAGGACGTAAATGGAACAGTTTTAGCTAGCAATATGGCCACAAATAACACAAATAATGTGATGTGAAAGGATGCTCTTTGCCTTTGTCACTGGCTAAGCAGAAGCACAGTTGAATGAATGCTTGATTTTCAGATACATACAACTGTGTGGGAATATGTAGGCTTGTAGGCATAGTTTTGAGCAAATGTTGCCTTTTAGACTCAGAGTGGAATTGTTTACCAATGAATAAAATAAAAGTGCCTCCAGGTATACCGATAGAGATAGTAAGCACAATTCATGGGGCCATTCAGCCATTCATTTTAACAGCATTGAGGGGGAGAGCATGATGTTTATAGCACCGGTGCCTTGCGATTTCCACTTTCTGTAAAAATAAGTGACAATCCAGTTAGGCTCATGTCTTCATGTACAATTATGATGGATGCATTTTTAAGATATTGATTTGTTGTATGAATGTTTGTCCTAATATAATGACAATGGCTCTCTTCAGATATTATGCAACGCCATATAGTTTGAGACCTCATACTATAGTCAAGTGTCCTAAACAAAAGGGATAAATCATAGTTGATTGCTGCCTGTCTGTTTTGGTTTTCCATCTGCTCAGCATTCCCACTTCCATGGTGCCTGCAATTATAGACACCAAGCATGGATGGTAACTGCCAATTCAGACATGACAATAAACCTGGGCTGGGGAACTTGTGCCCCTTCAGCTGTTATTGGGCTGAGATTTTCATCACCTCTAGCCAGCGCAGCTGGTGTTGAGAGATGATGTGAATTGCCATCTATTTGCAGCTGGATGCCACATTCCCTGACTCTTAATTCTCAGAGAGCATTGTTTGCGAGCAAACTTTGGAGAATGATCTTGGACCATACCTCACTGATTGTCAGTTTAGGCACTGTGCCAAAGTGTGGTTGACTTTTATAAAAAACTATAGCATGACAAAAGTTAGCCCCTGAACAAATTTTGTAGAGCTTCGGAACTCCTGGTGGCTCAGTGATTAGGAAGCTTGCCTTGTTAGCTGGAAGGCTGGCAAGTCGGCAGTTCAAGACCTGGGTACTGCATGAGGTATTGGGCGCCTGTCTCTGTCCCAGCTTATTTGGGTGTTTTCTGAGTGGAGTTTCTTCTGCAATAATCCTTTCAACCCAGAATAATTTCTGACATCATCATCATCATCATCATCATCATCATCATCATCATCATCATCATCATCATCATCATCATCATCAATATTATTATTATTACTCCATCATGCATTGCATTTGACAATGGCATCAATGTTTAGACTGATCTTGTAGGCATGAGAATAGAAATTTTGCCATTTTTTTTGGGGGGGGGGGGCAAAAATAGCTCAGGAGATACTTCTTGCCCAAGGGCACATTCTGGGGAAACTGTGCAAAGGAAGGGGACAAGGACAAATGATGTGCTAGCCATGTGATGGCGAACTTTGGCACTCCAGGTGTTCTTGGACTTCAATTACCAAAAGCCCAAGTCAGTACTCCTGCTGATCAGGGCTTCTGGGAGTTGAAGTTCAAGAACAGCTGGAGTGCCAAGGTTAGCCATCACTGTGCTAGCCATTTTCTCCTTCCATTCTAATGCTTCAACTCCCAACTCAGTATGAATGAGGCTAATCTAATATCAAGGATCAAAGAGCATTGTTAGGTCATTCTTCTGATGTCACAAGGGATGGATTTGTTTTGTTTATGGAGAGGTTTTGTTGTTCATTGGCAACTGGCTGCAAATCTCATTAAAGGCAATGGGAATATTTTGACTGACTCTGCTGAACAATACAGAAGCACAAACAATGAGTTACTTTATTTCAAGAGGGACTTTTTAAAGTATTCAAATAAGCCAAATTAACATTTGGCATTTTGCCTGGAATCACTTGAATACTGAAAATTTCCAACTCAGACTGTGATCTGAGTGGTCACTTTTTTCTATAGCTTTAGATTTGTTTCTTTTGTTGTAATATTCATCCATTTATGACTCCCTCTCAACCTCTTTTCTTCTTCATTTTGCTTTGAAAGAGAATTGTGTATATACCTTGATACTAGTTTGTATATATTTGTCTTGCTTATTTAAATTTAATTATTCCTTTTTATTAATGCTGTTATTTAAATAAAGGGAACACTTTTTGTGAGTTATTGTCTGATGTTCACTCATTATTCCAAAGAAGTCTCAGATTCTAAGAATTAAAACTCACCTGTATCATGAACTCTACTGTCACCAACCTGTTACCCCCTCTCTCTTCTTCTTTCATACATAGCACCCTTTCACTTCATCTGGGTTAAGGTTGTTGTAAAGCAGAGGTTCTCAACCAATGGCCTGGGGGACAAATGCAGCCCATGACACCATTTCATGTGCACCCCCCCCACACTGCCTCCACCACACCTGGAAGTGCCATGTGTGGCAGGCGGGCGAAATAGCCATCTGGCCCTTGAAGCTGTCTGAGGAAGTATGACCTGGCCCTCAGCTTGAAAAGGTTGAGAACCCCTGTGTAAAGTCTGCCAAATAACATAATTGAAGCCCATGGAACACTTGAAAGGTGGGTATTCTTACTTAATGACATTAAAGAGATAAACTATTCATTGAAACCTTTAACAAGTAAATCATAAATTCAATTTTGAGTATAGATCAGGGGTGCCCAAACTATGGCTTGCAGGCTGGATCCAGCCCACAGTGCCATTCCATCCGGCCCACACCACCCTGGTTACTCCCAGAAGTAGAAGTAAAACACATCTGCACATGCGCAAAATGCTGCCGTAAATGACCCGTGGCTATTGTAAATGTGTGTGTGTATAATATTTATGTGATTGTGTGCTGCCCTGAGTTGCCCATGGGCAAGAGGGTGGGATATAAATCCAAATAAATAAATAAATCACTGTAATGAACTTGTCCACTGACAGCTGGGCATTCATTTTAATTTACAGATAAGCAACTGAGGGTGTGATGACATTGTTGGTAGGTGGGTGAGTGGATAGATAGGTAGGTGGGTGGGTGGGTAGGTGACAGGTTTCTTTTAGATCACCTGCCAAAACTCAGGATGAAAGACTTTTTCATACACACAAAGAGAAGGCAGTTTGGTTATTCCCGTCAAGTCATGAATTGATTATGATGCTTGGTTTATCTGATGGTTTAAGTGAGAGGAATGTGACAAGCCCTTAGTTTAGAAAAGAACTCCTTATCACTGCTAAGTAGTAGCCAAAAAGAACAGGTCAATTTTTAATTTTTTGCTCTCATGTGATAGAATGTAGTGAAAGGAGGGCCAGAATTTTGGGGTGGAAGGAAGTCATTGCAAAACAGTCAGTGTGCAAATACTGGTCATATTAAAATTAATTAATTAGATACTGAGCCTTGCAGAAAATAGTGTCTATGCGCCTTTCTTTTTATTTCCACAACAGAGGAAAAAAGAAATAGAGCCAGCAGATGCACTTGGACCTATCATGCCACTTGACATTTAGAGGACAGAGTGGAGCTCTAGCTATGTAGCTTGTGCACCTTCATATCATATTGGCAGTGGTGGGATTTAGCCAGTATGCCCCAATACGCCCGTACCGGTAGTAGAAATTCTAGCTGGCCTGGGCCATCTGGTTGCCGGAGCCTCATGTCATAGGCCTGCACCTGCCTCCTGTACCAGTGGCACAGCCTCCCTGGGCTTCCCCCATCTGATTGCCAGAGCCTCAAAGTGTAGGCCTGCACCTGCCTCCTGCCCTGGCAGTGTTGTGATCCAGCCCTCCTCCGACTCCAAAGATGAGCTGGATCAGGAGGCACTCCCTATGCCCAGTTCAGTTTTGCCTGCACCTGAGCCTGAGGATGCCTTGAGTCAGGGATATCAGCCTGTGCCTGGCCCAAGTCTGTTTTCCCTGGCAGCTGACCTGTCAGATCAGGAGTCTGGCTCTGACAGTGATCAGCCCTCAGTCAGGGAGAGGTCCAGGAAACAGCTACACCTGAGATGCAGGCAGGCTAGGGCAAAGCACCAAAGAAGGCTCCCAGCTGATACCAATCAGCTGGGAGGCTTATAAGCAAGTTTCTTGCAGCCTGCCAGTGTCAATACAACTCTCGTGCAAAGGCCGACATCTTGCTTGACTCCAGACTGCCTGCCTAGATCCTGACCTGCCTGCTGTGACCCTGACTACTCTGCCAACCCTGACAACACCCCTAGACACCCTTTAGATTAGACTACTGACTCGGACTACCGGTAAACAGACCTTGGTTTGCCTTTTGGACTTTGATATCTGGACTATCCTTGAACAAGACTCTCTGTGTAATGCTGCTGTGTGGTGACCGTGCCTGCCCGGGTGGGTCAACAGATTGGGATAGAAAAAGCTTGTCACAAATGTAATGTGTGTTCTGATTTGACCTGGATAAAAACATTAATAGCAGCAAACTAGTCTTCTTAACTTGAGTAGTTAATTGGAACAGGTATAGGAAGTCTGTTGACCTAAAGTTAGTCGCAAAGAACAATCACATTGGGCTGTAAAGCACCTTCCCATTGATACCCAGTGCTGGTGCATGCAAGATTGTTATTACCCCAACAAAATCTGCCTTCAGTATCTTACAAGTACCTTGAGACTATTGAAGGAGGTTTACAGTTGTAAGGGAGTTAGCTCAAAAACCACACATAAAATGTGCTCTCTTTATCTCTCTTACTCAGAATGCTACTGGGTACTGAATTCTTGGTGTTTGGAAGAACTCTTAGCTCATCTTTCCAGTGTGAGTTCTCATAGGCAAGGTATGATCACACTATGAGTAGGGAGTGAGCTTGTGCACTTTGGATAGTGTATGAAGCAATCTGAAGGAGACTGATCAGGATAAGTGCACATCATATGGTTTCCACGTGGCAGCCATTTTGTATGTGTCAGGTCCTACTTTCCTGCTACCAGTGTGCAGTTGGGCACACTAGAAGAAACACTTTCTTTTAAAGCATGTTTTCCCTTCAAATGCATGGGCTTAGGTGCCAGAGAACACAATTAAACAGAATTATGTTGAGGCAGGATCAGAGCTCAAGTACTTTAATTGTCAAAAAAAAATATCTATTTTCCTGTTGAACATGCATAATTCACTATTTTGAGGGGCTATAAGCAAATCTAATCTCCTGACTTCTTTTGAGGCTATGGAAAGTTACACATAATTTCCTTGAGCTCTATCTGGGAGATTAGTGATTTGTGAAAGAACATTTAGGATTGAGATAGTCACCAAGAGACTCATAAAGCAAGCATGTAAAAAGTGTTCTGGAAAGACATCTTGGTCCCTTGGTGTTTTAATGTACAAATGCCAAGTTGCAATTCAAGAGTGTATTAAAGTGCTGTATCTTTTACTCATTAGGAGAGGAGGGTGGAATCCACAGCACTAGGCCAGGAATCATTATAGACTGAATAGAAATAAATTGGATCCCTTGTGATGTAAATTCCTTTGCTTGCTCACCCTCTGAAATCTTTTCCATGTGAATCGCTCCATGTGGTTCATACGTCACTAGAGAGAAATGGGCAGTGATGGGGAACATTTGATTTTTTAAAAAAGAAAACGATTGTAGAACTCCTTAAAAACCAAACAGGAATTGCAGCCTGAGAAACAACTCTTTTGAATGGATACGGCACGGTATGGGTCATGATTATACAAAACTGCTATAAATTTCCATGCTTTGGGGATTCTCTCCAGGAGAAAGAGTGTTTTGGAAATCAGCTCTTCAAGAAAATGGGTGTGCATGCATGTTGGATCACAGGCATGCATGCAAGCACACTCTCCCACACAGAGAACCAACCATTGCAGAGTATCTAGTGCTAAGGAAGCCAAGATTTACATTGCACTGTCTGAAGGCCAGCTGATGGGGGTGGACAAGGGAAAAGGAGCCTGGCTCACACAAAGAAACAGCTCCTTAGAGAATAAGCATTGAATGCACTTCCTCATAAGAAAAATAAGGATCAGTTAAGGACACAAAGATTTCAAATCCTACATTAGATTCTCATTCTTGGAATTACATCTGCATTTTTCCTGTCCTGATTTTGTATCATGTTGCAAATCTTTGTTCACCCCTCCCCATCCACTATAGAAATGTAATTTCACATGCACTTTCCCATATATATGCTCTTTATAAATTACTGCACGAACTTCTTTGCATACCTTTCCTTTTAAAGAATATCTATCTGTCTATCTGCCTTCCTGTCTGTCTGTCATAGAGCCGAAATGAGAAAAAGAAATATAACACATAGTACATTAAAGAGCTAACAGGTAGCCCAGCCGTTAATGGTAAGAGCTACAAGTATTTCCAAGATGTTATCTTCCTCACAGGTGAGTGACTGGGAGCTGCATGAACTAAAACTTGGAATAAGAAAGGCTTTTGATTTTATTCCAAGGGTTCTTCTAATACTCATCTGTTAAAAGCAGGGGTGTCTGTCTATTTTTAGCAGAAGCTAAAAACATATTTAGTTCCCCCCCCAACCCCCCCCTGCAATATCAAAGGTAGTATTTAACTTAGGGATTTTGCTTGCATTCATGTACTGTATAGTGTTTCTTCTTTTACTACAACTTGCTGGGTAACAGGATAGCAAGTTGCTTTCAGAGTGCCACTCCATATTCAAGGTCAAAACTGATGATGCAGTAAGCATGATATTTAAAGAGAAGGTCTGAAACTGACACAAGATACCAGCTGGCACCAGCACAGGATTTTCTTCACCTGACTAGGAAGCGGAAGGTCAGCAGTTCGATTCCCGAGTACTGCAGGACGGAAATGAGCTCCCGTCTTCGTCCCAGCTCCTGCCAACCTAGCAGTTCGAAAGCAAGAAATTGCAAGTAGATAAATAGGGACCACTTCGGTGGGAAGGTAACAGCGTTCCGTGCGCTCCGGTGTCTAGTCATGCCTGCCACATGACCACGGAAACGTCTGCAGAAGCAGACAACGCTGGCTCTTCGGCTTAGAAACAGAGATGAGCACTGCACCCTAGAGTCGGATACGACTGGCTTTCGAGCAAGGGAAACCTTTACCTTTACCTTTAACCATCTTGCATTTAGAGTTCTTTTTTTTGTGGAAAGTAGACTCTCTTAATCCATGAGGTTGGTTGCTGAGGTATACACGGAAATTGTGTTGTGAGAGAAGAAATGAGTTAATTGCAGGGACAATGCATTCAACTTGATGTCTCATTTGAGGCTCAGCTGCTGTGTAAATAGGTTTCACAGTCTGAAGCTCTTGCTCTGCTCTACTGACTAAACCAGGGGTTTGAGTTCTTTTCCACAAGATGGTGCAGCAGAGCTTAAGCTTATTATTGCAGTACACATTCTACGTGTGACAGAGGAAGAATTTATCTGTTTGTATAGTGGCTCCTTAACAACAAGATCACCCCCCTCCCCATTTCTGAAAATATTTTGCCATGAAAATTACAGCAGCATCACCTTTCATCCCTGGATATTTTCTGTCTCTTAATTTGAACCAAGTCTCTCTGTCAAGCTGTGCACTTATTCTCAGAGTGACTAGAAGAGCCTTATGACTAAAAACTAGATATCTACTCACGATGGTAGACTCATTAGTTTCCCAGTAAGGCAAACAGTTTCCTTCTGTTTCCCTGAGTAATGGTGGTATGTGCTTTCCTCATCAATTCTGCTAAAATTCCAGTATACAGCTTTGCCCTCTTGGAAAATGTGTTCTGCAGATAGAATCTGTTGTTGTTGTTGCTGCTGCTGCTGTTGTTGCTTTTGTTGTTGTTGTTGTCATAATTGTTGTTGTTGTGTGCTATCAAGTCATCTCTGACTCATGGAGATGCTATGAATGAGAGATCTCCAAAATGTCCTATCATTGTTCTATTATTGAATCATTGAAGATGCTCAAGTGGTTAAGACGCTGACTGGGAGGCGGAAGGTCAGCAGTTTGATTCCCGAGTACTGCAAGATGGAATGAGCTCCCGTCTTTGTCCTAGCTCCTGCCAACCTAGCAGTTCGAAAGCAAGAAATTGCAAATAGATAAATAAGGACCACTTCGGTGGGAAGGTAACAGCATTCTCATTTTTTAACCCATAGCCATTCCTATTTTCAAAACTATAAGTTAACTGTAAGATCATTTCCATTTTAAAAAAATGTAATATGGAGCACAAAACAGGTTAGGATGGGAATCTAAACTTTGTTTAAAAATCTACAATAAAGAAGAGTGTCATCACTTTCTGAGAGGTAGTCCATTCCATTGTCAAACAGCTCTTACTGTCAAATGGAATGAGCTCCCGTCTTTGTCCTAGCTCCTGCCAATCTAGCAGTTCGAAAGCAAGAAATTGCAAATAGATAAATAGGGACCACTTCGGTGGGAAGGTAACAGCATTCTGTGCTCTCCGGTGTCTAGTCATGCCTGCAACATGACCACGGAAACGTCTGCAGAAGCAGACAGTGCTGGCTCTTCGGGTTGAAATAGAAGCACTGAACCCTAGAGTTGGGTACGACTGGCTGACGAGCAAGGGAAACCTTTACCTTTACCTTTATAAGGCAATCCAAAGTTTGATCTGGACATGAAAGAAGAAGATCTCATGCCAATGTGCATATTTATGCCCGGACAATATATATAAGCAGGGAGTCCTGGTCCAGGAACGGGCGTAATTGGCGAATCACTTGAAGTTGAGTAAAAGCCTTATAGTGTGTTTTGCTTGTATTCTTTAGAACAAACCCAACTCATTTTTTAAACCCATAGCCATTCCTATTTTCAAAACTATAAGTTAACTGTAAGATCATTTCCATTTTAAAAAAATGTAATATGGAGCACAAAACAGGTTAGGATGGGAATCTAAACTTTGTTTAAAAATCTACAATAAAGAAGAGTGTCATCACTTTCTGAGAGGTAGTCCATTCCATTGTCAAACAGCTCTTACTGTCAAATGTTCTTCCTGATGTTTAGTCAAAATTGTCTTTCTTCATAATTTTAATCCATTAGTTTGAGTGTTAATCTCCGAAACATCATAAAAACAAGCTTGCTCCAGCTTCCATGGGGTTTATTTAAAGATGGAACTCATATCACCTCTAAATTCTTATTACCCAGGCTAAACATATCTGACTCTCTCAACTGTACAGACTCATAAGGCTTGGATTCCAGACCTTCTAGTCTCTTGGTCACCCTCCTCTAGAACGTGTTTTACCTTGCCCATATTGCTTAGTTCCATTTGTAGTGCTGAAGAGGATACCAAGAGTCTATTGATTCAACTCCTCTGCCTATTTCAGAATTCAGACCTGAAGGATCCTGTCCAGATAGCCAACCAACTTCTTTTCAAAAGCCTTCAATGGAAACAAGTCTGCTACCTTGCAGGATGACCTTTTTAACTGTCAAATGAAAATGAACACAGGGATAAGACTTTTAAAGCACAGTTTAAAACACAGCAACAGAAGAAAATATGGCACCCCTCCATTTAAAGTGAAGCAAGTGAAGGTTCATGAAAGAAGAGATTTTTGCCTGCAGAGGGAAAAAAACAAACAGACAAGTTGACTAGCAAGTTTCAGAGCTAGGAGCAACCAATGGAAAATGTCTTTGAATGAGAATTCTGATTCTAAATGGAAATGAAAATCAAGATATAATATTCATTTTAATGAAGAGCTAACACGTTGTCATTCTTCAGTGGTCTATCATTAGTGAATTGGTGTAGCTCTTGGACGCCAAGGTTACCTTAAACATAATAACTGGATGTCATTAAGTCAATTATGACTTATGGTCACCCTTTTCAGGGTTTTCTAGATAGTTATTACAGAGAAAGAGTTCACCATTGGATTCTTCTGGGGATACTATGAGCCACTCTGGATGGCTCTTCTCATTGATTGCATAGTGAGAAGTCAATCTCAACCTCTGGTTCCACAGCCAGATGTACTAATGTACCACTGACCTATAAATTATGCCTGTGCAGATGTGTCTCAGCATGAAACTGCTCAGATTAACAAATTTCATTATGCATGGTGGTTCGATATTATCTGCTGCAGTTTCATAGCATTGATGGCTGACAGTGGAAACATATGTCTGCTTAGAAGAAAGCCTCATTGATGTAGTCCCACTTCCATCTAAATATGTACAAGATTGCTATGAAAAGCAGTTAGGAGGTCTGATTTGAGGAGATCCCATTTGGGTTTATCATCAGAAATTTTGCTAATGCAGGAGGAGGAAGAAATAAGAAGAAGATGGTGATAAAAAATAATGCATGCATGCATGCAAAGGTGAATTTATTCAAACTAATTTTCCAGAAGAGTGCTTCAAGTTTACATTGCTCAACAGTCTTTAATGCATCTGGTCTGCTAGAAACAGAAGGTACATAAACAGAAATGTGTTGTGAAATGAATTAAACAGCCTCAGTCTGCCAGAAACACAGATAGACTAAATATTTGGCAAAGGAGAACAGTAGTGTGAAGGAATCACATCATTTTTCACAGCATAGTTGAGACGATTGACAGAAAATCTAATCAGTACTTGCAGATAGCTGCTGCCTGCAACATAGCTGTGCTTCCTCAATCTGGCAGCTGAGAACAGACACTAGTCTTGCCTTCTGTGTCATTAGATTGTTTGCCCACCTGCCTGTCGCTAGTTTGTCACCAACTTGAGTGGTAACCTTTTCTATTTCATCCATTTTCTTTCTCTCTAGATACAAGGGTAGATCTTATCAGCACCAGGGGCTCAGATCATACAGTATGGAAACCAACACTCAGAAAGATTATTTTTGGCCAATGATTCTATAGCACCCCTACCAGCATTGCCATAGAGTATTCTAGTAGTGGTTGTCCAAGCATGTAACTTTTTAAAGTTGCAAATGAAACCAGTCAGGCACCGTCAAAGATACTGTGTGAGAGGTATTCATTTCTGCATCCCACCATTCTAGGTGAAACCAGATTGGCTGCAGAGTATGTAATCAATCTGGTTTAGATGTTGGCCATCTGGTGATGTCCAGGTGTAAAGTCTCATTTTGTGTTGCTGGAAGAGGGTGTTTGCTATGACCAGTGCATTGTCTTTGAAGAACTCTTATTAGCCTTTGCCCTGCTTCATTCTGTGTTCCAAGACCAAAATTGCCTGTTATTCCATTTACTTTTTGATTTCCTACTTTGGCATTCCAATCTCCTATGATAATATGGACATCATTTCTTGGTGTCTGTTCTATGAGGTGTTGTAGCTCCTCATAGAGCTGATCAACTATGGCTTCATCTGCATCAGTGGTTGGTGCGTATATTTGGATTACAGTGATATTGAAAGGTTTGCATTGGATTCTGACCAGTGGTGGGCTCCAATTTTTTTGCTACCACACTGTGGGTGTGGCATGGTGGGTGTGGCCAGGGGGAAAGCCCCGCATTGCACCCGAATAAGGACTACTTTATTTCAAAACTTGGATGGGCGGGGCCAGCCAGAATTTCTGCTACCGGTTCTGGCGAACTGGTGCGAACCTGCTGATGCCCACCACTGATTCTGACTGAAATCATTCTGTCATTTTAAAGATTATATCCCACTAGCTGTTTACCCAGCCTTGCTTGGGTTTTTTCTTCTTTAGTGGAAGAATAGTTCTGCTGGCATGTCTTGTTGGTTGATGATGCCTTTGAGGCCTACTCCAACCTATAGAGGTCTGCTCTGTCCCTTCGAGGCCTGCTTCAATGGGTCGGAGTAGGCCTCGAAGGCCTTTTGGAGTGTGCTTCATGTGAGGCCTACTCCCTCACCTGCCTCAGCCTCTTCCTATCACCTGGCCTTCCCAAGCCTCACTCAGGGAGGGAGGGAGGGAGAGAGGGGGGGCAGTCTCCCAATCCCCTTTGGACAACAACAGCCCTGCCAGGTAGAACAGGACAGACAACCCCCATCCCGTCCCATCTCCCCCACTTCTTACTTGTCCAGGGTCAGCGGCATCCAGCAACCAGCCTGGACAGCCAAGGCCCAAAGCCTTGAAAGTGAGCCACTGGGAGCCAGCCCGGTCCTGGCTGCGGTGTCAACAGCAGCGAGAGGGGCCCTTACTGCACACATGTCAGTCCTGCTTACCTCACAGAGTAACTACCACTGTGCCAGGTTCCCTCCCTCTCCCCCCTCTTTGCGGGATTGACCTCTGAGCAAGCCCAAGGCACCATGGGAGTTGTAGTTCCCACTCCTTTTCCTAATTTTGGGGGTAGATACCCCCACATGGGGCTTGTGACTCCCACAGTGTTGATCTCACAAGGCCAAGGTATGTATGTGCCAAATTTCAGTGAGATTGGTCCAGGGATATGGGAGCCTTTCGAGCACATACAAACCCAGACCTCTATTTTATAGATATAGATTGCTGCTTTTCTCACTCTTTTATTTACAATTATGGCTACTCTATTTCTTCTGAGGTATTCTTGTCCACAGTAGTAGATATGATGGTTTCCAGAGCTGAATTTGCCCATCCCTGTCCATTTTAATTCACTGATTCTCAAGATGTCAATGCTTATTCTTTCCATTTCCTTTTTTACCACTTCCAGCTATCCTTGATTCATAGATCTCACATTCCATGTCCCTATACAGTATTGTTCCTTACAACACCGTACAGTAGAACCCCAGTTAACAACAGCACCGGAGAATGACGCTAGATTTTTAGAAAAGTCAGGCATTGGACAGCGTCATTTTGTTGTTATCCGATGCATCGTGTTTGATCTCCTATGTTGTCACGCTGCTTGGTGCCAAAAAAATCGGCATCTTTGGGTGCATTTCCCCGGCTCCCCGGCTCCCCAGCAGGCTCTGGGGTGGGTGGGAGGAGCTTTTCCATGCTATTCCTGCCTTCCTAGGTCCCTAGACAGCACAACAGCTGAATAAAGTTGTGGCTGCCACTTTGTTTAAAAAACAAAATTATGGTTGCAAATTTATTCAGCTGTTGTGTGGCCCAGGGACCTCCTAGGAAGGCGGGAATAGCGCAGAAAAGCTCCTCCCACCCACCAGAGCCTGCTGGGGAGCCAGAGAACTGGAAAATGCACCCAAAGATGGAGATTTTTTCGGCCCCAAACAGCATGACAAGGTAAGAGAGCACGTCGTCTTTTTTTTGTAGGGGTGGGCTGCTGCCTCTAGGAGGCTCAGGGAAGCCAATCCGTGCTGTTTCCGGTGCCCCCACCTCCTGGGCGGTGCTGCAAGCCAAAACCTGCAACTGACAAAGGAGTTTTCACCGCCATTTTGGCTTGCAGCACCACCCGGAGTGTCCGGGGGTGGGTGGGGTGGGGGGTCAGAAACAGCATGGATCGGCTTCCCTGAGCCTCCCAGAGGTGGCAGGGATGGAGGAAAACCCGAAATGGATGAAAAAAATTCCGTCACGACAGAGTTTTTTCCACCCTTTTTGTGCTCTCCGCCGCCCCACCCCTTCTGGGAGGCTCAGGGAAGCCTATCTGCGCTGTTTATGACCCCCACAACCCCCCAGGGCGGTGCTGCAAGACAAAACCTGCAGCTGACAATATCCAATACATGCACCAGACAACGACAAAAACTGGACAACAACACGAATTGTGGAACCAAGTTTTGTCGTCCAGGGTATTACTGTATTTCTCCTCCCACTGTCCTATCTACTCCCCTCTTCTGACCTGGTGGGCTAAGCATCCTTTTTCATTTATTTTGCCCCTTTGTTTTGCCTTTTATTCTAGTCCATAGAGTTATTTTGGCAAACTTCCTGACATGGTTTGCCGGTTTCTATGCCAGTATTTTACTGTCATACATATTATCACAATTTAACACAAAGTAACAGACTAAAAGTAAGTTGATTAATGCTGGATATATGAAACAAGAAGTTATATATGTAGTCAAAAGTTAAAAGTATCTTGTTAGTCATCAACCGTGGTATGAAAAGGAAAATCTTGGTTTGAAAAGGAAAGTTCGCTATACCAAGTCAACTATGGTAATTTAATTACTTATCAAATGCATGCAGCTATGAGTCTTTAGTGAGAACATCCATTGTGGTGACTCCTTCCCTCCTCCTGGCTCCGGCCGCTGGTTAGGCCTGGAGGCCTGCATTGGTGTCCTCTGTCGCCCGCTCACCTCCAGTGACTCTGCCTGGGCATCTGTGATGGCGGCTGGGCAGTTGAGGCCTTGGTCGTTGCCTTCTTTACTCTTTGGCCCCAGGTTTTTAGATGGGGTGGTGTGGAGGGGCAAAATGGGCCACTCACCTCCCCCTGCGCCTCTGATATCAACAAGTTTATAGTACAACATTTCTGGATAGTCTTTCTGGTAGTGTGCAGTATCCACAAAACTCTCCTCCAATGTCATATTTTGGAATTAACTTTTTTCCATTCAGTTTTCCTTTCTTTTTTTTTTAAAATTTTTTATTAAATCTTTAATAAACATACAGAAAAAAGAAAAGAAAACATTAACAATACATTAACAGTACATTACACTAACGAGTCCATAATATCATACTAACAAACATTACTATATGGTAGCACATAACAATATCTATATTCATTAACTACTATTTAACCACCAAATATTAAGAACCTTTATTTCAAAATCCAAAATAATAGAAAAAAAAAACTTTCTGTACTACCACTAATCTTTTTAACCAATAAAAAAAAAACACCCTGTGAATATATACAATGCCCGGAGAGTTTATTTTTAACTCAAGTCCAGAAACTTCTTTGAGATGGTACTGGTCCTGAACTATCACCTGCCATAATAGAGTGATCCACGAACGGTTTCCATATATTCCAGAATCTATTCTCTTTTAAATTATCTCTTTTGACTTTAATCTCCCATGTCAATTTATCGTTCAATGCTAAACTCCACATTTCTTTATACCATTCTCCAACCTGAATATCTACATCGTTTTTCCAATTTCTGGCTATACATTGTCTACCCGTTGTCAGTACAATTTCCAGTAGTTCTTTTTCCTCCTTGTTTAAACCCAGATCTTCCACATTCGTTAAAAGAATAGTACCCGACACCAACTTAACATTTTTACCCAATATTTCACCAAATTCATTTTCTATTTTTCCCCAAAAATCCCTTATTTTTTTACAACTCCACCACATATGTTCATATGTTCCATCAAATTCTTTACATCTCCAACATAACTTATCTCTTTTATTATCCATCTGGTAAAGTCTTAATGGTGTCAGGTACCATTGCCACAACATCTTGAAATTATGTTCTTTAATTCTTACAGACATTGTTCTCATAATTCTCTTTTTCCATTTATTTTTCCATTCATTCTCCCCAATTTTTATATTCAAATTTTGTTCCCACTTCCGTTTCAAATCCTCCTGTGGATCTGCACCTCTATTCAATATATTATAAAGCTTACTTACAAGACCCTTAATACTACTTTCGCCTTTTCTAATCTTCCTTACCAATTCCTCAAATTCCGTAAGTACTCTATCTGATCCTAGTTCTCTTTTATATTTTTTATTCCAGTTGTCCACCTTTAACTTCTGAAACCAATTCAAGTTTAATATCTCAAACATTTTTTTCCGCTCGGCATCAACATCACATGCTTTTAACCAATCCTTCAATAACAACGTCCCATTTTTATCCAATATTTCTATTTTTTCTTTATCTAATTTTATTGGGAAACACATCATATCAGTCAATTCCAAGATTGGGGAGAGATTCGGAACCATATCTTTTTTTACCTTCTTCCACACCTCCATGAGACCTTTCATCATAGTATTATTTGACCTTTTCGCCTTATCTTTCATTCCCAGAAAATTCAAGTTTCCAATATTTCTGTATTCTTTCATTTCCAATTGTTCCCAAATTACCTTTTCTCTTGCCAAGATCTTCACAACATTCTTGACTTGAAATGCTCGATAATATGCTAAGAGGTTTGACATACCCAACCCCCCTTTTTTCTGAGACAAATACCATAATTTCTTTGGAAGCCTAGATTTTTTTCCTCCATTACAAAAGTCATTAAACATTTTTTGAAACTCATTGATTTCTTTCTCTTTTAAATGGATCGCGAGCGTGTCAAATAAAAAGTTAATCTTTGGTAACAGTATCATTTTACACATAGCAATCCTTCCAAACCATGACAGCTTTAACTTCTGAAGTTCTCGTATTTTATTCCTAAATTCAATTCTCAAGATGTCATAATTCAATCGTTTAAGTTCTTCTAATTTGTTTGAAATAGTTATCCCTAAATACTTCAACTTATCTTTGATTTGTATATTAAGTGTCGACACCGTCCTACCCATCTCGCTCAATTTCAAATTACACAACATCAATTCAGTTTTATCCCAGTTTATCTTTAATCCTGTTATAGCTTGAAATACTTGTAGATGATCTTTAATCCTGTCCATTACCTGTTCGGGGTGCTTCACCATAAGCAATGTATCATCAGCGTACATGCTCACTTTATTACCCATAATCCCCTCTATATTTAAATCCTCCCTTATACTTTTAGCTAAAATCTCCATTGCCATTATAAACAAAATAGGAGATAATGGGCAACCCTGCCTAGTACCTGCCTCTAGCTTTACCACATCCGTGAGCTCCTCGTTTACTCTAACCCTGGCATTTCCTTTTTGATATAGTAAATCTATAACCCTATTAAATTTATCTCCAAACCCATATTTTTTAACTATTTCCTTAATTGAAGACCACTGCAATGAATCAAATGCCTTAAAAATATCCAATGATAGTAATCCCACTTTTTCCTTTGTTTGATTAACACTGTCTATTAAATCTAATACCCTTCTAGTCAAATCCGCCATGTGTCGTCCTTTTAGAAACCCAACTTGATCAACATTTATATATTCCCCCATAAAACTATTTAAACGGTTAGCCAATATTGCCGTGAAGATCTTCGCATCTTGATTTATAAGCGAAATTGGTCTGTACGAATCCACTCTTTCCAAATTCTTACCAGGTTTTGGCAAAAGAACAATTGTAGTGTTATACCATGAAGTCGGGATTGATCCTCCATCTAATATATAATTATATAACTTCACCAATTTCGGGACCACCACCTCTTTAAATTCTTTGTAAAACTCTGTTGATAATCCATCCTCCCCCGGGGCTTTCCCTATCTTCAATCCGCTTATTACCCCCTTAACCTCTTTATCAGTTATCTTTTCCTCCATTTTCTCCCTATGCTCTTGCTTTATCCCATTCCCTAACTGCCTCTCCAATATCCTTTTAAGCTTTTCCCTATCTATTTCTTTTTCTGCATATAACACCTGGTAAAATTCCCTAACTATTTTACATTTATCGCTATTCTTATTACACCTTGAACCTTGCCTGTCAACTAACACCCCAATTTCTCTTTTTTCCCTTTTAACCTTAGCTGCTCTTGCTAATAGTTTTGAGTTCTTATTACTAAATTCAAAATATTCTCTATTTAAATAAATCAGATCTTGTTTAACTTTATCAATATCTTTACCCATTACTTCTGCCTTGAGTCCTTGTAGTTTCAAGAGAATTTTTTTATCTTTACTCTTTACGTGTTCTTCCTGTAATTGTTTTATTTCCCTTTCTTTTTCTATGTGTTCTGCTTTATACCTTTTATATTTAAGGCTTGCCACTTTTATGCTTTCCCCCCTAAAAACTGACTTCATGGTATCCCATACAATATTAAAATCAACCTCATTATTATCATTCCATTGCCAACTTTCTTTCCAACTTTCCATAATTGCCTCTTTGCTTTTCTGATCTTTGAACAAATTAGGATCGTACCTCCAATTTCTAACTCTTTGAATATTTTTTGGTGCTTTCAATTCCAGATATACTTTAGCATGATCCGATTCCTTAATAATCCCAATTTCCGTACTTTCTATATCCCCAATTAAATTTTCCGACAGAAAAACATAATCTATTCTCGAGTAGGTCCCATGTACATGCGAAAAAAAGGAATATGCCCTTTCCAAGCCTTTAAACTCTCTCCACGAATCCTTCAAACCCATAACTTTCATCCATTTGTCCATCGCCTTCCCTTTCACACCCATTCCACTTCTAGCTATGTTTGTGCAATCCATTCCTGACCTGATCAAATTAAAATCACCAGCCACAATAATTTTTGCAACATTTTCCCCCTCCACTATTTTCCGAATTTTTTCAAGAAACACTACTTGGTGGTCATTCGGAGCATAAATATTTACCAACAATATTTCCTCATCCTCCAATTTTCCTCTTAACAACAGATACCTACCCTCTTGATCAGCAATCTTTTTTGTGATTTCAAATCCTAACTTCCTAGAAATCATAGTTGCCACCCCTCTTGCTTTAGATGTTCCAAACGCCATCTCATAGTGTTGCATCCAACTCAGATAAAGTTTATTCGTATCTTTTGATTTCTGATGTGTTTCCTGTAAAAATAAAATATCTGGTCTATCTTTTTTCAACGCCGATTCCAACCTCCGTCTCTTAAGAACAGAGCCTGTACCTTTCACATTCCACGATATTATTTTAATACTATCCATAACCAAATTCTTCTCCCAACTTTAAACTCTCCATCGGGCGTGCCACCAAAAACCCTTCACCATACCCACTACATAAAACACACATTTTTCACTCTCCCCACCTTCCAACGAAAAGTCGCCTCTGTCAACCAAAGAGGGGAGAGGGGGGACCTGCAAGATGCGCCCTACTGCCGGCGCTATGCGCTACTTACCCATTCTACCTCTATTAGCTAATTAAGATTACTACTATCTAATGCTCATCCTTCCTTACCTATCTCCTCCTCCATCATAATCAAAGACGGCTCCTCCTCCTCCTCCCCTCGTTGTGGTGTTCCACCTGTTGCCCCACCGGACTCCTCCCTCCCATATTCCCTCCCCAAAGCTCCAGAATCCATCATTTCCTTCTTAAGATTTTTCCATTCTTCTGAATCTACTTGTACCAATCCCAACAAACTCAGGTATTCCAATGGATTAATGCCTTCATCAATAACTTGCATTCTTTTATCATAGAAAAAGCGCAATTGTTGTGGAAATCTCCAATTATACCTTATATTTTTACCCATCAATAATTTAGTAACAGGCCTCATCTTATATCTCCATGTTCTTTCTTTTAGTGAAATATCATTGTAGACTTCTACATCTGAGCCATCAAATTTCAACGCGTCTGAACCAACACTTTTCAGATGAGCCATTACTTTTAATTTATCTGCCCAATTTGCAAATTTAACCAACACATTTCTTTGAGCCACTCTCCCTCTTCTTGGACCCACCCGGAATACACTTCCTAAATCCTCTTGAACAAATTCCTTCCCCATTTTTAAACCATTTAACCACTGAACCACCCTCTCTCTTAACAGATCCGGAGTGCGTTCCGGTACCTGACGGATCAAAATGTTCTGCTTTCTCATCATGTCTTCGACAGCATCTATCCTCATTTCTTGTTCCTGCAGTTTTAACTTACTGTCCCGCACCACCTCCTGAGTCCCTTTTACTTCCTTCTTTACCGCATCCACCTCGATTTGAACCACTTTCAGCATTCCCTCAAATTTATTAAAACTTAAGTCCACCTTTTTGGTATAATCTGTCAGTGTTGACATCATCTTTTCTTGCCTTTTAAACATTTCATTTTTATCTTTCACCCTTGAAGCCTCATTTTTCTCCATTTTTTGCGACAACTTGCCAATTTCCACCATAATTTGAGTCTGGTCCAATGACACTGTGGGCAGAGCTGTTGGCTGAACAGATTCATCCATTGGTGCTTTTTCAATCTTCTTAGGTTTTACAACCTGTTCTTCTTCTTTTGCTTTCGCTCTCGTACCTTTATCCATAGTGATGTAATATATTTCAAACCCAATGTTGCAGATCGCTGTAACAATTCCAATATAGTAAGGCTTACTACACTGCAGCCATAGGTTCCACCAATACAACCGTCAAGTTCTTATGTCAGCAGAAGATCCAAAATTTACTGTAATCCACAACGATGGAACAAAGGAAAACAAAAGAAAACAGCTCTCCAAACAGGCAGTTTAAAAGTAAAACTTGTTAACCACAAATAATCCTTTCCCACAAAGCCAGCAGTCAAATGACGTCTTCCAACCACAGCAAAAAGGCTTCAGAACAACAGTTAATCAGGTTGCTGAGGGGGGGGGGAAGCTCAGAAGGAAAGAGAAATCCAGCCACCAAGGGGTTAAGGTGAGAAGTTGAGAAGCTATTTGTAATCCACACAGTAATGGAACCCTTCAATCAAAGCCACATAATCCTTCCTTTGAAGTGGATAATCAAAACACCCTTTTCCAGCGAGTGCCTTAACTTTGTAGTGAGAAGAGGCCCCCCCTCTTCCCCCTCTTCCCTAAATGAGCAGGCAGTTTAGGCAGAAGAGAAGAGAGAGAAAAAAAAACAAACTCCCACAGCTCTCCTCTTTTCCAGACCAGAGAGGAGGTGAAAAAAAAAAGAGAAAGGAAAATTAATCCGCCTTATTGATTTCAGAATGTGGCGCGGTCCTCTGGTATGTAGAAAAAAAAACCACAGTCTATACACGATCACTTTCGTTTTCCCTGGCCGTCGCCATTACAGTACCTCCAGCTCTTCCTCCCCTTCTTTTTCTTCTGAAAAAACTCAGCCGATTTTATAGCTTATAGCTAAGAATGTAGCTCCCTTCAGGCACTTACACACAAATTGCCTTCTCTCCAGCCGCTTTTTGCCACTTCCAAAACCAGTTCCATAGCCTTCTCCTCTCGCTGATCCCGTTCCTCGGCTCTCCAGCGGGAAAGCCGCGACTGCCGTCACAGCTCCACCGCCCAGAAAAACCTCCCGAACTTCGATCATCCAGCTTCAAAAGCTCAGCAAACTTTCCAAGGAGACAGGCAAGGATCTTAACTTTAAGCTTTACCACTTGAAAAATTTTCTATTCCGCTCCTTCACATCGTTCACCACTTTGTTGAGCGCGAGCGTCCGAAACTAGATGTTACACAGCGGCCATCTTAGCCAAACCCCCCCCAGTTTTCCTTTCTATCCAGTTTTCACATCCATATGTAAGTTGGAATATCACAGTATGGGTGAACTTGGTCTTCAGTAATACAGCTCTACACGTAAGGGCCTATTTCTAGTTCTTTCATAACTGCTCTTCTAAGTCTCAGTCTTCTGATTTTTTGACTGCATTTGGATTGATGGTTGAACTGAGATACATACAGAAAAATCTCTAACGATTTTGATATCTTTGCTGCCAACATTAAAACTAGATAATTCTTCTGTAGTAGTAGTAGTAGTAGTAGTAGTAGTAGTAGTAGTAGTAGTAGTAGTAGTAGTAATAATAATAATAATAATAATAATAATAATAATAATAATAATAATAATAATAATAATAATAATAATAATAATATTTAATTTATATCCCACACTTTCTCGGCCAAAGCTGACTCAATTGTTGTATTTGCTTTGTTCAATGTTCACTTATTATTCTACTTGTGCACTTTTGCTCTTGAACATTCATCAGAAAACATTTCAGTTCATTGCTATTTTCTACTAGTTTTCACTCCCTCATCTGATTCTAATCCATTAAATTTATTGCTACAAAAAATGTAAAAACGTAATCTTTCTTTTGGAAAGATCATGGATTATTACACATTAGAGTGGAACTTGAGTGGGTCTGTGTTTCAATAATGGAAGAGATTAAAAAAGCGATACAAATTTTGAGTGTCAAAATATTGAAACCTGTCTCTGAAGACAAGGAAATGTTTTCATTGTGTGGGAGGGTGTAAGTCATTGGCAGGAGGAAAAAGAGCTGGCTTTGTTGCCACATGTTTCTTTTTCAGTTCAGATGAAGCCAAATCTTCTAGTAATTATAAATCTCCTATGCATTGTGAAAGTGAGTTTCAAAGATCAAACGTATGTCTATATGGTGAGGAGTCTGAGAAACAACTGTGGAGCAAAGGAAGATCAGGCCACATCTACATTAGTATACACAAGTGAGAATCAGCAACAAAATGTTGCAACACCTTCCCTAGCCCCTAGGAATGCCTTGACGGAGGACTGAACACAAGAAACTTTCAGAGTGTCAGCAGTGGCGGCTGCAGCTGCTACAACTCGTATCCGAGAAGGCATTTCCCCCTTGAATCAGAAAAAATGCAATTGGCATGAATTTGTTTAAGGTGGATCCCAGCTTGCCATGAAGTGACCCACACACTATGATCACAGAGCCATCTCCTGTGGCACATGAGACATTTAGGATTTAACACCAGGACTGCAATGGACCTTGAGAATATGGACAAAGTGTGCCATCTGGCATGGCCTCTTCCACCTTCATGACCATTGGGAATCAGAATAGTGAAGTGGTTCCTCCTCCGCTCATTTCGCCATTGGGCCCAATACAATGGTATCCAGTGGCATTTCCTCCACTGCAGGGACTGTCATCCCACCTAAAGGGGCTCATCCACCCATAGCCATTGGCCCCTTTAGGGAGTCAGGCTATTTACCACCGCCCAACACTCAGCGTTGAGTCACTCGCTGTATGGTCTACTCCATTACCATAGTGGGATATGTGGCCAGAGGGAAAACAGAAAGAAAGACACATTTGCAGTTCCTGCCCTCTCAAAAGCCCCTTATATGACACTCGAAGGCTCAGTTTCAGGGCTTGCTGACAATCTTGAAGTAGAATGCTTTGTTGTTGTAGCATTTCCAGAGGATTAGCTATATTATTCTGTTTTGGCAAAACAGTGGTACACATAGATATGCAAACTATTGACTAATGTACTTTTTATATGATATTTTTATGATTTATTTATTTTGATATTTATTTCTGGTGGGCTACAAGGTCAAGAACATGCTATTCCTGAAATTCATAGATAAAGCATGAGAAGAGAGGAAAAGATTGGGAGAGAGACAGAACTACTTCTAGTCCAGATGACTGTGGATATGAACAGGGGGGTGGGTGAATGTGGATAAATGATGAGAGAATCCAAGTAAAACCCAAGTAACCATGTATAATGGGAACTAAGGGATTTTATTATTTTTAATTTATTGTTAGATTTCTATACCGCCACTCGACCAAGGCCAACTCAGGGCGGTTCACAATTACAGATAAAACAGAATTAAAACCCACCCCCTAAAAAGGGGTGCAGGTACCAATGGAACCATGGGGGAAGGCATATTCCTCTATATCAACCACCCAATGGAAGCCACCCCTCTACCTGCACCCCAAACTTGGCCCGCCAGCCAGGTTTTTGGTTCTTTTCTAAAGGGCAGCAACTCCGTCTGGAGGCACAGTTCTACTTGCAGGAGGTTCCAAAGGGCCGGTGCAGACATGGAGAAGGCCCTCCTCCTCATGCCAAAGAGGCGAGCCCCCCTGGCTAATGGCACAATTAGAGAGCCCCTTCAGTCTGCTCTGGTTGGATGGACAGACAGCCTTAGGGCGATGCGGTCTCTTTGGTAACCTGGCGTTGTGTGGGATTCTGGGGTAGTTGGGCAGTCGGCATAATGCATGTTGCTGTTGTTACTGAACCTATGAAGTCTTAAATCTTGTTTAGTCCCAGAGTGCATATGACACAGGAGATTATCTTCCTGTAGATCTTTGGATTCACAGCAATTCATCAAGACTTTGTATGATACCTTTAGATGTTAAATGTCATCATGTTGTCTCTTAATCTTGTACAGAGCCACATGGTTCTTTCTTGTTATACCAAATGCCTGCCCTTTGAGGTGTCCTTAGTGATGGTTTTGATAGCTAGAAGGCAGACATTAATAGCTAAAATTACAGAGATCACAGGGAAAGGCTTGTAAATTGAATTAATATTCCCCTATTTTCTCTGCCAACAATTTGAACACTTGTGTTTGGGTGATATATTTCAGGAGAATATGAAAGGAAATTAAAGGCTTTTCTCCTGTCCACGTCCCTGGAAATGTGACCCATGAAACTGATCTTGATGTTGGACCTAAATTTTGCTTATGACTATGGTGGCCTTCACCCTCCTGATGTTCGTAATGTGGATTACTGGGCTGGATAGGAATAATGTGAATTGTCATCAAAGTACTTAATGAAGATTAAGACAGAAGGGGGAAACCCTATAAACTGTACATGTTGTAGTGGGGATATGATTCCTGTCCAGATTGATTAGCATAATTATTTGAGATCAAGAGATCTGCCAAACTGAACACAATATCCCTGGTAAGGTCTATAACAAAGTGTCACTGCTGCTCCCTAGAGATGGGGTTCTGCCAATAATGCCTAAAATACTGCACTTCATCTTTTTCTCCTAAATGTAACATTCTTAACCATATTTGGATTAAAATGAATCCCAGCCTTTTTACTGGCAGTGCTGTTGCCAACTTTTCAGTACAGCTCCCTGAGCCAGAATCCCTGCTCACGCCTCGTTTGTTTGCTAGGCATCATTGTCATGGGATTTGTTTCCAGTGCAACTCCAGTTGTCTGGTATAGCTTGGAACGTTCTTTTTTATTTTGAAAGGAACTTGTCACAGGATGCATTGCTTTGGAATGACAAAGTGTTTGTTATCACTGCCCTTGCCTCACTCACAATAGTAATGCAGTCTTGTTTAATGGGTTGCATTATCAGTAGTTATGAGTGATAATAATACAGGGACATACTTTCTGTCTGAATATTTGAAAAAGTACAAAATTCAAGACAACACATTGCCTTCCTGGCCACTTAGGATCAGATGAGAATCCATATATCTGAATATCAGAGAGTAAACAAAACAACAGAAAAGACAAAAAAGTTGTGGCACCTTCAAGACTAACTCATGTATTTAAGTATGAGCTTTCATGTATGAGCTTTCATCAGACAGTGTATCAAGTCTACTTCATCAGACAGATGACTTGATCCACAAAAGCTCATATTTAAATACAGGAGATAGTGTTTAAGGTGTTACAACTTTTTGTCCATTTTGTTGTTTTGTTTACTCTCTGATATGCTTGTACAGACTAACATGGCTACCACTTCAAAAATTTCATATATTTGAAGAATTCCTATGAAAATGATCTAAAATGTGTTCAAAATGCCTTTTAAAAGCAACTTTTTGGAAGTAACCAGAAAATATTACTCAACACACCAAAAACTATCTTTGAATGAGGCTACACTAGTGCACAGTGTGAGTTAGTGTGGAGTATTTTGGAACAGTTGAGCTTGATTATAGTGATCTAATTAATCTCCTCACATCACACAGAAATTGCTCCTGTCGATATTGTGAAGTGTCTTAATTGGTAAGCCACTTCAGGATATTGGCAAATTAATCACTTCCTCTGCTCAACAGAGGGGCATTGGAAAAGAAAGAAAAATTGGGATGGTATGTGGTCTCTCTCTGTTGTGCTTTTAACAGTTCAAAAAATATATATATTTGCCTTCTCATAAAGGCTGTTTGAGAAACTGACTGCAGCTGAAGCCATACTTCTGGTAAGTTGCATCTCATGTAAACACAGAAAATATTGGTTAAGGCACTAGACTTGGAGACTGGCAAGACGGGGTTGAGAGTGGCACAATGGGGGATATGAAAGGAGCCTCATTCAGGCGTCCCCTGCAAAAATCCTTTCAACCCAGAGTAATCTCTGACATGAAAAAGAACAAACTTGAAATTGACATTGAAAATTGTAGCTCCAACATAGGGAATATCTGCAATGTAGTCGAGTTCCCAGGCCTTGAAGAAGGCAGCAGAAAGTACAGTTATTTGAAGTCCCATTAAAAAAAGATTCTCCAAAGCCAGGCTTGTGTGCACTCTGGTGTTCATATCCCTTGCATTGCAGTTTCAGACAACTGGAACTGAAAGTACTTTCTCTCTGATCTCTTTAACTAAGATTGTTAGCTGTCCTGAGTGCTGAGGGATGCCATTGTCTAACCCAGTGACTGAAAAGCCTTAAAGAATAGTTTAGATTCAGAATGACATTCTTGTTAAGAATTGCTGCATCTAAAATCAGAGTAGCCATGGTGAGCCTTACCTCTAGTGGTATAGGAAGAAGAATTGTCTACATGTGCAGCACTACACCAATCTAAATTCATCAATTTGTTTTAAAAACAAGGTAATCCTGGATAACCCCTAAAATAACCCTCTTCTCATATTGTTCGGCAATCCATGCCACATTTCAAATGCCTGTGTTCCACAGTTTTGAAACTATGCTGGAGACAGGTAGATATGCTGGCACATAATAATAAATATCCTGCCAACCTAGCAGTTCAAAAGCAAAAAATTGCAAGCAGATAAATAGGTAACACTTTGGCGGGAAGGTAAACAGCATTCCATGCATTCTGGTGTTGAGCCATGCCTGCCACATGTCCACGGAAACGTCTGCAAACACAGACAGTGCTGGCTCTTTGGCTAATAACAGAGATGAGCACTGAACCCTAGAGTCAGATACGACTGGCTTTTGAGCAAGGGCAGGGCAACCTTTATGTAATAATAAATAATTGTGTGCCATCAAGTCAATTCTGACTTATGGAAACACTTTTTAGGGTTTTCTAGATAGAACATCACAGAAGTGATTCACCATTCTCTACTTTTGAAGGGTCCCTGGGAGTGTGCAGCTTGCCCAATTCTACACAAACCTTGGAGGCACAGAGATTGAACTCCCAATCTCTGGCTCTGCAACCAGATACATAAATCACTAAGCTTTCCAGCCGTACACACCCGATTTTAAATATCATAATCATATAGCTTTTCAAAGGGATTTTGAATGCCAGAGAGAATAATTTTGTTCCGAGACATTGTGTTTCAAAGGAGGGGGGGGGGTCACAGAAAGTATCATTGGAGACTCTTCTAAGTCCTGGCTATATTAATAATGTCTTTCTTGGTCATGCCCAACCTAAGGATAATGTAAGCTGGGATCTGTGTATGGAAAGAAACAACAGCCTGCAGTTTCCAATCACAAAATAAAACACAGCTATTTTCAAATTATGTGAAATGAGGAAAGCTTCTGCTGTGTATTCAAGTACTTGAGTAAGTTGGCTACTTTTTGTTGTTGTTGTTGTTCCATCATACAGTCGATTCCGACCCTTTGCGACCCTATGGACCATTGCCCTCCAGGCACCCCTGTCCTCCACCATCCTTCTCAACCTGCTCAGCTCTGTGCCCATTGTGTCTACAATACCATCTAGCCATCTCATTTTTGCCTGCCCTCTTCTTCTTTTGCCCTCCACCTTTCCCATTGCAAAAAGGTTGGATACTTTAACCCCACCCCCACCCCCACCCAAAAAAAGACCAAGAGGACACTGATTTACATAAAACTATATACACTTTATATAGTTTATATAGACCACTTCGGTGGGAAGGTAACAGCGTTCCGTGCGCTCCGGTGTCTAGTCATGCCTGCCACATGACCACGGAAACATCTAAAGAAGCAGACAGTGCTGGCTCTTCGGCTTAGAAACAGAGATGAGCACTGCACCCTAGAGTCGGATACGACTGGCTTTCGAGCAAAGGAAACCTTTACCTTTATATACACTTATTTACTGTTAGGCACTCCACCCTGAGGACTTGGATGCCAAAGTCCACAGGGAAGGGTGATGGTCCCCAAGTGGATTCAATCCCACTCAAACCCATTTTGATGGAGGGCAACAGCTTCATCAATACTGGCCTGGGGCTGAGGAGGACTTTGTGTGCCAAAGGGGCTCAGGACCAGAGTAGTGTCATGCTACAATGCATAAGGCAAATGAAAGGCCACTGCATTATATTCTCAGGGCAGTCATCATGGCTGATCAGCCTGATGATTGCTAACATTTGGATTAGAAGAAGAAGAAGAAGATGATGATGATGATTCTGGATTCGCGGCTACTGCTCGAAGAGCAGGTGGCAGTCGTGGCCAGGAGGGCCTTTGCACAACTTCGTGTTATTTACCAATTATGCCCGCTCCTGGACCGGGATTCCTTGCTCATGGTCACTCACACTCTGGTCACTTCCAGATTGGATTACTGTGATGCGCTCTACATGGGGCTGCCCTTGACCATTCGGAGGCTGCAGCTGGTCCAGAACATGGCTGCCCGGGTGGTGATGGGTCGTGGGCGATATGCTCATGCCTCACCGCTGCTACGGGAGCTGCACTGGTTACCAGTGTGCCTCCAGGTGCAATTCAAAGTGCTGGTTTTGTCCTTTAAAGCCCTACATGGCAGTGGACCAGAATACCTAAGGGATCGCATTGCCCTGAGGCATTCCGCCCATCCTACAAGGGCAGACCAGAGAGGCTCTTTGATGGTCCCACCCACTAAAGAGGCACATATGGTCGGGACCAGAAGAAGAGCCTTTTCTGTGTTTGCCCCGGCCCTGTGGAACCTCTAACCATCAGAACTACGCCTCCAAACAGAGCTACTCCCCTTCAGGAAGGCCCTTAAGACTTGGCTGTGCCAGCGGGTATGGGGTCCGTCAGCTGTAACAGCCCAGTCCCTCTGGCTGGTTTGATGGCCTGTTGTAATACTCCTGTCTGTTTTTATTGCACCTGTCTGTTTTTATCTCTCCCCTTGTCCCCTGTTCCTTCCCCTTCCTTTTTTTAGCTTTTCAATATTTTAATATTATTTCTGGCATTGTTTAATTCTTGTTTAATTCAGTTTTTAAATTTGTTTGTGTACTTTTTTTCTTAAGGGGTTAGGGGTAGGGGTGGATGTTGTTTTTAACCTGTATGTATTTTAATTTGCCATGTAAGCCGCCTTGGGTCATCCACGGATTAGGAAGGCGGGGTAGACATTTAAAAAAATTAATAAATAAGAAGAAAAGAAACTGTAACCTGAAGTTTACAAGAGCTGAGTAGGGTTGTTGAGGACCAAACATTGTGAAGATTGCTCATTGATAGAACTCTCATAAGCTGGAGCTGACTTAATATTGAAAAGCAACAACTGCAACCCAGATGAAAAATTAGAAATGAATTTATAAAAGGTGGTTTAAACAGAGTTATAATGTACTGTATCTCACTTGAGTGGGAAAGACAATGACTGAATGACTCCTATGCCTGCTGATTCTGCTGTCCAGGCCTGAGTGTGAATGAATAACTTCCCAGGCTCTGATCTCCTTCCTTATGCTGTATCTTTAAATCATAGTTGAACTCAACAGTCTTTCAGATAGAGGATCCCTTCAAAAGAGAGCTAATTTTTGGTAGTCCTTCAAGCAGAGGACCATTTCCTGTAAAATAAGATTCATTGTCACTTTATGCTTTCAATAATTAAGATATTCCTTCTTCTAGCTGTGTTTGTTTCTGCCCAGAGTGAGCAGATATGTGAGGCTTGGTGAGCTTACTGACTTTCATGGTGCCACCTGTCTCTTTGGATTTTGCATAGCTTAGTGGTTTTAGTTCTTTGAGTGTTTCAAGTTATGCCTCTCTCAATGTTCAACCTGCATGTTTGTAAATGTGCTTCAATATTGCAAATCACCACAAACCCTTCTATTACACCTTCTTCTGAAAAGCTGTTCTTGGGTAAGCACTTGATCCCTGGAAATTCTCATTCTTCGTAAAAGCTGGATAAGTGTTGCATCGCAATGAAATTGTGATGGAATGGAAAATGTTACTCCTTGATGCTGACGGGCATGGTTTTCATCCTGCTCTGTAGCTGTAATTTGCTCTGTGTACTTTGTAAGCTTTGTTTTTTGGTATCCTGCCAACATCTTTCATCACAGGTTTCCCCTCCCACCACATGCTCTGAGTAAGCACAAATTGATTTGTTCTTTCCCTCCTACAGTCAAGTCTAGAAAGATTTGTGAGGCTTGAGGTTTGAAGACCAGATTCCATGTCATCTTTTGTACTTAGTTTATGATCTTGGACCAATCAATTTTCACTCATCCTCACTAGGGTGTGTGTATTTAAAGTAAAATGAATATTTCAATGTGAAACAAAAGAGTAGTTTATTGTTATGAACGTCACTCTCAACCCTGACTTGGACTCACTTTGTGGTCTTGGGTGGTATTTGTCAGGAATTCAAGAGATAGTTACAAATCCTTTGAGTTACTTCTTAATACATTCATTTATTCTGTAGTTATAGTCAGATTTCTGTAGGTTAAGAAAGCCTAATTTTCAGAGAAAACAAGGGAAAGTGACATTCCATGCAATATACAGACTCAGACACCAGAGTCATCAGGATAAGGACACCTGCAAGGCTTTTTTCAAGCATGCGCAATTAGCACATAAAAAGGAATGATCGCGGATAAACCCCTAGGTCATTAGCGAACAATCACACCTTCTAAGGATGGAAGGATGACCAAGTAGTTCCGAAGGAAGGAAACATTCACCTGTTACATTTAAACTCTGACACTGACTTTTACACTTTCACATAGTCAGAAAGGGAAAGGTAAGAAGTCATCACAAAGCATTCTGGTGTCCAATCAGGAGCAGCACACCTGTGTGGAAAACATGACATCAACCTTACATCATAGGGAAAAACACCTGTGTGGGAAAGTCCAAAGTTCCCACATAACTCTCATTCCTTAGGTGGGAAATGAGTTTGCAAATGCAATATGAACCCTCAGAATTGGGAGCTTAGAGGGGAAGACCTTACCCAGATCCAGCGCAAGCTATTGTCGCTCAGAATATTGGGATGGAAGCCTAGCAAGAAGCTGTGGGGGTCATTTGGCCCAACATATTTTCTAAGACAAGCCAAAAGCAAACCAAGGCAAAAATGTCTTAGTTTCTAGAAGAAAAAACATATCTTTTTCTTAGAAAAGTTAGTACTTTGTTATTTTAGTAGTTTCTTACATCTACTGTAGATTTAGGAGATCCATCTGGAATCATTGATAGTATAGTGAGAACAAAAGTTATTTTAGCTAGATTTTGTGCATCTATTTTTATTATTCTTTGTATCTGGATATTACTTCTGCTTCTATGAAATAAACTTCTGAAAAGACATTGAACCATCTCATCTTTGGACAAAAGAAGAGAGTATTTTCAGAGACAAGCCATTGTGTAGATAAGCTTGGGGGAAGAAGCAGGACTACGGATACAATTCTACATTGTTAACCTTGAGGAGGTGTTGTGTATTGAGGCACTATTGCAAGTTGCACAGGTAGTGCCTTGCAAGGAAGAAAATGGCGGTTTCCCGCCATCCAAATTAGGAGCCAAAAAGGGTGCAAAATCCCCATTCCAGGGCGCACTCATTAAGCTAATCCTAGCCCTGTGATTGGTTACAGTTTTGGATCCTGTTCCCCATTGGTTAATTATATACATACCCTGTTATGATTGGTTAGTTACAGTTATCCGGTGGGTCACTACTTTGTATCAAGGAGCCACTGTCGGGGAGACACTATATAAGCCCCATGAGTAAACAAGGGTGGGGCCGGACCGGATCTATACTACCCATTCCGCACAGGTAGCCAGCAATGTGCTAAGCCTGGGTCTCCTCCACTATGCTACTGCTCCAGGTGTAGCTAGTCCTTGCCTCCTACACGGCAGATTCTGGAGGGACCGATTACATGGGATTCTATAGCAATCTCTGTGTCCGGAGCACCTTGTAAGCATAACCTAAAAGACTGTTGAATAAATACTTGTTGCTGTTCTGTTCATCATTGTCTGGACTGTTGCTTATAAGGGCCTGATATAACAGGAGGCCAGACAGATAAAAGAGGGGGTATAGGGAATTGGCTCAAGTGGCTAAGGGGTTCAAGTGGCTAAGATGCTGACTGGGAGGTGCAAGGTCAGCAGTTCGATTCCTGAGTACTGCAGGATGGAATGAGCTCCCGTCTTTGTCCCAGCTCCTGCCAACCTAGCAGTAGTCTAGACACTCAGTACCTAGTCTTTCATCTCCTTTTGGGAGAAAATGCATGATACTAAGATGTTTTTAAAGGAAAAAAAATCATGATTAAAAGGAATTTTAAAAATGGATTCATCCATGGATTGTGTAACTGTAGCATTTAGTCACAAAGGGTAGTAGACTTAGTCATAGAGTTTAGTTGATAATTTCTTGCTGCTGTTCTGTCCTTGTTAGGAAGGGGAGCCTTGTTTAGTTTTCTCACTGGTAAGTCTTCTAAGCTTTTCTAGTAACATACAGAACAGCATGTACCAGCCAACTATTAAACAATTCAACTGTCTCTGAAGAAATTATACAATCTTTCAGGTTTTGCATCATTTATATCTGCATTAAAAGTATGCTTAGAAGCAATTCAGGTGGAGCTGTTTACCAGCTTTAAGACCTCAGCACACTGTACAGTATTTTCAATATTTACTGACCTCCCTGGATCAAGCTAACTTTTTCAGCTACATGACATGACTCATTCATTAAAAGCTAGAGTGTAATTTCAGTTGTGTTTCTCAAGGGAAACCTCACAATGATTTATTAATCTATAAGAAGGCCCTCCCAGAAACTTTGACTTCTGACTGGCTGTTGACACAGATGGCTTTGATTTTAAGCATGCACAGGAGCCGATGGTCTCAATGAAATGACTTCCTCTTCAAGGCCAGCTTTCCAAGCCCTGTGCTAGTTGACTTGCTGGGAATAGGCTTTCTCCTTATAATACACTAGCATTGCTACCCGGCTTCACCGGTTGGGTCACTTGGGTCCTGCGGAGAGGGAAGTTGACTGCCAGGCTGGTCTTTCTGCCTGGGGACGCACGTCCCCGGATGGATAACAGGCTGTCAGCTTCCCTCTCTTCCTCGCTGTTTTGATGCTGGCTTTGAAACAGTGAGGCGGAGAGGAAAGGAGACTGCCAGGCTGCTTTCCCCCTGGGGATGCGAGTTCCCTGGACGAAGAGAGGCCTGACTGTCAGTTTGTCTCCATTGCTGTTTCAAGAGTTGTTCTCAACACAGCAATGGAGAAGAGGGGAGCTGGCAAGGAGGGGCGTCAGGCGTTTGTCTGCCAGTGAAGGCGCCTTTCTGTTGGACACCCGCCTGATGCCTTTGGTTCTCCTCCATGTTGGTTCGAGGCCAGCTTTGAATGCATACCCAAAAGGAAAAAGGACACTGCCAGGTCCAAGAGGACTCCGATGTGGCTTACAGGAGCTGTTCGGGAAGTGATCAAGAGCAAGAAAAGCTCATTTAGAAGATGGAAGGCTTGTCCGAATGAGGACAGCAGGCAGAAACATAAATTCTGGCAGAACAAATGCAAGGCAACAATCAGGAAAGCAAAGCAAGACTTTGAGGAGCGTATAGCTAAAAACACTCAGAGAAATAACAAAGACTTCTTTAAGTACATTAGAAGTAAGAACCCAACTAGGAAGGCCATTGGACCATTAGATGACAATGGAAGGCAAGGGGTTATTAAAGAGGAAACAGAGATTGCAGAGAGACTCAATGAATTCTTTGCTTCAGTATTCACTGAAGAAGACAGAGGCCACATGCCCAAAACAGAGCCTATCTTCGTAGGGAGGGAAACCGAAGAATTAAGCCAGATAGAAATAACCAGGGAGGAGGTCCTTGCATGTCTTGTTAAACTAAACACTAACAAATCACCAGGACCAGATGGCATCCATCCACGAGTTCTCAGGGAACTTAAAGATGAAATTGCTGATCTCCTAGCCAAAATATATAATCTTTCCCTCAAATCAGGCTTTGTGCCTGATGACTGGAAGGTAGCGAATGTAACACCAATTTTCAAAAAAGGATCCAGGGGTGATCCAGGAAATTACTGACATGTCAGTTTGACATGTGTCCCAGGTAAAGTGATGGAAACCATCCTAAAAGAAAGAATTAATAGGCACATAGAAGAGAAGGCGCTGCTAAAGGAGAGCCAACATGGCTTTTGCAAGGGCAAATCATGGCTCACTAATCTGTTGGAATTTTTTGAGAGTGTCAACAAGCATGTGGATAAGGGGGATCCAGTTGACATTGTTTATCTGGACTTTCAGAAGGCTTTTGACAAGGTCCCACACCAAAGGCTCTTGAATAAACTTACCAGTCATGGAATAAAGGGACAGGTCTTGTCCTGGATCAGCAACTGGCTAAGGGACAGGAAACAGAGGGTAGCACTAAATGGACACTTCTCCAAGTGGAGGGAAGTCAAGAGTGGGGTCCCCCAAGGTTAAGTACTGGGACCCCTGCTTTTCAACCTCTTCATAAATGATCTAGAGGTAGGAGTAAAAAGCAAGGTAGCCAAATTTGCTGACGACACTAAATTATACAGGGTAGTAAAAACTGTGAGAGATTGTGAGGAGCTCCAGAGGGATCTCTCGACACTGGGGGAGTGGGCAAAACAGTGGCAAATGAGTTTCAACATTAGTAAGTGCAGAGTGATGCATGTTGGGGCAAAGAACTCCAATTACATTTATAAACTGATGGGGTCTGAACTCTCTGCAACAAACCAGGAAAGGGACCTTGGTGTCCTGGTGGACAACTCAATGAAGGTGTCAACCCAGTGTGCCTCAGCAGTGAAAAAAGCAAACTCAATGCTAGGGATCATTAGGAAGGGTATAGAAAATAAGTCAGCAAGTGTCATTTTGCCTCTTTATAAATATATGGTGAGGCCCCATCTGGAATACTGTGTACAGTTCTGGTCGCCATACCTCCAGAAGGATATTATGGAGCTGGAAAAAGTGCAGATGAGGGCAACCAGAATGATTAGGGGACTGGAACACCTTCCTTACCATCTGAGGCTGCAACGGTTGGGCCTCTTCACTCTTGAACGACGACGTCTAAGAGGTGACCTGATTGAAGTTTATAAAATCATGCATGGTGTGGACAAAGTAGATAAGGAAAAACTGTTTTCCCTATCGCATAACACTAGAACTAGGGGACACTCCATGAAACTTTTGGGTACTAGTTCTCAAACAAATAAGAGAAAGTACTTTTTCACCCAGAGGATTACTGGTCTATGGAACTCCCTGCCAGAAGAAGTGGTGACAGCTGGATTAGACAAGTTCATGGAGGACAAGAGTATCAATGTGTTGTGTATGTACAATGTTGCTTGATATGTATGTACAATGTCGCTTTAAGAAATGTATGAATGTAACCTGGCCACAATCACAATGTAACCCAGCTGTTAAAGGAACGCGAGCAAGCTGCCTATAGAGGGCAGCTGCGAGTGTTCAACTCACATGGTTATCATTCCTCAAATCACCTGCAGCCGCGGGAACTCCCCGCAATAGCAAACTACTACTGATCCACCACCGAAGATGGGCGTGACCCGGATGACGTCACGCCGGTAGCAGCCAATGAGCTACCATGCAGCCAGATTCAAATGTATTGTACTACTGTATATAATGTGAGGTATCTCCGCCATTACCACATGTTCATTCTGATCATCAACCAATAAATCTGTGTTAGTCCTTACTGCGACTCCTTCTATGTCTCCTGGAAAAGACACCAAACAATGGCTATAATTATGGATACTTAAGGACAACCTCCGGGTTGGAGAGATAGGCAGGATATCTCTCAATATCATTTCCAGGGAATCCTAAGCAGGTGAAGGCATCTGCTTGGGAATACCCTGAAGGAAATGGTGAGCCACTGTGTGAGACAGAATGCTGGACTGGATGGGCTGTGGCCTGTTCCAGCAAGGCTGTTCTTATGTTCTTATGAACCTGCGAGGAGGAGGGGGAAGGAAGGGAGACAGGTGGCTGCCCAGCAGGGAAGGCGCCTTCCCTGTTGGAACCTGCCTGTCATCTTGGTTTCTCCCCTGCGCTGGTTCGAGGTCAGCTTTGAACCAGCGTGGAGGAGGGGTAAGGAAGGGTGTCAGGCGTTTGTCTGCCAGGGAAGGCACCTTCCCTGTTGGACATCTACCTGTCGCCTTGGTTTTTTCCCCCTTGCTGGTTCTCCGCCGCCCTCTGCCACTGCCGCCACCAGACAAGCTCAACAGCAGCAGATCCTTTTCATGGGCTTGGCAGTGACTGGATTGACCCCGGCAGTGTGGGTCCCACAGGGGAGGCAACGTGAGGCTGGGGATTTTGTGGCCTGCTCTTCCCTCCCTCCCTTCCGCTTTCTTCCCCTGGCTGATGCTGCTGGCCAGGGGACCCCGCCGCAGTCTCCGTCTCCTGCCCACTTCCATTTTTTTTGCTGTCACGGGGTACATTTGACCTGGTGCGGTGGCCCTTGGGCTGGCCTGGCTTCTTTCCCATGGTTACTGCCCCACCTCTCCCATGTGCGCACTCATCCGTTACCATGACTCTCGTCCATTGCCATGATTCTCGCACACACTTGGTCTGCGCTCTCGATTGGGTGTTGGAGGCTGGCGGCAGGGGATGCTAGGGGTTGTAGTTTTTTTGTCTTGTCGTATTCATGGGGTGAACGTCCCACTCTCGGCTTCCGGACCCTTGCGGGGATGGTGTCAAGAACAAAAGGTAAGTGTGAATGGCACATTATGGGATAGGCGCATTCCACACATGCATGGCCACATCCCTTCCTTATAGGTTAAAATCATTTGGGCTGGGTGCAACAGAAATTATGTGAAAAGTGAACACACTGGGAAAGTGCACTCATCACACTTTATACACATGCACAGTTTTCCCTTCATGGTCAGGAAAAACCAGTTTTTTCTGTGCCTGCAGAATATGAATTGGCTGACCCTGGTGATGCAACTGGGTCACTTCCTCTCTCCTTCTGTAAAGAGGTGTGTGCGTCTCTCTCTCTCTCTCTCTCTCTCTCTCTCTCTCTCTCTCTCTCTCTCTCTATATATATATATATATATATATATATATATATATATATATATATATATATATATATATATATATATATATATATATATATATATATATATATATATATATATATATATATATATATATATATATATAGAGAGAGAGAGATAGAGAGATAGAGAGATAGAGAGATAGAGATAGAGATAGAGATAGAGATAGAGATAGAGATAGAGATAGAGATGCAGATGCAGATGCAGATGCAGATGCAGATGCAGATGCAGATGTAGATGTAGATGTAGATGTAGATGTATAGATAGATATAGATATATAGATAGATATAGATATATAGATAGATATCTATATAGATATACAGTGATACCTCATACAACGTCCAAACTTGGTTCCACAAGTTTGACTTTATACATATTTGGACTTTGTATGAGGCATGCAAAATCCTAGCTGCAATGCCTCATACAACGTCCAAATCCTTGCCGCGATGCCTCATACAACATCGTTTCCATAGAGATACATTGTACTGTAACAGCACAAACTTCAGGGCAAAGTCAAGGAAACAGACAGGAAACTGACAGAACTTTAAGAAATCATTGTCTAAAGGCTAAAAACATTACAAAAACATGTCAAACAACCCTGATTGTCCAAGAACCTGAAGAATGCTGCAAAAATCCCAGGAATGCTTCTAAAAATTCTGATGAAAAAAAAAATCAAAATAATAATAATCCAAAATCGCGCTCAAAACCACTCCTAAACACTCTTCGCCTCATGCAAAACCCACAAGAGCAATGCACGCATGTGTCCTGCCTTTTATACTGCCCAGGCACAATGCAACCTGGGAAAACCCCAATGCCTCATACAAAGTCGCACGAGACAGAGAGAGAGAGAGAGAGAGAGATATTTAAAAATGTTGATTTCCCCCTTATATATATCAAACACCAAATGATCCAAAACGTTTAGCTTCCCTGGAAATGGGAATGCACAAAACAGAAAACTGACCCAGAACTTATCGATTAGCATCACTGTGAAATATATTGTAAAGGTAACCGAAAGCAGGCTTGCATTGCATGATAAAAGTGAGCAGTAAACCATTTTCAAGGATTACCATTTAGAGTATGTGGTTAAAACTGTTTACAGTATCTCAGCAAAACGTGTTGCTTTTGAGAAGCTGTTAAAAATCACTTTCTCATACGCTTAGAGCAAACATTCACCATTTTTTTTTTTTTGCTGCTGAAGAACTTGGAGGGACCTGAACACATACCATTTGCTTTTACACCTACAAAAAGAAATGAATAGCTGCTACATGTCTGTAGTGGGCTACTCGCTCATCTGTTTCTGAGGGAATCCAAACTAGACCTCCAGAATGAATTAATTGGTTTCCCATGCATTCCTATGGCAAATTGCAGTTTGACATATGAATTTTTTGACACACAAATAACCTCATGGATTAGATTAAATTCTTATCTCGAGGTTTTACTGTATTTGAGGTAGCGGTTGGAGTAGGCAAAACCCCACTTTAAAAAAGGGCAGCCTAACAGTTTGGGAGAGGGGAAAGAGCATTTATGTGGGTGAAGGGAAATACTGTACTCAGTATTGGTAAAATATTATATTTTCTTCCTTTCCAGGACCCTTTCCGCTGACATGCTGAAAGTATATCATAGCAGCAAAGAGACTGTTAGCAGCAATTTGCTATTCTTTGGTGGCACATCCCATTTTAGAATGAAGGAAATACAAGACTTGGCCACTTCCTAATTGAGTGGGAGAAAGAATGTGAAAATGAAGTCCTTTTTTACCTCAGTGGGAATGAGAGCATAACCAAAGATGACACTAGGCTGTTTCAGTTACAACTAACAAAAAAGTTTATTTAAGGCAGTTACAAAGAAGTGCAGTGCAGAGAAGTAGAGGGCTTGGCTCCATAGGTCCAGATGGATATTTTCAGCAGGGCCTCCTCCTAAATCTCAGGCAGGCGATCCTGGAAAGGCACCTTAGGAGGCTTTGGATAGAGAATAGTTTGAGGTTGAGGGAAATGGAAAGTGGGAAAGAATTTTTGGATCCAACAAAAATTTTTAGGACTGCATTGAAGGGTGAGAAAAGAGGAGGAGGAAGACACTTTTCTTGGAGTACAGTGGCTTTTTATTTCATTAATATCCTCAAAGTTTCCTGCTTTCTGATTGGCTTCTCTGCTTTCTTTCTTAGTTGCTAACTACAAGATGATTCTCCACTGATAAATAACATGGTAGGACCACAACTTGTGGGGAACAGTTCTCCATTGTTTTCGGGGATTGACATAAACCCAAGGACCTTATCTCTGTATAAGAAGCATCCCAGGCTCAAGGGTAACCAGTTTCCAGGAGTGTTACACATTATGTATCCATTTCCACATTAGGCCATTGTTTTGGCCTCGAGGAAGCTGTGCCATCACAATGAAGTTCTCAGCTTTCCATTTCCCAGGCAACTATAACTTTCCTGGCCTATATGGGAGCCAGACCAAGCATCCATCTTCTTGCCCCCCTTTCTGGCTTGCTCCCCTTTTCAGCCCTCTGCTCCTGACATCTAGGTGTATTTACGATAGGGCCAGTAACAGACTGGAGGCTCAAAGGATCTCCATGTGGCGGGTGGCTGGACTTGCCATGGTCTGGGCCTCGGTGGAGGCGAGGAGGCTGGTCGGCTTGGAGCTTCAGGACTTGTGCACGCTTTTGTTCCACCCACCCCCCTTCTGGAAGGACTAAAAGGACTGTGCTGGGTATATTTTTTATATTGTTATTTGACGTTTTGAATTTTTTAAATATTTTGTACTCTTTGATGTGATTAACTGATGTTTAGGATTTTATTGTATTGTACCTTATTTGATGTATTGTTAGAAACTGTATTGTAGTGCACATGTAGTGCATATTGTAGTGTATATATATATATTTCTGTAATTTTTGCGGACAGGGATTTGTAATTGTACTTTTGGTGATTGATTTTTTGCTGTATTTATTGTATGTTATGTTACTGTATTTCATATTATTGTCCGCTATGTAAACCGCCCTGAGTCGGGTTCGCCTGAGTGAGCGGTATATAAGCGCGAAAATTAAATTAAATTAAATTTAAATGTGAAATGAAAAGGAATAATGAGTGCAGTTCCTCTGCTTTCCTCCTGTCCACCTGGCAGCGCCATCCTTCTTTAATTTCACTGTAAACCTCTGAAGAAGTAAGCTCATATCCATTGCATACCTGTCAAGTATCCCAGATTGGTCGGGATTTCCTGCATTTCCGCGCCACTTCCTCCACTTTCCCACTGCCTTCCCGTAATTTGACTGGTGGGGAAAGTAGTTACTGCGCATGCGTGTATGTGCAGAACCCTTCTGCTCATGCACAGAAGGCTTCTGCGCAGAAGGGTTCTGCTCAGAAGGGTTCTGTACAGGTCTTGTATTTTCCGGAGCCGTGTTTGACAAGTATGATCCATTGAGGTTCTTTGTCTAATGTAGAACCCCAGTTCTTTCTGACTCTTGCTCCTTCTTGTTCTTTATTCCTTCTAAATGTGTTGGACTATAACTCTTCTCATTCCATCTGCAGATAATGGGAGTTGTATACCAAGACAATCTGCAGGGCACTAAGGTGAGTAATACTTTTCCAATGTATGGCAAGGAAGCCCTTGCTTTTATCTTTTTGATTAATATTTTCCTGGACATTCATCCTTGATATTGAAACATGATGGGAAACCCAGCAACAAAATAAGCTGTCTTTCATCACAGGCTTTTACTGTATATAGCCAAACAGTTGCTCTTGTTTTGCCAAAACTCTGGTCTCAGTTCAACCAACTGTTCCTGAGAGCAAAACTCCACTATTTCAGCATTTCAGAGACTAAAGCCTAATCCACTGTAGTTTAGTGTACAAATGTTTTGCCCTAGTTACTTACTCCACTCATGACCAGGATGATTATGTAATCAACACTGAAAATTCATTATCAATGTAAATAATGCATTGTTCATCTTCTGCATACTATTTCACTTTCTCTCTGTCACCCAAACCATGTACACTGTGTATTTGAACCTGTGGCTTCAATATTGTATTCCATGTATCTACTGTATAAAAGTGAATTGTAATCCAGATATGAGCATACTGAAATAACATTAGTCATAAAGGTGCCATAAGATCTTTTGTTTCTGCTGAAACAGACTAACATAGCTACCCCATATGGAAAGGCAGAAAATGCTAACTGGATGTCCATTAATAAGACTGGACATTCATTGATCTGGACTCAATTGTTCTTTCTGCGTCATATCGTTGCTGAATGTGCTGCCATAATTGGTTCTTCCAGTCATATACTTAGTTTATATTGGGGGGAGGGGGGAGGGGGAAATGTCCCATAAGAAAGGTAGCTAGTGACTCTAATTCTAAGGGGGCTGTGTGACTCGACCGTGTGTTTTTGCAGGCGCACCCCCCAATAAAGGACTCAGACACCAATGAAAGTGGATAACGGCATTGGGCCACATTTATTGATTCATGCCCTAGTCCGAATTATAAATTTCTATTGGTAATTGACCAATCATAATTCTTAAGGCAAGCAGGCCGAAGTAACACTGGTAAGGTACCACCCAAAATTGCCAACGGCAATTGCTACAATGTATCCATTTGTATCAATTTGTTTGTTGACAACAAACAAATTGTTGACCGTAGTCAATATCTAACTAATGACCCCACCCTCTGACGCGTATCCGTAAAATCACGGGGTGATGCATGCTGTCTAGCTATAGCCATCACCCTGTCGCCTAGTTCGTCGTTGACCGGACAACGTTTAACCAACTTATGCCTGTCCAGTCAATTGCGAACTTGCCGGATACCTGTGGGTCATAATGTTTACCTTACCAGTGCTACCCGCCACACGGAGGGGCTTCAAAGAAGGCTCGATGCCCCCCCCAGACCGTCAGCTCGGTCAACAGGCCTGCTCGCCAATCACCCAACAGGAGGTCCATACCTCCTCGCGACAGATGGACCCCATCCCCTGCATACAAGTCATAACTTTGGAGGCTAATAGCGGGGTGACGACTGACCCTCCCCCAAGCCCTGTCGACAAGGAAATGCGCCACTGCCCTATTCACCATGCGTCTAGCGCGGTCAAGGGCCAGGAGGTCAACGCCCCCTCTGTAGGAATGGCGCGGGACCATGTCTGACCAAACAAGGGTTGTGGCGGGCCAGACGTAATGCAGGTAGGCGAGGTCCTCGCAAATCGCATGCTTCAGCGACAAGCCGGTGACCTGGCCCAAATCATTGCCCCCCAGGTGTATGATCAGAATGTCAGGCGGGTCAGCATTCTGGCCTGAAAAAAGGAAAGGCAGCAGCTCCCGCCATAACATCCCAGGCTTACCATGCCATGTGAGACTTGCGTATGCACCCAGTCCCAGTTGGGGTCCCCACTCTGTCGCCGCAGCATAACGCGCTGCCCTGTGCACGTAGCTATGGCCCACCAGCCATACTGTCACCGGTGTAATACGACACCCCGGGTCTGTAAAGGAAAAAATGAGGGAAAGTAGGTAAGGTGACCGGGTTGGTACTCACGGTGGGAGTGGGCGCACATAAAATTGAAAACATTGCGATCCCCACCGTCCCATGCTACGTATGTCAGCCCCTGAGTACCCAAAAGCCGCAGCGGTCGAGGCCGCCCCTATACGGAATGAATGAGTGCCATAGCGGGCGCCTGGGAGGCCCACACTGGCCAGCACTTTGCCCGTCACCTTCCAAAATTGAAATTTAGTAAGGGGAGACCCATCTTGGTGACAGAAAAACGGGCCATGGTGCGTGCCACGCAGTGCCAGGAATTCATGTAGGGCACCAACCGGACAGATGTCTGCCAAAGAACACCGTAGCAGTCGCACACCACTGCCGACGCCATGCTGATTGGTCTTAGAGGAACGTATCCTCAACTGAGCCCAGTCTTTGGCTACACAGACATCCTCGAGTTCCAGTGCCCTACGACTTGCATCCACCTTAGACAGCATCACAAGCTCGCTGATGCGGAGCGCTCCAAAAAATGCCACCGTTGTGGCTGCATGGAACAGGGCTGCCTCATATGCATCAAAACAGAGGCAAGGCCAGCCCCGGGCCAACTGGGTAAGGACCCCTGGGGAAATCGGGTGGCGGTCGTCCGGGCAACGCCCGCGCTCGCGCACCCACCCCTCCAAAACATGTCTCACACGGAAGTCAGAGGTGCTGTCCACATGACCCCCCACCTTGGCCATAAAAGCCAACGCTGAAAGCTTAGATGCTATGGTGCGAGGTGCAAGGCCCTGAGAATGCAGGTAAACCATGAACCGCAGAACATGGGTTACCGGGATCGGCCAGGTTCCTGGCAATTGAAATTGAGTACAGAATGCCCTGAAAGAATTAATTGCGTGGTGATACGCCTTACGGGTGCGTGGGGCTAGTGACAGGCCAATCGCCCGGTTCACCTCTCCTGGCCAATGGTCCATATCTCCTCCGGGAGTGGCGAGGGAAATTCCTCCGCATCCGGGGCCAAGGCACGGAACCGGGAGATCTGTAGGCGGGACAAAGCGTCAGCAATATCATTATTAACCCCTGGGACATGCCTGGCCCTGAACAGTACGTTTATTTATTTATTTATTTATTTATTCAATTTATATCCCGCCCACTCAACACAAGGCCGACTCTGGGCGGCTAACAACATAAAAAGTAACCCCAGGGCAACCCAAGGAGTTTACAGACAATATTCACAAATACAACAATAATCCTAAAAACAGTTAAAACAGTAAAAAAAGTTAAGACTACCCACCCCCTAAAAAGCAAGGGCTGCAGGCTGGCACGTTGAGGCGCAGGCTGCGCAACACAAATTGGCGCACTAGATCCATAACCCTGGGCGATTTAGAAGTCTGTGCATTTACAATGTGGACCACGGCCGCATTGTCACACCAGAAATGCACGACCGAGTTGGACCACTCCTGGCCCCATAGCATCAAAGCACCCAGGATAGGGGAAAATTCCAGATACGTGAGATCACGCAGGCGACCCGTGCCTGCCCAGGCCGGTGGCCACCCACCATAGGCCCACTTCCATTGAAGTACATCCCATAACCCAGGGATCCCGAGGCATCAGACTGAATCTGAAATTGAGGGGAAGCCAGGAGGTCATGCCTCCAAAATGAGACCCCATTGAAGTCCCTCAGGAACTGTAACCAGACAAGCATGTCAGCCCTGATACCCCGGGTAAGCCTAACCCTATGGTGAGGCCTGGATAATCCTGCCATAGCGTCGCACAAGCGCCGGGCAAAAGCCCTGCCCGGTGCGACCACTCTGCAGGCGAAATTAAGGTGACCATGCAGCATCTGCAGTTCCCTCAGTGATGCCTTGCGCTTGGCCAACAAGTCCGAGATAAGGGCCACTATCCTTGACACCCTATCCCGCGGTAACCTAGACGCCTGCGCTATTGTGTCAATCTCCACCCCCAGGAAGACTAGCTGTGTAGATGGGCCCTTGGTCTTTTCGGGCGCTAAAGGGACACCGAGTTCCTCCATTAGCATCTGAAATGTGTTGAGGAGACGTGTACACGTGTCCCAGCCCCGTTCACCCCCGAATAAAAAGTCATCCAGGTAATGGGCTACAGACCGGGACCCTGACCTGCGGACGAAAGCCCACCTTATCAAAATAATATTCGCCCCGAAATTTGAAACCCAGCAATTCAAAGTTGCCCGGGTGCACCGGCAAGAGGCGAAAAGCCGACTTAATGTCCCACTTAGCCAGCAGCGCACCCGGGCCACATGAGCGCACCATGCGCAGCGCGTGGTCAAAAGATGTATACCTGACTGAGCAAAGGTCGTCAGGGATAGCATCGTTGACCGATCGGCCGGCTGGGTAGGACAAGTGATGGATAAGGCGAAACTCGCCTGGTGACTTCTTGGGAACCAAGCCCAGGGGCGATACCTTGAGGTTAGTGAACGGGGGTGCAGGGAAAGGGCCAGCGACCCTGCCCGCATTGACCTCCTTATTAATGCTGGCGGCAGCCACCTCCTCCCTCCCCCTAAGGGACAAAAGGTTGGGGGCATCCTGAGGGGACCTATCACCCATGAAAGGAATACGGAACCCCTGTCTAAAGCCCTGAAGGAGATAATCTGCATCCTCCCCCTTCGGGTACAATGCGAGCCAACGCTCCAGCATGTCCACATTAATTGGGGAGGGAGCCTTTAGGTGAACCAGCTCCATCTGCGGCAGTCTTGCCAGCCCACTGTCCGCCCCTCCCTCTGCCCCGCGTCCCTCCAGGCCTGGGACAGGCAGAGGCTGCATGGGGGCCCGCACAGGTGGGACATTCATGTCTGTACTTGCAATTCTTCTTATTGCATGAACCATTAGACGAGAAAGTCCAGCACAGCAGGCGGGCTGGAACCCCCTGCCCCGCCACTTGGCAGGGAACCTGTGCTGGAGCCACTCGCTGGACCGCATGTCCACAATGGTATCTTTCCCCTGGCGCGGGGCGCGTGGGCGTCATGTACAGAAGCCAAAGCCTCTGGCATGGCTCATCCCACCTCATCTCAGGGTGCAGGGGAATTCGCATACGGAATTCCTTGTCATAAGCCAACCACGACGGGCCCGGAAAATCAACCATCGCCCGATAGATATTGTCCAAATAATGGACCATCGGAATTGCCAGATCCGGCCGGGCCCTCAGGTACACCGCCATGTAGATGAGGTAAGCCGGCAGCCAGTTGGCCCACGTCCGTGGTGGCTTGCGACGACGTGCCTGTTCCTTATCCTTCTCATCCTGCCCCTCCCTCTCTTCCTTGGTGGGCTCCCTGTTTAGGAGTGAGAAGATATCAACATACTCCCCTCGCCATATTTTCTCTCTGGTGGCCTGTGCCAAATGGTCACCCAGTGGCAAGGAATAGCCCGCTGTCGGCAAGGCCGAGACAGGCACAGCAGAAACTGCGGGCATCTGGAAAGGGGCTTGGACTAGCCCAGCCACCCCTAAAACATTCCCCACAGGGTAGGAAATGCTCCCCACCCCGGGGCCCTGGGTGGTGGTTGACGTCGCCTGTTGGTGCGCCAGCGGCTGTACCGCCGCACCACCCATGCGAGGCCAAGGCCATTGGAAAGCCCCCCCCCCAACATAGCCACATGTGTAGGTGCACTAGTTTGTACCGCATACTCACATGCTGCACCCCCGCGGGCCGCCCCCACCGGGGGTTCCGGCCCACTGGGGGCATTGGAGCTCACGACCGCCGTAGAGCTCGCCGCCGGGGCTTGACCCGCGCTGGCCTGTTGGTCGGGGAGCTGCGAGGCAGTGGCCGAAATCGCGCCACGCGCCTCAAGCAGCTCGACCCGTCCCGTTGCCTGCCGCTGCCCAGCAGACGACGCATCCAAGTGCACCCCAAAAGGAGCCCCAGCGTGGCTGGCCTGAGCAAGGGAAGCCTCGAGTGCCGCCACGCAGGCCAGCAAGGCCTCCACGCTGGCCTGGGGCCACGGGCCAGCCGGCCCGCCCGTTATGGGCGTGGGTACAGGCCCTTGCACCCCGGGGCCCGAATATGGCCATGACCCCACACCCAGGCCCGGTAGGGCCGGCGTGGGCACCTGCCAAGGGAGGAGACCGCACCACCCCCCAAGGCTGGAAGGCCCCGGAGTGAGCTGGGCCCCGATGGAGGAAGGCCCAGTGGAATGAGCACCAGGAGCGGCGTCTGCCGCTTGCGGGCCGCGGGCTGCAGCCCATACTGGACCCCTGCTCGGGTCCCCAGCCTCCGGCCAGGGGGTAATAGACCCCATCCCACCGGTCCCGGTGGGAGCCGGCAAAGGCGGCTGGTGGGAAGGCGCAGCCGCGGTCCTCCGACCCGGATTGCGCCTCCGCACCGCCCGAGCCGCGCTCGCGGCCGCCTTCTTCTTCGAAGGCATCTCAGTCGGACCTAAGGGAAGCTGAAAAGAGGAAAGTAAGCAGCCAAAAGGCTTCCCGCTCAAGGTAAAAAAGCGACGGAGTAAGAGGAAAAACTTCTCTGTTCCGTCGCTTCGCAAAATGGCAGCTCGGCTGCCTCGTGGCCACCCCTTTTATAAGGGAGCTGGCCACGCCCCTAACTACCCGGATGCCTTCGTCCTGTGGGGGGGCTCCCGCAAAGAGCGCGGCGGCCATTTTGGCGCCGCGCTTGCATACTCTGCACTTGAAAAGAGTTATTCAATGTATTGGACTTAGTTTGGATCGTTGGGTTCACTTGGAGTGAATTCACAGCTCCCCCCCAATAATAATAATAATAATAATAATAATAATAATAATAATGATAATAATGATAATAATAATGATAATAATGATAATAATGATAATATTTATTTATTTAGTCGTATTTATATATGCCGCCCGCTCAGGCAGAACCCGACTCAGGGCGGCATTACAACAAATTCTAAAAACATATAAAAACACTTTAAAAACCCCTTATCCCACCCATCCATCCCACCCACTCTAAAAAAGGAAGAGAGAGTTCTTAATTCTTTACGTAAGCCAGCAGGCGGGGACCGTGATCCCATTCGGGCCCCACACCTGCCCTGCCAGCCAGGTCTTCAATCCTTTCCTGAAGGGCAGCAATTCTCTTTGAAGTCTTAGATCTGTTGGCAGGAGGTTCCAGAGAGTTGGTGCGGCCACGGAGAAGGCCCTCCTTCGGGTGCTAGACAGATGTGCACCCCTAACTGATGGCACCATTAGAGAGCCCCTCCGGTCCACTCTAGTTGGACGGGCAGACACTCTTGGGACGATGCGGTCTCTAAGGTATCCTGGCCCACTGCCATATAGAGCTTTAAAGGTCAAAACCAGCACCTTGAATTGCACCCGGAGACAAACTAGTAACCAGTGCAGCTCCCGAAGTAGCGGTGAGGCATGGGCATATCGCCCACATCCCATCAGCACCCGGGCTGCCGCATTCTGGACCAGCTGCAGCCTCCGAATGGTCGTCAAGGGCAGCCCCATGTAGAGCGCATTACAATAATCTAGTTGGGAAGTAACCAGAGCATGGGTGACCATAAGCAAGGAGCCCCGGTCCAGGAGCGTGCACAATTGGCGAATCACCCGAAGTTGGGCAAAAGCCCTCCTGGCCACAGCCACCACTTGTTCTTCCAGCAGCAGCCATGAATCCAGAAGGACCCCCAAGTTGCGCACTGGGTCTGTCTGGGGCAAAACCGCCCCATCCAGTACCAAAGGTGGTAACTCCCTGGATAACACGGGGCCCCTTATCCACAGCCACTCTGTCCTGCTGGGATTCAGCCAAAGCCCATTGGCCCCCATCCAGACCCCAATGGCCTCCAGGCATCCGGATAGGATTTCAACAGCATCACTGGGGTCCCCACGGGCCGAGATATACAACTGGGTGTCATCCGTGTACTGATGGTACCGCACCCCGTGGGAACGAATGATCTCACCCAGTGGCTTCATGTAGATGTTAAATAAGAGGGGAGAAAGCACCGAGCCCTGAGGAACCCCATACTTGAGGGACCTAGGGCTGGACCTCTCACTCTCTAACCACACCGACTGGGTACGGCCCTCCAGAAAAGAGGAAAACCAGGACAACACAGTGCCCTGGATCCCCAATCCTTTGAGCCGTTCCAGAAGGATACCGTGGTCGACGGTATCGAAGGCCGCTGAGAGGTCAAGAAGAGCAAGGACGGATGGATAACCCCCGTCCCGCTCCCGCCAGAGATCATCCATTAGTGCGACCAATGCCGTCTCCGTACCATACCCGGGCCTGAATCCTGATTGAAAGGGGTCTAGATAATCCGCTTCCTCCAGGACACTCTGCAGCTGGCGCGCCACCGCCTTCTCCAAAACCTTACCCAAAAAGGGCAGGTTGGAAACCGGCCTGTAATTGTTAAGGACAGCTGGGTCAAGGGATATTTTCTTCAGGAGGGGGCGCACCAAAGCATGTTTTAATGGAGCAGGAAATACCCCCTCCCGTAAGGATGCATTTATTATCGCCCCAACCCAGCCACCTGTCCCCACCCTGGAGGCTTTCACCAACCAGGTGGGACAGGGGTCCAAAGGACATGTAGTGGCACGTACAGCTGCAAGGAGCCTGTCCACTTCATCAGGGACAACAGGATCAAACTGACCCCGGTTCGTACAGCAAGACTGTGCTCCGGCACCCCCCCGACCCTCCCCATCCACGCCGGGACTCAGTCCTGAACGAATCCAATCGATTTTCTCCACCAGATGGTCAGCAAAGTCTTCAGCCGAACCCTGCCAACCGGGCACCGATCTCCCCCTACCGAGGAGGGACCTGGTTACCCGGAACAGAGCGCCTGGGCGATTATCAGCGGAGGCAATTATTATTATTATTATTATTATTATTATTATTATTATTATTATTATTATTATTATTATTATTATTATTATTATTATTATTATTATTATTATTATTATTATTATTATTATTATTATTATTATTATTATTATTATTTGGGGCCACCAGCTACCACTGTCCTATAAGCCAGGTGTATGTGGCCAAGCATAAAAGTTAGCTTCTGAACATACTGCTGAGCAATTTTTTTCTATTAATGTATGTAGTGTCCTAGTAAACTTAATCATATAATATTCCTTTACAGCATTATTAAATACAGTAATACCTCATACAAAGTCCGCTTCATACAACATTGGATTCATACAACACTGCCTAATTCCTTGAAAAAAGTTGCCTCATACAAAGTCGTGCAACTTTGTATGAGGCATTGGGGTTTTCCCCAGGTTGCATTGTGCCTGGGCAGTATAAAAGGCAGGACACATGCATGCATTGCTCTTGTGGGTTTTGCATGAGGCGAAGAGTGTTTAGGAGTGGTTTTGAGAACGATTTTGGATTTTTTTGGATTTTTTTCATCAGAATTTTTAGAAGCATTCCTGGTTTTTTTGCAGCATTCTTCAGGTTCTTGGACAATCAGGGTTGTTTGACATGTTTTTGTAATGTATTTAGCCTTTAGACAATGATTTCTTAAAGTTCTGTCAGTTTCCTTGTCTTTGCCCTGAAGTCTGTGCTGTTACAGTACAATGTATCTCTATGGAAATGACATTGTATGAGGCATCATGGCAAGGATTTGGACGTTGTATGAGGCATCGCGGCTAGGATTTTGCATGCCTCATACAAAGTCCAAATCCGTATAAAGTCCAACCTTGTGGAACCAAGTTTGGACGTTGTATGAGGTATCACTGTACTTCAACCTACTTTTCCCACTGGAGAGTCTGGGATTCCTAACTGTAAGACTTCACTTCACCTGGCATTTATCTAGAAACAAGATCAGAATCAAAAAGAGTAGAAAAGAGAATCTCATGATATTACTGAAATTTACAATGAAGCATTCATCAGCTGAGAATAAGCAGACTTTTTTTGCTGTGACAGAGTAGAATACCAAGGCTTTTTCTGCAACATGTATTTGTAAAAATGAAGACTTGATAGAAAAAGATTGATGAAACCCTCTGATCATCATATGGTTTTGGCCTCAGAGATAAAATAGGTTACCATTGTTAGACTAATCCACCTAGTTCATGAACATAGTACACATCACAAAATTTAATCTGGATCACTTATCTGTCATAAATGAATTGCTTGAAAGGAAATTGTCCTTAAGAGAAAGTATGAGCTGCCACAGAAGATTATTTCCTGAAATCTCCAAGAAACATGTGAATGTACAAAATAGTGACACCAAAGTCACTATCCAAAGTCAAAAGCCAAACACCTACTCCTTATCTTGAGAATTCATCTGTTCCACACACAAGAAGGATTATGGATGCCTGTTTTTCCTGCAGTTTCCTCCTCCCATTATGCTGACTGTTCACTGAATTGTTTTGCATGTAATTTCATGTATGATTAAAGCAAGAGCTGGTGCACTTATATAATGCTTTTAATATCAACATATCTTTATAGCAATAGTACTTAATGTACAAGCTTCTTTAACCAGTAGTAAAAATTAGAGGCTGTCTCTGTCAAGAAAGTTCTAAGTATAGTTTTGACTCTGAAAATGACAATTTAGAAAGAGAATTATAGTGACCCAGAACTGTGTACAGTTCTGGTCGCCATACTTCCAGAAGGATATTATGGAGCTGGGAAAAGTGCAGAGGAGGGCAACCAGAATGATTAGGGGACTGGAACACCTTCCTTACCATCTGAGGTTGCAATGGTTGGGCCTCTTCACTCTTGAACGATGACGTCTAAGAGGTGACCTGATTGAAGTTTATAAAATCATGCACGGTGTGGACCAAGTAGATAAGGAAAAACTGTTTTCCCTATCGCATAACACTAGAACTAGGGGACACTCCATGAAACTTTTGGGTACTAGTTCTCAAACAAATAAGAGAAAGTACTTTTTCACCCAGAGGATTACTGGTCTATGGAACTCCCTGCCAGAAGAAGTGGTGACAGCTGTCAGTCTTGACAGCTTTAAGAAAGGATTAGACAGGTTCATGGAGGACAAGAGTATCAATGGCTATAATTATGGATACTTAAGGACAACCTCCGGGTTGGAGAGATAGGCAGGATATCTCTCAATGCCATTTCCAGGGAATCCTAAGCAGGTGAAGGCATCTGCTTGGGAATACCCTGAAGGAAATGGTGAGCCACTGTGTGAGACAGAATGCTGGACTGGATGGGCTGTCGCTTGTTCCAGCAAGGCTGTTCTTATGTTCTTATGTAACCAGGTAACAGGCTGAACAGCAATGGTAATTCAGTCAGAAGTACAAGTTCAAATGAAGCCAGAGAATGTTTCTTGCAGCAGAAACTGACAAAGGTGTGGTATAGAAATCTTTCTATCTACTCAAATCTACCCATTACAAGCTCCTTGTGTAATCAAGTCCTGAGACTCTTTAAATGGTTCAATAAGAGAGACAGTCAAACAGAGGAATTAAAACAGGAAAAGATATATTAACATTGGGGGAAGGACATTCACTAACAAAGAAGTGAGCATCGAATGGAGTGAGTAGAGAGGAAAAGAAAGGTCATAGAAGGACTAAAGTTTCTAACTGAGGACTAAAGTTTCTAACGGAGGGGGAAATTATACTTCTGCTAGTGTTAAATAAATATCAGAAAATATAAGAAAACAAAAAACACACAAAAAACAAAACAAAAGCAAAAACAAAAACACTGCAGCACTTTAAAGACTAACTTCTATATTTTATTTTATTGTTTTCTGATATGCTTGAACCACAGACTAACACGGCTACTGTTAAATAAATGAAACCATGAATTCTTCCTGTGTTTATTGTAGGAACGATAAGCAATATAAAACCAGAGTTTAGAACATTACTTTAAAAAAGTTGTTTTGTTACTCACTGCTTTGGACCAGGTAGAGTTTGTTACAGTTACAGTTACTCCTTTCTGCAAGTTTAATTCCTGCTTTTTTGTTTTACCATTCCTATTGTAGTCATTGGAGAATACACAAAAATGCTCATCAAATACCTGCTTCTGTTTACTGCACATTGAACCCTAGGGTGGGGAGGGGGAAGGACATTATAAAGCTACATGTGAGACAGCTGTGGTTGGCTGGAGGAGATAGTGTGTATAAATGCAGAGAGCACATGGAAGTCTGGTATCTGAAGAAGCAATTGGATTGGTACCTATGTTAGTCTGTGCAGATATATCGAATAAGAAGCAAGCAAAAGAAAAACAAAGCAAAAACAAAAATAAAAAATAAAGGCAAAAATCTTGTGGCGCCTTAAAGACTAAGTGCTATGTGTTAAAGCAGGGATTCCCAATCTGCGGCTTTAGTGTATGGGACCAAAGACAACCGGACAACCGAAAGGTTGGTTTAACACAGGTTTATTGCATTGCATGAGGTTCCAGTGAAGCATGAGGAATGGCGGTGATACATCTCAATATATACAGTAGCTCTCTACATTTGAATCTTGTAGCACGGTAGCTGATTGGTTGCTACCGGCGTGGCCTCGCCCAGGCACGCCTCTTTCTTCAGCTGCTGAATGCAGGTCTTGCTTCAGCTGCTGAATGCAGGTCTTTCTTCAGCTGCTGAATGCAGGTCTTGCTTCAGCTGCTGAATGCGGGGAAGGTTTTCCCGCGGCTGTCCGTGATTGAGCAATGTGAACCATGTGAGAGTGAACGCTCGCAGCTGCCCTCTATAGGCTGTCTGCTCGCGTTCCTTCATAGCTGATATCGTTTGTATCTGGAGTGGTTACAATCTTGCCTTACAGTATAATGAACATGCATACATACATAACATCCCTCCCCCCTAGGATGGGACGAAGTCCCGCAACCATTGTGGCTTGCCGCACGTTCGCTTGGGGCGTGCTTGCGCCTGCCCTAATTCTGGAGAGCCTGTGATCCCTGACTCCGCGGGCGCTTGTCCTGCAACGGGAAACGGGGATTCGTTAGTGGCTCTGTGGGGCGTCCGTGCCTGCCTTGCGCTTGGGGAAGGGAATGGGATGAACAGTTGGGAGGTAAATCCCTGCCTATTGCCCTCGGACCCCGGGGACCCTCCTAGTGTGAACCGCGGCACCGATGAGGTCGCCCTTGGGGAATGGCTACCTTCTGATCCCTGCTCGGGGGACCTTAAGACTGTGGTGGTGGGCGGACTCGCTGATGCCTCTGGTCTTGGAGGTGTCGGTCTCCGGAACATGGGCGCTATATTGCATTCTAACTCACAGGGGCTACTGGGACTGGAGGTACCAGGGGCTGAACTGAAACCCCTCTTTTCGCTAGGACGGGTGGGGGACCACTCCGCTAACTCCCCCTGGTACTGTAAATCAACGTCTAAACCTCTATGGGCCTCTGAGCCTCGGGGGGACTTCCGCGGCTTCCGCGGGGTATGAGTGTGGTTGGGGCTCCTCCTTTCTGACGGGGACTCCCGCAACCCGGGGCTCCTCCTCTCTGGCAGGGACTCCCGCAAAAGATTTCCGTGGATCGATTCCCTTTCCTCCCCCCTTGGTGGGGACCCATGCTCCCCTTTTCCTCCCCCTTGGGCTAAACGGGTGGGGGAGTACCCTAACGCTGAATCAATGCTGGCCTCATCCTCGTCTTGCTCTCCGGGGACCCTACGCCTGAGTTGGTCCACGTGTCGCCTCCACAGGAAACCTGTACTGGTCTCTACGCGGTATGAGACGGGGCCGGTTTGGTCTACTACGGTGCCCGGCACCCAGGCTGGCCCCGCGCTGGCGTAATTCCTGCAGTATACTGGGGCGCCTATGCCGAAACTCTTGGTGGGTTCCACCCTTATGTTCCGCCCCTTGTCCTCTACTCTCGTGGGGTCTAGCTTGGATATCCCCGTGGCCAGCTTCCTGCGCATCAACAGCTCTGCGGGGGAGTACCCTGACGCTAAGGGGGTGACCCTGTATCTCAGCAGGAATTGGCACAATTTCAGGTCGAGGTCTCCGGGACCCATGCGCAGTAGCGCGTCTTTCGTGGTGCGCACGAGGCGCTCTACTTGGCCATTGGTGGCCGGGTGAAAGGGGGCGGAGGTGACGTGCCGAATGGCGTTGCGTTCCATGAATGCCCTGAACTCGGCGGACGTGAAACAGCTAGCGTTATCGCTGACGAGGGTGTCGGGTAAACCGAACGTGGAAAAGACCCTCCTTAACTGTTTAATGGTTGTGGTCGAGGAGGTGCTCGAGACTGGAATGACCTCCAACCACTTAGAGAACGCGTCCACCACGAGGAGGAAAAGCGTTCCCCTGAATGGGCCAGCAAAGTCTACGTGAACTCGGGACCAGGGTCCCCTCGCAGCGTCCCATTCCCTAGGTGGCGAGCGAGCCTCTTCTGGCCTTGAGCTTTGGCACGCCTCACAAGTGCCGACCATGTGTTCGATGTCGGCGTCTAACTGGGGCCACCAAAAGTAACTGCGGGCTAGTGCCTTAGAGCGTACGATCCCCGGGTGGCTGACGTGCAGCAGTTTAAGCACCCTCGGCCGGAGAGACGTGGGGATCACTACCCGCTGTCCCCACAAGAGGCAACCCCTCTCCAGGGACAACTCTAATCTCTTTTTGAAGAATGTGTCGAATTCCGCTGCTGGGGAAGACACGGGCCACCCTTTCTGCACCCAGGAGCAAACTGTGGCCAGCGCTTTGTCCTTGCCTGTCGCTTTGGCGATTTCGGCCGGTACTACTGGAGGGGAGTCTAGGACCTCTATCATTAAGACCTGGTGGTCCCTCTCTACTCCGCCCACGTGGCAGCAATCCCGGGGAATGGGGGACCTCGACAGGGCGTCGGCATGGCTTATCTCCCTCCCGGGCCGGTATACCAACGCGTGCTGATACGCGTTGAGAAAAATGGCCCATCTGAGCATTCTCGGGGACAGGATCTGGGGTGTGGGCTTGTCTGCGGTGAAGATGCCCAGCAAAGGCTTGTGGTCAGTCACTATGGTGAAGGGGCGGCCGTACACGAAATCATGAAATTTCTTGGTCCCCGCAATTATTGCTAGCGCCTCTCTGTCTGTCTGAGCATAATTCCTCTCCGCTTGGGACAGGGATCTAGAGTAGAAAGCTATCGGGGCCTCCCTACCGTTCTCCAGCACGTGGCAAAGCACCGCCCCCACCCCCACCGGGGATGCATCGCATATCAGGACCACCGGGCGTTTGGGATTGAAGTGGGTCAGTACAGCATCTGATGCCAGGAGTCGCTTCAGGTCATTGAAAGCCTTTTCCTGGACGTCGCCCCACTTCCATGCCTCGTCCTTTTTTAACAATTTGTGTAGCGGTTCTGCCACGGCTGCCTTCCGCGGGAGGAAGGAGTGGTAGAAGTTGAGCAGTCCGAGGAACGACTGCAACTCGGGCTTGGAGGTGGGGCGAGGGGCCTTTTTGATGGCGGCTACCTTGGATTGGGCTGGCCTAATTCCCTCGGGAGTAACACGGAACCCTAGGAACTCAACCTCTGTAGCGAAGAAGACGCATTTGTCTTTCCGCAACCTCAACCCCGCCTTTTCGAATATTGTCAGGACCTTTCCCAACCTTGTTGCTAATTCGGCCCGGCTCCCCCCTGTAATTAATACGTCATCAAAATAGGGTAACACCCCCTCCAACCCCTTCAGGAGGCGTTCCACCAATGACTGGAAAATCCCGGGCGCCGAATTCACGCCGAATTGGAGGCGCGAAACCTGGAACGCCCCTTTGTGGGTGACTATGGTTTGTGCAGCAGCTGCGGCGGGGGTCACCGGGAGTTGCTGGTAGGCTTGGGCCAGGTCGAGTTTGGCGAAACACCTCCCCCCGTGTAACCTGGCCAATAAGTGGCTGACTACCGGCACCGGATACGCATTAGGGCGGATCGCCTTATTGATGGTGCACTTGTAATCAGCGCATATTCGGACTTCCCCGTTGGCCTTGAGCGCTGTTACAATTGGAGTTTCCCACTCCGCAGAATCAACAGGAACAAGAATCCCCTGGCCCACTAATTTGTCCAATTCCGCCTCAATTTTGTCCTTTAGTGCGAAAGGCACTCTGCGCGGTTTAAGTCTGATTGGACGCACTCCAGGGTCCAGGTCGAAAGTCACTGGGGGGCCCTTGAATTTTCCTAGCCCCTTTTTAAAAACCTCGGGGTGCGCGTCGCACACGCTCTGTATTGGATCAGTCCCGGCGGCGTGTGCTCCCACGGCGTGCACCCCCCCAATGAACAACCCCAGGGGCTGGAACCATTGAGTCCCGAGGAGGCTGCATTTACCCCCCTTGAGGACGACTAAGGGAAGCGTTGCGGTGTACTTTTTGAACTGGACCTGGAACTTCCCAACCCCCAACACTGGGATGCGGTTCCCCTGCACGTCCTTCAGCGTGGCCCTCAACGCCTTGAGCTTGGGCCGCACGCGGGGGGCGATTTTCATGAACTCCCCCTGGGAAATAATGGAGTATGAGGAACCCGAATCCACCTCCATCCTAACAGGGGCCCCTTGTATTACTACCTCAACGAAGTAACGGGGGTGCTCCGTGGAAACGCTGCAAACCGGCGCGTCGTCCTCGCTGTCGTCGGAGACTCGTCCTACTCCGTCCCGCGTCCTCGTGGTCCGTGTGCCGTCCTTCGGCCTCGTGGTGCGGTCCTGCCTCGTGGTGCGGTCCTGCCTCGCCGAGCGGTCTGGAGAACTCCGGGTGGCCTCGCGTCGTTTCCGGCAGACCTTGGCGATGTGCCCGCGCCGGCCGCAGTTGTGGCACTCGGCCTTGCGGAATGGGCATTTGGTGCGGGCGTGGGCGGCGCCGCAGCCATCGCAGCGCCGGCCCTCTCTCTGGACCCTCCGGACGTCCTCGTCGTCGCTGCTCTCTGCAGAAGACGAGTTCGAAGTCCGCCGGGCCGCGCGCACCGAACTCTCTGCCTTGGCGGTCTTCGGGCGCCAGTCCTGAAGTTCGTGCACCCCGGCCGACGTGGCCTCTGCGGCCTGTGCCGCGTCGAGGACTTGTTGCCACGTGGGAGGCGGCTCCCTTTTCATCAGCGCGCGCTGAGTCTCTGTGTCCCTCAGACCGCAGAGCAGGCAGTCCCGGAGGGTGACGTCGGGGAGTTCCCACTTGCAAGGGCCGGCGGCCAACCGCAGGGCCGCGGCGAACTCATCGACCGATTCTCCGGGTGCCTGGACTCGCCTCCAGAACGCGCTCCGAGCGGGGAACATCGCTATTGCCGGCCGGAGATGGGCGCGCAGCGCCGCCAGGAGCTCTGTGGCCTTGAGGTCGCCCACCTTCCTCGGCGCGATCAGGTCCACCAAGGTCCTCTTGGTTTCTTGTCCGAGCATGCGGACGAAGATGGCCCTCTTTTTGGCCTCGTCTGAGACTTCGAGCTCCACCAGCGCAGCGTTGAAGTCTATCTCAAACAGCTCCAAGTCTCCCGGCTTCCTGATCTCGTAGCCGGCGCATGTCTTGGTCCCGTGGGCAGCCATAATCCCATCCTCGTCGCCAGTTTAGTGTATGGGACCAAAGACAACCGGACAACCGAAAGGTTGGTTTAACACAGGTTTATTGCATTGCATGAGGTTCCAGTGAAGCATGAGGAATGGCGGTGATACATCTCAATATATACAGTAGCTCTCTACATTTGAATCTTGTAGCACGGTAGCTGATTGGTTGCTACCGGCGTGGCCTCGCCCAGGCACGCCTCTTTCTTCAGCTGCTGAATGCAGGTCTTGCTTCAGCTGCTGAATGCAGGTCTTTCTTCAGCTGCTGAATGCAGGTCTTGCTTCAGCTGCTGAATGCGGGGAAGGTTTTCCCGCGGCTGTCCGTGATTGAGCAATGTGAACCATGTGAGAGTGAACGCTCGCAGCTGCCCTCTATAGGCTGTCTGCTCGCGTTCCTTCATAGCTGATATCGTTTGTATCTGGAGTGGTTACAATCTTGCCTTACAGTATAATGAACATGCATACATACATAACATCGGCCCGCGGCACCATTTCAGCTGCTGAATGCAGGTCTTGCTTCAGCTGCTGAATGCGGGGAAGGTTTTCCCGCGGCTGTCCGTGATTGAGCAATGTGAACCATGTGAGAGTGAACGCTCGCAGCTGCCCTCTATAGGCTGTCTGCTCGCGTTCCTTCATAGCTGATATCGTTTGTATCTGGAGTGGTTACAATCTTGCCTTACAGTATAATGAACATGCATACATACATAACATCGGCCCGCGGCACCATTTCATGTGCACCCCCACACACACTGCCTCCACCACACCAGGAAGTGCCATGTGGTGGAGGAAGTGCAAAATGGCTGTCCAGCTCCCAAAGCTGTCTGAGGGAGTGTGACTCAGCCCTGGCTTAAAAAGGTTGAGAACACCTGTTTTAAAGTGAGCTTTTGTGGATCTTCTAGCAGCATGTAGCCCACTTCAGGATCACAAAAACAACAAACAAACCAAGCATTTACCACCCATTTATCTCCCTTTAATTGTCAAACTGCAATGAATCAACATCTATTAAAGAACTTTTCCTTCAGCCAAGCTGTGTAGCTCTAGCTCATGTTGTCTCTTCATTCAATTGAGAGATAAAATGTATGTGCAGTAAAACCTCACATAAAGAGCGCCTTGCTTAGAGACTAACTTGCTTAAAGAGCAGAATTTTCTCTGAATGGTCACCTTGCTTGCCTTAGTTAATTAACTTCCCCAAGAGAGGTTCTCAATTAACCCGGGTAAATGGGTGATGTGATTTTCTGTCAGATGACGATTCTACCACACGCAGCCTTGAACATAATATATACTGATGGTTTTCCCTCAATAAATCCAACCAAAAACTTGCTTAACAACTAAATCGGGATTCACAATCTGCCCCCCAGCCAGAAGTCACAATTGGTCACTTACAATGGTGTTTTGCTTAAAGAACAAACACGCTTAAAGAGCAATCCTGTGGAATGCATTAAGCTCTTTAAGTGAGGTACCACTGTATATGCCTATGTTACTTCCTTCCATTCCTGTTTTCATTTTATTCTTTTCTGTTTTCCAAAATCCAAATCAAACCAGTCTCTTCCTAAGGTATTGAATGCAATTATTTTCAACCTGACTTTCTGTCCCTCATGTTGCCTCTGTTGTTCGACTAGGTCCTTCCTCTCGGTCTCCCAATAAGTAATGTGGCTATAGGAGAACATTTTTTTTGTCATCGAAAGAGTAGTGAACATGGCTATTAGAGGCAGAATGTTAACTCTGCTGTATCTTGTTACTGCAAAATGTAACATGCTACAAAAGTGCCTTGTTAAAACCAAGTTACTTCCCAGCTCTGTGTAAAAGTTTTGTCACAGTTAACTGACAAAGAGTTCTCAAACCTATGATTCAGATATCAGCCCCCTTCTCACCAAACACAAACCAACGTTATTCAAAACATGCCCCAAATGCATATGTGTCCATCCCAGTCAAACTAGGAAGCCATAGTAATTTCTGAACTGACCCTACGAGATTTTGACAGGCCTCATTCTTAGCAATGAAAACTGCATTTTAAAAATTGTGTTTGTTAAAGATTTCAGTGCTGACCTTTCCTTTCTTTCTAGCAACCTTGCTTCTTTTCAAGATTTCAGTGTGTGAAGCAGAAAACTGAGAATACCAGTTTTTCAGAGCTTTGCTCAGTCTTTGAAAAGACATCAAACAGGGAGGTAACCGGGTTCCATGCAATGTAACAGACATATGGGAGACAACATGTTCAAAACAATTTCCTTTTAACCACACGGTAGTTAAAAACTGGAGAGATACTGGAATGTTATGATGATCTGTGTACACATACATCCTGTGGAACATCTCTGAGAAAGTCTGAGATAATATGGAAGCCACAGCATTACTAACCACACTACATTACCCCTGTGAAATGAGTTTCAAGTTAGCTCAGGGACCATCTTTTTCTCTCTGAACCCAACCACATGTGAGGTATAGCAGTCAAGAGTGACTTAAATGCCAACCACCATGTCGTCTAGGTTGGTCTTTGGGCATTTTTTGCTCTGGTATTAGAATTTTGGAATGTTCTCCTTCTAAGAGTTCAGATGACCTCTTCCTGATGTCTTTTGGGATACAAGTTAAGAGATTTGTGTTTGTTTTTGACAACTGATGTTTATCCTGCTCTGCTGTTTAGTTTGTGATTAATTTTCAGTTTTATTTATATGGCTTGCTTTAACTTTCTGGAATGTATCGTGATTAGCTATTTGAACTGCTTTTGTACACTGTTCCAGACATTCACATGGAATGGTGGATTTAACCAAAAAGGGGGAAAGGAATTAACCTGCTATTACATCATCTGCCGTATGAGTGGATAGATGGATGGATGGGTGGGTGGGTGGATAAAGACTTCTGAAGTCTAAGTAGATCAACCTCTATGTTTATTTCTTTTGAGAATATCTATACATAGTGATGAGACAATGGTAATGCTAGTCTATTCTAAATTGGATGGGCTAGTTATTGGAAGAACACATGGGATTAGCACAGAGTATTAAGACATTCAGAGGAGTATACTACAGTCAAGAGGTGGGGAACTTGATTTCCCAGAGATTATTAGACTGCAGCTTCCATCAGCTCTAGTTAGCATAGCCAGTGAAGATTTTTGTTGGGTGCTGGTCCAATAACTCTGAAAGACCAAACAGCCTTATTTCTCATTTTCTTTTATCCATTAATATCTCATCTGTGAATATTAAGGACTAGGTATTACAGTCAAAGAGAACATAATTAACTTGTATTCCTTCTTTTTCTCTCAAAGTTATTTTTAATAGATATGTGCATTTAGGTTTGGAAATATTTAGAATTCACCAAATAATGCCATATTCATATAATTATGAAGATATTTGAGTTCAAATTTGATAGTTACAAATATTTGTAATAATAATTCCCCAGAGGGCACAAGTTTAAATTTTGACACAAAATTGTTTTCATTTTTGACTCCACCCCCCCCCCCCAAATGCTGAGGGCTCTTCATGAAGACTGAGCCCAATGGTGGTCCCTCCTTCTTCTTCTTCCAAGTCTAGGCCAGACATGACCCTGCCAAAATGAAGCCACCTTTTGATGAGTTCATTCGGCAGTTCCTTTCACCTGACCTAGTGTGAGAACCATGAGCCAGCACAAGGTGGCTGTTGCCTGGGGTATGCCCAATTGTGGTGCAAAAATAGCACAATCTTTGAGGATGTGCTTTCTGTATACTCCAACCCTCTGCTTTTAATGAAGAATAACATATTAACTCTGACATTGTCCCCAACAACAATGGCAGTATCCAGCAATCATGCTCTTATGTGCTGACAATGCTGATATACAAGCAATATATGGAAGCCAGTCTACACTTGGCCACAGGAAAAAACTGTAATGACCTTAGAAACACAAAGACGTCTCCATAAATGGATATATATGTGGCAGCTAAGATGAACCCAGCAACTGACATGCTTCAGGCATCTGAATAGATGGGTATTTACAAACATACAGACACACAAAGGCTGCAGATCAAATGACCTATTGACAAGCAAATGCATGCAAAAGAAAAGGATGGACATCTAGCACAACAATTAAAACATTGTGTTACTGAGTTGGCAGAAGACTGTTTAAGTCAAGGAGACAGGTTTATATTTATTTTTATTTTTGTAAGGGTAAGTCCCTATGGACAAGCAACCATGACAACGTGTCCTTTCTAGTTTTGGGAAACAATAATGTTTTATTGTATTTTTAACATATCTTTAGGATTTGAAATAATTATTTTACATGTACTTTATGGAGTTTGTTAGCCACCTTGGGCTGCTATGAGAAATCAAATCAGTAAATCAACCAATCTGTGACTCACAACTCCAGTGGTAATTCATTGGAAAAGAATGCTGAAAAAGAACTAGAAATGGAAATATAAAATTCTGTCACTGGGAAATATTGAAATGACCACAAGATAAAGCTTTTGGGTTCAGAGCCAGCAACAATAATATCCAAGGCAAAAAAGGTGTGGGAAAAGAACAGAAAGAAATAGAGTACAGCCTTCCCACTTTGTGGAGCAGAACAGTCATGAAAAACATAGACCCAATATATTCCCTCTGGGACCTGGCTGTGTAACCTAACCATAGAAATTGAAACTGAGAGGACTTCAGAAGGAGCCATCATCCATGAAACACAACAGGTTTAAGACAAATGAAACCCCACAGTCAAACTCTGGAGTCAACCATCCAGTAGAAAGGAACTGAAAAACAGAACTGAAAAACAGCTAGGCTGGATCAGAACATCTAGTGCAACATTCTGTTCATACAAGGTAACATACAGCCATCACAGCAAGTAATCATTGATTCTCCATAGATACTCCATGCATTTGTCCAATCCTCTTTTAAAATCACTCAAGTTTATAGCCATCACTACATGTTGTGGCAGCAAATCTCTTGGTTCATATGGTTCATGGAGTAGTTCTTGAACCAATTGGGTGGGGTATAAATCAAATCAAAAATACTTCCTTTTATCTGTTTAGAATTACTTGCAGAGAGTATCCTGACCTTCTACTGTAAAAAATGAGAGGAAGAAAAGATTATTTCTGTCTACTTTATGCACCTGTGATAGGTCATCATTGAACTAATCAGAAAAACTATCATATGACCAGTTTCTCACAACTTAACTAATTGCTGCAGCTCACTTGCCTACCCTGAGCTCCTACCATACTATCCACTCTTTCTGGAATTCATGGTGGCCATAGGGCTACAACGGTGCTATTTTTTAAATAGTGACAACTCCCAGATCTCTTCATGATCTGTGATGGATCCTGAAGATGAGCAAAAGGACTAACAAGCAGGCACTGGGGTTGGGAAGATGGTCCCTATTTGTTAACCCTACCACACAAAAGCATCAGTAAAATGGTCAAAACAGGCCTGGTCTTTGTCTTTTGTGTCCAGATCAAACTTTGGACTACCAAAAGGAAGCCAGTTTTTTGGCTTTGTCATTGGCCAAAATTAAAACTTCATCAACAAATGTCTCGAGGAGTAACTGGCAGACCAGAAAATGAGCCGGATTCTGTATCTCTCCACATTCACACAACATGTTGTTGTGCCCCAGAAATCCTCACCTGAGCATGTTGGTCTTGCATTTAGGGACTTAAACCTTCAGCCTATTCAGGGTCCTCCAAGCGATGTTGGGGAGGTTGAGTTCCTTTGATGTTCGGGAACTGAAGAGAAGCAGCCAGCATAACAGGGCCAAACACAACTTTTATTGTAAGCAAACCGAACATGAACAACAATGGTGCAGCTGCGCTTTATATACAATATACAATGGATACATTCGGGTGTGAAGCAACAGGGTTGGTTGGGAGAGAAGTGGGGTGATCGTGGGGTGACCGGAGACTGGGGAGACTTCGCGCGTCTCGTTAGAAAGGGCAGGAAAGCAAGTCCCATGATAACTTAGTATCATGAAGAAGACAAAATGGAGGATCACTCCGATCCCGCAATAATAATTACAAACTGTTTTAAGCACTATTAAAGTTACATGCACAACAGTTCCTCAGCCACATCCTCCTTTAATGTTACTCCTTGTCAAGTGAGCTCCTTTCTCCATCTTCTAACAGGGCTGGTAAGAGTCAGCAATGTATAGGTTTGCCAATCCAGTTCCTGCTGTGATGTACCAAGAGTTCAGGATGGAGGCTGTGTTGTCCTTATCAACACATAACTGTTGATGCTACCCTATTGTGATCACTCAATTACTTTGTTGGATGTTCCCCAAATTTATTTTTGTCAGGCAATAAAGCAGATTGCAATTTGTTTATTATTATTATTATTATTATGAAGTTGCCTCATTCTTGCATTCTCCCTAACTAGTTCAAACTAGTATTGTTGGAATATGAAGTCTTGCAGTTGCTTTTGTCACCATGACAACCCATACCTAAAAATAGAGGTTAAGGTCGGTTCTTTTCCAGTCACTTAATGGTCATTCTTTCCCTGCATAATGATATCTTTAGTATGATTGAGTCATCTTTCTCTGCCTCATCTCAAAGGTTCAAGAAGGTGTGCACAATGTCATAATCTTCTAAAGTTCCACTAGGAGATTGTGCGTGTGTGTGGGCAGGTGAGATGACATCTTAAGTCAATTCTCCTTTGTATGAGTTATTTTTATTTTCTAAAGATAGACATAGAATTCAAATGTCACACTTGCTGCACTCTGGCATCCATTTTGTAAGACCGGTTTCTATCAGTCATTAAAGGTAAAGGTTTCCCTTGCTCGAAAGCCAGTCGTATCCGATTCTAGGGTTCAGTGCTCATCTCTGTTTCAAAGCCGAAGAGCCAGTGCTGTCTGCTTCTGCAGACATTTCCATGGTCATGTGGCAGGAATGACTAGACACCAGAGCACACAGAACACTGTTACCTTCCCACCGAAGTGGTCCCTATTTATCTACTTGCAATTTCTTGCTTTCGAACTGCTAGGTTGGCAGGAGCTGGGACAAAGACAGAAGCTCATTCCGTCCTGCAGTACTTGGGAATCGAACTGCTGACCTTCTGCCTTCCAGTCAGCGTCTTAGCCACTTGAGCCACTCTAGTCCCTTTATACTGCAAAAGCAGTATAAAGATAGTAGTTGAGATATCTCTAAGATGGCTGAACTAAATATTCAGTCAATACCTTGCCTGCCATGACCAGTCAATCCTGGACACTATAGTGGCAAAGCTGTCTTATTGAGATTATATTGATATAACATTATGTTAATGTAAGTCTGGACAGCTCAAGTGGTTTAGGTATCTGGCTGTGAAGCAAGAGGTTAGGAGTTTTGTTCCCCACCTTGCCTCCTGGGAGAAGAGCCAGTCTGTCTAGCAGTGGTCAAGCTGCACAGTCCCAGAGAACCTCCAGAAGAAGGGAAGGAAAACCACTTCTGTCCTCACTCTACTTTGAAAACCATGGAAAGAGTCTCCATAAGTCAGAACTGATGTGACAGCATGCAATTATTATTTTTATTAAGCTTGGCACTAAGGCTAGTTTATGATAATGTACAGCTAGACTTGGGATTATCCTGAGTCAACTCCTCTCAGAGAGGACTTGTGTTGCTAGATGTTCACTAGTTCTTGGGTCTCCAAAATTTTTCCTGCTGATGTCTCAGGTGCGCCTCTAGCCATTCTCCTCCAGTTGCGCTGTTGGGATGATGGGTAGGGACAGGGTAACCTGCCAGTCTCTGCTCTTGGTGAGGGGTCCAGAGTAGATAATAGTCTAAATATTGGTACACCTCTTCCTGGATTTTTCCCTTGGTCATTTCTAATCAGACCTCTGCTTTTCTCCACCCCTCTGTCTTGGAACCAGTAGAGGGCAATGAGTCTTCCCCTAGCCCCTGTGTTCTCCCAAAGGTGTTGCTCATCTACCTTGCCTTATCATCCACCTGGAGATTTCCATCTCTGTGCTCTCCTCATAACCAGCTGATGGAGTTTCCATTGAACCATCTACCAGGGGATATGGGGTGAGGGTGGATGGCCCAAGAGGGATGACCAGAATGTTTATGTTTATGTTTATTCAATTTTATATCCCGCCCTACTCAACAAATGGCCGACTCAGGGCGGCTAACAACATATAAATGACCCTGGGACATCCCACAGGGTTTACATAAAGATACAATATTCAAATTATAATAATAAATACAATGTTATAAGTAAGTACAGTATAAGGCAAGACAGTCTAAAATAATACAAATAATACAAATATCAGCACCACATCAAAATAATATATCAATAATTACAATAGAATCACAAAGGATGAAAACATCACGTAATATAACAAAATTACCAAAGTACCAGATGCGCCAGGAGCCAGGTGCGTGGCGGCAAAGTTCCTCCCAGCACCCCTCGCCTTTTAAGTCCTAGGCGAGGGGGGGAGGGTGGAGCCCCAGGACGCTGGTGGATGGAGTGGCCAGCAGGACCTCTTCGCCCTCGCCGGGGCTGAGTGCGTGGCAGCAAAGTTCCTCCCGGCACCCCTCGCCTTTTAAGTCCTAGGCGAGGGGGGGAGGGTGGAGCCCCAGGACGCTGGCCGATGGAGTGGCCGGCAGGACCTCTTCACCCTTGCCGGGGCCGAGTGCGTGGCAGTGATGTTCCTCCCGGCACCCCTCACCTTTTAAGTCCTAGGTGAGGGGGGAGGGCGGAGCCCCAGGACACCAACTGATGGAGTGGCCGGCAGGACCTCTTCGCCCTCGCCGTCTTCACACTTTGACAAACAACATGCATGAATGAAAAGAAGTAAGATAGAAAGGTCAAAGGTGACCTCTAAAGCTTTCTAGTACTTTTGCATGTGTGGCAAAGCTCAAATAAATTAGTCTTAGCTTAGACCTAAACTGTATTTGATGCTGTTAATTGGCTGCCCACAATATGAGCAAAAGAAAGTTAATACATATCTTTCAAAAAGGCATGAATCAAAAGGCAAATGCTTTTAGAGGTGCTAAAGACTGAACATGGACTATAGTTCTATTTCTAATTAAGAAAAAGATAATTAAACTCAATAACTCTTCCTATGTATTCATTCCTTAAGTGGAGATACAGTCCAACAAGAAGCTATTTTAAACATTATAATAAAAGCAGAATAGATTCCACAGCCCTTATTAGTAGCACTTTGATTATAATGCTGCTTCTCATCATGACCATGACAAGTATACATACAGTGGTACCTCATACAATGATTTTAATCCATTGCACGGGGCTCGTTGTTGTACGAAACAATTGCTATACAATGCATGCATTGTACTGTATAGCCATTTCCCTATGGGATGCATCGTACAATGATTTTTTTCGCTAAGTGGTTTTTCCCATTGAAAAATTTTGTGTGATTTTTTTCCATAGGGAAAATTGTTATGCGGGACACCATTTCCCTCCCAAAACCTAATTGTTATGCAATTTTGTTGCTATACGGGGAGAGTGTTGTATGAGGTTCCACTGTATATTCAATTTTATTTATTTTAGATTAAAGGAAGCAGAGAATTTGTAACCACAATTTTGGCTTTCAAAAACCATCAGTTGTTTTCCAACCAGTTGAAAGGAAATGAGATTGTGCAGAGCCTGTAAACACACATGTCATTTAAAGCATTCTGTTGTATTCCCAGTCTCTGCTACTTAGACCAAAGGACCCATAATAGAGATAAAAAATTGCAAGGCAGAGATTTTGCCCTTAAAAGGGGGCTATGAAGATAAGTTCTCAGATTTCATTCTCAGTGCTCATATTTACAACAAGGCTGTCTCAAAAGGCTGTCTGGCCTCATCCAACAAGCCCAAGAGGACCAATATAAGAGTGTATGTGGCACAGGGGTTCAGTTGCTGTAAAGGTAAGGTAAAGGTCTCCCTTGGTCAGAAGCAAGTCATATCTGACTAGGGTTGCCATATGTCATGGAAAACTGGGATTGCCCCAATTTCAAGGTCGAAAAAGTTGTCCTGTCTAGTTCCATAAAAATCATGTTAAAATCCCGGATTTTTACGTTCACATTAAGATACTTCAGTTAGTCTTTAAGGTGCCACAAGGTTTTTTTGTCTTTTTGTTTTGTTTACTCTCTGATATCCCCTCCCTCATTTCCTTTCTATAATGGGATCACTACCTGCCCGTGCTCTCTCTCTCAGCAAGGTGATTGTTGTTGGCGCAAAGCGGGCAGGAAGGCTGGTGGGGCGGATGGGATCAGCCTTGGGGGGGATCTGCCGCCAATGGCATAAAGTCATCTGTTTTTCGCCATCCCATTGAGACCTGCCCACCGCAGTACTGGCAATGGTGAGCACACTCGTGCTGGAGGGGAAGGGCTCAGAGAGCCGCCACCTTACTTCACTCCCACCTCCATGAGCAAAATAAACCCATGCAGGGACTGGTTGAGGCACATGGCAGGGGTCAGTAGGTGGTTGGGTGTAAAGATGCATGCATGGTGCTGTTGTGTCCTAAAGCCTGTGCCTTTAAACAATGTACCTATCCATGTGCATCCAATGTAACCTTTCTATGTGTAACAATGTAACCTTCAGCTGCATCACTGTAACCTTAATAGGACGCGAGCTAGTGGCCACTAGATGGCAACAGCGAGCGTCCAAGCTCATTGGTCCAAGACTCACCTGGAACAACAGCGCGGGAAGATTCCCCGCCACTACCGTCACCTGGACAAGAAGGGTGTGACCTCAATGACGTCACGCGGACAGTAGCCAATAGACTGTCACGGAGCCACATTCAAATGTATAGCCACTGTATATATTGAGCTGTTCATCCGCCATTACCACATGTTCCCCCTGACCAGCATGTAATAAAGTTGTGTTAAGCCAGCTCTTCGGCTGTCCTGGTGTCTTTGGTCCCATACACTAAATTGGCGACGAAGGTGGGATGATGGCTGCCCACGGGACCAAGACATACGCCGGTTTCGACATCCAGAAACCGCAAGATTGGGAACTCTTCGAAATGGACTTCCAAGGCGTGCTGGTGGAGTTCGAGGTTAAGGACGAGGCGAAGAAAAGAGCCATCCTTACCAGAATTCTCGGGCACGACGGCAAGAGGGTCTTGATTGACCTCATCGCACCCAAAAAGGCGGCTGAATTCAAGGCAGAAGAGCTCCTGATGGTGTTGCGAGACCATTTCCGGCCCTCGGTAGCGATGTTCCCCGCTCAGAGCGCGTTTTGGAGGCGAGTCCAGGCGCCTGGTGAGTCGGTCGCCGCTTTTGTAGCGGCCCTGCGTCTGGCTGCCGGCCCATGCAAATGGGAGAACTTGGAAGTCACCCTCAGGGACTGCGTGCTATGCGGCCTGAAGGACGCCGAGATTCAGCGCATGCTAATGAATCAGGAGCCGCCCCCCACGTTGCAGGAGGTCCTGAAGGCGGCACACGCCGCGGAAGCCACGAAGGCCGGGGTGCAGGAGCTCCAGGACTGGTGGCCGAAGGCCGACAAAACAGAGAGTTCGGTGCACGCGGCCCGGCGAATTTTGAAATCGTCCGCCGAAAGCAGCGACGACGAGGACGTCCGGAGGGTCCAGAAGGAGGGCCGGCGTTGCGACGGCTGCGGGGCGGCTCACGACCGCGTGAAGTGCCCGTTCAGAAAAGCCGAGTGCCACAACTGCGGCCGCCGCGGGCACATCGCCAAAGTCTGCAGACAACGGCGCAAGGACCGGAGGAGCTCACCCAACCGCTCAGCGAGGCCAGACCGCTCGACAAGACCGAAGGATGGCGCCCAGCCCACGAGGAAGCCGGACGGCGTGGGCCGCATCTCCGACGACAGCGACGACGACGCTCCAGTTTTCAGCGTGTCCATGGGACACCGCCGTTACTTTGTTGAGGTACTGGTGCAAGGGGCCCCTGTTAGGATGGAGATCGACTCTGGCTCCTCATACTCAATCATTTCCCAGAGGGAGTTTTTGAGGATTGCCCCCCGCGTACGGCCCAAGCTTAAAGTGTTAAGGTCCACGCTTCGGGACGTGCAAGGGAACAGTATCCCGGTGTTGGGGGTTGGGAAATTCCAGGTCCAGTATAAGCGGCATGCCGCGGAACTCCCCCTAGTCGTTCTTAAGGGGGGTAATTGCAGCCTCCTCGGGACTCAATGGTTTCAGCCCCTGGGTTTGTTCATTGGGGGGGGTGCACGCCGTTGGGTCTGACCCAGTACAGGAGGTGTGCAACGCACACCCCGAAGTCTTCAAGAAGGGACTTGGGAAATTCAATGGACCCCCAGTGACTTTCGACCTCGACCCAGAGGTCCGCCCAATAAGACTCAAACCGTGCCGAGTACCTTTTGCACTCAAGGACAAAATAGAGGCGGAACTGGACAAATTAGTGGGCCAGGGGATTCTTGTTCCTGTTGATTCTGCGGAGTGGGAAACTCCAATTGTCACGGCATTGAAGGCCAATGGGGAGGTTCGCATTTGCGCCGATTATAAGTGCACCATTAATAAGGCAATCCGCCCTAATGCGTATCCGGTACCGGTGGTCAGCCATTTGCTAGCCAGGTTACATGGGGGAAAGTGTTTCGCTAAGCTCGACCTGGCACAGGCCTATCAGCAACTCATGGTAACCCCTGCCGCAGCTGCTGCACAGACCATAGTCACGCATAAGGGGGCGTTCCAGGTGACGCGCCTCCAATTCGGCGTGAACTCGGCGCCTGGAATTTTCCAGTCGCTCGTGGAACGCCTCCTCAAAGGGCTGGACGGCGTTTTACCATATTTTGATGACGTATTGATAACGGGGGGGAGTGAGGTTGAGTTGGCTGAAAGGCTAAACAAGGTCCTGGCGGCGTTCGAACAGGCGGGGCTGAGGTTGCGAAAAGACAAATGCGTCTTCTTCGCGAAGGAGGTTGAGTTCTTAGGGTTCCGAGTAACACCCGAGGGGATCAAACCGTCCAAATCCAAGGTGGCCACCATCAAGAAAGCTCCTCGCCCCACATCCAAGCCCGAGTTGCAGTCGTTCCTAGGGCTCTTAAATTTCTACCACTCCTTCCTTCCACGGAAGGCTGCGGTGGCTGAACCGCTTCACAAGCTCAAGAAAGATGCGGCATGGAAGTGGGGCGATGACCAGGAGAGGGCATTCATGGAACTGAAACAACTCCTGGCGTCTGACGCCATTCTGACCCATTTCGACCCCAAACGGCCGGTGGTTCTGATCTGTGATGCATCCCCGGTGGGGGTGGTGGCAGTGTTATGCCACGTGTTGGAAAACGGGAGGGAGGCCCCAATAGCGTTTTACTCCAGGTCCCTGTCCCAAGCGGAGAGAAACTACGCCCAGACAGACAGGGAGGCGCTGGCGATAGTTGCGGGGACCAAAAAATTTCACGATTTCCTGTATGGCCGCCCCTTCACCATCGTGACTGACCACAAGCCCCTGCTAGGCATTTTTACCGCAGACAAGCCCACGCCACAGATCCTGTCCCCGAGAATGCTTAGGTGGGCCATTTTTCTCAACGCCTACCAGCACGTGTTGGTGTACCGGCCCAGGAAAGAGATCAGCCATGCGGACGCCCTATCAAGGTCCCCCCTTCCCCTAACGCAGAGCCAGATGGGCGGGGAGGGGCGTGACCGCCAGGTGCTCATGATAGAGGTTTTAGATTCGCCCCCCATAGTGCCCGCCGACATCGCCACAGCGACAAGGAAGGACAAGACGTTGGCGGCGGTTTGCTCCTGGGTACAGAAAGGGTGGCCGGCGTCTTCCCCAGCAGAGGAATTCGCCCCATTTTTTAGGAAGAAGCTGGAACTGTCCCTAGAGAGGGGGTGCCTCTTGTGGGGGCAGCGGGTGGTGATCCCTACATCCCTTCGACCGCGGGTGCTTAAACTGCTGCACGTCAGCCACCCCGGAATTGTGCGCTCCAAAGCGCTGGCCCGGAGTTACTTCTGGTGGCCCCAGTTAGACACCGACATTGAGCACATGGTCGGCACTTGCGAGAGCTGCCAATGCTCCAGACCGGAGGAGGCCCGCCTTCCCCACAGGGAATGGGATGCGGCTAAGGGGCCGTGGTCCCGGGTGCACATAGATTTCGCGGGCCCGTTCTGAGGAACCCTGTTTCTCCTCGTTGTGGACGCTTTCTCCAAGTGGTTGGAGGTCATCCCAGTCACGAGCACCTCCTCGGCAGCGACAATTAAGCATTTGCGGAGGATTTTTTCCACGTTCGGCATACCCGACACTCTAATTAGCGATAACGCTAGTTGCTTCACGTCCACTGAGTTCAGGGCGTTCACAGAGATCAACGCCATCCACATATCACCTCCGCCCCTTTCCATCCGGCCACCAATGGCCAAGTGGAGCGCCTCGTACGCACCACGAAGGACGCGCTGCGGCGCATGGGCCCCGGGGACCTCAACCTGCAAGTGTGTCAGTTTCTGCTAGGGTACAGGGTGACTCCGCTAGCGTCAGGCTACTCCCCTGCGGAGCTTTTAATGCGCAGGAAGCTAACCACCATACTCACTAGACTAGATCCCACGAGAGTTGAGGACAAGGGGAGGAACATAGGGTTAGAAGCCACCAATAGTTTCAGCGTGGGTGCCCCGGTGCATTGCAGGAACTACGCCAGCGCGGGGCCAGCCTGGGTGCCGGGGGTGGTTGTGGAACAGACCGGTCCCGTATCGTACCGCGTGGAGACCAACACAGGTCTACTGTGGCGGCGGCACGCGGAACAGCTCCGGAGCCGGGTCCCAGGGAATCAGGGCGCCGGAAACACGGATACAAATTCAGTGTTATGGTTCTCCCCCACCCGTTTAGCCCAAGGGGGAGGAGAGGGGGGTCGAGAGTCCCCACCAAGGGGGGAGGAGAAGGAATTCATTTTTATAGATATCCCGCGGGATCCCCCAACAGAGTTTAATTTTGATTTCCAGAACCGGGGGGTTTTTTCGGAGTGGTCCCCCACCCATCCAAGCGAGAAGAGGGGTTTTACGTTAGCCCCTGGTGCCCCCGGTTCAACCACAACGGAATCCACCCTTTCCCCTAAAGCTGCAAAACCGCAGCAAGCCTCTAACAAGTCTCCCTCTCCCATTACAGGACAAGGGTCCAGGGAACAAGGAAGCGGGAGCGGCCCCAGGGCGGGCCAACCCACATCGCGGCCCAAACGCGAGTGCAATAAACCATCTTGGCTAAGAGACTTCGTCTCATCCTAGGGGGGAGGGGTGTTGTGTCCTAAAGCCTGTGCCTTTAAACAATGTACCTATCCATGTGCATCCAATGTAACCTTTCTATGTGTAACAATGTAACCTTCAGCTGCATCACTGTAACCTTAATAGGACGCGAGCTAGTGGCCACTAGATGGCAACAGCGAGCGTCCAAGCTCATTGGTCCAAGACTCATCTGGAACAACAGCGCGGGAAGATTCCCCGCCACCACCTTCACCTGGACAAGAAGTGCGTGACCTCAATGACGTCACGCAGACAGTAGCCAATAGACTGTCACGGAGCCACATTCAAATGTATAGCCACTGTATATATTGAGCTGTTCATCCGCCATTACCACATGTTCCCCCTGACCAGCATGTAATAAAGTTGTGTTAAGCCAGCTCTTCGGCTGTCCTGGTGTCTTTGGTCCCATACACTAAAGGTGCCCACAGAACAATCTTTCTGTGTCTTTCCATAGGCTTCATGCTTCCCCTCCCTTTATTAAGAACAAGCTTAATTTGCTTTTCCCCTTTCGTGTCTTGCACGGAAGACAAAGAAGGAGCCACAGTGGGGGCTAAAACACAGGTTTATTTCATGATGGTCAGGATGAACATGTGGTAATGGTGGAGGTACAGCTCATTTTATACTGCAGTAATACATTTGAATATTGTTGCACGGTAGCTCATTGGCTGCTACCGGCATGACGTCATTCTGAGTCACGGCCATCTTCTCCAGGTGATCCTAGCGCGGGAAGGGTTCCCGCGGCTGCTGGTGATTGGGGGAATGTGAACCATGTGAGCTGAACGCTCGCAGCTGCCCTCTATGGGCAGCTTACTCGCGTTCCTTAAACAGCTGGGTTACATTGTAATCATTGTCAGATTACATTCATACATTCTTAAAGTAATACTGTTACATACACAACATCCCCCCAGGTAGATAACCCGCCCATTTTTGTCAAGTATACTTCTGTCCCGGTTTTGTGGGAGACAATTATGGTAACTCTATATCTGACTCTAGGGTGCGGTTGGGACTGATAGGTTGGCAGGAGCTGAGGCAGACAATGTGAGCTCACTCCGTTATGCAGCACAGGTCTCGAACTGCTGATTTGCGGACCTTCCAATCATCAAGTTCAGTGTCCTAACAACTAAGCCAAGGCAGCCCTTTAAACTGCTGTACTTCAGCTAAAGGGACTGCTGTGGCTTAGTGCTTAAGACACTAAACTTGATGCCTGAAAGGCTGGCAGGTCAGCAGTTTGAGACCTGAGTGCTGCACAATTGAGTAAGCTCCCATCTCTGTCCCATCTCTGTCCCAGCTCCTGCCAATCTAGCAGTTTGAAAGCATGAAATTGCAAGTAGATAAATAAATAAATAAAATTCATGACAGAAATTACTCTGGGTTGAAAGGATTTTTACTGGAGAAATTCCACTCAGGGGACACCCGAATGAGGTTATATAAATAGGTGCAACTTCGGTGGGAAGGTAAACAGCGTTTTGGGTCTAGTCATGCCTTCCACATGACCATCTGCAGATGCAGAGAGCTCTGGCTCTAGGGCTATAAACAGAGATGAACACTGAACCCTAGAGTCAGATATGACTGGCTTTCAAGTAAGGGCAACCTTTACCTTTACTGCAGCCAAAACTGCTGCAGACCTTGTGAGTTTGATCTTGATGACGATCAAGTTTGACTCAGCCTTCCATTCTTCCAAGTTTGGTAAAATATCTGTAAGTACCCAGCACGTTGGGGGCAAAATTCTAATTACCTTGTGAACTGTCCAGAGAGTGCCCTAAGCACATTTGGGCAGTATATAGGTGCTATTGCTAACAGAATGCTCAACAGATGTTTTGCTTCCCACCCTGCTTGCCCTCAACTCTGAAGACTCTGATGACAACAGGCAAGCCAAGGGATTGCCCAGGAGGGGCAACTCTATGGAAGTAGGTGCCTCTCAAAAGTGCAGCAAAACAAGGCGGCACAAATACTCCACGTACAAATGATTCAGACTACATGGCCGATCTGGGACAGCTTTCACTCTGGAGCATTGCTGGCATCCACAATGACATTTACTGGAGCCAGCTGTCACTAACAGATTCACTATCAATCCTCACCACAGTCAAGTGTTCATAGAGGAGTTACATGCTAACAGTATAAGTCACTGATGTGTTACACAGACATCAGTTTGATAAATAAGTTGAAGAGGAACAAGCTTCCTGTCACAAACAATTTTTGTTCAAGATGCCTGCTCTTTGTTCTTGTTCTGCAAGAGGTACAATAGTGAATTCAGCCTATATGGACTTAACTCCATTTTTATCTGGTGCATATAAATAGAAATGACTATTCAGAGAGGCATCACATTAGGTAGTTTTACATCACCTTCAACTGATTGACACTGCTAGCCTGTCTCTCAGCATGATATCTCAATGAGGAATTTTAAATCCTCACAGCCAGTCAGGAATGGGTTAAAGGCCCTTTCTCTCTCTCTCTCTCTCTCTCTCTCTCACACACACACACACACACACACACACACACACACACACACACACACACACACACACACACACACACACACACACACGGTGTCTGTAGCTTGTGTAAGCTGCCCTTTCCCTCCAACAGCCAAAGCATGTGTATATGCACACACATACATAGAGCAACCACAGGAAGACTGGAGACAGCCTTGCATACTTTGCATACAGCTGTTAGTGGAAGAGCTGGAACACAGGATAGATCAATGATGGCGAAACTTTTAGAGACCCACTGCTCAAACTGCAACACAAAACCCACTTTGTGGTGGGTGGAGGGAGGAAGTGCTCCCATTGGGCTGTTGGGCAAAGAGATGGGGTGAACTCTATGCTGGGGGGGGGAGGAAGCAATCCCATTGGGCTGCTGGGCAGAGGGGCCAGGTGAACTATATGCTGTGGTGAGGAGGAAGTGCTCCCATTGGGCTGCTGGGCAGAGGGGTGGGGTGAACTCTATGCTGTGGTGAGGGAGGAAGTGCTCCCATTGGGCTGCTGGGCAGAGGGGTGGGGCAAACACTCTGCTGTGAGGATGGAGGAAGCACTCCCATTGAGCTTTTGGGCAGAGGGGTGGGGTGAACTCTATGCTGTGAGGATGGAGGAAGCACTCCCATTGGGCTTTTGGGCAGAGGGGTGGGGTGAACTCTATGCTGTGGGGAGGGTGGAAGTGCTTCCATTGGGCTGTTGGGCAGAGGGGTGGGGCGAACACTCTGCTGAGGTGATGGTGCGCTTGCCCACAGAGAGGTCTCTGAGTGCCCCTTCTGGCATGCGTGCCATAGGTTCACTACCATGGGGATAAGATACAAGCAGTCTCCCCTGATCTCCCTTGTAATAGCCAACAGTGTCACTGGCAACCTACCTCACCCCATCTATTAATAAGATAAATTTCTTTGTTGATATGGTCCTCCTCAAGATGGAAAAAGTCTCTTCAAGCACAGAACCCGGAGCCTATCTACCAGCAGAAAAAACCAGCCCACGCTTCCCTTCAAAGACAGTGACAGAAGAAAAAGACCCCAATTCCTTAACATGTACGTGTTATGGCTGCTGGCTAACAACTGTTTTATTAGTTTAATAATCCGGGATGCCTATTAATAAACTGGAATGGACAAGCAACAACTTCAGAATTAGTAATCTCTTTGTATTAGAACTGTGCAGGGCCATCAAGCAGATTTAGAGGCAAATTTGAGGATTTGGAATGTATCCCTTGTTGTCCAGAGCAATTTATTCCCTATGTGATTTGATTTGTGCCCTGGATCTGAACTGAACAGTAAGCCTCACATTGACTTGCTTTGGAAAATCAAGTTGACTATAATATTTATGTTTTTGTACGAAAGTACATGGAACTTGGAAGCATGAGAGGTACCAAACAGGGAAGTAAATCTGCCATATTTCAGAAAGCTAGCTTCAAGCTAGTTTTGGACCCAAGGCCCCTTTAAATTTTCCTTCAGTTTATTTTTAAAAAGGAAAATACCAAAGCAGTTTGTGCCCTAAATTTGATTTGTGCTCCAGGCACAAGTCCATTTGCTAAATCACTTTGTTGGACTCTAGAACTGAATCTAGCCATTTCTGTGTAATTCAGGCCAATTAAGTTAGCAACTCTGGATTGGTCTGAATATGGCTCATAGTCCTTCTTCATATATTGGGGTAATAGGGAGACATAATAGGTAGCATGCTTTTTTTTTTTTTTTTGCACAGGTGCTCCCTACAGATGAAAAGCATGTGTATGTCATAGAATGTATGACTTTCATATGACTTTCTTCAGTTTTGTTTCTTGCTTATAGCATGCTCTGTATTGTGACTGAAATTAAACACAGGCTTGATTTGCATGACTGATTGCTAAAGGAAACATTTCTAAGAAATCCTGTTATGGGAGGGAAAGTGGGTGAGTCACTTTGAATACGTGTTCCCCAAAACCTAGTATGACCATGTTATTGGTTCATAAGCATGAAAACAAAATCATTTTTTTATTAGAAAGGCAGACTAGCACAACAACAGATCTGTCTTCTCAGAATATTTTGGACAAGCAATGCTGAGCTTAAAAGCCAATTAAGGATTTCTTCCCCGAAGTCAACAACAGAAGGAAAAGCAACAAAAACAACAATATGTGACTGGAAAGACTTTGTTAATTTGTGCTGCCATCCATGTCAACCTGACAACATTTTAAACAAATATGCAATTTATTGTTTGAACAGTGCATTGCAAGAACAGATTATTACTCTTACAGTTGCAAAAATAAATGTTGGGCTAGCTAGTATAATAATAATAAGTTTTAATTTCTACCCCGCTTTCCTAGCACAAGTGCCACTCAAAGCGGCTTACAACACATATAAATACAGTATCACAGATATAATTACACAATTACAAAAACAGATTGAAAATTAACACATTGCAAGAAAAAATCCCATACAATTAATTTCAAAAACACAAGCCCCATACTACCCCCCCTCCAGCGGGAGCACCCAAAAGCTCCCACTTCCCCGCGGCCAATGCCGGACCGGGAAAAGGCTCGGGTGATGGCAGCTACCCTCCCCCATACTTGCGAGCGTCCCTCTTCTGACCCCTGGCCAGACAGGACCAGGGGGGGGGGACAGCGTCCACAGGTGCCACCCATTCCTTCCCCATGCTGGTGGCGAGGGCGACGGGGTGACCCAGCAAGGTCCAAAAACAATGGGAGTCCTCCGACCCTGTGGTCATCCCCGGAAAAAAAATGGGGGCCGGCATTGGCAGCATCCTTTTCTGCTCTTCGCCTGGAGAGCGAAGGCAGCTGTAGCGGCTCCCACCTGTCTCCACTCCCGGGGCCGATGGCATAGGCTCCCGGGCGAGACAGGGAGCTCCTCGAGGGGCCGGCGTGGGGAAGGAATAACCTGGGTTTGACAGGGATTTGCAGGCTCTTATAGTTTCTGGAGGGCAATGGTGGTTTAGTGGTTAAGACACTGAATGTAATGGCCAGAAGATCAGCAGATCAGCAGTTTGAGGCTTGAGTGCTGCGGGATGGAGTGAGCTCCCATCTCTGCCTCAGCTCCTGTCAACATAGCATTTTGAAAGCAAGAAATTGCAAGTAGATAAATAGGTACCACTTTGGTTGGAAAGGTAACAGCATTCCATGTGTTTTGACATCTAGTCATGCCTGCCACATGACATGGAAATGTCTGTAGATGCAGACAGTGCTGATTCTTTGGCTATACACAGAGATGAGCACTGCCCCTAGAGTTGGACACAACTGGCGTTTGAGCAAGGGAGACTTACAGTTTCTGGAAGGGAAAATGTTGATTGATCAATATGGCATCTGGAGAGGGCACATTTGTTTACTGTTGTGTTTTTCTACAGATTAGATTTTAAGTTTGGTCCAAAAAAGTAGCAAATTGAATGTTAATGTTTTGATTTTAAGCCTTATTGTTGTATCCAAATCTTGCTTGTCTTTCCACTAACAAGCCAGGATTTGTAGATAGTTTCAAATTCTCGTCTTGTAAAATATGAGAAATAAAGCACAATCTAGGTTCAAACGTATAAGAGTTTCTGCCTCAGTAATCTCTTGGCTAGTTCAACCACACTCACTTTTAATGAGAAGTTTGCTTGAGCATAATAACTACTGTGCAATGATTCTGAATAAAGCTTGCCTAATATTTAGAGCAAACACACAGCCACGTATCCTCTGTGAGTGTTCTAGCTGAACAAGATACTTTAATACATTGTGGAGGAAACTAAGGCAAACATTATCTTCTGCAATTAATCTTTCATACATCTGAATTCTGACTTCCTTGGGTTTGTGCTGAATTCTGAGACACGTTTCATAAGCTGATTCTTTTCCATAAAGCTTGTAAAATGGCTCTGCCACATTCACACCTGGGCTAATTAAATAGGTTTAATGTTTTTTTTCTAAGTGCCAGTTTTCATGATGATAAAATATGACAGACTCTTAGATTGCCCTTACACCTATCTTACTTTTTAATAAATAAGTATTAACTCTTAAAACAAATCCCCCTAAATCAAAATTTGTTTTGCTCCCTTGTACCACCAGCAAGGGCCTGCAGTGGCTTAGTGGTTAACACACTGAGCTTGAACACCATAGATTTGACAGATGAACAGTTCAAGACCCGAGTGCTCTGTGGTGGAGTGAGTGCCTGTCACCTGCCAAACTTGCAGTTTGAGAGCAAGAAATTGCAAGTAGGTAAATAGGTACCACTTTGATTGGAAAGGTAACAGTGTTCCATGTGCCTTGGCATCTAGTCATGCTTGCCACATGACCATGGAAATTTCTGCAGGCACTGCATGTAGACTGCACCGCCTGTTTGGCTGTGTAAATGGAGAAGAGCACTGCCTCTTACAGTCTGATACAACTGGCGTTTCAGCAAGGGTGACCTTTATCTTTCCAACTGGCAAGGAAATGAAATGGAGTTGCCTACTGATAAGGCAAGGGAAACTGAGAGAACTGTAAGAAAATATAGTTTCATTTTCATGAGGACAAAATGGCTCTTTCCAAAAAGCACAGGAAGAGAGCTGTCCTTTTTTGTCGTATTGCTTTGTTGTTCTGTTGTCATTGGCTGCAACCCGTATCTGAGAATATGCCATTGGCATATCCACCACTTTGTTTAAAGTGGATCCCAGCTTGCCATTAAGTGACCCACAAATTATGATCACGGAGCCATCTCCTGTGGCACATATGAATGAGACATGGAGGATGTAACACTGGGACTGCAATGGACTGCTGCACCCTTGAGGATATTATCAAAGTGCACCTTCACAGCCAGTCCATCTGGCATGGCCTCTTCTGGCTCCATGACCACTTGGGAATCAGAGTTCCTCCTCCACTCATTTTGCCGTTTGGCCCAATATGATGGTTTCTAGTGGCATTTCCTCCACCGAGGGGACCATCACCCCATGCCCATCACATCACGCCCATAGCTGTTGGCCCCTTTAGGGAGTCAGGTTATTTACTGCCACGCAACACTTGTTGTTGTGTTGCTGACTGACTCCATTATTGTAGTGCAGGGATTCTCAACCTGCAGCCGATGGGCTGGATGTAGCCTTCAGCACCATTTCATGTGCCCCCCACCTTCTCCACCACACCAGGAAGTGCCATGTGGTGGAGGAAGGGCAAAATAGCCATCCCTCCCCCGAAGCTGTCTTTGGGAGCGTGACTCGGCCCCGGCATTAAAAAGTTGAGAACTCCTACTTTAGTAGGATGTCCAGCCAGATATTTCATTGTAGTGATCATGTTGTGTTCTGATGGTTTTATTGTACACATGGATTACAATGTATCTGAGCCAATGTAACCTTGCCTATAGCAACAATGTAACCTTCAGCTGTATCATATAAACCCTGTAATAGGACGCGAGCTAATGACCACCAGCTGGCAGCAGCGAGCGTCCAAGCTCTCTTGGTCCGAACTCATCAAAGGCAACAGCGCGGGAAGTTTTCCCGCCACCACCTACACCTGGACAAGAAGGGCGTGACCTGCAATGACGTCACGCAGACAGTGGCCAATGGGCTACCATGGCACCACGTTCAAACGTATTACTGCTGTATATAAAGAGCTATCGATCCGCCATTACCTCATGTTCCCTCTGTCCACGATGCAATAAACCTGAGTTAACCCAGCCCGAGGCTGTGTCCTGTGTCTTGGTTTGCATACACCAAATTGGCGACGAAGGTGGGATGATGGATCCCCACGGAACAGCCAGGGCACAGAGCGGGTTCAACATCACCAAACCGCAAGACTGGGAGCTGCTTGAGATGGACTTCCAGGCGGCACTGGTGGAACTCAGAGTCAAAGGAGACGACGAGGAGAGGAAGAGGGCCATCCTCACCAGAATGCTCGGGATGGAAACCAAGCGGACGCTGGTGGGCATCATCGCCCCGAAGAAGGTGAGCGAATTTAAGGCGGGCGACATCATGAAGCTGCTGCGAGAGCGATTCTGCCCCTCGAGGGCAATGTTTCCCGCTCGGAGCGCGTTTTGGAGGCGAGTCCAAGCGCCGGATGAGTCGGTTGAGGCATTCGTGGCCGCCATGAGGATAGCCGCCGCCCCCTGTAAATGGGGCGACATCCTAGAGATGGCCCTCAGGGACGGCGTGTTGTGTGGCCTGAAAGACAAGGAGGTACAGCGCAGTTTGATGAACAAGGAGCCGCCACCCACGCTGGCAGAGGTCGTAGAGGCCGCGGAAGCCGCAGAGTCCACGAATGCTGGAGTGGACGAGATGCACCAGTGGCGTGAGTGGCGTCCTAGAGCCGGCAAGGCGGAAAATTCGGTGCACGGGAAGTCCGGACAGTCGGTGCACGCAACTCGACGGGCCTCAAAGTCGTCTACGGAAGGCAGCGACGGCGAGGAGGTCCAGAAGGTCCGAAAGGGTGGTCGACGCTGCGAGGGTTGCGGAGCGGCCCATGAGCGCGCGAGATGCCCGTTCAGGAAGGCCGAGTGTTACACCTGCGGCCGTCGGGGGCACATCGCCAAGGCATGCAGAAAACGGAAAGAGGGCCGGAGGCAGTCACAAGACCGTGCGGCCAGACCGGACCGTCCAGCGAGGCCCAAAGATGGCGCCCAGACCACGAGGAGGCAGGACGGCGTGGGCCGCGTCTCGGACGACAGCGAGGACGACGCCCCAGTGTTCAGCGTGTCCGCGGGACAGTCCCATTACTTCGTTGAGGTATTAGTACAAGGGGCCCCTATTAAGATGGAAATTGACTCGGGGTCCTCCTATTCCATAATTCCCCAGAAAGAGTTCCTGAAAATCGACCCCCACGTGCGGCCCAAACTTAAAGCGTTGAGGTCCACGCTACGAGACGTACAGGGAAACAGCATTCCGGTGTTGGGGGTCGGGAAATTTCGGGTCAATTTTAAGAGACAGTCTGCGGAACTGCCCCTAGTTGTCCTCAAGGGGGGAAGCTGTAGCCTCCTAGGGACACAGTGGTTTCAGCCCTTAGGTTTGTTCATAGGGGAGGTGCGCATTTGCGCTGATTATAAGTGTACAATTAACAAGGCGATCCGCCCTAATGCATACCCGGTGCCAGTGATCAGCCACCTTTTGGCCAGGCTGAATGGGGGAAAGTGTTTCGCTAAACTCGATTTGGCACAAGCCTATCAGCAGCTTCCTGTGACCCCCGCCACGGCCGCGGCACAAACGATAGTTACACATAAAGGAGCGTTCCAGGTGTCGCGGTTACAGTTTGGCGTGAACTCGGCACCCGGCCTTTTCCAGTCGCTTGTGGAACGCCTCCTGAAGGGCCTGGAGGGGGTGTTGCCTTATTTTGATGACGTGTTGATAACAGGGGGGAGTGAGGCTGAACTGGCAAAGAGGTTGGACAAAGTACTGACCGTGTTCGAGAAAGCGGGGCTGAGATTGAGGAAGGACAAATGTGTTTTTTTCGAAACCGAGGTCGAGTTTTTAGGGTTCCGGATCACACCCGAGGGGATTAAGCCGTCTAAATCCAAAGTAGCAGCCATTAAAAAGGCCCCTCGCCCCACATCCAAAACCGAGCTACAGTCCTTCCTGGGGCTCCTCAATTTTTACCATACATTCCTCCCGCGGAAGGCGTCCGTGGCCGAACCGCTCCATCGGTTACTTAAAAAGGAGGAGCCATGGATGTGGGGTGACGAGCACGAGAGGGCGTTCAAAGAGCTAAAGCAACTCCTAACATCTGAGGCAATCCTGACGCACTTCGACCCCAAACGGCCAGTGGTCCTAGTCTGTGATGCATCCCCGGTGGGGGTGGGGGCGGTGCTTTGCCACGTGTTGGAGGACGGAAGGGAGGCCCCGGTAGCGTTTTACTCAAGGTCCCTGTCCCAAGCGGAGCGAAATTACGCACAAACCGACAGGGAGGCGTTAGCGATAGTAGCGGGAACCAAAAAATTTCACGATTTTTTGTATGGCCGCCCGTTCAAAATCGTGACCGATCACAAGCCACTGTTAGGGATTTTCACGGCGAGCAAGCCCACGCCGCAGATCCTGTCCCCGAGAATGCTGCGATGGGCTATTTTCCTCAACGCATACCAACATGAGTTGGAGTACCGGCCCGGAAAGGAGATCAGCCATGCTGATGCACTTTCGAGATCCCCTTTGCCCTTGTCGGATGACCAGAAGGCGAGAGTTGAAAGAGACCGCCAGGTGTTGCTAATTGAGGTTTTAGACGCACCCCCAATAGTACCAGCCGACATTGCTAGGGCGACAGGCAAGGACAGAACGCTGGAGAAAGTTAGTTCATGGGTACAGAAGGGGTGGCCGGCATCGTCCCCGAGTACAGAGTTCGACCCATTCTTTCGGAAAAAGCTAGAGTTGTCCCTAGAAAGGGGGTGCCTTTTGTGGGGCCAACGGGTGGTGGTCCCTACGCCCCTGCGGACGAGGGTGCTCGAACTGCTGCACGTCAGCCACCCGGGCATAGTGCGTTCGAAGGCGCTGGCCCGGAGTTACTTCTGGTGGCCACAGCTGGACGCGGACATTGAGCACATGGTCGGCACTTGCGAGGCATGCCAGGGATCCCGACCTGAGGCGGCCCGTCTTCCGCATAGGGAATGGGACACAGCACGGGGGCCATGGTCCAGAGTGCACGTAGATTTCGCTGGCCCATTCCGAGGAACCATGTTTCTCCTGGTGGTGGATGCGTTCTCCAAGTGGCTGGAGGTTATCCCAGTAAAGAGCACGTCCTCCGCCACGACAATTAGCCGGCTAAGGAGAGTCTTTTCCACGTTCGGTTTACCCGACACTTTAGTCAGCGATAACGCTAGTTGTTTCACCTCCGCTGAGTTCGGAGCATTCATGGAGGCAAACGCCATTCGGCATGTCACATCCGCACCGTTTCACCCGGCCACGAATGGCCAAGTGGAACGGCTGGTGCGTACAACAAAGGATGCGCTGCGGCGCATGGGCCAGGGGGACCTAAATCACCAAGTATGCCAGTTCCTCTTAGCGTATAGGGTAACCCCCTTAGCGTCAGGCTACTCGCCGGCAGAGCTCTTGATGCGGCGAAAACTGACCACGATCCTGTCCAGGCTAGACCCGACGAGAGTCGAGGATAAAGGGAAAAACATAGGGTTGGCAGTCTCGAAAGGTTTCGCCGCCGGTGACCCTGTTCACTGCAGGAACTATTCCAGCGCAGGGCCAGCCTGGGTGCCAGGGACGGTTGTAGAACAGACGGGGCCAGTGTCGTACCGGGTCGAGACTAACACCGGCCTCCTCTGGAGGAGGCACGCAGACCAACTGAGGCACCGAGTGAGTGGGCCAGTCAGTGGGGCTAAGCAACAGGATTCAGCGTTAGGGTTCTCCCCCACCCGCTTAACCCAAGGAGGAGACAGCAGTGGACAACAGTCCCAAGCAAGGGGGGAAGGCAGAAGCAGCGGCCCCGACTCATACCTTTTTGATACGCCAGTCCTATCAGGGGCCGGGGAAGGGGGAGAGGAGTTCGCGACCGCTGCCCCCGATTGTAATTTTGATTTTGATTTTGCGAGCCGGGGGGGTTTTCAGGAGTGTTCCCCCACCCATCCAAGCGAGAAGAGGGGTTTTTCGTTAGCCCCCAGTGCCCCCGGTTCCTCCCTAAGAAAGAGCACACCTCCCAACAACGCCGCGGAGCCGCGGCAAGTCACTAACGAGTCTCCCTCTCCAATTACAGGACAGGAAACCAGGGGACAAAGAGAAGGTAGCAAACCCGGGGAGAGGCAGCCCGCATCGAGACCCCAGCGTGTTCGAAATAAGCCATCTTGGCTGAGAGACTTTGTCTCCTAAGGGGGGGGGAGTGTGTTTAAATGTGGGCTCGAGACTTTGTCTCGTCCTAGGGGGGAGGGGTGTTGTGTTCTGATGGTTTTATTGTACACATGGATTACAATGTATCTGAGCCAATGTAACCTTGCCTATAGCAACAATGTAACCTTCAGCTGTATCATATAAACCCTGTAATAGGACGCGAGCTAATGACCACCAGCTGGCAGCAGCGAGCGTCCAAGCTCTCTTGGTCCGAACTCATCAAAGGCAACAGCGCGGGAAGTTTTCCCGCCACCACCTACACCTGGACAAGAAGGGCGTGACCTGCAATGACGTCACGCAGACAGTGGCCAATGGGCTACCATGGCACCACGTTCAAACGTATTACTGCTGTATATAAAGAGCTATCGATCCGCCATTACCTCATGTTCCCTCTGTCCACGATGCAATAAACCTGAGTTAACCCAGCCCGAGGCTGTGTCCTGTGTCTTGGTTTGCATACACCAAAGATCAAGTAAAGGATTGGCTGGGTGGGCAAAGATTCCTTCAGGATTTGGGTGTATGATGCGATGGAAAGGGTAAATTTTAATCCCTGTTGCCACTCACCCGCCATCTATTACTGGGTGCTAGGAGCTGTGCTTCATATGAATAAGATCCTACCCTGACTCAGTTTAAAGGAAGATCAGCAGCGCTTGCACAAGCAACACCATATTGCAAGTCTACACTGATTGGACTTTCTGCTGAGAGGAAGCGTAAGTACTTTTAAAACGAGCCATTTTGTTTTCAAAGTGTGGGACTGAGGGGGTTTCATTTGCTTTAATTTGTTTTCAGTGATATTATTACAAAGCCTAAACTAATAGCCTATGTGGGTTCTTTACTATTACATAGGCTGCCTCGATCTTTGTAGCCTAGCAGGAGAAAGCTTTTCTGAAATGGCATCAAATGCCAGAAAGAGGAGTCAACATGTGTCTCACAGTCTCATGTTTGGGTGAACAGGGAACATTTTTAACTTCCTGAAATCACTCCCCACACCACTTCAAAAATTGTAGCTTCTGAAGCACATTTGAGCACAACTTTCTTTTAAAAAAGTCATTACTTTTGAAATGTTGAAACAAATCTATTTCGGGAATCAAGGAGTGTCCTGTGAATGGAATGTTGAATGTGCCTACAAATGCTTTCCGTCATCAGTATTTTAACAATTTAAACATTGTCTCTTGATAATGAAATATTTATCTTTGAAAGTGCTGGGGGTAATTCTTTATACTATTAGCTTACACTTAAAGACAGTTTGCCATTTCTCCTTAACGTTTGCTGACACATACATTGCAGGCTGTATATTTTGTAAGAAATCTTCAAATTAGTAAATCAACCCAACTTTCCAAACATTTTTACCAATTGGAAGATGAATTATGTGACTAGCCACCAGTAGTTTCTAATAATAGAGACACTGCATCCATTAATACATGAATTGTAATACAGTAAAACCTTGTATAAAGAGTGCCTCACTTAGAGACTAACTCGCTTAAAGAGCAAAATTTTCTCTGACTGGTCACCTTGTTTAACAACTAAAACCAACCAAACACTCGCTTAACAACTAAATTGGGGTTTGCAATTCCCCTGCCAGAAGTCACAATTGGTCACTTACAATGGTGTTTCGCTTAAAGAGCAAACTCACTTAAAGAGCAATCTTGTGGAATGCATTATGCTCTTTAAGCGAGGTACCACTGTATTTTAGGTATGTGGCTGAGTATGGGCTGGGGTTGTTGCAGGAACTGGAAAGGTATCATCTAGGGGTGTGCCCCAAGGCTCCTGTAGCAATCTTCTACCGGTGCTGGCTTATCGGTAAGCCTTTCCATCTCCGTCACCCTGAGTGGCGTATTCTAGGACTCCGGTGTGCTTGGCCCATAGTTCTTCTCCTGAAGTTATTTGTTACCCCCATTTGTTCCATCGCACCTGCGCTACTGGCTCCAGTGCATTATTTGGCTTACCAATAAAGTGGCCCGTTCTTTAACCCAATCAAACTGCACAGTCTCAGGTTACTCTTAGAACAAGGGAATGGCAAACCACTTCTGTGTATTCTCTACCTAATAAACCCTGGAAAGGGTCACGATAACTCAGAATTAACTTGAAGACGCACAATTATTATTAAATGGTACATGGATTGAATTTTTCCAAATTCAACAAAAAGAACATAGAACAAACCTCTCTGAAGAATGTAAAGCATTGCGGATACATTTGGGCATCCACGGGCAATAATGTGCAGCCAGCGAATCTTTCCAATCCCGAAGCATTTGCACTGGAAAAATGTGACAGTTTTTGTTTATATGTTTTATTTAAGCATTTTTCATTTCCAGTTTAACCAAAGATACTATCAGCCAACTTTCCTAGGGTTGTCTGCTCTGAAGCAAAGTGCAACATGACTTAGAAAGGTTAAAGTATTACAAATATGTTGATTCACTCTGTTCCATGACATTCTAATTAAATTTCATATGACAAGTGGAAAATCTTACTGTAGCATTAAAACTGTCTGGCTGTTATTTGTGCATACTAAGTATTCTGGATAAGGAAGCTTCAAAGCATTTGCTCCAAGTGAGATCTTAAAACAAGATGTTTTCTTTCTTCCCAGAAAACAGACTAAGCGTGTAAGATACTTATCTGGTCAGGTTAAAGATATTCCACAAGCACTTTTTTTTAAAACCACATCCCTATTGTTCTCTCATCCTTGTATTTTCATTTTCTGGTTTCTGTGAACCTATGCTGTTAAAATTCTCCTCCTGTTGGACACGAGCTTCTAGCTAGGATTCTAACAATATCCGGAAAAGCAGTACCAATCCTTCTACTGTAACATGTACACACATGGCAGGGATTTCCTTTCTTTTTCTTATAAATAGCATTATTTTTAAAACATTGATTCAAATAAGGGCAAGGATAAAGCAGTTAGTCCAATCTTTAGAGCAGGGGTTGCCAATCTTTTTTAGTAAGGGGCTGGGTCATGCTCCCTCAGACAGTTGAGGGGGCTGGACTGGTAGTTCCCCTGCCATTTATGTTGACCAATGATATTAAAAAGATTATACATAAACACTCGCATATTCTTGGTGACATACCAGGATGCAATGATAAACCAGTTATAGGTTTTAGAAGAACCAGATCCCTGGGCAATATAGTAACACATACTGAGAGTGCATGGCCAGACAGGGACTAACACAGAATATCATATGCGGTCATTACAAATGTCACAACTGTGTCATATGCAAATTTGTCTGGGAAACAAAGGCTGTATCCTTTCCAGAAGTTGATTTCCATCTTAAACCCAAAAACTTTTCAAACTGTAATAGCATTAATTGCACTTATTTATGGATTTGTCCTTGTGGTAAGAAATATGTTGGAAAATCTTCAAGACCCATTAAGATACAAATTGGAGAACATAGGTCCAGAATTAGAAACCAGGTATTACAAGCACCTTTAGTCATACACTATATCAAGGAGGGTGACACAGACGAGCATTTCAAGTTTGTAGTTCTTGAAGTTGTGCAACCTAAACCCTTTGAGAGAAAAAAACAACAATATTGATAAATTGTTACAGAGAGAAGCATTTTATATTCACCGTCTGAAGACTTTGGTTCCATCAGGTTTGAATAATGAGTTGGATCTTTCTTGCTTTTTATAATCATTTGTATGGTTTATAATTCTGAGCATGTTGTCACTTTAAATATTCAATAGGAGAAATGGGCGCAAACGGTATAGCACTCAACAGATAGAAAAAACCGTTTGAGACGAAAAATGACGAATGATGACTTGATATTTTCTCAAAGGATATGCTTTTATGTGATAATAAAAAAAAACAACAAAAATATGTCCAACTTGGTAAAGAGCTAAATGAATATAGTTTTTCTTCTCACAAACAAAAGGCTAAATTTTCAAAGTTCTTAATAACGAAAAGTATTCCTCTATGGGTGTTTTGTAAATGAAAGATTCACTGGTACAGCTATTGTTTCCAAAGTCGATACCAGTTATTTCGACTTTTCGAACTATTTTTTCTTCCTCAGGAAATCTGCACACAAAGGATTACAAATGAACATAGTAATTAGCTTAAAAATATGACCAGAACTACTAGTACACCATAATATAGATACCTTCTCAATTATTATTATTAATGAAAGTTCTAGCGCCTCCAATACAAATCTTATCTATCATAAAAATGCAATGTCAAGAAATGGAGCTTACCAATTTATAAGTTATTTCTTTACTTTGCGTCCTCGCCTCTGCTTAATCTATTAGGTGCGTATGGACGTTAATGATGGTTGTAAAGCAACTACCTTTATGCTTAGTGAATAGTGGCACACATGTAACCAATCATTGCAGACTCTCTAACCTCATACTGAAACTGCTAACACTTACGACCTTCCGCACCGATAATTATAGGAACGCTGAGAGATCTAACTCTTGATTTAATTCTTTTGGATGCATGGTATCAAAGAAGTGTATAAAAAAATGCTTCCCGCTGTCTTAATCTTTTATTGATGTCGCACCTCTCATGTTGTTTCGGCCTGACCATTTCTAGCACTACAAATCTTAAATCTCTGTCTGAGTGGCGTTTTTCCATGTAATGGATAACTAATGGTGCGTCAGTCACTTGGTTTCTGATTTTACTCCTATGTTCCGATATCCGCTTCCTCAGTGACCGACTGGTAAGTCCGACATAACGCATTTGGCAAGGGCATTCCCACATATAAATGACACATCTGCTGGCACAACTGGTGAGGGATCTAAAAGTGAAAGTTAATTGTTCTCTGGAATAAGAACATAAGAACATAAGAACAGCCTTGCTGGAACAGGCCACAGCCCATCCAGTCCAGCATTCTGTCTCACACAGTGGCTCACTATTTCCTTCAGGGTATTCCCAAGGAGATGCCTTCACCTGCTTAGGATTCCCTGGAAATGGCATTGAGAGATATCCTGCCTATCTCTCCAACCCGGAGGTTGTCCTTAGGTAGCCATAATTATAGCCATTGATAGCCTTGTCCTCCATGAACTTGTCTAATCCTTTCTTAAAGCTGTCAAGACTGACAGCTGTCACCACTTCTTCTGGCAGGGAGTTCCATAGACCAGTAATCCTCTGGGTGAAAAAGTACTTTCTCTTATTTGTTTGAGAACTAGTACCCAAAAGTTTCATGGAGTGTCCCCTAGTTCTAGTGTTGTGCGATAGGGAAAACAGTTTTTCCTTATCCACTTTGTCCACACCGAGCATGATTTTATAAACTTCAATCAGGTCACCTCTTAGACGCCGTCGTTCAAGAGTGAAAAGGCCCAACCGTTGCAGCCTCAGATGGTAAGGAAGGTGTTCCAGTCCCCTAATCATTCTGGTTGCCCTCCTCTGTACTTTCTCCAACTCCATAATATCCTTCTGGAGGTATGGCGACCAGAACTGTACACAGTATTCCAGATGGGGCCTCACCATAGATTTATAAAGAGGCAAAATAACGCTTGCTGACTTATTTTCTATACCCTTCCTAATGATCCCTAACATTGAGTTTGCTTTTTTCACTGCTGAGGCACACTGGGTTGACACCTTCATTGAGCTGTCCACCAGGACACCAAGGTCCCTTTCCTGGTTTGTCGCAGAGAGTTCAGACCCCATCAGTTTATAAATGTAATTGGGGTTCTTTGCCCCAACATGCATCACTCTGCACTTACTAATGTTGAAGCTCATTTGCCACTGTTTTGCCCACTCCCCCAGTGTCAAGAGATCCCTCTGGAGCTCCTCACAATCTCTCACAGTTTTCACTACCCTGTATAATTTAGTGTCGTCAGCAAATTTGGCTACCTTGCTTTTTACTCCTACCTCTAGATCATTTATGAAGAGGTTGAAAAGCAGGGGTCCCAGTACTGAACCTTGGGGGACCCCACTCTTTACTTCCCTCCACTTGGAGAAGTGTCCATTTAGTGCTACCCTCTGTTTCCTGTCCCTTAGCCAGTTGCTGATCCAGGACAAGACCTGTCCCTTTATTCCATGACTGGTAAGTTTATTCAAGAGCCTTTGGTGTGGGACCTTGTCAAAAGCCTTCTGAAAGTCCAGATAAACAATGTCAACTGGATCCCCCTTATCCACATGCTTGTTGACACTCTCAAAAAATTCCAACAGATTAGTGAGGCATGATTTGCCCTTGCAAAAGCCATGCTGGCTCTCCTTTAGCAGCGCCTCCTCTTCTATGTACCTATTAATTCTATCTTTTAGGATGGTTTCCATCACTTTACCTGGGACACATGTCAAACTGACAGGCCGGTAATTTCCTGGATCACCCCTGGATCCTTTTTTGAAAATTGGTGTTACATTCGCTACCTTCCAGTCATCAGGCACAAAGCCTGATTTGAGGGAAAGATTATATATTTTGGCTAGGATATCAGCAATTTCATCTTTAAGTTCCCTGAGAACTCGTGGATGGATGCCATCTGGTCCTGGGGATTTGTTAGTGTTTAGCTTAACAAGACATGCAAGGACCTCCTCCCTGGTTATTTCTATCTTGCTTAATTCTTCGGTTTCCCTCCCTACGAAGATAGGTTCTGTTTTGGGCATGTGGTCTCTATCTTCTTCAGTGAATACTGAAGCAAAGAATTCATTGAGTCTCTCTGCAATCTCTGTTTCCTCTTTAATAACCCCTTGCCTTCCATTGTCATCTAATGGTCCAATGGCCTTCCTAGTTGGGTTCTTACTTCTAATGTACTTAAAGAAGTCTTTGTTATTCCTCTGAGTATTTTTAGCTATACGCTCCTCAAAGTCTTGCTTTGCTTTCCTGATTGTTGCCTTGCATTTGTTCTGCCAGAATTTATGTTTCTGCCTGCTGTCCTCATTTGGACAAGCCTTCCATCTTCTAAATGAGCTTTTCTTGCTCTTGATCACTTCCCGAACAGCTCCTGTAAGCCACATTGGAGTCCTCTTGGACCTGGCAGTGCCCTTTTTCCTTTTGGGTATGCATTCCAATTGGGCCTCTGTTATTGTTTTTGTAAACAGCCTCCATGCCACTTGGAGTGTTTGGACTCTCTCAATTTTCCCTTTCAGTTTCTTTTTTACTAGTTTCCTCATCTTTGGGAAATTCCCTTTTTGAAAATTTAAGGTCTCTGTGTTAGATTTTATCAGTGACTTGCGGTCTATGATCAAGTTAAACATAATTGAGTTGTGGTCACTGTTCCCTATTGGATCAGTCACATTAACATCTTGCACCAGATCCTGAGTATTACTCAGGATCAAGTCAAGGATTCTTGTACCTCTAGTTGGGTCTTCAACCATCTGTCCCAGGGAACAATCATTGAGCATATTTAGGAACTTTATCTCTTTATCATGTGCTGAACAACAGTTCACCCAGTCTATGTGAGGGTAATTGAAGTCCCCCATTATAACCAGGCTTCCCTTCCTGGATGCCTCCTTTACAACATTCTCCAACTGCCAGTCTCCCTCAAGAGTTTGGGTCGGAGGCCGATAGTATATGCCTACTGTTAGACCATCCTTGTGGCCTGGTACTCTTACCCACAGAGCTTCTAATGGTGACTCTAAATCACCTAGATATTCCAATTCATAAGATTTTATCACTTCTTTGACATACAAGGCTACACCACCTCCTGTTTGCCCCTTCCTATCCTTCCTGTACAGTTTGTAGGCTGGGATAACTGTATCCCATTGGTTATCATCCGTCCACCGGGTTTCAGTGATACCAATAATATCAATATTCTTATCTATTGCTAAGTATTCCAGCTCCCCTATTTTGTTCCGGAGGCTTCTGGCATTTGTATACAAGCATTTATATATGCTTTTCTGACACAGTCTTTTGTGTCCAGTTGCATTGTTAGACTGCCTCTTGCATCCTTCTGCTAGAATGCTAGTGACTAGCTCCTTGCTCTGCTCAGTAATTTTTGCATCCTCCTCACTACTCAAGTACACACTTTCCCGAACCGGATGTTGCCCAGCTCCTGTCGGCTTTCCCCCAGTTATCAGTTTAAAAGCTGCTCTGCAGCCTTTTTGATGTTGAGTGCCAGCAATCTGGTCCCATCATGGTTTAAATGCAACCCATCCCTCCTGAACAGATTTGGCTTGTCCCAAAATGTTCCCCAGTTCCTGACAAATCTGAAGCCCTCCTCTCGACACCACCGCCTCATCCACGCATTGAGGCTTCTGAGCTCTGCCTGCCTGGTAGGTCCTGCGCGAGGGACAGGCAGCACTTCTGAAAATGCTACCTTTGAAGTCCGGGACTTCAATCTTCTTCCTAACAACCTAAATTTGGCTTCCAGGACAGACCGCTTGGCCTTCCCAACATCATTAGTACCAACGTGTACCATGACAACTGACTCGTTCCCAGTTCTCTCTAACAATCTATCTAGATTTCTTGTGATGTCTGCAACTTTTGCACCTGGCAGGCAAGTCACCATACGGTTATCATGTGCATCACAAATCCATTTCTCTGTATTTCTAATTATTGAATCGCCTAGTACAAGGAGCCTCTCTCCTGCAATCTGTTCATCTACATGCACCTCATCAACCATATTAAGGGAGAGAAACTCAGTTTGTTCCTGTTGTTTATCTTCCTGGATCTCATCAAGTGTGATGAAGGAGAGATCATCAGGTGGAACCAGTTGTTCCTCTGTGTGTTCCTCGTCAGGTGTGATAAGGGAAAGAGCCTCAAATTTATTCTGTAATTTCAGACTCTCAGAGTGATCCCCTACTCTTCTCCTCCTTTGAGTCACATTCCTCCAACCATCTCCCTCCTGAGTTAGTGAAGGGCCTTCTCCCTCAGAACTGTGCCCTGTCTCTTCTTTGTCCAGCATAGTCTGCTCTGCTCTGTCCAAGAACAGCTCAAGCTCCTTAATTTGTTGGTGGTTAGATATGCGGGCCTCTAGCTGCTGGACCTTCTCTTCTAGTAGTGCAACCAGCTTGCACTTGCTGCAAGTGTAGTTCTCCATGTGCTTTGGCAAGAACACAAACATGGCACAAGAATTGCAGGTAACTACAGCTGTTCCCTCAGAATCCATTTTAACAAGTGCAGTATTCTGGGCCTCAAAAATGTACACGTTTACTACCTTTCTACCTAGTAAGACTATATTCTTCTTATGTTCCTAGTTTGAAATCTCGCGCACCGTTAGGTGCACGGGCCTCTAAAGCAGCTCTACTCCAACTGCAAAACTTACCAGTGCTCACTTCCTTTCTTTGGCTCTCCTCAGCAGCAGCTCTGCTTAAGAGCACATGCAGAATCAAAAGGGCTGACCCTGAAAGAGCTCAGAACTTTTAAAGGCTAGTGTGGCTCCGCCCCTATGAGTCACAGTTCAGGGAAGGGCCTGGTGTGGCCCTGCCGCCCTGCTTCTGGAAGCTTCAAACTGCTTCCTCTGTTTGAACAGAGGTGGCTCTCAGCAGTTTCAATTATCAATTTAAATTAGTAGAGGCCTCTAAAGCAGCTCTACTCCAACTGCAAAACTTACCAGTGCTCACTTCCTTTGTTTGGCTCTCCTCAGCAGCAGCTCTGCTTAAGAGCACATGCAGAGTCAAAATGGCTGACCCTGAAAGAGCTCAGAGCTTTTAAAGGCTAGTGTGGCTCCGCCCCTATGAGTCACAGTTCAGGGAAGGGCCTGGTGTGGCCCTGCCCCCTGCTTCTGGAAGCTTCAAACTGCTTCCTCTGTTTGAACAGAGGTGGCTCTCAGCAGTTTCAATTATCAATTTAAATTAGTAGAGGCCTCTAAAGCAGCTCTACTCCAACTGCAAAACTTACCAGTGCTCACTTCCTTTGTTTGGCTCTCCTCAGCAGCAGCTCTGCTTAAGAGCACATGCAGAGTCAAAATGGCTGACCCTGAAAGAGCTCAGAGCTTTTAAAGGCTAGTGTGGCTCCGCCCCTATGAGTCACAGTTCAGGGAAGGGCCTGGTGTGGCCCTGCCCCCCTGCTTCTGGAAGCTTCAAACTGCTTCCTCTGTTTGAACAGAGGTGGCTCTCAGCAGTTTCAATTATCAATTTAAATTAGTAGAGGCCTCTAAAGCAGCTCTACTCCAACTGCAAAACTTACCAGTGCTCACTTCCTTTGTTTGGCTCTCCTCAGCAGCAGCTCTGCTTAAGATCACATGCAGAGTCAAAATGCAATACATGGCACTTATAGTGTCCTATAGGAAACTTTTTTTGCTCCTTCATAGTTACCCTAGCAGCATGGTCTGACCGTACAAGAATGTTACTAATTGATTTAGACCTCCTAAAACCTACAACCAGCTTGTCGTTACACCCGGGAAGCTCACTGACCAGATGCCAGTGTCTGTAAATAATATTATTTATTTGACTGGCTGCTGGCGAGAACTCAAAAGAGCATCTGATGGTATTACCTCCCCCCCCCCCCGCTGTTTCCTATCAAGCAACAGCTTTCTGGGTGTGTGCCTTACTCTCTGAAAAGCTTTATTAACTACGTGTGTGAGGTAACCTCTTTGTGAGAGTTTTTTCTGGATCACTTGGGCGGATCTGGTAAAATCAATGGATTCCGTAGAGTTCCTTTTAGCACGGGCAAACAGGCCAAATGGAATGTTATTCTTCACAAAGGCTGGATGATATGAAGTGTATTTTAAATACGGATTCCTATCCGTGGGCTTCCTGTATAGCCTAACTGCTACTCGTCTAGAGTCGGATCAATTCTATCGACAGTAATTTATGCTTCACCCCTCATTCTGATTCTATAGCTATCCCATTTTTGGATGTGGAGATTTTTTATTACCGACTTTAGACGAGTAGTGGGGGGGGGAGGTAATACCATCAGATGCTCTTTTGAGTTCTCGCCAGCAGCCAGTCAAATAAAGTTTCCTATAGGACACTATAAGTGCCATTCATGTATTGTGTGTCAATTCTGTTGGGAAACTAAAGAGATTCGCATTCCAGTTGTGCCAGCAGATGTGTCATTTATATGTGGGAATGCCCTTGCCAAATGCGTTATGTCGGACTTACCAGTCGGTCACTGAGGAAGCGGATATCGGAACATAGGAGTAAAATCAGAAACCAGGTGACTGACGCACCATTAGTTACCCATTACATGGAAAAATGCCACTCAGACAGGGATTTCAGATTTGTAGCACTAGAAATGGTCAGGCCGAAACAACATGAGAGGTGCGACATCAATAAAAGATTAAGATTTAGATTTGTATCCCGCTCGACTCGGCACAGGCCAACTCAGAGTGGCTAACAGCAAGTTAATATAAGTACAATGTAGCATTACCACACTGTTACATTGTACTTATATTAACTTGCTGTTAGCCGCTCTGAGTTGGCCTGTGCCGAATTGAGCGGGATACAAATCTAAATAATAACAACAATAACAACAAAAACAACAAAAACAACAAAAACAAAAACAACAATAATAATAAGACAGCGGGAAGCATTTTTTATACACTTCTTTGATACCATGCATCCAAAAGGATTAAATCAAGAGTTAGATCTCTCAGTGTTCCTATAATTATCAGTGTGAAAGGTCGTAAGTGTTAGCGGTTTCAGCATGAGGTTAGAGAGTCTGCAATGATCGGTTACATGTGTGCCACTATTCACTAGGCATAAAGGTAGTTGCTTTACAACCATCATTAACGTCCATACGCACCTAATAGATTAAGCGGAGGCGAGGACACGAAGTAAAGAAATAACTTATAAATTGGTAAGCTTCATTTCTTGACATTGCATTTTTGTGATAGATAAGATTTGTATTGGAGGCGCTAGAACTTTCATTAATAATAATAATAATAATTGAGAAGGTATCTATATTATGGTGTACTAGTAGTTCTGGCCATATTTTTATGCTAATTACTATGTTCATTTGTAATCCTTTGTGTGCAGATTTCCTGAGGAAGAAAAAATAGTTCAAAAAGTCGAAATAACTGGTATCGACTTTGGAAACAATAGCTGTACCAGTGAATCTTTCATTTACAAAACACCCATAGAGGAATACTTTTCGTTATTAAGAACTTTGAAAATTTAGCCTTTTGTTTGTGAGAAGAAAAACTATATTCATTTAGCTCTTTACCAAGTTGGACATATTTTTGTTGATTTTTTTTATTATCACATAAATCATATCCTTTGAGAAAATATCAAGTCATCATTCGTCATTTTTTGTCTCAAACGGTTTTTTCTATCTGTTGAGGACTTTAAATATTCAAGCCATTTCTGCCTCCTTACTGAATCTTTAAAAGAAAATAATATTTCTTTTTTTAAACAAATTTTATTATTACATTTATACTCAAAACAGTACATATAATTATTTGACAGTACAGTACAATTAAAAAGAAAAAGAAAGAAGACAAAAAAAGAAAAAAGTATTAAAAACAATATAGTAGCACTCAATATGACAATTCACCACATGCTATATACAATGCCATGGAGACAGAATTACACTCTTCCTCTATTATCATTCCAGAATGATGCATGGTCAGGCACTGGCCTCTGTCCTTGCCCATTAATCAAAGTATAGTCCGTTAAACATTTCCAAATTTCCTGAATTTTTTTCCTTTAATTATGCCTTTTCTTAAGTTTAAATCCCATGTACGTTTATCATTTAACGCGGTGTTCCACAACTCCCTATACCACTCTTCAATTTTTGGGGTAGCTTCACATTTCCAGTATCTAGCTATACATTGTCTAGCACATGACAGCATGATTGCAAATAATTCCCTTTTTTGACAATCTACTTTATCCACCTCTGTTAACAATACTGAAGCTACATCCAATTCCATTTCTACATTCAGTATTCTCCCAATTTCATATTCTACTTCCTTCCAAAAAGATTTCATCTTTTTACACCCCCACTACATGTGTTCGTATGTTCCAATATCATCCTTCCACCTCCAACAGGCTTTTGACTTTGTACTATCAATTTGACACAACCGCATGGGGGTCAAATACCACTTCCACAGTATCTTATAGTTATGCTCTTTTATTCTTACGGACAGGGTCCTCATTATCCTCTTTTTCCATTTACCGTTCCAACATTCGTCTGTAATTTTAATACCTAGATCCTGTTCCCACTTTGCTTTTAATACTGCCTGATGTTTGTCCGAATCATTTAAAATCTTATATATTTTGCTTACTAAACCCTTAATTTTTATTTGACCATTTCTTAAGCTGTATACCAGTTCCTCAAATTTTGTCCTGTCCCTTTCTAAATTCTTTTGTCCTATATATATTTTGTTCCAATTTTTGATTGCCATTATTTGAAGCCAGTTCAGCTTAAGCTGTCTGCATATTTCTGACATTCTTTCACCATCCTTGCACATAACTAGCCAACCTTTTAATAAGATTATTTTATTCTTCAGCAGTATCTCTTCTACCCTAGAATCCATTGTAACAGGAAATGACTTCAAATCTCTCAGCTCTATAATCGGAGACAATCCTGGCGCCAATTTATTTTTTAATGTCGTCCATGTTTTAAAAAGAGTTTTTAACATTTTATTCGCAGCACTAATCTTAACCTTTTCTTTACCCAAAAACATTATTTTTTCTTCTCCCAATTTTTCTCGCAATTCAATTTTTCCCAAGTCGCTTCCTCCCTCCCTAATATTTTGCAAATGTTCTTCAATTGAAATGCCCAATAATAGTTTTTTATGTTCGGAATTCCTAACCCACCCTTATTTTGAGAGGGGTACCATAATGATTTCGGTATTCTAGCCCCTTTACCTCCATTGCAGTAATTGTTCAATATATTTTGGAATACATTTAATTCTTTCTTGTTAATATATATTTGCGGTGTATCAAATAAAAAAAATATTTTGGGCAAAAGTTTCATTTTGCATAATGAGACATGTCCAAACCATGATAAGTTTAACTTCTTGTATCTTAATATCTTTTCTTTTAATTCTTTCTACAATTTATCATAATTCAGTTTCTTTAATTCATCATACTTATTTGAAATCTTTATCCCTAAGTATTTTTTATTATCCCTAATTTGTATTTTAAATCTAGCTTTCATACTTTCTTGTACTTCCACGTTCTCATTAAAAAAGATTGCTTCTGATTTATCCCAATTTACCTTAAGACCTGTCACCCTTCGAAAGTCCTCTAGATGTCTATATACCTTCCCCAATGAGTTCGATGGTTTTTTTATTGTTATTAAGGTATCGTCAGCATATTGGCTAATTTTTATACCTTCAATTCCAATCAGCTCCTTATCTTCCCTTATTGCATTAGCAAGCAGTTCCATAGCCATAATGAACAAAGAAGATGACAATGGGTCACCTTGTCTTGTGCCCGCTTCCAATTTAATATCCCCTGTTAACTCATCATTTAACTTTACCATGGCTGATCCTTTTTGATACAATTGTTCAATTACCCCACAGAATGTTTGTCCAAATCCATACTTTTTAATAATTTTCTTTATAGTTACCCACTGGATTTGAATATATCCAATGAAAAAAAACCTACATGCTCCATTTGTTGCTGTGCAGAAATTGATATCCTTCTTGTTAAATCCGACATAAACCGATCCCTCATAAACCCAACTTGATCTTCATTAATATAATTACCAGTAAATTTATTTAATCTATTAGCTAAAACTGCTGAAAATTATTTTGCATCTTGGTTCATCAAGGAAATTGGCCTATATGCTTCAATTTTTTCTAAGTTTCTCCCTTCTTTTGGTATTAGAATAATAAATGTTTTATACCAGGAACCAGGCACTGGACCTCCCTCCATAATATAATTGAAAATCCTTTCAAGTCTTGGGATCAACATCTCTTTAAAGTCTTTGTAAAATTCCACAGTTAGACCGTCCTCACCAGGGGCCTTGCCTACTTTTAATCTTTCAATAACATCAAAGAAAATTATTTCTCATGAATACATCACTCAACACACAATATATATTGTAAACATTGTACCATATGTTTTAACATCTTTAAGCTCATCATGATAGGATGTTTCCCCTGCTTTAGAGAGATGTAATGACAAAAATATCATTATCATTATCATCATCATCATCAAACTACAGAGATGGAAGGCACCCTATGGATCATTGAGTTCACAGTGGGTCAAATTGGGGAATTGAACTCCTAACCCAAAACACAGAACTATCCAAGGATAAAAACAAAAACAAAAATAATTGGAATTCATGCCATGGTTGCCAATAAGGCAAATCTGAATGCAAAGCAAAGCAATCACACTTATATACCGCCCCATAATGCTTAGTGCACTCTCTGGGTGGTTCACAATTCCAGGTGTGAGCATACTATTAGTGCCTGAGTGATAATCACTTATTACCACATGGAGAGAATTAATTCTAATTATGCATTCTTAAGCTTGTTCTGACTTATGATGGCACCTTCTAAGGTTTTTTACATATAGTGTGATTTACTAGTCCTTTGGGCTGAGGGTGCATTGGAATGATGTAGTATTCCCATTGTCACGCTGGCTGGCTCTTCTCCTGGAAGGCTCATTATATTCTTCTCAGACAAGAGAAACGTAACATTTCTGGGGGAAAGGGGTCAAAAGCTCTCAAATCTCTCCCACCAGACAATGTAGGGAATAGGCTAGTTCAACACAGACAGAGGTCACCTGCGTAGGGGGATGGCAGAAGGCATTGCATGGGAAAGAATGGCTGCTGCACAAAATGAGTGCAAAGGTGGATCTACAACAGACTCAGACATACCTCTTGAAAAATCTCTATTAAAGTAGTTCAAGCTGTATAATACAAAGTTATATCAAGTCTTACACATTTGCTGCAGTGAACAATTCGAATCACCCATGAATGAAACTCCAACCCACACAGCTGGATCCAGTGACAAATTCTCAGTCATTTGTTGGACACCAAGAATTCCCACATGTACTAAGGCCACACCCAGGGCTGGAGCAAATGTGAATTCCTCCTTCTCCTCCCCTCCCCCCTTTCTTTGGAAATTGTAAGTGCTTAGGAGATAAAGGGAAGGGAGTCTGCTTGCAATCTTTGCTTCCTGAACTATGCCATCTTCAGTATTGAGAGGCGATGAGTTATGTTGTGATAGACAATGGCAGAGGAGAGCCTTTAAAAGTTAATTTTTTTAAAAAAAATGCCACAGGACATTTAATGACTGCCTTCCACATTTTGGAGATCTCTCATTTATAGGGTAACTATGAGTTGGAGACGACTCAATGGCACACAACAACAACATGCTGTAAAGTCACTTCCACATTATGGCACTTGTTCCAAGTTATGGCAGCTCTTCCCCTTAGAACAGGAGTGGGCAAGCTTGGTGCGCCAGGTCCCAGAAGCCCTGATCAGCAGGAGTGCTGACTTGAGCTACTGGTAATTGAAGTCCAAGAACACCTGGAGCACCAAGGTTGGTCACATCTGCCTTAAATGCTATCTTGGCAATCAAGGATTGTGGATTTACTGTTGCTTGGTTTCTGAATTTTTTGCCTTGCTCCTGGTTCCTGTCGTTGAAGATCTTTTGTTTTGCTCCTTGTTCCCACTTCTAAAGACTGCCCTGTTCCTATGGACAGTTGTGCCTCACTTCAATTCTCGCTCTTTGAACCCTGTTCTTGCCCTGCTCCAGCCCCCGAGGGTACTCTGCCTCAATTGCTCTCTCATGGTTGCCATGTCTCCCTCTACATCATGTTGTCTGAACTAAGCCTTTATCACTGTCTACCTCGGGCTTGATTTTGGATTTGTACTCTGGACTGAGATACGGTTACAGTTTGGCCTGTTGCCCTTGATCCCGGTGCCTGTGTTTCTTGCCAGCCTTCCATGTCCTGTACTCTGTCACCCACATCTCATAAGTCCCAGTCCAACACTCTACCAGCTCTTTCATTTATAATGGGGATGGTCAATGTCCACAGTGTCGGCAATTACAATTTGCATTTTAAAAAAGGCACACAAGGAGGGCCATCAAGGGTAACAAAAGGAAGCAAGATGGGGTGGGGTGGAGGGCTTCTAGCTTTGTCTTGGCCACCCCCTTATTTTACATGTCTTGATTGATAGTTAATCTAAGGTCAGCCTTTGCATAGCAGCAAAAAGAAAACCAAACTGTAGCTGGAATAATACCATTTCAAAATACGATTCAGATAGTTTGAATACCTACCAAAGAAAGACTGTAAAATATTATGAGCATTCTTGGGGGGGGGGGGGGTTACAGTTTTTTATGCTAGTAATGGAGCAGCAAATTTTGACATCTCTCTGATACATATTTTTTTTTAAAAAAATCATGTACTCAGAACTCTATAAAACATTTTGTTTATAGCAAATCTGATTTTCTTTTTATTCTAAAGTAGAAAAATGGTACTCTGGTGTATTTTTACAGATTTGGCCTTTTGTCATTATAACAGTCTTATCAGTATTTGCCATAATTTATGGGAACTGAGGCAATTTGGGGACTATAAACTTAAATGATTGCTTCAGAAATCAACTTGTAATGTTAATGTTATGGCAGTCTTCCAGCATTTTAAATCTTAAATTTATTAGTGAAAATACTTATATGTATGGGATAGTGACAGGCTAGGATTCAAGAGACCAGAGTTTGAATCTTCATGTGGCCGTAGAAAATAAAAGGTGGGCGTGGCAGAGTGAATTAGAAAAACTACTGCTTAATTATTTCACTTACCTTGAAAGCCTCATTAGGGTCACTATAGGTTGGTTCAACTTGGTGATACATAATACACATACATATATCCTCATATTTTAAGGCATGCTTTCTATCTGTGTGGCAACCATGTCAGAAATACATGCTTAGGTGCATGTTCTGGACTAATTATGCATGATGCATACATCAGGCAGTGCAAAAGCAGGCTGTAACTTAATACTATTTACCAGGCATGCAAAATGAGATTGATGTGACCATTTTGGTAACAATATATATGAGTAGTGAGAAAGGTATGGACTCCAGTTAATTTTGGAGGTTCTCCAAATGAATGCAGCAGCTGGTAAAGTAGCCACCATCTACATTATTTTGTCTCTAGCCTGTTTCTGTACTCTTTAATTGTGTAAAAGTCTAATGCAATAGCACAAGTCAGAAAACAAGTGCCTGCAAAGTGTACCTGACTCTGAATGCTCGCGAGGCTGTCCACCTTCAGCCATATCCCAGATTCTCCAGTGTTGTGTATTGAGGCACTATTGCAAGTAGCCCAGGGAGCACTCTTGCAATAGGAAAATGGCGGTTTCCCACCATCCTAATTAGAATCCTTAAGTGGCACAAAATCCCCTACAAAAGGGTGCGCTAGTTATGCTAATCCAAGCTCTATAATTGGTTACAGTTTTGGATCCTGCTCTCTATTGGTTACCTTCATATATCCCCTGTACTCATTGGTTAGTTACGTTTGTCTGGCGGGTCACTACCTTGTATCCAATAGCCACCACTGGGAAGACACTATATAAACCCCACGGACAAACAAGGGTGGGGCTGGACGGGATCTATACTTCCTACACTCCACAGGTAGCCTGGGTAGCGCTAAGCCTGGGTCCCTCCATTATGCTACAATTCGTGGTAGTTAGTTTATTGCTCATTGCTGGGTAGAGGTCCGGAGGGACTGACTCCATTAGGATTGTATAGCCATCTTGAGATCCGGAACACCTTGTAAGCTAATCTCTACTGACTGTTATAATAAAGCCTGTTGCTGTTCATCGTTGTCCTGGACTCGTGCTTATAAGGGCTGGATCTAACACCAGGCTAATTCTTCCTGCAACTAACATTATTTAAATAATAAGTCCACAGACAACTATGTGCAATACTCCATGCAGGGTTAAGTTCACTGCACTAACCTGCTTCAAAGTCCACAAACTATCAAAGCCCAAGTGGCATCGGGTATCTTCACCAGCCCCAAATCCTGTGGCCCTACATCAGGATAAGGTCCTGGTGGCAATGAGGACAAGACACTTTACTCCCAACTCTGTGGGTGTAGAAATGCCTCTTTTTGCCAACAAATGATTGTGCTCCTCAGCTCCTCAGCAACTTCAGTGTCTCACCTGCCTTTGTCATCCCCCACAACAGAGTGGTTTCATAGCTTCCCTCTCTCTGGCCTGATGGGTCACCTCCTCCTTGGAAACCTGGAGCTTCACCCAGACCCCTTGCCAGAGAACTTCTTTATACATAGAATTCCAATATAGAGGCAGCATTGGGGCCTCCTTTGAGGTCACCTTTCCAGGGATCTTTAGTCAATTCCAGCCCTTGATCCTCAAGGCCAAGATCTAGAATGCATGTAGTGTCACTACATCATTCTGACACCAGAGTTAATATTTCTAGAGTTAGTATTTGATTGAACTAATCTTCCAAAGCAATTAATACAAGGAATTGTATGCAGTTAATGATCTGCAATGTGATTTTAATGAGTGTGACACTATCATTTCAGAGTATCCTGAATGATTGAACCATTTGCGCAATAGTATGGCACATGTCCCATTGGGCTGCACAAACATAAGACATGTTTGATATAACAGGGGGATCTTCTTGTATGAACTAGATATCATGCAGGACATCAGAGGGAGGACAGGTGTAATAAATGTTGGGCTCCAAAAAAAATTACTACCACACTGTGTGCGTGGTATGGTGGCCATTGCCAGGGGGAAACCCCTGCGTTGCACCCAAATTAGGACTATGTTATTTCAAAACTTGGATGGGTGGGGCCAGCCAGAATTTCTGCTATCGGTTCTGGTCAACTGGTGTGAACCTGCTGATGCCCACCACTGGGTGTAATGCTCTGCTTTACAACAGGGCGCTGACCTTTGTATATAATATTTTTCCAGCTTCTCCATCTTTGATTACAATGTTACAATAAATAATAATATTTGGTTATAGTATAATAATATATCATGTTTTCCAAGCCATCTTTGAAAAGGTACTTGCTCAAACTACAACTTGTAGAGTTCTATAGCCTGCATACAAGTATATTTGAAAAAACAGTTTCCTGACATCACACCCACTTCACTTCTTTGATAGGCTGAAATGATCAAAAATCCTAAAAGCACAATGACCTCTTATTAGAAGATAAAATGCTTCCAGCATTTTTCTTATGTTAATATCTAGATCAGAGGTACATCTTATGCAAAACTGCATTGTGTAAATTCTCCTCTGTGCATACCTGTCAAGTATCCAGGATTGGCTGGGAAATCCTGTATTTTGTCCTCCCCTTTCCCGGTGCGGTCCTGTATTTAGAATGGCAGGTAAATGGGTTACTGCACATGCATGCGCATGCAGAGCCCATCTGTGCATGTGCAAACATGTTTTGCATGTGTGCAAAGGGGTTCTGCACATGCACAAAGGAGTTTTTGCTGCACATGTGCACCCGGGCCAGAGCAGTTCCTGTGTTTTCTGGAGCGGCGCTTGACGGGTATGCCTCTGTGCTTTTAGATCTCTGCTTGTTGCAGTCTCAAACCCTATTTTACAACTATCCCCAGTCTCTGAAGTTTTGCTCCCTGTTATAAATTTCAGGTTGCTTCCTTTGCACTGAAGGATTACAATACTTGTTGAAATAACTGAAGATTTGGTACATATCCTTTGCTTCACCCCATCAACCTATACATTTCCCTCTTCTAGCCAACTTTCTTGGTTTCAGTCCTCTGCTTTGACCTTACTCTTATCAGTCTTGTAACAGCTTTGTTCCTCTGGCATTATCCATTATGAAATGTCTGATATTCTCCATTCCTTCCCCCTTCTTCTCCTTATGACCCTTGTGGATCCTAATCTCTTTGAAAATATTACAAGAATTTGAGAGAACTTAGGTCTTTTTTTCCTTCTGTGCATCATCTGGAAATGAGTTATTGACATTTTTCTTAGTTGTTTATAAATCTCAGGAGAATTATACCAAACTCCCTATGTATGTATTATTGTTTTTATATTTTCCATTCTCTCACAGTGATCAAATTCTAGCAGTTTCCTGAGCCTAAGGGCAGGCCTACTCTGAGCAAAGGGAAGCATTACCTTTTATTTTTCAATCAGCAAAAGCAGTATACTGGCTTGATAGTTCAGTTAGAGCACTTAGCCAAACTTTGGTTCCCTTCCATGCCTTGTAGGATGACGTAGTCTATGTGGTCTTGTGAAAACTATATTGTCCCAGAGCACCTCCATAAGAAGGGGCTGGTAAACCACTTCTACATGTTTTACATCTAGGAAACTTGGAAAGGATCACTATATGTAAGAATCAACTTAACAACACAAATTTATTATTAAAACTGTGGATGACTATATGTCTAAATCAAATTAGTCCTCATAATCCTGATATGACATTCTGGAGCATGTTCACTAAAATGTAAAACTCTTCATCTATTAAGATTAAATGCTATTAGAATTATTTAAATACATGTGGTCTCTCAGCAGGAGTTCAGAATGGTGGAATTAGCAAAAGAAGACATAAAAACTATTTACTTGTTCATCCCACAATCTTTTAATTATTTTATTTAATTACAGTTTGACTTAAAGGTACTTAGTAGTCAGCAATGTATCCATCTGCCAAAGAAGGAAATCCACAAGTAAAGCATCCCTGACAGGTGTACCTAATCTTTGCTTTGAGTGGTGTACCCATCAGGAGGGCGGGATATAAATGTGCAAAATAAATAAATAAATAAATTAATAAAAACTCTGATGAAGGAAGCTTAGAGTCCAATACTTTCAAATAAAACAGAACAGGGGAAAAAGGACAAAAACGTTGTGGCACTTTAAAGACTTAACTTCTGTATTTAAATGTGAGCTTTCATGGATCAAGTCCACTTCATCAGTCATAAGAGTTAGGCATCAATTTATACACACATCAAGTACAGAGGCACACAATAATTGGCCAGCCTAATAGAATAAGGATGTTGGGGTGCTGGGGGTACCCCAATTAGGCTTGGCTGTGTTTAGCAGAGCAAAGCGGCTATCTGTGAATGCAGTGACAGCTGGGAGAGATTTCCACATGGACAAGCAGGTTGTATAATGAAAAGAAAATAGCTTTACTTTTCAGCAAACACAGGAGAAGCAAAAACATATCATGTGTTGGGGAGGCAGGAGCAAGAGACTAGATGCAGCTTCGAACTGTATTGTTAATTGTAATTTTGTAATTGTAAGTTGAACAATTAACTATTATTAACTGTGATTTGATATTTTTTGTAAGTTTATTGTGATTTGCATTATTATTGTATCTTGCATTGTATTTCTGTATGCTGTTGTATTTCCATACCTGTCAACTGCGGCTCTGGAAAATACGGGACCTGCGTAGAACGGTTCTGCGCAGATCGCCTTCTACTCATGTGTAGAAGGCTTTTATGATTGCGTAGAACCCTTCTACGCTTGCGTAGAAGGCTTCGAAGATCCCCTTCTGCGCAGATCGCCTTCTACGCATGCGTAGAAGGGTTCTACACAAGCATAGAAGGGTTCTACACAAGCATAAAAGCCTTCTACGCATGCACAGAAGGTGATCTGCACAGAAGTGATGTGCAGTACCTTTTTCCCCCTCTGCTGCCAATTCCGGGGTTTTGGCAGCTGCGGGCGGGAAATGGCGCAAATCGGCGCTGAAAATCGGGAAATCCCAGCCAATCCGGGAAGGTTGACAGGTATGTGTATTTCCCCCTCCCCTCCCTTCTACTTATGTTTTGTTTGTATTTATTGGATTGCTCTGTAAACCACTTTGAGTTGTCAGTAGACAAGTAAAGCGGTTAATAATAATAATAATAATAATAATAATAATAATAATAATAATAATAATAATAATAATAATAATAATAATAATAATAATAATAATAATAATAATAATAATAATAATAATAATAATAATAATAATAATAATAATAATATGCCTGAGATAAGCAGCTCTCAGTACAGTTGGCAGCAGTCCATAAGAGATAGCAAATGTCCAAGTAAACAGTCCTTAGCAGAGATTACCTTTGAGCAGATGCAAGCAACAGTTTCCTTCCAGGTGCAGTAAGCAGTGGCAAACATGAGGTAAACAGAGTTCAGTCCTTAGAAACCTTTAGCAGTATCATTGCAGTCTTTCAGTATCCAGCTTCATAGCTAATAGTTCCATAGCTTACTATAGCTTCCAGCAGTGTAGCACCATAGTTCAGATAGCCCTTGGAGAATATACCCCAAGCAGTATAGCCCCTTTGTAGATTATAGCCCATAGCAATGCTCAGAGTGCATTTCCTTTATAGTAGCAACACTGCTGATCCACTCTCTGATTCGGTTCAGCTGGGGCAGAGCACAGAGAGGCTCTTAAAGGTACAGACTGCGATCCAATACAATATACAGTGGGGACTACATAGACCATGTATCCTAACAGTAACATTGTATCTTTTTTCAACTGACAAAAGCCGCTGTTATTATTCAAACCTGCTGCAAAGCTTGGCCCCCTATTGCAAATTGTTGCAAAACAAACTTCTCTTGCAAGCTGATGCATCACATCCAAAGGGTGGATGCAACAATTATTGTGGCATTACAATTTGCCAATGAGTTAGCATCTACAGTATTGACAATGGTTTGAGTAACCAAGGTAGCATGTTTCTCAGTTGAACAGCTTGCACTGTAAGGAAGATTAATTGTTTAAAACTAAAAAGTGTTGTTGTTTTGTAATTTGAATCTACTATTGAAGTGTATACTCCAGGGACACACAAAACAAGCTGGCTCTGTCTTCCACAACCGCCTATAAGATATTTGAAATTGCTTTTATTTTGTCTCTCAGTTTTCTCTTCTCTGAGCTAAACTTAATATTTCCCTTAACCATGCCTCATATGGCTTTGTTTCCACACTATTTACCATTATGGTCACCCTTCTTTGAAAACATTCCAGCTTGTCTTTATCCTTTTAAAACTACAATGGCCCAAACTGAACACAGCAGTCCAGCTCATCTCTGACCAAAGCACAATAGGATAACACTAGTACTTGATCTGTGTCAATGAAGCCTAAAATCACATTGGTCCCACACTTTTTTGTTCTTTTTAAAAATAAATAAATCATCCATCTACAATCAGAGACCTCATCTGTACAAGAATTCTCAAAGATTGTAGTGAGAGAGATTCTAAGGTTATATCTTCAGGGTTACATTTGATATTCTTGTATGCAATTTGTCTGGCCCTGGAGATTTGGCAGCTAAATCTAGGGCTAAGCTATGGGAAGAAGGAATCTTTCAACTGAATCTTCAGTGGATAATAGTGAGTTTTAATGTTATTTTTTAGAAGGGACACTTTTTGCTATACACTTTCACAACACCATGCATAATGTTATACATCTTTGCCATGTTGCCTGTTCCATGCCTCCCCCCATAGCTGTCAAGTATCCCGTATTGGCCAGGGAAACCCCTTATTTTACCCTCTTTCCTGCCGTCATCCCATATTAATTAGACTGCAATGTCCTATTGCCGCTATTGGAGGGCAGCACAGGATAAGCATAGCTGTCAAGTATCCTGTATTTGCCGGGAAATTTCCCTTATTTCCAAATCCAAAACTTGACAGGTATGCCCCCCCCCCCGGATACTGAAACCAGAATCGCATTTGAGTTTATAGCTTCTTTATTTTTGAGCAAGGGATGTCTGATAGAACATTTGCTTTAAAAAGAAAAGACTGTTCCACCCTACAGCAGTGTTGCTTACCTTTGGGGGAAGAGCAGGTGATGAGTCCAAGGCAAGGTAACAGCCCACATAAAGAGAGTCATCTCAAAAAGTATTCTAAATGTCTCAATTTTTTTTATCCCCCCACCCCAATATATAAACACAAAATATTAAAAATAACAACATAGAAATACAAAATACAGTAATACCTCATACAAAGTACGCTTCATGCAACAGCGGATTCATACATCACCTAATTCCTTGAAAAAAGTTGCCTCATACAAAGTCGTGCGACTTTGTATGAGGCATTGGGGTTTTCCCAGGTTGCATTGTGCCTGGGCAGTATAAAAGGCAGGACACATGCATGCATTGCTCTTGTGGGTTTTGCATGAGGCGAAGAGTGTTTAGGAGTGGTTTTGAAAACGACTTTGGATTTTTTGGATTTTTTCGTCAGAATTTTTAGAAGCATTCCTGGGATTTTTGCAGCATTCTTCAGGTTCTTGGACAATCAGGGTTGTTTGACATGTTTTTGTAATGCTTTTAGCCTTTAGACAATGATTTCTTAAAGTTCTGTCAGTTTCCTGTCTGTTTCCTTGACTTTGCCCTGAAGTCTGTGCTGTTACAGTACAATGTATCTCTATGGAAACGACGTTGTATGAGGCATCGCTGCAAGGATTTTGCATGCCTCATACAAAGTCCAAATCCGTATAAAGTCCAAACTTGTGGAACCAAGTTTGGAGTTGTATGAGGTATCACTGCATAAGACAAATAATACACAAGATATTAAAAATAAAACAACACACCAAAATAAAAAACTTACATAAACTATTACGTTCACCCATCATCTTAGTGAGACATTGTAAACCTTTATCTAAGTATTCTCTTTATAACATTTTCTTTTTACATTTATCCCCACTTTCCAAATGATAGATATTCTTGCCCTGACCTTACTCCTTTCCTCTTCACTAAGACATATTCAATAAATTATCTCCATATCTCTCTAAAATCTCTTTATACCAATCATCTAATTCAGGTTTGCAATCTACTTTCTATTTTTTTAAACAATAACGAATCTCAAAGCTGTTACCATTACATAATAATCATTTCTTTCTTATTCCTTTCTGCCTGTTTATTTCCAAAACCCATTAATAGTGCTACTCTTGGACACATCTCCAATTTTATAGACAAAAGATCTCCGTTGTCTATGAAGAAATGATTTATGCAGCACAGATTTCTTAGTAAAAGATTGAGTTGTTCTTTATAGATAATGAGTACACATTCCTTTGCACTCCATACATAATTCTCTTTTATTTTATTTTTTAAAAAGAGGGGAGATCATTTTGCTGCAATTTAGACATGACCCATACCAATCCTGCTTCTGTAATTTGTTCAACAGCATAGAAGAAGCAGTTCCAGACTCTGATTAAATCATGTTCAGTTAGAGCCAAAATGGGAAAAGTTATTCACATTAATGTTTTGCTAATGAATGTACCAGAGATTCAAAGATGTCTGAAAGAAGACGATATTGCTAACATGATTGTGGTGAAGAGCTTGCGAAGTAGTGTCTCTAATTGGGCTATCACAGTCAGGATAGGAAAACCATCTCATAAATTTTGGCTGGTCTGGAAGCCAGTTCAATTTCCTGAACATCTTCCAGCTGTCACTTGTAGAAAAGATAGATAAGTCTGCTATGAAGAAGACAGGAGAGTAATGAGATAACAAATGTCTGTAAATTTTCTTGCTCTCAATGAAAAAGGGTGTGTCAACACATCAGGAAACTTGATTAAAATGTGTCATTCCATTGTGACAAATTTCACACTTGTATTCTGTTGAAGGCCAGAATAATGAGTTGGTTAAATGATTTAGGTATGGGTAGGAAGTTCGAGGCTGAGGATGTACTAAGTGTGCATAGATTAGGGTCTAAGAAACATAATGCAGGAGACAGAAATGTGCTACTGAGGTTTGCCAGTGAAGGTTTGAAGGTGATGTTAATGCGGCATAACAGGAAATCTGGGCCAAGTATATTGAAAATGGAAGGGAATAGCATAGAGATTTATAATGATATTTCCATTGGTGAGAGAACTTGGAGAACACAAATCAAACCAGTAACCAGGAAGTTGAGAGAAAAAGGAATTGTTTATTTTTGGCTTGCCTTAAAAAAACTAAAATTCATAGTATCTGGAAAATCATATGTGTTGAGGGATGGGTCATATGTCTTAGACATACTTGCAGAGGCAAAGATAATTGACAGAAACTCCAAGGAATGGGAAGATCTTAAAGAGGAGCTGATAATAGCAGGGGTTTACACAACATATGACAGGGAAGAGGAAGAACGGATGAAGGATATTAGGGTTGCGTTGTCTGGCCAGGAAGAAGTAGGTAGCGTGGAATGACATAATGGCGTAAAATTTGCAATTGAAGTAACTGTAATGCACAATATAAAGTGATGATAGAATCCTCATGTGGAATTGGTGGCATGAAAAATTAAATAGTATTTAGAATCGGTAATTAGGCAGGAGAAGTGGTGGTTTGGTTTGTGAGTGTTGTTTCCCCCCCTCCCCCCTTGTTTTACAGGGGTGTTTTTCTCTTTCATTTGGAAATGGTGGGGAGGGTGATGATTTATTGTTTTATGTTTTGTGTTCAATTGTTTTTTTATGTTTTGTGGGTTGGATTAGCACATGCTTGTAGGAGATGGAATTTATTGCAAGGGAAAAACAATAAAGAATCATGAAATCAATTAGGGTGTTATCATGGAATGTTAAAGGCACGGGCAGTATTATTAAGAGGAAACGTTTAGAAGCGGTAATTAGGAAAGATAGGCCAAATGTGATATGCTTGCAAGAAACGCATCAAAAAAGTGAGGATGTAAATAATTTGTATATAAAGGGGATAAAATATTATGAGAAGGCATTGGGTACGTCTAAGGCAAGAGGGGTTGCCATATTAATATAAAAAAAGTTAGGATTTATAAAAGTAAAGACAATTGTAGACCCAGAAGGGAGATTTCTTATAACAAGGGGATTTATTAATAATGAGGATATAACCTTTGTTAATGTATACGCGCCAAACGAAAAACAGGAGGAAATTTTAGATAAGGTGTATCAAAGTATAGAATCAGAAAGGGTGTCCAGGTTTGGATACTACAAATGTAGTAGGAAAATTAGAGGCACAGAACGGGGATATACATTTTTTTTGCATGTGCACAATTCTTATTCACGAATTGACTATGTTTTGGCTTCAGAAAGCATGACAGATAAGGTTGAAAATATTGAAATTGGCATGATTAAGGAATCTGATCATGCTAAAATAATTACGGAATTTAAACTAAGTGATGAAAAACAAAAAAGAGGTACATGGAACTATGATACAAGGTTATATAGAGACCAAAAGAGTAAGGAAATGATAATAAAAAGATGGGAAGAGTGTTGGGAAATTAATGATATAAAGGATGTAAATGATGGAATAATGGGATACCATGAAGGCAATATTCAGGGGAGAAAGCATTAGGCTCTCTTTTATTAACAATAGGCAAAATAAGGAAAGGCAAAGTTAGAGGACGAAATAAAGAAATTACAGGGTATTCATGCAAGAACGGGAGATAGGGACATATTCGATAAAATGCAAAAAATAAAAAGAGAATCTATTGAAAAAGATATTGAAAAGGTTAAGAAGAATCTAATTTATTTGAAAAGAGATTACTTCGAGTACAGTAATAAAAATTCTAAGCTATTAGCTAGAGTGGCTGAAGAAAAGAAAGATAAAAGAGGAATTTCAGTTTTGATAGATAAGTATGGCGGAAGGTGTAACAAGTTAGAAGATAAAATTCAAATTGTTAAGGCTTTTTATCAGGAGTTGTACGAGGAAGGACGTAAATAAGGAGGAATTAGAGCGATATCTAGATAAGTGGTAAAGAATAAATTTAAGTTCAGAACATAGGAGTTATATGGATGAAAAGATAACACAAAAGGAAATAAAGGAGGTCATAAAAAGGTTGATAGGCAAGGCTCCAGGTGAGGATGGTTTATCGGTGGAGTTTTATAAAGACTTTAAAGAGATGTTGTTACCAAAAATGGAAAGGATTTTTAATTATATTTTGGAGGGAGGGAGAGTTCCTAAATCGTGGTATAGTACAATTATAATTTTAATTCCAAAGGTAGGGAAAAATTTGGAAAAAATTGAATCCTATAGACCGATTTCCCTGATGAATCAGGACGCAAAAATTTTCACGGCGATTTTAGCTAACAGATTGAATACTTTTAGTGGCAAATACATTAATAAGGATCAAGTGGGATTTATGAGGGATTGGTATATGTCAGATTTGACGAGAAGGATGGTTGACTTGACAATTATTGCTCAGCAACAAGAGGAGCATGTAGGCTTCTTCTCCCTGGATATATTCAAAGCTTTTGACTTGATCCAATGGATAAACTATAAAGGAAATTATAAGGAAATATGGATTTGGACAAAAATTTTGTGGGGTAATTGAGCAGTTGTATCAGCAAGGCTCGGCTAGGGTTAAATTAAATGAGGAATTAACAGGGGAGATTAAATTGGAAGCGGGCACAAGGGAAGGAGACCCATTGTCGGCATCTTTATTTATCATGGCCATGGAATTGTTAGCTAATGTAATAAGGGAAGACAAGGGATTAATTGGAATTGAGGGTATAAAAATTAGCCAATATGCTGGTGACACCCTAATAACAATAAAAAATCCACAGAATGCACTAGGGAAGATATATGGGCATTTAGAGGAATTTCAAAGGGTGACGAGACTCAAGATAAATTGGGATAAGTCAGAAGCAATTTTTTAAATATGGATTTGGACATACAAGAAAGTTTAAAGGCTAAATTTAAAATACAAATTAGAGATAATATAAATTACCTGGGGATAAACATTTCAAATAAATACGATGATTTAAAGAGATTCAATTATGATAAATTGGAAAAAATTAAAAGAAATGATTTTAAGGTATAAGAAACTAAATTTGTCGTGGTTTGGATGTGTTTCGTTATGTAAAATGAAGCTTTTACCCAAATTAATTTTTTTATTTGACACCCTGCAAATATATATGAAAGAGAAGGAATTAAAGGTTTTTCAAACTATATTAAATTAATTTTTGTAATGGAGGAAAAAGGGCTAGGATACCAAAGTTTTTATGGTATTCTTCACAAAAAAGGGTGGGTTAGGAATTCCAAATATTAAAAACTATTATTGAGCGTTTCAATTGAAGAATATTTGTAAAATTTTAGTGAAAGAAGAGCCGATTTGAGGAAAAATTGAATTGCGAGAGAAACTGGGTGAAGAAATATTAATGTTTTTGGGCAAAGGGAAAGTTAAGATTAATACTGCAAATAAAATGTTAAAAGCTCTTTTAAAAACTTGGACACTATTGAAAAATAGACTGGCTCCAGGGTTGTCCCCAATAATAGGCTTGAGTGATATGAAATCATTCCCATTGAGAATGGATCGGAGAGTAGAAGAAGTATTGAATAAGAACAAAGTAACTTTATTAAAGGATTGGATAGCAGCATGTAGAGACAAGGAAAGAAAGTTAGATATAGGTAGACAACTCAAATTGAACTGGCTTCAAATGATGTCTATTGACAGTTGGAATAAAAGATATACAGATGAATTGAGCTTGGATAGGGAATGGACAAAATTTGAAGAGTTGGTACATAGTCTAAAAAGTGGGCAGGTAAAAGTTAAGGGGTTAGTAAGCAAAATATATAAAGTTTTAGATGACTCGGATCAACATCAGAAAGCTTTAAAAGAAACGTGGGAGCTAGATTTGAATATTAAAATCACAGATGAGCAGTGGAATGGTAAATGGAAAAGGAGAATAATGAGGTCTTTGTCTGTAAAAATAAAAGAGCATAACTATAAATTACTGTGGAAGTGATATTTGACTCCGATACGACTATACCAAATTGACAATACAAAGTCGAAATTTTGTTGGAGGTGTAAGCTGGAAATTGGAACATATGAACATATGTGGTGGGGGTGTAAAGAGACGAAATCATTCTGGATGCAGGTGGAACATGAAATTGGGAGAATTCTAGATGTAAGAATGAAATTGAATGTAGTTTTAATTTTGTTAATGGATGTGGAGGGGGTAGAGTATCAAAAAAGGGAATTATTAGCAATTATGTTATCTAGTGCTAGACAATGTATAGTGCGATATTGGAAATGTGATGTTACCCCAAAGATAGAGGATTGGTATAAGGAGCTGTGGAATACAGCGTTGAATGATAAGCTCAGCTGGGAGTTAAATTTAAGAAAAGGGTTAATTAAAAAAAACAAATTTCAGGAAATTTGGAAATGTTTGATAGATTATACCTTGATTAATGGTCATGGGCAATTGCCGGTGCAGGATTATATTGCATTTTTGAGACGATAATAGATAAAAGGGGAAATTCTGTCTCCGTAGCATTGTATATAGCATGTGGTGATATTTCTTTTTGTTTCTTTTTTTGTTTTTTCTGCTTATTTATATTACTGTGCATTTTGTCTTTTCTTTTCTTATATTATTCTGTGTGTTATCCCTTTTTTTCATTTTTGTATGTGTATTAAGAAAATCACAATATGGGATTAAAATCGCTGGGAGAAACATCAATAATCTGAGATATGCAGACGATACCACCCTAATGGCAGAAAGTGAGGAAGACCTAAAGAATCTTTTGATTGGGCTGAAGGAGGAGAGTGCAAAAGCTGGCTTGAGACTCAAGATCAAGAAAACCAAGATAATGGCAACAGGCCCAATCAGTTCCTGGAAAATAGACGGGGAAGAAGTAGAAGCAGTGACAGATTTTACTTTCTTAGGATCAAAGATCACTGCAGATGGGGATTGTAGCCATGAAATAAAAAGGCGACTGATCCTTGGGAGACAAGCCATGAGAAACCTGGGGAACATAGTGAAAAGCAGAGACATCACATTGCAAACAAAAATTAGAATAGTCAAAGCAATGGTTTTCCCAGTAGTAATGTATGGATGTGAGAGCTGGACAATTAGGAAGGCTGAACGCAGAAGAATAGATGCCTTTGAAATGTGGTGTTGGAGGAGGGTTTTGAGAGTCCCCTGGACAGCGAGGAGAACAAATAGGTCAATCGTAGAAGAAATTAACCCTGACTGCTCATTGGAAGGTCAAATAGTAAAGATGAAGCTAAAGTACTTTGGACATCAAATGAGAAGGGAGGATTCACTTGAGAAGGCATTGATGTTGGGAAAGGTGGAGGGCAAAAGAAGAAGGGGGAGGCCAGGGATGAGATGGCTAGATGGTATTGTAGACACAATGGGCACAGAGCTGGGAGGGCTGAGGGGGATGGTGGAGGACAGAGGCGCCTGGAGGAAAATGGTCCATGGGGTCGCAAAGGGTCGGAGTCAACTGTGCGACTGAACAACAACAAATTAAGAAAATTAAAATTAAAAAAATAATTAAAAAAAAAAGAAGAGCAAAAACATGGGACTATTTTTGATTAGCAGCTATGTAGAATGAAAACCAGAGGCTTGGTACAACAAAATCATGTATTTCATGGGGAAACAATGAGGTTTACATGACCAAAGCACATGTTGTAGAGGAAAAAAACCACAGTATTTTTCATGACAAAACTTTATAATGGTTACACACACACACACACACACACGCACACACGCACACACACACACACACACACACACACACACACACACACACACACACACACACACACACACACACACACACACACACACACACACCATACCTGTCAAGTATCCCATATTGGCCAGGATTTCCCGTATTCCAGCGCCGCTTTTCTTACTTTCCTGCCCGGAGCCGCTGCCATCCTGTAATTTGACGGTAGGGGAAAGTAGTTACTGCGTATCCCCTTCTGCGCAGAACCCTTCTACGCTTGCATAGAACCCTTCTGCGCAGAAAGGGAAGCCTTCTACACATGTATAGAAGGGACCTGCACAGAACCGTTCTGCGCAGGTCCTGTATTGTCCGGAGCCGCTCTTGATAGGTATGAGACACACACACACAAACACACACACACCGTCTCCTTAACAAGCTGGTCTTCTATGGGGGGAGCTGTTTTTTGTTTTTGTTTTTTCAGAAAATGAGGTTTTAATAACACTTCTTTTGTAGCAAAGTTAAGAAAAAATTGTAATGCTGTAGAGAAGGAAATTGAGAAGGAAAGCACAGGGGAATGAGCAGAAGACACAGACTCCATTTGCTAGCCCTGCTCATAAATGTTAAATGTTGATAGTTAATCATTTCAACTCTTGATAAAATGTCCATGTAATCCAATGTACTTACAGTATGTTACGAATGTGTGGCTTGCAAGCTTCAAACAGCGGAACCTCAGTTAACAAATGGCTCGGTTAACATAAAAATTGCATGACAAAAGGAAATCCATAGAAAATAGTGGCTTGGTTTACAGAATCCCCCCCCCCCCCCCAGAACAGATTAATTGGTTTTCAATGCATTCCTATGGGAAAACACATTTCAGTTAATATACAATAAAACCCGGGTTATGACATAGGTCCATTCCAACAGCCTCCATTGTAACCTGAAAAAATTGTAAACCGAAACATCCATAGGGATGCATTGAAAAATAAAAAAACCATCCTGAATTGATCATTGTAAATTATATATATATAATTTGTGGTGCAAACTTAAACCAAGGCGGTTGTAACCTGGGATTTTACTGTATTTTGGTTTTCAATGCATTCCAATGGGAAATTTGGTTAAAGTAATTTTCACTGTAAGGAACATCCCAGAGAACATATTAATTACGTTAACCAAGATTCCACTGTATTTGTAGCCAACAGATCATTGTGGCCACAGCTTTCACCTCTATGCACAAAATGGAATCAATGTGTGAGACTGGGGTGGGACATCAAGTACTATTCCCTCCCACATGTCTACCTAGTTTCCCCTTTTTACAGGGGTATTACAATATCCCATTTGTGCAGAGTGGGCCATATTCCTATCCTACTTTCCAAGATGTAATTTGTAATTTCCTTGCTTTTTCATGCCTTCTTAAACTCTGCCATGGTGGATGCTACTGGCCTAAATCGATTACTCAAATATTTACAAGATCCAATTGAGTATTTATTATCACCTTGAAAGTTTTCAAAATGAACATCTGAAACATATTATGCTTAGCCAGCTTAGTAAACAGCTTCCTTCTGTGCCCTTCGGTCTGTAGTATCTTTTTTCTGTTTTTCATGGGCTGCAAAAGTAAGGCAAAAATCTCTCCAGTAAACCAAGCCTGCAATCCTGTGCACACTTATTGATAAATAAACCCCAGTGAAGGAATTAATCCAAAGTCAACATTGATAAGATTGTGCTGTGATTTTTCTGAATACTTCATGTAAATCTTCTCAGGCTTTGTTGTACCTATGAGGTCTGCATACATTTTTAAACAAAGCGGTTCAGCTGCTAGAACAAAAAAACATTGAACATATCAAATCCTCTCAGAGTCAGCTCAAGACGTTTTGTTACCCAAGGCACAGCTACATAGTGACTTTCCCTGACAACTACATATGTTCCCAAAAGCAAGCTGAGTGATTTGGAGACATGAGACAGTCAACCCCAAAAACATCCCTCCCCTTCCCTGGCACCAGAAATAGCCAAAAATTAAACAACTAACAGTCTGTTTTCATTTCACAATATCCAAACTCTCTTGCCTGAGGCACTATTTTCAGCTATTATCTTATTGTCTCCTAGTGCCCTCCATGGATCTTGCCCCTGTTTTTCTCCACTCTTTTCCATGTGCTGTTGCTATTCTAGATATGGAGCACATTTGGACGAGCACTACAAAATGTATTTCTGTGGTTGCAGAGTCCAAACCACCTAGAAGACTTGGAAGATCTATATCCCACCCCCTCTATTTTGTTTCATTATGTGCTCACTTTGGTTAAGATAGGCATCCAACGAGGAATTCCAACAAATGCCAACACTGTTTTCTAGGAAGGTACATCAATTAGGTCACTGCATTTGGATGCAGGAATTCATGTCCATAATAATGTAGTAGATGGTCCTCTAATATTATTATCAGGTGCATTAGAGGATCATCTACTGCATTACTATGGTACTGTATTATCATCAGGTGCATGGGTTGCGGTGTCTTAGTGGTTAAGAAGCTTGCCTCATTAGTTGGAAGGCTGGCAAGTCAGCAGTTTGCAACCCAGGTACTGCATGACGGATTGAGCACCTGTCTCTGTCCCAGCTCTTGGGGACATGAAAGGAGCCTCATTTGGACGTTCCCTCAGCGGAGTTTCTCCCGCAAAAAATCCTTTCAACCCAGAATAATTTCTTTATAAGAAATAATTCTTTATAATTTCTTCTGCATGACTATGAAAAAGATTTTGGATTTTTTCCCCTTGCTCTTTAGGGAAATATTGTGGTATCCGCGAGCACAATTGGCATTAACTGCCCCTGACAAAGGTTACACCGGTTGAGGGAGGCTCCTGGTCACTGGCCTTTGTGGGTACAGAAATTGGGGAGCGGATTAATAGTCATAAAATTGATTCACCCATATCTGACCTGGCAGGCAGTTCGGCAGGAGGAAGTTGAATATCTAACTAGAGTTAGATATTAGGCAATTCCACACTTGCAGATTAGCCCAAGCCCGAGTGCAAATAGTGGCCATGTTTACTCTTGAGCAAGCCATGAACAATGGATTTCCCCTGTCAGTATTTGCCTTAGTTAATTAACTTCCCCAAGAGAGGTTCCCAATTAACCCGGGTAAATGGGTGATGTGATTTTCTGTCAGATGACGATTCTATCACACGCTGCCTTGAATTCCTATATATGATGATGATTTTCCCTCAATAAACCACTGGTCTTCGCTCCATCTTGCCTCGTGTCGTTACTCGACCAGTCTCCTCCGGGACCCCAAGGGCCGCTTCACGGCCCCAATCCAACATCTGGTGACCCCGACGTGATCCTACTCGTGAGTAAGCAATCAACGCGGTCCGGTTCTGCGCTAGAACCGTGTCTGATTCATCCCGGAGGACAGCGCAGCAGCTCCGGTCGGAAAGCCATCCGGCCGGGATGACAGCTACGCGGCGAGGCATTCCAGAGAGGCATCCTACGGCTTGCATCGCAGAAACGCGTTCCGCTCAGGGGCAGGCTGTGAAACCCTGATTCCAGTGCAAAGGCCGCCGAGGGCCCGTGGTGGGAGACCACGCTCCGAGCTCCATCCCAGAGATTCGTCATGCTGAGACCTATTGCCTAAAAGGACGCGTCGAAATCGTCCCGAGAAGAAACACTTCGAAGGACCAGGCAGGTAATATGGGGACTTGTCCTCAGCGGCAACGTCCATCCGCTAACCAGAGAATTCATATAATGGAATTCAAGGCCCCGGCCGGGGTATACCAAATACACCTTCACAGCGGGAAGTTAGCAGAACTCTTAGCGTACCTGGGGGCCAATTGTCCGCTTTATCCAGAAGCGGGCGTGCTTGACCTCACACTTTGGAATCGGATAGGAGCCTGCATTCGGCAAGCACCAAAAGCTCCAGACAGCGTAATTGGCACATGGAGCAAATGTAGGAAACTCTTAGCAGAGGTAGACCCAGTCCGGATAGAGACCCAGAAACCCCCAGCGCAGTCAGAACCATGAGCCCCAATGAGTCTCTATCCGTCATTTCAGCTTAAGCAGGGCAGTGTAGGGAGCATTCCCTCAGTGACAGCTGCAGACGTCACTGAAGGAATTCATGGCATGAGAAGCCCTGGCGCTTCTCTGACAGTTACAAGTTCCCTGCCAATTAAGAACTCCATTCAGCGCATGGGTGAGGAAGATCCATTCATGGGGAAATTGCCAGTGGCACAATTAGCTAGCACCCAACTCTGTGTTCAGCCTATCTGAAGGCAGACACACGTTCAGGCAGGGCTGCTCAGCGCCCACTGCTCACGGAAATCTGCACGGCCCCTGGCCACGCAGGGCTCCAGAGCAGACCCATTACCACACTCAGGCGCAGAGCAGTGCCAAAACCCCAAGGCGCCTGCTTCCAGTGTGGAAAAATGAGACACCTTAGAAGAGAATGCCAATCTAGACCAGGCAGATCTTCAAAAGGTTGTCTGAATACCAAATGGCCACGCTGGCACTGGAGCGTGAGGCAGCACCGAGATCCGGGAATCTGGCCCAGGCCAGAAAGGAGGCAGCCATTGCCCTGGCTATGACAGAGGAACCATCCCAGCAATAGTACCCCGAGCTCTCCCAAGGCACAGGCAGAACCTACTTGTCTCACCTTGGAGTAGCCCAGAGAAACTCACCCCTAAGTAGAAGCACCCAGATGGTTGTGACAGCTAGCTGTGTATAAGTCATCTCCTCATGTGTAGGATAGAACACTGCCGATCAGGGGAGGAATGTGCGAATGCGTAAATAAATGTGTGTATGCGTGGTGCACCACTGAATGTATGACTGCAAGAACTGTGTATGATTGCAAAAGCCTTGTCTCTATGACCACAGTATGATTGAAAAAGTGTTCCTTGTGTGTAACTGCGTGGTAATGTCACTGTGAAATATGTGTTAAATAGTTTGCACTCTGCTCATGGGCAGGAACTATTTAAGGTTTGAGAAAGCATGGTGAGCAAAATCCCTTTGCCTTGCCTGCTTAGCAGCTTAAGGGCAACAACAGCAGGAGGGTGGATGGGGGGGGGGAATCCTAACCTGCAATAGGGCAGGGTGACCCCCCTTCTTCCCTTGAGACCTTTTTCTTTGTCAAAGGATTAAGCCACTCTTGGAAACCGGTTTTGCAATCCGTGCCACTCAGGAAAACAGATTTTTCTTTTCAGAAGCGCGATCTGAAAACAAAAATCACTTCTATGAGTTTTCCTCACTAAATCATAAACTATGGGGCCTCTCCCTACGTCTGTGTTCCTCAAACCCCCATCTCTGTGTTTTAAGGTTTTTGAATGTCTCTTAGCGTCCTTAAGTCACGTATCTCACTAGGAGTGAGAGAATTGCATTGTCTTCATGTGTGTACTGTGTTATCATCTTGTAACCTCGGTTCTCAACCCTTTAAAGTCAGGGGCCAAGTTCCGGGGCCTCAGGCAGCTCTGGGGGTCCTGACAGTCATCCTGCCCTTCCTTCGCCACACAGCCCTTCTTGGCTTGGTGGAGGTAGTGGCAGAGCAACGTGGGCCGCATCTGGCCCACTTACCCACATCTGGCTGTGGGTTGAGAATCGTTCTAACTCTCCTTCATTCTCTTAAGAAAGATATTGCTCTGGTATTTTGACTTTAATCTGAGTAAAGTAACTCACTCATTGTACCCCTTTCACAGGAAAAAGCACGCAAACATTCTTGCGCTCTGTATATTCAGAAAATGCTTAATCGTTACCTTTTTACAGGAACAAAACTCCTCTCCAGGCCTTAAAAGTAACCAATTGGTTTCTTTCTACAGTCTTAAATTGCTTCCTTTCACAGGCTCCTGAGTTAATTACTGGTAGGGATTTCTTAACAGGAGGATCCCAGCCGGTTGTGTTAATTATCTGACCTAATCTGATTTCGTTATGATAAGAGTTGTTGCATTCTCATTGTGCTAACTTCTGACTTGTCTTTCCTCCTTTCCTCCCTTCACCAGTGGAACTCCCTGCTGGAAATGTTTAACTTGTGTGTCTTTTCATTTTTGTGTATTATTTCCTTACAGCTGGCACGTCATAGTTGGCTTGTTTTTAATAAGTCTTAGTTGGTCATTTTAAGTATGGCACCTGGCCCACAGCACCCTCTCTAATGAGCAGACACATTTCGCAAACTCCAGAGCACAGAGGAAGGATTAGTCCCTGAGATCCTGAGAATGTGCAGAGTGCCACTCATTAGCCAGGACGGCCTAGGACCATTTTAAGAATGCAGTCAGGTCACACTTTCAATCAGATACAGGCATTTTCAGGCCACCCCTTCCCTTTTTTTGCTGCTAGTCTAAGCACAGGAAAAAGGCTAAGCCAGCATCTGGCACCCTTCTCACAGGAGCACAAGAATAGCTCCAGTAAAAGTGTGCATGCATGCCATGGGCGGATGTGCGCAGGGGGGCCTTCTTGAGAAATTTACCCAAGGGAAGCCTGGCACGTCATGCGCCAAGGTTTGCCATAAGACCCCAGACTCGTCTCGCTTCATACGCAGACAGTCACCTTGTGTGGATTAATGTCACTGGTTCCCCTTCGGGGGGCTAGGACAATTTTCACTTATGGGGGTCACACATATTAGGTTCTTACTTGGCAAAAGGACAAAGCTTGGCGCATGCTCCTGACTCTTCCGCAAGCGGGCAGAGTTGGCAGCCGTGAACCTCGCTTTGCGCACCTTTGCCAAAGAATGCTTCAACATAATTACTGACAGCCAGTTTGTTAGGAATTTGCTTCACAGTCTACCGGGAGCATACATCACTCCCGCGATAAACAAAAACCTGCTGAGTTTGTTCCTCACAACTCCAATTCAGAGTCATGCATTCTTTCATCAGAATGCCAAAGCACTTGCAAGGCAGTTCAACCTGCCACTTTCCCAAGCCCAAGGCATAGTCCGTTCCTGTCTGCATCGTGCAGGGGCACCGGGGGGGGCCCTCATGGGGGGTCAACCCACGAGGGACAGAGGCCATCCAGGTGTGGCAAATGGACGTCACACATGCCCCACATTTTGGCAAATGGCAGTACATGCACGTTTGCATTAATACCTTCTCACAGTTTGTTTGGGCAACAGCACAGAAGGGAGAAACGGCTCCCCATGTGGAGCAGCATCTCCTTTCCCACAGCCATGGGCGAACCTCGGCACATGAAGTCCGATGACGCCCCAGCTTATAGCTCTTCCGCAAGCGGGCAGAGTTGGCAGCCGTGAACCTCGCTTTGCGCACCTTTGCCAAAGAATGCTTCAACATAATTACTGACAGCCAGTTTGTTAGGAATTTGCTTCACAGTCTACCGGGAGCATACATCACTCCCGCGATAAACAAAAACCTGCTGAGTTTGTTCCTCACAACTCCAATTCAGAGTCATGCATTCTTTCATCAGAATGCCAAAGCACTTGCAAGGCAGTTCAACCTGCCACTTTCCCAAGCCCAAGGCATAGTCCGTTCCTGTCTGCATCGTGCAGGGGCACCGGGGGGGGCCCTCATGGGGGGTCAACCCACGAGGGACAGAGGCCATCCAGGTGTGGCAAATGGACGTCACACATGCCCCACATTTTGGCAAATGGCAGTACATGCACGTTTGCATTAATACCTTCTCACAGTTTGTTTGGGCAACAGCACAGAAGGGAGAAACGGCTCCCCATGTGGAGCAGCATCTCCTTTCCCACAGCCATGGGCGAACCTCGGCACATGAAGTCCGATGACGCCCCAGCTTATAGCTCCAGGCAGCTGGCCACCTGGGATATTAAGCACACCTTTGGCGTTCCGTACAATCCGCAGGGGCAAGCGATTGTGGAACGGGTCTATCAGACGCTTAAATCCTACATTGACAAACAAACAGAAAGGGGGGGGGGACAACATCCCATAGTTGCACAGCAATTACTATCCTATAAGTGCAAAAACCAACTAACTCTTTCAGAATTTTTATCTCCCAAACAAGTCTCTTCCCCATGCAGGTCCCAGAGGCCAGAATCAGACCCGGATGCCAAGTTCAGCTATTGCAAAGGATGGCACCAGTCACTGCCTTGGATGTCATCAGCTGTCCGTCTCCCTTTATGGCTTACATCTCCAAAGACATTTCTATGAACATTTTGCATACTCAGTGCTACTTCTAAGGACCATGCTTTTCCACAAAACAAGACTTTTCCAAGCTCAAGTTACACATGAAACCCCACCAAGAAGGGAAGCCTCATCTTCGAGAAGCAGCTGAATGTTTTCTATTGCTATTATCTGTAGTTGCTCTTTATTTATTCATGCCTTGTACAATGCTCCAGTTGGGATTTGCAAGGGACACTTGAATTTCTGTATACGTAGGGTCGTATATTGTTAATAATGGCCAGCTTCCACCAAAGGAAGCCAGACCGGCCCATGTTTGCACCGGCCCATTGTTTGGAAAGATTGAGCACCCGGTAGCTGGTAATCTCCAGCCATTGTAAGTTTCACACCTCCCCATAGGTGCTAGAAAGACATTTGCACAACACCAGAAGTTGCAGAAATAGCTTAGAATTGCTTTAGGAAAAACCAGTTCTGTCACAGTAAGAGATCAATGACACATCTCATTATCTTGCCTTGCCACAGAAAGCAGTCTGGATTCAGACCCACAGCTCTGAAAAACCAGGCAGCAGTCAGTATATTCAGCGTGCCAGGCTTAGCCATAGGCAACGCTCGGAGAATTGGTCAATTGGCTTGCGCTTTAGCAAGAGCCATTAACCACACCTCCTCGGCAATAGCGCTGCTCAATCAGGAGCAGACAGAGCTTCGCCATGCCATGCCGGATAATCGAGCAGCCATCGATTACATCATTTGGGTTGCGAGTCTGTCCATGGCATGTGTTGCTTTAATCTTACAGACAACATGCACAGGTACAGAGCCAGCTCACGGACCTCCACACCCTGGTCAAGAACATCAAGGAGGATGCTTCGTGGGGGTGGTGGGATTCGTTGTGGTCGTGGTTCCCATGGGGTTGGCTTCAGACGACACTCAAGGTGATTGTGGGGGTGGTAATACTGGGCACAACAGTGTGTTGTTTCGTGCAATGTATTCCCTCACTGCTATCGAGATGTCCCCCATGGAGGGAACCCCGAAACGTCATCCCCCCACACCAACTGATGCCCCTCCTGCGCAGGGCCGTCTGCCAGGTCCAAAAATAACAAGAAAAGGGGGAGTGTGGTATCCGCGAGCACAATTGGCATTAACTGCCCCTGACAAAGGTTACACCGGTTGAGGGAGGCTCCTGGTCACTGGCCTTTGCGGGTACAGAAATTGGGGAGCGGATTAATAGTCATAAAATTGATTCACCCATATCTGACCTGGCAGGCAGTTCGGCAGGAGGAAGTTGAATATCTAACTAGAGTTAGATATTAGGCAATTCCACACTTGCAGATTAGCCCAAGCCCGAGTGCAAATAGTGGCCATGTTTACTCTTGAGCAAGCCATGAACAATGGATTTCCCCTGTCAGTATTTGCCTTAGTTAATTAACTTCCCCAAGAGAGGTTCCCAATTAACCCGGGTAAATGGGTGATGTGATTTTCTGTCAGATGACGATTCTATCACACGCTGCCTTGAATTCCTATATATGATTATGATTTTCCCTCAATAAACCACTGGTCTTCACTCCATCTTGCCTCCTGTCGTTACTCGACCAGTCTCCTCCGGGACCCCAAGGGCCGCTTCATGGCCCCAATCCAACAAAATATAAATATCAGTCTTTCCTTTAGATGAGTTCTTTAATAAGCCCTTTCTAATTACTTTGCAGGGATCAAAAGCTGAATTCCTATTGAAGAAACAGACTAAAAAAGCTCCAGATACAGCAACATAGGATTGTTGCTTCATATTATTGTCAGGTGATAATGATACTATTTGTGCTTGTGCAGCAAGATCATTGATGTCCTATTGTGTGGGTGATGGGAATGTCAGTCCATTTATGGTATGATCCCTTTGTATGAAGAGTTTGACTGAAGACTCAAGGTCTTGGCTAGAGGCTTTAAATGCAGATATGAACAACTTGTTTCTTCAGGATATTGTTGGACTCCTCTTAGCCCTAGCTTGCATAACCAACAGCAAGAGATGAGGGAACTGGCTGGATAAAAATCACATTTGATCCATCTTTGCATTAGTGTGCTTGGAATAAGATGTGAAGTCCCCTGTGCAGAACCTATGGTCAGTGCATGGTACTTCAGATATAGTGCCAGAAGGTACAATCATGAGAAGGGAAATCCTCTTACATTTCTGTTTTATTTCATTATTGGCCAAACTTTCCAACAAAGATAGTTGCTCAGTAAATATAACGATATTCAAGATGGTTCACTTGCATTCATTCATTCATTCATTCATTCATTCATTCATGAACTGGTTGCTCATTCAATCTTTTGTACTCCCTCCTTCCATTAATCTCTGAGATGCACTCTAATTTATTGATCATTTCTTTATACCTGTTTTATATTACTTTAAGGATTCAGCAAATCACTATGCCTGCCATTTTAAAGGCACATATTTGTGCTTCCATTGTCATTGTCCTCTGAGATGATTGCTTTCATGCCATCCTGTATCTTCACCTGTCTGTCACTTTGTGTCAGTTGCAAATTATATAATGTTTCTGCATCATAGAATAAGATGTCAGCAGGGTTTGTTTACATCTACATTACTCATCTTTTCTTTGACTCTTGCTTCCCTTTCCCTGCCTATATAGTTGTTGAAAATTGTAAAACAAATTATAATTCCAGTAATTAATGAACATTGTAAGAATATAGCTCGGTATATATTCCCCTCCCCCATGAATGGGGAGGGACTTTGCATCTTTTTTATTGAAAGAATTCATGTTTTACCGTGTATTGGCAGGGAAACCTAATTATTTATTGAGATTATTTCTGTCCTTCCCTTCAATGATTTTTATGCTCAGGATTGCTTGCACACTGATGGTTTAAAATTATAATACACTATAGTATAAACTGAACTGTTGTGTTTGAATGCCAGAACATCAAATGAACTAAACAAAAACAGCAGGGAATTAGATGATTCATCAGTCAGTAGAGATAACAAGTGAAGCAGCAGAATTTATTTTGTGGGGTTTTTTTTAGCCTGTGTAAAGCATAAATTATCTCCTATATAGGGTCTGAAAAATGACAGAAAAAAATCATGTTGGTTAAGAGGAAGAGCCTACTAAACCTTAGAACACCTACTTCTGTCCAGGAGTCAAAGCAGTGATGATGCAAGTCTTTCACGTCAGCAGTTACTACTGTAAATGAAGAGAGCATCAAAGCAGAAGGAGACTGACAGCTGAAGCTCCCCAAAAAGCCAAAAGGTTCCTGGAAATTTCAGTGTCTGGGCCCTAGGGAGGGCTCAGATCCACTTCACCAAATTAATTATTCCCTATCTACCCAAACAAATAGCTTTTTTACATTGAAGCATGGAAAGAGAACTGGACTGATTACTTTCTAGAATTATTTTGCTGTGTCTTTTATATAGCTATGCTGATTTGTCATCATACTTAGGATTGAGTATGTGTGTGAATGTGAGATGGGTAGCTGATTGTCCTGTGTGGGCTTTGGTTCGGTAAGTCAAAGTAGAGTTTGGGACTCTTCATCCCAGTCCACCACCATTGTTTGTACCCATTGAAAAATACTTGATTCTGCCCTTTCCTTCCATTGAAAATGAGACTGCTGTTCTTTAGATACTCCACAAATGAAGCTAGCCTGGAACAGCAGGGTATAATTAATAAATTTCTTTTTAACAAAATAAAATTTAGTTGTTAGATGTTTTTTTCTTTCTGCACCCCACTCTGAAATCTGTTAATATAATGTAAATTAGAAATAGTTTAATAAATAAAATAAAAACATCCTTGTCCATTAACTCATTAATCTTAGCTCATCAAACTGGTTTTCAAGAAAATGTGAAAAGTAAGAAGCTTAGCCCTTCTTTTGTATGCCCATCCAACCCAGTTTCTAGATACAGGAGCTAAACAGAACTTAGAAAGTCATCAATGGTTGTGATAAGACAGATGCTAACTCAGTGTATGTGCAGAATATAAATGCAAGATGTAACCATGGCAGCCTCACTGAAAGTCATTATTCTTACAGTGGGAGATTAAGATATTTTACACAAATGATTAATAAGGCAAAATTTCAAAAGGGTAAGGTTAAATGAAGGCAAGGCATAATGTACAAATCTTAAGCAGGGCTGTGAGTAGACCCAAGTATGTCTCCTCTTAGGTCCAAGGTGCAGAAGGTGTTGCTTTAGCCATTGTACTTGCAAACTGTTTAATTTGAGCAATGTATTATAGATCTTATTCTGTGTGCCCACTGGAACATTAGGCTGGGTGAAGTAATAGAAACTGACGATTCATTTCATGATGTAGCCTTCCTTAAACTGCCACTCACCAGCTAATTTAGATAATACTAGCAAGGGTTGCCCGGCGTTGCTGGGCTTTTTTGGGGTTTGTGTTTTTTAAAAAATATGAGAAATGGTTTTGGATGTTTTTCGTTGTATGTGTATTTAAATTAGTTATGTTTTTTTTAAATGTGTTGTTTTTTTATATGTAGGTAGTGTTTTAAACTGTTATTAAAAATTTGGATTTTAAAAAGAGATAAGGTTGCTATATTTTTCCCCCCAATAATTGCATTTTTAAAAATAATGTGTTCCTATGTGGTTTTTGGTGATAGGTGTACTTTGGTTAAGATTTTTTTTAAAATGTGTAAGTGTATGTTTTTTGTAGATGGTTGTAGATCAATTTGAATTCATTGAGTGTAATATTTCCTGTGGCCACCTGGTGGTGCTGTTGCATAATGTTTTAATGTGGATTTTGTCCTGGCCTGTGTATTCTTCCTGTTCTTTTCTCATTTCAATTCTGATTCTCGGAGAGGCTGCATGTCTTGGTAAGTTGTGATCTCTGTTTTGTTAGGGGTGGTTTTGTTGTGATTTGTGGGGGGTGGGGGGTTGTGTTTGTCCTTGTTTTTTTGGATTGTTTGTTGAAGATTTTCCTTGTAATTTTTATGTTTAGTATTGTTTTTGCTTTTTTTAAATGTTGTTGTGTGTGTTTTTGGATTGGGTATTTCTGTGGGCCGGCCTCGGTGGCTGGGTGGCCCATTGAAATACCATGTGTTGTTAGGCTGGGGGTTTTTTCGCTGGCCGGACTCGTTGGATTAGCTACTCTGCTGGCCCGTGGTGGGGATGGGGGCATGGTCATTGGGGGTTAGGAAGGGTGGGCTAGGTGGTGGGGAGGGGAGCTGTAGTGTGTTATGGTGCTTTGTTTTTGTGGAGTCATGCTTTGTGTTTGTGGAATCGTGAAAGTAGATCGTTTTTCCCCTTTAATATCAGTGGGTGGGGGCTGCGATCCCCCTCCCCGCTGGCTTCCCTAGAGTTGGGTGGTTTTTTGGGATAAAAGGTGTATATTGGCCCTACACTTCTGGACACAGAGGAACAGGCAGAGAGGATCGATCCCCCACCCCCCCTCCTTAAAACAACTCCGGTTTTAAAGAGAAGAAAAGATGGAGTTTTTTTAAGGAGGGGTGGTGGGGGATCGATCCTCTCTGCCTTATCTTTTGTTTCCAGATGGGTTTGGGCAATATAGTCCTTTTATCCCCACAAACCTCCCAACAGTAGGGTAGGCAGCGGAGAGGGGGATCGCCACCCCCTCCCACTGATGTTAAAGGGGAAACTCCATTCGGGAGCTTCAGGCGCTGCGGGTGAGTAAAAGAAAGCCGGCTGCTGTTTGCTTGCCTGTGAGCTGTTTTTCTTTTTAACTTTCCGGGCGCCGTTTTCCTCAGCGTTCTGCGTGGGCGCGCAGGATGCTGGGGCTTGTAGTTATGGGTTGGTGCTTTGTGTTTTTGCTGGGTTTTTTAAAAATGCGTTTCTTTCAATTGGCTGCGGCGCGTGTCCGAAAGCTGCGCCGTGCGAGAGCCTCTCAGCGTGATTGGCTCTGGTGCGGCGCAGCGCAAGGAATGTTGGGAAGTGAAGTTCTTTCCCTTTCTTGTCGTTTGTGGGGCTGAGGCCCCCGTGCCGTATTTTTAAATCCTTCGTTGACCTGCGTAGGCAATTTGGCTGTGCGCACGAAGGGTGGGTGCGGGTCAGTAGGGCGACGCATAGCAACCTATAGCCAGTTCCAACGGTGAACACTTGGATTTATAGGTTAAGATAGCACATCCTCATATCAGGGATAATTAGAAATGGAATCTAGAGCTTCATCTTCGGCTCCCTTCCCTGGCCCGCCCGGTCAGGGAAGGTGGGAGCCCAGCTGGAACAGTTTGCCGGGCGCGGGACTATGAATAGCCGCCGCCACCGAGCCCCGAGAGCCACGCTTCATCTTCGGCTCCCTTCCCTGGCCCGCCCGGTCAGGGAAGGTGGGAGCCCAGCTGGAACAGTTTGCCGGGCGCGGGGCTATGAATAGCCGCCGCCACCGAGCCCCGAGAGCCATGCTTCATCTTCGGCTCCCTTCCCTGGCCCGCCCGGTCAGGGAAGGTGGGAGCCCAGCTGGAACAGTTTGCCGGGCGTAGGGCTATGAATAGCCGCCGCCACCGAGCCCCGAGAGCCACGCTTCATCTTCGGCTCCCTTCCCTGGCCCGCCCGGTCAGGGAAGGTGGGAGCCCAGCTGGAACAGTTTGCCGGGCGCGGGGCTATGAATAGCCACCGCCACCGAGCCCCGAGAGCCATGCTTCATCTTCGGCTCCCTTCCCTGGCCCGCCCGGTCAGGGAAGGTGGGAGCCCAGCTGGAACAGTTTGCCGGGCGCGGGGCTATGAATAGCCGCCGCCACCGAGCCCCGAGAGCCACGCTTCATCTTCGGCTCCCTTCCCTGGCCCGCCCGGTCAGGGAAGGTGGGAGCCCAGCTGGAACAGTTTGCCGGGCGCGGGGCTATGAATAGCCGCCGCCACCGAGCCCCGAGAGCCACGCTTCATCTTCGGCTCCCTTCCCTGGCCTGCCCAGCTGGAACAGTTTTTCCCAGTAGTGGGGACTTTAGGGCTTCGGTGAGAATGTTTCGAAGCCAGGGGTTTTTCATGGACGGGAGGGAACTGAGGGTTTGGGCTGTTGTTCTGGGGATTCAGTACTGTATTTAATGATATTTTGTATAATTTATATTTGTATTTGCTTTTGCACTTTGCATTGGTGTAATTGTTTAATGAACTGTATTGAATATATTGTAATGTATTGTGATATATTGTATTTTTTGTGGGATTGTTATGCTGTATTACTGTGTTGTATTCCTATCTTGTAAACCGCACTGAGTCAGTCCTTGGGCTGAGAATTGCGGTATATAAATTTAAAAAATAAATAAATAAATAAATAAATAGAGCAGGCACTCACAACCTCTGGCCTGTGGGCCAGACCCAGCTCCCAACGCAATTCCATCTGGCGCATGGCAACAACTCCGGAAGTGGAAGCAGATGCACATGCGCAAACGTGCCCAGCCCACTCAGCTGTCTGAGGGTGAGTACTCCAGCCTGTGGTGTGTAAACCTTGAGAACAACTGGTCTAGAGCATGGAAGGCACCATGTTAGAAAAGCAGGTCCAGTCCAACACTCAACCTAATCTTATATTCTTAGATTCTTAAGTTTCTAGTATATGAGTCCTTCCAATCAATCCTTCTCTGATTGCAGCCATGGATCAAAGAGATTATGAATTTTCTTAAATAAATGTTGTAAAATCTTACCCATCCCTGCATCTCCCTCTTCACATGTTAGAGGGAGATGCGGGGATGCTTCTTCATATTCATTACTTCAACAATCCCAGCATAGCAATATGTTTATAAGATTGCAGAAGGAAAACTTTCTGTTTGCTTATTGTATAGAATTAGTACAGAATTTTAAAATATGCAGTACTCATTTGAAGATCAAGATACATTAAAACCCCGGTTTATAATTGCCCTGGGTTTGCCATGGTTTATGACAGAAAATTCTGCAAAAATTACATCCCAGCTTACAATTTCCCCCCGTTTTACGATTGGGAAATACACCACCAGCACCATTTTAGAGTCTAAAATGGTGGTCCCGCACCATTTTAGACTCTAAAATGGTGACCGCCCCCACTGCCAGAAGCTGCGATTCATCACTTACCACTATGGCAGCATTTGCATTTTTGGCATGGTTTCCACAGTGTCTGCCACTTCTACCACCAGCAGCAGACTCTGGGGACTATATCCGCTCCATTCCGGTCATCGTCCAAGGTCCCCCCATGGCACTACAGCAGGGAACGTGCATCTCTCTGGAACTTCCAGGTTACGCGCTGGGCCCCCAGGCACATGTTCCCAGCTGTAGCACCATGGGGGGACTTCAGATGAAGACTGGAATGGAGTGGATATAGTGCCCAGAGTCTCCCGCAGCTGGTAGAGGTGGCAGATACTGTGGAAACTGTGCCAAAAATGCTGCTGCTGCCATGTGAACTCCCCCAGCGCCCAGACAAAGCACTCAGGAAGAGGCAGCAGCGTGCAAAAGGTAGGGAGATCGCTTCTTCCTTTACTGTACTGTATGTATCCTTTTTTCTGATCAATCTCCACTGTTGGGGGTTGGCTGGGGGGAAAAGGAGGGGGTAGAACACCCCCTTTTCTCCACCCCAGCCTCTCACCAGCTGGTGGGATCGACTGAGGGGTGGGGGATGATCATGTCTGGCATTTTTTGGGTGGGTTTTTGTATCATCATCATCATCGTCATCATTGTCGTCGTCGTCGTCGTCGTCGTCGTCGTCGTCGTCATCGTCATCATCATCATCATCATTATTATTATTGGTCCAGTTGGGATTGGTTTTTTATTTTCAATGCATTCCTATGGGAAAACTTGCTTTGGTTTACGATTTTTTTGGTTCATGACAAAGGCTGATACAATGGACCAAGATCGTAAACCAGGGTTTTACTGTATACTCATTGTCTAATGAATAATCTGCTGGTGGAGGTGGGTGCAGGAGACATAATTGTGATAAAGATGAGTCATATGCAATCATTAAAAGCATCTACAGGATGGACTGTGGTGGTTCAGTGGTTAAGAAGCTCACCTTGTTAGCCGGAACATCAGCAAGTCTGTAGTTCAAGACCCGAGTTCTGCATGATGGAATGAGTGCCCATCTCTATCCCAGCTCCTGCCAACCCTAATATCATAGTTCAAAAGCAAGAAATTTCAAGTAGATAAATAAGGACCACTTCATTGGGAAAAGATCTTGTGGACATGAATGGAGCCTCCTTCGGGTGTCCCCTGAGCGGAGTTCCTCCAGCAAAAATCATTTCAACCCAGAAAAGTCCTTTGTGTACTTCTGAAATGCTAAAAAAAATCTACAGGATTTCACACATTTCTTTTTAAAAATCGGATCAGAGACTTAAAAAGAGAACATAATACATGTGTGTTGTTTAGAGAATGATTTTTAAAAAGTAACAAAGTATATTTTAAAACACAAGATCCAGTGCTTTATTTTTAATCTGTCCTTTCAGAATTACTGTTGCTATACATTTTGTTCTTTTTTTATAATTTTTATTGATTTTTCAAAATATATGACAACATTCAAGACATAATAAAAAACAAATATTCTAACACAATAAAAGTAACTATATATATATAAAAAATAAAAATACATATACATCGAAAATAAGGAAAGAACAGAAAATCTATCATGACCTTGAATTCTATTTCATTATAAAATATTCTTACTAACACACTATACTTTTATCTTATTATTAACCATTATCTTCCAAGTCTAGTCCACATTTTCACCTCTACTTTTATATCCATACTTTACTTTTATTAACCTCTTCAACCTTGCTAAGAATTTACAAAATATTTTCCAAAAACAATATCGACCTCATCACATTACATACATCATCACCCTGTGCTATGTACATTGCCCTGGAGGATATGGGATTTCCCATTAATTTCTATTGTACCCAAAATTTCATTTGGTCTGGTGACAGTTTATTTGTTCCGTCTCTCATCAATGAATAATCAACAAATTGTCGCCATATATTCCAAAATCTATTTTCTTTTATTATACCTTTTTTAAAATTTAACTCCCATGTTAATTTTTCATTCAATGCGAGATCCCACATCTGCTTATACCACTCCTCCACCTTTAACGTTAAGTCATTTTTCCAATTTTTTGCGATACACATTCTAGCTATTACAAGCATCATGGACAACAATTCTTTCTTATCATTATCTAAATTCATATTGTCTACGTCCGTCAGCAAAATGTTATTTGGCCCCAATTTGAGACGCAATCCCATAATCTTATCAATCTCGTTCTCGATTTTTGGCCAAAAATTTTCTACCACTTTGCATTCATACCACATATGGACATATGTGCCCAACATATTTTTACATCTCCAACACATTTTACTATTCTTTTTGTCCATCTGATGTAATCTCATAGGGGTCAAATACCACTTCCATAACATTTTAAAATTATGTTCCTTTACCCTGACCGACAAAGATCTCATGATTCTTTTTCTCCATTTGTTTTGCCATTCCTTTTCTGTTATCTTCATATTCAAATCTTGTTCCCATGTATTTCTTAATATTTCTTGTGGGTTAACTTCTGTATTTATCTTAACCTATAAATCCAAGGGTTAACCGTTGGAACTGGCTATAGGTTGCTATGCCTCGCCCTACTTGCCTGCACTCACCCTTCGTGCACACGGACGATCTGGGTACGCAGGTCAACGAAGGATTGAGAAAACCGGCAGTGGGGCAACAGCCCCACAAACGCGAAGAAAGGGAAACAACTTCACTTCCCAACATTCCTTGCGCCGCGCCACGCCAGAGCCAATCAGGCTGAGAGGCTCTCACACGGGGCAGCGTTCGGAAACGCGCCGCAGCCAATCAAAAGAAAAGCATTTTAAAAAAACGCAGCACAAACAGAAAGCACCAACCCATTACTACAAGCCCCAGCGTCCTGCGCACCATGAGCACGCAGAACGCTGAGGAAAACGGCGCCCAAAAATGAAAAAGAAAAACAACTCACAGCCAAGCACACACCAGCTGGATTTCCTTCCCTCACCAACAGAGCCTGAAGGTCCTGACTGGAGTTTCCCCTTTAATATCAGTGGGTGGGGGTTGCGATCCCCCTCTCCGCTGGGTTCCCTACGGTTGGGAGGATTGTGGGGAGAAAAGGGATATATTGCCCCCACCCTTCTGGACACAGACGAACAGGCAGAGAGGATCGATCCCCCACCCCTCCCCCTCCTTAAAACAACTCCGTCTTTTCTTCTCTTTAAAAACGGACTTCTTTTAAGGAGAAGGGGGGGGATTCCATCCAGTCTGCCTGATATTTTGGTTCCAGAAGTGTGGGGGCAATATATCCCTTTTCTCCCCACAAACCTCCCAACCCTAGGGAAGGCAGCGGAGAGGGAGATCGCAACCCCGACCCACAGATATTAAAGGGGAAACCCGATCTACTTTCACGACTCCACACAAACAAACCACCATAACACACTAAAGCCACCCTCCCCACCACCGAGCCCACCCTTCCTAACCCCAACGACCACGCCCCCCTAGCCCACCCTTCCTAACCCCCAACGACCATGCCCCACTCCCCACTACCTAACCCACCCTTCCTAACCCCCAACGACCATGCCCCTCTCCCCACTACCTAACCCACCCTTCCTAACCCCCAACGACCATGCCCCCTCCCCACTACCTAACCCACCCTTCCTAACCCCCAACGACCATGCCCCCCTCCCCACTACCTAACCCACCCTTCCTAACCCCCAACGACCATGCCCCTCTCCCCACTACCTAACCCACCCTTCCTAACCCCCAACGACCATGCCCCTCTCCCCACTACCTAACCCACCCTTCCTAACCCCCAACGACCATGTCCCTCTCCCCACTACCTAACCCACCCTTCCTAACCCCCAACGACCATTCCCCCCTCCCCACTACCTAACCCACCCTTCCTAACCCCCAACGACCATTCCCCCTCCCCACTACCTAACCCACTCTTCCTAACCCCCAACGACCATGCCCCTCTCCCCACTACCTAACCCACCCTTCCTAACCCCCAACGACCATGCCCCCCTCCCCACTACCTAACCCACCCTTCCTAATCCCCAATGACCATGCCCTCCTCCCCACTACCTAACCCATCCTTCCTAACCCCCAACGACCATTCCCCCCTCCCCACTACCTAACCCACCCTTCCTAACCCCCAACGACCATGCCCCCCTCCCCACTACCTAACCCACCCTTCCTAACCCCCAACGACCATGCCCCTCTCCCCAGCACCTAGCCCACCCTTCCTAACCCCCAATGACCACGTCCCTTCCCCACCACCAAATAAATAAATATTTTTTAAAACATAACTAAAAACAGTCAAACACATCCAAAAATACACAAAAACAAAAACACCAAAAACAATACGAGGTAAACAAGGACACAATCAAAAACACAACAAACAGACAAAAAATACAAATTCCACCCCCCCCCCCCCCGCCCACACACACACACACACACACACACACACACACACACACAAAACAAAGAAAACAAGCAAGCTTACCAAAACATGTGCAACCACCACCAGGACTGAAAAACAAATGAATAAAGAAAGAGACTACTTCCAAGAAGAAGCTCCACCCAGAGGCCAGGAGAGAAAAAAAAGTCAAAATACAATAACCCCTACCAGCACCACCTGCTGGCCACAATAGTAAAAACAATTCAAAAACACACAACAGCATAACACAAATTCACAATTTTACAAAAAAGGTCACACCAATAAAAACAAGTAAAAAAAATACACTAAAACATATGTCAATAAAATACAATAGAAACCTTTACAACTCCTGTGCTGAGTTATAACCCAAATGTAAACTCCAAACATCTAAACACATTTTAAAACCAAGGAATGTAAAAAACATTTACTTCTACATTATGAAAATTATGACCTACGGTACAACTAATTTAAAAAATTCAAAAAACTAAAACATTATTCACTTACATAAAACAATTTGAAAAAATTATATCATACTTTCTTCTTTTATTAATCCTAAAAAAAACCAAAAAAGCAGATCCCAGTTAATAACAGCCAAGCCAAAAAAAATAACATAAATAAACATTTAAAAATTTAGAATTACAGACTTAGCAATTTTTAAAAAACATTAACACAATTTAACCTTCCAACACAATTTAAAACTATTGCAAAAATATAATTGGTTCATTTTTTATTAAAACACACGGGGAAAAAAGCCCGGCAACGCCGGGCAACCCTTGCTAGTTATTTTATAAATTTTACTAACCATTCCTTTAATTCCACACTAATTCCTCAAATTCTGTCCTATGTCTTTCCAAGCTCTGTTCCCTCAAATATTTATTATTCCACTTGTTCACCATCGCTATCTGAAACCAATTCAACTTCATCTGAGTGTATAGCTCTCATTTCATCACTTTATCTTTACAGACTCGTATCCAATCATGGTCCAATGACCATGATAAGGGACAAAGACGGAAAGGAGCTAGCTGATGCAGAAGAGATTAAGAAAAGATGGAAAGAGTACACAGAGGAACTCTACAAAAAGGAACTCAACACTCCTGATAGTCACAATGATGAAGAAATTGAACCTGAGCCAGACATCCTGGAGAGTGAAGTCAGAAAGGCCCTAAAGAGCACTGCAAACAACAAAGCTAGTGGAGATGATGGTATCCCAGTTGAATTTTTCAAAGCTCTAAAAGATGATGGCATCAAATTACTGCATTCAATATGCCAGCAGATTTGGAAAACAAAACAGTGGCCACAGGACTGGAAAAGATCAGTATATGTTCCAATCCCAAAAAAGGGCAATGCCAAAGAATGTTCAAACTATCGAACAATTGCGCTCATCCCACACGCCAGCAAGGTGATGCTCAAGATAATACAGGATAGACTTCAGCAGCATGTGGAAAGAGAATTACCAGAGGTGCAGGCTGGTTTCAGAAGAGGCAGGGGGACTAGAGACCACATTGCCAACATACGTTGGATCATGGAGAAAACAAAGGAATACCAGAAACAAGTTTATTTTTGCTTTATTGACTACACTAAGGCATTTGATTGTGTGGATCACAACAAGATGTGGCAAGTGATTAAAGAGATGGGAATACCAGAACACCTCATATGCCTCCTGAGAAATCTGTACATGAACCAAGAAGCAACAGTTAGGACAGAACACGGAATGACCGAGTGGTTTGGAATAGGAAAAGGAGTAAGACAAGGCTGCATTTTGTCACCCTGCTTATTCAACTTATACACAGAGCACATAATGCGCAATGCAGGGATGGAGGAATCACAATATGGGATCAAAAGTGCTGGGAGAAACATCAACAATCTGAGATATGCAGACGACACCACCCTAATGGCAGAAAGTGAGGAAGACCTAAAGAATCTCTTGATCGGTTTGAAGGAAGAGAGTGCAAAAGCTGGCTTGAGACTCAATATCAAGAAAACCAAGATAATGGCAACAGGCCCGATCAGTTCCTGGAAAATAGATGGGGAAGAAGTAGAAGCAGTGACAGATTTTACTTTCTTAGGATCTAAGATCACTGCAGATGGAGATTGCAGCCATGAAATAAAGAGGCGGCTGATTCTAGGGAGACAAGCCATGAGAAACCTGGGGAACATAGTGAAAAGCAGAGACATCACCTTGAAAACAAAAATTAGAATAGTCAAAGCAATGGTATTCCCAGTGGTAATGTACGGATGTGAGAGCTGGACAATTAGGAAAGCTGAACGCAGAAGAATAGATGCCTTTGAAATGTGGTGTTGGAAGAGAGTTTTGAGGGTACCTTGGACAGCGAGGAGAACAAATAGGTCAATCTTAGAAGAAATCAACACTGACTGCTCATTGGAAGGTCAAATAGTAAAGATGAGGCTAAAGTACTTTGGGCATCAAATGAGAAGGGAGGATTCACTTGAGAAGGCCGTGATGTTGGGAAAGGTGGAGGGCAAAAGAAGAAGGGGGAGGCCAAGGATGAGATGGATAGATGGTATTGTAGACACAATGGGCACAAAACTGGGAGGACTGAGGGGGATGGTGGAGGACAGAAGCGCCTGGAGAACGATGGTCCATAGGGTCGCAAAGGGTCGGAATCGACTGTGCGACTGAACAACAACAACAACATCCAATCTTTCAGCAGGAAAACCCCATTTGTCAACAAAATTTCTCTCATCTCATTGTCCATTCTTATTGGAAACTTTTTCAAATCTTCTAATTCAATTATCGGTGAAATATTCGGAACTAATTTCATTTTAGCCTTCTTCCATGCTCCCAACATTGACCTCAGCATTCTATTTTTAACTGGTGTTTTCCATATTTCCTTATCTAAGAAAAGGCTCTTACCCACTTCCTTTAGTTCTTTCATTTCAATTTCCTCCCAAATAACCGGCTCCTTCATTAAAATCTTGACTACATTCTTTATATGAAATGCTTTATAATAATTCTTTAAGTTAGGAATTCCTAAACCCCCTTCTTTTTGAGATAAATACCACATTCTCTTTGAAATTCTAGGTCTACGTCCCCCATTGCAATAATTATTTAATAATTTTTGAAATTGCTTAATTTCTTTATCTGTCAGTTGAATTGGTAAGGCATCAAACAAAAAATTTAATTTTGGTAGTAACATCATTTTAGCCAACGCTATTCTGCCGAACCAAGACAATCTTAATTTTTGATATTGCAAAATTTTATCTTTAAATTCTTTCTTTTGTTTATCATAGTTTAATCTTTTCAAATCATCCAATTTATTAGAGATATTTATCCTTAGATATTTCAGACTCTCTTTAATCTGTAGTTTAAATTCATCCCTTATTTTCCCTTGCTCATCCTTTTCAATATTACTTAAAATCATTTCAGATTTATCCCAATTTATCTTCAGACCTGTTATTTGTTCAAATTCCTTTAAGTGTTTTTGGATACTTTCCAAAGTCCTTCTAGGGTGTTTCATAATTATCAAAGTATCATCCGCGTATAAACTAATTTTATTTTCCATTATTCCTTCTATACTTTTATCTTCCCTTATTGCATTTGCTAATATTTCCATCGCCATAATAAATAATATTGGTGATAAAGGGCACCCTTGTCTTGTCCCAGCCTCTAATCTCACTTCCTCTGTGAGACCATCATTAACCCTAATATTGGCGTATCCTTGTTGATATAATTGTTCTATTGTTTTTATAAACTTATCCCCAAATCCATAACTTCTAATTATCTCGTTAATTGTTATCCATTGCAAGGAGTCGAATGCCTTGAAGATATCTAATGATAGTAATCCAACTTTCTCCTTATTTTGCCCTGCAACATCAATAAGATCTACAACTCTCCTTACTAAATCTGCCATGTGCCTACCTTTCACAAATCCAGCCTGATCTTTATTTATGTATTTATCCATAAAACTGTTTAATCTATTTGCCAATATTGCCGTAAAAATCTTGGCATCTTGATTTATCAGAGAGATGGGCCTATATGACTCTACCTTTTCTGGGTCTTTTCCTGGTTTTGGTAACAAGACAATTATTGTTCTATACCATGATGGTGGTATTTGTTCCCCATTAAGTATACCATTATACAATTTTAACAATTTTGGAGTTACTGTATCCTTGAAATCTTTATAAAATTCTGCAGATAATCCATCTTCTCCCGGTGATTTATCTGTTTTCAGTTTAGTTATTACTTCTTTTATCTCTTTTTCAGTTATTAACTCTTCCATTTTTTGTTTATGTTCCTGACTTATTTTATTTTTAATTTGCATTCCCAATTTATCTTTTAATTTATCTATATTTACCTCCGTTTTAGAATATAAATCTTGATAAAATTCTCTAACCACCTTACATTTCTCTTTAATCTTGTTATATCTTGTACCATCTTTATCTACTAAAGTCCCTATTTCTCTTCTACTTCGTTTTTCCTTAGCCGCTCTTGCCAAAAGTTTTGAATTTTTATTACTGTATTCAAAATATTCCCTTTTTAAATACGCCAAATCTCTTTTCACCTTTTCAATATCTTTTCCTATTAATTCCTTCTTTAGGCCCTGCATTCTTTCATAAACTTTTCTATCCTTAGTTATTACGTGTCTCTCCTGCAGCCGTTTACTCTCTTTTTCAATTTCTTCTTGCTTACTTTTTAACTGTTTATTTTTAATGTTTACCAACTTGATACTTTCTCCTCTGAATATTGCTTTCATTGTATCCCATACAATACCGAATCTAACATCCCCTGTATCATTCCATTTCCAATTTTCTTCCCATTTTTCTACCATTTGCTCTTTACACTTTATATCTCTAAACAATTTAGTATTATATCTCCAATTTTTCCTAATCTTTGTAGCCTAATTTTTCCTAATCTTTGTTCTTCTATTATAAAAATTATCTCAGTTCAGAGCAGAACACCGCTTAATAAATTCCTTTCAAAGGGCAAAAAGGGTCTCTATTTATGAAAGCTATCATAGCAGGTAGTTCAGGACAGTTCATTTCTGCTTGACATCTCAGTACCCTTGGGCAATATAATTTGTCACTCATTCAAAATGAAAAAGACAAAAGTGCTATATCAAAACCTAGCCTATGCCCATTTTGATTTCGTATAAAATCACATACAGTGTTCTTACCTGCCCAGGCATAGCAACATGATATCTACTCAAGCCCACTTGAGAAATGGTGTGAGAGTAATCCAAGCTGACCTAACACTTCATTTTTCAGGATTTAATACCATATTGCAGGGGTGGCCAACCTTTTTATGCTGCAGGCCAGAACCCTGCCCCCCTGAGGCAGAAGCAGGTGCACTTATGGCTGTCTTAAATGTGCCCAGGGACTGTAGTGGTTCAAGTGGCTAAGATGCTGACTGGGAGGTGGCAGGTCAACAGTTCGATACCCGAATACTGCAAGATGGAATGAGCTCCCATCTTTGTCCCAGTTCCTGCCAACCTAGCAGTTTGGAAGCAAGAAATTGCAAGTAGATAAATAGGGACCACTTTGGTGGGAAGGTAGACAGCATTCCATGCACTCTGGTGTCTAGTCGTGCCTGCCACATGACCATGGAAACGTCTGAAGAAGCAGGCAGCGCTGGCTCTTCAGTTATGAAACAGAGATGAGCACTGAACCCTATAGGTGGATATGACTGGCTTTCGAGCAAGGGTGACCTTTACCGAAACGCATCCACTTTTGCGTTTACGACACCCACAGGCACGTTTGCGCATGTTCGGGCGCATTTTAGGACTGATGTAAACATGCCCACTCCCACTTCCGGGTGTGGCAGGGGTGGCTATGAGATGGATGGAATGGTGTCATAGACCATGTTCAGCCCACAGGCCATATGTTACGAACCCCTGCCATGTTGGATTGAAAACATTTTGTCTTTCACTCTAGTCAAGATTTAGTACTGCTGAACTGGCATCCCAGTCTGTATTGTTCAACAGCCAAATGCTGCACTTTGTATCCTGTTGCAATACACACTTTCTTTGATGGAAGAACTCTGTAGATGCTCATCAACTTAAAGAAAGATGAATGTACGGGTGCATTTTACTTCCATTTCCAGGAGCAGCAAGGGCAGCATGGGCTGGATGAATTGGTGTCGGGGGCTGGATTTGGCCCACGGGCTGTAGTTTGGGCACCCCTGATTTAAGCAGAGAAAGTGGCAGCCTAAAAATCTATATCATCCTGTTTCAAAACAGATTGCAAGGCATGTTTTAATTCCGCTTCTGGTGGGAGGAACCAGGTGACCGGCCTGCTGAACCACATGACCAGCCCACAGCCCAAAAAGTTTGGGGAGGTAGAACTTTGTTTCTGTTAGCAGAATATTTAGTATGTGTGTTTGCATATTAGAAGAGGTAATCACTCAGAAGTCCTCATTCTGGCCTCTTGATTACCAAATTTACTCATAATTTCCAGGAATGGTTTATTATCACTCAGAAGTACTAGTGAAGCTAATGGACTTTGACAGTGAAAGTATTTCTCAGCACACAGGCAGCAGAAGCACATAAGTGGAGAAATGATTTTCACAGTTCGAACAAGGCCATCCTACCAGTAAATACTTAAATGTAGCTTGGAAGCAGCTGTATTACACTTAATGCACATGAAACAGACAGACAGAGCTTTGGCAAGTTATTTCTGAGGGCTAAAACTCCCAGAATGCCCCAGCTATATTCAGCATTTGGTTTGTTGTCCCTCCCCCCCATCTCTTCATTCATACAGCTTAATTCCTGCCTGAGCAGTGTTTGCAGGCAGATCTTCAAAACAAATTACAGCTATCTGCAAAACAGCTAAAGCCAGACTTTTCAAGCTCTGCAGGATTTACCCATTAATCTGGTAAAGACTGGTTAAACTGAAGATAACATCACTCATTGGCTAAACCAGTGTTTCCCAACCTTTGGTTTTTGGACTTCAATTTCCTGAAGCCTAAGTCAATTCCCCAAAGCACTGATTAGCCAATGTACTGACTTAGATTTCTGTGAATTGAAGTCCCCCTGTGGGGCATGTGCCCCATATTGGGAACCACTGGGCTAAACTTACTCAATGGTCCATTTGTCTCAGAACAGTTGTTCAAAACAGTGATTACATATACCATATTGCCTTATTTTTAAGTGTTATAGATTTAATTGTTTTAAAAAGGGAAGTTTGCAATCTAGGCCAGTTGAGGACTAGATGGGTATTTATTTATTTATTTATTTACTTATTCAATTTATACGCCGCCTTCCTCACCTTAGCAACCCAAGGCGGCTCACATCGAACGAGACATCCCATATAATAAAAAAAAAACAATGCTAAAATACTTAAAATCTGTTTTAAAAAGTTCTTAGGTTTCCCTTGCTCGAAAGCCAGTCGTATCTAACTCTAGGGTGCAGTGCTCATCTCTGTTTCAAAGCAGAAGAGCAAGCGCTGTCTGTTACTGCAGACGTTTCCGTGGTCATGTGGCAGGCATGACTAGACACCGAAGCGCACGGAACGCTGTTACCTTCCCACCGTAGTGGTCCCTATTTATCTACTTGCAATTTCTTGCTTTCGAACTGCTCGGATGGCAGGAGCTGGGACAAAGACGGGAGCTCATTCCATCCTGCAGTACTCGGGAATCGAACTGCTGACCTTCCGCCTCCCAGTCAGTGTCTTAGGCACTTGAGCCACTGCAGTCCTTAGCTCCTTAGTTAAATTCTCCATAGGGCTAAACAAGCCAGCTAGGCTGGGATGCGCTGCCAATTGCACCCCATGCCTGCTGGCAGAGCCAGGTTTTAATGCCTTTCTGAAGGGGTATAGTTCTGTCTGGAGGCACAGTTCTGGTGGCAGGAGGTTCCAGAGGGCTTGGGCAGACACCGAGAAGGCTCTCCTCCTGGTCCCAACAAGATGTGCATCCCTGGTTGATGGGACCATCAGAGAACCCCTACGGTCTGCCCTCGTGGGACGGGTCGAAAACCTTGGGATGATGCGGTCTCTTAGATATCCTGGCCCACTGAAATAAAGGGCTTTAAAGGTCAAAAACAGCAACTTGAATTACACCCAGAAGCATACTGGAAGCCAGTGCAGCTCCCGTAGCAGTGGAGAGGCACGGGCATAACGCCCACACCCCATCACCACCTGGGCAGCCACATTCTGGACCAGCTGCAGCTTCTGGATGGTCACCAAGGGCAGCCCCATGGAGAGTGTGTTACAGTACTCCAATCTGAAGGTGACCAGAGCATGGGTGACCGTAAGCAAGGAGTCCCAGTCCAGGAGTGGGTACCAAGTAGCATGGTTAGATTGTAGGTAGAATATAGCCAACTGGATAATATGTCAACCCTGTTTGGCACGTGTGCAATAATGCCAATTCTAAACTTGTCCATTTCCCCAGGGATATATATTCCTGTGAACTTTCCAAAATGTGAAGATGGTGGAAGTTACTTTTCTAGACTACAGCTTCCAGAATATCCCATTTACCCTGGACAGTGATACAAAGAGTAACTTTTTTACTTAGAGATGGAGAATGTTTGTTTTTTCAGACTACAGCTCCATAATTCCACAGCTAGCATGCTCTTGCTGGGTATAGGATTCTGGAAACTGATGTCCAAAAAAGGAATCTTTCCAATCTCTATTCCCCTCTCTGCCAAAATAGACTGATTACTGGCAAAAGTTAATTTAAGAGCAGACCTTGTAGCTGCATGAAGAATTTTTGAAAAAGGGAGAGTTTAAGCCAAAGTTACATACTTGACAAATCTTGCTTCAAACTGTAACTGCCAACCTACATCCATTTGATTGATGCCTGATAGAAGATGACTCAAGTTAATATTGGCTTAAACTGTTAAAGAATTATTTTGCTACATAAAGTGGAATTGCAATAATGCAATGATAATTCCTTTAAAAAAAATGCATGTCACCAATAAAAATGAAAGAAAAGATGAGACTGGGAAGACTAATTTAACAGAAAAGTATAAAACTAATGTCATACACTTCACACACAAAAATAGCTTATTCCATTAAGCCATAACAATCCAAACATAAATCTGAGTCTTTTCCGCACTTGGACATACAAGTCCTATTCAGATGCTCCCAAAAAAATTTTTTTTGGGGGTGTTACTCTGAATGTGTCAACACAGACATCGAGTTTTTGCCCTGTCCCCTGCTTGTCTCCACATAAAGGAGGACAGTCTGCTGCTGAGATGGTCAGCTACATGTGGAACTTCTACATATGATCAACACTTTCCAGTCACATGGAGAAAGTCCACATGAAGCAGAAGCCTTCTGTTATATACTGAATAGAAGGTGACAAGTACTCTTTAACTGATTGTATCCGGCAATTGTATCCATTGTAACTAATCAGAGACACATTGTAGCAAGCTGTTAAGGATGCTACTGCCCGTGGTAGTAACAGCATCCAGCTCACATGATACAGATTCCCCTGAATACCTGAAGGGCGGGAAACCTTCCCGCCACACCGCACCTGGAGAAGATGGCGTGACGATCCATGACGTCATGCGGACAGTAACCAGCCTTCGATACTGTCGACCACGGTATCCTTCTGGAATGGCTCAAAGGATTGGGGTCCAGGGCACTGTGTTGTCCTGGTTTTCCTCTTTTCTGGAGGGCCGTACCCAGTCGGTGTGGTTAGAGAGTGAGAGGTCCAGCCCTAGGTCCCTCAAGTATGGGGTTCCTCAGGGCTCGGTGCTTTCTCCCCTCTTATTTAACATCTACATGAAGCCACTGGGTGAGATAATTCGTTCCCACGGGGTGCGGTACCATCAGTACGCGGATGACACCAAGTTGTATATCTCGGCCCGTGGGGACCCCAGTGATGCTGTTGAAATCCTATCTGGATGCCTGGAGGCCATTGGGGTCTGGATGGGGGCCAATGGGCTTCGGCTGAATCCCAGCAAGACAGAGTGGCTGTGGATAAGGGGCCCCGTGTTATCCAGGGAGTTACCACCTTTGGTACTGGATGGGGCGGTTTTGCCTCAGACAGACCCAGTGCACAACTTGGGGGTCCTTCTGGATTCACAGCTGCTGCTGGAAGAACAAGTGGCGGCTGTGGCCAGGAGGGCTTTTGCCCAATTTCGGGTGATTCGCCAATTGCGCACGCTCCTGGACCGGGCTCCTTGCTTATGGTCACCCATGCTCTGGTTACTTCCCAACTAGATTATTGTAATGCGCTCTACATGGGGCTGCCCTTGACGACCATTCGGAGGCTGCAGCTGGTCCAGAATGCGGCAGCCCGGGTGCTGATGGGATGTGGGCGATATGCCCATGCCTCACCGCTACTTCGGGAGCTGCACTGGTTACCAGTTTGTCTCCGGGTGCAATTCAAGGTGCTGGTTTTGACCTTTAAAGCCCTATATGGCAGTGGGCCAGGATACCTTAGAGACCGCATCATCCCAAGAGTGTCTGCCCGTCCAACTAGAGTGGACCGGAGGGGCTCTCTAATGGTGCCATCAGTTAGGGGTGCACATCTGTCTAGCACCCGAAGGAGGGCCTTCTCCGTGGCCGCACCAACTCTCTGGAACTTCCTGCCAACAGATCTAAGACTTCAAAGAGAATTGCTGCCCTTCAGGAAAGGACTGAAGACCTGGCTGGCAGGGCAGGTGTGGGGCCCGAATGGGATCACGGTCCCCGCCTGCTGGCTTACGTAAAGAATTAAGAACTCTCTCTTCCTTTTTTAGAGTGGGTGGGATGGATGGGAGGGATAAGGGGTTTTTAAAGTGTTTTTATATGTTTTTAGAATTTGTTGTAATGCCGCCCTGAGTCGGGTTCTGCCTGAGTGGGCGGCATATATAAATACGACTAAATAAATAAATAAATAAATAAAACCAATGAACTATCACCCGGGTTATTCAAAATGTACAGTGTGCTATAAATAGAGCTGTTTGGTCCACCATTACCTCATGTTCACTCTGACTACCATGCAATAAAGTTGTGTTTTAGCCCTTACTGCGGCTCCTTCTTTGTCTTCCGTGCAAGACACCAAAACTTCTTATCTAAAGACAGCAACAGAAAGGGGATAGGAACTGAACTCTCTTCTGTCTCCGTCTTGTGTTTTCATCTTAACTCTTTCTTTGAATGCCTGACGGTAGCCATAGTCTATGTAGCTTGTAAATTCACATGGGTGCATCTTAACGCAGCCTTTCTATTCTGTTGCTCTCCACATGTGTTGAACTGTAATTCCCATGACTTTGAAGTGGGTAGGATCACTCCATTTGGATTGTCCCCCCAACATGTGTGATTGTTAGAAATGAACCAAAGCAAGATTGCAGCTGTCAATTTGCCTTCCACTGTCAATTTGCCAATATTGTGGAATATTGAACCTAGCCATTTACAATTTTGGGAAATTAAACACTTCCTCTTCTCTGTGGGGAGGCAGAGGAAGTAAACATTTTTAAAAAAACTTGTAAAGTCTACTATGATAGTTCTGACCTGGTTTATCACTTAGAGAAAAAATATTTTAGTTTCTGTGTACGTGTTTTATATCATTAGCTGTCAGAGCTTTTCTCCACACGGGGAACTGAAATGAAGTGGGTGGGGCTAGATGTAATTCTTACAAAATTGAATATTGTTTTACAAGCCATATAAACCACACCCCATTCCTATGGAAGTCTGCTCAGAAGAACTTTGCCTCTGCTGCCTCTGAGGCCACCGGACGCTTGCCTCATCCCTTCCCAGTCAGCCTGGCTGGAGAAGGGCAGAAACACCTGTGAGATGGAGGCAGGCAGCTTTAAAAGAATTTTGCCTCTGCTGCCTCTGAGGCCACCGGACGCTTGCCTCATCCCTTCCCAGTCAGCCTGGCTGGAGAAGGGCAGAAACACCTGTGAGATGGAGGCAGGCAGCTTTAAAAGAACTTTGCCTCTGCTGCCTCTGAGGCCACCGGACGCTTGCCTCATCCCTTCCCAGTCAGCCTGGCTGGAGAAGGGCAGAAACACCTGTGAGATGGAGCCAGGCAGCTTTAAAAGAACTTTGCCTCTGCTGCCTCTGAGGCCACCGGACGCATGCCTCGTTCTGGAGGGAGTGGTAGCATCTGCACCATCTTCTCACAGCAACGAGGGGACCTGTTTTGTGCTCACTAACACCTGACGTTGGGGCACAGAGAGCAGAGATTTTTCCCCAGTCTGTTGAGAGCGTGGAACTTTGGGCTTTGTGGGAACCATAAGGACACAACCTTTATGGGATTGTGATAATTGTGCTGAATTTTTTGATTATTTGTATATTGAATTTTGTAATGCATATTGATTCTGTGCTGTGCTACTTTGTTAGTTGGAATTTTTGTGGTATATTTTAGGATGCTGTTGTTTATAGACTAGTCTTTTTGCATTGATTGTATACTTAATTCTGCAGTTGTTGATTTGTAATTGTATACTATTGTGTTTTGTGTGTTTATATTGTTTTCTCTTGTTATATTGTATTTAATTTACTTGTTGTAAGCCGCCCTGAGTTGGCCCTGGCTAGGTAGGGTGGGATATAAATCGAATAAATGAATGAATGAATGAACACACTGTACAACACCAAGATAAGGAAAGATACAGACATACAACATTCAGCATATACTGTATGTTATGTCATGTGTAACTTGATCTTAAGCTGACAGTCACCACCACATCTTGTGGAAATGAATCTCAGACATTGACTGTAAATGAGGGGTGCCCAAACTTTTCAGGCTGTGGGCTGGTAATGTGGTTATGGGGGCTGGTCACTATCAGTTGGCCCTTGATGCCAGTTCATCCAGCCCACTAAACCCTCATTGCTCCTGGAAGCAAAAGTAAAACACATGTTTTACTTCCATTTCTGGGAGTGGTGAGAGCTTCGTGGGCCAGATGAATTGGCATTGGGGATCGGATATGGCCCCTGGGCTGTAGTTTAGGCACCCCTGCTGTAAATTGTGAAAGGCGTAAAATGTCTGTTCTATCTTGATCCACTGCCCACTAAACTAAAACATATATTATTTTATGTCTCTGATTATGCATGTATTAGGATAAAGATAACCTAAATGTTGGTAGGTAGGTAGGTAGGTAGATAGATGATAACAAAGTTGACGTTACTTCCAATGGCTAGAACTAAAGTGTTCTCTCTTAGTAGCCATCTTTCATGTTCCTGTTTCCTGCAGGCTAGTAAAGTGACTCTTGGCATTTCATCCATGCGGACAGAAAGCAGACACAACCATTTCCACTACATTTGCGTACCTAGTGCATACACTTGAAACTTGCCAAATTGTATGAGGAGAATTAGAGGGTTTCCGGGAGGCATCACATGACAAAAGACATTCCTATGACATTTCCTGTTCTTCTTACTTTTAGATGACATGGAAATAATTTAACTAAAGCTTATAGTGATCACAACAAACCTGTATGGCTAATGCAAGGTGGAAACATAAAGCAAACTAAGGTCAATGCATTAAATAGCACATTAAGCAGAAACAACACAAGAAAACATGCAAACACAAAAGCTATTGCAAAGTAGAATGAGTGAAAATTAGCATTTGTATTCTACAATTTTAAATAGCACTGATAACTTCAGGGAAATTATGCTATATTAGCCAGTCTAGAAATTTTAAACAAAAATAGCAGGGGCTGTGAATTATGCATAGAAATCTCACCCCTTTTTAATTCCCCACTCATTCTGAAGTGGGAGACGCGTGTCCACTGTCAATCTACTTCTTTAACTATTTCCACTGTCTGATTTTCTTACGACTGCACACCTGGCTTTCAGACAATGATAATGAAACTCCAAAGACAATAAAAAGGTCTAAAGGTCATTGCTTTTGATTTAAATATAGTCTGTTCACATAAACAGAACAGAATCAATGTCAGAGTTTTGTGTTTCTTTCAGTCACACAGAACAATAAGAGAACTATTCCAGACTTACTCTTGACTCTGTGGTTTTCATGTTCAAACTTACAAAAACAAAAACCCCAGTAAAGTGTAGATTAACTCCCAAAAAGTGAAAGTTAAAGACTAGAATTCATACACCTGGAAATGGCATTTGGGGATCAAAGGGGAAAACCTTATACTGTCCAAGAAAGCAGTCTGTAAGTACAAATATGCACACTGAACAGCTACAGCCTTTTTATTCCACTTTAACTGCCAATGCTCCATCCTATGGAATCCTGGGGTTTATCATTTGGTGAGGTATTTAGAATTTTATCCTAGATCAGGGATGGTGAACCTTTGACACTCCAGATTTTTGGACTTCATTTCCCAGGATCCCCACCCAGTATGACTAGTGATAAAGGATTGTAGTAATTGTAGCCTAAAACATCTGGAAAGCCAAAGGTTCTCCACTGTGGACCAAGAAAGCAGTTGGACATTCCTGAAAGTATAATAGCGTACACCTCACCTAATCTATATCACGCTCATGTGACCTGGCCCCTTTCTGCTTAGCCACCTGCAAACACGGGTCCTGGCTCTGAGGCAGCTGCACCTAAACCTTCTCCTGCTGATTGGCTGGTCTGATCACCTCATCCCCAGAATGTTGGGACGTTTTGCTGACCCAGTGAGGGGAAACCCGGCAGACTTTTGGTAGCGTTGCGAAATGGTGCCTCGTCTGGGTAAACCCGGGCAAGGAAAACCAGTGAGAAAATGGGTGTTCTAATGGGCAATGGTGATGCCTTAAAAAGTGTCACAGTTTGAAAAACTCTGCAAAGCCCTCTGGGACTGGTAGCGTCTTTGCCCACCAGAGCACCGGTGTTGAAACTAATAAGGCCTTATCTGAAAAATTCCCCTTCTGCTCCTTCATGGCTGGAAGAAGACAGAATAACTCTTCTTGACGAATAAATCATTTAAACGGTTTATTGGAATAAAAATAGAGAATTCCAACATACAAAAATCCTCACTAATCTATGCAAAGAAAAATACATGTTTCTAAGAAAATAAGAAAGCATTTCAGAAAAACAATACTTATATAAAAGAGTGCGGCTGAGTGAGCCGCACATCCAGGTGACGGGTTACGGGTCGGATCTGTTCTGGAAGGTGGAGAGCAGCATCTCGGTGTGATCTGAGATTACTGCCCTATCCCTCTGATGATCAGGCTTAATCAGCCAAATATTTATACTGTTTTGGTGAAAACGTGTGCGGAGATGTTCTGATTGACAGACACCTGCTTTTTGAAGTCCAGTGTGAGACAGGACATTTAATCAGCATTCCCATCAGAAAGACGTGCTTCTCATGTCTACCCACAGGTGGTGAGTCTGGGAAGCGTGTGGCTCACAGGTGCTTGGCCTGGGAGCAGACATGTTCTTAGGTTCACTTTTTGGGAACAAGGAGCAGGCTGACCTGCATCTTCTAATTGGTCAGAAGTTGGCATCTGCGCATAGCAACCTTCCAAAATGGATCCGTTTAAACTAATTAAAGCTAAACTTTTTAACAGAATAAAGACGGATTAATCATAAGGCACACTAGGCATTAAGTAAATAAAATAATGAATTAAAATTAATTCTTCCCTAGCTATGAAATCATTGACAATCTACAGATCCCAGGATTCCATAGGATGGAGCCCTGACAGTTAAAGTTGAACAAAATGTTATCACTGTTTATTGTGGGTAGACACTATGAATTGTTCCGATTGTGTCAAGCCTGGATAGATTGCAAGTCTTTGTAAATTCTAATTATTAAAATATATTTACTTTGAATGTTAAAAGTTCCAAATAATTATAATTTAATACTGTAATTGTGTGCTGCCAAGTTAATTCTGACTTATGGTGGCTCTTTACAGGGTTTTCCAGGTATAAAATAATCAGCAGTAGTTTACCATTCCTTTCTCCTGGAGTGCCACAGGACTGTGCAGTTTATCCCAGCACACAAAGCCTGGCTTTTCTCCTGGAAAGTACAGTGAGGAATCAGACTCTCAGCCCCTGGCTAAGAACATAAGAACATAAGAACAGCCTTGCTGGAACAGGCCACAGCACATCAAGTCCAGCATTCTGTCTCACACAGTGGCTCACCATTTGCTTCAGGGCATTATTCCCAAGCAGATACCTTCACCTGCTTAGGATTCCCTGGAAATGGCATTGAGAGATATCCTACCTATCTCTCCAACCTGGAGGTTGTTCTTAGGTATCGATAATTATAGCCATTGATACCCTTGTCCTCCATAAACTTGTCTAATCCTTTCTTGAAGCTGTCAAGACTGACAGCTGTCACCACTTCTTCTGGCAGGGAGTTCCATAGACCAGTAATCCTCTGGGTGAAAAAGTACTTTCTCTTATTTGTTTGAGAACTAGTACCCAAAAGTTTCATGGAGTGTCCCCTAGTTCTAGTGTTATGCGATAGAGAAAACAGTTTTTCCTTATCTACTTGGTCCACACTGTGCATGATTTTATAAACTTCAATCAGGTCACCTCTTAGACGCCGTCGTTCAAGAGTGAAAAGGCCCAACCGTTGCAGCCTCAGATGGTAAGGAAGGTGTTCCAGTCCCCTAATCATTCTGGTTGCCCTCCTCTGCACTTTTCCCAACTCTGCAGCCATATAACTCACTGAGCTATCCAGCTAGCCACCAAATAATTATACAAATCAATTATATGCAGAATCTAGGATCATTTCACCTTAGTTGCTGCAAAGCTTCAAATGACCCTTTGCACATATTGAGCTGTGACTTATGACCAAGGGCTGGCCAAGAATGAGGAGGGTAGAAGGAGGAGCCTAAGCATAACTTGAAGAGAGGGGTACATATATACATATATAACTTTTTCGGCCGCAGGCTGGTCACATGTTTCAGTGGCCCAGTCACATGGTTCAGTGGGCTGGTCATGTGGTTCCTTCCACTGGAAGTGGAAGTAAAATGTGTTTTGCAATCTGTTTTGCAACATGATAAAATAGATTTTAAGCTGCCATTTTCTCTGCTTAAAAGAGGAGTGCACAAACTACGGCCCATGGACCGGATCTCGCCCCTGATGCCAATTCATCCAGCCAACGCTGCCCTCATTGCTCCTGGAAGCGGAAGTAAAATGTGCCTATATGGGGGTCAGATCCGGCCCATGGGCCATAGTTTGGGCACCACTGTATATAGTACTGTGCAAACATCTTGGGGCACCACCAGTTTGTTTGGGGGAAAATTCAATGAATGATTTGGGAGGGTATGACTCAGCCCCTGTGCCACCCTGACACACCACAATCGGAGATATTTTTCTGTTGACTCTTCTCTCAAGCCTCTCCATGTTTGGTGAAGTTTAAAGTGAGAGTGTCCAAGTTATGCCTCCATAATCACTCATTGGTCTTTCCCCAAATCAGGTGATGGTGCCCTAAGACTTTTGCGCTGTACGCTGTACTGTAAAACCTACTTATAGTCTCAGAATCATGAAATAAATATTTCTATTGACATATCTAACATTACATTTTCTGCACTTCCGATATATTATGTACTGCACTGGCTTCCCCCCCTACTTTCTGGAATACCTTTTCCCTTTTTGCTTCCCCATTTTTTTCCATAATATCTGGGTGGAAGAAGAGTAATTCATGAGCAAGATAAAGAGGATGGGTGAGAGACCATCTCCCTGTCTTACTCCAGCACTGGCCGTAAACTCGCTGGACTTTTCCCTTGCTGTCCGTGCATAATTTCTGCTATGCTTGTTTGGCCACATCAACCGAATGGCTGAAACCAGGATCCCGTGGCAGGCATGGGAGGCCCAAATGCAGGGTACAAGACCCTGAGGCAAGACCCGCATCAAGTGGATTGATAACATCAAGGAGTCCCTTTATGTTCGTGTTAGTGACCTGAGGCGAGCCACGGAGCTGACCAAGGAGAGATCCCAATGGAGATCCTTTGTGGAATCCTATACAGTGCAAGGTAGAAGATGAGGCGATTAAGTACGTACGTAAGAAGAGTCATATGAGGCATGTTGATTAGTGGCTCTCACTAGCTCCAAGATCAATGCCTCATTGCACGATGTTGTTTCCACCAAGTGTTCTTCTTTCCTGCCTATGCAAAATAGAACTCTTAAGTCTGGTAGCATTTATGAGATACTTAGGTTCACACCACGTGTTATGGCAAATGTTTATTTCTTTCTAAGGTTTTTCAGTGCTAGATGTTTGATGTTTGACTGGCATGTGACTAACATAGAATTATTGTGCTGAATGGATAAAGAACAAGAACTCTTTAAGACCATGTCGTGTCCAGCCCTTGTAAAGAACAGTCCAGCAAACGAAGAACAGAAAAATGAACAACGGTTTATTGTAAAGTCTTTCTTGTTGGATCGGGGCCCGATGTGGGCCGGAGGGTCCCGAAGGAGACTGGTTACTGCCCAGAGTCTGCACATCATGATTACACAAGTTACTAATTAGGGATGACTATACCAGGGGAAGTTTCTTATCTAGCTAATTAACTATCGGGGACATGCATTGTTCATTGTTATCACGAGCAAACAAGTGGCTGAAGTTGACTCTAAGGCTTAGAGCTTCTGCAGATGCGAGATTACTCATTACGTGCCTTTCGAGTTAACCATCTGGTGATCTTTGGCCCTCTATTGTCCTAGCTGTCCCTCAGGTCAGCAATTGGTGTATCAAACTATATCTAATATTCCACTCCCCAATTTCTGTCCCCTCGAAACCAATGGCTCGAAGGAGTATTCTCCCATAACTGCGGTTCTGTCAGGGACAGCTGTGCCACTTGTGTACGTGGAATCCACACTCCCCCTTTATTTGTTTAATTGGACCTGAAAGACGGCTCGGCGCAAGAGTGGCATCAGGTGACGTGGAGTGAGGACATCCTGGGGTTTCCTCCATGGGGGACACATTAACATCAGTGAGGGAATACATTGCGCGAAACAGCAGACCGCTATCCCTGATATTGCAATACCAACAATCACCTTGAGTGTTGTTTGTAGCCATTCCCATGGAAACCATGACCACAATGAATTCCACCACTCCCACGCGGCATCTTCCTTGATATTCTTAACCAGGGTATGGAGGTCTGTGATCTGGCTCTGTACCTTGCGAGAGTTATCCATGAGGTTAAAGCAACACATGCCATGGACTGTCTCGCAACCCAAATGGTGTACGAGCTGGAGGTAATCGATAGCTGCTCGATTATCCAATATGGCATGGCGAAGCTTTGTCTGCTCTTGATTGGGCAGCACTATTGCCGAGGAGGTATGATTAATGGCTTTTGCCAAAGCGCAAGCCAATTGACCAATCCTGCGTGCATTGCCTACGGCTAAGCCTGGCATGCCAAACAAACTGACTGCCAATGAGACATACTCAGCTTTGCTCGGAATCCTGATATTACTGTCACATGAACTATTTGGCACGCCAAACAAGCTGACTGCCAATGAAACATACTCCGCTTTGCTCAGAACCCTGATATTGCTGTCACATGAACTGTCTAACTGGGTGGCACAAACGTGCTGTGTGTGGACAGATACATCGGTGCTTGGGGCAACCATATCCTTAGTGGGAAACAACAGTGTCAAACGACTGATACAACAGAAGGAATCAGATACATTTGCAGGAATGTAGTTCCAAGTATGTTGGTTACATGTAAAAAACCAGCCTGAAGGCAAAGTGACATGAACAAACATCGAATTAATAGTCTCTGGGATATTACAAGTCCAAGTGCTGTTGCCGGGGTCGAGGCAACGGTGATGTGGCCCTTCGCCGCGGAACAGCCGGTCATGCGAGCACAAGTTGAGTTTCGGCTGACCGCCACTTGGGGAGTGTACAGAGTGGCCGCATCAGCCGGTAAGACTTTTGTGACTTGGGTTCCCCAATGCGCATATGTCGAGTACGCGGTCTTGTGAAACGGGCCAAATATCCACTTCACTAACCAGTCACCGTTCCTGATGCGTTCCTGAAGAGAAGCAAAATCAGTGGTCTGCCTCAGGCAAAAATCGGACTGATTGACGAGGTTCACCAATCTTTCTCAGATGTTGTAGTGCAGCTGGGCAGAGAGATCTCCACCAGGCATCAGGTTTTCTGCCTCCAAAGAAGCGGCTCGAACCCCTCCCCCCAAAAGCAAAGAAAGGATCAAGATGATCATCAAGGAGTTGAAGGTGATCTGGGACCAAACTGCAACCATGATGTTCTCCGGCATTGGTTCCACGTTCTGCTGCCGCACGATGTCAGTTGCCTCCTGGCACAGGGACTTGACCATCCCCCAGGTGATCTTCGGAGTGGGCATCTGCTGTCGTCGCCTCCTCCGCTTGGTTTTCCCAGTCAGGGTCAATCCCTCCACCTCTGGCAACGGATCCAGGAACGCCTGGCTCCACACCATTGGACTCAAGATGAGGCTTGACACAGCGAGCTGGAACCCAGATGACATCTGAAGGAGACATAATTGCAGCATACCCTCTTCCCCATGTTATGAGTGATGCCGGGCCCCTCCAAGAAGGATCCAGTGGCACTCGGTAACGCACCAGAGGACACGGGAGAGCCTCCGTGCGACGGAAGTGCTTCTCCTGCAGAGTGTAATCTGAAAAAACATTGAGGTGATTGTTACTGAACAACACCTTGTTCAGACAATGCTGTGCCTGACCCTGATTTTTGGGGAGGACTAGTTCCCCCTTTTCTATTTGTTTGTCAATGTAGGACTTGAGCGTCCGATTCACCTGCTCCACAATCGCCTGCCCTTGCGGATTGTATGGAACGTCAAAAGTGTGCTTAATGTCCTAGGTGGCCATAAATGTGGCCAGCTGCCTGGAGCTATAAGCTGGACCGTTATCAGTCTTTACATGCTGTGGTTTGCCCATGGCCGTGAAGCAGGAGAGGAGATGCTGCTCCACATGGGAAGCTGTTTCTCCCTTCTGAGCCGTAGCCCAAACAAACTGTGAAAATGTATCAATGCAAACATGCATGTACTGCCATCTCCATCTGCCACACCTGGTTGGCCTCTGTCCCTCGTGGGTTGACACCCCACGAGGCCCCCCCCCACCGCCCCTGCACAATGCAGGCAGGAGCGGACTATGCCCTGGGCTTGGGAAAGTGGCAGGTTGAACTGTCGTGCAAGTGCTCTGGCATTTTGGTGAAAAAATGCATGACTTTGAATCGGAGTCGTGAAGACTCCCAAAACTGACCTTTGCTGAATTTCCTTTGCGGCCGCATCCACTCTACTATTGCCCGTGGAAATTGGGCCAGGTAAATCCTGGTGGCTTCTAATGTGGGCAATATAGAGCGCTTAGGTGCGGTTCCGCAAATGAAATTGAGTTGTGAGGAAAAGACCTAACAAGTTTTTGTCTATCGCGGGAGTGATGTAGGCTCCCGGTAGACTGAGAAGCAAATTCTGGACATACTGGCTGTCAGTAATGATATTCAAGCGTTCCTTGGCGAAGGTGCGCAAGGCGAGGTTCACTGCTGCCAATTCCGTCTGCTGTGTGGATTTCTGCGGAAGAGTCAGAAGTGTGCGCCAAGTCTGTCCCTCTTGCCAAGTAAGAACGCCATATGTTTGACCCCCATCTGTGAATACTGTCCTGGCCCCCTGAAGCGGAACCAGGGACAATAGCTCACACAAACTGACTGTCTGCGTTTGAAGTGAGACAAGTCTGGGGTCTTTTCGCAAATGGTATGTCAAGAATCCTGTGAATCCTTCCAATGCAATCGGAAGTGAGTCACCGAGCTGCATCAGCTGCTGGATTTGATTCTTTGTGAATGGAACAATGATTTTGGCTAAATCGTGCCCTGAAATATCCCTAGCTCTTAGCCTTCCTTGGTAAATCACCATGGAGACCAGTTCCTGTGGAGGAACGATGTTTCAAGAAGAGGTGTGTGGTAAATACACCCATTCCACGATACTCGCCCCTCACTCAGAGTCTACCCCTAGAGCTCCGGTGAACATGGATCCGGTCCGGACTATGTACAGGTTCATAACAGGAGCATATGGCCCCTGACTAATCCTGTCCACCCATCTCTGGCTGAGAACTTGGTTGACCTTTTCGAGAGTCAAGCGAGCCTCTCAAGGAATGTGTATCCGATCTGCTGGCTGCTTACCTAGCGTTAGCAGCGAGAAGAATGGCTTCAAGAGTTCCATATCTAGCCTGAAATACGGTCTAGCCCAATTGATATTCCCCAGAATCTGTTGCAATTCTATGAGGGTGACTGAGTCTTTGAGGTTAATCTGTGACAAAACTGGTGCCGCGAAAGAACGGAGGAGCCGATGGCCCAAGTATGAAAAGGGCTCAGTTCTCTGAACTTTCTCCGGGGCAATGAGCAACCCCTTCTCCCCCAGAGTGGTCTGGAGGTCTTTAAACATTTTGCTGCCGAGTTGCGGCACTGCGACCAAAATATCATCCATAAAAATGACACACTAAGACTGTGGGGTGAAGGTTTCAAAACTTTTCCAGTGCACCGTGAACATAAATTTGGCACAGGGTGGGCGAATTGAGCATCCCCTGTGGCAAAAATTTCCATGCATAACATTGCGTGGGATGTGGTTCACGACTGGCACCGTAAAAGCGAACCTTTCCCAATCCATTACATCGAAAGGAATGGTGTAAAAACAGTCTTTCAGGTCTACGACCAGGATCTCCCAGCCCTCGGGGATCATGTTCGGATTGGGGATACCGCAATGAAGTGGACCCATTGGCTGAATACACTTATTGATCTCTCTTAGATCGTGAAGGAGTCGCCACTTCCCTGACTTTTTCTTAATGATGAATATGGGTGAATTCCAGGGGCTGGTGGACTGTTCTATATGTCCTGCATCTAACTGCTCTTTAACCAGCTGTTTTAGGGCAACTAATTTCCCCCTTACTACTGGCCATTGCTCTACCCAGACTGGCGTATTGGTAAGCCATTTGAGCGGTAGAGCCATTACCCGAAGGTAAGAGTGGCATGGTACTGCTGTAAGATGTCTCACCCCCAGAGATTGACGTGCACATCCAAGATGTGCGGCCGAATGACCGCTGTGCCGTCAGTTTTGGGGATCATGACTTCTACCCAATCCTGGCTTCTAAACACTTCCTGGACACCATCTACCCCCACACATCGGAGACCTGCTCGAGAGCCCACTCGCGTGGCCACTGACTCTGGCTGACCACGTTGACATCAGCTCCGGTATCTAATAGCCCATCAAAAGGTTTTTTATTCAAAAATACCTTTATAAAAACACCATTTTTCCACTTTGTTTAAAATCCTTCATTTCAATTTCTTCCCAAATTGCATTTTCCCTAGCCAAGATCTTCACAACATTCTTAATTTGAAATGCTTGATAATATGCCAGCACATTAGGCATTCCTAACCCGCCTTCCTTCTGAGGTAAATACCAGAATTTCTTTGTTAATCTAGTCTTCTTTCCACCATTACAAAACTTATTAATCAAATTTTGAAATTCCTTAATTTCCTTATCTTTCATTTGGATTGCTAGAGCATCAAATAAAACATTAATTCTTGGTAAAAACATCATTTTACTAAGTACAATTCTTCCAAACCATGACAATTTCAACTTTTAGGAGAAATATGGGGAAAATTGTAACTAAAAATATAATGATGAAGGGATTGTTGAGTTTATGGGAAAAAATTAAGGCGGTTTTAGCTCCGAACATTTCACTGATTATTGAATTGGAGGATATGGCAAATTTTCCACTAAAGATAGATAAAAGAGTAAAAGAAGTATTGGATAGAAATGAAGTTTCCCTGCTGAAAGACTGGTTATGGACCTGTATAGATATAGATAAAAGAACAAATTTGTACCAACAGATGAAATTGAATTGGTTTCAGATAGTGTTGGTAAATAAATGGAATACTAAATATTTGAGAGAAGCTGAACTAAACAGGGAGAAGACTGAATTCGAGGAGCTGACCTTGAAAATAAGAAAGGGAGAAGGAACCCTCAAGGGTTTAGTTAGCAAATTGTATAAAACACTGAATAAGGAGGGTAGTCCACAGGAAGAGCTAAAAGCAAGGTGGGAGCAGGAATTGAATATAAAGATAGAAAATGACACATGGAAGAACAAATGGAAAAAGAGAATAATGAGAATGATGTCAGTCAGAATAGAGGAGCATAATTATAAAATGTTGTGAAGGTGGTACTTGACCCCAGTGAGATTGCATCAGATTGATAATAAAAATGATAAAATGTGTTGGAGATGTAAAAAGGAAATCGGAATTTATGAACATATGTGGTGGGATTGTAGTGTTGTTAAAGATTTTTGGAAAAAAGTGGAGATAGAAATTGGTGAAATTATGGGCAAGAGAATTAAACTGGGACCAGGTATCACTATGTTAACAGATGTGGACTGCTTTAATTTAAGCAAGGATCAAAAAGAACTACTAGAAATAATGCTCACAACTGGCAGACAATGTATTGCAAGGAATTGGAAGAATGAAACAAAGATAATGATAGAGGAATGGTATAAAGAAACGTGGAATTTAGCATTGAATGATAAATTAACCTGGGAGATAAATAAAAAAGGGGCAATGTCAAAGAAAATAGATTTTGGAATATTTGGCAGGCTTTTGTGGACTACGCTTTGAAAGGGGATGAAAAAAACAAACCTGTACCTGAACAAAGAAGTTTTTGGAAGGAAAATATTAGGGTAATCTGATTTCTCCGAGGCATTGTAAATATCATAGGGTTATTATTTTTTCATTTTGTTTAAATTTAGTTTTATATTTGTATTTAGTATTGAATTTTTAATGTTTGTGAATTCAAGAGTTAATTCAAAGCTATGTCGAAACGTTTTTTTATGCAATTTATATGGATCTAGAAGGTAAACTGACATAACTTGTATGCAATTGTTTTCTATGTATTTTTTCTTATGTATGTTTGTTGTTATATTGTTTGAAAAACCCAATAAAAATTTAATAAAAAAAACCTTTATGATTGGCCGCCGCTTCCACTCTATGTTGGTTTCCACTGTTGCTAAGACCTGGTATCCTTGTACTGCCCCTTCTGCCCTTGAGCGGTCTGCTAACCCGGACTCTGAGCTGCCTGCTTGCGGGTGACAAGGAACCATGATCAGTTGTGCTAATGTGTCTCCTCTGTGAATGGTTTGGGGTAGGTGTGTCCAAAGTTGAACCTGGAGTACACCCGAAAAATTGGAGTAAATGACTTCCGGAATCACAAGGATTCCTCGCGTTCCTGCAATACTGCGGGACAAAACTAAACCTATATAGCCCTTAGGCAGGGGTCCCATGTATTGGGAATTGACCAGATAGACTGTGCCTGGCAAGTCACATGTGACTTCTGACTGGCAAGTCAAATCTAGTCCCGCACTGCCCTTAGGTCTGGCCTGCGCCTCTGGAATGCAGGGTGGAATGTTCCGAAAATCTAATCCAGCTCTGGCTCTCCCAGAGCGACTGTGGTCTCTGTTTGTACCGGGGCCAGAGACATGCCCGTGCTCCGGTTTCCCGAATTCGGACAGTTCCTGGCCCAGTGAAAGCCATTGCGACATCATGGACATGGGGTGGTCGGAGCCTTGGGACGGCCTGTGTTTTGGCCATTACCCTTTTTGGATCGGCATTCTCTAGTGAAATGACCGATCTTGTCACAATTGTGACATGCTCCCATGGTCTTGCCTTTGAGTTTCCTACCACCTTGCACCGCCGCTGCTAACAGACCCATCTTGTAGGAATCTGTACCAACGTCGGCACAAGCCCTGATCATGTCAGTAAGCATCAGATCGGGACGATTGCCCAGGGACTGCAAGATTTTACGGTAGTCAAGGTTGCCGTTGTCTTTTGCCAGCTTCATCATAAGCTCCTGCTGGGCTTGTTCGTTGTCTATCTGCCTACTGCCGCTTCCTCCAATCTGTTAATAAAGTCCATGTAGAACTCCTGGGTGCCCTGTTTGACTGCTGTGTAATTTTTTGGCTGCTTTGCCAGCTACCGGGACCTTGAGATATGCCCTAAAGGCTGTCTCAGCTGCCAGGTGAAGCGTGGCGAGTGGCAAGGTGATCTGCGCATCGATGGATTCGAACTGACCCAACCCATATAGCTGGTCAGGAAGTACTGCTCCTCCCATCCTGGCAGCCCTTGCCTGTGCTTCAAGTCGATACTCACTGTCCCATAGCAAATACTAGCTGGGGTTGAGCATCATTCTCATGACAGCCTTCCAGTTGTATGGAATGAGCATCATTGTCTCACAAACCTGCTGAAGTGTACCCCTAGTGAAGTGACTCTGAAGTCCTGTTTCTGTGATTGCCTTCCGTATTGCCATGAGCAATTTGTACGGAACCGGCGAGTGGATCGTTTGCTGTTGACCCATGAGGGCGTCCATCTCTATGCAGACTGGGCATAACTGCCTAAATTCAGCTAATTCTTCCGCTGATGTCTCCCCTTTGATGGTTTCCTCTTCTACCATGCACTGGATGGAACTTTTAACTGTCTGGGAACTTTTAACTGTCTGGGAACCGCCAGCGTTTCCCAAACCTTGAATTCCTTCAGTGGTGTTTGCAGCTGCTGCTGAAGGAAAGCTCCCTAAACTTCCCTGTTTAAGCTGAAGTGACGGATAGAGACCCATCGGGGCTGATGGTTGTGACTGCGCTGGGGGGTTCTTGGTCTCTATCTGGACTGGGTCTACCTCTGCGATGAGCTTTCTACACTTACTCCATGTGGTAATCACCTTAGCTGGGGCTCTTGGTTTTTGCTTAATGCAGGTCCCTATCCTGTCCCAAAGTTGGAGACTAAGCATGCCCGTTTCTGGATAAAACAGACAGTGCTCCCCCAAGTACACCAAAAGATCCACTAACTGGGCGCTGTGAATGCGAGTATGATTTACCCTGGCCAGGGCCTTGAGTTCAATTAAGTGAACTCTCTGGTTAGCGGTCGGACGTTTCCAGTGCGGACAAGTCCCCATATTACCTGCCGGTCCTTTGAAGTTTCCTTCGCGGGACCAGTCGACGCATCTGGTTTAGGTAACTGGATTCGGTGCGATGGATCTCTGGGAAGGACTCAAAATGTGGACTGCTGCCACAGGCCCTCGGTGGCCTCTGCAATGCATCAGGGTTCACAGCCAACCCTGAGCATTCGGAATGCGTTTCCGGTGCGCAATATGCCTCAGAGCTTTGGAGTGTGCTCTGCCTCTGGAATGCCTCATAGTGTAACTGTCATTTAGATTGGATGGCTTTCCAACCTGAACCGCTGCGCTGCCTCTGGGAAGACTTGAACGCAGTTCTGGTGTAGAACCGGACCAAGGGTGCCGATACTCATGAGTAGGGTCACGTCGGGGTCACCATATGTTGGATCGGGGCCCGATGTGGGCCGGAGGGTCCCAGAAGAGACTGGTCAAGCAAGACACGAGAGGCAAGATGGAGTGAAGACCAGTCTTTATTGATCAGAAAGCAGAAGACTTTATACCCTGCCTGGCTTGGCTGTGTGCATATGTTGCGCATAGCCGTTTACAGGAAAGCCCTGAGTCTGCACATCATGATTACACAAGTTACTAATTAGGGATGACTTTCTGGTTACTCTTACAAGGAATATCCGACCTTCAGATGACTACACAAGTCCCATGTAATCAGTCTCTCCAAACCATGCTGTCCTTGGCTATTAAGCTACGCTTGTGAGTGAGCGTATGGAGAAGACCCAAAGCTTAACCTGGCTTTGGCTAACCTGCAGAAAATGAGGAGTATTGATCCGGCCCCGGCCCCATACTTGTTTACCCATGGGGCTTATATAGTGTCTCCCCAGCGGTGACTCTTTGATACAATGTATTAACCTGCCGGTGAACCTTAACTAACCAATCATAACATGATATACCAGTTTTAACCAATCACAAACAGGATCCAAAGTTGTACCCAATCATTTAACTCTAATTAACATAAGGAGTGTGCCCAGAAGGGAAATGTTCATGCCAAATCTAATGGCAAATTTTAAGGGCAGGAAATCACCATTTTGTCTTTGCAAAGCGCTGCTTGCGCAGCTTGCATTTAACTTGAATACACAACAGACCATTAAGCAAAGAAAGCTCCAATATCTTGGCCAGATAATGAGGAGCAACATAAAGTATAGAATACTCCAACTCTCTCTGCAAGGAAAGATCCCTGAGAAGAGAGGCCCTGGACTTAGGCGGACTTCATGGCTGAAGAACCTGAGAGACTGGTGTGACATGTCCTCAGAAGAACTGTTCCGAAGAGTTAAGAACAGGAAGACTATCACCATGATGATAGTCAATATCCGGAATGGATACGGCACCTCAAGAAGAAGAAGAAGAAGAAGTTTGATAATAGAAACAAAGTTACAAAGAACCAATGATTAGGAGACAAAATATGTTAATGTCAGAAAGAAGTGATTGGGTTTTCAAAGCAACCTCATGCTAAAGTCCTAAAGATCAATCAGCTTCCCTAGCCCTGCTTGAGTTTATTTGGAACAAGTCTTAACTGGAAAATGGAAGCTTCCAGCCTGAATAATTTAGCTGACATGTCCCTGCCACAAATCTCATTAAATTCTACTTTGGAAGAAACCATGTGCATCCAGCTCTGGGAACAGAATGGTAATGAAGGTAATCCATCACTATCGCATCACTGAAGGTGCTCTCTTGTTCCCATCCCCTGTGGCCCCTTCCCAACAATGCTAGACAGTAGGCGAGCCTGCCCACAGTTTGAATGTTATTGGAAGTGTTCTGCAAAGCAACAGAGGCGATCATTATGGTAGGCAGGGTTTGTTCAGCCTCCATTATTAATGATTAACTGGCTGACTTATTGGACATGGTGGGCTTCCAAATTGGGCAGAAGGGCAAGCGATTTTGTGTGTGCCAAGGCTCTTGACAAAAGCTTATTCGAGAATTAGCTGTTAATTCCTGATTTATATAGCTTAATTAGACCATACCATCTTGGTGCACTTTCAGTCCTTCATGTCAAGTTATAGAAGACTTCTGAGAACCTCCAATCATACCAGTCAAGCGCGGCTCCCGAAAATACAGGAAATTATTACGCATGCATGGGTGGGTGCAGAACACATTTGTGCATGCACAGAACATGTTCGCACATGCACAGAACCTATTTGCATGTGCACAAATGGGTTCTGCGCATGCGCACATGTGCACTAAGAGACAACGGCGGGAAAGGGGAGGAATGAGCACCAAAATACAGGAAATCCCAGCCAATACAGGATACTTGACAGGTATGCGTCCAATACTATTTGCTCTCATGTTGCTCTGGAAAATCAGCTACTGTATTTACAAGTTATATACTGTTGAGACTCCAAATGTTGAAAGGAAAAGCTCCCCCATGTGGACGTTAAAAAAAGCTGCAGCATAGAACCTTTTTCAGAGTAAAGCAAATATTTTTATAAAACATTTCAGACTTGGAATAGGGGATAGACCAAGACATTTTGGTTCTGAGGCACAGAAGCAAACCCTACTCCTTGTGTCACAAGTCAAAATGCATTGTGCTTAAAGCTAACCAAGTTATTGTGTCACATGAGCCAGGTAACTGTGCAGTAGCAGTCCTGCTGCCTGGGAGCGAAAATGTTGAAATAACCAATTAAATAAGGGAAAGAGCTGGAATAGAACCAATCTTAAACTATATACAGAGACAACAAAAAAAGTGGTTTGCCCATCTGAAGAGAATATCTTGGAATTACCATACAAGGCATCTATACCTATAAATCTGTGCGTTAACCGTTGGAATGTGACAAAGGATGTTGCACCAGGCCCCACTAGCCCCGACCAAGCCTTCCTGCACTCACCCGAACCAGGTTCGCAGGTAACTGTCAGGTTGAGAAATGTGGCAGTGGGGCAGGAGCCCCCCGAACGTGAACAAAGAAAAAGGACTTCAATTCCCAGCATCCTTTGCACTGTGCAACCCCTCAGCCAATCAGGCTGAGGGATACGAGCACAGAGGAGGCTGGGAACGTGTGCTGACTTTAAAAAAAAACGGTGGGAGCCGGAGGGAAAGACTTTGAAAGACCCAGCTGGAGGGAGCCAGGAAAAGATAAGGGTTAGGTAAGGGTTAGGGGGTGGGTGAGGGAGGGAGGCAATGAAAGGTGCTGGGTCCAGAAGGGTTGGGGGGACAGACCCCTTTTGTCCCCCCAACCCTACCAAACCCAGGGGACCAGGGAGAGGAGAATGAATCCACACACACCCCACACACACATACACACTCCATTTTAAAAGATAAGAAACCACTTGGTTTCTTCTCTTTAAAAACGGAGGTTTTTTTTGGGGGGGGGAATGATCCCCTCTCTGTTGTGTCCCCTGGCTCTGGAAGAGTTGGGGGGACAGACCCCTTTTGTTCCCCCAACCCTACCAAACCAAGGGGACCAGGGAGAGGAGATCGAATACACCCCCTCCCAAACACTCTGTTTTAAAAGAGAAGAAAGAGCTTGGTTTCTTCTCTTTAATAATGGGGTGTCCTGTGGGGGGAGGGAATCCCCTCTCTGCAGGGTCCCCTGGCTCTGGAAGGGTTGGGGAGACAACACACACACACACACACACACACACTCTGCTTCTCTCTCTCTCTGTCACACACACACACACACACACACACACACACACACACACACACACACACACACACACACACACACACACACACACACACACACACACACACACACACACACACACCACTCCTGCCTTGCCAGGAATTTTTAATGTGTGTGTTGGTGGTTGGAGTGTTATTGTATGAGTAGTGGTGGTTGTGGACACCCAAAACCACCCCTAACCACCAACACACCTCTTTTTTACATAAATTACCAAAAAAGCTTCCAAAACCATTTAAAACAGCCCGGCACCGCCGGGCAAAATCTGCTAGTATGTGAAAAGAGCAGAATGACAAAGAGCATTAGGCAGACTCGGAGGAAGATGGAGAGATAACATCAAAGAGATATCACAAGAACACCAAATAATGCCACTGGATGCTGCTAGAAGAGCAAGAACAGAACAGAAGAAGGAGTAAAATGGGAAATAGAGCAGGAGGAGGAGGAGGAGGAGAATTGTGGAAACCAATGAAATATCAAGCCATTTGCTGTCCTTTCAAGACACTCCAAATCTCCTGCCTGAAGTGGTAGTCTCACTTCACCTTGTGGTAGAGCTGACCCTTTTTGGGATCCATTTCAGTGGTGAGCATCAGCAGGTTCACACCAGTTCATCAGAACCGGTAGCAGAAATTCTGGCTGGCCCTGCCCATCCAAGTTTTTAAAATAAAGTAGTCCTAATTTGGGCGCAACACAGGGCTTTTCCCCTGGCCACACCCACCATACCACACCCACAGTATGGTAGCAAAATTTTTTGAGGCCCACCACTGATCCATTTCCTCAAGAATCTTCTGCACTAATGTGCTAGGGATGATAAAGGTTTGCCAGAGAAAGTGCTTGCCAGAGTCCCTAGGATTGTTTTCCATAATTCCTTTCTCAACACTAAAGATCTGCATAAAACCTTAAGGTGTATATTAGAGTAGCAATGCAAGGTTGTTATGCTACTGCATTCTGGAAGCTCGGTGGCATAGTAATAATAAACTTCTGCAACTTCACTTTAAAACAAGGTGCCTTATTAGTGTGCCTTATGATAGTGCTCCTAAAACAAAATGGCACTCCTAAGACATTTCTGGAAGAATTCACAAAAACCTCCAGTGGGGACACATACAGTCTTTATGCAATGCATTGCCTACAATGTGACTCTTGCCATAGTATTCGTATTAACAATATATCCCCTATAAAACGGCCCTACTATTCAGCTTGCTGCTAAATTAAATACAACAATAACTTGGAATGTCTAAAAACCATGGCTTAGTATTTTGTCTCAGGGTTTATTGTGATAAAATAGATGAAGACAGCTTTTATATTAGAAAAATACAGTTCTGCTGAATAGCAAGTAAGGATTATAACCAAGATAGAAAGCAAATAAGGAGATGAATTTGCTTTCGAAACTGGGGTTGACACCTTCAAGTTAATGCCTCCAAAATCATGGAAATATCTGAAGCTAGAACAATACAGTTTTAGTGTGCGAAATGAGTGTTTTATACAAATCGAGGATGGTCCTTCTTGATGTAGGTCTGGATTTAAAGAAGGATGATCAAAGTGTTGTAGTAGCTATGTGCCATCAAATCATCTTCAATTTATGGAGTTTCAAAATGTCCTGTCCTCGAGGGGTGTGGCTAAGATGGTGCCTGGTTAACACATAAATTGCTTTGCTCGTGCCGAGAATGGGACTTTAAAGTGGCTAAATAACAAAAAATTGGAACCGACTTGCTAGAGAGTTTATTTCTGGAGCCTGGGAGTCTTTTGAAGTGAGTTTATTTTCGCCGGAGATGGAGATCGAGGAGTGGGCAGCGAGGGAAGCGCAGCGTCGGCTGTGCTGAGCTCGCGGCTCGGCTCGGACGGGCTTCTGGCGATTTTTAAAAGTGAAATGGGCTTCGGAGCTTTGGAACTTTAAGAGAGAGAAAAGGAAAAATAAAGTTAAAGAGGATGCTGGCGGCGGTGAACAGGGTCTTAGAGCTGAACAATTGAGAGGGCACAGTAAGTGTGGAGGGAAGGAGGAGGGATAAGCCTGGTAATGGAGGGCAAAGCCGGGAAGGAGTAATGGCGGTGAGGAAGAACAGAAACGAAAGTTAAAAGTTTTGAGGACGGCTGAGAGGAGAGGAGTGGAGAGTGTGAAACGATGGTGGAATGGCTGGAATGCTGAAATTGAGGCTGGAAATGGAGGTCAGAGAGGGGGAAGGTGAAGATTTCAGCAGAGCTGAGATGGAATAAGGAAGAGACCATTTGGAAGGTGCGGAACACGGCTGGTGTGCCTGGGAGATTGGAGGAGAGACCGGGTTCGGGAGCCGCCAATGTGGCTGGAAGTATAAATATTCCTTCTTTCATCTGTGTGGGGATGCAGTCGGGTTTTCTGGAGTGAAGGAAATATAGCTGCTTCTCATCTTTTTTTTCCCCCTGCCCGTTAACGCTTGGAGTTTGGATAAGTTACCCTGTGGCTCTGCTTTTTTTTCCCCACTTCCTTTGGACATCATGGATATAAAGTAGTTGGTCTTCCGCTTTGGATATAACAGTACAGCTCTGAGTGATTTGAAGAGCTTTTTTTTCTTTCTTCAGTTGGAGTGGGGTTTGGTTGCTTGGGGGGGGGGGAGACTAAAGCAAGCTGGAAAAAATCAGGGTTAAGTGCTTGTTGGGTATAAAAGTGTTTTGGCTCTGGGTGCTTTGTTTGAAGACTTTATAACCAAAATGGAGAAGAGAAAAGAAGATGAGATTGTAAGACCAAAAAAGACTGATGCAAGAAAAGAGGAGAAGAAAGCGCAGTAGAGCAGACGGGAGTAATGGACCAAACCCAAATCTTGGTAGAGCTGGGGAAGTTGTTTAAAAAAATTGATAAGATGGATGAAATGACCACGAAAGGATTCAGAGAAATGAGGGATGTGAGAGTGAAAGATAAGGAGGAGTTAATGGGTATCCATAAGAAACTTGTTGGTATGTTTACTGATTTTTATATAAACGCGGAAGCTAATAGTCAGAAAGTGGATAAAGTTCTGAACCTGGTGCAAAAAGATATGAAATTAATGCAGAATGATATGAAAGGGCTTCATGAGGAACATAAAGAGGTTAAACTGAAAGTGGAGGGTTTGGGGAAGAAATTGGATTTGATGGAAGAGGTGATGAGAAAACAGAACGTGGTCATGAGAAATTTGTTGGAGAAAATGCCAGATAAGCTAAAAGGATGCAAGCGCGGCGCCAAAATGGCAGCCGTGCTCTTTGCGGGGCCCCCCATCGGACGAAGGCATCTGGGTAGTTAGGGGGCGTGGCCAGCTCCCTTATAAAAGGGGTGGCCATGAGGCAGCCGAGCTGCCATTTTGCGAAGCGACGGAGCGGAGACGTTTTTCCCCTCTTACCTCCGTCGCTTTTACTTTTACCGGGAAGCCTTTTGGCCGCTGAATTCTCTCGTTTTCGGCTTCCCATTGATTGGCTGAGAGGCCCGCGAAGAAGAAGGCGGCTGCGAGTGCGGCTCGTGCGGTTCGCAGGCGCAATCAGGGTCGGAGGACCGCGGCTGCGCCTCCCCAGCAGCCGCCTTTGCCTTCACCCACCGGGACCGGTGGAATGGGGTCTATTCCCTGGCCAGAGAATGGGGGCCCACACACGGGGCCAGTAGGGGCTGCGGCCCTCGGCCCGCAAGCGGTGGACACCTCTCCTGGTGTTGCCCATTCTGCTGGGCCTTCCTTTATAGGAGCGCAGCTCGCTCCGAGGCCTTCCAGCCTTGGGGGGTGGTCCGGTCCCCTTCCCTGGCAGGTTGCTACATCGGCCCTAATGGGCCCGGGTGTGGGGTTGTGGCCCTATTCGGGCCCCGGGGTGCAGGGACCTGTACCCATGCCTGTAGTAGGCGGGCCAGCTGGTCCTTTGCCCCATGTCAGCGTGGAAGCCTTATTGGCCCGCGTTGCGGCCCTCGAGGCATCCCTGGCCCAGGCTAGCCACTCTTGGGCTCCCTTTGGGGTTCGTTTCGACGCGTCGTCTGCTGGGCAGCGGCAGGCGACGGGACAGGTCGAGCTGCTTGAGGCGCGTGGCACGACCTAGGCCACTGCCTCGCAGCTCCCCATTCAACAGACCGGTGCGGGTCAGGCCCCATCGACGAGTTCGACGGCGGTTGTGAGCTCCGACGCCCCCAGTGGGACGGAACCCCCGGTGGGGGCAGCCTACGGGGGTGCAGCATGTGAGTATGCGGTCCAAGCTAGTGCACCTACACACGTGGCCACGTTGGGGGGGTTTCCAATGGCCTTGGCCTCGCGCGGGTGGGGCGGCGGTCCAGCCGCTGGCGCCCCACCTGGTGACGACAACTACCACCCAGGGCCCCATGGTGGGGGGTGTTTTCTACCCTGTGGGGAATGTTTTGGGGGTGGCTGGGTTAGTACAGGCCCCCTTTCAGATGACAGTAGTTCCTGCTGTGCCTGTGTCGGCCTTGCTGACGGCGGGGTATTCCTTACCGCTGGGTGACCATTTGGCACAGACCACCAAAGAGAAGATCTGGCGGGGGGAGTATGTGGATATCTTCTCACTCCTCCACAGAGGGCCCACCAAGGAGTAGGGGGGGCAGGATGAGAAGGATAAGGAGCAGGCACGTCGTCGCGAGCCACCACGTATGTGGGCCGACTGGTTGCCGGCCTACCTCATATACATGGCGGTGTACCTTAGGGCCCGGCCGGTTTTGGCAATTCCGATGGTCCAGTATTTGGACAACATCTACCGGGTGATGGTTGACTTTCCTGGCCCATCGTGGTTGGCTTATGACGTGTAATTCCATATGCGGATTCCCCGGCACCCCGAGATTAGGTGGGATGAGCCATGCCAGAGGCTGTGGCTTTTGTACATGACACCCACGCGCCCCGCACCCGGGGAGAGATACCATGGTGGACATGCAGTCCAGCGGGCGGCCCCAGCACAGGTCCACTGCCAGGGGGCGGGGCAGGGGGTTCCAGCCCGCCTGCTGCGCTGGACTTTCTCGTCCAATGGTTCCTGCAATAGGAAGAATGGCAAATACAGACATTAGTGTCCCCCCTGTGCTGGCCCCCATGCGGCCTCTGCCTGTCCCAGGCCTGGAGGGATGCGGGGCAGAGGGAGGGGTGGACAGGGGGCGGGCAAGACTGCCGCAGATGGATCTAGTTCACCGAAGGGCTCCCTCCCCAATTAATGTGGACATGTTGGAGCGCTGGCTCACATTGTACCCGAAGGGAGAGGATGCGGATATCTCCTTCAGGGTTTTAGGCAGGGGTTACGTATCCCTTGCATGGCTGATAGGTCCCCCCAGGATGCCCCCAATCTTTATCCCTCAGGGGGAGGGAGGAGGTGGCTGCTGCCAGCAATGATAAGGAGGTCTATGCGGGCAGGGTCGTTGGCCCTGTCCCTGCGCCCCCGTTCCGGGGAGCATATTATTTCAATGATGCCATGCCTTTTGGCTCTTCCAATTCGGGCTCGGCATTCGAGCGTTTCTCCACCTTCCTAGAGTGGGCTTTTGTTCGCAGATCAGGGTCCCGGTCTGTAGCCCATTCCCTGGATGATTTTATTCGGGGCTGAACGGGGCTGGGACACGTCCACACGTCTCCTTACACATTTCAGACGCTAATGGAGGAACTTGGTGTCCCTTTAGCGCCCGAAAAGACCGAAGGCCCTCCTACACAGCTAGTATTCCTGGGGGTGGAGATTGACACGGTAGCGCAGGCTTCTAGGTTGCAGCGGGATAAGGTGTCAAAGCTAGTGGCCCTTATCTCGGACTTGCTGGCCAAGCGCATGGCATTACTGAGGGAACTGCTGGTGCTACATGGTCACCTCAATGTCGCTGGCAGGGTCGAAGCACCGGGCAGGGCATTTGCTCGGCGCTTGCGCGACGCCATGGCAGGATTATCCAGGCCCCACCATAGGGTCAGACTTACCCGGGGTATCAGGGCGGACGTGCTGGTCCGTATCTGGAATTTTCCGTATCCTGGGTGCTTTGATACTATGGGGCGAGGAGTGGGCCAACTCGGTTGTCCATTTTGGTGTTACAATGCGGCTGTTATCCACATTGTCAATGCACAGACCTCTAAATCGCCCAGGGTTATGGACCTAGTGTGCCAGTTTGCGTTGCGCAGCCTGCGCCTCAACGTTCTTTTCAGGGCCAGGCATGTCCCAGGGGTTACTAATGATATTGCTGACCCTTTGTCCCGCCTGCAGATCTCCCGGTTCCGTGCCTTGGCCCCGGATGCGGAGGAATTTCCCTCGCCACTCCCGGACGAGATATGGAACATTGGCAAGGAGAGGTGAACCGGGCGATTGGCCTGTCACTAGCGCCACGCACGCGTAAGGCGTATCACCACGCATTTAATTCTTTCAGAGCATTCTGTACCCAATTTCAAATGCCAGGAACCTGGCCGATCCCGGTAACCCATGTTCTGCGGTTCATGGTTTACCTGCATGCCCAGGGCCTTGCACCTCACACCATAGCATCTAAGCTGTCAGCGTTGGTTTTTATGGCCAAAGTGGGAGGTCACGTGGACAGCACCGCTGACTTCCGTGTGAGACATGTTTTGGAGGGGTGGGTGCGCGTGCGTGGGCGTTGCCCGGATGACCGCCACCCGATTTCCCCAGGGTTTTTTTTACCCAATTGGCCCGGGGCTGGCCTGGCCTCTGTTTTGATAAGATGAGGCAGCCCATTTCATGTGGCCACAACGGTGGCCTTTTTTGGAGTGCTCCGCATCGGCGAGCTTGAGATGCTGTATAAGGCGGATGCAAGTCGTGGACAGCACCACTCACTTACGTGTGAGACATGTTTTGGAGGGGTGGGTGTGCGCGCGTGGGCGTTGCCCGGACGACCGCCACCCGATTTCCCCAGGGGTTTTTACCCAATTGGCCTGGGGCTGGCCTGGCCTCTGTTTTGATAAGATGAGGCAGCCCATTTCAAGCGGCTACAACGGTGGCCTTTTTTGGAGTGCTCCGCATCGGCGAGCTTGAGATGCTGTATAAGGCGGATGCAAGTCGTAGGGCACTGGAACTCGAAGATGTCTGTGTGAACAATATTGGGCTCAGTTGGGGGATACGCTCCTCTAAAACGTATCAGCACGGCGTAGGCAGTGGAGTAGACTGCTATGATGTTCCTCGGCAGACATCTGTCCGGTTGGTGCCCTACAGGATTTCCTTGCACTGTGTGGCACGCACCATGGCCCGTTTTTCTGTCACCAAGGTGGGTCTTCTCTTACTAAATTTCAATTTGGAGGGTGCCGGGAAGGCACTAGACAGTGTTGGCCCCTCTGGGGCTCGTTGCGGCACCCATTCGTTCAGGATAGGGGCGGCTTCTACTGCAGTTGTTTTTGGGTACTCCGGGGCTGAAATACGCCACACGGGAGGGTGGGGATCACAATGTTTTCAGTTTTGTGTTCGCCCCCTTCAACCGTGAGTACCAGTTTAGTCACTGCACTGTTTCTCACCCCCCTTTTTTCCTTGACAGACCCTGGGTGTCGTTTTACACCGGTGACAGTATGGCTGGTGGGCCGTAGCCACGTGCACAGGGCAGCGCGTTACGCTGCACAGGGCAGCGCGTTACGCTGCGGCGACAGAGTGGGGACCCCGACTGGGACTGGGTGCAGCCGCACATCTCAGGTAGTATGGTAAGCGCGGCATGTTATGGCGGGAACTGTTGCCATTCCTTTTCTACATCAGGGATGCTGACTCGCCCGATGTCCTGGTTATGTACCTTGGGGGCGATGGCTTGGGGCAGGTCACTGGCCTATCGCAGAAGCTTGCGGTTTGCAGTGACCTGCCCTACTCACATCATGTGTGGCCTGCCACATCCCTCAATTGGTCGGACACGATACCGCAGTACGCTTACAGGGGGGCGTTCGGCCTCGAGGCTCTTGACTGAGCCGACGCTCCGTGAACGGGGCTATTGCCCGGTTCCTTTTCGACAAGTGCGGGGGACGCGTCATTAGCCTCCCCGGCGTCAGTCTACAAAATTATGAGCTTTACTCAGGGGATGGGGCCCATCTGTCGGAGGGAGGTATGGACCTCTGGTTAGTGGAATGGCGAGCAGGCCTGTCGACCGAGCTGACGGTCTTGGGGGGGGGGCGGTGAGCCTTTTGGGAAGCCTCCCCGTGTGGCGGGTATCACTGGTAAGGTAAACATTTATGACCCACAGGTATCCGGCAGGTTCGCAATTGACTGGACAACACTAGACAGGCATAAGTTGGTTAAACGTTGTCCGGTCAACGACGAACCAGGCGACGGGGTGATGGCTACAGCTAGACAGCAGGCATCACCCCGTGATTTCACGGATACGCGTCAGAGGGTGGGGTCATTAGTTAGATATTGACTACGGTCAACAATTTGTTTGTTGTCAACAAACAAATTGATACAAATAGATACATTGTAACAATTGCCGTTGGCAATTTTGGGTGGTACCTTACCAGTGTTACTTCGGCCTGCTTGCCTTAAAGAATTATGATTGGTCAATTACCAATAGAAATTTATAATTCGGACTAGGGCATGAATCAATAAATGTGGCCCAATGCCGTTATCCACTTTTACCAGTGTCTGAGTCCTTTATTGGGGGGTGCGCCTGCAAAGAATAGTGGATTGGCTGAATAATTTGAACATGGGGAAAATTTTTGTAAATGAAGATATTGCAAGCGTTTTTAGATTGGGCCCAAGGAAGGGGAGAAAAGTCCAAAGGAATGTGTTGATTAAATTTGCAAATTGGGCAGATAAGTTGAAGGTGATGGCATTTATAAAACAAGCTGGGTCTGGCGTTTTAAAAATTGATGGTTGTGATGTTGAGGTTTATAACGACATATCTGTTGAGTAACGGGTATGGCACTATAAGATGAAACCTGTGACACAATTATTAAGAGAACGTGAAATTGTTTATCATTGGAAGTTTCCTCAACAGCTCAGATTCTTCTATGTAAAAAAAATGCATACAATAGATATTGAAATGGACTCATTAGATTATCTGTGCCAGATTGGATTGGTTAAAACAGCATCTCGAGAGTGGCGAGCCTTGAGGAAGGCCTTGTTTGAAGCGGGGGGTACACAAAGAGAGTCAGGGACCGAACAAGAGAAGGGGGCCACAGGAGGAGCAGAGGAGGAGGAGGAGGGACAGGTGGCGGAGGTGCCAGGGTGAGGCAGGGTACTAGAGAGGGGGATTAGACGGGTAAGGGAAAGATGAGGGGCTTTAATTAGGTTAGATTTTGAAGAGGAGAGTCGGCGCTAGAGCTTTAATTAGAATGCACATCTTACATGTCTCCCCCTCCCCCCTTTGAAGAATAAGGGCCACTTTTTGGTAAGAAGAGTGGGGAGGGCGATTTTGAATGTTAAATGTTTTTTGATTGGTTTTTTTTTAAAAAAATGTAGTTATATGTATGGTGAAGGTAATTACACAAAAAAGAGTCTGTGGTGGTCAAAATGCAAGGATGTTACATAAATTATGAGGACTTTTAAAGTATTGACGTGGAATGTGAAAGGTACGGGCAGCCAAATGAAGAGGAGGAGGTTGGAATTTGCTTTGAGGAAAGATAGGCCAGACATAGTCTTTCTCCAGGAAACACATCAAAAAACAGAGGACACAAATAAGATTTATTTGGGTTGGATGCAGATTTATGAAAAGTCCTATGGAACCTCTAAAGCAAGGGGGTGGCAGTCTTGATTTCGAAGAGACTTGGCTTTGAGATGTTAAAGAGTATTTCCGATCCGGATGGCAGATATTTAATAGTTATAGGGAAAATAAAGGATGAAGAGATAACGTTGGTAAATATATACGCCCTGAATGATCATCAAGAAGAATTTTTAAATAAAGTATTGGGTATATTGGAAAAAGAGAGATTAGTTAATATGATCGTGGCAGGAGATTTTAATTTGATAAGGGCCCCGGAGGATTGTACTAATGTAGCAAGAGCTGGAAGACCAGTCAAAATGAAGATACTAGATAAATGGATGAAGTGTTTGGGATTAAAAGATGTTTGGAGGGAAATTAAGGGATAAGAGAGGGCTTATACTTATTTTTCACAGGTGCATAATACATACTCCAGAATTGACTATATCCTGGCCACAGAAAATTTGATTAAAAATGTAGATGATGTAGAAATCGGGATCTTTAAGGAATCTGATCATGCAAAACTCTGGATGGAATTGAGATTTGATGGGGGGAAAAAGGATAGGAGGAATTGGAGATATGATGAAAAATTATTTTATGATCAAAATAGTAAAGAAAAGATAATTGAAAATTGGAATGAAAGTTGGGCCTGGAATGATAATGGAGAGGTTAGTTATAATGTGGTTTGGGATACCATGAAGTCGGTATTTAGAGGGGAATGCATTAGGTTGGCTAGTATTAAAAATAAACAACGTAGAGACAGTCTGAGATAGAGAACGAGATCAAGCATCTGCAAGAGGAACATATAAAGACAAATAGTAAAAAAGCATTTGATAAAATTCAAAGGTTAAAGTCAGAGTTGATAGGGAAAGATATGCAGAAGGTAAAAAAGATCTATTATATTTGAAGAGAGAGTATTTTGAATACAGTAATAGAAATTCTAAATTATTGGCAAGAGCTGCTAAAGAAAAGAGGACGAAAAGAGAGATTGGAATTTTGATAAATAAATTAGGGGTGAGATGTAATAAGGCTAATGATAAGATTGAGATTGTAAAAGATTTCTATCAGAGTTTGTATACTAAAAGAGATATCAATATAGAAAAGTTGAGAGCAGTTAGAAAAACAGGTGCAAATAAAAATAGAATTGGAACATAAAAATAGAATGGAGGAGCGAATAACGGAAAAAGAGGTAAAAGATACAATAACCAACCTGAAGCTAGGTAAATCCCCGGGTGAGGATGGACTGACAGCGGATTTTTATAAGGAATTTAAAGATAGTGTAGTTCCAAGATTAGTAAAATTGTTTAACTATATATTGGATGGGGGAAAGATACCGACATCATGGAACAGAACTATAATTGTTTTGCTGCCAAAGCCTGGAAAGGATGTTGAAAAAGTGGAATCTTATAGGCTTATTTCTCTGATAAATCAAGACGCTAAGATATTTACAGCAATAATAGCAAAAAGATTAAATGGGTTCATGGGCAATTATATAAAGGAGGATCAAGCGAGATTTTTGAAAGGACGTCATATGTCTGATCTAATTAGGAGGGTTCTGGACTTGATTGACATAGCAGGGCATACAAAAGAGAAAATTGGATTATTGTCATTAGATATATTTAAGGCTTTTGATTCTTTGCAATGGGTTACAATTAAAGAGATAATTCAATGTTATGGATTTGGAGATAGATTTTGTAACATGATAGATCAGTTATATCAATTTGGATTTGCAAAAGTCAGGGTCAACGATGAAAATACAGGAGAGATAAGATTAGAAGCAGGTACAAGACAGGGTTGCCCATTATCCCCAGTATTGTTTATAATGGCAATGGAGTTGTTAGCGAATATTATAAGAGGGGATAAAGGCATTGAAGGGATGGCTGGAAATAAAATAAGTTTGTACGCAGATGATACTTGATAATAATGAAGCATCCTAGAAAGGCATTGGAAAAAATACAAGGACATCTAAAAGATTTTGAAGAGATAACAGGTCTGAGAATCAATTGGGATAAATCAGAAATGACAGCCTGTAATGTTGAGAAGGAGGAACAAGAGAGAATGTTTGGAACAAGGTCAAAAAGAAATTGAGTCCAGAACTATCTCCTATAATAGAATTAGATGATATTAAAAAATTTCCGATACAATTAGATAATAGTTTAAAGATGGTACTGGAAAGGAAAAATGTTTCTTTGTTGAAGGACTGGGTTTGTGCCTGTAAAGACAGTAAAGATAGTGAGAATAAAGCAGTAATTTATTCACAGTTGAATCTGAACTGGCTTCAGAAGGTAATGTTGGATAGATGGACTGATAAATACAAGGAAGTAGATTAGAGAGGGATAAAACAGAATTTAAGCAACTGTTGTTAAAAATACGAAAAGGAGATATGGGATTAAAGGGTATAGTAAGCAGGATTTATAAAATTTTAAATAATGAAGGTAATCCACAAGAAACTTTGAAGTCATGCTGGGAACAGGATTTGAACATAAAAATTCAGGAAAAAATTTGGAAAGATAAGTGGGAAAAAAGATATATGAGAACTATGTCGGTAAGAATGAAAGAGCATAATTACAAAATGTTCTGGAAGTGGTATTTGACTCCTGAGAGATTATTTCAAATGGACAATGCTAAAAGTAAACTGTGTTGGAGATGTAAAAACTCTTTAGGGACATATGAACATATGTGGTGGAATTGTAAAGTGGTAAAAGAGTATTGGGGAAAAATTGAGAAGGAAATATGTGATATTATGGGGGTAGAATGTGAATTGAATTTAAATATGGTGCTGTTAACAGATGTGGAGAATTTGAAAGTAAATGAAGACAATAAGGAACTAATAGCTATTATGCTGATATCAGCTAGAATGTGTATAGCAAGGAGCTGGAAACTTGATAGAGTTCTAAAAGTAGAGGAATGGTATAAAGAGATGTGGGATCTTGCATTGAATGACAAACTGACATGGGAAATAAACAAATATAAGGGAAAAATTAAAGAAAATAGATTTTGGAAAATTTGGCAACCTTTTGTGGAATACTCACTGAATGGAGATCAGAGCAATAGCCTTGTACCAGAATATATATATATTTGGAAATGGTAAAAAAGGCAATATCCCGCAGGCTCTTATAACTTGTAAATACACAGGGTGATTATTAGTGTTTATGTTATGTTTAATGTAATTGGATTAGATAAAAATTGAATATTTTTTTCTTTTAAATTACGTGTTTTCTTTTCTGTATTTTCTTCTTCTTTGTAATGTTTATCTTTTTATATTCAATAAAAATTTATTATCAAAATGTCCTGTCCTCAACAGCCCTGTTCAACTCCTGCAAGTTATAGTCTATGGGTTCCCTTATAGAGTAAATCAATCTCATGTTTGGTCTTCCTCTTTTCCTGCTTTTTCCTGCATTATTGTCTTTTTCCAGAGAGTTTTGCCTTCTTGTGATGTACCCAAATTAGGACAGCCTTAGTTTCACCAGTTCAGGCTTGATTTGCTTGATCATCTTCTTGGCAGTCGAGGATTTCCATGACCAATATATATGTTACTTTTAAAGAAACATGTTCTTGCCTCTGAGTTATAGAAGACATAAACTAGTGCAGACCTTGGTTTTGGGACTACATCTCCCAGAATCCTCCCAGTTAATATGGCATGGCAATGTGATCAATGAGAGAGAGAGAGAAAGGTTTTTAAGCTGTAGGCCAGGGGTGCCCAAACTTTTTGGGCCACAGGCCAGTCATGTAATTCAGTGGGCCTGTCACTACAGTCCATGGGCCAGAGCACCTCTGCTGTAGGCAGCTGGGAATCATGGCTGAATTCAAAAACTAAATGCAACTAGTGTAGGCCTATTGAATCAATGGAATGTATGAAGAAGTTGTCTTCAAATCCCTAACAAAGGGCCTAATCTAGTTGGCATGCACTCCAAGATTTCAACCAATGGTGGTGATGTCAGGGAATTACCATACAAAGCATATGTAAAAAGAGGAGAAGGATAAGAGCACAAGTCAGATCCAGAGGAAGATGGATAGATAACATCAAAGAAATATTACAAGAACACCTGCATCAACTACCTTTCCTCAGAATTGTATCATATCAATATTTCTAGAAAATGAAAAAAATATCAGCTTCCTACTTGATAGATTTACTGGGGCTTACAGACCACAGCATGTGCCCAATCATGCCCTATAGTGATGTAGGGACTTGTTGTGAATGGGTACTTTGAATACTATAGTATTCTTATCTACCTAACATTAAACTTCTTCTGTTGTTTATCATTGTCATCTAAATTCTGATTGGTCTTCCAACTTTAACCATAAGTCCATTTTCCATCACAGTTCACTGCAATCCTGCCCATACCTGTCAACCGTGGCTCTGGAAAATACGGGACCTGCGCAAAACGGTTCTGCGCAGGCTGCCTTCTACGCGACCTGTGCAGAACGGTTCTGCACAGATCACCTTCTACGCATGTGTAGAAGGCTTTTATTCTTGCATAGAACCCTTCTACGATCCCCTTCTGAGCAGATCGCCTTCTACACATGCGTAGAAGGGTTCTACACAAGCGTAAAAGCCTTCTACGCATGTGTAGAAGGAGATCTGCACAGAAGGGATGTGCAGTACCTCTCCCCCCCCCCACTGCCAATTCCGGGGTTTTGGCAGCTGTGGGCGGGAAATGGTGCAAATCAGCGCCGAAAATCATAAGAACACAAGAACAGCCTTGCTGGAACAGGCCACAGCCCATCCAGTCCAGCATTCTGTCTCACACAGTGGCTCACCATTTCCTTCAGGGTATTCCCAAGGAGATGCCTTCGCCTGCTTAGGATTCCCTGGAAATGGTATTGAGAGATATCCTGCCTATCTCCCCAACTCGGAGCTTGTCCTTAAGTATCCATAATTATAGCCATTGATACCCTTGTCCTCCATGAACTTGTCTAATCCCATCTTAAAGCTGTCAAGACTGACAGCTGTCACCACTTCTTCTGGCAGGGAGTTCCATAGACCAGTAATCCTCTGGGTGAAAAAGTACTTTCTCTTATTTGTTTGAGAAATAGTACCCAAAGGTTTCATGGAGTGTCTCCTAGTTCTAGTGTTATGCGATAGAGAAAACAGTTTTTCCTTATCTACTTGGTCCACACCGTGCATGATTTTATAAACTTCAATCAGGTCACCTCTTAGATGCCATCGTTCAAGAGTGAAAAGGCCCAACCGTTGCAGCCTCAGATGGTAAGGAAGGTGTTCCAGTCCCCTAATCATTTTGGTTGCCCTCCTCTGCACTTTTTCCAACTCCATAATATCCTTCTGGAGGTATGGCGACCAGAACTGTACACAGTATTCCAAATGGGGCCTCTCCATAGATTTATAAAGAGGCAAAATGACACTTGCTGACTTATTTTGCAGGCGCACCCCCCCAATAACGGACACAGACAACATTGAAAGTGGATAACAGCAAAGGGCCACATTTATTGATTCAATGCCCTAGTCCGAATTATAAATTTGTATTGGTAAAACGACCAATCATAATTCCTAAGGCAAGCAGGCCGAAGTAACACTGGTAAGGTACCACCCCAAAATTGCCAACGGCAATTGGTTACAATGTATCAAATTGTATCAATTTGTTTGTTAACAACAAACAAATTGTTGACCGTAGTCAATAACTAACTCATGACCCCACCCTCTGACGCGTATCCGTGAAATCACAGGGGTGATGCATGCTGGTTAGCAATCATCATCACCCCATCGCCTGATTCGTCGTTGACCGGACAACGTTTAACTACTTTATTCCTGTCTAGTGTTGTCCAGTCAATTGCGAACCTGCCGGATACTTGTGGGTCATACTGTTTACCTTACCAGTGCTACCCGCCCATGTGACCAAAGTCAACAGTAGGAACGAAGAAAGACCCCTATATCAAACCATAGCAACAGTGTGGGATGGGCAAAAAAGCCAGGACCCGAAGCCAATGTGGGTCCCAACCAAAAATTCCCACCCGGCCCCGAAGCGACCATAATCACACTGTTAACTAGGGAGGGGGTGGAGGGGAAAAACTTCTCCGCTCCGTCGCTGAGGCAAAATGGCAGCGCGGCTGCCTCGTGGCCACCCCTTTTATAAGGGAGCTGGCCACGCCCCTAACTACCCGGATTCTCTGTCCTGTGGGGGGGGGCCCGCAAAGGGCGCGGCGGCCATTTTGGCGCCGCGCTTGCATTGCAGGCGCACCCCCCCAATAACGGACACAGACAACATTGAAAGTGGATAACAGCAAAGGGCCACATTTATTGATTCAATGCCCTAGTCCGAATTATAAATTTGTATTGGTAAAACGACCAATCATAATTCCTAAGGCAAGCAGGCCGAAGTAACACTGGTAAGGTACCACCCCAAAATTGCCAACGGCAATTGGTTACAATGTATCAAATTGTATCAATTTGTTTGTTAACAACAAACAAATTGTTGACCGTAGTCAATAACTAACTCATGACCCCACCCTCTGACGCGTATCCGTGAAATCACAGGGGTGATGCATGCTGGTTAGCAATCATCATCACCCCATCGCCTGATTCGTCGTTGACCGGACAACGTTTAACTACTTTATTCCTGTCTAGTGTTGTCCAGTCAATTGCGAACCTGCCGGATACTTGTGGGTCATACTGTTTACCTTACCAGTGCTACCCGCCACACGGAGGGGCTTCACAGAAGACCTGACGCCCCCCCCCCAGACCGTCAGCTCGGTCAACAGGCCTGCTCGCCAGTCACCCAACAGGAGGTCCATACCTCCTCGCGACAGATGGACCCCATCCCCTGCATACAAGTCACAATTTTGTAGACTAATATCGGGGTGATGACTAACCCGTCCCCAAGCCCTGGTGGTGAGAAACCGCGCCACTGCCTTATTGACCGCGCGCCTAGCTCGGTCCAGGGCCAGGAGGTTAACGCCCCCTCTGTAAGAGTGGCGCGGAACAATGTCCGACCAAACCAGGGCTGTGGCAGGCCAGACATAATGCAAGTAGGCGAGGTCCTCGCAAATCGCATGCTTGAGCGATAAGCCGGTGACCTGGCCCAAATCATTGCCCCCCAAGTGGATGATTAGAATGTCAGGCGGGTCAGCCCCCAGGCCAGAAAAAAGTAAAGGCCGCAGCTCCCGCCATAACATCCCAGGCTTACCGTGCCATGAGAGACTGGCGTGGTCACCCAGTCCCAGTCGGGGTCCCCACTCTGTCGCCGCAGCGTAACGCGCTGCCCTGAGCACATAGCTGTGGCCCACCAGCCATACTGTCACCGGTGTAATACGACACCCAGGGTCTGTAGAAAATTGAGAAAAAGAAAGGTAAGGTGACTGGATTGGTACTCATGGCGGGAGTGGGCGCACATAAAACTGAAAACATTGTGGGCCCCACCTCCCCCTGCTACGTATGTCAGCCCCAGAGTACCCAAAAGCAGCCGCTGTAGAGGCTGCGCCAATACGGAACGAATGTGTGCCAGAACGGGCACCCGGTAGTCCCACCCTGGTGAGGGCTCTGGCAGTCACCTTCCAAAACTGAAATTTAGTAAGGGGAGACCCATCTTGGTGACAGAAAAACGGGCCGTGGTGCATGCCACGCAGTGCCAGTTATTCCTGTAGGGCACCAACCGGACAGATGTCTGCCAAAGAACACCGTAGCAGTCTTACTCCACTGCCTACGCCATGCTGATCTGTTTTAGAGGAGCGAATCCTCAACTGGGCCCAGTCTTTGGCAACATATACATCTCCGCGTTCCAGTGCCCTACCACTTGCATCCGCCTTAGACAGCATCACGAGTTCGCTGATGCGGAGCGCTCCAAAAAATGCCACCGTTGTGGCTGCATGCAATTGGGCTGCCTCATAATGATCAAAACAGAGGCCTGGCCAGCCCCGGGCCAACTGGGTAAGAACCCCAGGGGAAATAGGGTGCCGGTCGTCCGGGTAACGCCCGCGCTCGTGCACCCACCCCTCCAAAACGTGTCTCACACGGAAGTCAGAGGTGGTATCCACATGACCCCCTACTTTGGCCATAAAAGCCAACGCCTAGAGCTTGGATGCTATGGTGCGAGGTGCAAGGCCCTGTGCATACAGGTGAACCATGAGCCGCAGAACATGGTCCACCGGGAGAGGCCAGGTCTCTGGCAATTGAAATTGAGTAGCAAAAGCCCTATACAAATTGAATGCTTGTTGATACGCCTTACGCGTGCGTGGCGCTAGTGACAGGCCAATCGCCCGGTTCACCTCTCCTTGCCAATGGTCCACATCTCGTCCGGGAGTGGCGAGGGAAATTCCTCCGCATCCGGGGCCAAGGCGCGGAACCGGGAGATCTGCAGGCGGGACAAAGCGTCAGCAATATCGTTATTAACCCCTGGGACATGCCTGGCCCTGAACAAGACGTTGAGGCGCAGGCAGCGCAGCACAAAATGGCGCACTAGATCCATGACCCTGGGCGATTTAGAAGTCTGTGCATTGACAATGTGCACCACGGCAGCATTGTCGCACCAGAAATGCACCACCGAATTAGCCCACTGTTCGCCCCATAGCATCAAAGCCCCCAGAATGGGAAAAAATTCCAGGTATGTGAGATCCCGCAGGCGACCTGTGCCTGCCCATGCCGGTGGCCACCCACCATAGGCCCACTTCCCATTGAAGTACATCCCATAACCCAGGGATCCTGAGGCATCAGACTGGATCTGGAAATTGGGGGATGCCAGGAGGTCAGACCTCCAAAATGAGACCCCATTAAACTCCCTCAGGAATTGCAACCAGACAAACATGTCTGCCCTGATACCCCGGGTAAGCCTGACTCTGTGGTGGGGCCTGGATAACCCTGCCATGGCGTCGCATAAGCGCCGGGCGAAAGCCCTGCCCGGTGCGACCACCCTGCAGGCAAAATTGAGGTGCCCATGTAGCACCTGCAGTTCCCTCAGGGATGCCTTACGCTTAGCCAGCAATTCCGAGATAAGGGTCACTATCCTGGACACCTTATCACCCGGTAACCTAGAAGCCTGTACTACTGTATCAATCTCAACCCCCAGGAATACTAGTTTGGTCGACGGGCCCTCGGTCTTTTCGGGCGCTAAAGGGACACCCAGTTCCTGCATTAGCGTCTGAAATGTATTGAGGAGACGTGCACACGTGTCACAGCCCCGTTCACCCCCGAATAAAAAGTCATCCAGGTAATGGGCTACAGACCGGGACCCTGACCTGCGGACGAAAGCCCACTCTAGGAAGGTACTAAAACGCTCGAAAGCCGAGCATGATATGGAGCAGCCAAAAGGCATGGCCTTATCAAAATAATACTCCCCTTTAAATTTAAAACCCAGCAGTTCAAAGTCGCCCGGGTGCACCGGCAAGAGGCGAAAAGCTGACTTAATGTCGCACTTGGCCAGCAAGGCACCCGGGCCACACGAGCGCACCATGCGCAGCGCATGGTCGAACGATGTATACCTGACCGAACAAAGGTCATCAGGTATCGCATCGTTGACCGATCGACCGGCTGGGTAGGACAAATGATGAATAAGGCGAAACTCACCTGGGGACTTTTTAGGAACCAAACCCAATGGTGAAACCTTAAGGTTGGGAAAAGGGGGTGCGGGAAAAGGTCCGGCGACCCTGCCCGCGTCTAACTCCTTTTTAATGCTGGCCTCGGCTACTTCCTCCCTTCCTCTGAGGGATAAAAGGTTGGGAGCATCCTGAGGAGATCTATCACCCATAAAAGGGATACGAAATCCCTGCTTAAAACCTTGGATGAGGTACTCCCTATCCTCTCCCCTCGGGTACGATGCGAGCCAGCGCTCCAGCATGTCCACCTTAATTGGGGAGGGAGCCTTTCGGAGAACTAGCCCCATCCGTGGCAGGCTTGCCAGCCCACTGTCCACCCCTCCCTCTGCCTCGCACCCCCCCAGGCTTGGGACAAGCAGAGGCTGCATGGGGACCAGAACATGTGGGACACTCGTGCTTATACCTGCAGTTCTTCCGACTGCAGGAACCATTGGACGAGAAAGTCCAGCACAGCAGGCGGGCTGGAACCCCCTGCCCCGCCATTTGGCGGGTAACCTGCGCTGGAGCTGCTCGCTGGACCGCATGTCCACAATGGTATCTATCCCCCGGGGCAGGACGTGTGGGTGTCATATACAAGAGCCACAGTCTCTGGCACGGCTCATCCCATCTCATCTCGGGGTGCAGGGGAATCCTCATACGGAATTCCTCATCATATGCTAGCCATGAGGGGCCCGGGAAATCTACCATCGCCCTGTATATGTTGTCCAAATATTGGACCATGGGAATAGCTAGGTCCGGCCGCGCCCTCAAATACACCGCCATGTATATCAAATAAGCGGGGAGCCAGTTAGCCCAGGTACGCGGCGGCTTACGGCGGCGTGCCTGCTCCTTGTCCTTCTCATCCTGACCCTCCCTCTCTTCCTTAGTGGGCTCTCTGTTCAGGAGTGAGAAGATATCCACGTACTCCCCTCGCCATATCTTTTCTCTGGTAGCCTGAGCCAAGTGATCACCCAATGGCAGGGAATACCCTGCCGTCGGCAAAGCCGAAAAGGGGACAGCTGGCCTACCGAAAGGGGCCTGAGTTAACCCTGCCACCCCAAGTACGTTCCCAGCAGTGTAAGAACCAATGCCCACCCCAGCGGGCATGGTGGCAGTAGTTGTCGCCGGGTGGGTCGCCAGAGGCGTAGCCCCTGCACCACCCGCGCGAGGCCAAGGCCACTGAAAGGTCCCCCCTATATTGGGAATGTGTGTGGATGTACTCGTTTGCACCATATACTCACATGCTGCACCCCCGCGGGCCGCCCCCAACGGGGGTTCCGGCCCACTGGGGGCGTCGGAGCTCACGACCGATGTAGAGCTCATCACCGGGGCTTGACCCGCGCCAGGTTGCTGGCTGGGGAGCTGCGAGGCAGTGGCCGGAGCCGCGCCACCCGCCTGCAGCAGCTCAACCCTCCCCGCCGGCCGTTGTCCTGCTGCCGATAGCGCCTCCAAAGGTACCCCGAAAGGGGCACCTGCCTGACTGGCCCGGGCCAAAGACTCCTCTAAGGCCGCAATACGGGCCAGTAAGGTGTCTACAGTAACCATGGGTAAAGAGCCGGCCGGCCCACCTGACCCTTGCATGGGGACAGTTCCCTGCACCCCATGGCCCAGATATGGCCATTGGCCAGGGCCGAAGCCCGGTAGGGCTGGTGAGGAAACCTGCCAAGGCGGGGCACCGGGCCACCCCCCAAGGCTAGAGGGCCCCGGGAGAGGCTGCGGCCCAGAAGTAGTCGGCCCAACGGGTTGGGCGGAAGGAGGAGCGGTGTCCACCGCTCGCGGGCCGCGGGCCGGAGCGCCCTCCGCGCCCGCACTCTGAACGGGCCAAGGTGCGATAGACCCCAAGCCACTAGCCCCGGCCGGGGATGGCAAAGGTGGCTGTTGAGGAGGCGGCACCACGGTCCTCCGACCTGGGTTGCGCCTCCTAACAGCCCTAGCTGAATTCGCAGCAGCCTTCTTTTTGGAAGGCATCTCGAGCAAAAAAGGGAAGCTAGCTAAGCAAAATCGACCCAAAAGGCTTCCCGGCAATACCAACGAGCGACGGCGGTGCAGGGGGAAAAACTTCTCCGCTCCGTCGCTGAGGCAAAATGGCAGCGCGGCTGCCTCGTGGCCACCCCTTTTATAAGGGAGCTGGCCACGCCCCTAACTACCCGGATTCTCTGTCCTGTGGGGGGGGGGCCCGCAAAGGGCGCGGCGGCCATTTTGGCGCCGCGCTTGCATTCTATACCCTTCCTAATGATCCCTAGCATTGAGTTTGCTTTTTTCACTGCTGAGGCGCACTGGGTTGACACCTTCATTGAGCTGTCCACCATGACACCAAGGTCCCTTTCCTGGTTTGTCGCAGAGAGTTCAGACCCCTTCAGTTTATAAATGTAATTGGGGTTTTTTGCCCCAACATGCATCACTCTGCACTTACTAATGTTGAAGCTCATTTGCCACTGTTTTGCCCACTCCCCCAGTGTCAAGAGATCCCTCTGGAGCTCCTCACAATCTCTCACAGTTTTCACTACCCTGTATAATTTAGTGTCGTCAGCAAATTTGGCTACCTTGCTATTTACTTCTACCTCTAGATCATTTATGAAGAGGTTGAAAAGCAGGGGTCCCAGTACTGAACCTTGGGGGACCCCACTCTTTACTTCCCTCCACTTGGAGAAGTGTCCATTTAGTGCTACCCTCTGTTTCCTGTCACTTAGCCAGTTGCTGATCCAGGACAAGACCTGTCCCTTTATTCCATGACTGGTAAGTTTATTCAAGAGCCTTTGGTGTGGGACCTTGTCAAAAGCCTTCTGAAAGTCCAGATAAACAATGTCAACTGGATCCCCCTTATCCACATGCTTGTTGACACTCTCAAAAAATTCCAACAGATTAGTGAGGCATGATTTGCCATTGTAAAAGCCATGTTGGCTCTTCTTTAGCAGCACCTTCTCTTCTATGTACCTATTAATTTTATCTTTTAGGATGGTTTCCATCACTTTACCTGGGACACATGTCAAACTGACAGGTCGGTAATTTCCTGGATCACCCCTGGATCCTTTTTTGAAAATTGGTGTTACATTCGCTACCTTCCAGTCATCAGGCACAAAGCCTGATTTGAGGGAAATATTATATATTTTGGCTAGGAGATCAGCAATTTCATCTTTAAGTTCCCTGAGAACTCGTGGATGGATGCCATCTGATCCTGGTGATTTGTTAGTGTTTAGTTTAACAAGACATGCAAGGACCTCCTCCCTGGTTATTTCTATCTGGCTTAATTCTTCGGTTTCCCTCCCTACGAAGATAGGCTCTGTTTTGGGCATGTGGTCTCTGTCTTCTTCAGTGAATACTGAAGCAAAGAATTCATTGAGTCTTTCTGCAATCTCTGTTTCCTCTTTAATAACCCCTTGCCTTCCATTGTCATCTAATGGTCCAATGACCTTCCTAGTTGGGTTCTTACTTCTAATGTACTTAAAGAAGTCTTTGTTATTTCTCTGAGTATTTTTAGCTATACGCTCCTCAAAGTCTTGCTTTGCTTTCCTGATTGTTGCCTTGCATTTGTTCTGCCAGAATTTATGTTTCTGCCTGCTGTCCTCATTCGGACAAGCCTTCCATCTTCTAAATGAGCTTTTCTTGCTCTTGATCACTTCCGAAACAGCTCCTGTAAGCCACATCGGAGTCCTCTTGGACCTATCAGTGCCCTTTTTCCTTTTGGGTATGCATTCCAATTGGGCCTCTGTTATTGTTTTTGTAAACAATTGTTTTGGGTCTTCAACCATCTGTCCCAAGGAACAATCATTTAGCATATCTAGGAACTTTATCTCTTTATCATGTGCTGAACAACAGTTCACCCAGTATTTGTGAGGGTAATTGAAGTCCCCCATTATAACCAGGCTTCCCTTCTTGGATGCCTCCTTTACAACATTCTCCAACTGCCAGTCTCCCTCAAGAGTTTGGGTCGGAGGCCGATAGTATATGCCTACTGTTAGACCATCCTTGTGGCCTGGTACTCTTACCCACAGAGCTTCTAATGGTGACTCCAAATCACCTAGATATTCCAATTCATACGATTTTATCACTTCTTTGACATACAAGGCTACACCACCTCCCGTTTGCCCCTTCCTATCCTTCCTGTACAGTTTGTAGCCTGGGATAACTGTATCCCATTGGTTATCATCCATCCACCAGGTTTCAGTGATACCAATAATATCAATATTCTTATCTATTGCTAAGTATTCCAGCTCCCCTATTTTGTTCCGGAGGCTTCTGGCATTTGTATACAAGCATTTATATATCCTTTCCTGATACAGTCTTTTGAGTCCAGTTGCATTGTTAGATTGCCTCTTGCATCCTTCTGCTATAGTGCTGGTGACTAGCTCCTTTCTCTGCTCAGAAATTTTTGCATCCTCCTTACTACTCAAGTACACACTTTCCCGAACCGGATGCTGCCCAGCTCCTGTCAGCTTTCCCCCAGTTATCAGTTTAAAAGCTGCTCTGCAGCCTTTTTGATGTTGAGTGCCAGGAATCTGGTCCCATCATGGTTCAAATGCAACCCATCCCTCCTGAACAGATTTGGCTTGTTCCAAAATGTTCTCCAGTTTCTGACAAATCTGAAGCCCTCCTCTCGACACCACCGCCTCATCCACACATTGAGGCTTCTGAGCTCTGCCTGCCCGGTAGGTCCTGCGCGAGGGACAAGCAGCACTTCTGGAAATGCTACCTTGGAAGTCCGAGACTTCAATCTTCTTCCTAACAACCTGAATTTGGCTTCCAGGACAGACCGCTTGGCTTTCCCAACATCATTGGTACCAACGTGTACCATGACAACTGGCTCATTCCCAGTTCTCTCCAACAATCTATCTAGATTTCTTGTGATGTCTGCAACTTTTGCACCTGGCAGGCAAGTCACCATACAGTTATCATGTGCATCACAAATCCATTTCTCTGTATTTCTAATTATTGAATCACGTAGTACAAGGAGCCTCTCTCCTGCAATCTGTTCACCTACATGCACCTCATCAACCATATTAAGGGAGAGAACCTCTGTTTGTTCCTGTTGTTTATCTTCCTGGATCTCATCAAGTGTGATGAAGGAGAGATCATCAGGTGGAACCAGTTGTTCCTCTGTGTGTTCCTCATCAGGTGTGATGAGGGAAAGAGCCTCAAATTGATTCTGTAATTTTAGACTCTCAGAATGATCCCCTACTCTTCTCCTCCTTTGAGTCACATTCCTCCAAACATCTACCTCCTGAGTTAGTGAAGGGCGATACACATATGAAATGTATTGCTTGCTTTGTGGTGGATTCTCCTATCAAGATGGCTTAAAGCAGTGGTTCCCAACCTTTTTTGGCCATGCCCCACCTAAGCATTTCTAAAATTCTGATCCCCCCCCCGTACCACATGACATATAATTCTTATTATTCAAAAAGTGAACTATTCATTTGGAGGAAGCCTAAAAGGTCATTCACTGTTAATAACTCATTCTTAAATTGCCCCACTTAAAATCAAATTGCTGCCCTGATGGGCATGTGGCCACATTGGGAACCATGGGCTTAAAGCTGGGGTTCTCAACCTATTTATGCCGGGGGCCGGGTCATGCTCCCTCAGACAGCTTTGGGGGCCAGACAGCCATTTTGTCCTTCCTCCACCACATGGCACTTCCTGGTGTGATGGAGGCAGTGGGGGCTCACATTGAATGGTGCCATGGGCTTCATCTGGTCTGTCAGTGGGCCATAACTTGAGAATCCCTGGCTTAAAGTGTTAAAACTTCTTACTTCTAGGACTGCAGCTCCCCAAAAGCCCCAAACAGTATGGCCACTTAAGGTTGAAGTCCATAAAGGAACTCTTTCCATCTCTGGACCAACAATTTTCTAAGGGGGGAGGGGTTGAAAATGTATAGCCCTCCACATTGTTGTTGAAGAGCAGCTCTCCTGAGTCCCAGAATAGCTATGCACTAAAGTAGGACTTTTATCCAGGAAAAAAAAGATAAGCATCTTTAGTGTAAGGGACCAAAGACAATACAACAGCCGAAGGGTTGGCTTAACACAGGTTTATTGCATGATGATCCGGAGGAACATGTGGTAATGGCGGATGGGTAGCTCAATATATACAGCTGGCTATACATTTGAATGTGGCTCGTTGACAGACTATTGGTTGCTGCCTGCGTGACGTCGTAGGAGGTCACGCCCTTTTTGACCATGTGAGGAAGTCGCGGGGAATCTTCCCGCGCTGCTGAACCAGGTGGCTGATGATCCATTAGAGCTGGACGCTCGCTACTGCCCTCTGGTGGTCACTAGCTCGCGTCCCCTTATTAGGCTAACATTGATACAGGTGATGGTTATAATGTTGCACACAGGAAGGTTACATTGATAACACATGGTAAAGGTACATTGTTAAAGGCACTGCTTTACAGAACACAACATCCCTCCCCCCTAGGATGAGACGAAGTCTCTCAGCCAAGATGGCTTGTTGCATGTGCGTTTGGGCCGTGAAGAGGGCTGCCCCCCCGGGGGCATTATTGCTTCTTTGTTCCCTGGTCCCTTGTCCTGAAACGGGAGAGGGAGACTTGTTAGTGGCTTGCCGCTGTCTGGCGGCCTTAGGGGAAGGGAAAAACTCCATTGTGGGCAGACCGGGGGCCGTCGGGGCTAACGAAAAACCCCTCTTCTCGCTTGGACGGGTGGGGGACCACTCCGAAAATCCCCCCGGTTCTGAAAATCAAAATCTAAGTTGGTAGGGGTACCCGCATTTGTGTGGACTCTCCGCGAGATATGTATGGGGTCGGGTTCCTCCTCCTCGGAACGATCCCCCAGGGTATCTACGAGGATATCCTCCTCCCCCCTTGGTGGGGGCCCACGGTCCCCTTCTCCTCCCCCTTGGGCTAAACGGGTGGGGGAGAACCCTAACGCTGACTTATTTCCTGCGTGAACCGTGTCCTGCTCATCGGAGACCCTGCGTCGGAGCTGGTCTGCGTGCCGCCTCCATAGGAGCCCTGTGCTGGTTTCCACGCGGTACGACACGGGGCCAGTTTGTTCCACGACTACGCCCGGCACCCAGGCTGGGCCTGAGCTGGCGTAGTTCCTGCAATGCACGGGGGCGCCTATGCTGAAACTCTTTGTAACCTCCAGCCCGATGTTCCTTCCTTTGTCCTCTACCCTCGTGGGGTCTAGTCTAGTAAGGATGGTGGTCAGCTTCCTGCGCATTAAGAGCTCTGCGGGGGAGTACCCTGACGCCAACGGGGTCACCCTGTACCCTAGCAGAAACTGACACACTTGTAGGTTCAAATCCCCTGGGCCCATGCGCCGCAACGCGTCCTTCGTGGTGCGGACGAGGCGCTCTACTTGGCCGTTGGTGGCCGGGTGAAAAGGGGCGGAGGTAATATGCCGAACGGCGTTAATCTCCATGAATGCCTTAAACTCGGAGGACGTAAAACAACTAGCGTTGTCGCTAATTAACGTGTCGGGTATGCCAAACGTGGAAAAGAGCCTCCGCAAGTGCCTAATGGTCTGGGCCGAGGAGGTGCTCGTGACTGGGATAACCTCCAACCATTTGGAGAAAGCGTCCACAACAAGGAGGAATAGGGTGCCTCTGAACGGGCCCGCGAAATCAACGTGCACCCGGGACCACGGCCCCTTAGCCGCGTCCCATTCCCTGTGGGGAAGGCGGGCCTCCTCCGGTCTGGAGCATTGGCAACTTTCGCAAGTGCCGACCATGTGCTCGATGTCGGCGTCTAGCTGGGGCCACCAGAAGTAACTCCGGGCCAGCGCCTTGGATCGCACGATGCCGGGGTGGCTGACGTGAAGCAGTTTGAGCACCCGCGGCCGAAGGGAAGTGGGAATCACCACCCACTGCCCCCACAAGAGACACCCCCTCTCTAGGGACAGTTCTAGCTTTTTTCTGAAAAATGGAGCGAACTCCTCCGCTGGGGAGGACGCGGGCCACCCTTTCTGCAGCCAGGAGCTTACTGTCGCTAACGTTTTGTCTTTCTCTGTCGCTTTGGCAATGTCGGCGGGCACTATGGGGGGCGAATCCAGCACCTCTATCATGAGAACCTGATGGTCCCGCTCCCCCATGCTCACCTGGCTGGGCGTTAGGGGAAGGGGAGACCTAGATAGGGCGTCCGCATGGCTGATCTCTTTCCCGGGCCGGTAGACCAACGCGTGCTGATACGCGTTGAGAAAAATGGCCCACCTGTGCATCCTTGGGGACAGGATTTGAGGGGTGGGCTTATCCGCGGTAAAAATGCCTAGCAGGGGTTTGTGGTCCGTCACGATGGTGAAGGCCATACAGAAAATCGTGAAATTTTTTCGTCCCCGAGACTATCGCTAAGGCCTCCCTGTCCGTCTGTGCGTAGTTTCTCTCTGTTTGGGACAGGGACCTGGAGTAAAATGCTATCGGGGCCTCCCTGCCGTTCTCCAGCACGTGGCACAGCACCGCCCCCACCCCCACTGGAGATGCATCACAGATCAGAACTACTGGGCGTTTGGGGTCGAAGTGGGTCAGTATGGCGTCGGACGCCAGGAGGCTTTTCAGCTCACTAAATGCCCTCTCTTGGTCATCGCCCCACTTCCATGCCTGCTCTTTCTTTAGCAGCTTGTGTAGCGGTTCAGTCACCGCTGCCTTCCGGGGAAGGAAGGAGTGGTAAAAGTTGAGCAGCCCTAGGAACGACTGCAACTCGGGCTTGGAGGTGGGGTGGGGGGCTTTCTTGATGGCTGCCACCTTAGACTTGGATGGTTTTATCCCCTCAGGAGTCACACAAAACCCTAGGAATTCAACCTCGGTTGCGAAGAAGACGCATTTGTCCTTGCGCAATCTCAGCCCCGCCTTTTCGAATATAGTCAGGACCTTCCCCAACCTCTTGGCCAATTCCGCCCGACTCCCCCCTGTTATTAACACGTCATCAAAATAAGGCAACACCCCCTCCAGACCCTTCAGGAGGCGTTCCACGAGTGACTGGAAAATTCCTGGCGCCGAGTTCACGCCGAATTGGAGGCGCGTCACCTGGAACGCCCCCTTATGGGTGACTATGGTCTGCGCAGCAGCTGCGGCGGGAGACACCGTGAGCTGCTGGTAGGCCTGTGCTAAGTCGAGCTTAGCGAAACATTTCCCCCCGTGTAACCTGGCCAGCAGATGGCTGACTACCAGCACCGGATATGCATTCGGGCGGATCGCCTTGTTGATGGTGCACTTGTAGTCGGCGCATATGCGAACCTCCCCATTGGACTTAAGAGCAGTTACAATTGGAGTTTCCCACTCCGCAGAATCTACAGGCACAAGGATCCCCTGACCCACCAATTTGTCCAGTTCCGTCTCTATCTTGTCCTTGAGTGCGAACGGCACCCGGCGTGGTTTTCGGCGAACAGGGCGGACCTCCGGGTCCAGGTCGAAAGTCACTGGGGGCCCCTTGAATTTCCCCAGTCCCATTTTGAAGACTTCGGGGTGCGCCTCGCACACCTGAATAGGGTCAGTCCCAACAGCGTGCATCCCCACGGCATGCACCCCCCCCAATGAACAAACCCAGGGGCTGGAACCATTGAGTCCCGAGGAGGCTGCAATTTCCTCCCTTGAGCACGACCAGGGGAAGGGACGCGGCGTGCTCCTTGAACTTGACCTGAAATTCTCCAACCCCCAACACTGGAATACTGTTCCCTTGCACGTCCCGTAGTGTGGCCCTCAACGCTTTGAGCTTGGGCCGCTTTTGGGGGGCAATTCCAAAAAACTCCCTCTGGGAAATGGTTGAATATGAGGACCCCGAGTCAATTTCCATCCTAATGGGCACCCCTTGGACTAGTACCTCAACAAAGTAGCGGGGGTGTCTCGTAGACACGCTGAACACCGAGGCGTCGTCCTCGCTGCCGTCGGCGATGCGGCCCACGCCGTCCTGCTTCCGCGTGGCCTGGGCGCCGTCTTTTGGTTTCGCTGGGCGGTCTCGTCCCGCGGAACGGTCTGGGGAGCTCCTCCGGGACTCGCGCTTCTTTCTGCACACCTTGGCGACGTGCCCGCGGCGGCCGCAGTTGTGGCACTCGGCCTTCCGGAAGGGGCATTTCACACGGTCGTGGGCCGCGCCACAGCCGTCGCAACGCCGGCTCTCCTTCCGGACCCTCTGTACGTCCTCGTCGTCGCTGCTCTCTGTAGACGACCTCGAAGTTCGCCAGGCCGTATGTACCGGAGCCTCTGCTTTGCTTGACTTTGGCCGCCAGTCCCGGAGTTCTTGGATCCCGGCCTTCGTAGCTTCTGCGGCCTGGGCCGCTCTAACGACCTCCTGCAGCGTGGGAGGCGGCTCTTGGTTCATTAATGTGCGCTGGGTCTCGGCGTCGTTCAGGCCGCACAGCACACAGTCTCGGAGGGTGATTTCGACGTTCTCCCATTTGCACGGGCCGGCCGCCAGCCGCAGGGCCGCCACGAACGCGGCGACCGTCTCCCCGGGCGCTTGGACTCGCCTCCAAAACGCACTCTGAGCGGGAAACATCGCCGTGGCGGGCCGGACGTGCTCACGCAGCAACTGCATGAGTTCCTTGGCCTTGAATTCGCTCACCCTCCTCGGTGCAATCAGGTCCACCAAGGTCCTTTTTGTTTCTTGTCCGAGCATTCTGGTGAAGATGGCTCTTTTCTTCGCCTCTTCCGTGACTTCGGACTCGATCAGTGCGGCCTGGAAGTCCATCTCGAAGATCTCCCAGTCGCCCGGTTTCCTGATTTTGAAACCGGCGCATGTCTTGGTCCCGTGGGCTGCCATCCCACCTTCGTCGCCAATTTAGTGTAAGGGACCAAAGACAATACAACAGCCGAAGGGTTGGCTTAACACAGGTTTATTGCATGATGATCCGGAGGAACATGTGGTAATGGCGGATGGGTAGCTCAATATATACAGCTGGCTATACATTTGAATGTGGCTCGTTGACAGACTATTGGTTGCTGCCTGCATGACGTCGTAGGAGGTCACGCCCTTTTTGACCAGGTGAGGAAGTCGCGGGGAATCTTCCCGCGCTGCTGAACCAGGTGGCTGATGATCCATTAGAGCTGGACGCTCGCTACTGCCCTCTGGTGGTCACTAGCTCGCGTCCCCTTATTAGGCTAACATTGATACAGGTGATGGTTATAATGTTGCACACAGGAAGGTTACATTGATAACACATGGTAAAGGTGCATTGTTAAAGGCACTGCTTTACAGAACACAACAGCATCCATCATTGTTAAGGCAATGAGATCTGTAGTCCTCTCATTTCAGAAGGACATGGTATTTCCTATCCCTGGAATAAAAGTTCCTGTCCTGAGCTGAGAAGCTTAATTGACTTCTCTGACAAGAAATCATCCATACAGAAATCTTGGAGGATTCAACTCTGATCCCTTCAGGCCTTGCAGCAAATGTGTCAGACATAGGAAAGAGTGGGCTGTTTAAACACAATTGTCAAAGAAGGCCACAGTTATGACTCATTGGTTACATTGCTACTGAGTCACACTGAGCTCTGCAGTGCCAGGGCTATGTAAACAGTGGATAGCAGGAGATAAAGAAGTCCTTGAAATGAAGCACTCAGCCATCTTTGTTTATGTGGCAAAATTTTAAAAAGAAACACCAAGAAGGATGGCATTACTTTTTATTTATGTGAAATAAGTCTTCCGTAGTTGCTTTATTCCTCACCATCTAGAGCAGTGATGGTGAACCTATTAGAGACTGAGTGCCCAAGGAGGAGAAGGTGGCTTGCAAGCAGGCACCATGCATGCCTATGCAACCATGTGACATCGTTAGATTGCCTTTGGCGATGTCATGTGGGAGCGTGCGCATGACCCCCGTGGGTGTGCACAACGCCCCGTGGGTATGAATAATCCCTCTGTGGGTGCACACGATCCCTGCCGTGGTGTGCACAACCCCCTTTGGGTGCACACACCCCTGCAACTGCACACAACCCCGTGTGGGTGCACATGACCCCCTGTGGGTGCGCATAGCCCCCGCACATACACCACTGCCTTTTCCTCCTCCTCTTCCTAGGAGGGGTGGGTGGGTGTCTGGTCACTTCACCTTGTCCCTGCATCCTCATCCTCTTTCTGGGTTGGATTTCAGTCTTCCTTCTCACCTCCCCATTGGTGGAGGGAGAGGGATGGGTGGGGAAAATGGTGCTGCCATTGGTGTCGATGGCATGGGGCTTGCCCACAATAGCACATGTGCTGACAGAAAGGGCTCTGCGTGACATCTTTGGCACACGTGTCATAGGTTCGCCTACACTGATCGAGAGCATGGATGGACAACAAGTGGTGGCCCGCCAGAAGTTGTCGTTCCTATCATCCAGTAATTATAAATAAACACTAAACCAAAGAGTACAACTTTAAAATGCCACACCATATTCTGAACTACATCTGTTTTGGACCATAACATTTTATCAATTCAGTGAGCTTACAACTTCTAAGTAAAGGTAATGGTAAATGTCTCATCTCCATTTACAGCCAAAGACAGTACTGACTGAGTCTGCAGACATTTCCATGGTCATGTGACAGGCATGACTAGACTGTGCACGGAACACTGTTGCCTTTCCTGCCAAAGCTATACTTATTTATCTATTTCTAATTGCATGCTTTCAAACTGCCCCAGAACTGGGGCAGATAACAGAAACTCTCTCTGATGTGCAGCACTCAGGTCTCAAGCTGCTGATGACCTTCTGCTCATCAAGTTCAGCATCTTAACCACTAAGCTACCATGGCCCTGACAATTTCCAACTCACAGTAAAAGAGCCAAGGTTGTCAGTATGGTGTATTAAAAGTGACAGCTTATAACTCAGGAACCTGGGTTCAAATCTTCACCTGGCCATGGAAATGCACTGGAGTAATAGAAACACTGTAATAACCACTCATTAAATTTCCCTTGGAAAACTCTGAGTCAGTTCCAAATTGACAACACATAATTGAATTGTTTATTTATACCCCGCTCTTCTAGTGCATACACCACTCAGAGCGGCTTCCAACAATAAATAATACATAATATACAGTGCAAACATAATAAAAATACAGTGCAATACATAATATGCATAATCATATAATATCCAAATACAAAATACACAATACAGTACAATAAAAATGTAGTTACAAGGTTAATCACAAACTACAGCAATACAAAAATTCAAAAATAAGCATCACAATGCAATACAATCGGTACAATCACAATATGTCAACATTATACATCATACATCAGCACAATACTATAACATCAACAAAAAATATCAAACAACAAGTAATAAACCATACTCTGCCTTCACGTCCCCACAGTCATTGCAGAGCCCGGGGCTCAACGCACTTGCGGAGCCCAGGGCTCAATGTCCTTACGGAGCCCAGGTGGTGGGAATGCAGCTTTTAAAGTCCTCTCCATTGCGGGGCCAGGTGTTGCTCCTTCCCTCCAACCAGCCAGGCTGGGGAAGGGGGCTTGGGGCATCTGCGGCGGGGACACAGCTGTCAAAGTCCTCTCCGTTGTGGGGCCAGGTGTTGCTCCTTCCCTCTGACCAGCCAGGCTGAGGAAGGAGGCTTGGGGCGTCCGTGGTGGGGATGCAGCTGTCAAAGTCCTCTCCGTCGTGGGGCCAGGTGTTGCTCCTTCCCTCTGACCAGCCAGGCTGAGGAAGGAGGCTTGGGGCGTCCGTGGTGGGGACGCAGCTGTCAAAGTCCTCTCCGTCGTGGGGCCAGGTGTTGCTCCTTCCCTCTGACCAGCCAGGCTGAGGAAGGAGGCTTGGGGCATCCGTGGTGGGGACGCAGCTGTCAAAGTCCTCTCTGTCGCAGGGCAAGATGTTGCTCCTTCCCTCTGACCAGCCAGGCTGAAATGAGAAATCCAAATACAGTACAGTATTGTTAAAAGTAATCATATAAATTAGCTGACTCAATTAGGAATCCTATCAAATAAAAGGCAGAAAACATCCATCCTCTGATAAATTTTATTTTAATTCTATGATTTTCTGTGTGCTAATCCATGTCAAATATTGGTAAAAACTGTTATCTTCTCATAACAGTTTCATGCTCCCCTTTAGAAAACAACTGAAAACATGGCTGTGCCAGTAGATAAGGGGCATGGATGAATTAACTTCCCAGCCCCACTGGCTTATTTAGCCTACATTGGTATTTTGTCTTATAGCTTTTTTAACTGTTGTGGGAGGGTAGGGAGATTTTTTAGATGGTTTTAAAAGGGGGCTTTTAATAGTCTATAGATGGGGGGTTATTTAATGTTTTTATTTGATGTTTTAATTATGTTGTGAACCTCTTCGGGTCACTCCCGAGTGCGGGAAGCAGGATATAAATATTTAAAATAAATAAATAAATAATAAATAAATAAATAAATAATTTTGTGTCAGAAATTATTCTGGTTTGAAAGGGTTTTTGCACAAGAAACTCTGCTCAGGAAACGCCCAAATGAGGCTCCTTTCATGTCCTCAAGAGCTGGGACAGAGACAGGCCCAATCTGTAGTGAAGTACCCAGGTCGCGAACTGCAGACTTGCCAGCCTTCCAGTTAACAAGGTGAGCTTCTTAACCACTGAGCCACGGCAGCCCCTTATTTTCTCATTTACTTGCTAGATAAGGATGATTTGTCAATGAGTGTTCCTGTTCTAGAGGGGGGAAACTGAAGAGCTCTACTATCACACATTCTTCTTCTCCTACTTGCCTGTGCGACATGAAGAGATTCTATTTTCCTCATTTCTAAACCACTGCATCGAAGCAGAAAGGGCTTTAACTGACTTCTGCTACATCAGGTAAAGCAAACTGAAAGGGCTAGAAAACAAGGGTTTCAATTCTATCTTGATTGTAAGAAATATTTGTTTCTTCTCCCACAATACTACTAACAATATCAAAAATCATCATTTTTGCTATTCCAATTAAAAAAAACTGTTCAGTTTCACCTTGGCTTATGAGAAAGCAATAAAATTGGATGCAGAGGGGCAACACATCATAATTGCTCTGTGAGGGAAACGTGCATGAAAATTGCTGGCAGCTTCCATGCTGGCCTAAAATCCTATTTCTTATTCCAAAATTACATTTTGGTGAGGGCTTCCATTATGATATTTATTACTCTGAGCAATGCTAAAAAGATTTCTTCATAATTTTCTTGAAAGGTCAGGTTTGTCTCAGTTTGAAATCTCAGTTGCAATTTAAAGCACCTTGTTCTAGCTGATAAAAGCTTTCTACCCACTGGGATTCTAATTTCCCCCTCACTCTTCACTAATAGACATTCCTATTTTGACGGAAGTCAGAGGAAGTGCCTCATAGTTCAGGTCAGCATCTCAGCTTCTCAGAAACCCTACTCCTGAGGTAGATACTGGAATGGAACCAGGTGGGAGAGCTTGACCGTTGTTACTAGTGCTGGGCATCCTCCATTCATCAGAATTGTAATTATTACTGGAAAATCCCAACAGCATGTTTGAAGACCACAAGAGTCAGCTACTGCACTCAGCAGGTTTCTCCTGTAACATCCTTTGTATGGCTTTCTGAAAATGTTGCTATGAAAGCCACAGTCAATATGTTTGCATAATTTATTGGAGCTATATTTGTTTATTTACAAATGTTTATAAATCCTGTGCTGGATTTACCCAAAAGTTAAGTAACCTACAGTTTAGGACAATGGTCCCCAACTTTCTGGGACTTGCTGGTTGCATAGCGTGCCCAATGCCTAAAGAAGGCCACAACTTAAATCAAAATGTAACAAAACTATTAAACCACTGATTTATATCTAAAGTAAACATTCAGAGGCCAAGTAATTTTTTTTAACTTGAATGCAATCCATTTTAGAACAATATTTTACAGTAGAATCCCTTTATCCAGCTACCAAGCTTATCTAGTCAGTGTGATTTTTGTGGCAATTTTCTGTTAGCCAAAGTATTAATGTTCAAGTCAAGGTGCCAGCCACCCTTAAAGTGTCATGTAAATATTTATCTATAAGTCTTGATTTATTCATCTATAAGTCTTGGATTTCACAATGTTCATCCTGGGGGCGGGGGGGGGGATGTTCACAGATGTTTGTTTAGGGTTTAGGGTCTCAAATCATTTGGGGCCTTTAAATTCCTTTTCAAAACATCTAAATTCCAAGAGTTGCCAATGCTGTCTGCCTATTTGAATCTGCCTCGACACAACCCACATTTCTGAAGAGTTCAAAACAGAAAATAAAAGTAAAAACATAACAAAATAAAATGTTGTATGCAGACTCAAGAGGCAAGATGAACTAGATTGGAAAACTGAACTAAAATGAAATCCGTCAATTGCAACTTGTATCCGAGAATGCATTTTTCTTCCTGAAGCAGGATGCCATTGACATGAATTTGTTTAATGTGGATTCCAGCTTGTGATGAAGTAACCCACTTTCGTGTTCAGGGAATGAAGAAGCAGACGAGTGAAGTAGTGAAATTCAGCTCTTTAATAGTGGGGTTTGAACACAGTTTGGATGGGGCAAAACTCTGACTTATATACACTATAAACAATAACAGTAACAATAATACAACAAGCCCATTGGCTAACAGAGTGTGCACATTTTTGATCCACTTATTTGCATAAGAATAGATACATGAGAAAAGATACATTCCGCTCCTATAAATAGTAACAATAATACAACAAGCCCATTGGCTAACAGAGTGTGCACATTTTCGATCCACTTATTTGCATAAGAATAGATACATGAGAAAAGATACATTCCGCTCCTATAAATAGTAACAATAATACAGCAAGCCCATTGGCTAACAGAGTGTGCACATTTTCGATCCACTTATTTGCATAAGAATAGATACATGAGAAAAGATACATTCCGCTCCTATAAATAGTAACAATAATACAGCAAGCCCATTGGCTAACAGCGTGTGCACATTTTCGATCCACTTATTTGCATAAGAATAGATACATGAGAAAAGATACATTCTGCTCCTGTCAGAAAACACAGTTAACATATGTTAACACCCACACACTATGATCATGGAGCCATCCCCTGCGGCACACATGAAATGAGATGTGCAGGATGCAATGGACTGCCACAGCCTTGAGGATATTGACAAGGTGTGCCTTCACAGCCAGTAGCATGGCCTCTTCCACCTCCATGATAGTTGGAAATCAAAGTTCCTCCTCCACTCATTTTGCCAATTTCCCAATATGATGGTAGCCGTTGGCTCCTTTAGGAAGTCAGGTTAGTTAATCGCCGCCTGACACTCGGCATTGAGTTGCTGGCTGTATGGTCTACTTCATTACCATAGCAGGATGTCCAGCCAGACATTTACTAAAATGAGAAACCTTGCAGAAATGAGTCAGTCTTCTGTACCTGTTAACAAGTTTGCCAGGTTCGCAGCATCTCATTTCCTTGGATTGTAGGGCCAAAACGTGAGGCCAAGTGACAGGCCTTTGGGATGTCAGAGATGGATCAGGCTCAGATAGGGGGAGAGAGCTGAAAGATGCTCTTGAGGCAGCCAGAGCCCAATCGGCATGAACCAGGCAAGGGGAAAATTTGCCCAAAACAGTAGAGTACAGTGATGTAAGGCCGTCTTCCTAACCCAATCCTGCAATTTCATGCATGAATGTTTCAATGATTTCATTAGGAATGCAATATGCACCTCAGTTCATACAGATGCTTCTTGAACATCCTGGCCTGCTTTACAAGTACAAATTGCTTGTGCTTTTGACCCATTCTTCCCTGCACGCTACTGAATGGAAGGCTGCTCTTTTATTTTCCATTCCTTTTCTGTCAGAATTACAATGGTAAGAAAAATGGCTTGCAGAGAAGGTGCACAACAACTTCAATCAGAGTCACTTGCAATCGGCTTTTCCAATTTCTGCCTTCATTTAAATGCTTTGAGGGAGCTAATACAAAATAGACAAGACTTTGTTTCTGTATGAATGAAACCTATGTCTTCCAGGTATAAAAAGAATTACTGGGTTCATCATTTGCCTCTCAATGACTTGATTGTTATGAATGTTTAAATACTAAGCACCTTCCGTATAAGTTTTTTTTGGCAGGTTGTGTTGTTGTTGAAAAATGGAAGTATATGACCACCCTAAGAATATACCAACACTCTTTGTTAGAAAGTCATTGTTAAGTTTGCTTCCCATTTCCTAATAAAACAAGGTCAGAAGAAAATAGTATTTAAAAGAATGAACCAAAAAAAGTGCCATTTCACAGATCTGGGAACTGCGCATGACCCACGCATCCCAAAAATATTTGTTTTAATTTTTAACTGAGAAAGCCCCCCTAATAGTATTTTTTTAATGAATGCTGGAGTGGAAAACCTGCTTCCTAACTGTTCTATAGATAGAAGGTATAGTTCAGTGAATTGGAACTATGGGCTGTGGAGCCAGAGGCTAGGATTTTCAATACAGTACTTACTATGCTTCCTGGGAGAGGGTCAGCCAACATCATCCCAAGAGTATATAGCTGATGTGATGGGGTTAAGGCTACCACCTCTACAGCTTTAGTCCTATCCCAGAACATCATTAGAAGACTGGAGTAATAAATCAATTTTGAAAACTTTGTCCCTAGAAAACTCTGGGAAGTTTAAATCAACTTATCTTATTTATTTATTTATTTATTTATTTAACTTCTTCTTTACTTCCTCTTTTACCCCTGTATGTCCAGGGAGATACAAGGTTCTTGCCTCCACCGGTGTTATTTGGTGCTCTTGTAATATTTCTTTGATGTTATCTCTCCATCTTCCTCTGGGTCTGCCTTGTGATCTTTGTCCTTCGCCCCTTTTTTTACATATGCCTTGTATGGTATGGAATTTCAAGACATTCTCTCCAAATGGGCAAACCACTTTATTTGTTGTCTCTGTATAGAGTTTAAGATGCCTTCTATTCCAGTTCTTTAGAATAAACTTGATAGCATATACTGTACTGTACTTGTTATTAACTGTGTAAATCTCTACATGGTTACTCAGGTACTATTGGAATGTAACAGGAAATTTCTTGTTTTATAAAGCAATGAAATAAAGTAACATTTCCATACAAGCATATCAGAGAATAAACAAGACAAAAAAATTATAGCACCTTGAAGACTAAGTGTTAAATTTTAATGTGAGCTTTCATGGATCAAGTCCATTTTGTTGAAGTGGACTTGATCCACAAAAGTTCATATTAAAATCTAACAATTAGTCTTCAAGGTGCTACAACTTTTTCTACAATTTTGTTTATTATCTGATATGCTGACAAACTAACACAGCTACTACTTAAAAAAAAATCCATATAAGGCACCGACCTCAATAGTTCTTACTTCAGCATAATCAGGAACAGGACAGGTTTTTATATCTTCTTCTTTCTTAATCTTCTGTGTCTAAGCCAGACATGAAATTGCCAAAAGGAAGTCACCTTTTGGTGAGTTCATTCTGCAGTTCCTTTCATCTGACCCAATGTGAGAAAGATTACCTGGCAACACAAGGTTGCCCTTATCGGGGTACGTCCGACTGTGGTTCAAAAATATCACAATCTTCGAGGAGACTCTTTCTGTGTGCCCCAGGTCTGTATATTATGGTAGCAGATCCATGAATAAAGCTGCAGATGTGGGATCCTTAATCCATGCTTCAGTGCATGGATTATTTTTGATGGATTACATGAAAATATTACATTATGATGAAGAATCTTGGTTTGAATTAATGATTAGAGCAACATTCCAATTTATAGTAATAATAAAACTGCAAAGGATTTCATTTTCATTTTTCATTTCAAGTTTAAGTTCTATACCGCTTTACTCACCCAGCGGGTGACTCAAAGCGGTGTACACAGTAACAATAAGATAGTACAATAACACAAGTAAATATAACACAATAAATCAATAATACAATAATAAAGCAATAATGTCAGAACACGTGACGGCGGCAGCGGCAGTTCACCCGGCACCCCCCTTTTAAGTCCGAGGGGGGAGGGCGGGGCCCAGCATGCCGGCGGTGGAGTGGCCGGAGGGCCTCTTCACTCCCACCGGGGCCAGAACACGTGGTGGCAGCAGTTTGCCCGGCACCCCCACCTTTTAAGTCCGAGGGGGGTCAGGGCCCAGCATGCCGGCGGTGGAGTGGCTGGAGGGCCTCTTTGCCCCCACCGGGGCCAGAACGCGTGGTGGCTGCGGCAGTTCACCCGACACCCCCACCTTTTAAGTCCAAGGGGGGAGGATCCTATAGATCATCAAATCCAGCCCCTGTGGAGGAGTAAAGTGAGGAATTTAAATCCCAACCTCTGGCTCCTAAACGACTGGGCTATAACAGTTGATTGGCTTAATCTGTTTGTCATAGATGACCTAGAAATCTATGCATATTGTTAGTTTTTGTTTACCATATGCTGTGAAATTTTCCAAATGTTTGTCTTTGCTTCTGTGTTTCCATCTTTTACAGACACTATGCAACAGAATGCACATGTAGTAGAAAGCAACCCTCTCAATAATGGTTTAAATACTACAGATGTGACATGTAACAGACAACTGGGTCTCTCCAAGTCATATTATCTGTTTTTAGTGGCATTTCTAGATTGACTGCTACACAGTACTGTGAGCAGCTGATATTGTTATTGTAAACAAGTGGATTGCAGGCTGCATAACGTTCTGCACCAGATGCTTTACTGATGAATGTACGTTCCACTGGCAGACCTCAGGAGAGGCTGAAACTGCTATGGAATTGCAAAGTGATGTGAAGAACTGCAAAACAGTTACATTTTTGCTAGGGAGTCAATGTAATCATGTCTCTATCAGGCAGAAGAGAAAATAACATGGTTTCACACATCTTATCTTTGCTGATCTCAAGATAAAAGGGATCTGATGTGTTTAAAAATCCATGGATTATCTCTCAGAATCAAGATTTTGTCTGCAACAAAACCTATTCAGCCAAAGGAATAGAGACAGGTAGACTGACATTTTTTTTTGGAACTCTTGCTGTTAATAAAATGAAAATCAGGAAGCTGTCTTATACTGTATCCGATTGTTTCCCCACATAACCTAGTATTAGTAATATTGGCTGGTAACACCTGCCAAAGCCTCAGGTGGGATTCTTTCTTAGTCTCATTTGGAGACATCAGTTATTGAACATGGGCACCTTCTACATGCCTCACAGTTGTTCCACTAGTGAGCTACACTATTGATTGAACTGCCTTCATTTGGCTTTAGTGGAAAAGATGAATTGTGGGGAAAGATCCCATGAATAGTGAGAGCCTCTGACTAGAAAAGAATTTACAGCAGGGGTTCTCAATGTTTTTCAGCCATGGGCTGGACCAAACCCCTTCAGACAGCTGAGCAGGCCGGACTGGTGCTATAAAATGCATCTGCGCCTGTTGTAAACACATTTATGATGGCTGTGGATGGATTTACAGCTGTAATAAATGTGTTTACGATGGCTTCAGACTCATTTACAGCTGTAGTAAACACCTTTATGTGGCCTTGAATGAATCCGTGGCTGATTCCAGTGGCAGTGGTGGTGGCGGCGGCAGTGTTGGCGTTGGATTTGGTGGTGGTAGAGGAGTGAGGTCTGAGGCCAGATTATTTGGTGCTGCAGGCTGGCTCTGGCATGTGGGCTGTAGATTGTGAATTCCTGATTTACAGTATCACTATAGCAATGACCCTCCTCTTCAATCACGTGCTCTTCGAATTGAATCGAAGTTTAATTTATATACCACTTTTTCGACCACAATGGGTGACTCAAAGTGGTTTACATAAGCAAAGTAATACATACCAATAACATAATTCATACAAAAGTCATCAAAAAATACAAGATATAAAAAACAGCACAATTCATACAATCAAAACAACAATAAAGTGATAATCATAAATACAATGTAGGCTCAATAGCAATGCATCAGAAAAACAACAACACTCAATATGACCCACCGTCCACCCAACCACTGTCTCAGCCCTTCAAGTCCCTGCTGAGCAGCGGGGCTTGGGGCACTGGAGGTGAACACAGTCTGGGCCATGGAAACCAGCCACTGAAAATGCCTTTACCTCCCACGGCCATCCAGGCCAGAGCAGGAGCCGAGTTGGTGACAGCCAGAGAAGCGCTGGCTGAGGCTCTCAAGGTCGAAGTTCTCTCCAGCCACACCATCTCTCCGCCTGCTGGATCGGCTGGGGGGGAGGGGGAGGGAGCAGCCCATGACCCTCACTGAAGGCAGAAAAGGAAGCACCCATTTGGAGTCGTGGTGGTGACCCTCGGCGGCGGAGAAAAGCGTCCCTTGTAGCCGCCAGAGCAGCTCCAGGTGCTGCTCATCTTCACCGGCTGGCTGCCAGTCAAAGCGGCGGTGGCAACCCTCGGCGGTGGGAGAAGGCATCATTTGTAGCCACTGGAGCGGCTCCAGGTGCCGCTCATCTCCACCGGCCAGCTGCCGGTCGAAGCAGCAGTGGCGATCCTTGGCAGTGGGAGAAGGCATCTTTTGTAGCCACCAGAGTGGTTCCAGGTGCTGCTCATCTTCACCGGCCGGCCGCCAGTCGAAGCAGCGGTGGCGACCCTTGGCAGTGGGAGAAGGCATCATTTGTAGCCACCGGAGCAGCTCCAGGTGCCGCTCATCTCCACCGGCCAGCTGCCAGTTGAAGTGGCAGTGGTGATCCTCGGCAGTGGGAGAAGGCATCTTTTGTAGCCACTGGAGTGGTTCCAGGTGCCGCTCATCTCCACCAGCCAGCTGCCAGTCAAAGCGGTGGTGGTGACCCTCGGCAGTGGTGACCCTCGGTGGTGGGTTCTTGCTCTACTTTGTTTTTCCAGATCAAATACCAAATGCCTTCCTTTCTTTTATCCTTTTCTTTAGACATAAAGAGAAACAAGTAGAAGAACAATCACAGAAAAATGAACATACATACCCTTCAGGTGCATTTTATCATGAAGGTTAGAAGCAAGCTGGCTGTAGGTTCTGCAGCTGAGGACTGTTTTTCATTTGGGTCTAGAACAGTGTTTCCCAACCTTGGGTTTTTGGACTTCAATTCCCAGAAGCCTAAGTCAATTCCCCAAAGCACTGATCAGCCAATGTACTGACTTAGGTTTCTGGGAATTGAAGTCCCCCTGCGGGGCACGGGCCCTACATTGGGAACCACTGTCTAGAACCACCTTTCTACCCAGAGTGGGGCCTACCATCAAGTATAGTCAAGTGTCTTACAATGATACGTCTCCAAGATGGGAATTTTTTGAGGAACTGGAACAGAAAGAAGAAAATGTTTTGGTTATATATATAGGAGGGACTGGGAACAGTGCCAGTGGAGGCAGGAATTTTGTCCCCTCCTGTGCCAGGACCATACCTTGAGAAATTTCTTGTCGTGTAAACCCTGGGAGCAATCTGGAATAACTCAATAAGTATGGATGGAGAGCTTTCCATGTGCTCCAAGAAGAAAGCAAGGCCTTGAAAATGTCCATCTGTCAGATGTATGCTCTTGTGGGTGAGATGGATTGGATGTGAGCCCATATGGAAATGGCAACAACTGCTCCAACTGCTGGGAAAACAAATTCTGATGCAAAGAGACCTAATGTGTTTTGAGCATGGCTAATGCAGAAGCATACACAGTGCTATTCCCTTTCTGTGCAGGGAAAGAGGCTCTCCATTTTATCTTCTTACCAGTGACAGGCAAATAATTCTTACACAAATCTCTGCTTCATAATGCCCCCTTGCCCCATCTGATATTTTTTTGATTTTATTACCTCATGGCTTGGAACATCTCACTATGCATTTGTCTGTAGAGCTCAAAGGCTTAAAATACATTGTGCATTTACAATAGATCAGAGATTCTCAACCTGCCTTTGAATATTCCAAGGAGGGATATTCAAAGGCAGGGGTTACCTTGTGCTCAGTGGACTTAATGCCCCCCCCCCCCAGATTGTTAAGGCAAGATCATCAGCATAGATGAAACTCCTGATATATGGGATCATTAGTTGGTTCTGTAAATCTTAAGAAGAGATGGTGCCAGGTCAAGTGACTGTGCCTCCCTTGAATTTCAACAAAGAAACCTCAGATTTATAGTCTAGATGATTTAATATCATTCATTCAAACACTTTGTACAAGTGGCATAGTAGGGAGATTGGTCTGTAGCTTTTGTGATCTGATAATTCTTTGCCTGGTTTCCAATATAGAAATTAATGTTGTCTTCTGCCATATTTTTGGAAATTGTTTTCTTGTCCAGCAGTTGTGAAAGAGCTGAAGGAGCCATCCATTTGTGTTTTGCACAAAATGCTTAATGTGCTTGATTTAGGTATCATAGAGTCCCACCCCTTTGCCATTCCTATATCTTCTTAAGGCTACCTCTAGTTCTGCCAATATGAAGGTAATTGGAAGTTCATTGGATTTGCTCTTTGATATTTTATTTTTATTATATGTTGACTGGTATTCACTATCTATAGTACTTAGTTTGATATTTGGTTTTTGTTAATGTTTGCATACAGAGCCCTTTCGTTTGGGTCACTGTTCAGTCTTTTCACATCCCATAATGGCATGGGATATTGTGATACTCCCAAACTCTCTTATTCATCCCAAGAAGAGTGAGAGCCATGGTATAACTTGGATTATGACAATAAATTCAAAGATGGAAACTGCTGGGGGTTTGATCTATAAGTCTTTAGTGTAAGGGACCAAAGACAATACAACAGCCGAAGGGTTGGCTTAACACAGGTTTATTGCATGATGATCCGGAGGAACATGTGGTAATGGCGGCTGGGTAGCTCAATATATACAGCTGGCTATACATTTGAATGTGGCTCGTTGGCAGACTATTGGTTGCTGCCTGCGTGACGTCGTAGGAGGTCACGCCCTTCTTGACCAGGTGAGGAGGTCGCGGGGAATCTTCCCGCGCTGCTGATCCAGGTGGCTTTGATCCATTAGAGCTGGACGCTCGCTACTGTCCTCTGGTGGTCACTAGCTCGCGTCCCCTTATTAAGCATACATTGATACAGGTGATGGTTATAATGTTGCACACAGAAAGGTTACATTGGTAACACATGGCAAAGGTACATTGTTAAAGGCACTGCTTTACGGAACACAACAAAGTCCCAGAAACCCGCCTTCAGTATTCCCTTTTTGGTGCAGAAAAAACCCCACAGAGAGATCTACCCAGTCCTAACCTGCCTCTTGCAAAAGGAAAAACGATCCACCATGATGCTTCTTGGTTAAAGGGAACAACATGCTTTTGCTTACAGTATACATTTGTCTTCTTAACATGTGGAGCTACAGTTCTATACATTCATATTTAGGGAGCAGAACCTGAAGAAGAGAGGGAAGTGGCTGTCAAAGGAATACCAGGAAGGAAGATGTGGTTTTCAAGGGCACTGAGGCATGAAAAGAAAACTCCTCAATTAACTTAGTAGCAGGTACAATTTATTCTCTCCACTGACACAAAGTGTTAAAGGAGAAGCATGCAAAGCCATATCCCCACCCTCGTGTTTTCTATCTCTGAATAATTAACATGTCATAACCGGTGATATCCAAAAATGTATTAAAAACAGAATATGAGTAATTTTAGTCCCAGAAGAAAGTTTTCTAGGCTCTGAGGTAAACAATACTAAGAGAGATGGATGATATCTTTTAGATATAGAATCTTCAATACGAAAACTCTGGTCCCAATTCTGTGAAAATAGACCTTTGTGCTTTTAAAATTAATAATAATTCTCTGTCACCCTTTCCACAATTTTATGGGCCCTCTTCCTTTCAACAAGCCTAATATTTCACTAGAGACAGGCTCAAGTTTGAAATTGGGTTTTCTTCCATCTAAGCAGAAATAAAAGGCAAAGCAGCACTGTTTTTGCAGTATGGTCACGTACCCTGGAGCTGAGTGCAGACAGATAAAATTAATTTGATCAGTGACTCACTTCTTGCCCTTGTTAGTTCACAGTGATTCATGGGATCTGAGCAGCTTTTCCAACTCCCAGGAAATGCAGGCTAGTGAAAATATTGGCTACAATAGATTACAACCGTGGACAGTATCAACTGTAATGTTGCAGGTTCTTCATTTTCTGATCATCTTCAAACTTTAGACTTGTGCTGCATTTAAACAGAGAAATGAATATGCAACAAGCTGACCCTTTCCATCATGTCCCTCACAGAAAGTAATGGTGCAAGAGTTGTTGTTGTTGTTAATGTTTGTCAATCTTTTATATTACAGCTGTTGTTTATAGATGCCTCAGTTCTACCATTCAGTTTTGCAACATTTGTGAAACTGGAAATCACCACTTCTGTCTTTACCCAAATGGACTATATAGAATGCAAGGTAAAGGTAAAGGTTTCCCTTGCTCGAAAGCCAGTCATATCCGACTCTAGGGTTCATTGCTCATCTCTGTTTCAAGGCCGAAGAGCCAGAGGTGCAAATTGTGGTTTTCTAGCCCTTGGGACTAGCTTATGGTGGAACATGTCTGAAAATGACATGTTTTTCTAGAAAATGGAAGGAGAAAAAATTGTGTAGGACACTAATTACTTGAATTTGTGAATGCAGGATTTTTCCCCTTAAAGAGACAAACTTAATGGTAGTTGCCTCCCTTCATATGTGGGTGTAATTTCCTTGGAGAGCCACCTAATTAGGAGAAGATGGGGAGTCCAAGATACTGTGCAATTATTGATGGTTTGCTGTGTTTATTTAAAGCAATTCTCAACCTTTTAAAGCCGGGGCCCAGGTCACAGTCCCTCAGACAGCTTCGGGGGCCGGACGACCATTTTGCCCTTCCTCCACCACATGGCACTTTCTGGTGTGGTGGAGGTGGTGGGAGACCACATGAAATGGTGCTGTGGGCCACATCTGGCCCACAGGCCGCAGGTTGAGAATCCCTGAATTAAAGGGTGGCCTTTTGAAGAAAAATACCTTAAGCTGTTCACTAAAGACAGACTTGCTTTTGCTAGCACTGAAAATTCCACAAAGCAGGTGTGTCTCTCCACAGCCTGCCAGGAGTAGAGTGGAAGGGCTGGGATGATAGGTTGGGTCATAATCTACATAAAGAAGATTAGTAGTGCAGTCCTGTCCACCGTAATAAAATCTTACTATTCCAGTACAGCAAATGGTGTAGCTATATGAAATAGAGGACAAGCTCCTATTCCTTTAGTACAGGGGTTAGCAAACATGGCTCTCCAGGTGTTCTTGGACTTCAATTACCAGAAGCGCAAGTCAGTATACCTGCTGATCAGGGCTTCTGGGAACTGAAGTCCAAGAACATCTGGAGAACTAGTAGATACATGGAAGAGGAAAATCCAGCAAGTCTAGCTTGACATACAAGGTATGCCTATTTACATTTCCTCATGTACACAGCTATTACATGCACAGAATCATTATCCTCCATTTCATGTAGCCCTCATAGCAATCGATCTATATTCAGGTGAAGAAGTCTCATTGTGTTTGATGGGCTTAGTTGTAGGGGAGCAGCAGGGTTTGTCCTCTCTAGAGAATTAAAGAGTAGCACTTACCTCTCATTGCTAGGGGATACAAGTTAAAGTACAAGAAGCAAGATGACTGGGGAAAAGGTATTGATCTGTAATCTGAATTTTCTTAGTTTCCAGAGTCCAAATTTTAGGATAACTGATGTCAAATCTGTTAATTTTTAATAAATTCTTTCCAAGCTCTAATAAAGACAAGAAAGTTAAAGTATTTAACATTTTAAAAATAGTTTAACACTATTTAAACATTAATAAGACAGCCATTGCATAATTTTAAGCCTAAATTCAAATTTTTTATTAGTGACCAACCAACAGAAATAATTTTATAATGAGATTTCTTAAAATATGAGCTATACTTAGAGCCATGGGCAGTTTGTGGCTTGAGGAAAGAGTTGCGCCTCTCCAAAGTTTTGGGGTGAAGCACCCCTTGCTCATTCCATGAGCCATCTCTAACCAGCGATTCTTCACTTGATTTTAGCCAAAAGCCTGAAAGGACGTAAGCAGAGCAAATGACACCAAACAGCAGCTGGGTGAGTGACTAAAATGCAGTTACTCCATGCTTTGTGTACTCAATATACAGCTAATTGTGAATAAGCCCTTTTTAAATTGGTATTTGCTTTTTCATGTTCAGTTGGAAAGCCAAGTATGGGGTGCAAGTGGAAGGCTGACCTCTGTTGGGTGGTTGGTGTAGTGGAAACTCTGTCCTGCCTCGGTCCCCTCGGTCCCTGCACCCTTTTTAAGGGGGTGGGTAGTTTTAATCAGTTTTAACTATGTTGTTTTATTTGTGATTGTGAAACGCTTTGAGTTGGCCTAGGCCGAGTGGGCAGTGTAGAAATTGAAATAATAAATAAATAAATAAGGGCTAGGGGCCTTTTTGTAGGAATTCTTTTTGCATAGCCTGGTTGGTTGGCTGGCTGGCATGTGTGATCACCTGTATTAGACCAAATAGGCAGAGATGGGTATCCTAGGGTGATATTGACAGTCTTATTAAAAATGGAGGGAAATTTCATAGCTGTGCAAGCCCACCCCAGTGGAGGAATGCCACTTGGTGGCACTGAACCAGTTGAAGGAGAGTGAGTTCAGGCAAAAGTCTTTCAAAGGAGAGTCCAGAGAAGCATGGTCAGGAATAGCCAAAATTCAAGTTCTGAGAGGGACTTACAAGCCAAAGGGGGCAGTCCGTGAGTGAGGTCAAGTCCAGAAACATAGTCTAAAGGTTCAGCATGGAGGTCTGACAGAGATTCAAGCAAGGCTTCAACAAGCAGGGGGTCACCCAACAGACTCGTTGTTCCGATGACTGGAACTGCCTTGGTGCACTGCTTAAGAAGGCAGTCAATAATTAAAGTTAGGAGGCCGCAGTTGGTAGTTTTCCTTGAAGTTGCTCTCATGCAAACTTATTATTTATTCATTCATTCAATTTCTACCCCGCCCAATCAGCCAAGGCGTGGTTCACAAACACAGAATAAAACAACAGATAAAAACAATTAAAACTACCCCCCCCCAATAAAAAGGGTGCTGGAACTGAATTCAGGAGGAATTCTGATCAATACCAGGCAAATCAAGGTGATCACCCTCCTACCAGTACCCCTTACTTGGCCCGCCAGCCAGGTTTTGAGTTCTTTTCTGAAGGGCAGCAGTACTGTCTGGAGCCGCAGCCCTGTTGGCAGGAGGTTCCAAAGGGCCAGTGTGGACACAGAGAAGGCCCTCCTCCATGTGCTAGAGAGACAAGCCATTCTAGCTGATAGTACAATCAGAGAGCCACTCCGGTCTGCTCTGGTCGGGTGGACAGACATTCTTGGGATGATGCGGTCTCTTAGGTATCCTGGTCCACTACCATATAGGGCTTTAAAGGTCAAAACCAGCACCCTGAATTGCCCCGGAGACTTCTGATGCAGCTGTAACTCTTTAGGTAGGTGTTCTCTGCAACACTGAGAGTTCAAACTCAGAAGAACTGTCAGACTGAGAATCCATGATCGCAGGTCCGGGAGCTGTCATTTTGGACAGCTTGAAGTCTGAAGCTGGCTGATCGAAATCCAAGACAGGCTGGACAAAATCTGAAGCAGGCTTCTCATCGGAGCCTACCAACCAGGCTATGACAATAGCATTGAATTGATACAACTTGTGAAATTGCAGCGATTATCTGACATAAAGTGGAAAAATATAATAAAAATGCTTGAAGGAGAGACAAGTGGTGCTCTGTTGAAAGGGATGTCCTGCTCTACTGGCATATTGTACCACACTAAAAGAAATGCTACTACATTGGGAACTTCCTCCTTAAGTGAGTGCTTCTTTTCTTTCTTTCTAACAATTTTTAATATGTGTTTCCACTTCAGTGCTATCTCAGATAAGTTTGACAGTTTCACAAATAGTTGTATCAATGAATCATTGTGACACTTGCCAATTTGAAAAAAATGATTAGGGATCATGAAAATGAGGCAGAGAATATGGCAGCATTAATGGCACAAAAGGGTGACTGACCTGCTATCCTGGTAAGAATTATAGCAATTTGAGGTGTGATGTGGACTCTTGCCCTCAACATTGTCTGGGATAATTAAACATTCTGTGTGAAATAATGATTTATCTGCCATGAGAAACTTCAAATTTACCTGAATTAATTCAGAACAGCCTCACTAACTTTGGTGTATGCAAACCAAGACACAGGACACAGCCTCGGGCTGGGTTAACTCAGGTTTATTGCATCGTGGACAGAGGGAACATGAGGTAATGGCGGATCGATAGCTCTTTATATACAGCAGTAATACATTTGAACGTGGTGCCATGGTAGCCCATTGGCTACTGTCTGCGTGACGTCATTGCAGGTCACGCCCTTCTTGTCCAGGTGTAGGTGGTGGCGGGAAAACTTCCCGCGCTGTTGCCTTTGATGAGTTCGGACCAAGAGAGCTTGGACGCTCGCTGCTGCCAGCTGGTGGTCATTAGCTCGCGTCCTATTACAGGGTTTATATGATACAGCTGAAGGTTACATTGTTGCTATAGGCAAGGTTACATTGGCTCAGATACATTGTAATCCATGTGTACAATAAAAACATCAGAACACAACACCCCTCCCCCCTAGGACGAGACAAAGTCTCGAGCCCACACTTAAACACACTCCCCCCCCCTTAGGAGACAAAGTCTCTCAGCCAAGATGGCTTATTTCGAACACGCTGGGGTCTCGATGCGGGCTGCCTCTCCCCGGGTTTGCTACCTTCTCTTTGTCCCCTGGTTTCCTGTCCTGTAATATGAGAGGGAGACTCGTTAGTGACTTGCCGCGGCTCCGCGGCGTTGTTGGGAGGTGTGCTCTTTCTTAGGGGGGAACCGGGGGCACTGGGGGCTAACGAAAAACCCCTCTTCTCGCTTGGATGGGTGGGGGAACACTCCTGAAAACCCCCCCGGCTCGCAAAATCAAAATCAAAATCACAATCGGGGGCAGCGGGCACGCACTCCTCTCCCCCTTCCCCGGCCCCTGATAGGACTGGCGTATCGAAAAGGAATGAGTCGGGGCCGCTGCTTCTGCCTTCCCCCCTTGCTTGGGACTGCTGTCCACTGCTGTCTCCCCCTTGGGTTAAGCGGGTGGGGGAGAACCCTAACGCTGAATCCTGTTGCTGAGCCCCACTAACTGGCCCACTCACTCGGTGCCTCAGTTGGTCAGCGTGCCTCCTCCAGAGGAGGCCGGTGGTAGTTTCGACCCGGTACGACACTGGCCCCGTCTGTTCTACAACCGTCCCTGGCACCCAGGCTGGCCCTGCGCTGGAATAGTTCCTGCAGTGAACAGGGTCACCGGCGGCGAAACCTTTCGAGACTGCCAACCCTATGTTTTTCCCTTTATCCTCGACTCTCGTCGGGTCTAGCCTGGACAGGATCGTGGTCAGTTTTCGCCGCATCAAGAGCTCCGCCGGCGAGTAGCCTGACGCTAAGGGGGTTACCCTATACGCTAAGAGGAACTGGCATACTTGGTGATTCAGGTCCCCCGGGCCCATGCGCCGCAGCGCGTCCTTTGTTGTACGCACTAGTCGTTCCACTTGGCCATTCGTGGCCGGGTGAAACGGTGCGGATGTGACATGCCGAATGGCGTTTGCCTCCATGAAGGCTCCGAACTCAGCGGAGGTGAAACAACTAGCGTTATCGCTGACTAAAGTGTCGGGTAAACCGAACGTGGAAAAGACTCTCCTTAGCCGGCTAATTGTCGTGGCGGAGGACGTGCTCTTTACTGGGATAACCTCCAGCCACTTGGAGAACGCATCCACCACCAGGAGAAACATGGTTCCTCGGAATGGGCCAGCGAAATCTACGTGTACTCTGGACCATGGCCCCCGTGCTGTGTCCCATTCCCTATGCGGAAGACGGGCCGCCTCAGGTCGGGATCCCTGGCATGCCTCGCAAGTGCCGACCATGTGCTCAATGTCCGCGTCCAGCTGTGGCCACCAGAAGTAACTCCGGGCCAGCGCCTTCGAGCGAACTATGCCCGGGTGGCTGACGTGCAGCAGTTCGAGCACCCTCGTCCGCAGGGGCGCAGGGACCACCACCCGCTGGCCCCACAAAAGGCACCCCCTTTCTAGGGACAACTCTAGCTTTTTCCGAAAGAATGGGTCGAACTCTGTACTCGGGGACGATGCCGGCCACCCCTTCTGTACCCATGAGCTAACTTTCTCCAGCGTTCTGTCCTTGCCTGTCGCCCTAGCAATGTCGGCTGGTACTATCGGGGGTGCGTCTAAAACCTCAATTAGCAACACCTGGCGGTCTCTTTCAACTCTCGCCTTCTGGTCATCCGACAAAGGCAAAGGGGACCTCGAAAGTGCATCAGCATGGCTGATCTCCTTTCCGGGCCGGTACTCCAACTCATGTTGGTATGCGTTGAGGAAAATAGCCCATCGCAGCATTCTCGGGGACAGGATCTGCGGCGTGGGCTTGCTTGCCGTGAAAATCCCTAACAGTGGCTTGTGATCGGTCACGATTTTGAACGGGCGGCCATACAAAAAATCGTGAAATTTTTTGGTTCCCGCTACTATCGCTAAGGCCTCCCTGTCGGTTTGTGCGTAATTTCGCTCCGCTTGGGACAGGGACCTTGAGTAAAAAGCTACCGGGGCCTCCCTTCCGTCGTCCAACACGTGGCAAAGCACCGCCCCCACCCCCACCGGGGATGCATCACAGACTAGGACCACTGGCCGTTTGGGGTCGAAGTGCGTCAGGATTGCCTCAGATGTTAGGAGTTGCTTTAGCTCCTTGAACGCCCTCTCATGCTCGTCGCCCCACACCCATGGCTCCTCCTTTTTAAGTAACCGATGGAGTGGTTCGGCCACGGACGCCTTCCGCGGGAGGAATGTATGGTAAAAATTGAGGAGCCCCAGGAAAGACTGTAGCTCGGTTTTGGATGTGGGGCGAGGGGCCTTTTTAATGGCTGCTACCTTGGATTTAGACGGCTTAATCCCCTCGGGTGTGATCCGGAACCCTAAAAACTCGACCTCGGTTTCGAAAAAAACACATTTGTCCTTCCTCAATCTCAGCCCCGCTTTCTCGAACACGGTCAGTACTTTGTCCAACCTTTTTGCCAGTTCAGCCTCACTCCCCCCTGTTATCAACACGTCATCAAAATAAGGCAACACCCCCTCCAGGCCCTTTAGGAGGCGTTCCACAAGCGATTGAAAAAGGCCGGGTGCCGAGTTCACGCCGAACTGTAACCGCGACACCTGGAACGCTCCCTTATGTGTAACTATCGTTTGTGCCGCGGCCGTGGCGGGGGTCACAGGAAGTTGCTGATAGGCTTGTGCCAAATCGAGTTTAGCGAAACACTTTCCCCCATTCAGCCTGGCCAAAAGGTGGCTGATCACTGGCACCGGGTATGCATTAGGGCGGATCGCCTTGTTAATTGTACACTTATAATCAGCGCAAATGCGCACCTCCCCGTTAGCCTTTAGAGCCGTTACAATTGGAGTTTCCCACTCCGCGGAATCAACAGGAATAAGAATCCCCTGGCCCACCAGCTTGTCCAGTTCCGCCTCTATCTTGTCCTTGAGTGCGAACGGCACCCTGCGCGGTTTGAGTCTTATCGGGCGGACCTCCGGGTCTATGTCGAATGCTACAGGGGGTCCCTTGAACTTTCCGAGTCCTTTCTTAAAAACGGCGGGATGCGCATCGCAAACCGCTTGTATTGGGTCCCCCCCCACGGTATGCACCCCCCCTATGAACAAACCTAAGGGCTGAAACCACTGTGTCCCTAGGAGGCTGCAGCTTCCCCCCTTGAGGACAACTAGGGGCAGTTCCGCAGAATGTCTCTTAAAATTGACCCGAAATTTCCCGACCCCCAACACCGGAATGCTGTTTCCCTGTACGTCCCGTAGCGTGGACCTCAACGCTTTAAGCTTGGGCCGCACGTGGGGGTCGATTTTCAGGAACTCTTTCTGGGGAATTATGGAATAGGAGGACCCCGAGTCAATTTCCATCTTAATAGGGGCCCCTTGTACTAATACCTCAACGAAGTAATGGGACTGTCCCGCGGACACGCTGAACACTGGGGCGTCGTCCTCGCTGTCGTCCGAGACGCGGCCCACGCCGTCCTGCTTCCTCGTGGTCTGGGCGCCATCTTTGGGCCTCGCTGGATGGTCCGGTCTGGCCGCGCGGTCTTGTGACTGCCTCCGGCCCTCTTTCCGTTTTCTGCATGCCTTGGCGATGTGCCCCCGACGGCCGCAGGTGTAACACTCGGCCTTCCTGAACGGGCATCTCGCGCGCTCGTGGGCCGCTCCGCAACCCTCGCAGCGTCGACCACCCTTCCGGACCTTCTGGACCTCCTCGCCGTCGCTGCCTTCCGTAGACGACTTTGAGGCCCGTCGAGTCGCGTGCACCGACTGTCCGGTCTTCCCGTGCACCGAATTTTCCGCCTTGCCGGCTCTAGGACGCCACTCACGCCACTGGTGCATCTCGTCCACTCCAGCATTCGTGGACTCTGCGGCTTCCGCGGCCTCTATGACCTCTGCCAGCGTGGGTGGCGGCTCCTTATTCATCAAACTGCGCTGTACCTCCTTGTCTTTCAGGCCGCACAACACGCCGTCCCTGAGGACCATCTCCAGGATATCGCCCCATTTACAGGGGGCGGCGGCTATCCTCATGGCGGCCACGAATGCCTCAACCGACTCATCCGGCGCTTGGACTCGCCTCCAAAACGCGCTCCGAGCGGGAAACATTGCCCTCGAGGGGCAGAACCGCTCTCGCAGCAGTTTCATGATGTCGCTCGCCTTAAAGTCGCTCACCTTCTTCGGAGCGATTATGCCCACCAGCGTCCGCTTGGTTTCCATCCCGAGCATTCTGGTGAGGATGGCCCTCTTCCTCTCCTCGTCTTCTCCTTTGACTCTGAGTTCCACCAGGGCCGCCTGGAAATCCATCTCAAGCAGCTCCCAGTCTTGCGGTTTGGTGATGTTGAAACCGCTCTGTGCCCTGGCTGTTCCGTGGGGATCCATAATCCCACCTTCGTCGCCAATTTGGTGTATGCAAACCAAGACACAGGACACAGCCTCGGGCTGGGTTAACTCAGGTTTATTGCATCGTGGACAGAGGGAACATGAGGTAATGGCGGATCGATAGCTCTTTATATACAGCAGTAATACATTTGAACGTGGTGCCATGGTAGCCCATTGGCTACTGTCTGCGTGACGTCATTGCAGGTCACGCCCTTCTTGTCCAGGTGTAGGTGGTGGCGGGAAAACTTCCCGCGCTGTTGCCTTTGATGAGTTCGGACCAAGAGAGCTTGGACGCTCGCTGCTGCCAGCTGGTGGTCATTAGCTCGCGTCCTATTACAGGGTTTATATGATACAGCTGAAGGTTACATTGTTGCTATAGGCAAGGTTACATTGGCTCAGATACATTGTAATCCATGTGTACAATAAAAACATCAGAACACAACACTAACTAGTTACATTCTATGTGAACTTGTGGATTTAGTTCCTGGATATCAGAATCATTCACAGAATACATTTCTTTTAGAAAAGAAATCACACCCATTTCTTATTCTAAGAAAAACAGAAAAGCTAGTGTTTCTCACAGAATTATATTGAGATAGAAAATATTATAGAAACCCTAATTCTCACTAACGAAGGTAAAGACCATCCTTTATTCAGGACTAGATTATCCTGCAATTTCAGCTGTGGTGGCTCAATGCTTAAGAAGCTCGCCTTGTTAGCTGGAAGGTCGGCAAGTCTGCAGTCAAGACCTGAGTAAGTACAGCATGACAGAATCAGCGCCTGTCTCTGTCCCAGCTCCTGCCAACCTAGCAGTTCAAAAGATAGAAATTACAAATAGACCACTTTGGTGGGAAAAGATCTTGGGGGCATGAAAGGAGCCTCATTCGGGCATCCCCTGAGTGGAGTTACTCCAGCAAAAATCCTTTCAACCCAGAAAGCACCTTTGTGTGCTTCTGACACACACACACACACACACACACACACACACACACACACACACACACACACACACACACACACACACACACACACACAAAACAATTAAAAAAACAGAGGCTGAAGTATAACCACATGTAACCCAACATCAATCTGTCTCTGTCCCAGCTCCTGCCAACCTAGCAGTTTGAAAGCAAGACATTGCAAGTAGACAATAGGTACCACTTTGGTGGGAAGGTAAACAGCATTCTGTGCACTCCAGTGTTGAAGCATGCCTGCCACATGTCCATGGAAACATCTGCAGATGCAGACTGCACTGGCTCTTTCACTATAAACAGAGATGAGCACTGAACCCTAGAGTTGGATACAACTGGCTTCTGAGCAAGGGCGACCTTTACCTTTACTATCGCTAGTTCAAGTTCTACAATGATGAAAATTTTATAGACTAATCTTTGCAGAAATTATTCTTACTGGGACAATTTTGTTCTTTTTTGTTCATGAGCAAATGCAAAATTCATTAATGAATTATATACATAAAAAGCCACCTGTTCACCGAGGTTGTTGTACTACAATTGATCAGCAGCACGAAACATGGTGTTTACTGCTTATTGTTAACTGAAGCCTCAATTTCATCATTTTTGCTCCAGTTCAGGCTTGATTTACTCTAGGGCAGGATTCCTCAAACTTGGCCCTCCAGATGTTCTTGGACTTCAATTCCCAGAAGCCCTGATCAGCAAGTGTACTGACTTGGGTTTCTGGTAATTGAAGTCCAAGAACACCTGGAGGACCAAGGTTGAGGAAGGCTGCTCCAGGGCCCATTTGTTTGCCTTTCTGACAGTCCAGCGTACAGTATTTGCAAAGCTTTCCTTCAGCACCACATTTCAATCAAATCAATGTTTTCCCCATCAGCTTTCTTTACCGTCCAGTTTTCACATAGGAAATATAAAAAATGTAGATAATCGTGGTATTGATTATTCATGACACATCCTTACACCCGATGTCCTTTTCTAATTTCTTCATTGCTGCCCTTCCAAGTCTCAGCCTTCTGATTTCTTGGCTGCAGTCTCCATTTTGATTATGATTGAACCAATGTATATACAATCTTCCAAAATTTCAATCTCTCCCTGTCAACATGTTTAGTTATTCTGTAGCTATGATTTATGCCTTCTTAAGGTTTGACTGCAGTCCTCCTTTGCCATTTTTTCTTTCACTTTCACTGAAAGTTATTTCAAGTCACTGCTGCTCTCTCTCTCTCTCTGTATATATACATTGGAATTAGGAATTAGTAAATGTACCAAGGACTGCACTTAAAATTTGTACAGTACTTGCAATACTGTACAGAACTTTTCACTGTTAAGTTTAGTTGGATTGTCATGTTGTTATGGTATCTGTTATAGCAATAGCAATAACACTTATATACCACCCCATAGTGCTTAGGGTATTCTCTGGGCAGTTTACAATAAAGTGGCTGGAACGGAAGAAGTAGGTGATACATTTTGACTTCACCAATGACGCCAAAAACACCTTAGGGCAGGCATAGCTCATACCTTTGAAAAATGAACTGAAAGAATGTGGTGATATTGAAACTATAGCAGAAATGACAAGTAGTTACTAAAATGTATCCAAAAAGACGTTTCAACCTTGGCAAATACACGAAAATACATCATGCAAAGGTAGAACAAAAGAGAATGTCAGCAGAATAGTTTATCTTCTTATTGCAATGTACTTTTACCAATGTTCTTCATCTCCCCTGTAAAGACATCCGTAATGTATCAAAGAAAGGAAACTGAGTTTATTTGAAAGAAATACAGTTTAGACCAGTGTTTCCCAACTTTTGGATACAACCATCTAAGATTAGAGACAGATGGCTATCCTACCACATTAAGAGCCAAATAACAAGAAACAAGCCAAAACCCTATTGCAGGCGCACCCCCCAATAAAGGACTCAGACACTGATAAAAGTGGATAACGGCATTGGGCCACATTTATTGATTCATGCCCTAGTCCGAATTATAAATTTCTATTGGTAATTGACCAATCATAATTCTTAAGGCAAGCAGGCCGAAGTAACACTGGTAAGGTACCACCCAAAATTGCCAACGGCAATTGCTACAATGTATCCATTTGTATCAATTTGTTTGTTGACCACAAACAAATTGTTGACCGTAGTCAATATCTAACTAATGACCCCACCCTCTGACGCGTATCCGTAAAATCACGGGGTGATGCATGCTGTCTAGCTATAGCCATCACCCCATCGCCTAGTTCGTCGTTGACCGGACAACGTTTAACCAACTTATGCCTGTCTAGTGTTGTCCAGTCAATTGCGAACTTGCCGGATACCTGTGGGTCATAATGTTTACCTTACCAGTGCTACCCGCCACACGGAGGGGCTTCAAAGAAGGCTCGACGCCCCCCCCAGACCGTCAGCTCGGTCAACAGGCCTGCTCGCCAATCACCCAACAGGAGGTCCATACCTCCTCGCGACAGATGGACCCCATCCCCTGCATACAAGTCATAACTTTGGAGGCTAATAGCGGGGTGACGACTGACCCTCCCCCAAGCCCTGTCGACAAGGAAACGCGCCACTGCCCTATTCACCATGCGTCTAGCATGGTCAAGGGCCAGGAGGTCAACGCCCCCTCTGTAGGAATGGCGCGGAACCATGTCCGACCAAACAAGGGTTGTGGCGGGCCAGACGTAATGCAGGTAGGCGAGGTCCTCGCAAATCGCATGCTTCAGCGACAAGCCGGTGACCTGGCCCAAATCATTGCCCCCCAGGTGTATGATCAGAATGTCAGGCGGGTCAGCATTCTGGCCTGAAAAAAGGAAAGGCAGCAGCTCCTGCCATAACATCCCAGGCTTACCATGCCATGTGAGACTTGCGTATGCACCCAGTCCCAGTCGGGGTCCCCACTCTGTCGCCGCAGCGTAACGCGCTGCCCTGTGCATGTAGCTATGGCCCACCAGCCATACTGTCACCGGTGTAATACGACACCCCGGGTCTGTAAAGAAAAATGAGGAAAAGTAGGTAAGGTGACTGGGTTGGTACTCACGGCGGGAGTGGGCGCACATAAAACTGAAAACATTGCGAACCCCACCATCCCATGCTACGTATGTCAGCCCCGGAGTACCCAAAAGCAGCTGCGGTTGAGGCCGCCCCTATACGGAATGAATGAGTGCCATAGCGGGCGCCTGGGAGGCCCACACTGGCCAGCGCTTTGCCCGTCACCTTCCAAAATTGAAATTTAGTAAGGGGAGACCCATCTTGGTGACAGAAAAATGGGCCATGGTGCATGCCACGCAGTGCCAGGAATTCCTGTAGGGCACCAACCGGACAGATGTCTGCCAAAGAACACCGTAGCAGTCGCACACCACTGCCTACGCCATGCTGATCGGTCTTAGAGGAGCGTATCCTCAACTGAGCCCAGTCTTTGGCAACACAGACATCCTCGAGTTCCAGTGCCCTACGACTTGCATCCGCCTTAGACAGCATCACAAGCTCGCTGATGCGGAGCGCTCCAAAAAATGCCACCGTTGTGGCTGCATGGAACAGGGCTGCCTCATATGCATCAAAACAGAGGCAAGGCCAGCCCCGGGCCAACTGGGTAAGGACCCCTGCGGAAATCGGGTGGCGGTCGTCCGGGCAACGCCTGCGCTCGCGCACCCACCCCTTCAAAACATGTCTCACACGGAAGTCAGAGGTGCTGTCCACATGACCCCCCCACCTTGGCCATAAAAGCCAACGCTGAAAGCTTAGATGCTATGGTGCGAGGTGCAAGGCCCTGAGAATGCAGGTAAACCATGAACCGCAGAACATGGGTTACCGGGATCGGCCAGGTTCCTGGCAGTTGAAATTGGGTACAGAATGCCCTGAAAGAATTAATTGCGTGGTGATACGCCTTACGGGTGCGTGGCGCTAGTGACAGGCCAATTGCCCGGTTCACCTCTCCTTGCCAATGGTCCATATCTCCTCCGGGAGTGGCGAGGGAAATTCCTCCGCATCCGGGGCCAAGGCACGGAACCGGGAGATCTGTAGGCGGGACAAAGCGTCAGCAATATCATTATTAACCCCTGGGACATGCCTGGCCCTGAACAGTACGTTGAGGCGCAGGCTGCGCAACACAAATTGGCGCACTAGGTCCATAACCCTGGGCGATTTAGAAGTCTGTGCATTGACAATGTGGACCACAGCCGCATTGTCACACCAGAAATGCACGACCGAGTTGGACCACTCCTGGCCCCATAGCATCAAAGCACCCAGGATAGGGAAAAACTCCAGATATGTGAGATCACGCAGGCGACCCGTGCCTGCCCAGGCCGGTGGCCACCCACCATAGGCCCACTTCCCATTGAAGTACATCCCATAACCGAGGGATCCCGAGGCATCAGACTGAATCCGAAATTGAGGGGAAGCCAGGAGGTCATGCCTCCAAAATGAGACCCCATTGAACTCCCTCAGGAACTGTAACCAGACAAGCATGTCTGCCCTGATACCCCGGGTAAGCCTAACCCTATGGTGAGGCCTGGATAATCCTGCCATAGCGTCGCACAAGCGCCGGGCAAAAGCCCTGCCCGGTGCGACCACTCTGCAGGCGAAATTAAGGTGACCATGCAGCATCTGCAGTTCCCTCAGTGATGCCTTGAGCTTGGCCAACAAGTCCGAGATAAGGGCCACTATCCTTGACACCTTGTCCCACGGTAACCTAGACGCCTGCGCTATCGTGTCAATCTCCACCCCCAGGAAGACTAGCTGTGTAGATGGGCCCTCGGTCTTTTCGGGCGCTAAAGGGACACCGAGTTCCTCCATTAGCGTCTGAAATGTGTTGAGGAGACGTGTACACGTGTCCCAGCCCCGTTCACCCCCGAATAAAAAGTCATCCAGGTAATGGGCTACAGACCGGGACCCTGACCTGCGGACGAAAGCCCACTCTAGGGAGGTACTGAAACGCTCGAAAGCCGAGCATGATATGGAACAGCCAAAAGGCATGGCCTTATCAAAGTAATATTCGCCCCGGAATTTAAAACCCAGCAATTCAAAGTCGCCCGGGTGCACCGGCAAGAGGCGAAAAGCCGACTTAATGTCGCACTTAGCCAGCAGCGCACCCGGGCCACATGAGCGCACCATGCGCAGCGCGTGGTCAAAAGATGTATACCTGACTGAGCAAAGGTCATCAGGGATAGCATCATTGACCGATTGGCCGGCTGGGTAGGACAAGTGATGGATAAGGCGAAACTCGCCTGGAGACTTCTTGGGAACCAAGCCCAGGGGCGATACCTTAAGGTTAGGGAACGGGGGTGCAGGGAAAGGGCCGGCGACCCTGCCCGCATTGACCTCCTTACCAATGCTAGTGGCAGCCACCTCCTCCCTCCCCCTAAGGGACAAAAGGTTGGGGGCATCCTGAGGGGACCTGTCACCCATGAAAGGAATACGGAACCCCTGCCTAAAGCCCCGAAGTAGATAATCCGCATCCTCCCCCTTCGGGTACAATGCGAGCCAACGCTCCAGCATGTCCACATTAATTGGGGAGGGAGCCTTTCGGTGAACCAGCTCCATCTGCGGCAGTCTTGCCAGCCCACTGTCCGCCCCTCCCTCTGCCCCGTGTCCCTCCAGGCCTGGGACTGGCAGAGGCTACATGGGGGCCCGCACAGGTGGTACACTCATGTCTGTACTTGCAATTCTTCTTATTGCAGGAACCATTGGACGAGAAAGTCCAGCACAGCAGGCGGGCTGAAACCCCCTGCCCCGCCACCTGGCGGGGAACCTGTGCTGGAGCCGCTCGCTGGACCGCATGTCCACAATGGTATCTTACCCCTGGCGCGGGGCGCGTGGGCGTCATGTACAGAAGCCAAAGCCTCTGGCATGGCTCATCCCACCTCATCTCAGGGTGCAGGGGAATTCGCATACGGAATTCCTCGTCATAAGCCAACCACGACGGGCCCGGAAAGTCAACCATCGCCCGATAGATGTTGTCCAAATACTGGACCATCGGAATTGCCAAATCCGGCCAGGCCCTCAGGTACACCGCCATGTAGATGAGGTAAGCCGGCAGCCAGTTGGCCCACGTTCATGGTGGCTTGCGACGACGTGCCTGTTACTTATCCTTCTCATCCTGCCCCTCCCTCTCTTCCTTGGTGGGCTCCCTGTTTAGGAGTGAGAAGATATCTACATACTCCCCTCGCCATCTTTTCTCTTTGGTGGCCTGTCTCAAGTGGTCACCCAGTGGCAAGGAATAGCCCGCTGTCGGCAAGGCCAAGACAGGCACCGCAGAAACTGCGGGCATCTGGAAAGGGGCTTGGACTAGCCCAGCCACCCCCAAAACATTCCCCACAGGGTAGGAAACGCTCCCCACCCCGGGGCCCTGGGTGGTGGTTGACGTCGCCTGGTGGTGCGTCAGCGGCTGTACCGCCGCACCACCCACGCGAGGCCAAGGCCATTGGAAAGCCCCCCCCATTGTGGCCACATGTGTAGGTGCACTAGTTTGGACCGCATACTCACATGCTGCACCCCCGCGGGCCGCCCCCACCGGGGGTTCCGGCCCACTGGGGGCGTCGGAGCTCACGGCCGCCGTAGAGCTCGTTGCCGGGGCCTGACCCGCACTGGCCTGTTGGTTGGGGAGCTGCGAGGCAGTGGCCGAAGTCGCGTCACGCGCCTCAAGCTGCTCGACCCGTCCCGTCGCCTGCCGCTGCCCAGCAGACGACACGTCAAAATGAACCCCAAAGGGAGCCCCAGCGTGGCTGGCCCAAGCAAGGGAAGCCTCGAGGGCCGCCACGCGGGCCAGTAAGGCCTCCACACTGACGTGGGGCCAAGGGCCAGCCGGCCGGCCCGCTACGGGCGTGGGTACCGGTCCTTGCACCCCGGGGCCCGAATATGGCCATGACCCCACACCCAGGCCCGGTAGGGCCGATGTAGGCACCTGCCAAGGAAGGGGACCACACCACCCCCCAAGGCTGGAAGGCCCCGGAGTGAGCTGCGCCCCTATAGGGGAAGGCCCAGTAGAATGGGCACCAGGAGCGGCGTCCGCCGCTTGCGAGCCGCGGGCCGCAGCCCATGCTGGACCCCTGCTCTGGTCCCCAGCCTCTGGCCAGGGGGGAATAGACCCCATCCCACCGGTCCCGGTGGGTGCCGGCAAAGGCGGCTGGTGGGGAGGCGCAGCCGCGGTCCTCCGACCCGGATTGCGCCTCCGAACCGCACGAGCCGCGCTCGCGGCCGCCTTCTTCTTCGAAGGCATCTCAGTCGAACCTAAGGGAAGCCAAAAAGAGAAAGGTCAGCAGCCAAAAGGCTTCCCAATCAAGGTAAAAGCGACGGAGTAAGAGGGAAAAACTTCTCCGCTCCGTCGCTTCGCAAAATGGCAGCTCGGCTGCCTCGTGGCCACCCCTTTTATAAGGGAGCTGGCCACGCCCCTAACTACCCGGATGCCTTCGTACCGTGGGGGGGCCCCCGCAAAGAGCGCGGCGGCCATTTTGGCGCCGCGCTTGCATTACTATTACTGTATGGTGTAAATTATGTAACATTTGGCAGAGAATTGTTGCAAGTTACAAAATAAATGGAGACTTTATCTGTTGCACAACTAAGCATGCAACAGATAATGTTTACAATAATTTCATTATTTATAGACATTTGCTACTAGTCGTTTTTCCATAACAGCAATATAATTTTGACCCTGTAATGTTAATCTCTCCAAATGACAGGGCAGGCTCGTGGGGCTTTTTAGTGCATCATGCATAACATTATAGTAAACATGGGGTTATGGGACTATGCCCTGCATTGCAATTCTAATTGACCTGACTCCCTGGGTATCACTAAAAGGCAGGTTGCTTTCATTTTCTAGCATCCCTGGTCTCTCTCTCTCTGTGTGTGTGTGTCATTCTAAAATGGATAGGGAGGGGAAATTATCAAATTATCAATTATATAAAAATGCACTTTACTAGACTACTGAAAAGTCCATTTTCTGCAGAAAAGTCTGTTTGCTTCCAGGAATTGTTTTACTCTGCAAGCACATCACTTATGAAAACTGTAGGAAAATGCTAATCATATAGGAATATGTTCAAAGAAACTGCGTCACTTCATGACCAGTCTTGACTCCTGTGATTTTTATTTATTTATTTTTGTTATGCTTAATTTTCAGACCTATTAAGCAGATTGCTTGTTGTGTAATGCTTGCTAGGCTTGCAAATAAATTAGTTACAAAAGTGGAAATTGATGTAATGATTGCTGATGTCACAGAAGCATTGACGTTAGCCTCCTTCCTTGATGTTGTTTCTGCAGACAGGTTCTTAATTCCTAGCATATTGCCTTGCCCTCTCTGTCTGGGCTTTCTGCTATGATACTCTGTCACTTACTGTACATGTACTCAGAAAGGATTCTGAAGAAGAACAGATGTCCACTCAGAAGTTGTGAAAGAAATTGTTTGGCCTATTGCTTCCAGAAACGCTCAACTAGTAGGTTCACCTCCAGAGGGCTTCTGGGAGCCGAAGGGGTAGTGGTGGGGAATCAAAAGCCAATTTAGAAGTGGCCCAAGAGTTGACTTCCATGGCAGCTATTATAGAAAAGCCATTCTAATTTTATTATAGACACAGAACCTATTTTCATGAAAGATACTTTAAAGAACAAATGTGGGTATCCATTTGGAATTCTGCAAAACTGACACCCTTTATCACAATCAATGCTGAATGAGTTGGTTTCCTCTGTGATGTAGACTAGGTAAAGGTCACCCTTGCTCGAAAGCCAATCGTATCCAACTCTAGGGTTCAGTGCTCATCTCTGTTTCATAACTGAAGAGCCAGCACTGTCTGCTTCTGTAAACATTTCCGTGGACATGTGGCAGGGATGACTAGACACCGGAGCACATGGAACACTGTTTACCTTCCCACCAAAGTGGTCCCTATTTATCTACTTGCAATTTCTTGCTTTCAAACTGCTAGGATGGCAGGTGCTGGGACAAAGATAGGAGCTCATTCCATCCTGCAGTACTTGGGTATCGAACTGCTGACCTGCCCCCTTCCAGTCAGCATCTTAGCCACTTGAGCCACTGTAGTCCCTCTATGATGTAGACTATGATGTAGACTAATCAGGCAGCAAAGAAAAAAAATGAGCAAATGATTCATCATTTTCTAATATCTGGTTTGTTCCAGATTATTAGATAAGGTAACACAATTAATTTGGGCTCAAGAAAAGTCATTTTACAAATCAACAGTGTTTGAAAGAATGTTTACAATGGCATCGCCCTATTCCTTGCTGACAAGAAAGATAAATGAAAAACCTTTATTAGATAGGTTTTCTATTTTTATTGCTGAAAAATATACTGGACACCATTAAAATTTCTCATGGCTATGTTTGCCTTTTCCTTTAGAGCAAAAGTTCCCAACCTAAGGTCCGTGGGACAGACTTGTCCTGCAGCATTTCATGTGGCCCACACCTTCCAAGGGCATTTGAGAAACAAAATGTCCACCCCTTTGAAGCTGTTGGGACAAAATGGCCACCCCCATTGTGCAGGCAGGGCAAAATGGCTGTCCATCCCTCAAAGCTGACTGAGAGAGTGTGACCCGGCCCCCAGCTTTAAAAGGTTGGGAACCCCTGCCTTAGAGCATCCATCCACTACTTTGCTGTTTTCCCCACTATACTTCCTGTTGGATGTACAAGATTCAGCAATGGTCAAGAGTGTGTTTGCATTTTGTTTGGCTGGTAGGCTTTTTTGGGGGTAGTGTTTCCACTCCTATTATTTTTTCTTGCTTTCGGCTAGTGGTGTGATCTTGGAGTTTTGGATTGCATATCCCAAAATTTTCAAAGACTTCCCCTGGAATCTGAGACTTGCAGCTCACAAACACAAATGGGTAAATCTATAGCTGTTGCTCTGCTATAGAAAGGCTTTTGGCTTCTTTTTCATTGACACTGCCATACTCTCTCCTGCATTTTTTTAAATAAAGAAAGATCTAGTGGTAGTTTACAGGATATGTCATCTGTAGAGCCAAAAAGACGTCAAGATTAAGATTCCTAGGGTCATCCACATTTGAAAGACCCCAGCCTGTGGTGGCTGGTCAACTATCTCCTCCATCATGTGAACCATCAGTGAAGTGAACACTCCTTGTGAATTGCTCAGTGGTTTAAGCTCAGAGTTCAGTCCCCCCATATGTATTTTAGAAGAGCCTCCCTATGTAACCTTCGGCCAACTGCACAGTTCCAGGGCATCCCCAGAAGAAGGGGATGGTAAACCACTTTTGAGTATTCTCTACCTAGAAAACCTTGAAAAGGATTGGCTTAAGTTGGAATCAACTTGATGTCATGCAATTATTATGTATTATTAGCGCCATATCTGTTTTCTATTATGGCTGGCTTGAAACATTTGGCTGCCTGAGGTGAAGCAGCCAATGGCACTGTGCACACATCCTGCACACATAATATCCATACCCAGACATGTTATTTTGGCACATAATGCAGCATAAAATAAAATCCAAGGGTCAACTCTCTCCGTCCCTAATAGTAAAAAGACAAGCAATTAAAAAAACACACTAATAAATGGCTAAAGCAAAGCCAAAGACACTTATATACCACTCCATAGCATTTAGTGAACTCTCTGGTTGGTACACGAGTTAATTAGCAGTTTGCCTCCACATGCTGGGTACTCATTTTACCGAACTTGGAAAGATGGAAGGCAACAATTTCATGCCATCCAAACTCTGAAACATGAGTTGGCCACCTCACCTTGTATCCTGTCACCATCTTCCTTGGGAAATTAATAATTTACAATGCTACAACGTCAAAGATAGCAAAAACATCATTTAAAAAAAATCAGTATCCAACATACAACCATATATGTTCTGTCATTCTCCAGTATAATGTCACCATGATCTCACATTACTCACTCTGTTCCAAAAATATATAACAATTCAGTTTTATACACCTCCAAGAACAACTGAGTTTTATTGCCATCTATCTTTACATTCTGTGACTTTGTCAGTACATGAACACTTGTTTTAGTTAAATAACAAGGACATTCTGGAAACACAGGAGACGTGCACATACTTATTGATCCTCCCTCCTGTGCACTTATTTTTAAATGTGTGCAATAAAATGAAAGCAGTGAACTCTGATTTTTTTTTGAAAACTGGTCAGTATCTGAGATGAGCTGAAAGATCATTGAAAAGATACCCACACAGTTTATTTACATTTAATGGAACTGTGGTTTGCGAAACAACTGGGAACCTCTTCCAAATTTAACTTCATAAATGGATGTAAGCTACCCGGATACTTCACATTTCTGCAACTAAGATTTCAAAATGGCGCCAATGAGAAGGATACATCATTTATCAAGAAGGTATCATTTTGGACTTTTGAGATTGCTGCATTTTTTTTGTGTCTTGCAGGAAGACAAAGAAGGAGCCGCAGTGGAGGCTAAAACACAGGTTTATTTCATGATGGTCAGGATGAACATGTGGTAATGGCGGAGGTACAGCTCATTTTATACTGCAGTAATACATTTGAATACTGTTGCACGGTAGCTCATTGGCTGCTACCGGCGTGATGTCATTCTGAGTCACGCCTATCTTCTCCAGGTGATCCTAGCACGGGAAAGGTTCCCGCGGCTGCCGGTGATTGGGGAATGTGAACCATGTGAGCTGAATGCTCGCAGCTGCCCTCTATGGGCAGCTTACTCGCATTCCTTAAACAGCTGGGTCACATTGTAATCATTGTCAGGTTACATTCATGCATTCTTAAAGTAATACTGTTACATACACAACACTCCTCCCCCCTAGGATGGGACGAAGTCCCTCAACCATTGTGGCTTCCCGCACGTGCGCTTGGGGCGTGCGGCTGCTTGGGTTAGCTCAGGGGAACAAGGGGCTCCAAATTCCGCAGAGTCTCATCCTGTAAGGGAAAGGGGGGACTCATCAGTCGTTTGGCGGGGACTCTGCGACAACCTTGCATTGGGAGAAGGGAACGGAACATACAGCTGAGATGTGAACCTGTTGCCTGTTGCCCGTGGTGCCCGGGGACCCCCCCAGCACGAACCTCGGAACCGACGAGGAGACCCTTGTTGTCTCGCCCCGGTCCCTTGGGCCTGCAACTGGCGTACTCGCGCCACCCCATGCTGCCTGACCCAGAGTTCTAGGGGATGGGGAGCATGAACTTCCCCCTGCTGCCTGGCTCGGGGGGCTTGGTGATATGGTATACTCTAAAACAAAAGGGCTGGGGGGACTGGAGGTACCAGGGGCTGAACTGAAACCCCTCTTCTCGCTCGGACGGGTGGGGGACCACTCCGTGACACCCCCCTGGTATGGTAACATAAAATCAAACTCATTCCACTCTTTGAAAGTATCCTCCTCCTCGGCTGAGAATCCAGGGTATGCATTTGTACCCTAGGATGCCCCCGTGTCTCCCCCTTGGGTTACGCGGGTGGGGGAGGACCCTAACGCTGATTCCCTCTCACTAGTGACTCGCCTTCTGAGTTGGTCAGCATGCCTTCTCCAGAGTAGACCTGTGCTAGTCTCGACCCTATAGGATACTGGCCCCGTTTGTTCAATGATTGTCCCTGGGACCCACGTTGGTCCCAAGGCCGCATAGTTTCTGCAGTGAACCGGGTCCCCTACAGCAAAGCTTTTGGAACCCTCTATTACTATATTTCTCCCTTCATCCTCCACCCTGGTCGGATCCAACCGATCAAAGAGGGTTACCGGCCTCCTCCTCATGAGGAGTTTGGCCGGCGAAAGTCCTGAAGCTAGGGGAGTTGCCCTATAACAGATTAGGAACTGACACAGTTGGAGGTTCAACTCACCGGGACCCATGCGCCGCAGTGCGTCTTTCGTAGTGCGCACTTGGCACTCTACCTGACCGTTTGTGGCAGGGTGAAACGGGGCAGCGGTAATTTCTCTCGATAAACGCCTTGAATTCCTCAGAAGTGAAGGTACTGGCGTTATCGCTAACAAGGACGTCCGGCAGGCCAAAGCGGCTGAACACCTTGCACAACTGTTTTACAGTTGCGGCGGATGAGGTGTTCGACATGGGAATGACCTCCAACCATTTGGAGTATGAGTCGACTATCAGCAGGAACATGGACCCATGGAAGGGGCCGGCGAAGTCGACGTGAACTCGGGACCATGGCCCGTGGACCGTGTCTCATTCCCTATGGGGCAGCCGGGACTCCTTGGGCTGATTGCTCTGGCAGCTCTCGCATGTGCCCACCAAATGTTCTATGTCTGCGTCTATCTGAGGCCACCAGAAGTAGCTTCTGGCCAGTGCTTTGGAATGCACTATCCCCGGGTGGCTGGTATGCAGGAGACTCAGCACCTTAGCTCATAATTTCTCTGGAATGACTACCCGCTGGCCCCAGAGCAGGCAGCCCCTTTCAAGGGAAAGCTCTACTCTGCGCCTGAAAAATGACTTGAAATGCTCCTCGGGGGGAGTTGTGGGCCACCCTTTCCTTACCCAGGAACTGACTTGGGACAGAATTTTGTCGGCCGCCGTGGCTTTGGCAAGGTCTGCCAGGACTATGGGGGGCGAGTCGAGAGACTTGATCAGCAGGACTTGATGGTCCTGCTCTACCTCACATGCGGGATCTCCTAAACTAGGGAGAGGAGACCGGGACAGCGTGTCTGCATGGGAGATCTCCTTCCCTGGGCAATAGACCAGCTCATACTGGTAGGCGTTAAGGAAAATCGCCCAACGTAGCATTCTGGGGGACAGAATTTGTTGGGTGGGCTTGCCTGTAGTAAAGATTCCCAGAAGGGGCTTGTGATCAGTCACAACCGTAAACTCGCGGCCGTATAGGAAATCGTGGAACTTCTTTGTTTCCGTGTTTATGGCCAGGGCCTCCCTATCTGTTTGCGCGTAGTTGCGCTCCGCCTTTGAAAGGGACCTGGAATAGTATGCAACCGGGGCTTCCCACCCGCTTTCCAACACGTGGCACAGCACCGCCCCCACCCCTACTGGGGATGCATTTGTTGTTGTTGTTCAGTCGCACAGTCGATTCCGACCCTTTGCGACCCCATGGACCATTTTCCTCCAGGCGCCTCTGTCCTCTACCATCCCCCTCAACCCTCCCAGCTCTGTGCCCATTGTGTCTACAATACCATCTAGCCATCTCATCCTTGGCCTCCCCCTTCTTCTTTTGCCCTCCACCTTTCCCAACATCAATGCCTTCTCAAGTGAATCCTCCCTTCTCATTTGATGTCCAAAGTATTTTAGCTTCATCTTTACTATTTGACCTTCCAATGAGCAGTCAGGGTTGATTTCTTCTAAGATTGACCTATTTGTTCTCCTCGCTGTCCAGGGGACTCTCAAAACCCTCCTCCAGCACCACATTTCAAAGGCATCTATTCTTCTGCGTTCAGCCTTCCTAATTGTCCAGCTCTCACATCCGTACATCACTACTGGGGATGCATCACAGACTAAAACTACTGGTCTCCTCGGGTCAAAATGGGTCAGGACAGCATCCGAGGATAAGAGCGCTTTGAGCTCCTCCTTGAAAGCTTTCTCCTGCCTATCTCCCCACCGACAAACCACCTCTTTCTTTAGTAGCGCGTGCAGTGGCTCCGCAACGGATGCCTTCCTTGGTAAGAAGGAATGGTAAAAATTTAGGAGCCCTAGGAATGACTGCAGCTCCGGTTTCGCGGTGGGGCGAGGGGCGTTTTGCACAGCCGCAACCTTGGACTCGGAAGGCTTGATGCCCTCCGGGGTTATCTTGAACCCGAGAAACTCAACCTCCCTCGCAAAAAATACACATTTGTCCCTTCTCAGTCTAAGTCCTGCTTTCTCGAATACCGAAAGGACCCTGTCTAGCCTCCTCGCTAGTTCTGATTCACTCCCCGCTGTTATCAAAACGTCGTCAAAATATGGGAGCATGCCTGGAAGCCCCTTTAAAAGGCGTTCCACAAAGGACTGAAAAATCCCAGGGGCCGAATTTACGCCGAACTGTAGGCGCGTTACCTTAAATGCCCCTTTGTGCGTAACGATGGTTTGCACAGCGGCAGCAGCTGGGGTTACTGTGAGCTGCTGATATGCCTGCGCCAGGTCTAGCTTGGCAAAACACCTCCCCCCATGCAACATGGCCAGTACATGGCTAACCACTGGCACCGGATATGCATTTGGCCAAATGGCCTTGTTAATTGTACATTTGTAGTCAGCGCAAATCCTGACCTCCCCGTTGGATTGTAAGGCTGTAACAATTGGAGTCTCCCACTCCGCTGAATCAACTGGAACCAAAATCCCCTGCCCCACCAATTTGTCCAGTTCCGCCTCAATCTTGTCCTTGAGGGCGAAGGGCACTCTTCTTGGCTTGAGACGTATGGGCCAGATTTCTGGGTCCAACTCAAAAGAAACTGGGGGCCCCTTGTAAGTCCCGAGCCCCTTCTTGAAAACGTCTGGGTGCGCATCGCACACATCCCGCATTGGGTCAGTCTCTATGGCATTAATGCCGGACAGTTCAATTCCCAGGGGAGCAAACCACTGGGTCCCCAAAAGGCAACAACTTCCCCCCTTGAGAACCACTAAGCGCAGTTTCTCTGTGTAATTTCTGAACTTCCCGGTGAAGTTCCCCACCCCCAACACTGGGATCCCATAGCCCTGCACATCCTGTAAGTGTGACTTCATGGCCCGCAACTTGGGCCGCGCATTTGGGGGAATGCGCATGAACTCCTTCTGGGACAGGATGGAGTAGGACAACCCCGAGTCTATTTCCATCCTCACTGGAAGCCCTTGTAACAGTACCTCTACAAAGAAGCGCCGGTGCTCCAGGCCCACGTGGTTCACGCCTTCCGCGCCATCGTTGGCTGAGACCTTTCCGATGCCGGCCGCCTTTCGTTGGTGTGCTTGAGGGTGTCTCGATGCGCCCTTGTCCTCGATTCACCTGCGCCTGCAGACTCTGGCGATGTGGCCCTTCCGGCCACAGTTGTGGCACTCGGCCTTCCGGAATGGGCATCTCGTCCGGTCGTGAGATGCCGCACTGCCATCGCAACATTAGCCTCATCGCTCGCTGGTCTGGCACCTCTCCCCGCATTTCTTTACCTTTTGTACATCGTCGTCCTCGCTGGAGCAAGAGTCCGACATCGTGGAAGACTCCTCGGAGGTTGCTGGGGTGCCTGCGGGCGACCGGGGTGCCCGCTAGGCCGTTTTCGCCAACGTCCGCCGGGCCGCTTGCACGGTGACTTGGCCCTCTCAGGTGCGGCCCCTCGGGACTTGAACACTCTGACCCCGCTCCTGGCCACCTCGGCGGCTTGGGCCTCCCGCAGTACCTCATTGAACGTGAGCCGATGGTCGTGGATCATCAACTTCCTCTGGACCTCCTCGTCCCTCAGGCCACACAGCATGTGGTCTCGGAGGGCCGTGTCCAGGTCCTCCCATTGGCAATTGACGGCCATGAGCCTGAGGGACACCGCGTAGGCAGACACGGACTCTCCCGGGCGCTGGTCCCGCCTGTGGAACGCGACCTGGGCCGGGAAGATAGAAACGGGAGGCTGGAAGTGCTCCCTCAGTAACGCCAGGATGTGGTCAATGGGCACCACGTCTACCTTCCGGGGAGCCACCAGGTTCATCAGGATACACAGCGTGGCCGGCCCCACCTTGGCTAGGAAGTGCGAGCGCATCTTCCCGTCGTCATCGATGCCTGCAGCATCCATTGCGTGCCGAAACTGGCACTCGTACAGCTCCCATTGTTCTGGATCGCTGATATCAATGTGGTGAGGTTTGACCTTGGGACACGCCATGGATCCCATCCTCATCGCCAATTTTGTGTCTTGCATGGAAGACAAAGAAGGAGCCGCAGTGAGGGCTAAAACACAGCTTTATTTCATGATGGTCAGGATGAACATGTGGTAATGGCAGAGGTACAGCTCATTTTATACTGCAGTAATACATTTGAATACTGTTGCACGTAGCTCATTGGCTGCTAACGGCGTGACGTCATTCTGAGTCACACCCATCTTCTCCAGGTGATCCTAGCGCGGGAAAGGTTCCCGCGGCTGCCGGTGATTGGGGAATGTGAACCATGTGAGCTGAACACTCGCAGCTGCCCTCTATGGGCAGCTTACTCGTGTTCCTTAAACAGCTGGGTTACATTGTAATCATTGTCAGGTTACATTCATACATTCTTAAAGTAATACTGTTACATACACAACAATTTCTCAAATTCTCTTCTAGGTATTTCTCAGAATCTTACCAGGGGTTAAGTATTCCTCAATGAATACTCCCTGGCAGCCGCGGGAACCTTCCCGCGCAGGGATCACCTGGAGAAGATGGGCTTGACTCAGAATGACGTCACGCAGGTAGCAGCCAATGAGCTACCATGCAACCCTTTTCAAATGTATTACTGCAGTATGAAATGAGCTGTACCTCTGCCATTACCACATGTTCACCCTGACCATCATGAAATAAAGCTGTGTTTTAGCCCTCACTGCGGCTCCTTCTTTGTCTTCCGTGCAAGACATTAAAGTGACAAAATGCAGCCTTGTCTTACTCCTTTTCCTATTCCAAATCACTCAGTCATTTCATACTCTGTCCTAACTGTTGCTTCTTGACTCATGTACAGATTTCTCATGAGACATATGAGGTGTTCTGGTATTCCCATCTCTTTAATTACTTGCCACATTTTGTTGTGGTCCACACAATCAAAGGCCTTGGAGTAGTTGATGAAGCAGAAGTAAGCTTGTTTCTGGTATTCCTTTGTCTTCTCCATGATCCAATGTATGTTGGCAATGTGGTCTCTGGTCCCCCTACCTCTTCTGAATCCAGCCTGCACCTCTGGTAGTTCTCTTTCTACATGCTGCTGCAGTCTATCCTGTATTATCTGGAGCATCACTTTGCTAGCTTGTGAGATGAGCGCAATTGTTCAATAATTTGAACATTCTTTGGCTTTGCCCTTTTTTGGGATTGGAACGTATACTGATCTTTTCCAATCCTGTGGCCACTGTTTTGTTTTCCAAATCTACTGGCATTTAGCACGTAATATCTTGATTCCATCATCTTTTAGGGCTTTGAAGAATTCAACTGGGATACCATCATCTCCACTGGCTTTGTTATTTGCTGTGCTTCTTAGAGCCTTTTATGACTTCACTTTCTAGGATGTCTGGTTCACATTCAATTTCCCCCTCATTGTTATTATCCGGGGTGTTTAGGTCTTTTTTGTAAAGTTCCTCGGTGTGCTCTTTCCATCTTTTCTTTATCTCTTCTGCATCCACTAACTCTTTGCCATCTTTGTCGTTTATTGTGGTCATTTTTGCTTTGAACGTTCCCTTGACTCCCCAATTTTTAAAAAGAGATCTCTAGTCCTGCCTCTTGTGTTGTTTTCCTCTATTTCTTTGCACTGTTCATTTAGGTAGGTTTCCTTATCTCTCCTTGTTTTTCTTTGAAATTCTTTATTTAAGTGATTGTATTTTTTCCTTTCTCCTTTACCTTTTACGTTCCTTCTTTCATCTGCTATTTTAAGAGCCTCATCCGACAACCACTTTGCTTTCTTGCGCTTCTTTTCTTTTGGTATAGTTTTCCTTGCTGCTTCCTGCATAATGTCTCTCATCTCTGTCCATAATTCTTCTGGTACTCTGTGTATCTACTCCAGACCATTGAATCTGTTCCTCACCTCCACCGTGTATTCCTTGGGTATGTTGTCTAGATCATATCTATCTGGCCTATTAGTTTCCCCTGTTTTCTTCAGTTTGAGCCTGAATTTTGCGATCATTAGATTGTGATCTGAGCCACAGTCCGCTCCAGGTCTTGTTTTTGCTGACTGTATAGAGGTTCTCCATCTTTGGCTGCAGAGTATGTAGTCAATTTGGTTTCGATGTTGGCCATCTGGTGATGTCCATGTGTAGAGTCTCCTCTTGTGTTGCTGGAAAAGGGTGTTTGCTATGACTAGTGTGTTATCTTGGCATGACTCTATCAGTCTTTGCCCTGCTTCGTTTTGTGTTCGCAGACCAAACTTGCCTGTTATTCCATCCACTTTTTGATTTCCTACTTTTGCATTCCAGTCTCCTAAGATAATGTGGACGTCGTTTCTTGGTGTCTGTTCTATAAGATGTTGTAGGTCCTCATAGAATTGGTCTACTGTGGCTTCATCTGCACTAGTGGTTGGTGCATATATTTGGATTACAGTGATATTAAATGGTTTGCCTTGTAGTCTGACTGACATCATTCTATCATTTTTGAGATAGTATCCCATTACTGCTTTTCTCACTCTTTTATTTACAATTATGGCCACTCCGTTTCTTCTGAGGTTTTTTTGTCCACAGTAGTAGATATGATGGTTTCCAGAGCTGAATTCGCCCATCCCTGTCCATTTTACATGTTGCCTATTCTGTGCATCTACAGAAGAATGTGAGATACATTCAGGCAAGCAGTTCTCAACCTTTGACTTGTCACATATTTGACAATTAAAACCCCTCACGTCCCTATTCATTGGTCATGGTAGCTCAGAACTGAAGTTCAAAACTACTGAAGGCCACAAGTTGAGAACCATTGTTCTAGGTTACACTCAGAGCTCATATAGGCAACTGTCTCTTTCATCTCCTGCCCTTGTGAACGGCAGGTGGACTTTTGTTACAGAAAGTTGACACCATGATACCAGATATGCATTAGTCAGTGATACACTACAAGTGATCATTTGGACTTTCCTATCAGAGGAGATTCACAGGAGCCTGAAAATGCAGTTTATCAGCTAGTTATTGTGCATCAAGCTTGGTGCACATTAAGTCACAGCTCCCACAGAGCTTTCCTCTCACGTAAGAACTGCAAATATAAGGGGAGGTATTCAGCAGAAAGTCTTTTGTTGATCGAGTGGTACATGTGGCAGGATTAGGTAAATGTCATTAGAAAATGGATCTTGTCTTAAATTTTGTGGTTTTTTATAATGAATTCTAAGGCAAAATCATTGTCAGAAGCAGCTGGCCCTATCTTATAGCTCCCTCTGCTTAGAAAAAATGAAGCAGTGGCTTGTTGGTAATTTGACTTATCCTAGTGATGTCTATGGAGATAGTGGGTCCACTGGATCAACCTCTTTTCTTTTTCTGTCTCTTTTAAAGACTTATATTTGAGTAAAAAGTGGCTGGAACAGTGAGTTTGCTGCAGCATATTTTTGTAATCCTTTGAGTATTAGTATGTTCAACATTTCAGGAGCAGAAAATTATCCAATTTTTGTGAAGAATACCTCAATGCCATCTGCTGCTGTAAAACCCACTTAGCATTTTTTATTGCTGCTTTGTGTTGGGTCAAAAATCCTCTGCTTCCTTTATTTTTGAGTCATATTCCATGATTATGCTATTCACTAATCTGAAGGGTTTAAATAGAAATGTCACATTAGATATACTGTTTTTTTCTATTTCCAGGGTAACATCAACATACTATGCTACTCTACCTTTATTACAGGGACAAGAGCATAGTGAAGTCTCATGAATCAGAGGAAGGAGACAATAAGCACTGAACACTGTTGACCTTGATCCCAGGTAACTGTGAACTGGCCCTGGCCGCCTGCATAAGAAGCTGCCTGTACCAGGTCAGGCCATTCATTTATCTATTTTTATATCATCAACAGAAGGGACTGCAGAGGTTTATTGGTTAAGATGCTGAACTTGATGACTGGTCAGCAGTTTGAGACCTGAGTACTGCATGATGGAGTGAGCTCCCATCTCTGTTCCAGCTCTTGCCAACCTAGCAGGTTGAAAGCAAGAACTTGCAAGTAGATAAATAGGTACCACTTTCATGGGAAAGGTAACATCATTCTGTGCATCCCAGTATCTAGTCATGCCTGCCACATGACCACAGAAATGTCTGCAGTTGCAGACAACAATGGCTCTTAAGCTGTGAGTACTACACCCTAGAGATGGATATGACTGGCTTTCAAGCAAAGGGGACTTTTACCTACATCATCAGCTCTAACACACGGCACTTCTCCAAGATGTCAGGGCAGGATTCTTTATTAGTCCTACTTGGAAATATGTAGTACTTGCCAATTACCCGGCCTTGCCCAGTTTTTTTTTTACTGTAGGCCAGCCTTTCCCATGGAAACCTCATGGTGTGTGTGTGTGTCACTCCTGCCTCCCTTCCTCTGTCTCTCTCTTCCCTCACCCATTCCCTCTCTGCCTCCCTAACTTATCCTTACCTGGGACTGTTACATCCCTTTCTCCGTCTCTCTCTTCCCTCACCCGTCCCACTTCTCCATCGATGGTCCACCCTTATCCTTCCCATACATGTGTCCCCTTTGCGTCCCTACCTGGGACTGTGACATTAGCCAGCTCAATTACATCACAATGATGTCACAATAGGGTTACCTACCTGGGGCTATGACATTAGCATCACTATGACATCAATGGGACACACACACACCCTCCTGTCGAGTATACTTCCCTTTGCAGATCAGTTTAGGGGCATACACCCCCCATGGGGCTCATGACCACCCCCCCCCCAGTGCTGGTCTCCAGAGGGCAAGGTACGTATGTGCCAATTTTCAGCATGATCGGTCCAGGGGTGTGGATTTGTATAGAGCACATAAAAGACCACATCTCAGTTTTATAGATATAGATTTTAAGATAGACATTCATCCAGTACTAACCGGGCCTGATGTTACCTAACTTCCCAAAGCAGATGAGACCAGTATGTTGATGGCAGCATGGTGAAGACTGGAAAATCTGTGGCCATATAGTTATGATGAATGCTTATCATATCTCTAAGCTGGAAAGGGCTGGTGGAGTCTAACTATAACTGGATAGTCTGTGGTTTTCCTGCTCTGGCCTATGCATGTGGTTTCCAATAGCATAACAGCCTGTGTATATCCACATGTTAACTCATAGGATTTTTCTTATGGGGACAGTGAATGAACATCTGAATGAGCATCAACATACATACCTCATGCTGGTGGCAGCACAGCTCTGCTCTCAGGATTTACAAAGTGTGCCCTTCATACGATGCACACCTGAAGAAATTCACTATGGAATGACCATGAGATAGATCCAGCTTGATACTCTCTGAGTCAGTTTGAAACTCTGTTTGCACTGGCTATTACTCACACAGGGATTATTCACCCACCTCAGGTCATCCCTTGAGATCTGTGATATCAAATGATGACTTTGATTTGTGATTGAGTTACCAAACTATAATCTTCATGGACAAACCAACCATCAAAGAGATGATAGACAACATACAGAATTTTGCCTCAAACACATTGTAATTGTTGCCAGTGGAATCAGTTGAGGTTGATTATCAAATTTATGTTGGCTGTCAAATTTATCAAGTTGAATCAGAAAAATCAACTGATGGACATGCATGAATAAAGTGGGCCAAAAACGAGGAGATTCGCAGAACTGCCTTAAAATTCTACAGTGTTGAATTTGACTACAAGGAATAGTTTGGGGCAAAATGCCAAAGACTTACATCAGACTTGGCTCTTGGCCTGAAATCTTTCCAACAAAAGTTCTCATGAGAGACTCACGGAGTAGAGGGAGAAATGTCTCAGATGAGAACCAAGAGATTGTCTAAATCATTGTTTCCAGAGCCAAGCATAATTATATTGGACATGTAAGGATGCTGCTGTTTATGTCTTCAGCACTTTTGTCCTTGAAATAAAGTTGTTATAGCAACAGGCTGAAATATTATGGAGCTTTAATGGTAGAGCTATATTGTAATGGCTATAAGTAATTACCGCCGAAAGATCTTTAAAGCCAGTGCTATGTGTCTGTGTGTCAAACTATGAAATGGTTAATACAAAGATCATTTATTTCAGCAAGCAAATATAAAACAAATGAGCTCAGAGATGCATGATTTATTAATACACACAATGGGCAAATTGTTTATTTTTCACTAGTGAAAGGAAGTTGTTGTCAAATAAACATATATACATTTAGTCCCATTGTTCCTTGTCTGCCTATATCCCTTCTTTTCAATGGGTGGGGGAGAGTTAATTCATTTTACCAATCTGGTCAATAATCTATCATTTAGCCTTGGACAAAGATTTTTAATATCCTCTTCTGGCATGAATTTTAAAACAATTTTTTTTTAAAAAAAGTAAAAACAAGCTGGTTATTTTCATAATCAAGATGAACCATCTCAAAGTTTGAAATCAATGTCCAAATTTGAACAGGAAAACAAAAATAATAACAGTAACAATGAGGGAGATGACATCATTAGTGTATTTGTTACAGAAGGAGGAGCAGGTATCCAGGGTCTGTCTGACTCCAGATATGCTGTTTGAAAAGGCTCGGACAAAGGGCCTTCCTACAGAATAGTTTGTGAAGGTAGTAGTCAGAGGATCAATTAATAATTAACAAATGATATTTCAAATCAGCTCAGAATGTTGAAGCTCAACAAACAGTGAGCTGCCGAGTCTCTTCAATAAATTAGAGAATTAATGAATGGGGCAGTCATAAATTATTAACAACGATAGTGCCATTCAATCATGGAGGTATAAAAAACAGGATGTGGCTTCATGCTGTAAGTTTTTTGAAGCCAGTGGGCATGGCCTGCCACCATATTAGGTGGACCAAAACATTGGCAGACTACCATTTACGATTGCTTCTTGTGTTGGAGGGGGGGTGGATTGATCTCATCTCCTGGGTCTCCTGGGTTGGGAGGGGTTGGGGGGACGAAAGGGGTCTGTCCCCCCAACCCTTCCAGAGCCAGGGGACCCGGCAGAGAGGACACCCCATTATTAAAGAGAAGAAACCAAGCGGTTTCTTCTCTTCAACAACGGAGTGTTGGAGGGGGGTGGAATTGATCCCCTCTCCCGGGTCTCCCGGGTCCAGAAGGGTTGGGGGGACAGACCCCTTCCAAACCCAGGGGACCAGGGAGAGGGGAATGAATCCACCCCCACCCCCAACACTCCATTGTTAAAGAGAAGAAACTGCTTGCTTTCTTCTCTTTAATATGGGGGTGTCAGGGGGATTCCCCCTCTCTGCTGGGTCCCCTGGGTTCTGGAGGGTTGGGGAGACAGACCCCTTTTGTCCCCCCAAACCTCCCATACCCAGGGGACCAGGGAGAGGGGGATCGATTTCACCCCCTCCCAAACACTCCATTTTTAAAGAGAAGAAACTGCTTGGTTTCTTCTCTTTAATAACTGGGTGTCCTGCGGGGGGATCCCCTCTCTGCCAGGTCCCCTGGCTCTGGAAGGGTTGGGTGGCATAGCCCTTTTGTCCCCACAAACCCAGGGGACCAGGGAGAGGGGATCGATTCCACCCCATCTACCCCCAACACTCTGTTTTTAACGAGACGAAACCACTTGGTTTGTTCTCTTTAATATGGTGTGTGTGTGTGTGTGGGGGGGGAATCTCCTCTCCGCCAGGTTCCCTGGGTTCAGGAGGGTTGGTGTTGTGTTCTGATGGTTTTACTGTACACATGGATTGAAATGTATCTGAGTCAATGTAACCTTGCCTATAGCAACAATGTAACCTTCAGCTGTATCATATAAGCCCTGTAATAGGACGCGAGCTAATGACCACCAGCTGGCAGCAGCGAGCGTCCAAGCTCTCTTGGTCCGAACTCATCAAAGGCAACAGCGCGGGAAGTTTTCCCGCCACTACCTACACCTGGACAAGAAGGGCGTGACCTGTAATGACGTCACGCAGACAGTAGCCAATGGGCTACCATGGCACCACGTTCAAATGTATTACTGCTGTATATAAAGAGCTATTGATCCGCCATTACCTCATGTTCCCTCTGTCCACGATGCAATAAACCTGAGTTAACCCAGCCCGAGGCTGTGTCCCGTGTCTTGGTTTGCATACACCAAATTGGCGACGAGGGTGGGATTATGGATCCCCACGGAACAGCCAGGGCACAAAGCGGGTTCAACATCACCAAACCGCAAGACTGGGAGCTGCTTGAGATGGACTTCCAGGCGGCACTGGTGGAACTCAGAGTCAAACAAGACGACGAGGAGAGGAAGAGGGCCATCCTCACCAGAATGCTCGGGATGGAAACCAAGCGGACGCTGGTGGGCATAATCGCTCCGAAGAAGGTGAGCGACTTTAAGGCGAGCGACATCATGAAGCTGCTGCGAGAGCGGTTCTGCCCCTCGAGGGCAATGTTTCCCGCTCGGAGCGCGTTTTGGAGGCGAGTCCAAGCGCCAGACGAGTCGGTTGAGGCATTCGTGGCCGCCATGAGGATAGCCGCCGCCCCCTGTAAATGGGGCGACATCCTGGAGATGGTCCTCAGGGACGGCGTGTTATGTGGCCTGAAAGACAAGGAGGTGCAGCGCAGCTTGATGAATAAGGAGCCGCCACCCACGCTGGCCGAAGTCATAGAGGCCGCGGAAGCCGCAGAGTCCACGAATGCCGGAGTGGACGAGATGCATCAGTGGCGTGAGTGGCGTCCTAAAGCCGGCAAGGCGGAAAATTCGGTGCACGGGAAGGCCGGACAGTCGGTGCACGCGACTCGGCGGGCCTCAAAGTCGTCTACGGAAGGCAGCGACGGCGAGGAGGTCCAGAAGGTCCGGAAGGGCGGTCGACGCTGCGAGGGTTGCGGAGCGGCCCACGAGCGCGCGAGATGCCCGTTCAGGAAGGCCGAGTGTTACACCTGCGGCCGTCGGGGGCACATCGCCAAGGCGTGCAGAAAGCGGAAAGAGGGCCGGGGGCAATCACAAGACCGCGCGGCCAGGCCGGACCGTCCAGCAAGGCCCAAAGATGGCGCCCAGACCACGAGGAAGCAGGACGGCGTGGGCCGCGTCTCGGACAGCAGCGAGGACGACGCCTCAGTGTTCAGCGTGTCCGCGGGACAGTCCCATTACTTCGTTGAGGTATTAGTACAAGGGGCCCCTATTAAGATGGAAATTGACTCGGGGTCCTCCTTTTCCATAATTCCCCAGAAAGAGTTCCTGAAAATCGACCCCCACGTGCGGCCAAAGCTTAAAGCGTTGAGGTCCACACTACGGGACGTACAGGGAAACAACATTCCGGTATTGGGGGTTGGGAAGTTTCGGGTCAATTTTAAGAGACATTCTGCGGAACTGCCCCTAGTTGTCCTGAAAGGGGGAAGCTGTAGCCTCCTGGGAACACAGTGGTTTCAGCCTTTAGGGTTGTTCATAGGGGGGGTGCATACCGTGGGGGGGGACCCAATACAAGCGGTTTGCGATGCGCATCCCGCCGTTTTTGAGAAAGGACTCGGAAAGTTCAAGGGACCCCCTGTAGCTTTCGACATAGACCCGGAGGTCCGCCCAATAAGACTCAAACCACGCAGGGTGCCGTTTGCACTCAAGGACAAGATAGAGGCGGAATTGGACAAACTGGTGGGCCAGGGGATTCTTATTCCTGTTGATTCCGCGGAGTGGGAAACTCCAATTGTAACGGCTCTAAAGGCTAACGGGGAGGTGCGCATTTGCGCAGATTATAAGTGTACAATTAACAAGGCGATCCGCCCTAATGCATACCCGGTGCCAGTGATAAGCCACCTTTTGGCCAGGCTAAATGGGGGAAAGTGTTTCGCCAAGCTCGATTTGGCACAAGCCTATCAGCAACTTCCTGTGACCCCCGCCACGGCCGCGGCACAAACGATAGTTACACATAAGGGAGCGTTCCAGGTGTCGCGGTTACAGTTCGGCGTGAACTCGGCACCCGGTCTTTTTCAATCGCTCGTGGAACGCCTTCTAAAGGGCCTGGAGGGGGTGTTGCCTTATTTTGATGACGTGTTGATAACAGGGGGGAGTGAGGCTGAACTAGCGAAAAGGTTGGACAAGGTACTGACCGTGTTCGAGAAAGCGGGGCTGAGATTGAGGAAGGATAAATGTGTTTTTTTCGAAACAGAGGTCGAGTTTTTAGGGTTCCGAATCACACCCGAGGGGATTAAGCCGTCTAAATCCAAGGTAGCAGCCATTAAAAAGGCCCCTCGCCCCACATCCAAGACCGAGCTGCAATCTTTCCTGGGGCTCCTAAATTTTTACCATACATTCCTCCCGCGGAAGGCGTCCGTGGCCGAACCGCTCCATCGGTTGCTGAAAAAGGAGGAGCCGTGGATGTGGGGTGATGAGCACGAGAGGGCGTTCAAGGAGCTAAAGCAACTCCTAACATCTGAGGCAATCCTGACGCATTTCGACCCCAAACGGCCTGTGGTCCTAGTTTGTGATGCATCCCCGGTGGGGGTGGGGGCGGTGCTTTGCCACGTGTTGGAGGACGGCAGGGAGGCCCCGGTAGCATTTTACTCAAGGTCCCTGTCCCAAGCGGAGCGGAATTACGCGCAAACCGACAGGGAAGCATTAGCAATCGTATCGGGGACCAAAAAATTTCACGATTTTTTGTATGGCCGCCCGTTCAAAATCGTGACCGATCACAAACCGCTGTTAGGGATTTTCACGGCGCATAAGCCCACGCCGCAGATCCTGTCCCCGAGAATGCTGCGATGGGCTATTTTCCTCAACGCGTACCAACATGAGTTGGAGTACAGGCCCGGAAAGGAGATCAGCCATGCTGATGCGCTTTCGAGATCCCCCTTGCCATTGTCGGACGCCCAGAAGGCGAGAGCAGAAAAGGACCGCCAGGTGTTGCTAATTGAGGTTTTAGACGCTCCCCCAATAGTGCCAGCCGACATTGCTAGGGCGACAGGAAAGGACAGGACACTGGCGAAGGTTTGCTCATGGGTGCAGAAGGGGTGGCCGGGTTCGTCCCCGAGTACGGAGTTCGACCCATTCTTTAGGAAGAAGCTAGAGTTGTCCCTAGAGAGGGGGTGCCTTCTGTGGGGCCAACGGGTGGTGGTCCCTGCGCCCCTGCGGACAAGGGTGCTCGAACTGCTGCACGTCAGCCACCCGGGCATAGTTCGTTCCAAGGCGCTGGCCCGGAGTTACTTCTGGTGGCCGCAGCTGGACACGGATATTGAGCACATGGTTGGCACTTGCGAGGCTTGCCAGGGGTCCCGCCCTGAGGCGGCCCGTCTCCCACATAGGGAATGGGACACAGCACGGGGACCATGGTCCAGGGTGCACGTAGATTTCGCTGGCCCATTCCGAGGAACCATGTTTCTCCTAGTCGTGGATGCGTTCTCCAAGTGGCTGGAGGTTATCCCGGTAAAAAGCACGTCCTCCGCCACGACAATTAGCCGGCTACGGAGAGTCTTTTCCACGTTCGGTTTACCCGACACTTTAGTCAGCGATAACGCTAGTTGTTTCACCTCCGCTGAGTTCGGGGCATTCATGGGGACAAACGCCATTCGGCATATCACGTCCGCACCGTTTCACCCGGCCACGAATGGCCAAGTGGAACGGTTGGTGCGTACAACGAAGGAGGCGCTGCGGCGCATGGGCCCGGGGGACCTGAATCACCAAGTGTGCCAATTCCTCTTAGCGTATAGGGTGACCCCTTTGGCATCCGGCTACTCGCCGGCGGAGCTCTTGATGCGGCGAAAACTGACCACGCTCCTGTCCAGGCTAGACCCAACGAGAGTCGAGGATAAAGGAAAAAACGTGGGGTTGGCAGTCTCGAAAGGTTTCGCTGCCGGTGACCCTGTTCACTGCAGGAACTATTCCAGCGCAGGGCCAGCCTGGGTGCCAGGGACGGTTGTAGAACAGACGGGGCCAGTGTCGTACCGGGTCGAGACGAACACCGGCCTCCTCTGGAGGAGGCACGCAGATCAACTGAGGCACAGAGTGATTGGGCCAGTCAGTGGAGCTCAGCAACAGGATTCAGCGTTAGGGTTCTCCCCCACCCGCTTAACCCAAGGGGGAGACAGCAGTGGACAACAGTCCCAAGCTTGGGGGGAAGGAAGCAGAAGCAGCGGCCCCGACTCATATCCCTTTGATACGCCAGCTCTAGCAGGGGCCGGGGAAGGGGGAGAGGAGTTCGCGACCGCTGCCCCCGATAGTGATTTTGATTTTGATTTGGCGAGCCGGGGGGGTTTTCAGGAGTGTTCCCCCACCCATCCAAGCGAGAAGAGGGGTTTTTCGTTAGCCCCCAGTGCCCCCGGTTCCTCCCTAAGAAAGAGCACACCTCCCAACAGCGCCGCGGAGCCGCGGAAAGTCACTAACGAGTCTCCCTCTCATATTGCAGGACAGGAGACCAGGGGACAAAGAGAAGGTAGCAATCCCAGGGAGAGGCAGCCCGCACCGAGACCCCAGCGTGTTCGAAATAAGCCATCTTGGCTGAGAGACTTTGTCTCATAAGGGGGGGGGAGTGTGTTAAGGTGGGCTCGAGACTTTGTCTCGTCCTAGGGGGGAGGGATGTTGTGTTCTGATGGTTTTACTGTACACATGGATTGAAATGTATCTGAGTCAATGTAACCTTGCCTATAGCAACAATGTAACCTTCAGCTGTATCATATAAGCCCTGTAATAGGACGCGAGCTAATGACCACCAGCTGGCAGCAGCGAGCGTCCAAGCTCTCTTGGTCCGAACTCATCAAAGGCAACAGCGCGGGAAGTTTTCCCGCCACTACCTACACCTGGACAAGAAGGGCGTGACCTGTAATGACGTCACGCAGACAGTAGCCAATGGGCTACCATGGCACCACGTTCAAATGTATTACTGCTGTATATAAAGAGCTATTGATCCGCCATTACCTCATGTTCCCTCTGTCCACGATGCAATAAACCTGAGTTAACCCAGCCCGAGGCTGTGTCCCGTGTCTTGGTTTGCATACACCAAAGTTGGGGAGACAGACCCTTTTTGTCCCCCCAAACCTCCCAACCTGAGGGGATCAATTCCACACACACCCCAACACTCCATTTTTAAAGAAAAGAAACTGCTTGGATTCTTCTCTTTAAAAATGGAGTGTTTGGGGAGTTGTGAGCCCCCTCTCTGCTGGCTCCCCTGGGTCCAGAAGGGTTGGGGGGACAGACCCCTTTGTCCCCCCAAACCTCCCAACCCCAGGGGAGCCAGTGGAGAGGGGGATCACAACCCCCCACCCACTGATATTAAAGGGGAAACTCCGACCAGGTTTTCCCTTTGAATATCAGGGGGTGGGGTGGATTCGATCCCTTCTCCTGGGTCCCGTGGGTCCATGAGGATTGGGGGGATTTAGTGTCTTGCACGGAAGACAAAGAAGGAGCCGCAGTGGGGGCTGAAACACAGGTTTATTTCATGATGGTCAGGATGAACATGTGGTAATGGCGGAGGTACAGCTCATTTTATACTGCAGTAATACATTTGAATACTGTTGCACGGTAGCTCATTGGCTGCTACCGGCGTGACGTCATTCTGAGTCACGCCCATCTTCTCCAGGTGATCCTAGCGCAGGAAAGGTTCCCGCGGCTGCCGGTAATTGGGGGAATGTGAACCATGTGAGCTGAACGCTCATAGCTGCCCTCTATGGGCAGCTTTCTCGTGTTCCTTAAACAGCTGGGTTACATTGTAATCATTGTCAGGTTACATTCATACATTCTTAAAGTAATACTGTTACATACACAACAGGGGACCAAAGGGGCCTGTCCCCCCCAACCCTTCTGGACCCAGGGGAGCCAGCAGAGAGGGGGATCACAACCCCCATCCACTGATATTAAAGGGGAAACCCCGATCTACTTTCATGACTCCACACAATGAAAGCACCATAAGGCAATGTTTTGGGCCAACTAACATGGCGGACTGTCAAATTAGTCGGCTTCAAGTTTGTGACATCATGTCATCTCCTGTTTTTTATACCTCCATGCATTCAATCATATAAAGCCATACCTGTCAACCATCCCGATTTGGCCAGGGAAACCCCGTAATTTGACGTCGATTGACGTCATAACCCGCCCGCACTGCCAAAACCCTGTAACTTGGCAGCGGGAAAAAATACTTTCCGCGCATGCATGGAAGCGCTATGCCGCTTGTGCAGGCCCTACGCAAGTGGCATAGCACTTCCGCGCATGCGTAGAAGGGTTTAACCCTTTCCACGCATGTGCAGAAGCGCTACGCTGCTTGCGTAGGGGCTGTGCAAGCGGCATAGCACTTCTGCGCATGCATGGAAGGGGTAAAACCCTTCCACGCATGCGTGGAAAGAGACCTGCGCACAAGCGATGTGAACAGGTTCCATTTTTCCGGAGCCGCGGGTTGACAGGTATGTATAAAGCAGGGATGGACAACCTTTATATGCCACGGGCCTGACCACGCTCCTGGAAAGCTGAGTGGGCTGGACCACATCATCCCAGAAGACAAAACAGGCACATTTATGGCTGTCATAGATGTGCCTACTTCTGCATTTACAACAGCCACAGCCGCATTTGTGTATGCATGGGTGTGTTTTACGGCAGATGTAAATGTGCCTGTTTCCACTTCTGGGTGTTGTGGAGGTGGTGATGGGCCAGATGGAATGGTGTCATGGGCCGTAGGTTGGGAACCCCCGATATAATATTTTTAAAATATTTTTTAAAATATTAAATAAAATATTTTATGAAAAAAAATCAGAAATACATCAATCCATTTCTAGCTAAACTGAGAATGCCATATGCTATAGAGTCCAATGTATTTACCTGTTCCTAGATTAATTGCAACAGCTGTAAAAAGGGCTAATCATCCCTCCAAAATTTCAAAAGACAGGTTTTCAGGGTGCTTGATAAAAGGCAACCGGGTCTTGATAATTGTGTCTCTTGAATCTAAAGCCTCTCAATATTCTCAGTTTGAGTCAATTTCTCTGAAAAACCATTGTCAAAGTTGTATCCAACCAGTATGAAATAATAAAATTACCCACATTTTCTAGTGCCAAATAAGCTCCAACCTGTCTATGGCTGGCGGTGAAGCAATCAGATCTTGGTGGGGTGCTAAGAAGTTGACAAAAGCAACCCCCCCCCTTTTTTTTTTTGGTAAATTTTGCACCGTGCTGTTGTTTATAATTTGTAGGATACAGATCCAAAATCTGGAGCTTCTGGGAATTTCAGTTAAATATGCAGGAGAGATCATCTGTTCCCACAAATCCTCCAACAGTTTGGGAGAATTGATAGGTATAACAGTTCCAAACAGATCGGGGATAGGTACCACCTATGAGACATCTTACATATGTTTTGCAATGCAATTGCTGAATTTGCTTTCAAAAGGTGATGGTTTATTTACAATTTTTGTTCCATTGGTTTATTGGTACTTCAATGCCCAATTAGACTTAGTATGTCAATCTGGCACCTGACGTTGAGTATATACAGTGGTGGGCTTCAGCAGGTTCGCACCAGTTTGCCAGAATCGGTAGCAGAAATAAAGTAGTCCTAATTTGGGTGCAACTCAGGGCTTTCCTCTGGCCACACCCACCATACCATGCCCACAGAGTAGGTAGTAAAAAATTGAATCTCACCACTGAGTATATATTATTGCAATCTGTGACACATAGATATTTGAGACTGGGTCCCTGTTAATCACATCTGTTGGTATACAAAGTTTCTCAAGTTTGGCTAAATGATGTACCGTTTATTTCTTGGAAATTGATTAGCAAATGCTAACTGAGATAGCTTGGGGAAATGCTGACTGAGATAGCTTGTGGAAGGTTTTTGCAGTCTGGAATTTACTGTTGAATTCATATGTGGCCTAATTATTTTCCCTATTCCTTTCAGTTGAAAGGAATCAAAACTAAGATTAAGGATGTTGTACACCACCAAGAGTGGGTAAATCACCCAGATAGATGGTATATAAATATAATAAATAAAATAAATTTTAGCCAGGTTGTACCTAATTGATTTTATAAATCATAATTAATTATGGTGATCCAATCGATTAGGTTGAAATTTTATTTATTTATTTATAACTCACCCATCTGGGATATTTTCCCTCTCTGAGTGGCTTACAACCCATTAAAAATCTTTACAATAAGAAATTCTTTATGTTTATGTGAAACATTCACACTAAAAAAAGTAGAGATTCAGAGTTTTAGTAATGAATATTGCATTATTCTATAATAAAATAATTAGTAATACATAATTCTAAAGATTGTTATTAATTGGTCTAAAGAAACTATAAACCAGGGATTCGCAACCTATGGCCCATCGGCTGGATCTGGCCCCGATGCCATTCCATCCGTCCCATGGTGATGGCCTCAGAAGCGGCTACACATGCACAAATGCGCCCACCATAGTTGTGTCTGGCCCACTCAGCTAGCTGGGGGTGAGTAGTCTGACCGGTGGCGCAAAAACCTGGAGAACTCCTGCTCTAAACCATTAATCAGGTGGGTGAAAGTTACATGCTCTAAACAGGAGATACTTGCTGGAGAAAACTGCAGTAGTCAAAATGTTTGTGGTCCCCAAAGCCTCTTCCCCTCACTCACTCACTCACCAACCCAAATAGCAATCCTGACTGCTCCTTGGAAGGTCAAATATTGAAGATGAAGCTAAAGTACTTTGGATACCAAATGAGAAGAGAGGACAAACTCAAGAAGGCCTTGATGCTAGGAAAGATCAAAGGGAAAGGGAAAAGATGGTGGCAGAGGATGAGATGGCTAGATGGCATTGTTGATGAAATGGGCGTAGAGCTGAGTGGGCTGCGGAGGATGGTGGAGGAATAGGGTGCCTGGCGTACAGTGGTCCATGGGATCGCAAAGGATCAGACTCGACTGTGCAACTGAAAAACAACAAATAGCATTGGATGATATTTTTCAAAATGCTGAATGTTAAGCTTCAGTTTATCTCCCAGGAGCATTCATGAGGTCATCAGATGCCATTTAAGTTTCGGAAGGGAATGGGTAAAAGGGAGGGGGGGTAAAAGGGAGAGAGTGCAAGCGCGGCGCCAAAATGGCCACCGCACTCTTTGCGCCCCCCCCCCAGACTCAGACATCCGGGTGAGTTAGGGGGCATGGCCACCCTCTTTAAAAGGGGTGGCCACGAGGCAGCTGCGCTGCCATTTTGGAAGCGACGGAGTGGGGAAGTTTGCTCCGCCGCTTTCTCCCCGGCTTTTGCACCGATCTTTGCTGAAGGCAATTTTTTCTCCTTTTCTGATATAATTGCTTGGGAGACATGGCTCCCAAGCACAAGGCACCGGCTGCGAAGCTGCGGCTGAGGGGGAGGGCTCTGCCCACCCCCCCAACATCTTGGGGGCCGTCACTGGGCCGGAGGGCTCGGGCGGCACCCCCTCAAGCAGGTGGTGGGGTTAGCGTTACCACTGCCACCAATGCAGGTCAGGCGTCTGCCTGCCCCTCTGGGGTTACTAACCCTGCTATGCCTTTGCCCGGCTCAGGGCAGGGTGGCCCACTTGGGCCTGGTGTAGGTTTCCGCCCCAGCATTCTTCCGGCCCCTCATGGGCTGGACTACTGGGCATGGCCCTATTCGGGCCAGGGATCCCCAGCTGGGTTTATCCCACAACAATTGCCCAGCAGGCCATCCGGCCCATCCGGCCCACCTTATCCAGGGGGGTCTGAGACCGTTGATACCCTCCTTGCATGCATTGCTGTGCTGGAGGCATCAATGGGCATCACCCCACCACCTCCGGATGGTGGACTTGCAAACCCTCCGGTTCCGGCCCACACATCGGCCATGACTGTCCAACGGGCCGCTAGCAGGATTGAGCTGCTTGAGGCCATCACACCAGCCCAAGCTGGTGCCTCGCAGCTCCCCACCAGAACATCACTTCGGGGCTTTCCGCCGGGGACCAGTCCTGCATGGCAGGGGTGCAGTGGCACGCAGAGCTTGATATCCATCGCGAGCTCCGATGCCCACCATGGGCCGGAACCCCCAGTGGGGGTGTCCCACGGGGGGTGCACCGAGTGAGTATCCTGGTCAATTAAGTACACCAGTGACACTACCTAGCAATACTGAGGGGGTTCAGTGGCCATGGCCACGACAGGTTACTGTAGGAGGGCAGTTGTATCCACACTGTCCCGTTAATTCTTGGTTGTCCAATTACCCCCCGGTTATGACAGGGGTGACCGCCCCTGTGGGCATGCCCAATGTGTCAGGGGTTATTCAGGGCCCACTGCGTGCACCCTCAATTCAATCTGTGCCGATGGCAGCCCTGCCGATGGCCGGTTATTCCTTACCACTGGGTGATCATCTCTCCCAGGCCACGAGGGAGAAGATTTGGCGGGGGGAATATGTGGACATTATTCAATAAAAGTGGCCCGATGCCTTTAGTCTGAGTCTTTATTTGGGGTGTGTGCCTGCAATGAAATGAGCAGTAAATTAACCAGAGTGCAAATATTTTAAAACTCCATTGGTGTTTTCATTCAAAATTGTAATGAACGCTTACCATTATTTGGTGTGCTTCTTACCATCTGACAGACTGAATAAAAGATGCATGGATTTGCTCATTTCATGGCTGTAATTTATATATCAAGTCAAACTTGGTTCAGATCTGCAAAGACATGACACTTCTAAAAACTTTAAATATATATCCAAAAATTTAATTTAGGTTATTTCCTCCATGCTAGAGTCTGTTATTTGGGGTTCTTTTTCCATTACATGTTCTCTTCAAAGCCATGACAGATGGAAAAATAAGAATTCACAAATGTGAGCTGTGATTTGTATAAAAATTTGGCAACCATGCCATCTGGAATTACTGTGGTGTAACATCAGTCTTTCTCTGGCCAATATCTTGTTGGCATTAGGCAACTGCAGAAGGGCAATTACGTAAGTGTTTCACCTGTTCCACTGGCCATTCTTCACAAAAGGCAGAGTCTTGCTTGCAAGACCAAAAGTGCTAAATCTAATTTGCTGAATAGTGAGTCAATACTAATTGTTGACACGGTGAGTTTATTTCAGTTGCACAACCAGCTGGTCTCAGGCCACTGTCATTCTATACATTAGCAACTTTCTTTAAGTAGTGAAATAGTTCCTTAAAACAAGGAAAGGAAACCAGATCCATAAGTCTGAATTGCATTCAGAACTATATCTTGTGGGACAAACGAAAAAGTACTCTAATAAATAAGAAATTAGTCTCAGTGCCACAATAATTGCTAATTGGTGGTGATGATGCACAGCTCTTAACATTCATTACAAGACCTTCAAGAAAGTCCAAGAAGAATAGGATAGGACCATGATGGCGAACCTTGGCACTCCAGATGTTTTTGGACTTCAGTTCCCAGAAGCCCAAGCACCCTGTGAATCCACACGATTCAGTACGGGTGTGTTTTACTCCCGCTTCCGGGAGCGACGAGGGCAGCACGGGCCGGATGAATCGCAGTAAACCCATTTGTGTGGATTCACAGGGTGCTTGGGTTTCTGGGAACTGAAGTCCAAGAACATATGGAATGCCAAGGTTCGCCATCACATGAATAGGAGATGCTACTGGAAGATTCTTAATGCTAAAACCTTACTATCTTCTTCAGACTAACCAAATTGAATTGCTTTATTTTCTAATAGACAGCAAGGTGCTTGACGTGATTCATTCTAATTTCCTAAAGGATAATGAGCAAAGATGATGGGGCTGCACATTGTTGTTACTGAGCTTGCTAATACATAAAGCCTCGTTTGAGGAGTTGCTCCAAGAATAATTGTTTTATATGCAGAGACAAAATGAGCAGATGTTTAAAAGTATCATACCCACTCATTCCCTGTCCTATGTCTCTTTTAGCATGGATGTTGCAGTGCAGTGGCTCAAGTGGTTAAGAGACGCTGACTGGAAGGCGGCAGGTCAGCAGTTCGATACCCGAGAACTGCACGACAGAATGAGCTCCCATCTTTGTCCCAGCTCCTGCCAACCTAGCAGTTCAAAAGAAAGAAATGGCAAGTAGGTAAATAGGGACCACTTCGGTGGGAAGGTAAACAGCATTCCGTGCACTCTGGTGTCTAGGCATGCCTGCCACATGTCCACGAAAACGTCTGCGCTGGCTCTTCGGCTATGAAACAAAGATGAGCACTGAACCCTAGAGTCAGATATGACTGGCTTTCGAGTAAGGGTGACTTTTACCTTTATTTTACTGCAGTGCATAAATGGACTCTTTACAAGAGTCCATTTTAATGAACCTTTTACTATTCTTAATACTAGAGAATGTTGACCAAATATAACAAATTTTAATACTACTTATCTGTTGTTGTTTTCTGAATTAATGCAACTGCTTCACTAATATAGTTGGATTATTCAAATTCTGAATATTATTCAGTATGCCGTATCTCCACTCTAACAAGAGTGGTCTTTGATCTGCATTTGACAAATTACAGTACAGTAGTTTGAAGTGATGCTAACTGTTTGAATCCATTCCAGCCAGACATCTGACAGAGCTTTTGGTTGGAAATTACTTTGGTCACTTTGATAGATGGCCTGTATTGGAGCATTGTCTATAGTAGTGTTTCCCAAACTATGTTCCATGGAACACTGGTGGACTTCCATTGGCTGATCAGTGCTTTGGGGAATTGACTTAGGCTTCTAGAAATTGAAGTCCAAAAGCCAAAGTTTGAGAGAGAGAGAGAGAGAATACAATCTGCTGGTTCTCCTAGACATCCCATTTGTTTTTGATACCAACTTGTTAATCAAGTTGTATCCTTCTGATCTGTCTTTCCAAGATCTGGTAAGAACACGTTACATAATCAGAAATCCAGTATCTTCTGGAGGAATGAACTAAGAAATTGAAGTTGCAAAACTTCAATTTCTCATGCCTTTGATCTTAGACTTTTTTTATTATTATTATTATTATTATTATTATTATTATTATTATTATTATTATTATTATTATTATTATTATTATTATTATTATTATTATTATTATTATTATTATTATTATTATTATTATTATTATTATTATTATTATTATTATTATTATTATCTCTCTCCCCCCCCCAAGCCAGGCAGCAGAGGGTGGGAGTCCGGAGGGGTGCGGCGGCGAAAGGTTTTAAAGTCGCCAGCTCCCCCACGCAGTCGTGTGTTCTGCCCTCCAGGCCGGGCGGCCGAAGGCAAGAGTCCAGAGGGGGTGCGGCGGCGGAGGCTTTTTTACTCCATCTTATCTCCCATGCTCTCTCCTGGGAAAGAGGGTGTTAAAGGTAAGAGCCAATGAGCCAATTGGCTTCAAATATATTTGCATACAACATAAAGAGGATATTTCCATGGTCCTGTCTTAAACACAGATTTTTATATATAATGCGGGAGATTTATGGGGGGAAGGGTGGCGGGAAGAGGGGTAAAATATGGTAATTTCCTGGCCAAAATGGGATACTTGACAGCTATGTCCCAAATTGGCCATTGAAACTCACTGGAAGTTAGTAATGATAAACTGCTTCTTGAACATCACAGACCGCACAGAAACTCCATTAGGTCTCCCATAAGCTGGAAGTAATGCAAGGGCACATAACAAAAAAGAATGCAGCCTCTAGATCTGTGATGGCAAATCTTGGCACCCCAGATATTCTTGGACTTCAATTCCCAGAAGCACAAGCCCCCATGAATCCACACGAATGGGTATGCTGCAATTCATGCGGCTGGGCACACGCCACCCTCATCGCACCCGGAAGTATGGGCGCATTTTACTTCCACTTCCAGGAGCAACGAGGGCGGTGCGGGCTGGGCCGGATGAATCACAGCAAACCCATTCGTGTGGATTCACAGGGGCTTGGGCTTCTGCGAATTGAAGTCCAAGAATATCTGGGGTGCCAAGGTTCGCCATCATGGATCTAGATGTTTGTGGGTGCAAACTATTCTGATCATATGTCAGTGTTGTATAAGATGGCTGTTTACCTATCAACCGAAAAGAAGACATGTGTCACCAAAGAAAGAGGACAAATGAGGGCACTGAAGTGTGTAAAAAGTACAAATGCTAATTTAAAAATAGAATGAGATCTGTAATTTAAAGAGAAGTACTCTGCATTTTAGTCAAGTAGGGAAGACTAGATATGATTAAGTGATTTATATTTATGCTGAATAATATTCAGAATTTGAGCTTATCTGAGGATGCAACGGTTGGGCCTTTTCACTCTTGAACGACGGCGTCTGAGAGGTGACCTGATTGAAGTTTATAAAATCATGCACGGTGTGGACAAAGTAGATAAGGAAAAACTGTTTTCCCTATTGCATAACACTAGAACTAGGGGACACTCCATGAAACTTTTGGGTACTAGTTCTCAAACAAATAAGAGAAAGTACTTTTTCACCCAGAAGATTACTGGTCTATGGAACTCGCTGCCAGAAGAAGTGGTCACAGCTGTCAGTCTTGACAGTTTTAAGAAAGGATTAGACAAGTTCATGGAGGACAAGGGTATCAATGGCTATAATTATGGATACTTAAGGACAACCTTACAGTTCAACCTTACAGTTGAATTTTTCAAAGCTCTAAAAGATGATGGAATCAAACTACTGCATTCAATATGCCAACAAATTTGGAAAACAAAACAGTTGCCACAGGATTGGAAAAGATCAGTGTACGTTCCAATCCCCCAAAAAGGCAATTCCAAAGAATGCTCAAATCACCGAACAATTACGCTCATCCCACATGCCAGCAAGGTGATGCTCAAGATAATACAGGATAGACTTCAACAACATGTGGAGAGAGAACTACCAGAGGTGCAGGCCGGTTTCAGAAGAGGCAATGGGACTAGAGACGACATTGCCAACATACGTTGGATCATGGAGAAAACAAAAAATTACCAGAAACAAGTAATTAAAGAGATGGGAATACCAGAACACCTCATATGCCTCATGAGAAATCTGTACATGAACCAAGAAGCAACAGTTAGGACAGAACACGGAATGACAGAGTGGTTTGGAATAGGAAAAGGAGTAAGACAAGGCTGCATTTTATCACCCTGCTTATTCAATCTATACACAGAGCACATAATGCGCAATGCAGGGATGGAGGAATCACAATATGGGATCAAAATTGCTGGGAGAAACATCAACAATTTGAGATATGCAGATGATACCACCCTAATGGCAGAAAGTGAGGAAGACCTAAAGAACCTCTTGATTGGATTGAAGGAGAAGAGTGCAAAAGCTGGCTTGAGACTCAATATCAAGAAAACCAAGAAAATGGCAACAGGTCCGATCAGTCCGTGGAAAATAGATGAGGAAGAAGTAGAAGCAGTGACAAATTTTACTTTCCTGGGATCTAAGATCACTGAAGATGGCGACTGTAGCCATGAAATAAAAAGATGACTGATTATAGGGAGACAAGCAATGAGAAACCTGGGGAGTATAGTGAAAAGCAGAGACATCACCTTGAAAACAAAAATTCGCATAGTCAAAGCAATGGTATTCCCAGTAGTAATGTATGGGTGTGAGAGCTGGACCATTAGGAAGGCTGAGCGCAGAAGAATAGATGCCTTTGAGATGTGGTGTTGGAGGAGAGTCCTGAGAGTCCCTTGGACAGCAAAGAGAACAAATAGGTCAATATTTGGAAGAAATCAATCCTGACTGTTCATTGGAGGGACAAATAGTGAAGATGAAGCTAAAGTACATCAAATGAGAAGGGAGGACTCACTTGAGAAGGCCTTGATGTTGGGAAAGGTGGAGGGAAAGAGAAGAATGGGGCGTCCAAAAATGAGATGGATAGATGGTATTGTGGACACAATGGGCACAGAGCTTGATGGGCTGAGGAGAATGGTGGAGGATAGATGTGCCTGGAGGAAAATGGCCCATGGGGTCGCAAAGGGTCGGAATCGACTGTGCGACTGAACAACAACAACAACAAGGATAACCTCCGGGTTGGAGAGATAGACAGGATATCTCTCAATGCCATTTCCAGGGAATCCTAAGCAGGTGAAGGCATCTCCTTGGGAATACCCGGAAGGAAATGGTGAGCCACTGTGTGAGACAGAATGCTGGACTGGATGGGCTGTGGCCTGTTCCAGCAAGGCTGTTCTTATGTTCTTATTGTTGAATTCCCTGGCTTGTTTCCAATGTTTTCATTCTTAAAATAAAAAGTATTAATTTCTAATAATTTGCTCAGCAAGCTATTTTATATGAGGCCTAAGCCCTAAGGCAGGGGTTGCCAACCATTTAAAGATGGGGGCTGGGTCACGCTCCCTCAGCGCTCCCTCAGACAGTTGAGGGGGCTGGACTGGTGGTCCTCCCACCATAAACATTATTGTAAACACATCCACAGCTATCATAAATGAATTTACGGCTGCCGTAAATGCATCTGCAGCTGTTTCCAGTGGCGGTGGCAGCAGTGGTTGGAGTGAGGGGGGCAGATTATTTTGCACTGTGGGCCAGATTCAGCCCACAGCCCATAGGTTGTCAACCTAAGGGGTGGGATAGAAATAGGTTAAACAATGTACATTAAGTTTACATTGGTATATGAATGGTCACTGAGATAAAAATGTTTCCCTTTGAATATGTAGAGTTATTGTAGATTTACATGCCAACACAAAAAGACAAATGACAGAGAATGAGCAGTAAATGAATATTAATACTTTGGAATGTACAAGATTTTTTAATATATATTATTATAAATCTTAAGATAAACAATCATACTAATGCCAGATAGTTGATATGGTGATCTGAAGTCTATCCAAGCATAATCTTATTCCATTATTCTCCATACTTCTACTTCCTTAAAAAGTAAAGTTAAATCAAACAAACCTTTACTGCTGACAATGTTAACAGAATAACAAATCATGGATGATGAGGGAAGGCAAATGTCAATGATCACGGGGTCAGATATATTTGAATGTTTAAATATAACCATATGTGCCTGCCCAATCTCAGAAGCATCTGTTCAAACAATTTCTGCACCCAAATGTTACAAGTGATGTGGTTTTTCACATTTAAATGGCAAACAATGGCATCATGACAGAACATCCAGTGCTTCTCTGAGATTGGTTGCTAAGTAGCCAGGGTTTATTACTTTAGGCTAAGGAGGATGGTTAATCATTCAGAGGATTTTGCTGTCTTTTCTAAAAAGCTGCTCATTATCTTTCATGTTAATTATAGTGCTCAGTATCCTGTTACTTACACCTGCTGTTGTTAACTTCAGACATATAACATTTAGTGGTGAATAGCCATCAGCTGAAGAGGTAATATTTTTGTCATATATCATGTGACATGGCGCATGATATGAAAAACAAGTGTCAACTTCTTAACAGGAGAAATTCAGCCAATAATTATTTTGTAATTCTAGTGTCAGTGTAGGGCCGTTTTTGCTTAATGGTTAAGATGCTGAGCTTGACAACTGGAAGGTCTGCAGGTCAGCGAGACCCGAGTGCTGCATAATGGAGTGAGCATCCATCGTCTGTCCCAGCTCCTGCCAATCTAGCAGTTTGAAAGCAATAAATTGTAAGTAGATAAATTGGTACTGCTGCAGCAGGAAATGTAACAGTGTTCTGTGTGCTCTGGCATCTAGTCTTACCTGTCATATTCCAAGGAAACATCTGCAGATGCAGAATGTGCTGGCTCTTTGGCTGTAAATTAAGATAAACACAGTCCCCTAGAGTTGGACATGACTGGCTTTCGAGTAAGGGAGACCTTTATTTTTACTTAGTGTCAGTTTATTTCACATACACTTCCAAGGGTTTTCTAATACTCAGAAGGAGTTTACCACTCCCTCCTTCTGGTGTAATGCTAGGACTGTTAAACCAGTCCAAGGCCACACAAGGTCGGGGAACATAATCTCATTTAGCCTCACACACAGTGATGCACTGCAAAAAAAATTACTACCCCCACCATGGGCATGGATGGCTAACTCTGTGGGCATGGCTAACTCTGTGGGCCATGCCCACTTGGCCTCCCTATGTCATGGCTTGGGGTAGGGAGGTGGGCGTGGCTGGCCATGTGGGCTTGGCCTGGGGGAATTTCTGCTACCGGTGCCTGGGCACCTGTGGGCACCTGGAGCAGCTCAACACTGCTCACACACCTCTGATGATACTGAGCTATACTCAGTATCTAGCCTTACTTAAATGGTCAGAGAATACTTAGAGAATATTTAAATATTTAAATTCAGTAATTTAAATATAGTAATTTCATTATTTAAATATTGAAATTTAAATTCAGTTTTTAAAACCAGCTAGAATAAACACACTGAATCAAAAAAACTTACTTTACTGTTTACCTAGCAGGTTCCATTCATTCAGTTGGTCTTCTCTGCCTAGAAATACCAATAAGATTATGACCACAACCAGCACTTATGTCATTATTCAGCCTGGTTGAAAGCGTCACTCTTTTGCACTTGGGGCAACATTTGGAAAGGTATTTTTAAGAAAATCAAAATTTGTGACATACTGCAGTATCCATAACCCAGCAGTGATAGGATGATGTTCAGACACTCAAAGTATCATCTTACCACTATTCAATTATACACGGATGCAACATGCAATTAGAGTGCATTATCCTCACAAACCACTTCCCTAACTCTGCCTTGATGTGTGACTCATGTAATAGTGCAGATTTTTGATAGGCAATCAGAAAAGAAGAAAGCAAGAATAAAGACCCACTGCAGAAAGGAAAACAGAACTGTGGCTTGGAGACAAGAAAAACAGAACCAAAATGATTGTGGCATCTTTAAGACTAATGGTTTGTTAGAGTTGGAGTTTTTACAGACTGTGAAAACTTACATGTCTTCAGACACATCCACAAAAGGACGCATCAAAATAAACTTGTTAGTCTTAGGTTAGGACTGCAGTGGCTGAAGTGGCTAAGACGTTGACTGGAAGGCGGGAGGTCAGCACTTCGATTCCCTGGTACTGCAGGACGGAATGAGCTCCCTTCTCTGGCACAGCTCCTGCCAACCTAGCAGTTTGAAAGCAAGAAGTTGCAAGTAGATAAATAGGGACCACTTCGGTGGGAAGGTAAACAGTGTTCCATGCACTCCATTGTCTAGTCATGCCTGCCACATGAATATGGAAACATCTGCAGAAGCAGACAGCACTGGCTCTTTGGCTTTGAAACAGAAATGAGCACTGAACCCTGTCTTTCGAGCAAGAGAAACCTAGGTTTAATTAATTTTATACTTTACTCCTGCCAATGTGTGATGGTTTATATGGTGGTGGTGTTTAATATTTACTGTTTTAAATTTATTCTGTTTGGTTTCTTGTCTGTTGTTTCTTGTCTGCTTAATTCTATATTGTTATCTGTAAAAATTTCATAATTGTTGTACCCTGCCCAGAGTGGGAGAATGTCCCAGATGGACAGGATATAAATGTAATAAACAAACAAACAAATACTAATGGGCATTGCAGTGAAACACCTGCCATTTGCTCACTACTACCCTAAAGCTTTAAGTTCAGACAGAGATGCCTTGGGCTGAAGCAGTCCAGATGTATCTGTTTCTTTTCTTATCCATTTCAAAGCAGGGCGATTCACAGTGTTTTTTGTGGTGTTTTTTTTTGGGGGGGGCACTTACAGGAACAGTTATCGCCAAATTAAATTAGAGTGAGTCAACAAAGTCTTCATCTATGTGATAAAATAATCCCTACAGGGGGGATTACTTCCCTTTGCTTCACAAAATGATGCAATAAGTTGTGTATACTGCAGTGATAATATCAAATTGCCTAGGAAGATAAACAGGAAGTGCTCCTTCCTGATGTGATTCTCATTTAAGTACAGTATCTTCAAGTTCAACTGAAGACAAAAGCCATATGAAATCTCTAAGTTGCTGTGATGAACTTTTGATTTTATTTCTATATTTGCCCCAGTTCTCATGTTAGTCTTGTACAGCTAATAAAAGCTCATAAAGACCTAACATTTATTCTATTGGATGTGGAAACTTATGCAATGATTACTGTTATTTTCCTAACTGCCCAGACAATGCAAGGCTTAAACTGGTAACAACAGCAACAAAAATCCTGGCTTCTTGGTGTTTTTGAAGTGTCTCTTTGTTGAAATGTAAAATCTGACATATATAATAATTCAATTGTTCAATGGAGACTGTGGTGGCTCAGTGGTTAAGAAGCTCGTCTTGTTTTTGGGAAGGTCAGCAAGTCAGCAGTTCAAAACCCGAGTACTACATGATGGAATGAGCACCCATCTCTGTCCTAGCTCCTGCCAACATAGCAGATTGAAAGCAAGAAATTGCAAGTAGATAAATAGGGACCACTTTAGTGAGAAAAGATTTTGGGGGACATGAAAGGAGCCTGATTCGGGCATCTCCTGAGCAGAGTTCCTCCAGCAAAAACCCTTTCAGCCCAGAATGCATATTTGTGTGCTTCTGACATGATTTAAAAAGTTCAAAAAATCTCTGGTTTATGAATGTGGGGTATTGCACTTCTGTGTCCATTATTCAGAACACCAGGAAAGGGTTTGATTTTGCTGCAAGAAACTGAACAGATGTCCTGTTGCATATGTAACCCCTGTGGACTATTTGGTTCATCCCAATGATTGGTGTAATCCTAGGACGGGGCTGTGATTCAGGATTTGAATTAGAAAGCGTAGTAGAGCTGGAGAAGCAGGATATGCTGTTCCCACGGAGGAGGAGAAGGTCCTTACCACCTTGATTTGGGTAGTAGAATTATAATACATTTGTGCTGGAGGGACATTGGAAGAGTGAATCCACACAGTGATATTATGTATTTGTTCTCCATCATCCCAGAGTGCAGGATGCGTAATAACAGGCTGAAACTACAGGAAACCAGATATAGGCTGAATATTAGGGGGAAACGTCTTAATAGTTAAAGCAGTATGACAGTGGACCTGCTTCAAGAGTCAAGTTATTTACTGCCACTCAACACTTAGCATTGGATCGCTGGTTGTATGGTCTACTCCGTTACCATTGAGCAGGGGCTAGGCTAGATGAATACCCAGAAGCAACCTACTACTAGACAGGCCCAGAACAGAAAGCAATCCAACACGGTAGGTTGTCTGCTGCAAAACCAGATGTCAGGTTTGCCTCCACATTCCCTCTGGAAACAGTATTACTGGACCCAATGGCACCACACACAACATTAAAGGCAGCTTTTACTTGTTCTTCTGCCAATGTGATTTATGCCATTTCTTGCAACAACAACAAAAAATGCCCTTCTGCATTCTATATAGGACAAACAGGACAATCTTTGTGCAAAAGAATTAATTGACATAAATCAGACATCTGAAAGAGAAAACATTTTCAGACTACAGTACTTCAATCTTGAAAGTTGCGATTCTGGAACAGAGAAATTATAAGACTAAGATCCAAACAGAGACAGCAGAAATAAAATACATATTAGCCAAGGGTTTCTAGGACATTATCAAATTTGATACACTATTTGTTATATGCTGCTATATATGTTGTGTATTATATTTTGTTATATTAAACCACCTTCACAAACTTTCCTGTAAAATTCTCTTTCACAACATAGGCTGTCTCACAGAACAAAGGATGTGCTCATACACACAAGGTTAAACCCATTAGCAAATGTTCAATGCCAAGTGTTTGTTTTTATCTTCCCAATATTTGCTATTGAAAAGGGGACATTCACAGCTAATCAAAATAACAGCCAGAGATCATCTGCCATTACAACAACAAAAATGTATGAAGCCACATTGATTTGTATGCTTACCTTTTATGCTGTACCTCTGTCACGCTGTACCTCTGTACCTGATGTGTATAAACTGATGCCATGAAGCCTCACTCCCATGTCTGATGAAGTGGACTTGATCCAAAAAAGCTCATATTGAATTATAATAGTTAGTCTTTAAAGTGCTACAATGTTTTTGTTTTGTTTATTCTCTGATATGCCTTCTAACTCGGTTATTCTATGATTCTATGATTTGCATTTGCATTTTAATTTGCATTTGCATCTTAGTAAATATATATGTGGAGCTTCTTCTTTTGTTTCTAGGTCAGACTTTAAACTGTGAAAATGAAGCTACCTCTATATCAGTGGATTCTAACTTTGGGGGCCCAGATGTTTTTAGACTAAAACTCCTAGAAGCCTTCACCATTGACTGTGACGGTCAAGATTTCTGGTAGCTGTAGTGAAGGTCATCTGAGCACCCAAAAGTTGGGAACCATTGCTCTATCTTTTGACTAGATACCTCAGCCTGATTCTCGCCATCAAATTAATCCTATTTGTCAGGAAGTCAGAAAAAGTGCAGCCATTTTTTAGTGTCTTGCACGGAAGACAAAGAAGGAGCCGCAGTGGGGGGCTAAAACACAGGTTTATTTCATGGTGGTCAAGATGAACATGTGGTAATGGCGGAGGTACAGCTCATTATATACTGCAGCACATACATTTGAATATCGTTGCACGGTAGCTCATTGGCTGCTACCGGCGTGACGTCATTCTGAGTCACGCCCATCTTCTCCAGGTGATCCTCACGCGGGAAAGGTTCCCGCGGCTGCTGGTGATTTGGGGAATGTGAACCATGTGAGCTGAACGCTCGCAGTTGCCCTCTATAGGCAGCTTACTTGCGTTCCTTAACAGCTGGGTTACATTGTAATCATTGTCAGGTTACATTCATACATTCTTAAAGTAATACTGTTACATACACAACACATTTTTAGTGCTTTCTGAGCATGCAGCTTTTCTTGTCCTAAATCTTATACTATATTTGTCCACAGGTATATTTTTAGCCCTTCTGTTAGTATACGTCAGAGGTGATTAAATGTCCCATCTACCATATTAGCATCACACCCACATTCATTCACTGTCATGAATTGTCTCCTTCCTTGATATGGCACTGTTTTGGCATATTCCACAATTGGTTGCCTTTCAGACCTCCCCAGGGAATGTTTTCTGTCAGAATTCTGTGTGTGTTCTCACCTCCTCACACAACACATAAAGCTGGATTATCTCAATGATTTGTTCTTACACGGAATCACATGGAATTTTGCAATGTGAACTATTATTGTTCCCCACACTGAGTTCACATTTTGTGCTAGTTAAATCTTTCTGACTTGATTCAACAGGTGAAACCTTATTGCTTGGTGTGGTAAGATACACTAAAGTAGGTCCACTTCAATCAAGGTAATTTACAGAGGAGTTGACTCACCAAACGCCCTCTGATTCAATTGGCCTACTCTAGTCCAACTTGCTGTAGAAAACAACAGGATTTTAGCCAGCATATACATATGCATACTTTTGATTTATTTAAAGCATTTTCCTCTCCACTCTTCAGCCGAGAAATTTCCTGGAGCAAATTATGCGCAATCAATAAGACAGTCTCTGCCTGCAGGCTTAGCATCTTAAAAGATGAGGCACCAAACAGTTTGAAGTACTGTATAGTGAGGAAATAAGGAGGATAAACAACAGCCATTTGTTAAAGCTGGTAAAGGGGTCCTTCTTATCGAGGTGTGGATGTTCCATGTTGCTACCAGACTACTCCCTATTGTAAACAGGGGGAGGGGAGGCTGGTATATACACACACACACACATGTTCATGTTTACTTAGCTTAGTCTTTAAGTAAAAGCAATCAGAATAAAATATCCACCTAAAGTACAAAGAGCAGAGTCCGAAAATTTTAGTTGTACCACTAAAGGATATCTCAATTCAGATGTCATTCTGGGCCCAGAAAGCATATGGCTGAGGAGACTTCAAGTGTCCCCAATGCAGTGCTGGGGGTTGAGCCCTTCCAGTAATAATAAGGCAAAATGGAGTACGGTCTAGTGTCATTGAGAACCCCTTCAGGAATTATTAGTCAGACATGCCAATAAAAAAAATCAAGCAGAAGATGCAACCTGCTGTTGCAGTTGAGCCTCCTAGAAGTAATTAAAGTTATGATCGATCCAATGCCCACTCACTTAGGATTAAGCCTAGACAACCATAGTTGCAGGCAACTTCTGACCAGTGGCAGAAGGGAAAACTATGAATCTACTCTGGCTTTTAGATTTGAAGTTGAGTTTAGCAATTTGGATAGATTCTTTAAAACACAGACTAACATCAGGAGTAGTTTCACCCCAATTTGGAGCCTCCCGCTATCCAAGCTTTTTACAATATAGAGTACTTATAAAAAGAACTCTATCTTATCTGCTGGGTAAAGCTAAACCTGCTTTGTTTGAATTTCTGCCAGTTCAAACCAGAAAGAGAGGAGGAGACTTTGGAGACGACTAAATGACACCTGACCCTTAAAAAGCAAAAAAAAAAAGTCACTAAAGCTGAGATCTCTATTCCTCTTCTTATTCAATTGGTGAAAGACTATGGAAATTGCTGGTTTTACTGTTGGAAAGAAATATTTTAATTTATCATTTTTACAGCTACTGGATGGGTTTGATGGAAATTTAAACAGGGAGCTAATCTGATTAGAATACTTTTAAGATAAAATGTTTGAAAATATTTTAGCAGGTTTTTTTTAATCTGCTGCCAAAATTGGCCACCTGTGTCTGGATGGGGGTGGTAGAAAAATAACATCTATACCAGGGATTCCCAACCTTTTCAAGCTGGGAGCCGGGTCACAATCTCTCAGTCAGCTTCAAGGGCTGGACAGCCATTTTGCCCTGCCTGCATGATGGGGTGGGGGAGAGAAGCATTTTGTCGGAACAGTTTCAAAGGGGTGGCCACTTTGTTCTCAAATGCCCTGGGCCGGATCTGGCCTATGGGCCTTAAATTGGGAACCCCTGATCTATACTTTAAAAATCATAACTCTCATATTATTTAACAATATGTCACCAAGTTTAGCATAGAGCAATATCGGCCTGCCTACTGCTCCTATGCTAAATTTGGTGCTGATCTGAAATACAATCTCAAAGTTATAATTTTTTGTTTATGCTATTCCGCATTTTTAGAATTGCCATGTAGAATGTCAATTGACTTTGCTGCACAACAACATACTGTATAGTGCTAGTCAACTGGAAATTCAATTTTCATTTTGGAAGTCCTGACAGGAAAATGGGAGTTATTAGGTTTTTTATTTTATTTTTAAAGATACATTGGGCTTCCAGTGAACATCAATGCTCAGTTAGAAAGAATCAACCTGGGATGATTTGATAGCCCCCACTTTAATAGATGATGCTGGAAAAGAAAGAAAAAATAGAGACTGGTATGTGGAAATGATCCTAATAGCTACACTCTATTAGACCAGGGGAAATTAGAGAGTGACATGATGCTCCCTAAGCCATAAGCAGAGGATGGAATGAGGATACATATTTTTAAAAATATTTTATTGAAAATTTTTAATACATACATAAAAAAGAAGAAAAAACTTGCAGAATTAAAAAAATCAAAAGACAATACAATACCAAAATATAAGAAAAATTATATAAGACAAACAATATATTGAGAGTTATCAAAAATTTCCAAAATCCAAACATCAAAATACTAATATTTAATAAAAAATTTGCTTATGTCAATTTATCATTTAAGGCCAACTGCCATATTTCCCTATACCAATCGTCCAATTCTAATTTCCCTGAATCCTTCCACTTTCTTGCTATACACTGTCTGCCCGTAGACATAAATATCGCGATTAATTCTTGTTCATCCTTACTAAGCATTAAACTTTCTACATTTGTCAACATGGTAGTAGATGAATCAATCTTAATAGATTTCCCCATCATCTATTTTATTTCTTTTTCAATCCCTTTCCAAAAAACTTCGACTTCCTTGCAATCCCACCACATATGTTTGTAAGTTCCTACACTTTTCTTACATGTCCAACACAGATTACTACTAGATTTATCTATCTGCTTCAATCTCACTGGAGTTAAGTACCATCTCCATAATATTTTATAACAGACAGTGTTCTCATTATCCTCCATTTCCATATAGACCGCCATTTTGATTCTGAAATTCTTATATTTAAATCTTCTTCCCATATTCTTCTAGAAATATCTTGTAAACTAACTTCTTTGTTCAAAATCTTATAAATTTTAGCTACCAACCCCTTTAACCCAATTTCCCCTTGTCTTATTTTCCATATTAACACTCCAAAATCGGTCATATCCCTTTCAAAATTATCTCCTTTTAAATATTTATTATTCCAATTATTCAGTCTCAAAATTTGGAACCAATTTAGTTTCAAATCAGCATAAAGCTCTGATTTTTCTTCTCATCCGAACATATTCTAATCCACTGTCTTAACAACATCACATCCTTGTCAAATAATATTGCTCTAAGATCCTCATTTATCTCAATTGGAAAGGATTTTATATCCTCAATCTCTATTATAGGGGATATTCCAAAGGCCAATCTCCCCTTCAGCCTCTTCCAAACTTCCCACATTGATCTTAACATTCTGTTTTTAATATTAACTTTCCCTCTTTCTATATCTAGAAAGGCTGCCTTACCCACCTGGTCAAAATCCTTCATCTCTAAGTCTTCCCATAATATTTTCTCTTTCATTAAAATCTTAACTATGTTCTTGAGTTGAAATGCATTATAGTATCCTTTCAAGTTAGGAATCCCTAAACCACCATCTTTTTGAGAAAGATACCACCAACTTTTAGGAATCCTGGCTCTTTTCCCTCCATTACAAAATTTATTGATCATGTTTTGAAAATCTTTAATCTTTCTTTCAAACCGACTGGAAGAGCATCAAATAAGAAATTTATTCTTGATAATAACATCATCTTACATAGAGCCACTCTACCAAAGCAAGACAACTTCAATTTATTTAATTGTGTAATTTGCTCTTTCATCCCCTTCAATTGTTTATCATAATTCAATTTCTTTATTTCTTCCGGTTTATTTGACAAAATTTCTCCCAAATATTTTAAGTTATCTCCAATCTTAATTCTATATCTGGATGAAATCTCTTCTTGTTCTAATGTTCACATTACATGTTATCATTTCTAATTTTTCCCAATTAATCTTAAGACCTGTCATTTCTTCAAATTCATTCAAATGTGAGTGGATCTTCCCTAGCATCTTCAGTGGTTGCTTCATAATAACTAATGTATCATCTGCATACAAACCTATTTTACAATATCTTAAAACTCTTTGTAAAATTCTGGCGATAGTCCATCCTCACCTGGAGATTTATCAATTTTCAAACCGTTTATCACATCTATAATTTCTTTCTCAGTAATTAAATCCTCCATTTTATCTATATATTCCTGAGATATTTTATTTATATATTTCTCCAAATATTCCTTTAATTTATCAAGTTTTACCTCTTTTTCTGTATATAACTCTTGATAAAAATCCTTCACTATCTCTATTTTATCAGAAATTCTATTATACCTATCACCAACTTTTGAAATTAGAACACCTATATCTCCTTTCTCTTTTTTTGTTTAGCTGCTCTTGCCAATAGTTTTGAGTTTTTATTACTATATTCAAAATAATCTCTCTTCAAATAAATTAAATTTCTTTTTACCTTCTCAACATCTTTACCCATCATTTCCTTTTTTAATCTTAACATTGCATTAAATTCTTCCTTATTCTTTGTCCTAGCATGCTCCTCTTGTAATCTCTTTAACTCATTTTTATAACCTCCTGTTTAGCCTTAAACTGTATATATTTAGCACAAGACATTTTAATACATTCTCCTCTAAAAATCGCCTTCATGGTATCCCAAACAACATTATAATTTACTTCTCCATTGTCATTAAATTTCCAACATTCCTCCGAATTTCTAATAATCTGTTCTTTGCTCTTGATATCTTTAAATAAATGTGAATCATATCTCCATTATTTCCTCCCCCCCACACACACACACCCTCTATCCTCAAATTCAATAACACTTTTGGATGGTCAGATTCTCTAAACACTTCAACTGACATCTCTTCCAAATGACTGATCAAATCCTCTGAAACAAAAATATAATCTATCCTTGAATATGAATTATATACTTGAGAAAATAGGTGTATGTCCTTTCTGAACCATATAGTTCTCTCCAGTATCTTTTAATTGCAACAATGACATCCATCTATCTAAAATTTGCATCTTTGTTACATTAATGCTCCTTGAAGTGTTAGTAGTATCAATAGCTGATCTTATCAAATTAAAGTCCCCTGCTATGATCCTCTTTGTACAAGTTTCTGCTGCTATGATAGCATACATTTTATCCAAAAAAACTTCTTGATACTCGTTTGGGGCATAAATATTAACTAATGATATCAATTCATCATCAATTTTTCCATTGATAATCAAATATCTCCCATCCAGATCAGATATACTTTTAATTAAATTAAATCCCAATTTATTTGAAATAAAAATAGCCACCCCCCTTGATTTGGATGTGCCATATGATTTTTCATATATGCTAGTCCAACCCAGAAATAACTTATTTACCTCAGCCGATTTTTGATGGGTTTCCTGTAAAAAAACAATATCAGGTTTATCTCTCCTAAGCACAGCCTCTATTCTTCTTCTCTTCACCTGACAGCTGGTACCTTTCACATTCCAGGACAATATCTTCACATTCCTCATATTACTACTACCCTTTTATCTCTGTAAGAGCCACAACTTTCTCTTGGCTTAAAGTGACATACATTAATCCCTTTAACCCCTTACCAAAACACATAAAATGAAAACAAACAAATCCAATAATTAAATGGGGAAAAAAAGAAAACGCTTATTTACCCTCACCACTTTTCTCAAGGAAAAGAGGCCTTCCAATAACAAAGGGGGGAGGGGGGACATCCCATCTAGAGAGCTGAGCCAAAATATATCCATTCGTTGCTAATAAAATCACTTTAACAATTTAAACTCCACCTTCAGCTCCCCTAGAGCTCTTATCTTCCTCTTGCTGGTCTCTTCCAAATCGCATGCCCTCAGAGAGAATCAAAGCATCATTTAAATCATTCCATTCTTTAGTTCCATTTTCCAGTAATTTTGCCTTTACTAAGATAGCCAATACATATGAAGATTCTTGCACCAAAAATCTTCTTCCCAAGTGCCAAAATGTCATCTGTTTCTGAGATTTCCAATTATAATTAACTCCCTTGTCCCTCAGCCATTTGGTTGCCTGCTTCATCTTTTGACGCCAAATTCTTTCTTCAACTGGTATGTCATTATAGATTTCAATGTCGGCACCATCCATCTTCATACCTGTTGAGTCTGCTTGTCTAAAGTGTGACATTAATCTCATTTTATCTCCTACACAGGCAAACTTCACCAACACATTTCTTGGGCTAGTTCTACCTCTCCTTCGCTTATAATATCATTAGAAGATATCTTATATCCCAATTCAAGATTACCCAACCAATTAACAACCCTGTCTCTAAACTTGTCTGGTTTACCCTCTGGTATGTTGTGAATTACTATATTTGCACGTCTTTGCTGTACTCCCAATAATTGTACACGTTTTTCTAATGTATCCACCTTAATGTCTTCCACCTTCTGCATCGCCTTCAGTGTATCTACTTCATCTTTAAGCTCCTTTCGGTCTTTTTTAATCTGCTCCTGCTCCAATTTAAGATGATCTTGCCCCTTTTTTAATTCAGCAAAATTTAAATCAGATTTAACCATCATATCCAATCTCTGTTTTTCAGCATCCGCCAGTCCTACTTTAATCGTCCCCAACATATCAAACAATATTTCAAATTCTGATTTAGATCCCATTATATCTTTTGGAGCCTTTTTAATAGCCCCAGTAGACACAGTCTTTCCAGAAAAAACTGTTGTTACCCCAGATGCTGTTGGCGATGATATTATTGATGGAATTGTTAAAGTCACTCCCTGAGAACTCTTAGCTTCTGTTGTTATTATTGGTGATGTTAAAGTTGCTGTTGTAACCATTGGAGATACTACAATTGGAGCCATTGTTGTAATAACTGAAGATGTTGTAACTGTTGCTGTTGAAGACATACTTATTGCTATTGTTGTTGATGTCATTATGGTGACTGGAGTTGCTGTAGTTAAAAAAGATGATGAAGGTATTTTCACTGATATCACAGCTTGAGCTTTCTTTTGTTGTTGTTGTTGGAGTATCTTCCTTATTCTCTCCTGCTCTTCTGCTTCTTTAACCTCCTGTTGTAATGTCTTCTTCAATTGAGTATTTGCTTGTTCTGCCCGCACAAGCCTTTGATAATTCCTATCCGAGGACGTTTCTCTTTCTATTGTCCAACCCACAAGATGTCTGGGGGGGGGGTGGGGTGGCGCCAACAGTGCTCGCCAAAGCACGAATGCACTTTTGTTCAGCAATCCCGCCAAGCCTACACAGACATTTTTCCCCTTCACCCCTATGTTATGGATGTTCCTTTCACCATCTGGGGGCGAGACCTTTTGTCCCAAATGGATGCTGAGATCCACACAAATTTATGATAGGGGCTACTGTACAGCTGCCTGACACGGCCTTGCCACTCAAGTGGATTGAAGGCCCACCTGTCTGGGTGGACCAATGGCCCATGTCTGGCGAAAAGCTCCAAGCTGTAAAGGCCCTAGTGGAGGAGCAACATGCGCAAGGGCACATTGTGCATTCCACCAGCCCATGGAACACACCCATTTTTACCATCAAAAATAAATCTGGGAAATGGAGGCTTCTTCACAATCTCCGAGAAGTGAATAAGTGCATCCAGCCAATGGGACCACTTCAATGTGGCATGCCTAATCCCAACCTCATTCCCCAGCATTTCCAATTGATGGTCATTGATCTCAAGGATTGTTTTTACACCATTCCCTTAGACCCAGCTGATCGGGAGAAGTTTGCTTTCACTGTACCTGTCCTTAATCACTCTCGCCCTACCCACAGATATGAGCGGGGCATGCTCCCGATGGGAATGCTCAATTCTCCAACTTTGTGCCAACATTTTGTTGACATGGCACTCCAACACTTCCGAGATCTCTTCCCAGATATGTTGTTGTACCATTTCATGGATGATATCTTGCTGCAGGGGAGCAGCTGACAGTGGATCATGAGCGCAAGCTCATTGAACTCCTTGGGCAGAAAGGACAAATCGTTGCACCTGAGAAAGTGCAGCGCACAGCTCCTTTTAACTATCTTGGGCACAAACTGCTAACTACCTGTTCTGCTCCTTTTCTCCCAACATTAACTATGCCTTCCTCCTTCATACTGGTTTCTTTGCAGCAATTTTTAGGCCATTCCAATTGGGCACGTCCATTTCTGGCGCTGCCAATGGACTTGCTTAAACCTCTGTTTGATGGCCTGCATGGTCACACCCATCCTGCTAATGTCATTCCTGTAACGAAGGCAATGCAGCATGCTTTACATCAGCTCAATGTTGCTTTAAATCGGGTCATGGTTGACCAGGTGCCAGCCCATGGTCCTCTAACACTTATTCTTCTTTCCACTCCTAAACTGCCTACAGGACTTTTAGCAGCTCCTGCGGTTGAAGACAAGTTGCATATTGTGGAATGGTTATATCTTCCCTGTACCACCCCACCTCGTAATATTTATCTGTTTTCACAGGCTTTGGCTGATCTTGTGGTGCGTGGCCGCTGCCGTGCTCACCAACTAACTGGTTTTGATGCTTTTTCTTGTTTTCTCCCTATCACTGTTGCTGAACATCGTAATCTCATGGAGACCTGCAGTCCCTATCACCTGGCATTTGCAGACTATGTTAACAAAATTTCTTTTTCCACTCCTAAGGACTCATGTTTGCAGTTTATTCACCAGGTTCCTTGCCACCTTTCTACCTTACAGCTGGATTGCCCTCTCCCAAATGCTTTAACTGTTTTCATTGATGGATCCCCTACCAGGGGGGTCGTCGCTTTCCAAGATAAGCAAGCTACGTGGACTATGCTCTTTACTCTTCCTTGCACTTCCACCCAGCGTGCGGAACTTGCTGCTGTCATTCTTGCTTTTCAAACCTTTGGTGACGTTCCGTTCAATCTAATTGTTGACACTCAGTATGTTTATCGTCTGCTTAAAACACTTCCTACTGCCTATATTACTCCTCCTGATCATTCTCTACTTTCTGCACCTACAGAATTTACTCTGTGACCATTGTCGTCCTTATTTTGTTGCACATGTCCGCTCCCACACAGGTTTTGCAGATGCTATTTCTCTCGGCAATGCTGCCGCCGATTCTGCCCTCCATATCTTGCCTTTATTCACTGATCCTGTTCAAGCTCATGCCTATTTTCACACTAACACCACACATTTGGCACGTCAATTTTCTATCCCTCATGTACAGGCTAGGGATATTGTCTCTGCCTGCCCGTCTTGCTCTCTATCACCTATGTCCTATCCCTTTGCTGCTATCAACCCGCGAGGTCTAGTACCTGGGGCGGTTTGGCAAATGGATGTTACTCTTGTTCCTACTTTCACTCCTCTTTCCCATCTCCATGTCATAGTGGATACTTGCTCTGGGTTCATTTGTGCCATCACCCTCCGAGGGGAAACCACTCGCCATGCAATCTCCCACACCATCCGCTCTATTGCGGCAATGAGTCGCTCCACCCAATTGAAAACTGACAATGGTCCCTGTTACTCGTCCCTGGGGTTCCAGGAGTTCTGTACCCTATGGGACATTGAACTCCGCCACGGTATTCCCTACAATTCCATGGGTCAAGCTGTCATTGAGCGAGCTCATCACACGCTGAAATCTCTCCTTCATAAACAATTGAAAGGAAGGGGTCTCACCCCTGTCGAAGTCCCTGAGGCTTTGGCCAAGGCACTGTTCATGCTCCATCATCTCCTGACACCCCATGGTTCCATGCAAAGCCCAGTGGAACGGCATTTCTGCCAGGAATTGCGACTGGAAAGATACCTAGTCACTTTCAAGAAACCACCCAGCCCCACTTGGGAGAGCCCCATCCCCTTAGTTAGTTGGGGATGGGGTTTTGCAGCTGTTTCCACACCTGCAGGTACAGTTTGGCTTACCGGAAGGTGTGTCCGACCATACCATGGACCAAGGGATGAGCTGGCACCAAACATCAACCAACCCTATCCCGGATATGCAAGAAGTGATGTCCTATAGCGGAAGTACCGAGAGTGCTCGGTGGAGAAAATGCCATCATCCCCACCGCCAGTTAGGAGACTTGCCAAAAGTCACTTGGGGAATGGTAAAACATTTATCAGCTCAGGCTAAATGCCTCATTGTTCATGAAGGTCACGAAGAGACTTCTGAGAATTATTTTTCTGCAATAGTGAGTTGCTTAAATGCTAATTCTACTGTCACAATATTGATTGGACTTATGCTTTGTTTGGTGGGAGAGGGAATTGCATTTAGTCCTGGACCCACTGGAATGCTGGTGGAGATGCCAGAAAATGGACAATTTGCATTTCAACCTGGACTCATTGACATGCCCGAGGAGGGACAGGGAAAAAACAGACTTTCACGTAATCCCAGGCCCATTGGAAAACCGAAGCAGGGACTGGGGAAAAATGGACTGTTACACACTCCCAGGCCCACTGAAATATCAGAGCAGTGCCTGGAACATGGACTGAACCTTGGACCTGCTGGAATACCAGAACAAGGTCTCTGGGAAAATAATGCTTTTGTGTTAGATGCTCAGATTATGGCAAAAAAACTGGATTATGGGGATTGTTGGATATGTATGCATATGCCCACTAGAGCCCATGGAGGTTTGGTTTTTCATGCTGTCTCACTCAATGACTCCCTATGGAAGGCACCCTCGCCTATATCTGGAGTATTAGTTAACCAAGCTGGTACTAATGACATATTGGCCGTAGGGGACAGAATCCAAGAGAGGGCTGCATTTTGCTGGCCTCATAGCAATAGCACTGGCAAAAACTGCACCAAGATGGGAGAGTATCCCTATTGTGCAAAAACTTTCAATGTTCTTTCAGAGGACCAGCGCTCAATACCTCCAACCCAGACTACACACGTGTCACTGAATATGAATGTCAGGAACTAGTAATGGGCAATCGCTCACACCACACTCAAGTATGCATCTTGTATGGGCTATGGCGTGTCAGGTGGTCAGTCCTTGGTGGGGTATTACTAATTTGCTGGGGAACCTCTGTATGCTATGTGGTCAGAGAGCTTATAGGTTCATTCCCCCCTGGTGGACTGGCACCTGCATGCTTGGGTATCTCCTACCATTTGTCATGATTTCATCCTCTATACAGGGGGCCCAGCTTCGCAACCATCGAGCCTCCCATCCTTTGAAATGGTCTGGTTGGTCGGAGGTGGGAAGAGCCATTATTCCAGCTGTTGGCACATCTGCCAACTACAGAGATATTCACATCTTGGCTAATTGGACTGTTGCTATGTTTAATGAGTCAATCAAAGCCCTAAAATTGGCCAACCAAGAAATGGGTGAAATGAGAGAGGTTGTTCTCCAGAATCGATATGCTTTAGATATAGTGCTTGCCAGCAAAGGTGGAATTTGTGCTCTCATTCACTCACATTGTTGCATATACATTTCTAATTTCCAAGATAATATTACTCATACAATCAATACTATGGAAAATATGGTTAAGGATGCACCCTTCCAAGGCACCATGACCGATTGGTGGCAATCATTGTGGTCCTGGCTGCCTGGGATTGTCTGGGTGCATCAATTGCTCATGTGTTTGATTATTGGAGGTTGTTTTCTCATACTTCTCTGCTGCTGCATCCAATGTGTTCCTAACTTGTTTCTCCAATGCCCTTCATTTACGCAGCGTAATGCAGCAAAATTAACTGGTAAAGAAATCATGATGTTGAAAAGAAATTTCAAGGGCAAAAAGTATAATCTGCTTTTCAATCCTTCTTTTAAAAACGAAAAGGGGGGCATGTTGGAGGATGGTGGGGGCATGTGGGAATCTCATAGAGAGGATCCATAAGCCAAGTTCATGAGAGGGCAAACTCTCCTGTTTGTCTTATGAGTTCCTCCCATGAGATGCCCTGCATCTTTTTACTATGTTTCAATAGAAAGAATGTCAGTACACACGTAATCAAGGTCTAAAGCTTCTGCTATAGAGAGAATGATCACGCAAGTTTCATAAGACTAGTATGCTGTTTAGCTGTTGCAGGCGCACCCCCCCAATAACGGACACAGACAACATTGAAAGTGGATAACAGCAAAGGGCCACATTTATTGATTCAATGCCCTAGTCCGAATTATAAATTTGTATTGGTAAAACGACCAATCATAATTCCTAAGGCAAGCAGGCCGAAGTAACACTGGTAAGGTACCACCCCAAAATTGCCAACGGCAATTGGTTACAATGTATCAAATTGTATCAATTTGTTTGTTAACAACAAACAAATTGTTGACCGTAGTCAATAACTAACTCATGACCCCACCCTCTGACGCGTATCCGTGAAATCACAGGGGTGATGCATGCTGGTTAGCAATCATCATCACCCCATCGCCTGATTCGTCGTTGACCGGACAACGTTTAACTACTTTATTCCTGTCTAGTGTTGTCCAGTCAATTGCGAACCTGCCGGATACTTGTGGGTCATACTGTTTACCTTACCAGTGCTACCCGCCCATGTGACCAAAGTCAACAGTAGGAACGAAGAAAGACCCCTATATCAAACCATAGCAACAGTGTGGGATGGGCAAAAAAGCCAGGACCCGAAGCCAATGTAGGTCCCAACCAAAAATTCCCACCCGGCCCCGAAGCGACCATAATCACACTGTTAACTAGGGAGGGGGTGGAGGGGAAAAACTTCTCCGCTCCGTCGCTGAGGCAAAATGGCAGCGCGGCTGCCTCGTGGCCACCCCTTTTATAAGGGAGCTGGCCACGCCCCTAACTACCCGGATTCTCTGTCCTGTGGGGGGGCCCCGCAAAGGGCGCGGCGGCCATTTTGGCGCCGCGCTTGCATTGCAGGCGCACCCCCCCAATAACGGACACAGACAACATTGAAAGTGGATAACAGCAAAGGGCCACATTTATTGATTCAATGCCCTAGTCCGAATTATAAATTTGTATTGGTAAAACGACCAATCATAATTCCTAAGGCAAGCAGGCCGAAGTAACACTGGTAAGGTACCACCCCAAAATTGCCAACGGCAATTGGTTACAATGTATCAAATTGTATCAATTTGTTTGTTAACAACAAACAAATTGTTGACCGTAGTCAATAACTAACTCATGACCCCACCCTCTGACGCGTATCCGTGAAATCACAGGGGTGATGCATGCTGGTTAGCAATCATCATCACCCCATCGCCTGATTCGTCGTTGACCGGACAACGTTTAACTACTTTATTCCTGTCTAGTGTTGTCCAGTCAATTGCGAACCTGCCGGATACTTGTGGGTCATACTGTTTACCTTACCAGTGCTACCCGCCACACGGAGGGGCTTCACAGAAGACCTGACGCCCCCCCCAGACCGTCAGCTCGGTCAACAGGCCTGCTCGCCAGTCACCCAACAGGAGGTCCATACCTCCTCGCGACAGATGGACCCCATCCCCTGCATACAAGTCACAATTTTGTAGACTAATATCGGGGTGATGACTAACCCGTCCCCAAGCCCTGGTGGTGAGAAACCGCGCCACTGCCTTATTGACCGCGCGCCTAGCTCGGTCAAGGGCCAGGAGGTTAACGCCCCCTCTGTAAGAGTGGCGCGGAACAATGTCCGACCAAACCAGGGCTGTGGCAGGCCAGACATAATGCAAGTAGGCGAGGTCCTCGCAAATCGCATGCTTGAGCGATAAGCCGGTGACCTGGCCCAAATCATTGCCCCCCAAGTGGATGATTAGAATGTCAGGCGGGTCAGCCCCCAGGCCAGAAAAAAGGAAAGGCCGCAGCTCCCGCCATAACATCCCAGGCTTACCGTGCCATGAGAGACTGGCGTGGTCACCCAGTCCCAGTCGGGGTCCCCACTCTGTCGCCGCAGCGTAACGCGCTGCCCTGAGCACATAGCTGTGGCCCACCAGCCATACTGTCACCGGTGTAATACGACACCCAGGGTCTGTAAGAAAATTGAGAAAAAGGAAGGTAAGGTGACTGGATTGGTACTCATGGCGGGAGTGGGCGCACATAAAACTGAAAACATTGTGAGCCCCACCTCCCCATGCTACGTATGTCAGCCCCAGAGTACCCAAAAGCAGCTGCTGTAGAGGCTGCGCCAATACGGAACGAATGTGTGCCATAACGGGCACCTGGTAGTCCCACCCTGGTGAGGGCTCTGGCTGTCACCTTCCAAAACTGAAATTTAGTAAGGGGAGACCCATCTTGGTGACAGAAAAACGGGCCGTGGTGCCAGCCACGCAGTGCCAGGTATTCCTGTAGGGCACCAACCGGACAGATGTCTGCCAAAGAACACCGTAGCAGTCTTACTCCACTGCCTACGCCATGCTGATCTGTTTTGGAGGAGCGAATCCTCAACTGGGCCCAGTCTTTGGCAACATATACATCTCCGAGTTCCAGTGCCCTACCACTTGCATCCGCCTTAGACAGCATCACGAGTTCGCTGATGCGGAGCGCTCCAAAAAATGCCACCGTTGTGGCTGCATGAAAAAGGGCTGCCTCATAATGATCAAAACAGAGGCCTGGCCAGCCCCGGGCCAACTGGGTAAGAACCCCTGGGGAAATAGGGTGCCGGTCATCCGGGCAACGCCCGCGCTCACGCACCCACCCCTCCAAAACGTGTCTCACACGGAAGTCAGAGGTGGTATCCACATGACCCCCTACTTTGGCCATAAAAGCCAACGCCGAGAGCTTGGATGCTATGGTGCGAGGTGCAAGGCCCTGTGCATGCAGGTGAACCATGAACCGCAGAACATGGTCCACCGGGATGGGCCAGGTCTCTGGCCATTGAAATCGAGTAGCAAAAGCCCTATACAAATTGAATGCTTGTTGATACGCCTTACGCGTGCGTGGCGCTAGTGACAGGCCAATCGCCCGGTTCACCTCTCCTTGCCAATAGTCCACATCTCGTCCGGGAGTGGCGAGGGAAATTCCTCCGCATCCGGGGCCAAGGCGCGGAACCGGGAGATCTGCAGGCGGGACAAAGCGTCAGCAATATCGTTATTAACCCCTGGGACATGCCTGGCCCTGAACAAGACGTTGAGGCGCAGGCAGCGCAGAACAAAATGGCGCATTAGATCCATGACCCTGGGCGATTTAGAAGTCTGTGCATTGACAATGTGCACCACGGCAGCATTGTCGCACCAGAAATGCACCACCGAATTAGCCCACTGTTCGCCCCATAGCATCAAAGCCCCCAGAATGGGAAAAAATTCGAGGTATGTGAGATCCCGCAGGCGACCTGTGCCTGCCCATGCCGGTGGCCACCCACCATAGGCCCACTTCCCATTGAAGTACATCCCATAACCCAGGGATCCTGAGGCATCAGACTGGATCTGGAAATTGGGGGATGCCAGGAGGTCAGACCTCCAAAATGAGACCCCATTAAACTCCCTCAGGAATTGCAACCAGACAAACATGTCTGCCCTGATACCCCGGGTAAGCCTGACTCTGTGGTGGGGCCTGGATAACCCTGCCATGGCGTCGCATAAGCGCCGGGCGAAAGCCCTGCCCGGTGCGACCACCCTGCAGGCAAAATTGAGGTGCCCGTGTAGCACCTGCAGTTCCCTCAGGGATGCCTTACGCTTAGCCAGCAATTCCGAGATAAGGGTCACTATCCTGGACACCTTATCACCCGGTAACCTAGAAGCCTGTACTACTGTATCAATCTCAACCCCCAGGAATACTAGTTTGGTCGACGGGCCCTCGGTCTTTTCGGGCGCTAAAGGGACACCCAGTTCCTGCATTAGCGTCTGAAATGTATTGAGGAGACGTGCACACGTGTCCCAGCCCCGTTCACCCCCGAATAAAAAGTCATCCAGGTAATGGGCTACAGACCGGGACCCTGACCTGCGGACGAAAGCCCACTCTAGGAAGGTACTAAAACGCTCGAAAGCCGAGCATGATATGGAGCAGCCAAAAGGCATGGCCTTATCAAAATAATACTCCCCTCTAAACTTAAAACCCAGCAATTCAAAGTCGCCCGGGTGCACCGGCAAGAGGCGAAAAGCTGACTTAATGTCGCACTTGGCCAGCAAGGCACCCGGGCCACACGAGCGCACCATGCGCAGCGCATGGTCGAACGATGTATACCTGACCGAACAAAGGTCATCAGGTATCGCATCGTTGACCGATCGGCCGGCTGGGTAGGACAAATGATGAATAAGGCGAAACTCACCTAGGGACTTCTTAGGAACCAAACCCAATGGTGAAACCTTAAGGTTGGGAAAAGGGGGTGCGGGAAAAGGTCCGGCGACCCTGCCCGCGTCTAACTCCTTTTTAATGCTGGCCTCGGCTACCTCCTCCCTTCCTCTGAGGGATAAAAGGTTGGGAGCATCCTGAGGAGATCTATCACCCATAAAAGGGATACGAAATCCCTGCTTAAAACCTTGGATGAGGTACTCCCTGTCCTCTCCCCTTGGGTACGATGCGAGCCAGCGCTCCAGCATGTCCACCTTAATTGGGGAGGGGGCCTTTCGGAGAACTAGTTCCATCCGTGGCAGGCTTGCCAGCCCACTGTCCACCCCTCCCTCTGCCTCGCACCCCCCCAGGCTTGGGACAAGCAGAGGCTGCATGGGGACCAGAACATGTGGGACACTCGTGCTTATACCTGCAGTTCTTCCGACTGCAGGAACCATTGGACGAAAAAGTCCAGCACAGCAGGCGGGCTGGAACCCCCTGCCCCGCCATTTGGCGGGTAACCTGCGCTGGAGCTGCTCGCTGGACCGCATGTCCACAATGGTATCTATCCCCCGGGGCAGGACGTGTGGGTGTCATATACAAGAGCCACAGTCTCTGGCACGGCTCATCCCATCTCATCTCGGGGTGCAGGGGAATCCTCATACGGAATTCCTCATCATATGCTAGCCATGAGGGGCCCGGGAAATCTACCATCGCCCTGTATATGTTGTCCAAATATTGGACCATGGGAATAGCTAGATCCGGCCGCGCCCTCAAATACACCGCCATGTATATCAAATAAGCGGGGAGCCAGTTAGCCCAGGTACGCGGCGGCTTACGGCGGCGTGCCTGCTCCTTGTCCTTCTCATCCTGACCCTCCCTTTCTTCCTTAGTGGGCTCTCTGTTCAGGAGTGAGAAGATATCCACGTACTCCCCTCGCCATATCTTTTCTCTGGTAGCCTGAGCCAAGTGATCACCCAATGGCAAGGAATACCCTGCCGTCGGCAAAGCCGAAAAGGGGATAGCTGGCCTACCCAAAGGGGCCTGAGTTAACCCTGCCACCCCAAGTACGTTCCCAGCAGTGTAAGAACCAATGCCCACCCCAGCGGGCATGGTGGCAGTAGTTGTCGCCGGGTGGGTCGCCAGCGGCGTAGCCCCTGCACCACCCGCGCGAGGCCAAGGCCACTGAAAGGTCCCCCCTATATTGGGAATGTGTGTGGATGTACTCGTTTGCACCATATACTCACATGCTGCACCCCCGCGGGCCGCCCCCAACGGGGGTTCCGGCCCACTGGGGGCGTCGGAGCTCACGACCGATGTAGAGCTCATCACCGGGGCTTGACCCGTGCCAGGTTGCTGGCTGGGGAGCTGCGAGGCAGTGGCCGGAGCCGCGCCACCCACCTGCAGCAGCTCAACCCTCCCCGCCGGCCGTTGTCCTGCTGCCGATAGCGCCTCAAAAGGTACCCCGAAAGGGGCACCTGCCTGACTGGCCCGGGCCAAAGACTCCTCTAAGGCCGCAATACGGGCCAGTAAGGTGTCTACAGTAACCATGGGTAAAGAGCCGGCCGGCCCACCTGACCCTTGCATGGGGACAGTTCCCTGCACCCCATGGCCCATATATGGCCATTGGCCAGGGCCGAAGCCCGGTAGGGCTGGTGAGGAAACCTGCCAAGGCGGGGCACCGGGCCACCCCCCAAGGCTAGAGGGCCCCGGGAGAGGCTGCGGCCCAGAAGTAGTCGGCCCAACGGGTTGGGCGGAAGGAGGAGCGGTGTCCACCGCTCGCGGGCCGCGGGCCGGAGCGCCCTCCGCGCCCGCACTCTGAACGGGCCAAGGGGCGATAGACCCCAAGCCACTAGCCCCGGCCGGGGATGGCAAAGGTGGCTGTTGAGGAGGCGGCACCACGGTCCTCCGACCTGGGTTGCGCCTCCTAACAGCCCGGGCTGAATTCGCAGCAGCCTTCTTTTTGGAAGGCATCTCGAGCAAAAAAGGGAAGCTAGCTAAGCAAAATCGACCCAAAAGGCTTCCCGGCAATACCAACGAGCGACGGAGGCGCAGGGGGAAAAACTTCTCCGCTCCGTCGCTGAGGCAAAATGGCAGCGCGGCTGCCTCGTGGCCACCCCTTTTATAAGGGAGCTGGCCACGCCCCTAACTACCCGGATTCTCTGTCCTGTGGGGGGGGCCCGCAAAGGGCGCGGCGGCCATTTTGGCGCCGCGCTTGCATTCTAACCAACCAGGACTCTAATCACGTACTGTAGCTTGCATGATTCTCACACGGTACCCTAATGTTAGAAACAATGTATGCTGAATGTAACCTATGGCTGAATATTCCCTATTGTTCCCTATGCCACCAATTCTGCTCCCTTTCTACTGAATGCGCCATTGTTTCTGTACTCTTATCTGCCGCTGAAATTTTGGCAATAAAATATACTGTTTGAGGTTGGTTCCTTCAGAGCTCTCCTCAAGCAGTCGGCTAGTCCGTATCTATGCTTGAGCATTTTCATGGTATCAGGATTTAATCCTCCTGCAACAGTAACTGTAAGTAAATATACTTTTTTTTTTACTTTAAAAGATTTTAAAGTTATTATTACAATACAAAGAACTAGTTTGTGTGCAAAACAGGGCAGCTGCTTGATGAGACTGGGCTGATCTGTTCACATTTCCATGTTATTGTTTCTATCTTATACTCTACTTACTAAAAGGGATAACCAAATTCATAGAAACCTAATTTTGGCCAGATTTCCCCCAATTATATGTAATATAAGCTTTCATTGATACACAGCCCATTTCTTCAGATGCAGATAGTCTGTGTGTCAACCAAAGTTCATGTTGTATTAAATCTGTTCTTCTTAAAGGTTTTTAAACAGCCATTGCTGTTTTACTGTAAAGGGCTAAGATTGCTATGCTGTGGACATACCTTTTAAAGTTGCTTCTACAGTTTTGAGGTTATAGAATTTTGAAGCAAAAATCCCAGGGCAACTGTTGAAGTAAGACATCAATATTTTCTTCTCCATTCAGGCTTGTCTTGGTTCAAATGGTGACAAAATCCATGACTTTCACAGGTTTTTGACTCCTTATGAAGACAATGAGAGTTGCTCAGATTTGTTTTGTGTTGCTTTGGGGCCATTCAACAATTACGTGATCCAACTACGTAGGATGATGGATCAGAATTTAGTGCTTTAGTGGGGATTGCTTTTTAAAGCATATCTTTTAAGGCTGTCCTTCTCCCCTTTGTTCCTCACTTGTGCCTTGAGTACAAGCAGTCATCTGGGACTGCAGTGGCTTAGTGGTTAAGACACTGAACCTGATAACTGGAAGGTCAGCAGACCAGCTGTTCGAGGCCCAAAGTGCTGCACAGCTCCTGTCTCTGTCCCAGTTCCTGCTAACCTAGCAGTTCAAAAGCAAGAAATTGAAAGTAGATAAATAGGTACCATTTCAGTGGGAAAGGTAACAGCATTCCATGTGCTCTGGTGTCTAGTCATGCCTGCCACATGACCATGGAAACATCTGCGGATGCAGACAGTGCTGGGTCTTGGGCAGTAAACAGAGTTGAGCACCGTACCCTAGAATCAAATATGACTGGCTTTTGAGTAAAGATGACCTTTATATTTTATTTCCAGCACTTGAGATGTACCTAATAAAGTACTTTATCATCTCAGCAGAATCACAAGAAATGCAACATTTCTCACATTCTCATTGTTCCCTGCAATCCTTGTTCTCCCATGATGATAGAAAAACAAGGTAAAGGTAAAGGTTTCCCTTGCTCGAAAGCCAGTCGTATCCGACTCTAGGGTGCAGTGCTCATCTCTGTTTCTAAGCCGAAGAGCCAGCGCTGTCTGCTTCTGCAGATGTTTCCGTGGTCATGTGGCAGGCATGACTAGACACCGGAGCACACGGAATGCTGTTACCTTCCCACCGAAGTGGTCCCTATTTATCTACTTGCAATTTCTTGCTTTCAAACTGCTAGGTTGGCAGGAGCTGGGATGAAGACGGGAGCTCATTTCCGTTCTGCAGTACTCGGGAATCGAACTGCTGACCTTCTGCTTCCCAGTCAGTGTCTTAGCGACTTGAGCCACTGCAGTACCCTGAAAAACAAGACAAAGGCTGTAATTATACAGACTCTTGTTTTCTGGTAGCTTTTCTTTTTTTAATGGAAAACAATGCTGCTGTTGCTTCTTTGACCTAAGAAGAGACAAGAGTTTTATTTGATTTGTATTTAAAAATGAATTGATTTGAACTGTGCATTCTGCACTAACACGCAAATTAGAAAATATCCATTCCAGACTTGAACCACCCTGAAAGAGCTTTCAGACACAGAAAGAGCCTCCTTGAAGATTGTGGTATTTTGAACCACAATCGGGTGTACCCTGGGCAGTTGCCACCTTGTGCTGGTTAATCATTCTCATACTAGGTCAGGCGAAAGAAACTATGTAATGTGATGTCCAACCTTCCAGTCTTCAAGTTCAGTATCTTAACCACTGAGCCACTGCAGACCCATTTGCTGCTTTATGTCAGCTCGAAATATTCATGTTGTCCCTGAGAAAAACTTGGTGGCTCTAGTCCTAGAGAGCCTCCTAAATTTTAATATTAACTCATCAGGGTCTCTATAATCACAAAACAGGTGAAGTGAATTTAGCTCTTCATGTCACATAGCGTAGGTCTGACTTAAGACAACTTGAACATTTGAATTAAAATAGTAGATAATTTCATGAAGTACATTCATGGAGTTTTTAACCATGTTTGAATAAAAGATTACAAAAACCTACTGAGAAAATGAATAGTATCAGCAGCTCTGTTACAAAAGGGTTTAATTTTTAACAGTTACATAACCTACCAAATAATGTTTATGAACCTTTGAATATTCTGACGTCAATTACACCTCATCAGTTACTTGGATCCTTTATGCAAATATATTCATTTTGTGTCTGAGTGAATTCTACAACACTAGATTTATATTGCTAAATAAAGCAAAAGGGTTTAATTAGCTAACAGTTTAGCTGGAGGCTATTTCACTTTGTAAGCATGCTTTAAATCAAGTCTTTTTTAAGCATCTGAAAATCTTTGTAAGTGAATTTTGACATGTGGAATTATTTTGGCAGTATATCCACAGAAACTGACCACAGTTGCTGCCAAAATGATTTATTTTTAAATATACAAATAACATGCAATTATATCTTTCAGTGGTCATGAATATAGCCAGGTAAAAACACCAAATTCAATAGACTTGTTGGCTTTACTTGGATGAATGACTGGATAATGTGTTGCTGTCTAGATGTTTTTGGATTGTAATTCTCATAACTGCTAGTCAACATACCCACTAGAAGTGAATGAGGGAAATTGCAGTCCATCAACATCTGAACAGCTAAATGCTCTCTAACCTTGCTGAAGAAATAGCCAGGTTAGCTATCTATTGGAAATATAATGCTGAAGTAGACTGATGTAATAAGAAGCATTTAAAATAGTATTGTAATGGGACTAGGGTTGAAACACTGGAACTTTCTGATTAGATGAGGATTCAGGCAACTGCTAAAGCAGATAGTCCACCGCTAAAGAATACCTGATTGATAGTTATCCAAGCTCTTTTTAAACACTGCAGAAGAAGAAAAATCCACCACTTTCTATCATAAATCATTCCAATGGAGAACAGCTCTCACTGCCAGGAAGTTCTTTGTAACATTTAGTGGAGATTTTCTTTCTTGCAATTTGAATCCACTACTTCAAGTTCCAGGAAATGTTCCATCTTCCACATCACAGTTCTGCAAATATTTGAAAATGGGTTTTTGTATCACTTCTCAGTTTTCTCTTCTGCAGGATAAACATTTCCAGCTCCATTGATGTTTATGCACAGTGTTTGGTTGTCAGACCCTCTTGGTCTAGACAGGTTGCAGCTTGTCATTTCTAGGCAGGTTGCAGTTTGTCAATTCTCTTCTTAAACTGTGGTACCTAGAACTGGACATCACATTTTAGGTGAGACCCGATGAAAGCTGAATAGATTTTTGCTACTAATTCCTATATGTTTGGGTAGATAGTTCAGTGAACTGGGTTTCTGGCTGCAGAACCAGAGGTTAAGAGTTTGATTCCCCACTGTGCCTTTGGGGAGAAGAGCCAGCCTGTGCAGCTGTGGGCAATCTGTATAGTCCCAGTATGTCCCCAGAAGAAGGGGATGCTTAACTACTTCTGTATGCTCGCTACCTAAAAAACACTGAAAGGAGTTTGTATGTCAGAATCGACTTGATGACTGAACAAAAGTGTTGTTTTTTGTTGTTGCTGCTACCACCGCCGCCATCACCGTTGCCATTGTTGTAATATTACTTCCTATAACCTTCATGTTAGGTTTGGGGTCTACTAAGACCCTTACATCCTTTCCACATATACTATTGCCAAGCCAGATTATTTTTCCTGAGCAAAAATAATTTTTTTCCTCTTTTCTTATATTGAACCCATTTTGTTTTGGTCTAGTTCCCCAATTGCTACAGTTATCAAGGACACTATCTTTTGAAGTACAAGTTCACCCTTCCCAGTTTGTTGTCATGTATAGCTTTGATTAGAAACCCTCCCCTTCTCCACAAATTATTTATAAAAACGTTGAACAACTCCCAGCTAAGGTGGCACTCAACCTGTCACGTCTAGGGTGACAGGATACAGCCTGCTAATCAGTTAAGAATCCCTCTCACAGTACCATTACCAGTATATTATTACAGCTATCCCTGTTGTAATACCAAGTGTTTATGGGTACTTTGATTTTGGACAACTGAGAACCATTGGCTTTTCAAAAAGATGTTTGTAATGGAAACAGATATTGCAATAACTTTTTTCCTACTTTATATTAGGTAGGTGCAGAATCCCCTGAGCCACTCAGTACCTGAGTATAGGGCATACAAATCAGGGCAGCCCTGGATTGCACTCTTTAGAAGACAACCCCAAACACTCTGTTCCTGAGTCCAGATCTCTGTGTTTCTGAATCTCTAGATTGAAATAAAAATATTACCACAAAAGTGGGGAGTTTGTGTATTGGGGGGCATCCTAATTGTGTGGCTTGAACTCTCAAAGCCCTCACACCCATCATTCATTCTTGTACTCACACATGCACTCCGAATGGCATAATAAATAGTACACTTTAGTAAACTGAGCTAAATGAAAGAATGAAGAAAAGAACATTCCAGACACAAAAAGAGTTATCTAAACATTGAGGAAAGTCTTTGTCTTTGCCCAACAGCTCCAAGAAACACTTAGCAGAACAGCTCAAAAGGGAGGTATGAACTGTACCTGGCACCTCAGCGGGTGAGCTTTATTGGCGAATACAATTGTCACTCACCTTCATCTTTGGTATTAGCAGCTTAAGCTTTTGATCCGCTCTTTCTTCAGTTCATATAGTAGCTGGCCTTATTTTAAATGCCAAATAAAATACAAAGGATCTTTTCTCATTTTTAATTCTAATTTTAAATGCCAAGTAAAATACAAAGAATCTGATGTGGTGTTGCTCCATCCTATATTTCTCCCCAAATTACATAAACACCCCTGAAGCAGCCCATTTTTGCTCATGTATCTGAGAACTGTACATATCCCTAGTAAATATCATTGTTTCATTTATGGTTTGTTTGTTTTATCAGGATGACTGAAATATTCTGCCTAACGAGAACCATTTTGTTCCTTTTGAATTTTGTTCCATGAGGAATGCATTTAACAAGATTGATGGATAAATAGGTTTTTGTGTGTGTTTACATCAGTACCCATTTGTGTAATTTGGAGTGGGCGGGACTTGTAATCCTTCAGGGGTGGTTGTGGCACTAGGGCCAACGTCAGAATCCACTTCTGCTGGTTTTCATTTCTCTTCTTCCTTTTTAGCTTTCCAAGGCACTCTTATCTACCTTATCTTCTTGTGACAGGATAATAACTACCTGAATGAGTCAGTTCACAATCTCATCTTCTGACATTGTTTCTAGAGAAAACTGCAAGAACTAAAGCTAATTGCCTCTCCTAACCCTCATTCCACCAGCTGTCAATCCAGAGCTGTTCTTTATCACATCCATTTCACCTTCCCTGATCACAGCTCAGTGGCTGAGCACAGAAGGTGGACATTCCCTCTTTGCTGTCTCCAGATATGAGGAAGTTTCCTATGTTGCACATACAGGTGAAACTCAAGAAATTAGAATAATTTCAGTAATGCAACTTTAAAGGTGAAACAAATATATGAGATAGACTCATTACATGCAAAGCAAGATATGTCAATCCTTACTTCATTATAATTGTGATGATTATGGGGTACAGCTTATGAAAACCCCAAATTCACAATCTCAGAAAATTAGAATATTACATGAAATTATTAACACAAGGATTGGAAACAGAACAATATCGGACCTCTGAAAAGTATAAGCATGCATATGTACTCAGTACTTGGTTTGGGCCCCTTTTGCATCAATTACTGCCTCAATGTGGCATAGCATGGATGCTATCAGCCTGTGGCACTGCTGGGGTATTATGGAAGACCAGGATGCTTCAATAGCGGCCTTCAGCTCCACTGCATTGTTCGGTCTCATGTCTCTCATCTTCCTCTTGGCAATGGCCCATAGATTCTCTATGGGGTTCAGGTCAGGCGAGTTTGCTGGCCAATCAAGCACAGTAATCCCATGGTCATTGAACCAGGTTTTGGTACTTTTGGCGGTGTGGGCAGGTGCCAAGTCCTGCTGGAAAATGAAGTCAGCATTCCCATAAAGCTTGTCTGTGGAAGGAAGCATGAAGTGCTCCAAAATCTCCTGGTAGACGGCTGCGTTGACCCTGGACGTAATGAAGCACAGTGGACCAACACCAGCAGATGACATGACTCCCCAAATCAACACAGACTGTAGAAACTTCACACTGGACTTCAAGCATCTTGCATTGTATGCCTCTCCATTCTTCCTCCAGACTCTGGGTCCTTGGTTCCCAAATGAGATGCAAAAGTTGCTCTCACCAGAAAATAGGACTTTGGACCACTAAGCAACAGACCAGTTCTTTTTTTTTTCCTTTAGTCCAGGTAAGACACTTCTGACGTTGTTTGTTGTTCAGGAGTGGCTTGACAAGAGGAATATGACATTTGAAGCCCACATCCAGGATCCGTCTAATCACTAGGTTTAAGGCAAAACTGTATTGAAATTAGGGTAGTAATGTGAATTATTGGGGATTTTTATGTTGAAATAGAAGATCAAATAATGTATTAGAACAGATTTACAAACCTACTGCTCATTATCAATGTGAAGATATTGATTTTCTTCTTTTTTTCTTTTATTATTGTTTCATTTTACACTTTATTGAAAAATTTAAAAAAGAAAAAAGAAATGTTGCTTAAATTATATTTTGGTACTAAAATTCTCTTAGTGTTCTTCTTCAGCTTTACTCTGATGTTTGATATTGACAGTTTATGATCACTACCTCAATAACCACCCTTCAATATCAACATATTTTAGTTCTAATTATGGGATAGCTTTAAATGTTTATTTTTGACTGGAGAGAATGTGGAAGTGAAGTCACCCTGAGAATAATCATCTTGTCAAAGAACAGACAGGTTAGGCAAGAAGAGGATAAAACCATTGTCCCTAGCTAGCTATATTATCTCCATCACTATTGCATAATGTCTTTAGTGCAGGGGTGGATACCAAGATGCATGGGATCCCACCAATGGAATTTTTGCATCTCTCAGCTCCCAATGGAACCTCTCCAAGGATTAAAACCATTCTTTTGAAAAATATTTTTGACACACAAAAAGGTGCTTTAGTCCTTCGGAAAGAGTGGTGATATTCACATACAACAGACATGGGGTATCCTGGTTCCAAGTCTCCCCCAGAATGCTCCGAAAAGAGAAATAAATTTCTCAGTATAATTACAATGAGTATTCCAACTTCTTGTGGCATGGAAATTCTGAAAGTATGACTCTTTCTATTCACATTGCCCCTCTGAATAACATTCTTGTGTAATTTAGTTTTAGAAAAATGTATGAGTTTTTTTACAAGTCAGATTTCCTCCCCCCTTTTATATATATATATATATATATATATATATATATATATATATATATATATATATATATATATATATATATATATATATATATATATATATATATATATATATATATATATATATATATATATATATATATGTGTGTGTGTGTGTGTGTGTGTGTGTGTGTGTGTGTGTATGTATATATGTGTATGTATATATGTGTATGTATGTATGTATGTATGTATGTATGTATGTATGTATGTATGTATGTATGTATGGAGTAGACCATACAGCCAGCGACTCAATGCCAAGTGTTGGGTTGTGGTAAATAACCTGACTCCCTAAGGGGCCAACGGCTATGGGCAGATGAGCCCCTTTAGGTTGGGTGATGGTCCCCTCAGTGGAGGAAATACCACTGGAAACCATCATATTGGGCCCAAAGGCAAAATGAGCGGAGGAAGAATCTGATTCCCAATGGTCATGGAGGCAGAAGAGGCCATGCCAGAGGGACTGGCTGTGAAGGCATACCTTGTCCATATCCTCAAGGCTGCGGCAGTCTATTTCAGTCCTGGTGTCAAATCCTGCATGTCGCATTTCATATGTTCTGCAGGAGATGGCTCCGAGATCATAGTGTGTGGCTCACTTTTTCACAAGCTGGGATCCACCTTAAACAAATTCACCCCAGCGACATTTTTCTTGATTGCCTTGGAGGTCGAAGGTGGCCCAGAACCAGCTGTCCTCCAAGACCAGGCCTCCTGGCACCCTTGGGCAGGAAAAAAAGTATACTCATATCAAGTTGTGTCTGATGATGACGATGTTGCCGCAAAACTTTTAATGGAGTTGTAAATGAAATTGTAAAATGTAAACTGCATGGTTAAAAATGACAGCTTTTATCCCATAGGTCTGCTTCAGCTGAACTGACACAAATGGTGACTTACAGCAATGCAACTGTGGAAGTCACAAATCTTATCTCATACCAGAGAGCCCCTCCTTTTAAAACCTTCAGACTGTTTTGATGTCTTCTTCCTGTATTGAACAAGTAAAACCCAATGCCTCTGCGCAGTATCTGCTGTATAGCAAGTGGTAGGATTCAATTTTTTTACTACCTACTCTGTGGGTGACTGGGTGTGGTATGGTGGGCGTGGCCAAGGGGAAAGCACTGCATTGCACCAGAATTAGGACTACAGTACTTTATTTCAAAATTTGGATGGCCGGGGCCAGCTGGAATTTCTGCTACTAGTTCTGGTGAACTGGTGTGAACCTGCTGAATCCCACAACTGTGTATAGCCATGGAGGGAGTGGGATATGTTCTGCTCTGTTATGCTTCAGGTTGGTTGCCTTTCTCTTGATAGCAGCCACATACAGAAACAAATTTGGTTTTACATTTCCTTCAGATTTCAGCTGTGAACAGTTTCTGGCCAAGGCCTCTCTTAGCAAGTCACAGAAGTCACAGAAGATTATATTGGTTACATTTATTCAGCAGAGAAACACAAGAGGGCCCCTTGTTCCATTCAGCCAAATGAGATGGACCAACACTTGCTGACATCAGTTCTTCAGTTTGCAGGCAGAAATCTTTCCTATCCCATGCTCAGACCTTCCATGGACAAAGTAAATGGGGTACACAGAAAGAGCCTTGTTGTGTATGGAAACACTATATCCTGAAGAATGAATGTAACCACTTCAATGTAAGAATGTAACCTTGCAATGAATACAATGTTTCTCAGCTGTAATGGAACGTGAGCTAGCTACCCATAGAGGGCAGCTGCGAGCGTTCAGCTCACATGGTACAAATTCCCCAATTACTGTTAACCGCGGGAACATTCCCGCCACGGCTACACCTGGTGAAGAAGGGCGTGACTCAGAATGATGTCATGCAGGCGGTGGCCAATGGGCTACCGTGTATCCATATTCAAATGTATTGTTGCTGTATAAAAGGAGCTGTACCTCCACCATTACTGCATGTTCAGATTGCATACCACCAAATAAAGATGTGTTTAGCTTTGTAACTGCTGACTGCTGCGTATCAATCTGCCAACATCAAAAGCCTCCTTGGAGATTGTGGTATTTTTGAACCACCATCGGGCATACCCTGGAAATGGCAATCTTGCATTACTGGCTAATCTTTCTCACACAAGGTCAGGTGAAAAGAACTGCAGAATGAACTCACCAAAAGGTGCCTTCATTTTTGCAGTTTCATGTCTGGCCTAGACACAGAAGAAGAAGAATGGACAGAGTAAATGGTCTAACAATGAGTTACAACCCTTCCTTCCAATTGCTACTTGTCCTATTCCTGAGGTGGGTTAAGTCCAAGGGCCAACAAACAGAGGCTTAAAATAAGCTAGATGCAACAAATCCACAAGCACTCAAAGCCAATCCAAGAATGATACAAATAGAAGACGAAAGCTCAAAAGCAGAGTCAAGCAGTCAAAATGGCCACACTTCGTAAGCAGTCAACAACAATGCCAGGCTAGAAGGTGATGAAGAACCAGAAAAAATGTTGAAAACACAGTCCCAAGATGAGGATTTTGTAGTTGGGCTTCTTGAGCTCTGCTGTAGGTGTTGGCCAGCTAGTCAGGTATCTCATCTACTGTTGTGTATGGAATAGTATGGAATGTAACTGCTACATTATGCCTTTAAGTTAAATGTAACCGGTTCTACAGGAAATGTATACTTAAGCCATTTGTAAAGAACACATTGTATCCAGCTGCTATTGGAATGCAAGCTTGCTACCAGAGATGGGAGCAGCGAGCATTCAACTCACATGGTACAAATTCCCCAACCATGTACAGCCGCGGGAAACCTTCCCGTCATGGACACACCTGGACAAGAAGGGCGGGACTCTGGATGATGTCACGCCAACAGTAGCCGATAGGCTACCGTGCACCCCTTTCAAATGTATCGTGACTGTATAAAAAGAGTTGTATTGCCACCATTACCTCGTGTTCGAACTGTACATCATGCAATAAAGTTGTGTTAGCCAGCATACGGCTGCTTCTATCATCTTGCTTCCCTGAACACCATATCTACACAATTTAGATTACAGGTCTCTCCAGGAAGAAGAATCTTTCTCCAAGGATATCCCCAACTCCTGTGTAAACTGGTTCTTTTGACCAGACTTCTCCTCCCAAGATTCCTTCATCTGGGAGTTTAGGTTTCTGGCCTTTCAGGATTCATAACCTATTGTGCAGTTGGGAACAATGAGTGGAGCAACAACACTATGACTCTTGAACCTTCTTGTTGAACAGGTGCTGACAGAGCTGGGCCTTGCACAGGGCCCCGGGACAGATGGCTTAATATAAGCAGCACATGAGTGACTCCCTGTGCCTCATGTGTGCCGTAAGTAAGACTGCATGCAACTCAGGCAGCTGTTATGATTGCCAGATGCATTTTACCACCTGCTCAGATTCTCCACATAGCTTTGATTTGCCATACTGTATTGCCTACTTAGCCAGGAAGGTGGGGGGCAAATCCATTGATTCTCTCAAGTCTTTGGTCTAGTTCAGCAGAAAATCAATATTCTGTTCTATATAAAAGACCCAGCAACTGGTATTTATTTTTCTCTGCAGACAATTCAAAGTACCTCAGATGAAATGGTTGCAAATAACTAGAGCAACAAACCAAACCATTCTTATCTCACCATTCTATAGTGGCTAAAGTTGGGCTGGCTTTGTTCCATAAGTTACAAAAAGGTATATCTGAGTTTATTCCCAAGTGGAAAAATCTTTTGGGTTTCATTTTGGATGTTGTCATAAAAAACTTCAAGGAGGTTCTTTTTTCACTGTGCTTTTGTTTTCACCTTCAAAATGTCATTTATTTTTTCATCTCACATATTCAAAGGAAATACACAACATATATATTGTAAGCCACCCAAAAGGATGAGGTATTGTTGTGTATGGAGTATAATGTGCCTTTAAGTAATGTAACCACTCGAATGAGTGGATGTAACAATCCCTAATAGTAACACTGTATGAGGACGCGAGCTAGTGACCACTGGGGGCAGTAGCGAGCGCCCAGCTCACATGGTACCAATTCTCCAAATACCTACAGCCGCGGGAAGATTCCCGCCACTACCTCACCTGGACAAGAAGGGCGTGACTGAGGGTGACGTCACGCAGACAGTAGCCAATGAGCTACCGAGGAGCCACATTCAAATGTATAGCCACTGTATATATTGAGCTGTTCGTCCGCCATTACCACATGTTCCCCCTGACCATCATGCAATAAAGATGAGTTAAGCCAGACTTCCGCTGTTTCTATTGTCTTGGTTCTTGAACACTAAATTGGCAACGAGGATGGGATGATATATTCCCACGGAATCAAGACAACACAGGCCGGTTTCGACATCAACAAACCGGAGGAATGGGAACTGTTCGAGATGGATTTCAACAGCGCACTGATGGTGTCCGACATCTCGGACGAGGGGAAGAAATTGGCCATCCTCATCAGGATGCTCGGGTTCCCGGCCATGAAGGTTTTGGTGGACCTGGTGTCTCCAAGGAAGGTGGGTGAGGTTCCGGTCAAGCAGCTCCTGAAAGCCATGCGGGACCATTTCCAGCCCATGGTCTCGATGTTCTCGGCTCGGGACGCATTCTGGAAGAGAGTCCAGTCGCCCGGTGAGTCCGTGGCTGCCTTTGCAGCAGCCCTCCGTTTGGCCGCCGACCCATGCAAGTGGGAGAACCTGGAAATCGCCCTCAGGGACTGCATGCTGTGTGGCCTGTGGGACGAGGAGGTCCAGCGAAAGCTGATGAACAAAGAGCCGCCCCCAATGTTACAAGGTCATAAAGGCAGCACAGGCGGCAGAAGCCATGAGGGCCGGGGTTAAGGGGTTCAGGACAAGGCCCCCACAACCCCACAGGGCAGCAGGCTCGGTGCAAGAGGCCAGGCGGGCACCACACTCCTCCACGGAGAGCAGCGAGGACGAGGACAACCGGAAGGTGCGGAAGGACGGCCGACATTGCGACGGCTGCGGGGCATCCCATGACCGCAGTAAGTGCCCGTTCTGGAAGGCAGAGTGCCATAACTGCGGACAGTGAGGCCACATCGCCAAGGTTTGCAGGCAACGGCACAAAGACCGGAAGGGCTCGACAGACCGTTCCCCAAGGAAGCAGGAGGGCGTCCGGCCCTCAAGGAAGCAGGACGGCATGGGCCGCATCTCCGACGACAGCGACGTCGAGGTACATGGAGTGCGCCGGCGAGTCCCCAATGACGACGACACGGCGGTCCAAAGCGTGTCCTTGGGACACCCACGTTACTTTGTAGAGGTACTGTTGCAAGCGGTCCCCGTTAAGATGGAGATAGACTCGGGTTTCTCTTATTCCATCATTTCCCAGAGTGAATTTTTGCGAATTTCCCCCAACGCGCGGCCCAAACTCAAAGCACTGAGGTCTACTTTGCGAGACGTGCAGGGAAATAGCATCCCGGTGTTGGGGGTGGGAAAATTCAAGGTCCAATACAAGCAACACGCCTCGGAACTCCCTCTGGTTGTTCTCAGGGGGGGAGACTGTTGCCTCCTGGGAACACAATGGTTTAAGCCCCTGGGTTGGTTCATAGGGGGGGTGCATACTATTGGAACTGACCCAATACAGGAGGTGTGTAACGTGCATCCCGAGGTGTTCAAGAAGGGACTCGGAAAATTCAAGGGCCCCCCAGTTGCGTTCGACCTGTACCTGGAGATCCGCCCGATAAGACTCAAACCGCGAAGGGTGCCTTTTGCACTGAAGGACAAAATAGAGGCGGAACTGGACAAGCTGGTGGGCCAGGGGATTCTAGTCCCAGTTGATTCTGCGGAGTGGGAAACTCCGATTGTAACAGCGCTAAAAGCCAATGGGGAGGTTCGAATTTGCGCTGATTACAAATGTACCATTAATAAGGTGATACGCCCAAATGCGTATCCGGTGCCGGTAGTCAGCCACCTGTTGGTCAGGTTACATGGGGGAAAGTGTTTTGCGAAGCTGGACCTGGCGCAGGCTTATCAGCAACTCTCGGTAACCCCAGCTGCAGGTGCTGCACAGACGATAGTCACCCACAAAGGGGCTTTTCAGGTGACGCGCCTACAGTTTGGCGTGAACTCGGCGCCAGGCATTTTCCAATCATTAGTGGAGCGTCTTTTGAAGGGTCTGGAGGGAGTCTTGCCATATTTTGATGACGTATTGATAACAGGGGGAAGTGTGTCAGAATTGGCTGAAAGGCTAGACAAAGTACTGACGGTATTCAAAAAAGCGGGTTTGAGGCTGCGGAAAGACAAATGTGTCTTCTTCGCAAAAGAGGTAGAGTTCCTGGGTTTCCGGGTAACCCCTGTTGGCATAAAACCCTCCGAATCAAAGGTGGCCGCCGTTCAGAATGCTCCTCGCTCCACCTCCAAGCCAGACTTGCAATCGTTTCTGGGACTCCTAAACTTCTACCATTCCTTCCTGCCTAGGAAGGCGTCGGTGGTGGAGCCGCTTCATAGATTATTAAAGAAGGATGAGGTTTGGTGATGGGGCGAGAGTCAGGAGAGAGCATTCAATGAGCTGAAACAACTCTTATCCTCAGACGCCATCCTAACCCATTTCGATCCCAAGAAGCCAGTGGTTCTGGTATGTGATGCTTCTCCAGTGGGGGTGGGGGCGGTCCTGTGCCACGTGTTGGAAAGCGGGCAGGAAGCCCCGGTGGCGTTCTACTCCAGATCCCTGTCTAAGGCAGAGCGTAATTATGCACAGACAGACAGGGAGGCACTTGCAATAATCGCTGGAGCAAAGAAGTTCCATGACTTTCTATATGGCTGCCCTTTCACCATCGTGACAGACCACAAGCCCCTCTTAGGCATTTTCACCGCAGACAAGCCCACACCGCAGATCCTGTCCCCTAGAATGCTGAGGTGGGCCATTTTTTTAAACGCGTACCAGAACACACTAGTTTATCATCCCGGAAAGGACATAAGCCATGCGGACACACTATCGAGGTCACCCCTGCCCCACATGGGCAACCCCATGTGTGAGATGGAACAAGATCACCAAGTGCTCATGATAGAGGTCCTGGATTCACCCCCAATAGTACCCGCGGAAATCGCCAAGGCGACAGGCAGAGATAAGACGTTGGCCCTAGTGAGTTCATGGGTGCAAAAAGGGTGGCCAACGTCTTCCCCAACGGCAGAAGTTGCTCCGTTTTTTAGGAAGAGGGTGGAACTGTCCATGGAGAGGTGTTGCCTCCTTTGGGGCCAACGGGTGGTCGTTCCTGAATCCCTGAGAGCAAGGGTGCTCAAGCTGCTGCACGTCAGCCATCCAGGGATTGTCCGCTCCAAGGCGTTGGCCAGGAGCTATTTCTGTTGGTCATAGTTAGACGCTGATATTGAGCACATGGTGAGCACTTGCGAGAGTTGCCAAAGCTCTCGGCCCGAGGAGGCCCGACTTCCACACAGAGAATGGGACGCGGCGAAAGGGCCGTGGTCTCGCGTGCACATAGACTTCGCAGGTCCCTTCAGAGGTTCATTTTTCCTCCACATAGTGGATGCTTATTCCAAGTGGTTGGAAGTTATCCCAGTGGCAAACACCTCATCAGCCGCAACCGTTAAGCAATTGTGCAAGGTGTTCAGTTCGTTCGGTATACCCGATGTACTTGTGAGTGATAACGCAAGTTGTTTCACGTCCGCCGAGTTCCGGGCATTCATTGACATAAACGCCATCCGGCACATCACCTCCGCACCCTTTCACCCAGCAACAAACGGACAGGTAGAACGCCTCGTGCGTACCACCAAAGACACGCTGAGGTGCATGGGCCCCGGGGACCTGAATCTGCAGTTATGCCAGTTCTTGCTTGCGTATAGGGTGACCCCCCTGGCGTCAGGCTACTCGTCCGCAGAACTCCTAATGCGCAGGAAGTTGACTACGATACTGACCAGGCTAGACCCCACAAGGGTGGAAGACACTGGGAGGAACATTGGGATAGCGGGCACAAAGAGTTTCGAAATAGGCGCCCTGGTCCATTGCAGAAATTACGCTAATGCAGGACCAGCCTGGACCTGTGTCGTACTGCGTTGAGACCAGCACAGGTCTACTCTGGAGGCGACACGCAGACCAACTCCGGCGACGGGTTCCCGGTAACCAAGGCGTGGAAACCGCGCATCAGGACTCAGCGTTAGGGTTCTCCCCCACCCGTTCAGCCCAAGGGGGAGGAGGGGGGAGTCAGTTGTCCCCACCGAGGGGGGAAGGGAATATGTTTGTCCCTGTAGATATCCTGGAGGATGCCCCCATAGATATTCCGGAATATGAATTTGACTTTGAGTTACAAAACCGGGGGAGTTTTCCGGAGTGGCCCCCCACCCATCCAAGCGAGAAGCGGGGTTTTTCGTTAGCCCCCAATGCCCCTGGTTTTCCTACAATGGAGTTTACCCCTACCCCAAAAACCGCAGAACCACATCAAGTTGCTAATGAATCTCCCTCTCCTGTTGCAGGACAAGAGCCCAGGGAACACAGAAGCGATAGCGCCCCCGGGACAAGCCAGCCAGCTTGTGCCCAAAACGCTCATGCAATAAACCATATTGGATGAGAGACTTCGTCTCATCCTAGGGGGGAGGGGTGTTTGTGTATGGAGTATAATGTGCCTTTCCGTAATGTAACCACTCGAATGAGTGGATGTAACAATTCCTAATAGTAACACTGTAACCTTTTGTATGAGGACGTGAGCTAGTGACCACTGGGGGCAGTAGCGAGCGTCCAGCTCACATGGTACCAATTCTCCAAATACCTACAGCCGCGGGAAGATTCCCGCCACTACCTCACCTGGACAAGAAGGGCGTGACTGAGGGTGACGTCACGCAGACAGTAGCCAATGAGCTACCGAGGAGCCACATTCAAATGTATAGCCACTGTATATATTGAGCTGTTCGTCCGCCATTACCACATGTTCCCCCTGACCATCATGCAATAAAGATGAGTTAAGCCAGACTTCCGCTGTTTCTATTTTCTTGGTTCTTGAACACTAAAGGTATAAATGCAGACAGGCAGAGAGAGTGATAGATAGATAGATAGATAGATAGATAGATAGATAGATAGATAGATAGATAGATAGATAGATAGATAGATAGATAGATAGATAGATAGATAGATAGATAGATAGATAGATAGATAGATAGATAGATAGATAGATAGATAGATAGATAGATAGATAGATAGATAGATAGATAGCATCAAAAGATTGGTTTTAAGGCTCCAAAGAATGGTTTGATCTATAAATTAAATTATGGAAAACTATAGCTTTTGCTATTATTGTGCCTCTAAGCCAGGTTTTCACAAAATGTGTATGGAATTAGCGTTGTTGCAATCATATTGCTAACCATTGGCAAAAAACTGTTGCATAAATTTATGTTGTTTTAACCTGGCTTGGATGCTGGAAATGAATGGAAAGCTTCCTATTCTTTTAGGTTCTAGAGCAGGAGTTGGCAACCTATGACCTGTGGGCCGGATCCGACCCACAGCACCAAATTATCCAGCCTGACCCTCACTCCAGCTGCTGCCACCACTGCAAGTGGCCATGGACACATTTATGGCAGCCATAAACACATTTACGGCAGCTACAGATGTATTTATGACAGTGTTTACAGCAGGGAGACCACCATTCCGGCCCCCTCAACTGTATGAGGGAGTGTGACCCAGCCCCCAACCTAAAAAGGCTGCTGACCCCTGTTCTAGAGGTCCATATGGCTCCGCTTTGCCACCTGGAAGCCTTTGCAAGACTTGGGTTGGGTTGTGGGGAGAGACTTCAATAGTAAAGAAATTGCTGCCACTACCAGGGTCAAGACCTCCAATAGCCATTCAGCAGTTATTTTAAAACTAATAATGGTTCTCTGTGTCCTTGTCCCAAGGGTTCCAAACTCTTCCCAGGGCAAAATAGAGCCCCAGGGAGCCTCAGAACTTGAAAGAAGGTGTCAGGAAGTTGCCTAGTACCCACTTCAAGTTATGATGGCATAAATTTAAACCAACAGGATTTTGCTCTATGTTTTATAAATCTTATTACAACAGCATGCTATTCCATGCTATTGGTACCTGTATAGACAAGTTTTACATTAATAAGAGAGCTGACCAAAGACATTTTGCTGCCTGAGGCAATATGCAAGATGATGCTGTGCCCACCCCACCCAAGCCTACGCCACCATAATTCAAGAATAGAGGCCAACCAGATTGGCAAATGAATTAGATAATGACATAACAACACTCTCTACCACACTTTAGGGGAGTAGGCTGCTTTAGAGGTCAGAAGTCAGGATATGTGGCACATCCAGCTCTATGGTTCAATATCTTTCTGCTGAAAGGACACAAATCACATAGTAGTTGTTGCTTACAGTTGTCTCCTTTCTGTCTAACAGTAGGGCCAGCTGACAGATAGCAGGCAACTTTCAGGTTGGCAGTCTCTGTTGTGCCAGAGGTCTGCATTTGAGGTTATAAACGCATTGCTTCATTGTATAAACCTGTGCTTCATACTTTATTTCTGCAATCATACCTTGTATTGGTTTGTTCCTTCAAAATATCCATTTTCCCCTCAGGTAGAGAAATTACAACCCAGACAGTAATGCTTTTAAATGCACTTGAACCTAAGCATGGGGCCGATTTGAAGCTTCCTCTGATCAATGGTGTGTGTGTGTGTGTGTGTGGGACTCCTTACAAACACATATTTGATAGATAACGTTTTTTATGTGGACATTTGTTTCCATGGACACAAGAGTCAAGGAGTAAAATGAATAGCCTATTATTGACTTCAGTCCTTGCAGGGACTATGCCTGCATAGCTTGACTAATGGCCTCAGGATGCTTACAGTGTTAACGGGGTGAAGAATGAATGACTCCAGCAATTACTCTGCTGTGCTGTGCTGTAGCAACCATTACAGTGATAATACACCTCATTTCTGCAGATTAAACACCCAATAAATGACCTTCCCTATACCATTGTGCTAATGTGAGAGCTGTGCCATCATCCACTATTCCAGCTGTGGGCCAGACCATGCCCCCTCAGACAGCTAAGAAGGCTGGACTGGTGCCGTAAATCCCATCCACGGCTGTTGTAAATGTGTTTACAATGGCCACGGACTCGTTTATGCCGCATAAATGCATTTACATTTATAAATGCAGCAGCTGGAGCAAGGTTGGGGGGCAGATTATTTGGTGCCATAGTTTGTGAACCCCTGCATGAAAAACTCTGCAGTATATTCATTTCTGCCTTCCCACCCAACGTGCTCTCCATTTGTTGCTAAGGGAACTAAGGTTGGGCAAATGGGGGCTAAGACCCCAGTTTAGAGCTCATGGCCATGGACTAAGACCCAAGTTTAGAGGACACGGCTATGGTAAGGTTCCTGCCTTTGTCTGATTCGTCAATGATAGTGACAAGCTGAAGGCAAGCTCAAGCCCTCCTATCTGGTCCCCTTCCCTGACACAAAGCCATGCTCAGCCATTTTCTCTGCTCTTAGAGGAAAAAAACTAAAGAAAAGGCAGCGTCTCTACTTCCTGGCTCTGCTTTGACAGCTGGTTCCAAGGGGAGATCCAGAGAAACCATGCATGATTGGAAGGGCAGTTTCTGAGTTCATCTGTTTCAGAGCACAGGCAACCTTTGAAACTTTTCTTTTCATCCTGCCTTGCTTCTCTGGGTCTCTCCTTTTAATGTTTGGGAATCAAGACAATGGAAACGGCTGTAAGCTAGCCTAGCACATCTTTATTGCATGGAGTACAGTACGAACATGTGGTAATGGCGGACAAACAGCTCCTTTTATGCGGTGGCTATACAATTGAATTGGCTACTGTCCAAGTGATGTCATCCTTGGTCACGCCTTTCTTGTCCAGGTGAGGTGAGCACGGGAATCTTTCCCGCGCAGCTGAAGGCATTTGGGTAATGTGTACCATGTGAACTGGGCACTCACTACTGCCCCCGGTGGCCACTAGCTCGCGTCCTCATACAGAAGGTTACAGTGTTACAATTAGAGATTGTAACACAACACTCCTTGAAACCAGCAATCATAGCAGAGGGAGGTGCTCAAGAAGCAGAAGAGCTGCCTCTTCTTTCTTCCCTGGCATGTGCTGTTGGAAGGATTCCCCACCACCCGACCTTTCTTTCCAGCATCTAGGGAGTTGCAGTGTGGTGTGTGCCATAGGCACTTTATTTACAGACAGGCATGCTTGGGTCTCCATAGCTGCCTGTTTTTAGCTCATTGCTTACAAAAAGGACCTGCAGAGATCAGGGCATTACTGAGGTGCATATTGGAGTTTGTTCTTTCTTTCTTTGCCCCAGATGCCAAGATTTCTAGTTTATGGTTCTAGCCCAAAGGCACATGTTGCTCCTCAAAGCAACATGTTCATCTAGAAAAACATTTTTAGTCTTTTAACTCCATTTTTTAAGGGTGTGGTCTTGATCTCTGGTAATATAGCAAAAGAACTGCTTTAGAATATTTAAAAGATTGATTTTAATTACTGAGAGCAAACGGAATCCAAAGGAAACCTATGTTCATCTTCATTGCCCAGAACATCTGTGCAGGATTAAAGTAAGGCAAGCAGTCTTTAGGCAGCAGAAGGGGTAAGCACTACCCATATTAGTCATGTAAGGAAATTCATCTCTGCTTGAACTAGCAGAAGACAATAGCAATAAGCCCAAACTTACATTATTATATTCTCCATTTGACTGACATTACTTAATGTCTTGTCTGTCCTGGAGCTGTGAAATCTCTGTTTGTCCTTTGGTGGCCTAGAAATATATCTAATAAGTGTGTGAGGCCACCAGAGTGTTGCAATAGTGACAGGCTGTGCTGTGTAGCCTTCTTGTTCTTGTCATGTTGCATTTCTCATCCTATTAATGATACACTTCCGGACATAGAGCTTTTCTTGCTACTAGATACCACTGTGTACCTTAAAGTGTATGTACACAGAGCCTTACGGTGTAGTGGTGCAAAGAAGAAATATTAAAGGGAGCAAAGGAAAGGAAAACTAAAATTCAAGGGGACAGAAATTTGATTACATTTCTAAGAGAAAGTGTTAGTGTGTGCCATCAAGTCAATTCTGATATGGCAACTATTTTGAGAATAATCTAGGGAGACAGTTTTCAGAAGTGGTTTACAATTCACTACTTCTGGAGGCATCATGGGACTGAATGAAAAATGACAACATATTTCATTTTAATATCCTCAAAATATTTCATCTGAGGAAAACTAATTGATATTTGAGGGAAATAATAAGCATAGCAGAGGACTATGCACACTTATTTAAATTCCCTGGACTTCCAAACTAAAGCCACTTTCTTGGCTTTGTCATTGGCTAAACTTAAGTCCTCATCGGTCCATGTTTCTGGCAGTAATCAGCAGACCAATACATGAGCTGGATTCTGTATTGCTCCACATTCACACTGTGTGTTATTGTCCACCAGCAGCCCCCACTTGAGCATGTTGAGGAAGCTAATAGTCTTGGACTGAGTGCCTTCTCCCTCCCAATCTTTGGCTTTGTCTAAATCAGTGATGGGCAGTCTTGGCCCTCCAGCTGTTCTTGAACTTCAATTCCCAGAAACCCTGACCAGTTGGTGTGTTGACTTGGGCTTCTGGGAATTGAAGTCCAAGAACACCTGGAGGGCCAAGATTGCCCATCTCTGGTCTAAATAGTCCTATTAGTGTCTACCAAAGCCTTGTTCATGTGTAATACCTGAAATTGGTTAGGAGGCTTTTAGTGTGGTGGTGATCTACAGATGCAGGTAAGCCATATCCTCCATGATCTGGAAATCAGCCAGATCTTCAAGTGTTCACACTGAAGTTCTGCAATGGTGCTTCCTAGCACCTTGTGAATTTCTGCAGAATATGTTCAGAACATGTTTCTGATTGGAAATCCTGCCTTCTCAGAGCTCCAGATCACAGAAATATAATTAACACATTCTAAAAAACATGTTTACAAATGGTCCTTGACCTTCAATGTGAACACAAGCAAGCTTATTTGAATTCCAACTGGGGACATAGGGTGGAAGGGACAGATTTCCCTGCATCTCCATATCACTACTATTCCTTGTACCCTACCCAGTTCCAGCCTATAAAATCTGGACAGAGTTAGGAATGGATCGCATCACCACAATGTTATCCTATTCCAATTCCAGCATTCTATTCTTACTAAAATGGATGAGCCAGGATTTATTTTTTAGAGGCCCAGGGATCAAATGGTTGGGGGGAGGGGGGGATTTTCCAAGCTTCAAGCACTTTACTGTGATTGATTATCATGCTTGGTCATTCATCAAGTTTATAAATTAAGGCTTTTTACAGACTTTAGTTTCCTATGTACTTGTTGCCCAGAAAAACTGTCTATTTGGTTAAGCATCAGTGTTAGACCAGATATTCTGCATATTAAGTTACATATTCAAGCCCATCTCCATAGCACAGGTTTATTGTTTGTGCTGTTCAACAAGGAGTCAAATCTCATTTTAAAAAAACAGTTTATTTCTAGCTATTACAATGTTATCCTAATCTAGGCAAACATTTCTGCAAAGTTCCATTCCTGAAAAATCAGACTTGCAAATGAAACCTATAGTTTATCTCCCAATGACTAATCACCAAGGCAAGTTTTACAAAATGCACAGCTGAAGAAATGACTATTTATTTCATACACCAGGACAAATTGAATTTCACAGAGGCTGGGTTTGATTTGGGTGTAATTGAAGTGAATTTCCCTCATCAGGACTTGAAAGAACTGCAAAGTCATCCTCAAATGTAGATATTCCACCATTTTTCCTGGTAACAATAATAATTTCATGTCAGAAATCATTCTGGGTTGAAAGGGTTTTTGCTGGAGAAATTCCACTCAGGAGACACCTGAATAAGGCTCCTTTCATGTCCCCAAGAGCTGGGACAGAGACAGGTGCTCAAACCATCATGAAGCACCCGAGTCTCGAACTGCTGACTTGCCTGCCTTCCAGCTAACAGGACGAACTTCTTAACCACTGACCCACTGTATCCCCCATTTTTCCTGATGCAAAACCCATACTACTACACCATAATATGGTAATATGTGAAACAGAGCACATCTTGAAAGGACCTTGCAGAGACTGCAGCATTGAACTGCTGTGATTCTCAGTTGCTAAGGTAGGTTTCTATGGCAAAACCCTTCAAGTAAGTAAAGATCATAAAAAATAAATGTCCAAAACAAACCATCCTAACATTATGAAAAGTTCATTCCTTCCAAGGAAGCTGATCAAAAGGAAGATAAGGTATGTAGAATATACTTCCTAGTTCAAAATATGCTCTAGTAAGGCATGCATTCTCTCAATTAAGTTAAATTTACTGGTCAGATTAAGGTGTCAAAAAGAGTTTTCTGGGATATATTGATCCCATTAAACATTTGGCTTTACAAGGATTTGGAGGGCTGCTGGCAGACAACAACTTACAATGTGAATGTGGAGAGGTACAGAATCTAGCTCATTTACTGGTCTGCCAATTACTGCCAGAAACATGCATTGATGAGGACTTATGTTTGGCCAAGGACAAGACCAAGAAAGTGGCTTCATTTTGGCAGTCCAGGGTTTGATCAGGACCCAAAAGAAGAAGACAAGGATTTGAACATTGTGAACTGCTGTGAAATTTCACATGTCTTATTTCAAAGATGTAAAATATTCATTTGGATTTTAGTCTCTTAGCTCAAATTCTTTCTTACCTTTGCTAAACCTTGTAAAAAATATTGGGAAGGGAGGGGGAAAGTCCCCAATCCTTTAATTTCACTGACCAAATGTGTATTGTAGATTCACACCATGGTAAATATAATGGCAGGATCTGTGGTGGCTTAGTGTTTAAGACACTGAACTTGATTACTGGCAGCTTGGAAGGTCACCAGTTCGAGACCCAAGTGCTGCACAATGGAGTAAGCTCCCATTGTTTGTCCCAGCTCCTGGCAAATTAACATCTTGAAAGCAAGAAATTACAAGTACATAAATAGGTACTGCTTCGTTGGGAAGTTAATAGCATTCCATGCACTCCAGGGTCTAGTCATGTCTGCCATATGACCACAGAAATGTCTGCAGATGCAGACAGTGTTGGCTCTTTGGCTGTAAATGGGGATGAGCACCATACCCTAGAGTCAGATATGACTGGTTTTCGAGCAAGCGTGACCTTTAAATATAGTGGCATAAATCTTAGCAGCAAATTGGATGAGATCATCTGTTCCCATGGGGTGTACTGATGATACCCAACTGTACATCTTGGCCTGTGGAGATCCAAGTGATGCTATCCAGGTGTCAGGAGGTTGTTGGGATCTGGACTGGGGACAACGGGCCTCAGCTGAATCCCGGCAAGACTGAGTGGCTATGGATTAGGGGCCCTGTGTTAACCCGGGAGCTACCATCTTTGGTGTTGGATGGGTCCGTGTTACCCCTGACAGACCCAGTGCATAATCTGGGGTTCCTCCTGGACTCATGACTACTGCTTGAAGAGCAGGTGGCAGTCATGGCTAGGAGGGCTTTCACTCAACTTCGGGTGATTCGCCAGTTTTGCCCGTTCCTGGACCGGGACTCCTTGCTCATGGCCACACACGCTCTGGTCACCTCCAGTCCAGACTTGATTACTGTAATGTGCTCTACATTGTGCTGCCCCTGATGACCATTTGGAGGCTGCCTGGTCCAGAATGCAGCAGCTCAGGTGGTGATGAGGTGCGGGCGATATGCTTGTGCCTCACCACTACTTCAGGAGCTGCACTGGTTGCCGGTGTGCCTCCGGGTGCAATTCAAGGTGCTGGTGATTACCTTTAAAGCCCTATATGGTAGTGGGCCAGGATACTTAAAAGACTGCATCACCCCAAGGATACCTGCCCATCCCACTAGAGTGGACTGGAGGGGCTCTCTGATAGTTCCACTTGGCTAGAGAGGCTTGCCTCTCTAGCACAAGAAAGAATGACTTCTCCATGTCCACTCCGGCCCTGTGGAACCTCCTCCCTACAGAACTTCATCTCCAGGCAGAGCTTTTGCCATTCCGTAGGGGCGTGAAGACCTGGCTGATGCAGCAGGTGTGTGGGGCAGATGGGGAAACAGCCACTGTGGGCTGGCTGGTCTGAGTAGCTGAGTAGCTGTCCCTGAAGCTCGATGATGGCTTGGTTTTTTTTAAACAAAAGAACATTTAAGATATTTTTTAGATTTTAATTGTTTTTAAATGTGGTTGTTTTATTGTAAGCCGCCCAGAGTCGTCCCTGGTGAGTGAGGCAGCATTAGAAATCTAATCAATAAATAAATTTCCATCAATTAAGGAGTAGCCACTTGCAATTCAAAGCATCATCATCGGCTGCAACTTGTATCCGGGAATGCATTTTTTCCTGAAGCAGGAAAAATGCCACTGGTGTGCATTTGTTTAAGGTAGATCCCAGCTTGCCATGAAGTGACCCACACACTATTTTCATGGAGCCATCTCCTGTAGAAGATATGAAATGAGACATGCAGGATTTAACACTGGAACTGCAATGGACTGCCGCAGCCTTGAAGATATAATGAAGGTGCACCTTCACAATCAGTCCATCTGGCATGGCCTCTTCTGCCTCCGAATCAGAGTTTGTCCTCTGCTTATTTCAGCATTGGGCCCAATATGATGGTTTCCTGTGGCATTTCCTCCAATGAGGGGACCATCACCCCACCTAAAGGGGTTCATCTGCCTGTAGCTGTCATCCCCTTAGGGAGTCAGGTTATTTATTGCTGCCCAACACTTGGTGTTGAGTCACTGGCTGTATGGTCTACTCCATTACTGTAACAGGATGTCCGGCTAGACATGCTTTAATGTGTAGTTATAGAATGACATTGACAAATATGGTCAAGAAGCAAGAATCTACATGGGGAAACATTTTAGGTTGCAGGATGGATCCTTCCCTGACCTAGATGACTCCAGAGGCATGGTTGTACCCTCAATCTAATGTCTCTATCTGTTTGGCAAATGTGCCGGATGGAGATCCTCCAGCTAGTACTTAAACTAGGAAGCAAATCTAGCATGTCCACATTAATTGGGGAGGGGGCCTTTTGCTTGACCAGCTCCCTCCGCGGCAGTTCTGCCCGCTCCCTGTCCACCTCTACCTCTGCCCCGCAGTCCGCCTGCCCTAGGACACGCGGAGGCGGCATGGGGGCCAGCACAAGAGGGACACTCATGCCTGTAACGGCACTGCTTCCTGTTACACGCACCATTGGCCGAGAAACTCCAACACAGCAGGCGGGCTGGAACCCCCTGCCCCGCCACCTGGCGGGGTGCCTGGGCCGGAGTAGCTTGCTGGACCGCATGTCCACAATGGTACCTCTCCCCTGGCGCCGGGCGTGTGGGGGTCATATACAGAAGCCACAGCTTCTGGCAGGGCTCATCCCACCTCATCTCTGGATGTAGGGGCACTCTCATGCGGAATTCCTCGTCGTAAGCCAACCACGACGGGTCAGGGAAATCAACCATCGCCCGGTATATGTTGTCCAAATACTGGACCATCGGAATTGCCAGGTCGGGCCGGGCCCTGAGGTACACCACCATGTATATAAGGTATGCGGGTAACCAGTTGGCCCACGTATGTGGCGGCTTACGTCGACGAGACTGCTCCTTGTCCTTCTCGTCCTGCCCCTCCCTCTCCTCTTTGGTGGGTTCTCTATTCAAGAGGGAGAAAATGTCCACATACTCCCCCCGCCAGATCTTTTCCTTGGTAGCCTGGGCCAAATGATCCCCAAGGGGTAAAGAATAACCTGCTGTCGGCAAGGCCGACACCGGAACATGGACCGTGCTGGGCACCATGAAAGGAGCCTGGACCAGCCCTGCCACCCCCAATAAGTTCCCTGCAGGACAGGGTGCCCCACCCCAAGAGGGGCCTTGGAGTGTCGGAGCTGTTCCCGGATGGGCCGGAGGTGGCTGACCCGCCGTCCCAGCCAGGCGAGGCCATGGCCACTGCAAACCTCCCCCCGTAGTGGGTTGTGGTGTGGGTGCACTAGCTTGGACCGTATACTCACAAGTTGCACCCCCATGGGCCGCCCCCACCGGGGGTTCCGGCCCACTGCGGGCGTCGGAGCTTGTGACCGCAACCGAGCTCGTAGACGGGGCCTGACCACTACCTGCTGGCGGCATCTGCTGAGTGGGGAGCTGCGAGGCTGCGGCTGTCGCCGACCTACATGCCTCAGGCAGCTCAACCCTTTCGGCCGCCTGCCGAGGACCGGCAGACGCTGAGTTGACCTGTAAACCAAAGGGTGCCCCTGATGGATTAACTATCCCCAAAGATGCCTCCAGGGCCGCCACGCGGGCCAGTAGGGCATCAACATTTACATAGCCCCCAACGCTGATGGGGGGCAAAGGGCCGGCCGGCCCACCGGTCGCTGGTGCCGGGCCAGGTCTCTGGACCCCAGGGCCCGAATACGGCCATGCCCCGACCACCAGCCCCGGAGGGGCCGGGGGCATGCCCTGCCAGGGAAGGGAACCCAGCCAACCCCCTTGGTTAAAGCCCACCGCTGGAAGCTGCATGCCAAGGCCCGAAGGCCCAGCCTGGCTATGCGCCAGGCCCGGGCCGGTGGCCGCTAGTTGCGGGCCGGGGGCCGCAGCCCCTGCAGGGCCGGTCTGAGGCTGCCCAGCCTCGGGCCAGGGAGCAATCGACCCCATCCCGCCGGTCCCGGTGGGCGCCCCCAGAAAGGGGGCCTGCTGAGGGGGCGCAGTCGTGGTCCTCCAACCCGGCTGGCGCCTCCTTGAAGTGCGAACCGCATTCACCATCGCCTTCTTTTTGGAAGGCATTGCTGCAATTCGCTGGGAAGCCGAAGAAAAGAAGCGCAGAAGAAAACTGCTGCTCGAAAGAGGCTTCCCGGCTAAAGGGAAGAGCAACGGAGCGATTGGGGAAAAACTTCTCCTCTCCGTCGCTTCGCAAAATGGCAGCGCGGCTGCCTCGTGGCCACCCCTTTTAAAGGGTGCTGGCCACGCCCCCTAACTACTCGGATGTCCAAGTCCGGTGGGGGGGCCGCAAAGAGCACGGCGGCCATTTTGGCGCCGCGCTTGCATTGGTGTACTTGGGGGAACATTGTCCATTTTATCCAGAAGCGGGCATGCTTAGTCTCCAACTTTGGGACAGGATAGGAGCCTGCATTAGGCAAGCACCTAGAGCCCCAGCTAAGGTAATTAGCACATGGAGTGAGTGTAGGAAGCTCATAGCAGAGGTAGACCCAGTCCAGATAGAGACCCAGGAACCCCCAGCACAGTCAGAGCCATCAGCCCCAACGGCTCTCTATCCGTCACTTCAGCTCAAGCAGGGCAGTGTAGGGAGCTTTCCCTCAGTGACAGCTGCAGACATCACTGAAAGAATGCATGGTATGAGAAGCGCTGGTGCTTCTCTGACAGTTAAAAGTTCCCAGACTACCAAGAGTTCCATCCAGCGCATGGTTGAGGAAGAAACCAGTAAGGGGGAGTTGTCAGCGGAAGATCTAGCTGAGCTTAGGCAGGTATGCCCAGTCCACAAAGAGGTGGATGCCCTCACAGGTCAACAGCAAATGACCCATTCGCCAGTTCCGTACAAGCTGATTATGGCTATATGGAAGGCAATCACAGAGACAGGACTCCAGAGTCGCTTCACTAGGAGCACGCTTCAGCAAGTGTGTGAAACTGTGATGCTCATTCAATACGACTGGAAGGCCGTCATGAAAATGATGCTCAACCCCAGCCAGTATTTGCTATGGGACAGCGAGTACTGTCTCAAAGCACAGGCAAGGGCTGCCAGGATGGGAGGAGCAATAATCCCTGACCAACTATATGGGTCAGGACAGTTCGAATCCGTCGATGCGCAGATCACCTTGCCTCTCGCCACACTTCATTTTGGTGGCTGAGACAGCCTTCAGGGCTTATCTCAAGGTCCCGGCAGCTGGCAAAGCAGCCAAAAAGTACACAGCAGTCAAACAGGGTGCCCAGGAGTCCTACATGGATTTTATCAATAGATTGGAGGAAGCGGTCAGTAGACAGATAGATAATGAGGAGCTCATGATGAAGTTGGCGAAAAACAACGCCAACCTTGACTGCCATAAGATCTTGCAGTCACTGGGCAATCATCCCAATCTGACTCTTACTGACATGATTAGGGCTTGTGCCGACATTGGTACAGATTCCTACAAAATGGGTCTGTTAGCAGCGGCGGTGCAAGGCGGTAGGAAATTCAAAGGCAAGACCAAAGGAGCATGTCACAATTGCAGCAAGATTGGTCATTTTGCTAAAGACTGCCAATCCAAAAAGGGCAACGGCCAAATCATGGGTCGTCCCAAAGCTCCGACCACCCCATGTCCACGATACAATAAGGGTTTCCACTGGGCCAGGAACTGCCTGAACTCGGGAAACCGGAGTGCGGGCTTGTCTCTGGCCCCAGTCCAAATAGAGACCTCAATTGCTCTGGGAGAGCCAGAGCTGGATTAAATTCCGGTCACATTCCCTGCATTCCGGAGATGCAGGCCAGACCTAAGGGCAGTGCGGGACTAGATTTGACTTGCCAGTCAGAAGTCACATGTGACTTGCCAGGCACAGTCTATCTGGTCAATTCCCAATACATGGGACCCCTGCCTAAAGGCTATATAGGTTTAGTTTTGCCCCGTAGTGTCGCAGGAATGCGAGGAATCCTAGTGATTCCAGGAGTAATTGACTCCAATTTTTTGGGTGTACTCCAGGTTCAACTCTGGACACACCTACCCCAAACCATTCACAAGGCTGACACGTTAGCGCAACTGATCATGGTTCCTTGTCACTCGCCAGCAGGCAGCCAGGAAAGGCTCAGGGACAGCTCAGAGTCTGGGTCGGAAGACCGCTCGAGCACAGAAGGGGCAGTGCAAGGATACTAGGTCTTAGCAGCAGTGGAAACCAACATAGAGTGGAAGTGGCGGCCAGTCATAAAGGTATTTTTAAATAAAAACCTTTTGATGGGCTCTTAGATACCAGAGCTGACGTCAGCGTGGTCAGCCAGAGTCAGTGGCCGCGTGAGTGGGCTCTTGAGCCAGTCTCCAATGTGTGGGGGGTAGGCGGTGTTCAAGAAGCGTTTAGAAGCCAAAACTGGGTAGAAGTCACGATCCCCGAAGCTGATGGCACAGCGGTCATCTGGCCGCACATTTTGGATGTGCACATCAACCTTTGGGGGTGAGCAGTACAGCAGTACTGTGCCACTCTTAGCTTCGGGTAATGGCTTTACAGCTTAAATGGTTTACCAACACACCAATCTGGGTAGAGCAATGGCCGGTAGTAGGGGAGAAATTAGTCACCCTGAAACAGCTGGTTAAAAAACAGCTAGACGCAGGACATATAGAATGGTCCACCAGTCCTTGGAATTCGCCCATATTCGTTATCAAGAAAAAATCAGGGAAGTGGCGACTCCTTCACAATCTTAGAGAGATCAATAAATGTATCCAGCCAATGGGTCCACTTCAATGCGGCATCCCGAATCTGAACATGGGTTGGGAGATCTTGGTCGTAGACTTAAAAGACTGTTTTTATACCATTCATTTAGATGTAAGGGATCGGGAAAGGTTCGCCTTTACAGTGCCAGTCGTGAACCACAGAGAGCCCACGCAACATTATGCGTGGAAATTTTTGCCACAGGGGATGCTCAACTCGCCCACCCTGTGTCAAATTTATGTTCACAACGCACTGGAAAAGTTTCAAAACCTTCACCCCACAGTCTTAGTGTGTCATTTCATGGATGACATCCTGGTTGCAGCGCTGCAACTCGGCAGCGAAATGTTTAAAGACCTCCAGACCACTCTGGGGGGGAAAGGGTTACTCATTGCCCCGGAGAAAGTTCAGAGAACCGAGCCCTTTTCATACTTGGGCCATCGTCTTCTCCGTTCTTTCGTGGCACCAGTTTTGCCACAGATAAATCTCAAAGATTCAGTCACCCTTGTAGAATTGCAACAGATTCTGGGGAATATCAATTGGGCTAGACCGTATTTTAGGCTAGATACGGATCTTCTGAAGCTGCTCTTCTCGCTGCTAACGCTAGGTAAGCAGCCGGCAGACTGGATACACATTCCTCGAGAGGCTTGCTTGACTCTCGAAAAGGTCAACCAAGTTCTCAGCCAGAGATGGGTAGACAGGATTAGTCAGGGGGCATATGCTCCTGTTCTAAACCTGTACATAGTCTGGTCAGGAGCCATGTTCACTGGAGCTCTAGGAATAGACTCTGAGCGGGGGACAAAAATTGTGGAATGGGTGTATTTACCACACACCTCTTCCCGAAACATCATTCCTCCACAGGAACTGGTCTCCACAGTGATTTACCGAGGAAGGCTGAGAGCTAGGGATATCTCAGGGCACGATTTGGCAAAAATCGTGGTCCCATTCACAAAAGATCAGATTCAGCAGCTGATGCAGCTCGGTGACTCACTTCCAATTGCATTGGAAGGATTCACAGGATTCTTGACATACCATTTGCGAAAAGACCCCAGACTTGTCTCACTTCAAACGCAGACAGTCAGTTTGTGTGAGCTATTGTCCCTGGTTCCGCTTCAGGGGGCCAGGACAGTATTCACAGATGGGGGTCAAACATATGGCGTTCTTACTTGGCAAGAGGGACAGACTTGGCGCACACTTCTGACTCTTCCGCAGAAATCCACACAGCAGACGGAATTGGCAGCAGTGAACCTCGCCTTGCGCACCTTCGCCAAGGAACGCTTGAATATCATTACTGACAGCCAGTATGTCCAGAATTTGCTTCTCAGTCTACCGGGAGCCTACATCACTCCCGCGATAGACAAAAACTTGTTAGGTCTTTTCCTCACAACTCAATTTCATTTGCAGAACCGCACCTAAGCGCTCTATATTGCCCACATTAGAAGCCACCAGGATTTACCTGGCCCGATTTCCACGGGCAATAGTAGAGTGGATGCGGCCGCAAAGGAAATTCAGCAAAGGTCAGTTTTGGGAGTCTTCACGACTCCGATTCAAAGTCATGCATTTTTTCACCAAAATGCCAAAGCACTTGCACGACAGTTCAACCTGCCACTTTCCCAAGCCCAGGGCATAGTCCGCTCCTGCCTGCATTGTGCAGGGGCGGTGGGGGGGGGGGCTCGTGGGGTGTCAACCCACGAGGGACAGAGGCCAACCAGGTGTGGCAGATGGAGATGGCAGTACATGCATGTTTGCATTGATACATTTTCACAGTTTGTTTGGGCTACGGCTCAGAAGGGAGAAACAGCTTCCCATGTGGAGCAGCATCTCCTCTCCTGCTTCACGGCCATGGGCAAACCACAGCACGTGAAGACCGATAACAGTCCGGCTTATAGCTTCAGGCAGCTGGCCACCTTCATGGCCACCTGGGATATTAAGCATACCTTTGGCATTCCATATAATCCGCAAGGGCAAGCGATTGTGGAGCAGGTGAATCGGACGCTCAAGTCCTACATTGACAAACAAACAGAAAGGGAGGAACTAGCCCTCCCCCAAAATCAGGGTCAGGCACAGCATTGTCTGAACAATCACCTCAATGTTTTTTCAGATTACATGCCACAGGAAAAGCACTTCCGTCGCACAGAGGCTCTCCCACGGCCAATTGTGTGTTACCGAGTGCCACCGGATCCTTCTTGGAAGGGCCCGGCGCCACTCATAACATGGGGAAGAGGGTATGCTGCAATTATGTCTCCTACAGGCATTATCTGGATTCCAGCCTGGTGTGTCAAGCCTCACTTCGAGTCGAATAGCGTGGACCCAGGCACTCCTGGACCCAATACCAGAGATGGAGGGATTAACCCTAATGGGGAAAGCCAAGCGGAGGAGGCGACGGCAGCAGATGACAGCACCGAAGATCACCTGGGGGATGGCCAAGTCCCTGTGCCAAGAGGAGGCGGACACCGTTCAGCGGGAGAACAAGGAACGGACGCCGGAGAACATCTTGGTTGCAGCCTTTTCCCTGATTACTGCTAATTCCATGATGACCACCATCATCTTGATCCTTTACCTGCTTGCAGGAGGAGGGGTTCAAGCAGCTTCACTGGAAGCTAACAACCTGATGCCAGGCGGAGATCTCTCTGCCCGGCTGCATTACAACGTTTGGAAAAGATTGGCGAACCCCGTCAATCAGTCCGATTTTTGCCTGAGGCAGACCACCGATTCTGCCTCTATTCTGAGTACTTGTCTCATCCCGGTATGTCACTCACCAGATGCGCGCATCAGGAACGGTGACTGGTTGGTGAAGCGGATATTTGGTCCGTTTTACAAGACTGCCTTTTCAACGTACGTGCACCGGGGAACTCAAGTCACGAAAGTCCTACCGGCTGATGTGGCCACTCTGTACACACCGCGAGTGGTGGTCAGCCCGAACTCAACTTGTGCTTGCATGACCGGCTGTTCCACGGTCGAAGGGCCACAGCATCGTTGCCTCAACCCCGGCAACAGCACTTGGACTTGTAATAACCCAGAGGCTATTAACTCAATGTTTGTTCATGTCACTTTGCCTTCAGGATGGTTTTTTACATGTAACCAGTATACTTGGAACTACATTCCTGCAAATGTATCTGATTCCCTTTGTTGTATCAGTCATTTGACATTGTTGCTTCCCACAAAAGACATGGTTGCCCCAAGCATTAATGTACCTCCCCACATACCATGCCACCCAGTTAGACAGTTCATGTGATAGCAACATCAGGGTTCTGAGTAAAGCTGAGTATGTTTCATTAGCAGTCAGCTTGTTTGGCGTGCCAGGCTTAGCCGTAGGCAAATCTCAAAGAATTGGTCAAGTGGCTTGCGCTTTGGCAAAAGCCATTAACCACACCTCCTCAGCGATAGCGCTGCTTAATCAGGAGCAGACGGAGCTTTGCCATGCCGTATTGGATAATCGAGCAGCTATCGATTACCTCCTACTGTTACACCATTTGGGTTGCGAGACACTCCATGGCATGTATTGTTTTAACCTCACGGACAACTCACACAAGGTACAAAGTCAACTCACAGATCTCCATACCTTGGTTAAAAATATCAAGGAAGACGCCACATGGGAGTGGTGGAATTCGTTATGGTCCTGGTTCCCATGGAAATGGCTACAAACGACACTCAAGGTGATTGTGGGGGTGATAATACTGGGAATGGCTATATGTTGTTTCATGCAATGTATTCCCTTGCTGATGTCAAGGTGTCCCCCATGGAGAGAACCCCGGAATGTCCTCACTCCACGTCAGTTGATGCCACTCTTACGTCGAGCCGTCTGTCAGGTCCAATTAAACAAATAAAGGGGGAGTGTGGGATCTGCGCACACAATTGGTCAACTGTCCCTGACAGAACTCTGGTAATGGGTGATCACCTCATTGCTGTGGGTTCCTGAGGGGACAGAAATTGGGGGAGCGGAATATTAGATAGAGTTTAATTCATCAATAGCTGATCTGACAGGCAGCTTGGACAATGGAGAGGTAATAACTAACTCGCTAGGCACGAGGTAATTTCGCGTCTGTGGATTCCTTTAAGCCCTAGAGTCAATGTTAGCCACCTGTTTACCTCTGATAACTTGGAACAATGTATTTCCCCTGTAGTTAATTAATTTAGTTAATGAACTTCCCCTGTGTAGACTTCCCCAATTAACTCGTGTAAACATGATGTGTGAAGCCTGAATCGCTATGCTTGTGCATGCAGCCAGAACAAGATTAATACTCATGATTTGCCATCATTAAATTACTGGTCTTCGCTCCATCTTGCCTCGTGTGTCTTGCTTGACCAGTCTCCTCTGGGACCCAACGGCCGCTTCACGGTTCCGATCCAGCTTGCGCAACCCGCTTCGCGGCCCAGATGCAACAAGTCTATTGTAGCAAAAGAGAAACTAGAAATCTTAGAACACCTGTAAGTCTAACTAATTCCTTTTTTTCATAAGCTTTTATGTGTCCAGGCTCACTTCTTCAGCTGTATCTCTAGAAAGCGTTTAAAACTGTTGGCAGGGTTAGTGTGTTGGAGAGGACAACAAAAGGGGTATGTTAGTCCTGGATGAAAAGGGTATTTAACAGACAGTTGGTGGTGATTTATTCCATTGCAAGTGTGGTGATTAGGGTTTGATTGGGTGCCCAGAACGCTGCCGTAAATGACCAGTGGTTGTTGTAAATGCATTTATGACTGCCGTGGGTCATTTACCATAGTGTTCTGTGCATGCATGGGTGCAGGTGCATTCTGTGCACATGCATGCATGTTTTACTTCCATTTCTGAGAATGGCATGGGCAGCATGGGTTGGATTAATTGGCACTATGGGCCAGATCCAGCCCACAGGCTGTAGTTTGTGTACCCCTGGTCTATGTTAAGGCCTAGAGAAGTGGTTGTGAACCTATGGCACACGTGTCAGAGGTGGCACACACAGCCCACTCTGTGGGCACATGCATCATCGCCCCGGTGAGGCATTTTGTGTGTGAGTACACAAGGAGGTGGCACACAAGCAGGAACCGCATGTATCCCACATGCCTACTCCTCCTCCTTCTCCTTGGCACTTTCTGATGCATACCTGCTTAGTTGTTTCCCTTTAAAATCCACCCGTGAAGTTTCTTTGTTCAAGGACTGCAACTTTATAAACTCTCCCTTCTCTTCTTTCTTGGAAGGACAACCATCTCCCTGTTTTGTTTTTTAAAGAATGGGCCTCACTAACATTTCCTTCAAGGGGGCTGGCATATGGCCCTCCCAATGGGGTACATTAACTGTTTTGCATGGCCGGTTCAATAGTCACCTCCTTGGCCTCTTTAAGAAGGCTCAAAGGACACAAGTCCACCAGGGTGTGTGTGGCCTTGCACTGTGTAAGCATCTTGTCCACATTACCAAGTGTTACAAGTTGTTGTTGTTCAGTCGCACAGTTGATTCCGACTCTTGGCGACCCCATGGACCATCGCTCTCCAGGCACCCCTGTCTTCCACCATCCTCCTTAGTCCACACAGCCCCGTGTCCATTGTGTCTACAATACCATCTAGCCATCTCATCTTTGGCCGTCCCCTTCTTCTTTTGCCCTCCACTTTCCCCAGCATCAAGGCCTTCTCAAGTGAATCCTCTCTTCTCATTTGATGTCTAAAATACTTCAACTTCATCTTTGTTATTTGTTCTTCTAAGGAGCACTCAGGGCTAATCTCTTCTAATATTGACCTATTTGTACTCCTCGCTGTCCATTGGACTCTCAAAACTCTCCTCCAGCACCACATCTCAAAGGCATCTATTTTTCTTCGCTCAGCCTTTCTAATGGTCCAGCTCTCACAGCCATACATTGTTGTTGTTGTTGTTCAGTCGCACAGTCGATTCCAACCCTTTGCGACCCCATGGACCATTTTCCTCCAGGCACCTCTATCCTCCACCATTCTCCTCAGCCCATCAAGCTCTGTGCCCATTGTGTCCACAATACCATCTATCCATCTCATCTTTGGATGCCCCCTTCTTCTCTTGCCCTCCACCTTTCCCAGCATCAAGGCCTTTTCAAGTGAGTCCTCCCTTCCCATTTGATGTCCAAAGTACTTTAGCTTCATCTTCACTATTTGTCCCGCCAATGAACAGTCAGGATTGATTTCTTCCAGTATTGACCTATTTGTTCTCTTTGCTGTCCAAGGGACTCTCAGGGCTCTCCTCCAACACTACATCTCAAAGGCATCTATTCTTCTGCGCTCAGCCTTCCTAATGGTCCAGCTCTCACACCCATACATTACCACTGGGAATACCATTGCTTTGACTATGCGAATTTTTGTTTTCAAGGTGATGTCTCTGCTTTTCACTATATTCCCCAGGTTTCTCAATGCTTGTCTCCCCATAATCAGTCGTCTTTTTATTTCATGGCTACAGTCGCCATCTGCAGTGACCTTAGATCCCAGGAAAATAAAATCTATCACTGCTTCTACTTCTTCCCCATCTACTTTCCAGGTGTTGATAGGGCCTGTTGCCATTATCTTGGTTTTCTTGATGTTAAGTCTCAGGCCAGCTTTTGCACTCTCTTCTCTCAACCTAATCAGTAGCTTCTTTAAATCTTCCTCACTTTCTCCCATTAGGGTGGTATCGTCTGCATATCTCAAATTGTTGATGTTTCTCTCAGCAATTTTGATCCCATATTGTGATTCCTCCATCCCTGCATTGCGCATTATGTGCTCTGTGTATAGATTGAATAAGCAGGGTGATAAAATGCAGCCTTGTCTTACTCCTTTTCCTATTTCAAACCACTCTGTCATTCCGTGTTCTGTCCTAACTGTTGCTTCTTGGTTCGTGTACAGATTTCTCATGAGGCATATGAGGTGTTCTGGTATTCCCATCTCTTTAATTACTTGCCACATTTTGTTGTGGTCCACACAGTCAAAAGCCTTGGTGTAGTCAATAAAACAAAAGTAGACTTGTTTCTGGTATTCTTTTGTTTTCTCCATGATCCAACGTGACCATGATCTGACTTCACTCTCTAGAATGTCTGGTTCAAGTTCAAGTTTCTCATTATTGTTATTACAATAATAACAATAATGAGAAAAAGCCATACATTACCACCGGAAAAACCATTGCTTTGATATGTGGACCTTTGTTTGCAGTGAGATGTCTCTACTTTTCACTACGTTCCCCAGGTTTTTCATAGCTTGTCACCCAAGAATCAGATGTCTTTTTATTTCATGGCTGCAATCTCCATCTGCAGAGATCTTGGATCCTAAGAAAGTAATTTTACTGCTTCTACTTCTTCCCCATCTATTTTCCAAGGGACTGATATGGCCTGTTGCCATTATCTTGGTTTTCTTGATATTGAGTCTCAGGCCAGCTTTTGCACTCTCTTGTTTCAACCTAATCAGGAGCTTCTTTAGGTCTTCCTCACTTGCTGCCATTAGGGTGGTATCATCTGCATATCTCAAATTGTTGACGTTTCTCCCAGCAATTTTGATCCCATATTGTGATTCCTCCATCCCTCCATTGCTCATTATGTGCTCTGTGTATAAGTTGAATAAGCAGGGTGACAAAATGCAGCCTTGTCTTACTCCTTTTCCTATTCTAAACCACTCCGTCATTCCATATTCTGTCCTAACTGTTGCTTCTTGACTCATGTACAGATTTCTCATGAGACATATGAAGGTGTTCTGGTATTTAATTATTCTTTAATTACTTGCCACATCTCTTTAATTACTTGCCACATTTTGTTGTGGTCCACACAGTCAATGAAGCAGAAGTAAGCTTGTTTCTGGTATTCCTTTGTTTTCTCCATGATCCAATATATGTTGGCAAGGTGGTCTCTGGTCCCCCTGCCTCTTCTGAACCCAGCCTGCACCTCTGGTAGTTCTCTTTCTACATGCTGCTGCAGTCTATCCTGTATTATCTTGAGCATCAGTTTGCTAGCTTGTGGGATGAGCGCAATTGTTCGATAATTTGAACATTCTTTGTTTAGTGTCTTGCACGGAAGACAAAGAAGGAGCCGCAGTGGGGGCCAAAACACGGGTTTATTTCATGATGGTCCGGATTAACATGTGGTAATGGCGGAGGTACAGCTCATTTTATACTGCAGTAATACATTTGAAAAGGGTTGCACAGTAGCTCATTGGCTGCTACCTGCGTGACGTCATTCAGAGTCACGCCCATCTTCTTCCAGGTGATCCTTGCTCGGGAAGGTTCCCGCGGCTGCCAGTGATTGGGGAATTTGAACCATGTGAGCTGAACACTCGCAGCTGCCCTCTATGGGTAGCTAGCTCGCGTTCCTTTAACAGCTGGGTTACATTGTAATCATTGTCAGGTTACATTCATACATTCTTAAAGTAATACTGTTACATACACAACACTCCTCCCCCTAGGATGGGACGAAGTCCCTCAACCATTGTGGCTTCCTGCATGTGCGCTTGGAGCGTACAACTGCTTGGCTGAGTTCAGGGGAACTAGGGACTCCGCGTTCTGCAGACTCTCGTCCTGCAATGGTAAGGGGGGACTCATTAGTCATCTGACGGGGACTCTGCGACAACCTTGCATTGGGAGAAGGGAACGGAACATGCAGCTGAGATGTGAACCCCTGCCTGTTGCTCGTGGTGCCTGGGGACCCCCCCAGCACGAACCACGGGACCGACAAAGAGACCCTTGTTGTCTCGCCCCGGTCTCTTGCGCCTGCAACCGGCGTACTTGTGCTACCCCCTGCTGCCTGACTCGGAGTTCTTGGAGATGGAGAGAGTGAACTTCCCCCTGCTGCCTGGTTCGGGGGCCTTGGTGATATGGTATACTCTAAAACAAAAGGACTGGGAGGACTGGAGGTAGCAGGGGCTGAACTAAAACCCCTCTTCTCGCTCGGACGGGTGGGGGACCACTCCGCGACACCCCCCTGGTACGGTAACATAAAATCGAACTCATTCCACTCTTTCAAAGTATCCTCCTCCTCCTCTGAGAATTCAGGGTATGCATTTGTACCCGAGGGTGTCCCCATGTCTCCCCCTTGGGTTACGCGGGCGGTGGAGGACCCTAACGCTGACTGCCTTTCACCAGTAACTCGCCTTCTGAGTTGGTCAGCGTGCCTTCTCCAGAGTAACCCTGTGCTAGTCTCGACCTTATAAGATACTGGCCCCGTTTGCTCAATGACCGTTCCTGGGACCCACGTTGGTCCCGAGGCCGCGTAGTTTCTGCAGTGAACTGGGTCCCCTACTGCAAAGCTTTTGGAGCTCTCTATCTCTATATTTCTCCCCTCATCCTCCACCCTGGTCGATCCAACCGATCAAAAAGCATTACCGGCGTCCTCCTCATGAGGAGTTCGGCCGGTGAAAGTCCTGAAGCTAGGGGAGTTGCCCTATAACAGATGAGGAACTGACACAGTTGGAGGTTCAACTCACCGGGACCCATGCGCCACAGTGCGTCTTTCGTAGTGCGCACTTGGCGCTCTACCTGACCGTTTGTGGTGGGGTGAAATGGGGCAGCGGTAATGTGCCGAATGGCATTTCTCTCGATGAACGCCTTGAATTCCACAGAAGTGAAGGTACTAGCATTATCGCTAACGAGGACGTCCGGCAGGCCGAAGCAACTGAACACCTTACACAATTGTTTTACGGTTGTGGCAGATGAGGTGTTCGACATGGGAATGATCTCCAACCACTTGGAGTATGAGTCGACTATTAGCAGAAACATGGACCCACGGAAAGGGCCAGCGAAGTCGACGTGAACCTGGGACCACGGCCCGTGGGCCATGTCCCATTCCCTATGAGGCAGCCTGGACTCCTTGGGCTGAGAGCTCTGGCAGCTCTCGCATGTGCCCACCAAATGTTCTATATCTGCGTCTATCTGAGGCCACCAGAAGTAGCTTCTGGCCAATGCTTTGGAACGCACTATTCCCGGGTGGCTGGTATGCAGGAGCCTCAGCACCTTAGCTCGTACCTTCTCTGGGATGACTACCCGCTGGCCCCAGAGCAGGCAGCCCCTTTCAAGGGAGAGCTCTACTCTGCGCCTGAAAAATGATTTGAAATGCTCCTCGGGGGTGTTGTGGGCCACCCTTTCCTTACCCAGGAACTTTGGGACAGGATTTTGTCAGCCGCCATGGCTTTGGCGAGGTCTGCCGGAACTATGGGGGGCGAGTCGAGAGACTCAATCAGCAGGACTTGGTGGTCCTGCTCTACCTCGCATTCGGGGTCTCCTAAACTAGGGAGGGGAGATCGGGACAGTGAGTCCGCATGGGAGATCTCCTTCCCTGGGCGATAGACCAGCTTATACTGATAGGCGTTGAGGAAAATCGCCCAACGTAGCATTCTGGGGGACAGAATTTGTGGGGTGGGCTTGCCTGTAGTAAAGATTCCCAAAAGGGGCTTATGATCAGTCACAATCGTGAACTCATGGCCGTATAGGAAATCGTGGAACTTCTTTGTTCCCACGATTATGGCCAGGGCCTCCCTATCTGTTTGCACGTAGTTGCGCTCCGCCTTGGAGAGTGACCTGGAGTAGTAGGCAACCGGGGCTTCCCGCCCACTCTCTAACACGTGGCACAGCACCACCCCCACCCCCACTGGTGATGCATCACAGACCAAAACTACTGGCTTCTTCGGGTCGAAATGAGTCAGAACAGCATCCGAGGATAGGAGCGCCTTGAGCTCTTTGAATGCTTTCTCCTGCCTATCTCCCCACCACTAAACCGCTTCCTTCTTAAGTAGCCCGTGCAGTGGCTCTGCGACGGCTGCCTTCCTTGGTAAGAAGGAATGGCAAAAATTCAAGAGCCCTAGGAATGACTGCAGCTCCGGTTTCGTGGTGGGGTGAGGGGCGTTTTTTACAGCCGCAACCTTGGACTCAGAGGGCTTGATGCCCTCCAGGGTTATGTTGAACCCGAGAAACTCAACCTCCCTTGCAAAGAACACACATTTGTCCCTTCTCAGCCTAAGTCCCGCTCTCTCGAACACAGAGAGGACCCTGTCTAGCCTCTTCGCTAGTTCTGATCGCTCCCCACTGTTATCAAGACGTCATCAAAAACTGGGAGCACGCCTGGAAGCCCCTTTAAAAGGCATTCCACGAGAGACTGGAAAATCCCGGGGGCAGAATTAACGCCGAATTCTAGGTGCGTTACCTTGAATGCCCCCTTATGCGTAACAATAGTTTGCGCAGCGGCGGCAGCTGGGGTTACTGTGAGCTGCTGGTACGCCTGCGCCAGGTCTAGCTTGGCAAAACACCTCCCCCCATGCAACGTGGCCAGTAAATGGCTGACCACCGGCACCGGATATGCATTTGGCCGAATGGCCTTGTTAATTGTACATTTGTAGTCAGCGCAAATCCTGACGTCCCCGTTGGATTTTAAGGCTGTTACAATTGGAGTTTCCCACTCAGCTGAATCAACTGGAACCAAAATCCCCTGCCCCACCAATTTGTCCAGTTCCGCCTCAATCTTGTCCTTGAGGGCGAAGGGAACTCTTCTTGGCTTGAGGTGTATGGGCCGGATTTCTGGATCCAACTCAAAAGAAACTGGGGGCCCCTTGTAAGTCCTGAGCCCCTTCTTGAAAACGTCCGGGTGCACATCACACACGTCCCGAATTGTGTCAGTCTCTATGGCGTTAATGCCGGACAGTTCAATTCCCAGGGGAGCAAACCACTGGGTTCCCAAAAGGCAACATCTTCCCCCCTTGAGAACCACTAAGGGCAGTTTTTCTGTGTAATGTTTAAACTTCACGGTGAAGTTCCCCACCCCTAACACTGGGATCCCATAGCCCTGCACGTCCTGTAAGTGTGACTTCATGGCCCGCAACTTGGGCCGCGCATTTGGGGGAATGTGCATGAACTCCTTCTGGGACAGGATGGAGTAGGACGACCCCGAGTCTATTTCCATCCTCACTGGAACCCCTTGTAACAGTACCTCTATGTAGAAGCGCCGGTGCTCCAGGGCCACGTGGTTCATGCCTTCTGCGCAATCATTGGCTGAGACCTTTCCGATGCCGGCTGCCTTTCGTTGGTGTGCTTGGGGGTGTCTCGATGCACCCTTGTCGGTTCGCCCAAACCTGCAGACCCTGGCGATGTGGCCCTTCCGGCCGCAGTTGTGGCACTCAGCCTTCCGGAATGGGCATCTCGTCCGGTCGTGAGATGCCCCACAGCCATCGCAGCGGTGGCTTCCTCGCTCGCTGGTCTGGTGCCTCTCTCCACGCTTCTTTACCCTCTGTATGTCGTCGTCCTCACTGGAACAGGAGTCTGCCATCGTGGAAGACTCCTCGGAGGTTGCTGGGGTGCCTGCGGGTAACCGGTGTGCCCACCAGGCCGTTTCCGCCGAAGTCCGCCGGGCCGCTTGCACGGGTGACTTGGCCCTCTCAGGTGCGGCCCCTCGGGACTTGAACACCTTGAACCCGCCCCTTGCCGCCTCAGCCGCTTGGGCCTCCCACAGTACCTTGTTGAACGTGAGGCGATGGTCATGGGTCATCAACTTCCTCTGGACCTCCTCGTCCCTCAGGCCACACAGCATGTGGTCTCAGAGGGCCATGTCCAGGTCCTCCCATTGGCAATTGACAGCCACCAGCCTGAGGGCCGCCGCGTAGGCGGATACGGATTCTCCCGGGTGCTGGTCCCGCCTGTGGAACGTGACCTGGGCCAGGAAGATTGAAACGGGAGGCTAGAAGTGCTCCCTCAGTAGCGCCAGGATGCAGTCGATGGGCACCACGTCGACCTTCCGGGAAGCCACCAGGTTCATCAGGATGCACAGCGTGGCCGGCCCCACCTGGGCTAGGAAGTGCGAACGCATCTTCCCCTCGTTGTCGATGCCTGCAGCATCCATTGCGTGCCGAAACTGGCACTCGTACAGCTCCCATTGTTCTGGATCGCTGATATCAAACTGGTGAGGTATGATCTTGGAACACGCCATGAATCCCACCTTCGTCGCCAATTTAGTGTCTTGCACAGAAGACAAAGAAGGAGCTGCAATGGGGGCTAAAACACGGGTTTATTTCATGATGGTCAGGATGAACATGTGGTAATGGCGGAGGTACAGCTCATTTTATACTGCAGTAATACATTTGAAAAGGGTTGCACGGTAGCTCATTGGCTGCTACCTGCGTGACGTCATTCAGAGTCACGCCCATCTTCTTCCAGGTGATCCTTGCGCAGGAAGGTTCCCGCAGCTACCAGTGATTGGGGAATTTGAACCATATGAGCTGAACACTCGCAGCTGGCCTCTATGGGTAGCTAGCTCGCGTTCCTTTAACAGCTGGGTTACATTGTAATCATTGTCAGGTTACATTCATACATTCTTAAAGTAATACTGTTACATAGACAACACTTTGGCATTGCCCTTTTTGGGGATTGGGACGTATACTGATCTTTTCCAATCCTGTGGCCACTGTTTCGTTTTCCAAATCTGCTGTCATATAGCATGTAGTAGCTTGATTCCATCATCTTTTAGGGCTTTGAAGAATTCAACTGGGATACCATCATCTCCACAGGCTTTGTGATTTGCCGTGCTTTTTAGGACCTTTCTGACTTCACTCTCTAGGATGTCTGGTTCAAGTTCAATTTCCCCCTCATTCTTACTATCCGGGGTGTTTAGGTCTTTTTTGTAAAGTTCCTCTGTGTACTCTTTCCATCTTTTCTTTATTTCTTCTGCATCCGCTAACTCTTTGCCATCTTTGTCTTTTATCTTGGTCATTTTTGCTTTGAACGTTCCCTTGACTTCCCCAATTTTTAAAAAGAGATCTCTAGTCCTGCCTCTTGAGTTGTTTTCCTCTATTTCTTTGCACTGTTCATTTAGGTAGCTTTCCTTATCTCTCCTTGCTTTTCTTTGAAATTCTTTATTTAAGTGATTGTATTTTTTCCTTTCTCCTTTGCCTTTTGCGTTCCTTCTTTCCTCTGCTATTTTAAGAGCCTCATCTGACAACCACTTTGCTTTTTTTGCACTTCTTTTCTTTTGATATAGTTTTCCTTGCTGCCTCCTGCATAATATTTCACATCTCTGTCCATAATTCTTCTGGTACTCTGTCTATCTGGTCCAGACCATTGAATCTGTTCCTCACCTGCACCGTGTATTCCTTGGGTATGTTGTCTAGATCATATCTATCCGGCCTATTAGTTTTCCCTATTTTCTTCAGTCTGAGCCTGAATTTTGCAATCAGTAGATTGTGATCTGAGCCACAGTCCGCTCCAGGTCTTGTTTTTGCTGTATGGAATTTCTCCATCTTTGGCTGCAGAGTATTTAGTCAATTTGGTTTTGATGTTGGCCATCTGGTGATGTCCATGTGTAGAGTCTCCTCTTGTGTTGCTGGAAAAGGGTGTTTGCTATGACTAGTGTGTTATCTTGGCAGAACTCTATCAGTCTTTGCCCTGCTTCGTTTTGTGTTCACAGACCAAACTTGCCTGTTATTCCGTCCACTTTTTGATTTCCTACTTTTGCATTCCAGTCTCCTAAGATAATGTGGACATCGTTTTTTGGTGTCTGTTCTATAAGATGTTGTAGGTCCTCATAGAACTGGTCTACTGTGGCTTCATCTGCACTAGTGGTTGGTGCATATATTTGGATTACAGTGATATTAAATGGTTTGCCTTGTAGTCTGACTGACATCATTCTATCATTTTTGAGATTGTATCCCATTACTGCTTTTCTCACTCTTTTATTTACAGTTATGGCCACTCCGTTTCTTCTGAGGTTTTCTTGTCCACAGTAGTAGATATGATGGTTTCCAGAACTGAATTCGCCCATACCTGTCCATTTTAGCTCACTGATTCCCAAGATATCAATACTTATTCTTTCAATTTCCTTTTTTTACCACTTCCAGCTTTCCTTGGTTCATAGATCTTACATTCCATGTCCCTATGCAATATTGTTCCTTACAACATTGTATTTCTCCTCCCCCTTTCCTGCCCATCCTTTTCTGTCCATCTAGTGTGCTGAGCATCCTTCCTGTTTCCTCTGATTTGTCCCTTTGTTTTGCCTTTGCTTTGGTCAATAGGGTTCTTTTGGCAAACTCCCTGGCATGCTTTGCTGGTTTCTACACCATTTCCCCCACCCCCCATCATACATATTATCACAGTTTAAAACAAGGTAACATCATGCATATTATGACAGTTTAGAACACAATATCAGTTTAGAACTGATGTCAGTCAGTTCTAAACTGACACAGTGACACAGTCACTGTGTCAGTTGCTATAAGTCATCTATGTTAAGTCAACTATATTATTTCAGTTCGATTACTGATCCCTTGCATGCATGCAGCAGCTCTCGCCTCCCTTTGGCTGTGTGGTGTTGGTCAAAGGCACCGACTCGGGCCTCGCTGTTACAAGTTGAAATTGATCCAATCTGACTGGATTACAATATACATTGGACATTTCTTCACGATTAACTGCCCCTTTAAATGTGTCACAATCTCTATGAATGGCTTCAACCTTAGGTCAAAAATATGTGCAAACTCATTATAGCTGTCAAACTCAAACTGAAGCAGAGCTATATCCTCTTGTCCAGCTGACATGAGGTCTTGGACCACTCTAAAGAGCAGCCTCCCTAATACACTTACTAATACAATCTCTTTTCACAGATTTTAGCTGGACATTTTACGGACAACAGCCAAATTTACATCCATTGGAAATTTTCCCCATACGCACTCCATTTTCTATGGACCTTTATCAGTTAATATGTCACCTTTGTTTGACAACCTTTAAACTAAACAGCTTCTTCTGTTTGTTTGCCCATTATGCTTGCCACAAGTAAGACTGTGTCAGCAAGTCTGTGAGCAGAAATTGCAAACAACATTTCACTTTCTGGCTCTATGTTGCATTCGCTGTGGCACTAATGATCCTTTCAAAGGAAGATGGATGCTCCATATTTATATAGAAATTTGATTTCCAGAACAAGGAATGTCTCTTGCCTTGACCTGCCTGCTTACAACTTCATAACAAGCTTGTTTCTTGTCACTACATCCACTTCTGTTGTGTTTCTTCACTTCCTTTTAATCCAGGGGTGCCCAAACTATGGCCCATGGGCCAGATCCGGCCCATGACACCAATTCATCCAGCCTGCACTGCCCTCGTCACTCCTGTAAGGAATCTTTTACTTCCACTTCTGGGAACGAAGAGGATGGTGTGGGCCGGATGAATTGGGGTTGGGGTCAGGATCTGGCCCACAGGCCATAGTTTGGACACCCCTGGTTTAAGCAGAGAAAATGGCATCTTAAAATCTATCTCATCCTGTTGCAAAACAGATTGCAAGGTACGTTTTACTTCCACTTCCGGTGGGAGGAACCACATGACCAGCCTGCTGAACCACATGACCAGTCTCCTGAACAACGTGATCGGCCTGTGGCCCAAAAAGTTTGGGCACCCCTGTTTTAATCCACGGTGAAGTATAATTTGGAAGTGCAGATGATAATTATGACTTCCCATAAGCCTCACAGCTCAGGAGAGTGTGAAAATGCAGGCAGCTGGATCAGACAAAACCAGCAAATGCAAACGCAGCGCCAAAATGGCCGCCGCGCTCTTTGCGGGCCCCCCCCACCGGACGAAGACATCCGGGTAGTTAGGGGGCGTGGCCAGCACCCTTATATAAGGGGCGGCCACGAGGCAGCCGAGCTGCCATTTTGCGAAGCGACGGAGCGGAGAAGTTTTTCTCTCTTACCTCCGTCGCTCTTGCCTTGCTCAGGGAAGCCTTTGGCTGCTGATTTTCTTGACTTTTAGGCTTCCCATCGTTAGCTGCTATGCCCTTGAAGAAGAAGGCGACTGCGAACGCGGCTCGTTCTGCGCGGAGGCGCCAGCCGGGTCGGAGGTCCGCGGCTGCGCCTCCCCAGCAGCCTCCTTTGCCTGAGCCCACCGGGACCGGTGGGATGGGGTTAATTACCCCTTGGCCCGAGGCGGGGGGTCGGCGAACCGGCCCAGCTGGGGCCGCAGCCCCTGGCCCGCAAGCAGTGGCCACTGCCTCTGGCACGGCCCATTCTGCGGGGCCTTCTTCCATGGGTCCGCAGCTTCCTGCGGGGGGTTTCAGCCAGGGGGGTGGCTGGGTTCCCTCCCCTGGCAGGGTACCCCCCCGGCCCTGCAGGGGCCGGGCCTGGGGTCGTGGCCGTATATGGGCCCTGGGGTCCAGGGACCTGGACCGGCGCCTGCACCCAGTGGGCCGGCTGGCCCTTTGCCCCCACTTGGCTTAGGGGGCTACGTTAGTGTTGAGGCCCTTCTGGCCCGCGTTGCGGCCCTCGAGGCATCCCTCGCGAGGGTTAACCACCCGGGGGTGCCTTTTGGGGTGCAGGTTGATCCGTTGTCTGCCGGTCAGCGGCAGGCGGCAGGACGGGTCGAGCTGTCCGAGGCGCGTGGGCCGGCTTCGGCCACTGCCTCGCAGCTCCCCACTCAACAGGCTGATGCTGGTCAGGCCCCGTCGACAAGCTCAATTGCGGTCGTGAGCTCCGACGCCCCCAGCGGGCCGGAACCCCCGGTGGGGGCGGCCCGTGGGGGTGCTGCATGTGAGTATGCGGTTCAATCTAGTGCACCCACACACCTAACCACATTGGGGGGGGCATTCCTGTGGCCATGGCCTCGCATGGGTGGTGCGACGGTTCAGTCGCCGACGTCCCACCTGGCGACTTCACCGCTCACCCAGGGCCCAGTTTTGGGTGGTACCTCTTATTCAGTTGGGAATGTGTTAGGGGTGGCTGGGTTGGTCCAGGCTCCTTTTCAGATCCCCGTGGTTCCCACTGGGCCAGTGTCAGCATTGCCGACAGCGGGGTATTCCTTGCCCCTGGGGGACCATTTGGCCCAGGCCACCAAAGAGAAGATCTGGCGTGGGGAGTATGTCGACATCTTCTCCCTTCTTAACAGAGAGCCCACCAAAGAGGAGAGGGAGGGGCAGGATGAGAAGGATAAGGAACAGGCACGTCGTCGTAAGCCGCCACGTACGTGGGCCAATTGGTTGCCGGCGTACCTTATATACATGGCGGTCTACCTCAGGGCCCGGCCGGATTTGGCAATTCCGATGGTCCAGTATTTGGACAACATTTACTGGGTGATGGTAGACTTCCCGGGCCCGTCATGGTTGGCTTACGACGAGGAATTCCGTATGCGGATTCCCCTGCACCCTGAGATGAGGTGGGATGAGCCCTGCCAGAAGCTGTGGCTTCTGTATATGACTCCCACGTGCCCCGCGCCTGGGGACAGATACCATTGTGGACATGCGGTCCAGCGAGCGGCCCCAGCACAGACACCCCGCCAGGTGGCGGGGCAGGGGGTTCCAGCCCGCCTGCTGTGCTGGACTTTCTCGTCCAATGGTTCCTGCAGTAGGAAGAATTGCCGGTACAGGCATGAGTGTCCCTCTTGTGCTGGCCCCCATGCGGCCTCCGCCTGCCCCAGGCCTGGAGGGGTGCGGGGCAAAGGTAGGGGCGGACAAGGGGCTGGCAAGACTGCCGCAGAGGGAGCTGGTCCACCGAAAGGCCCCCTCCCCAATTAATGTGGACATGCTGGAGCGTTGGCTCGCATCGTACCCAAGGGGGGCAGATGCGGTTTACCTGCTTCAAGGTTTTCGACTGGGGTTCCGTATTCCCTTCCAGGGTGATAGGTCCCCCCAAGATGCCCCCAACCTTTTGTCCCTTAAGGGGAGGGAGGAGGTGGCTGCTGCCAGCATTTCTAAGGAGGTTGATGCGGGCAGGGTCGCTGGCCCTTTCCCTGCACCCCCGTTCCCCAACCTTAAAGTGTCACCCTTGGGCTTGGTGCCCAAGAAGTCTCCGGGCGAGTTCCGCCTGATCCATCACTTGTCCTACCCAGCCGGCCGATCGGTCAATGATGCTATCCCTGATGACCTTTACTCGGTCAGGTATACATCTTTTGACCAAGCGCTGCGCATGGTGCGCTCATGTGGCCCGGGTGCGCTGTTGGCTAAGTGCCACATTAAGTCTGCCTTTCGCCTCCTGCCGGTTCACCCGGGTGACTTTGAGTTGCTGGGTTTTAAGTTCAGGGGTGAATATTATTTCGATAAGGCCATGCCTTTTGGCTGTTCCATATCGTGCTCGGCCTTCGAGCGTTTTAGCACCTTCCTACAGTGGGCTTTTGTCCGCAGGTCAGGGTCCCGGTCTGTAGCCCATTACCTGGATGATTTTTTATTCGGGGGTGAACGGGGCTGGGACACGTGCACACGTCTCCTCAACACATTTCAGACGCTAATGGAGGAACTGGGTGTCCCTTTAGTGCCCGAAAAGACCGAGGGCCCATCTACACAGCTAGTCTTCTTGGGGGTGGAGATTGACACGGTAGCACAGGCTTCTAGGTTACCAGGGGATAAGGTGTCAAGGATAGTGGCCCTTATCTCGGACTTGCTTGCTAAACGCAAGGCATCACTGCGGGATCTGCAGGTGTTGCATGGTCATCTCAATTTCGCTTGCAGGGTGGTCGCACCGGGCAGGGCATTTGCCCGGCGCTTGTGTGACGCCATGACAGGCTTGTCCAGGCCCCACCATAGGGTCAGACTAACCCAGGGCATTAAGGCAGATATGCTTATCTGGCTCCAGTTCCTGAAGGAGTTCAATGGGGTGTCATTTTGGAGGTCTGGCCTTCTGGCTTCCCCTCGTTTCCAGATACAGTCCGATGCCTCTGGGTCCCTGGGTTATGGGATGTACTTCAATGGGAAGTGGGCCTATGGTGGGTGGCCACCAGCCTGGTCAGGTACGCCTGCGGGACCTCACGTACCTGGAATTTTTTCCCATTCTGGGGGCCTTGATGCTATGGGGTGATGAGTGGGCCAACTCGGTCATTCATTTCTGGTGTGACAATGCGGCCGTTGTCCACATTGTCAACTCACAGACTTCCAAATCACCCAGGGTGATGGACTTGGTGCGCCAGTTTGTATTGCGCAGCCTGCGCCTTAATGTACTGTTCCGGGCCAGGCATGTCCCGGGGGTCAATAATGATATCGCTGACGCTTTGTCCCGCCTGCAGATCTCCCGGTTCCGCGCCTTGGCCCCGGATGCACAGGAATTTCCCTCGCCACTCCCGGACGAGATATGGACCTTTGGCAAGGAGAGGTGAACCGGGCGATCGGCATGTCGCTAGCGCCACGCACGCGTAAGGCGTATCAACACGCATTCAATTCTTTCAGGGCGTTCTGTGCCCAATTCTGGCTGCCAGATACCTGGCCTATCCCGGTGGCCCATATACTTCAATTCATGGTTGACCTGCATTCCCAGGGCCTTGCACCTCGAACCATAGCATCCAGGCTGTCAGCGCTGGCTTTTATGGCCAAAGTAGGCGGACATGCGGACAGTACCGCTGACTTCCGTGTGAGACACGTTTTGGAGGGGTGGGTGCGGGAGCATGGGCGTAGCCCGGACGACCACCACCCAATTTCCCCAGGGGTTCTTACCCAAATGGCACGGGGCTGGCAGGACCTATGTTTTGATAGGTATGAGGCAGCCTTGTTTCATGCAGCTACAATGGTGGCCTTTTTTGGAGCGCTCCGCATCAGCGAGTTTGTGATGCTGTCTAAGGCGGATGCTAGTCGTAGGGCACTGGAACTCGAAGATGTCTATGTGGCCAAAGACTGGGCTCAGTTGAGGATACGCTCCTCTAAGACGGATCAGCATGGCGTAGGCAGTGGAATAAGACTGCTACGGTGTTCTTTGGCAGACATCTGTCCGGTTGGTGCCCTACAGGAGTTCCTTGCACTGTGTGGCACGCACCATGGCCCGTTTTTTCTGTCACCAAGATGGGTCTCCCCTTACTAAATTTCAATTTTGGAGGGTGTCGGTAGGCACTAGCCAGTGTTGGCCTCCCTGGGGCTCGTTGCGGCACCCATTCATTCAGGATAGGGGCGGCTTCTACTGCAGCTGTTTTTGGGTACTCCGGGGCTGACATACGCCGCATGGGAGGGTGGGGATCACAATGTTTTCAGTTTGTGTTCGCCCTCTTCAACCATGAGTACCAGTTTAGTCACTGCACTGTTTCTCCCCCCTTTTTTTTCCTTGACAGATCCTGGGTGTCGTATTACACCGATGACAGTGTGCCTGGTGGACCATAGCCATGTGCACAGGGCAGCGCGTTACGCTGCACAGGGCAGCGCGTTACGCTGCACAGGGCAGCGCGTTACGCTGCACAGGGCAGCGCGTTACGCTGCACAGGGCAGCGCGTTACGCTGCGGCGACAGAGTGGGGACCCCGACTGGGACTGGGTGCATCCGCACATCTCAGGTGGTATGGTAAGCGTGGCATGTTATGGCGGGAACTGTTGCCATTCCTTTTCTACATCAGGGATGCTGACTCGCCGGATGTCCTGGTTATGTACCTTGGGGGCGATGGCTTAGGGCGGGTCACTGGCCTATCGCGGAAGCTTGCGATTTGCAGTGACCTGCCCCACTCACGTTATGTGTGGCCTGCCACAACCCTCAATTGGTCGGACACGATACCGCGGTACGCTTACAGGGGGGCGTGCGGCCTCGAGGCTCTTGGCCGAGCCGATGCTCCGTGAATGGGGCTATTGCCCGGTTCCTTTTCGACAAAGGTGGGGGACGCGTCATTCGCCTCCCCGACATCAGTTTGCAAAATTACGAGCTTTTACTCAGGGGATGGGGCCCATCTGTTGCAGGGAGGTATGGACCTCTTGTTAGTGGACTGGCGAGCAGGCCTGTTGACCGAGCTGACGGTCTTGGGGGGGCGGTGAGCCTTCTGGGAAGCCTCCCCGTGTAGCGGGTAGCACTGGTAAGGTAAACATTTATGACCCACAGGTATCCGGCAGGTTCGCAATTGACTGGACAACACTAGACAGGTATAAGTTGGTTAAACGTTGTCCGGTCAACGACGAACCAGGCGACGTGGTGATGGCTACAGCTAGACAGCATGCATCACCCCATGATTTTACGGATACGCGTCAGAGGGTGGGGTCATTAGTTAGATATTGACTACGGTCAACAATTTGTTTGTTGTCAACAAACAAATTGATACAAATAGATACATTGTAACAATTGCCGTTGGCAATTTTGGGTGGTACCTTACCAGTGTTACTTCGGCCTGCTTGCCTTAAGAATTATAATTGGTCAATTACCAATAGAAATTTATAATTCGGACTAGGGCATGAATCAATAAATGTGGCCCAATGCCGTTATCCACTTTCATTGGTGTCTGAGTCCTTTATTGGGGGGTGCGCCTGCAATGAGATCCAGTGGGGAGAGGGGTTTGTTAGTCAGAAAACCCAATAAAACACCTGCACCCAGGGAACTGTATCTCACAGGAAGCTTTGTTGTCATGTCTCTTTTTTTGAAAGGGAGTGGAAGGGGGCACAAGTGTATTCTGCAGTCTGGGTGGCAAGGTTAGCAGTGGTTTCTCTCTCCTAGAACTTTTGGCTGGTGACAGTTGCAGTAGCAGCAAATAACTAATCTACTGCAGCCCCAATAATTGAAATAAGCAAACAGTAATAAATTGCTTGTTATTCAGGTCTGTTATTCAATGTATTGTTCCAGTTGTTCTGCTGTTTTGCTCTCGTTCTCTCCCCTATAATTGATATTTTGCCTTACAAGCAAAGCATTTTTGTCTAAGATGAAAACTTACTGTAAAGAACTCGTTTTTGCAAAGCACATGTTTACTTATCTGTCTGAAGCATACCTGTCAAGTATCCTGGATTGGCCGGGAAATCCCGTATTTTGGTGTGCATTCCTCCCCTTTCCCGGTGCCGTCCCATATTTAGAACGGCAGGGAAGGGGGTTACTGTGCACACATGCAGAACAAATCTGTGCATGCACAAACATGTTCTGCGCATGCACAATGGAGTTTTCCTGCACATGCACACTCGTGCCAGAGCAGTTCCTGTATTTTCTGGAGTGGGGCTTGATGGGTATGGTCTGAAGCAACTGTAAGTAAAAGAAATATTTTGTTATATTTCTAAACACGTGTGCAGAGTTTAATTCCTGGGCTAGAGTGGGGAGTGTAAGGCTTGGAGAACTTGCAAACTCAAACTATAGCAATTTATTAATCTGCCCCGCCTACTGCTGTGTATAAAAAACTTAACATTTCCATTGTCATGTGATAGGCATGACTAGATGCCGGGTGTGCACAGGGCACTGATATTTTTCCACCAAAGTGGAACCTATTTATCTACTTGCAATTTCTTGCTTTGGAACTGCTAGTTTGGCAGGAGTCTGGATAGAGATGGGTGCTCACTCCATCGTTCAGCACTCTGGTCTCAAACTGCTGACCTGCCTACCTTTCAGTTGTCAAGCCCAGCATCTTAACCACTAGTCTACTGCAGCCCCGATAATCCAAATAAGCAACAATTATTCAATTTCCCTCTGGGCTCTGTCGCTGTGCTGTCTCTCCAGCAACCAGTCCCACTGTCCCATTGCCTCCACATTGGAGGTTAGCTGGATTTTATCTCCCTTTTTTGTTTTTATTGTACTGTTCTTGTTAATATTGTGTGTATATTTTAAAATTCGATTTACATTCTGTCTTCCCCCTGCAAATGGAACTCAAGGGATTTTTATGGAGAGGCAAAGACAAATTGTATGAATAAATAAACAATAAATAAACAAGTACTTTTGACCCAAATACCTAGTTTGTAGGTATTACTTCTATTTTGGAATTGTGAACATAATGTATTGGATTAGAGCCTGAAGGAGTGGAAAAAGCAAAGTAAATTCATAATACGATGAATAAAAATGGAAATTGAGTGGAATCTCACAGTGCTATTTCCCATGTGTCAGTTTGGATTTTCTTTTCTTTTGTGAATGACTAATAAATCAGCAGCAGCTGTTGTCACTGTTGTTGACAGAAACTGCAATCCTTTTAGGACCAGTAAGACTCCAAGACAACATGTTGTGTGCATTTCTAAATGTCAAGAAAGTTTAAAAATATGGAAAGTTAAGTACATGCCAGCCACTCAGAATTCTTAAAATATTCTTTAAATCATACTTGAGGTGAAGCACAATATTGTTTTACTATAACGTGTATATGTGCTTGCATACTCGTAGATGCACTGGTCAAGAATGGGGCATTGTGTTCATGTAAATTATAATCAAATGTAACCTTTCCATCCTTATCTTCATAATGACTAGCATTGAATGTACTATGAAGCAGTATACTTCCAAATAGGGAAAAACTTCAGCCAAACCCTGTAGATAAAGGATGGTAATCTTGTCAGTGGCTGAAGATTTACTAAGAAGCCCTATGTGTAATTAAATGTCTCTCTCATCGCCTTGCCTGTAAATCAGGGATTCGCAACCTATGGCCCGTGGGCTGGCCCCAGCCCGTGGCGCCAATTAACCCAGCCCATGGTGAGGACCCCACCGCTGCCACCAGAAGGGCCAAAAATGCACTGAAAATGCGCCTGAAGTCCCAAAAACATGCCGAAAACATGCTGGAAGTCCTGAAAACCCGCCCAAAACCTCTGAAAATGCTTTTAAAAAGGCCCCCAAACCACCAAAAACCTCTGGAAACACGCCACCTTTGCTCTCACCACCACAGGAAGCAGTGAAAACATTTGACAATATGCCATGAATGCAATCGCTGCTGCTGCCACCAGAAGCAGCGGAAGCGGTGGGACAAACCATGCCCCTGGCCTGCACAGCTGTAGGAGGGGGCATGGTCCAGCCCTCAGCACGAAAAGGTTGCAAACCCCTGCTGTAAATATACATATGGGTGCATTTTACTTCTGCTTCCAGGAGCGATGAAGGTGGCGCGGGCTGGATGAATTGCAGTAAACCCCTTCGTGTGTATTCGTGTGGTCTTAATTTGTTCTTATATTTGTTTGTATTTCTGCTTGCATTTGAATTGTTGTTATTGTTTGCTGTCTTATGCCATTTTTGGCAGAAGAAAGTGCTGTTAATTAAATAGATTTATGGAAACAGAAGTGCCTAGTCTCTCTCCTTTCCATTACAGTTTTCTCTACCAAGAGAGAAAAATGTCCAAAAGTGAAGAAGTTCTTGTTCCAAAGTCGTCATTGGCTGCTACTCGTATCCAAGCATACATTTTCCCTGGAAGTCAGTTCCTCACTTGATGCATGTGTCTCTGGTGACTCGATAAACCAGTCCGGGCATGAAACACGAGACCACACACAGACTCTCCACAAAAGCAAGAACTCCAATTTTCCAAGGTTGTTACTCTCAAGTAAGGCCTGTCTGCAAACAGGATCCTTTTCCTCCTTGGACATGGTACTCTCCATGTGGAGAAGGTGATGCTTGGGGAAGGGCTCAGTGGTCCTCTCTGAGTGGTGTTGCTGAGGTGTATGTTTTGATTTAACAGAGTTAGAATGAATGTCTAGGTCACCCTTGCTCAAAAGCCAGCCATATCCAACTCTAGGGTTCAGTGCTCATCTCTATTTATAGCATCTGCAGACATTTCCATGGACATGTGGCAGCCATGGCTAGACACCAGAATGTACGGAAAGCTGTTTACCTTACCACCAAAGTGGTACCTATTTATCTACTTGCAATTTCTTGCTTTAAACTGCTAGGTAGGCAGGAGCTGGGGCAGAGATGGGAGTTCACTCCATCGTGCAGCACTCGGGTCTCGAACTGCTGACCTGCTGACCATCCAGTTGTCAAGTTCAGCCTCTTAACCACTAAACCACCACAGACCCCTCTCGAATAAATGTCTAAGATTATACAATAAGGTAACTACATATATGTTACTTGCTAAATAACAACACAGGTGTAGAGATTAAATACCACTTTGACAGAGGACTCTTTAATTTGGCTAGACTATGCTCCCGAAGACTAACCAGAGTTGACAGGATAATGGAAATGCAATGTGCTGATGATACTGCATTGCCTGCTCTCACACCTGAGGAGCTGCAACAGTTAGTCAACTGTTTCAAGAATCCATGTGATCATTTTGGCCTCACCATAAATGATCAGAAAACCAAGGTACTTGTACAACCTGCCCCAAGGACAGAGTTCAGTATCACCATCTCAGATTCAACACTGAAACAGGTAGACCATTGTTCTTACCTTGGTATCATCCTGTCTTAAACCTGCACATGTGAACAGGAAGTAATGAAGAGAATCGGTGCTGCTCATTCTGCCTTTGGTCATCTATCACACTGGGTCTTCATGAACAAAGATCTAGCAGTTCATACAAAGCTCATGGTATTCCAAGCTGTTGTTATCTCAACGTTATTGTACGGCTATGAAACATGGACCCTCTTACACCAAGACATCCATAAGCTTGAACTGATTATATTCTATATAGTAAACTAATAACTAAAATTAAATACATTAATGCTTGATAATATAAGTGTCAGAAATTATGTAACAACCCTCTCAAATTCTCTAAGAAGTAGTTACCTAGAAAAATAAATATCTCTTGTTTATTTCTGAAATGAATAATGAGGCTTTCCACACAAAATGTAAATCTCACTTTACATTCACAGTCTGTGTAAGAGACAATCTGTCAGCAAACTACAGATGTTTCTGGAATTTCAGGATTTCACTTTTCTGGGTTTCAATATCTGATATCTAATGAAGATTGATATTGAAATCTAAAGGCTGCAAATAAAAAGTAAAAATGTATAAATATTCCTATGTCACAGAAAGATTGTTCAGTCAAAAGAGATCAAACTGCACAATCATTCAAACCTTTCATGTATTTTTAATTCAGTCTGTCTTCTTGCCCCTTAAACATGCAGCTTATAAGCATGTCAGCTGATTGACAAGCAGCCCAATTAGTGAGGCAATTGATGTGACAATTAATGACACTGACCATAATAAAATCCACCTCATCTTGAAATCTGGTGCAAAACATAAAAGGAGAGGGTTCGAGAGATTCAGCTTTTTAGTTTCTTCATATTTTACACCATGTCTAATACACTATGTGCACAGAAGTCAATTCAATGGTCAAGATCCTGTTTGTTGCTTCTGCTCAGGCAACTGTACAGGTTTAAAGCTTGGTGAAGATGTAACCAGTAATACTACCTTGTGCATGGTCAGAATTCATCCTGCTGCTCTTGTAGATTGAATTGTTGCAGAAGGAACATGCAGAATTCTGCATTTATTTTAGGATTTATTCTTAGCTAAGTGAATATAAGATTACAACTTTAGACTAGAAAATGGGACTGTGGCAGAGGAGTAGACTTTGTGACAGTACCAGTGTGTCTATAAGCTGTGTGGATGGTTTTTGTTGGTGGCTGGCTTTCAGTCTAGATTGATTCCCTGTTGCCTTGTCAGTGCTTTTTGGGGAGTAATTTCTAAGGACTCTTTGGTGTTTTTTTTAGAGTGCCAGAAAACATGAATGTGAGAATCAGAAAGAAATTATCCAAAAGAGGCTTTCCTTTTCATGTAAAATGAAAGGGACATTGTACAAGAAATGAAAGAGACACAACCAGAATATTCTCAATCACAGCATTTATTAGCGGCCTGCAATTTGGGAGGCCTAACTATGGACCAATAGAGGTAATGAGTATTTACTACTTAAAGGACCAGAGCAGAATGCTTCTGTTTAACAGTTATTTTGGGAAACATGATTGGGAGATTGCTTAAATGCTGTTTATGGAATTCCCAGAAGTATGTTCCCTGAGTCGGCCTGAGTCGGCCATGTGTTGAGTAGGGCGGGATATAAAATTGTTGTTGTTGTTCAGTCGCACAGTCGGTTCCGACTCTTTGCGACCCTATGGACCATTGTTCTCCAGGCGCCTCTGTCCTCCACCATCCCCCTCAGCACTCCCAGTTCTGTGCCCATTGTGTCTACAATACCATCTATCCATCTCATCTTTGGCCTCCCCCTTCTTCTTTTGCCCTCCACCTTTCCCAACATCAAGGCCTTCTCAAGTGAATCCTCCCTTCTCATTTGATGTCCAAAGTACTTTAGCTTCGTCTTTACTATTAGCCCTTCCAATGAGCAGTCAGTGTTGATTTCTTCTAAGATTGACCTATTTGTTCTCCTCGCTGTCCAGGGTACCCTCAAAACTCTCCTCCAGCACCACATTTCAAAGGCATCTATTCTTCTGCGTTCAGCTTTCCTTATTGTCCAGCTCTCACATCCGTACATTACCACTGGGAATACCATTGCTTTGACTATTCTAATTTTTGTTTTCAGTGTGATGTCTCTGCTTTTCACTATGTTCCCCAGGTTTCTCATCGCTTGTCTCCCAAGAATCAGTCGCCTTTTTATTTCATGGCTGCAATCCCCATCTGCCGTGATCTTTGATCCCAGGAAAGTAAAATCTGTCACTGCTTCTACTTCTTCCCCATCTATTTTCCAGGAACTGATCGGACCTGTTGCCATTATCTTGGTTTTCTTGATATTGAGTCTCAAGCCAGCTTTTGCACTCTCTTCCTTCAAACCGATCAAGAGATTCTTTAGGTCTTCCTCACTTTCTGCCATTAGGGTGGTATCGTCTGCATATCTCAGATTGTTTATGTTTCTCCCAGCAATTTTAATCCCATATTGTGATTCCTCCATCCCTGCACTGCGCATTATGTGCTCTGTGTATAGATTGAATAAGCAGGGTGATAAAATGCAGCCTTGTCTTACTCCTTTTCCTATTCCAAACCACTCTGTCATTCCGTGTTCTGTCCTAACTGTTGCTTCTTGGTTCATGTACAGATTTCTCAGGAGGCATATGAGGTGCTCTGGTATTCCCATCTCTTTAATTACTTGCCACATCTTGTTGTGGTCCACACAGTCAAATGCCTTAGTGTAATCAATGAAACAAAAGTAAACTTGTTTCTGATATTCCTGATATAAAATTGAATAAACATAAACAACATAACATGTTTCACTATGTGAGCAGAATGCCAGTCCAGATAAGAACCTCTGATTGTTACATTTCAACATTAATGTCAGGAAGTGCTGTGGGGTTAGAGCAGTGTTTCCCAACCTTTGGTTTTTGGACTTCAATTCCCAGAAGCCTAAGTCAATTCCCCAAAGCACTAATCAGCCAATGTACTGACTTAGGCTTCTGGGAATTGAGGTTCTCCTGTGGAGTATGGGCCCCACATTGGGAACCACTGAGTTAGAGTGATTGGATGAAAATGAAAACAGTGTTTCTGTACCTCTAACAGTTGGGTTAAGGAAGAGATTTTAGCAAATATAGCTGGCATTAAAAGCTGCTGAAATTTCCACTTCTAAACAACTGCTACAGGGACAGGAGTCCTGAACTCATTTTCATCTGGTCCTCCTATATGAACTTGAGCTATCCACACTTGTATAGAAAAATTGTAAGAGAGATGTACAGATGTGCTTTTAGGCTACAACCCCTAGAATTCCACAGGGCAATTCTGGGAACCAGAAGGGGGTGGGGAGAGCCCACAAATCTGCTCTCCTTTGATTAGACATATTTCTGAGGGATATAAGCTACTAAATGAAGAGCAGGAAACAGATGGCTAAGTAGGGACATACCTTGATGTGGTATATTGAGCATTTCCTGGGACTAAGATGATAAATAGAAAGACCCTGGAGATAATGAGTATTTTTTTAAATAATGTGATGCTACAAGTTGTTCATTAGACATCAGAGAAGCTCCAATATTTTTGGGGTGGAAGGTAATGTGTACATATGGCTCTGATTTTCATTTACCTGCCCTCTCATAGCATTCTCTTCTGATGCAGAGTTTCAGGGATATCTTTTTGGCAGGAAATCAAATTAGAATCTACAAACAGGTGCAGCTGTGCAAAATAGAGGACTGGCCTCCCATTTTGAAAAAGGAGCATATGAGACCAGAGATAAGATTATTTTCACTCACACAGAAACAAATATTTTGTAAAAAAAAATCAGCCATTCTTTCTTCATGGATTTCCGGCAGCAGCCTTGAGTGGCAGATGTTGCAAATCTGAAAACATGTTAGAATCAACATTTGCTTTTTAACCTTTGAATTTAAATGTTAGACAAACCACTTGTTCAAAAGTGTGGAGACCAAAGCTATTGTCTGCTGGAGAAGAGGAGAAGGCTGCAGCAGGAAAGAGAAAGAGGGGGAAAGAGTAACCATTAATGCATCACCCCAAGAGAAGACCTTAGGGCCGTGATGGCAAACCTTTTAGAGATACAGTTGCCATAATTCTCTGCAACAAAATCGGGACAGAAGTATACTTGACAAAAATGGGCGGGTTATCTACCTGGGGAGGGGGAAAGCAATTTAAGCTTGTTCTTAATAAAGGGAAGGGAAGCATGAAGCCTATGAAAAAACACAGAAAGATTGTTCTGCGGGCATCATCCATGCATCTTTCCACCCAACCACCTACCGACCCCTGCCACGTGTCTCAACAACAGTCCCTGCATGGATTTATTTTGCTTGCAGGTGTTGGAGTGAAATAAGATGGCGGCTCTCTGAGCCCTCCTCTGAAGCACCATTTTGTCCCCCTCCAGTGCTCACCATTGTCGGTACTGAGGCGGGCAGGTCTCCATGGGATGGTGAAGAACGGACGACTTTATGCCATTGGCAGCAGATCCCCCCCCCCCCCAAGGCTGATCCCATGTGCTCCAACAGCCTTCCTGCCCACTTTGCGCCAACAACAATTGCCTGCCTGAGAGCCCGCACGCGAGTGAGCAGTGATCCCATCATAGAAAGGAAATGAGGGAGGGGATATCAGAGAGTAAACAAAACAAAAAGACAGCTCCCCCTTGTGGGACCTTAAAGACTACCGGTAACTGCTGTATTTTAATGGAAGTATAAACATCCGGGACTTTAACATGATTTTTATTGAACTGGACTGGACAATTTTTTTGACCTTGAAATCAGGACAATCCCGGTTTTCCGTGATGTATGGCAACCCTATTTAGAGACCAAGTGCCCAGACAGAGGGTCAGGATGAACTCTGTGCTGGGGGAGGGGGAATTCCTCCCATTGGGCTCCTGGGTAGAGGAGCAGGGTGAACTGTGTCCTGGGGTGACAGTGCACTTTCCAACAGAGAGGGCTGAAGGTGCTCTGTCTGGCATGCATGCCATAGGTTTACCAACACTGCATAGGATATAATAATACAAAAAGACATATTAACAGTAAACAGTCAAAACAGGGACAAAATGTACAAATCTTGTAGAACTGAAAATCAAATGGTAGCATGTTCTTAATTGGCAATACAAAAGGCCACATCTTTATTGGTTACAGCAGCAACTTCCCTGGCATATTGTTGTTGAATTGATCCAATTCAACAAAGGCCATGCCTTCCAATGCTAACCATCACTTCCTCTGATCGCCAACTGGAGTTGGAACTTGGTAATGGCCATTCCTTTGGAGTCCATAGAGTGTGTATGGCATTCCTTAGCTCCCTGCCAGCCAAATGGGCTAGGGCAGGCTTTTGCCCCCTGCAAATGTAGGTGGGAGTTAGCCCCCTGCTCCCCTTTAAAAGGGGGAATCTATTCCAACCAGGGCAGAAAGATCGCCAGTCTACTGCCCTTCCTCCACCTGGATCCATCACATTGCTCCCAATGACCAACAAAGTTGTGACGATAAATTAAAGAGGCCTACAAGATCTGCCTTCTCATAACATTCTTTTCTGATTTTTTACAAGATCTGTACATTGTGTTCCTGTTTTGACTGTTTACTGTTAATATGTCTTTTTATATTATTATTATTATTATTATTATTATTATTATTATTATTATTATTATTATTATTATTATTATTATTATTATTATTATTATTATTATTATTATTATTATTATTATTATTATTATTATTATTATTATTATTATTATTATTATTATTATTATTATTATTCCCTACGTTCTTCTCTTGGAAAGGATGCTCTTTCCCCTCTTTCTCTTTTCTGCTGCAGAGCCCTGGTGGTGCAGTGGTTAAACTACTGCACTGCAGCCAAAAAATTATGAGTTCGATCCTGATGAGGGATCAATTTCCAAGTTTGGCAAAATGAGTACGCAGCATGTTGGGGGCAAGATGCTAATTGCCTTGTAAGCCACCCAGAAAGTGCACTAAGCGCTATGGGATGGTATATAAATGTCATTGCTATTGCTAAAGATCCTTGAACCAAAATGGAAATGACCACCCAAACCATAATTATTGCCCTGTTGAACCCTTCCCTGCAACCAACATCATAATTCATAAGTGAACTGTAAAGGTTGCCCTTGCTCGAAATCCATTCATAGCTGACTCTAGGGTTCAGTGCTCATCTCTGTTTATAGCCAGAGAGCCAGCACTATCTGCGTTTGCAGATGTTTCCATGGACATTTGGCAAGCATGACTAAATACCAGAGTGCACGGAACACTGTTTACATTCCCACCAAAGTGGAATCTATTTATCTACCTGGAATTTCTTGCTTTCGAACTGTTAGGTTGGCAGGAGCTGGGACAGAGATGGGAGCTCACTCCATCATACAGCACTTGGGTCTTGAACTGCTAATCTGCCAACCTTCCAGTAGTCAAGTTCAGTATTTTAACCACTAAGCCACCGCAGTTCTTATAAGTGAACTGAACAACTATCCTATTAACAAGAAAGAGGGGTGGGCAGAAGGGAAGGCCAGCGCAGGGATTATAGGCAAGAGAAGGAGACACCAGCATGCCTGAATTGAAACCCAGCCATGGCACACAGCTATGACATCACCCAATCTTGCCCCTACTCCGCTGCTTGCCTGGTCCTCCTGCTCATGCCAGCCAATGCCTTACCTAGTGCCACAACCTGCACCAGCTTCCCAGCACTGGAATGTAACACAAATACGATGTAATGCCGTTTATCCAACTGTAGATCATTTATCATGTAAGTAAATGTTACTTTCCAGGAGCAATGGCACTGTGAAGTCAGGTATGTGGGAGATTCAAATAAACTGATATCAAGACAGTTGAAGGTTTTTTTTCTCTACAAGGATGCTACAGATGCACAGCCTGCAAATTTGCAACGTTTACCCATTTGCACTCACACTCATTTGGAAACACTCATTGCCTGTTGTTCTTATTTCCCACTGTCATCCCAAAGGTGCACTAGAAAACAAGCATACAAAAATAAATAAGTCTGTATATTGGATCTGTTGTTTTAATTATGCAGCTGTAATGATGTAACAACTCTTCTCTCCCCACCCTTTTGTTTTCTTGCAAAACCATTGGTGTGGAAAGCACAAAAGGTATCTTTTCCACATCTCTTCGAAATGGCACGATGCCAGAACATGGTATTTACATTTTGTAAAAAGATCTCCCACGAGAAACATTAAATACACTTAATCATATGCATTTACAGTTCATGTACCATCGTCATATGAATTATTAAACCTCTCTAAACAAAGCTGTTCTGTACAGCATCAACTTTAACTCAGAAAACAAGAGGGTAAATTGTACTGCTTGCTGCTCATTTATATGAAGCTTGTTTACTGACAGCTGTTTCATAAATGTATAGTTCTTCACTTCATGACTTTGCCATCACATAAAGGTTTGCATCGCAGTTGTTCTAACTCCAAAACTCGATCTTCCATTTCACTTCATATCATTTCAGAAACAATGTTTTTCAATGTATCCTGTCATAACTGAATGCTTATTGTCAAGTATACAGAAAATCAAGAAATATATGTCTCTGTATGAATCCAGGCCTTGTGTGAAGCAAATAGGTCATGCACTGTCAACATAACCGCAGAGTAATACTTTTGAAAAGGCAAGCAATTTTTGTTACTAATCTTATCAAACACTGAGCTCCTTTTTGTTCTCTATTGGCTCAGAAATTCCATTTTGCAAGAAAATTTACTAACACACCCAGAAGGAAAATGCTTTACCCTGAAGAATTATTTTTCCATCAGTGAAGTAAAGATGGCTCATATACCAATTCTACCAGTGATGAAGGAAATGTGTGTCTTAATATATATTAAAAATGATGGTAATTGTTGCACTATAGAACTAACTACAGCTCATATCATTACTAGCAAGGGTTGCCCGGCGTTGCCGGGCTTTCCCCCCCGTGTTTTTTAATTAAAAATGAGCCATCTTTTTTTTTTGCAATAGTGTTACATTGTGTTGGAAGGTTAAATTGTGTTTTTATTAAAAAAAATGCTTAGTCTGTAATTTTAATTTTTTCAATGTTTATTTATGTTAAATTTGTTTGGCTTGGCTGTTATTAACTGTGATCTGCTTTTTTGGGTTTTTTTGAGGATTAATAAAAGAAGAAAGTATGATATAATAACTCAGCACAGGATTTTTTAAAGTTTCTATTGTATTTTATTGACATATATATATTTGTGATTTGTGTGACAGTGTGTTTAGTGTAATTTTTTTACTTGTTTTTTTTGGTGTGACCTTTTGTGTAAAATTGTGAGTTTGTGTTTTGTTTGGGGCTGTTGTGTGTTTTTGAATTGTTTTTACTATTGTGGCCAGCAGGTGGTGCTGGTAGAATTGGTATATGAGCCATCTTTACTTCACTGATGGAAAAATAATTTTGACTTTTGTTTCTCTCCTGCCCTCTGGGTGGAGCTTCTTCTGGTCAGTAGGGTCTTTCTGTATTCATTTCTTTTCCAGTCCTGGTGTAGGTAGCACGTGTTCTGGTAAGTTTGCTTGTTTTCTTTGTTTTGTGTGTGTGTGGGGGGGGGGGTTGGAGTTTGTATTTTTTGTCTGTTTGTTTTGTTTTTGATTGTGTCTTTGTTTACTTCGTATTGTTTTTGGTGTTTTTGTTTTTGTGTATTTTTGGCTGTGTTTGAGTGTTTTTAGTAATTTTTTAAAAATTATTTGTTTGGTGGTGGGGAAGGTACGTGGTCATTGGGGGTTTGGAAGGGTGGGCTAGGTGGTGGGGAGGGGGGCATGGTCGTTGGGGGTTAGGAAGGGTGGGTTAGGTGGTGGGGAGGGGGGCATGGTCGTTGGGGGTTAGGAAGGGTGGGCTAGGTGGTGGGGATGGGGGCATGGTCATTGGGGGTTAGGAAGGGTGGGCTAGGTGGTGGGGAGGGGAGCTGTAGTGTGTTATGGTGCTTTGTTTTTGTGGAGTCGTGCTTTGTTTTTGTGGAATCGTGAAAGTAGATCGTTTTTCCCCTTTTAATATCAGTGGGTGGGGGCTGCGATCCCCCTCCCCGCTGGCTTTCCTAGTGTTGGGTGGTTTTGAACAGGCATAGAGGAACGATCCCCCTCCCCCCTCCTTAAAACAACTCCGGTTTTAAAGAGAAGAAAAGACGGAGTTTTTTTAAGGAGGGGGGAGGGGGATCGATCCTCTCTGCCTCCCCGCTGGCTTCCCTAGTGTTGGGTGGTTTTGAACAGGCAGAGAGGATCGATCCCCCTCCCCCCTCCTTAAAACAACTCCGGTTTTAAAGAGAAGAAAAGACGGAGTTTTTTTAAGGAGGGGTGGTGGTGGATCGATCCTCTCTGCCTCATCTTTTGTTTCCAGATGGGTTTGGACAATATAGTCCTTTTATCCCCACAAACCTCCCAACAGTAGGGTAGGCAGCGGAGAGGGGGTTCGCCACCCCCTCCCACTGATGTTAAAGGGGAAACTCCATTCGGGAGCTTCAGGCGCCGCGGGAGAGTAAAAGAAAGCCGGCTGCTGTTTGCTTGCCTTTTAGCTGTTTTTCTTTTTAATTTTCCGGGCACCGTTTTCCTCAGCGTTCTGCGTGGGCATGCAGGATGCTGGGGCTTGTAGTTATGGGTTGGTGCTTTGTGTTTTTGCTGGGTTTTTTTAAAATGTGTTTCTTTCGATTGGCTGCGGCGCGTGTCCGAACGCTGCGCCGTGCGAGAGCCTCTCAGCGTGATTGGCTCTGGCGCGGCGCAGCGCAAGGAATGTTGGGAAGTGAAGTTCTTTCCCTTTCTTGCCGTTTGTGGGGCTGAGGCCCCCGTGCCGGATTTTTAAATCCTTCGTTGACCTGCGTAGGCAATTCAGCCGTGCGCATGAAGGGTGGGTGCGGGTCAGTAGGGCGACGCATAGCAACCTATAGCCAGTTCCAATGGTGAACACTTGGTTTTATAGGTTAAGATTATTTGTTATTTGAGATAAACAAAGCTACTTCACAGGTTTCACAAACAAAGACAATGTAAGAAATCCATGAAGTCTTTCAGCAAGTAAAGCATAGGAAACCCCAACAAGCATTAGGACTGCAAACATCTACGTCTACAGCAGGAGTGTGGAATATTGTTTTGGGCCAACGACAGTGTTGGCTCCAGTCTGATTTCACTTGTCTCATTCTTTCTTACAGCCATTTTGTATCTCCCCTCCCTCATCTGGATAGATATCTGAATTGGATTAAGAACATTTTTCTTCTGATTAATCTAGTATAACAAATTTCCTAATCCAGCTTCCAAAAATGGAATAAATCCACAGCTATAGCACCCTTAACAAGTGGTATTTGGAAACCTAAAGTGAAGTAGTATCCACTGCCTTCTGTAACATTTCCTTGTATTGCCAAACAACTGTCAGTAATGTCTTTCTCAAAACAGCCTTTCTTGCAATAAAATAAAGTCTGTCTTCAGAGTAGTAGAAAGCATTCTTTCTCAATCTTTTATGTAGTAGCCTTTCTGATCCTTGAAGATGGCTATCACATAGTTTAGGTTACAAACTATTCCCCAACCTAAACCTATCTAATTTCCTCAATCACTTATTCAACAATTTGGTTCCCAAAGAATTCACCCACTCTGTCACTCTCCTTTGCTCATGATCCAGCCTTCTCATCTATCTATACCTATAAGAAGGTGGATGGGTGGTGAATGTCCAGCATTAGTGCCCACACCCGGCCCAACCATCCTGTACTGAGCCACCTACACTTGCCTTAAAACCGAACTCACAACACCGCAAGGGTCCCAAAACAGAGAGTGGGGCAAACGCCCCACAAACATGAACAAAAAACCCCTACATGCCCCAGGATTCTCTGCGCCGCACCACCCCTCAGCCAATCAGGCTGAAGGATGCGACCGCTGAGGAGGCCGGGAAAACTGGCATGCGCAAAATAAAAAATGGCTCACGCAGTGGGAGCGCAAGGACGGTGAAGGCGGACAGAGCGGGAGCACATGGACAGTGAAGGCGGACACAGCGGGAGCGCAAGGACAAGCGAAGGCGGACACAGCGGGAGCACAAGTACGGTGAAGGCAGACGCAGCGGGAGCGCAAGGACGGCGAAGGCAGATGCAGTGGGAGCGCAAGGACGGCGAAGGCAGGCGCAGCACTTTGCCGCCCTAGGGTAAGTTGAGGGGAAAAAACAAAGGCAGCTGGCAGCGATTTGTGAGGGGAGGCGCTCTCCCTGCTGGATCGCTGGCTGCCACCTTTGTATTACCCCCACTGCTGTTTCGAGAGCTGACACGAAACAGTGGTGGGGGTAATAGAAAGACATCAGCCATCGATCCGCCAGGGAAAGCACGTCCCCTTACAGATCATTGCCTGCTGCCTTTGTTTTTTCCCCATTAACTGTTTCGAAGGCTGACACGAAGCAACCTTTGAAACAGTTAATGGGGAAATGCAAAGGCACCAGCGAGCAATCTGTAAGGGGAGGCGCTCTCCCTGGTGGATTGCTGGCTGCTGCCTTTCTATTACCCCCACTGCTGTTTCGTGTCAGCTCTCAAAATAGCGGTGGGGGTAATACAAAGGTGGCAGCCAGCAATCCAGCAGGGAGAGCACCTCCCCTCATGATTTGCTCCCTGCTACCTTTGTATTTCCCCCTCAACTGTTTTGAAGGTTTACACAAAAAAACATCGAAACAGTTGAGGGAGAACAAAGGCCTCCCAGCCCCCATGGCAGGGAAAGGGGGAAATGGAAAACTTCCACGTCCCACCCTTCCCTGCTTCCCCCCCCCCCCCCCACACACACACACACACACACACCAGGCAGGGAAAGGGGGAAATGGAAAACTTCCACCTCCCCCTTCCTTGCTTCCCCCATCCCACCCCAGGCAGGGAAAGGGGGAAATAAACGCTTCCGCCTCCCCATTCCCTCCCTACTCACCCGGGCGCAGCCTCCACACCTGCAGCCTCCTCTCTCTCCCCCCTCTCTCACTCTCTCTCCCCCTCTTTCTCTCTCTCTCTCTCTGTGTGTGGTTGTGTTGTGTGTGTGGTCGTGGTGTGTGTGTGTTGTGTGTGTGTGTGGTTGTGTTGTGTGTGCCGGGCAACAAATGCTAATCTTTACCTATAAGAAGGTGGTTGCGTCGTGCGTATCTGGCATACACAGCCACATCCATCCCAACCATCCCAAACCGAGCTGCCTACACTTACCTTTAGACCCTGTGAGCATCGCCACAAGGGTCCGGTTGTCAAGAGTGGGGCAACCCCCCACAAACATGACCAGAAAAAAGAACTACCGTTCCCAGCATCCTC